>OZ002741.1:27504637-29904637 GCA_963924295.1 Dioctria rufipes | reverse complement strand
CTTAAAGTCCCGTTATCTTGGAGACCGTTACGATTTCCCACCGTTACGATCCCACCCACCCATACAATTTTTTGTTTGTCTAAACATGATCTATCCGTAGCCTTCGGGTGCCAGACCACGTTCGGGGGACACCCTGTATAGTGCTTCCACGCGATAGCTCTAGAAGCACTTGAGTTACTTACTTGCACCTTTCTTTATTTTTCTGGATAGATCAGTGAATATTCTTCTAAAGAGCTGCCAAATGATGGCTAGAGAAGCGCTTAAGTTGTGCTCCTTTCAGAAGCGTTTTTGTCCCAATGGGAGTTTAGTGACGTTGCCATCTGGTTTTATGATTCCTGCTTGTCTATATGATAATAAAAACATAAAATGAAGTTCTCTGGAGTAATACATTTCAGCTCATAACATATATACTATACATGGTTAAGTATTGTATAAATTTAGAGCTCATATATTATTTAAATCGAAATAAACTGAAGTTGATGTTGACAGTAGTGCCCAATGAAGATCAAAATTTGCACAAGAATCATATTGGCGTTTGTAAGGTTATTAGTGCGACACCAACACGTAATAAATTTAAAACGTAACTTTTTCGACGAAAATGAATTACTTTCACTTTTATCGCAATTTGAAGATAATTTCAAGCGATTATTATTCACAAGCAATTGAATTAGAATTAGCTGCCAAATAAATTGTGTAATTAAATGAATATGTACATATGTGCATGCACATACATACATATGTCCGTCCGTTTGGTTTAAGACCCCAGCAAAAAAAAATTCAAAAATTACAAAGCGAAATATATTTAAGAGCGAGAAACGCGCGTCTAATTATTCTGCAACTTAAGCCGAAAACCGTAGAAAGATATTGCTTTTGGCATGGTTGGAGTCGTTAAAAATTGAAAAGATTTCAAATTGGAAGTTAAATTCCTTTTATAGAAGAAAGTGAATGATCATATTGCAAGATTCAGTCAAGCCGTTAGGCGTTAAAAGCACTTAATCAACATAGGGTTTAAAGGTGCCACTGACGTCGTCGGGTCAGAGAAGGCCGTAGAAAATCCATTTCTTCAATTGAGTGAAGAAAATTTTTTTTTTTTTTTTTTGCTATCATACGTGGGCAATATTCTTGTTTGAATTCCATTTGCTCATTTTTAAATGTACGCACATAAGAGTATCAGGTGTGTATTATACGTGGGTTGCTGGAAAGGGTTACTTTCGCTTTCACATCTTACAAGAACACCAGACAATGTGGGACAGTAAAATAAAAAAAACAGGTTTTTTGAGATTCCATCAATATCCGTTACCGAAAATGAGCCCAATTTATTGTATTTATTTTGCTTACTTTTCTTATAACAAAAAATTGAGGTATGTACACATGTAGGTATGCATCCTCAACCAGTTTAATATAAGCAAAATTATATATCTTGTCCGTTCGAGGATGCTTGAAGAGTTTCTTCATTCATTTGTGGTTTGATGGTTTCTTTAAATACGTGCAGGTACCTCTACTAAGTTTAAATGAGCATGGAAATTTTTGATTTTGTCATTCAATCAGTAAAAATTGTAAACGAAAAGAACTAGATTGGTAAATACAAGAAGTGATGAGGGAATAATATTCTTTTCGGCACCTAAACAAATTGGTTGCATTATTATTAGATTTAATTGATGAAATATTCTTAAAATAACAAAATTGTTTTGGGTCATTTCACGTAAAATTGTCCAGCACTTTTATTCCGAGCATCACGATTATTTTTTGAAAGTCTACAGCTACACATTGAAAAATCTTATTGAGTGTAGGTTATGTAATATATAAGGTTTTATCGTCTTCTTGTCCACTTTGCAAGATATGCATACAAATTTAAAGTTTCCTGAAATGACATTTTCCATAACAAATCGACCAAAAATCACAGAAACTGTGACATGAGTATCACCAATTTTTTTGAAATTTCACATAAACTGAGGGTTTTGGGAAAACAATAATAAAATTAAAAATTTTTCCCTGTATAGATTACGTATTTTGCGAGTTAGAGCATTCTTAAAATTTCAAAAAAATGCTGTCTTGGTCTTCTTTAAAAATTCATATATGTATATATTTCTATTCATGCTACGACATTATGAAATATCGCTCATTTGAAAGATAAGATTTCAAGCTATCTAAGAAAAATAGCATCTTAAAAATATATGCTAAAAATGACATCAAGAATGAGGTTTTTATCCTTTATCCTTGAATATCCTGGAAGACGTACTTTTGATTTTATTAATTTTTTTTTTTATTTTTTACCTTATATTATCCACTAAAATATATTAAGATTTTAACTTGGAATCTCAGCGAGATCAAGGAATAAAAAAACAAGAAATTTCTTCTTCAATCTTGCATTTACTCATAATAAATTCTTATACCCTAGACACACAGCACGATCTAATAAATCATTAGTACTAACTATTCATTAAAATGCCGTGTGTCACACAGTATACGTCATTATGGCTCGAAAATCAGATAATAATGAAGTACACTAATGAAGTGTTTTCTTCCTTCATTATAGCTATAATGAGGAAAACTGTGTGCTAGATTTAGCATATAATTTAAGTATGGAGCTCCGCTGTGCATCTGCTGATTTGAAAAATAAGAAGAAGAAATGCAAAGCACAAAGTAATTTATGTCAAAATATTTTTTAATAAAATGTTTTTTTCCTTTCTCAATCGTTAAATGAAATAAAATAAAAATAAATATTAATTAAAATTAATAAAAACAAAGTTTATCGCGTTAATTCGATCCATATTGCTTTTTTAATATGATAAGTTTATCAAAGCCAGTTTGACAGAACAACTTAATTAAAGAAATGGCTGTGTGTCTGCAGTTTATAATGAATCATTATACACTAATGAGTCATTAGTTATTTCGTCATTAAGAGTGTTGTGTGTCTAGGGCATTAGTTTCTTGAAAATTTCATAAAATTTAGTAAGTAATTATCTGTGAAAGTGGTGCGAGTTGATTAAACAGGATTCTAAATTCTATAGAAATTTATAAATTTCCAGAAATTTCCTGACTCATGATAATGATGATGACCTTTAGAGTCAATTTATGAAGAATATAAATAAACTTGCGAGATTGATTTTGTGAATCTACTTTGAGGTCGTATCGGATGAAAAGTTTTTAGATCTGTACAATTTTCCAAAACAATATTTTAAGGATTTGTTGGGGGAATTAAACCCATATTTGAAATAAACTCAACATGTTCATGCTAGACAACATCATGCATTTGATCACAATGTAGTTAAACCCTTTTTCACATATCAAAAAATGGATGAAAAACAATTGTGCAAGAAAAAAAACAATCAGAGATAAGAGTTGAATCCTTTATTCCTTGATATTCTGATTTTAATTTTCATTTTTGTTTTTTTTATAATTATCCCATTTATGCACTTCGATCATGCTCTCAAAGTATAAAAGTGATATGGTTACTAATATTATAAGTGTGAAAATTTTCTATTACTTGATTATGGATCTACTTTCAAAAGTAAATATCGATATTACGTAGACAAGCGATGGATACAACTATCATCGGTATTATGAAAAAGAGTTTTGAATTTTCTTTTTGCTGCAAAGTTATAATTTAAACATGTGTCTCTGCTGCTGATAAAATATAACCTAAAATACTTTGTTGTGGTGAATAGTTCCTTTCGAGAATCAAAAAAAAAAAAATTCCTTGTCTTAATAGAATAATTTTCAACCAGTTATACTTAAAAAAATTCTTGTATTCTAAGAATTTTACGGATATTTGAAAACCAGTTGCTCAGAAAATCTTTTTGTTTTACCTTGTATTCCCGGTGAGAAGATATACCAAAAATCGATATTTTTAATATTACGTATTCAACTTGGCCTATGATAAGGTTGTTGTAAGCTGGCTCTAACTACTAATTAAATCCAAAATTCTCATTGAGATGAAGAAGGTTTATGAACTGTTTCCTGCGTCGCAAGTTGGTCAATGTTCTGAAAAAAAAAACTCAAATTTTTCAAAGTGTTGAAAACAGCGAGTGGATTTTAATTTTGTAAGGTAAGTAACACATATAGAATAGGAAACTAAAACATTTCAATGAAATAAACATAGGACACCACTTGTTACATTCACCCACAAGCGTTAAAAATGGATGCATAAAGTAACACTCAATTTTGGCCCAAAAAGAAGTGCCTCCTATTTGAAATAATTTATGTACCTATTATTACTATGAAGCGATGTCTATGATACGTCAAGGCGTTATCAAAACCCTTCATAACCTCCAACCTAGTACTGGAGTGTAAGATCACCGTGAATTTCCTGTCTTCATGTAACAGGGTACTCCTTCTTTTGGGTGCTGGTCACAGGAATATTGGTGGAAACAAAAAAAGACGAGCTGGAGAGTCTCGGGCGGCATCGGAGGCACATATCTCCTTCACAATTGGGATCGCACCGGGACACCTTGTCTCTACAGTTGCGACTTGGGCCAATTGCCAACACAGTTGTCTTTGGTTAGACGACCCTTCGGGTACAACAACAAAGGAACTGTGAGGTAAACCTAACTCAAATTATACAAAAAAGCTGCTAGGACTGAGCAAACCTACCATGAAAATTCTTAGATTCTTACTGGACACTGTTTTCTTAGGGGTCACCTACATAGGATATGATTGGTTGATAGCCCCACATGCAGAGGATGCGGAGAGGAATCCGAAAGAGTGACTCACGTTCTTTGTCATTGTCCGGCTCTCTCCGGAAAACGTTATAGATTCCTTGGCCCACACCTCCTGGATAAATTGCATGAAGCCAGTAAAGATGGTTTGGAGTAAATCTTATAGTTTGGTCTGTTTGGGACCTATAAACTTACTCATGGGTCCTGAGGGTGAACAATGGACCTTGTAGTGGCCTACGTTCTACCCCCCGTTCTACCGGGGACAGACTTGCAGTTTGAAATTGAGATATTTATATTGCAAGTGTGTCATATTGCAATAATAGAATTTCAAAGAGACACTTGCGGTTTACGATACTGAGAATTAATTAGAGAACTTACATTTGATTTTACTTGTCTATATGGCAAATCAAAAACGAAATAGGCACTTCAAATTGACAAGTGTCAAATATTAAATGTCAGAAAAGTTGCCGCCAACATTACAGTATAAAATTCGGTTCTAAAAGGTTTGTGTATCAAATGATTATGGTTTATAACTAGGGTCAGATTGCAATAAACTCTCTATACCGCGAAATTTTTCATAATTTCAAAATTGAGTTCAAATATTCTACATCCTGAGTATACACCGAGTGTATACAGTTGTTTCTCAGTATGTAGAGACAAACTTACGGTTTAGTGCAAATTGCAATATTGAAACCGCAAGTCTGTCTCCGGTATAAGATCGAATCATGCTTTTTTACAGTCAGATATCATAATATATCATATAGAAATATGCGGATGCCAGTACTATATTTTCGTTTACTTTTAATGATATGATACATCTAAGATGTAAATACATATATTATTATACAAAATTTCAAACTTGTAGATAGTTAGGAAGTGATTGAAAAATCGATTAAAAAAAAAAATTGTACCATAATTTTTACCCACAATGTGTATGTTAATTTCTCGGACTAGAAAAATTTGACAGTTGAATAGATTTCCAAGTAGTCTGTTAGCTTTTTTCATTATTATCTAGTATTATCCCTTCTACCGAAAGAAAGTTTTTACTTGAATTTTATACAGACATTTTTACACAAAAGTAAACATACAGACCTAATATGTATAATATAGACGAAGTTTGAAGTTTTCCCCTATAGAAAATAGTAACATAATCTTCTTTTCCTTTATTTTCAATAATATTCGTAGTTTTGAGTGGAAAAAATCTTTTTAGAAATGAAAAATCTTTGAAAAAGAAATTTGTTTGCAAAACAGGGCGTTTCGTATCGGCAGAAAACGTATACTCATCAGTGCGGCTTGTTTGGTACCTGCCATATACGCCAAAATGAACAGTCAAGCTGACCTCATGTATGCACTGTATCGGCAGGATAAATTCAAGCAAAACTCTCGATGAGTTGCTAGCCCCGTATAGCGCTTCAAGTAAATATGTAGTATTTCGTTTCATGTACATATACATAATTCACAATTAAAAATTATTTTAAGTGATGAGGTCAGCTTGGCTGTTTACTTTAGTCAAGTCCTGACTTGACTGTTCACTTTATTTAACGTATACGACAGACAGAAACCAAGCCTTACTGACGAGTATACGGTTTCTGCTTATACGAATCGCCCTCTTTTGCAAAGAAATTTCTTTTTCAAAGATATTTTATTTGTTAAAAGAGTTTTCTTCCACTTACTTCTAGAGCTGAGTTTTAGCAGCAAACTCAGTCAATTTCATATTGATTAAATTTGCTATGAATTTATTTCGTAGCAAAACTTTCTATTGGTAGTTTTATTGATGACCTTTGATTTCGCTTACTCCTTGGGCACTATTACGAACTCCAGAAAGAATGCCCCATGTTCCCAGTTCTGTGAATTCTTACTTTTTTTTTATTGGGCTTAGAGATCCTGAGCTTACCCCTGCGAATTATTGCAGCTCCTGATATTGTCTTAATTTTTTTTTAAATTTCCGTTAATCAGCTCCCATTTCTACCCCACACTCTCCCCGCCCCTTTTCCTAAACCTATTTTGTTTGCCCTGAGCTCCCATTTTTTTTTTTGATACCACATACATTCTCCTTCTACTCTCCATTCTCTCGTTATCCCGGAAAAACTCGAGAAAACCTACCCTCCTACATCCCTCAAAAACTACCCCAATAAAAAAGAAATTTAAATTTATTTCGACAGTGGAAGGTAATAGGCAGATGTACCTCACATATGAAAAAAAGTCCAACCCTCTACAACAAAAATTGATACCCTTAATCGTCCCAGGCGATTCGCACTTTTCACATTTCTTACGTTTTCCCTAATTCTCCATGAATTGGGAATGGAGAATTAGAGAAATTCTAAGAAAACGAAATTCTCATCTCCCTAATTCCCAAATTCTCCGTGTTACAGAATCCGGCCCCAGAAGTGATAAAATTCTGATATATGGGTTGGGGCTGATCACACCGCCTTCGCTTCGTTAGATATTGTCTAAAAAAGAATGTGTTATATCGACTCGCTCGAGCACCATCGCGATATCGGATACCTTTAATTTAAATCCTTTATCGCTATATGCATAGTCAATATTCTGATGAAATATCTAGTCTGATCATTGTAGATTGATTCCTGCATGCAATACCCGCGATGCAATTCGCACACTTCCTTTCACCCTTTAAAATATTTGCTACCGTACAGTAGAATTCCCTGAAGCTTTTTTATTCAAAAAAATGCGAATGAGACTACTGTCTTCTGTCTTTCCTCGGCCTTACCAATCTGCGAAGGATTAAGAGTGACATACATCAATATCTCCGCCGATCTCTTCATATGAGTCAAATCTCTTAATCCTTTCCTTATCTCCTGCACGCCATGCTGTACCTTACATCATAGGGCATCCTTTGATTTTTACTTAATATTATATGAAAAAAAAAAATCTAACAAAATAAAATGTTATAAATATATTAAATTATCTAAAAACTAATTTTTCGCCAGAATTTCGGCGATTGGTTTTGCAGCATTATTTCAAATATCTAATATTTTATAAAAATCAAGAAATTTAAAAAAAGCTTCGCAGAACTCAAAATTGTCGACTTCCAGAAACGTCAAATAAGATAGGTTTTCTCTCTCACATGTCAAATAAGCTGAATATGAGTGGCTTATACTGTATTCCTAAACTAGAACGCTTCCTTCCTTTTAGTTTAGTCGTAAAGTATGTAGGTCTAAATTTATCGAAGAATAACTTCATTTAACAATTTATCAGAACTTAAAACACCTCCTTAACTCATTCAATTTACTTTAACAGAATTTACAGAGCTACTCTAATGTCATGAATCTATCCGTAATCCATATGCACTATGATATTATTCAAATTTATATAAAAAAAACTTAGTCGAGACCAGTTAAAAAATGACTGAAGGTGTACATTACACAAGTTAGTGACTTTTATATGTTTCGATGCTGTAGGCCATCCGTATTATGAAATCAAATTGGAAATTATTATGTTAATTTTAATCATTGCTATTCGTTGGGAACTCGTTAAGGAAATGGGAATTCATTCTTCCTTTGGGCAGTCGTCACCTGCAATTTTTCAATTAAAATATATTATACATATACATATGTACCTACATATGTACATGAAAGTTAAACCTAGAGCTTGGAGGCATTTTAAGAAATTTAAACCGTACCCAACGATATATCCAGAAGGAATTTTCCTATGTACCGCAAATTACCTTTTGTTCTTACAATCTACGTAGGTCGATGTCATAAAACTGGTTTCACAATTCAAAGAAGTTAACTTACTAGCAAGTTGAAAACACCATAAGCGTTTGTTATTAGCATTTAATTGACGTTTCGTATACGTATGTACTATATATCTTTACAAAACTATCAATTGCAGCATTCTAAGGTCTCTCTACAGTCGCCGTGCACGTCAATATTATTCAAGTAGAAATAACAGATTATTACTAAATGGTTACTCACTTAATTAAATTGCATTGTGTTTGATGTTAAACAATTTAGTACTATAATTGTAGAATGGCTGGATAAAATCGCTTTCATTCATTGATTAAGCACTTTTAATTTATGATCATACAAGGTAAGGTGAAGAATGAATGTATTTACGTATTTTACCGGAAATCGAAACATTTCATTAACATTTTTCACCATACTGTGTTTAAATCACTGACATAAGTATATGGAAGAAGAATCGACTGATAAAAATAGCATAATTTAATTTTATGAATTTTATATTTGCATTTCGTTAGCTCAAAATGTATACACTGAATCCACCCCACCAACCAAAAACATGTGAAATCGTGTATGTAGGTAGATTTCTATTATATAATGTAAACAATTAGACATATATAAATAAAGTATTTTTTAAATAACTTTATTCTTTCCATAGTAGGTACAAGTTTTGTTTGACATTTAATTTGCCTGAGGAAAAGATTCTTAGGAATGGTAAACAAGGAGTGTGTGTTTGTTATTAATTAAATGAAGTTAAACTCTAAGATATTTTTCTTCAGTGCAACTGCAATTTCTAAGAATATTGCGTAATTTTGAGCAATAAATAATAATTTGTAGGAAAGTAGACTATGTCCGCAGGGAAATGACCTTGTACGTATTTACTGCAGTGTTGGGCGTAATCAATTACATTTGTAATCAGATTAATAATCATGATTAAATCAATCATGATTACATCAATCATGATTACACATCAATCATGATTACACATCAATCATGATTACCCATCAATCATTAATCATGATTACATCGAGTAATCTTAGGAAAAAGTAACCGTAATCATGATTACATGATTACATTTTTTTTTGATTACAAATGAAACTTTTCAAGAGATTTTAAAATTTAGTTCTAAGAAAACAAACAATCTGTGATCGTAAGATTTTTTATTGTAGAAAACACCAAGGCACTGTTGAATTATGTATTAATTGAAGTTAGTATAAAGAATGTAAGTGCTTCTATTGATAGAGACTGACACATATCTGATCATCAGCTTAAATTCGAGGATCTTGATTATATGTGAAAAAAGATAGCGGAAAAGATTAGATTTCTGGGGCGCACAAGAAAGTCGTTGAGCATGGAAAATGCAATAATGCCTTTTAACGCTTTGATTTTGCTACACTTTTCATATTGGTCCACATGAATTCAAGGGCAGAATGCAGCTGTTGTAGAATAAGGCAATGCGAGTTATTCACTACCGACTTCGGGATAGAGATATAACACTGTTTGTTTTCTTTTAACTACAATTTTAAACCTTTTATAAATTTGTAATCAAAAAATATAATCATGTAATCATGATTACGGTTACGATTGATCAATCATTAATCGTCATAAATGATTACTTTTCTGATTAATATTATCAATCTGTAATCATGATTACAGATTACAGCTTGTAATCGTAATCATTAATCATCAATCAGATTGCATTTTGCCCAACACTGATTTACTGTTTATTAGGTTATTTTTAAGACAATAATACTCAGTCTCCATTATAATATTGTCACAGGTCTAAATGTTGCTTTCTCGATTCCACTCGAATCTTGCTTGTAATAATCTAACAATTGCTTGCGGATGCGGATATAATATGCGCAATTGTCGGATCTTATTCAGCATACAGGATGGTGCTGATTCAGAATTTTTGTCGTAAGTATATAATTTTTTCGTATATTTTTCTCAGATAGTCTAACATTTCCCCACAATTTCGTCATGCTTCAGCTTTTGCCAGACATTTAATTTAGTATTTTATGAATTACAAAATGAGCTTAAAAACGTAAAAAAATACGACAACTTTCTTCAGTATTCCCAAGGGTGTAACAAAAGTCTTTAGCTATGGTAGCTGAGTATTCAATTCCTACTCGCAAGTATTTATATCATCGTAATTAGATTAGATTGGATTTGTGGAGGGGTGTGCAGGCCAGTTGGCCTTGCATTCACTGCGACCTGAAAGATCTATTGTGAGCCCCCCCGTTCAATTTACTCCCTTTTTAGGTTTAGACTGTTAATAAAGTCTAGAACCACATTCTGGATCTTATGTTCCATACGCTATAGTTTGGTGGAGGAAAAGCATGTTCGAGGTGGAGTAATCTCCGCCTGGCCAATACTTTGCAGTTGCAGACCAAGTGCTCCAAAGTTTCATGAGCATTCCAACAGAAGCAGTAGGATGAAGTCTCAGCCAACCCCATCTTATATAGGTGATACCTCAATGGTCAATGGCCTAAAAAGTGCTCTGTAATCACTTTGAGCTCTGTTCTCCTAAGGAGCAGGAGTTCTTTTGTTTTTTTCGCAGGAAGTGTCGATAACCTTTTTTGCCTAACGAAGGTCTTCTAACTTTTCCCAATAAAGGGATTTTTATTTGTTCTCCCAGCTATTTAGGGATAGCTCTGAGGTAAAACTTTGAAGTGCCATAAAATGGCTCTGATCCGACAACTGAAGATTCCGTTCCTCTTTTGGCTACGCCGTCAGCAATTTGATTGCCTCATGTCCAGTCACCCACATGAGAATAACGTTGTTTGTCCTTGATAGATTTTAACGGTTTGCAGACAATCCCAGGCTATTCTTGACTTGATAGAGTAGGACTTTAATGCCTTGAGAGTGGCTTAACTGTCCGAGAGGATATTAATGGTTGAGCAATTTATAGCTCTTTCAATGAAGATATTGGTGCATTCTTTTATCCGCATCGTAGTTATTCAAACTTACTTATTACTATGTAATACGGTTTATGTGAAACTAGTTATAATGATAATGTTTAAACATGTCAATGTTTCAATAGCATACATATATGTTTACTTCTATGAACCCCTCATTTCGCATAGAAATTTTGAATGGTGAAGAGTAAACAAAGTTTCTGAACAATTTTATAAAGTCAAAAAAAAGTATACCTAATAGCAATGAAGTAATAAAAAAATTATTGAAGTTACTAAAATAGAAATAAAATGACTATAGTGGCAACACTGCCTCACATTTCAACTAGAACTGAAAGTATCCGAATAACTTGCTATCCGGATCTGGATCCGAACTATCCGGATCCACACTAAGCAAAATAAGTTCAAAATTTCCTCCAGATTATATTGTTTCATTGGAAGAATATATATTTCACGATATTTCCATTTTCCTAATGAAACCATGCGATCTGGAAGACATTTTGAAGCTTTTTTGCTTAGTCTGGCTCCCAAGAGTTCTTTACTATTCGATTCCGGATCCAGATAGTAAAGGTCTAGATCCGGATAGTTTGGATATGGATCCGTATAGTGTGGATCCGGATTTCACGAATCGGATAGTTCGAAGATTCGGGTATCCAGATATTAGCGAATCGGGATCCATTTAACCATACCAGCAGTACAGAGTCAATTCTGAATCTAATGATTCTACTCAGTAGATGGGTATGATAGTGCTTTACGAAATTAGTGCTGCTAAATTAGAGCTGCTACAAATGGAGCGAGCAGTTAGCATGGAATTGGATGAAATTTTCAAAATAGCACGTTTTTCACGTATAGTGGTTGCTCTTGATCGCCCACCAGCATGTTTATTACAATAATTTTCCTTATTTTTTAAATAATTCTGAATAGCACAAGAGCTTATTTCAATAACTCTCGCTATAGCGGAAATAGAAAATTGTTTGTCATTCAAATCATTAATCACTTTAATCTCACTCTCACTTAGGTTTTTTCCGCGAGGTATTTTCCCAAAATTAAATATTATTTCGACAAATTGAAATAATTAATTCTAAATTTTCGTCATTAACTGAAATATCGAAGGAAAATTGTCACAAACGTTCTAGTCTGCCTATTAATACTGACTGCCTTATAGTTTTGTCACAAACGTATTGAGCTGCATGAACGTCATCTCAATTTTGTTGAAATTTCTTGGAATTTCATTATTTGAAGTAGGAAGTAAGAAATAAATAGAAATGAAGAGAACAATTTGCTTCAACAGGGTGTTTCAGAAAATCTTAATGCTTGTCTTATAGTTTTGTCGCGGAGTGTAGAAATACTTTACGCGAATATTCTGTACAATTTTCATATAAATAATAAATATTTTGTTGTATTCCACGAACTGCCTGAATTTTGATCTTCTAAGGATTTGTGTATCGTTAACTAAATATGTAATTTTGTTGCCAGCGATAGAAATCGAAATTGGAAATGGATCGTATGGGAGATGAACAAATAATGTTAGCTGTGAAAGGTGATTATTCGTTAGCTTTCTGACTAGACAGGGATAAAATTCTGCCACTAGCAGGAGTATGTACGAATGCTGAATATTAATCATCAGCAATGATTTATCGTCATTGTGAATTTCATATACGAGATGACACTTTCTTACCCTCACTTGTTTATATCCACGAGTTCCATATGTCTAGATGTATATGTATATTCTATCTTATGGTCATGTCGTGTCGTAAAATCAGATTCACAGAAAAAAAACATTGTGATAAATTTTGTGGTTTCCCGATAGGAGATTTCTTCTTAATGGGTGACTTATGTAAGTGCTCAACAAATCGGTAGAGTACCAGCCTTGAAGACGTCATCAGTGCGAGCCCAGACAACAATGGCAACTGTAACATTTTTTATTTACCTGGGTATTATAGGATGTAAGAAGCCGAAGTCAAATTGATTATATAGCTATTAGCTTCCGGTGGAAACTGACTTACACTAATAAGGTACTGCTATGAGCCATGGTTGGCCTTAGGCGTCGCGACATCATACGATTGTACTAAAGATATTATTTATTAATTGTATTATTTTATATTTATATTAATTTTAGAAATCATAAACAAAATATTAACACTTTAATGCAAGGATTGAAATTTCTGTAATCAGGTAGATCGCTTACTGTTTACGGACAACCAAGTAACCTTGGTTTAGGTTCCTGGACACGAAGGAATGGACAGTAATGAACGAACTGGCTAAAATCGGAGCCGACTTTACATATACTGGTCTCTATCCGATATTTGGCCTACCAAAATGAGCATAAGTGGGAAAACAGGCAACTGGATCTTCTATGGCGTTGCTCCCCCGGTTAGAAGCAGGCGAAGAATTTCTTCAACGCGTCCAACTTCTTGGACTTAGCAGACAATCACTCAGACTGTTTGCTAACGCAGTCACTGATCATGGCATGGTCCCTTCCGTCATTTCTTGAAGGAGATTTGCAAATCCGACAATGAACTGTGTCGACTGTGCAAAGAGAAAGATGAAACCTCGATGCATATCATATGTGATTGTCTAGCGTTTGCAGATTTAAGATTACAACTCACAGGAGGAATACTTATCGCTCCAAATAAGGTTTACAATCTAACCCGAAGAGCAATAACCTACCTCGTTAAAAAACTCGATTTTACCTAACCAGCTTAGGGGGAAGGCACAATAGATCAACTCTGATCGTGCGGTTCGTATGATCCTAGAGGCCTAGTCACACCTACTCTTAACATTAACATTACCTAATCGCTTGTAACAAGTATTATGTATTTTCTTTCATAAATTGTTTTTTTTTTTTTAATATTGTACCTTTATTTACTATGATATTATCCATTGTAATTTGTCAAAGCTATTACCAAATAATTTATTTTAATATTTTTTCTGTATTCTTCATATATAAATTATGAAACCGTGACGTTACAGCTCAAGTTTCAAAATAACTAGTAGGTATACCTTGTTACTCTGTATATCGTGGTGATCACCATCCTATCATAGCTATAACATCAAGCAAAGAATCAACACTTGTGTGCAGCACACAACGCAATCCAATTAACCGGATAAGCTAGAAGATTTGTGGGACAGTATAAAAATTGGTATTCACAGAAAAGTTATGCGAAAATTCTGTTAACTACTGTGAGCAAACTAAAAGCCGTCGCATAAAGCAGAGTTCGCTGGAGAACAGTGTCCCTTAAGGGATGAAAATTACACAAGCTTGTAGATTTACTAAATATTCAATAAGGTAGTAGGAGAATTTTCGAAAAACCTAAAATTTTAGGTTACATTTTCGATTGGAACTTAACTGTAAGTAAGCCCTTAAAAAATATATACCTTACTTTTTTATCATCCTAGTTAGGTAGGTACTGCTTATTTATATACGTTTTAAAGAAGTATATTTTCTTCCAAATCTGTCATTGAATTTTGAAATGAAAATCACAGTAAAAAGTAAAAGCTTTGGACTCAATTTCTGCCTACCACTTATTGCACAATATTTTACGCAATATACCTACTTATCCTAAAATGTTAAATCGAACGATCAGGTTAATACCTACATACATCATGTCCTGAAATCAATTAAATGCCATAAAACTGCTTTTTTACCTGTACTTTCGCTCCAACTTAGCAGCGGTCGTTATTTTTTTTTTAAACGAGACTCGTAAATATAAAAAGTTTTACACAAATGGAAGCGTCTACTGTTAAAGACACTAAAAATTAATTAAAAATTTTCAAATCTTAATTTACACAGTATATGTTGGCTTAATATAATTAAAAGTTATAATAGAATTTTTGTTCAAAATTTAAATGAAGCGGTCAAGCACACTACTGAATAGATTTATTATAAAACCCCAAAACCGCACTTCATTGAAACGAAACGTCTACTAAGTAATAAAACCGTTTTGCACTTTTTAATAATTTTCAAATAAATTTACCGCAAATTTCACTAAAAACAGGAAATCTTTTGAACACTGCTCTTCTGATACTATGAAATTGTTAAATTAAATTTTTTCTCTTTAAATTGAAAATTAAGTGCTTCTAATTGATGCGCACGATCGACTAGCACTAGAGGAAATGTGACCTGGCCCAGTCAGTTGAAGTTCCGAAGAAAACTGAAATTTCCATTTTATGTGCGACTACGTCGAAGCATCCACATCTGAGGCTGAAAAGTTAAAAAGCACCCCCTCTTCGAGCACAAACTGTTACGATCTTAATAAATATCCAGGTGACGCGATTGTATGTATAGAGTGTACATGCGTAATATAAGTAATATAAGCTGTATATACAGGTAAGTACATAGCTTACAGGTATAAGGGACGTTGTAATAGAGACTTAAGTAGCGTGTTCGGTTTTAGTTACACCTAGTTATTTATTAATTACTGTTTTAAATCCAACGAATGTGCGAACTTAATTTAAAGCTGCCTAAGCACATCACAAAATTGCATAATGCTTTTCGAGACTGAAAGCCTACAATTTATTCTTCAACAATAACAATGTATTAATTAATGGAATTTTATAGCCTTAAATACTTTGTGTGTCGTAGATATGCTCGGTAACTTAATCAAATATTTCCTATTTAGTCTGTCGGCTAAAGATTTAAAATTGGATGCTTATTTAACGCTTACTATAACTACAGGAAAACTAAACGCCTATCAAACCATAGATGAAAATACTTTGTGGGCAGCCAAACGATAAAATGGTAAGACCTTTTGATATTCTTCTTTGAATTTTATGAATCCTGCTCGATACCACCCTGATAGGCTCGTTAAGTTTAATTCTTTCAGGAAAACTTACATATTCTGATCACATACATATCTATCTGCGTATGATCATTTAAAGCCAATATTGAAATTATAATTGAAAATTTACTCCTTTGAGATTAGCAAGTGAAGAAGATTGGTACATGCCTCACATTATTATAATAGTCAGCTCATTTGATGTAAAAAGAGCCATATCTACGCATGGGCCAGCTGAGCCTGCACCCAGGGCCCTGTGATCCATGTGGCCCCCTGGCCGCTTCAACCAGTAAAACAGCTTATATTATAAGTTAATATATAGCTGTTAGAATTCGGCTACTGAAAGCAAATCGTGAAATTTTTTTCGAATTTCTATACATGCACAGTAAAAAATTTGCACAAATTGTTGCCACAAAGCTTAGGTATTTTTCGATAAGATTAGGGAATATTCCCTAAAATGTGGGTTTTTTTCCTTAAATTTTAGGGAGTATTCCCTACATTTTAGGTATTAGTCCTAATATTTTTTACAGTGTGGCGTTAAATTTTCATAAAAACTAATTTTTAAATTTTTTTCACAGTATGCTTTCAGTACACTGTAAAAAATTTGCACAAATTGTTGCCACAAAGCTTAGGTATTTTTCTCTAAAACGTAGGGAATATTCCCTAAAATGTAAAAAATATTTCCTAAAATTTAGTGAATATTCCCTACATTTTAAGGAAAAATACCTAATCTTTGTGGCAACAATTGTGCAAATTTTTAACTAATCAGCGAAAATTTTTATACTGTTGTTTCTTGTTAGGTCTAACTAGTGCTAGGACATCAGAACGAAACATCGATGTTCATCATCGATGTTGACATTGCCCAATAAGCATCGATGTGGCGATAATATCGATCATATAACATCGATGTACAAACAACATCGATGTTTATAAATTTGTTTTCCAGTTTAGAATTTTTTCTCTCGTCCTTATTTATAATTTAATAAAAATATCATTATCAATTCTAAAGGAAAAGGTTTCTAAAAATAACGCATAAATGAATTAAATAAAAATGAAAAATTGCAGGTCCGAAAACTTCTTATCTACAGACTGAAGAAACAATAACTGGTAAAGGCGTTTTCCCTGCAAACTATTTCTCTTTTGAGTTATAGTCTCGCTCACGCCTGTCTTAAACAAGACAGTGCAAGACGTGATAAGCCAAGATATATAAGTTGGTAACGCTGCCATCATTCCAAAGGATTCATATGAACAGTTTCCAAAGGAGCGCTTAAATAAAGGTGTATTTCCAATTGCATACGTTCCGAACTTTCTTCCGATGATTCTGTTGTTTTTTCAATCACCAAGCGGATGTAATTAGCACATAAATTGAACTTTGTTGATCCTGAAAAAGAACTTGCAGGCAGACGTTCTCTTAAGGGGCCCATACACGGTCACACATGTTATCCAACTCGAGTAGGACAACGATGTTGTCACGCAGATTTGACCGTGTGTGGGCCTGTTTGTTGTGTGGCACGTATGTCAAGCGGTTGGACGAAAATTCAAATTAGTTTGATTTTGAGTGGCGAGGCTACGTGTTTGACAACATATTGAGGGGTGATGTTTGTCACGCATTCGTCATTCTTGAGTGAAGTCTATTGAAGAAATGATAGCAAACAATAGTTCTAGCAGCTCCTGAAATGTGTTCCTATCCTAATGTTGGGCAGCATGCTTGACAGTGTGTGGAGAAAATCTTTAATGTGTGGCACACCAAGTTTGACAGCATTTTCGCCTTGTATGGGCCGCTTTAACTAAAATAATAAGGAAACCTGTATCGCTCTCCTGTGGCCTAACTTCGTTGGTCTCCATTGAGTCAGTGACAGGAGTGTGATGCAAGGTCCTCTGATTGTTTCCTCCCAACTATTTAAAAGAATTGTTATTCGTTCTACCGAACGATGTTTTCTGCCCCCAACCCAAATCATTCTAAAAACTAATGATGATCAATTGTAACGATGCTTTGAAAATGAAATGAACAATAACTTCACTACTTCTCTTTCCGTTTTACCACAAAAATTTATTGAAATATAAGTATTTTTTTTTCAAATCTAGATAATTTTTTGGAATTTTATTTGCTTTTTACAGTATGCATATAATTCCCTAACATCGAAAGGATAACATCGATGTACGTCGATGTTTTAGTACGTCGACATCGATGTAAAAATATCGAACATCGAAAGTCCAAACATCGATGTTTTAAAAACATCAATGAACATCGCCCAGCACTAGGTCTAACGCCCACTGGAGACTTTTTGTCATGTAACTTATTGGTCACTGTCGCCGTCCTGTCGCACTGTGGGTTAGTTTAATGTACATACACTGAGTAACTGTCACCCGAAAAGGTCATATTTTATATCAACATTCATCAATATAAATTTCGAGGAAGCAGCTATGATATATAAGTATATTTGTCATAACGAAATAGATTTGGAGTGAGTGGCTACTTAAAGGAAAATTTCACTTAATGTTTGATGAACTACGATCCTAACCTGAAAAATTCCTTTGATATTTCTGTATCAGTATATTGAAAGATTTGATGATTTACTACTACAAGTTTTGTGGCCGCTATAACTTATCAATGTACCAATATGCGATCATCAATTGAACCCGAAGAGAGACTTGCTGTAACTCAAAGGTCTATAAATACTTTCATGGATATTTCTTCTCACATTTTTATCATAAAATTCCTATCAGAGTATTCCTTCAAATTATTGTTGTATAGGAGTAGTTTCATTTGTACTTATCCTGTATTAATCCCAGCGAGAAATGTTAAGCACTTGTAACGGAAAGCGCTTCCACACAATAGCCAGAAAATATCTTTTCCGAAGCGCTCTCTTATCATAGACAAAGGAATCTTTGCGGAAGCAGTTCTCTTCTCTGAGCTTAGGCTTATTTGTTTTTTGTTGTTGTGAAAAAATGACTAATATCATAGATGGCAAAATAACTAGATGTCGCATGGCATACTAGAGCAGAGTATACAGATTTTTAAATAGGTAGTGCATTCTGGAATGGACCACAACATGTTTTAGAGCGTGCCGAAAGCAAATCTTTTTATAATAGCAGTTTTGTATACTTTACATCGACTTTTTCAACATTTCAGATACGAAAATATATGAAACACTCGACGTATACATCATTTCAAATGTTGTGGTCCATTTCGGAATTGACCACCCAGCCATATAAATTTTGTATACTTTTTTGGTACTGCATGCGATATCTAGTTCTTGTGCCATCTATGTTCATATGCATCTGAAAGCGCAGCAGGATATTCAATCTTTTTCGAAGAGCTCTCTTATCATAGCTAAAGGAAGCTTTGCGGAAGTAGACCTCATTTCTGAGTTTAGTCTTGTTCATATTCTCTTTTTTGATGTGAAAAGATGACTCATATGCATCTGAAAACACAGCAGAATTTTCATTCTGTAGTAGGTAGTCAGTTGAAGTGTGCGGTTAATTAAAATTTAATTTAATTAATTTAAAATAAAACTGAGCTCATTCAGAGGCTGACATTTTTAATAAAGCCCTTATCCTGATTCCCTCTGTATTTTCTACAAGCGCACAAAGACTGCTAACCTACAAGCGCTCCAAATATTCTACCCTGTAAGCGCTCCAAGAGTGCTACTCTACAAGCGCTCGAAGAGTGCTTCCCAACAGTCTGTAACTGAGCGCTTTCCTCTACGGACATGCTCACGTTAAAACGATATGCACAAAGATGCGGTGAGGAAGCCCTGCAAGCTTCCAAAGAAGCGCTCCTGCATTCGTTTTTGAGCGCCTCAATTTTCCCTCTGGGTTTCGTCTCCCAAAACTAAAGCAGTTAAGCGACGACAAAAATGTTACCAGTATTTGCACATTCATATAAACCTGAAGGCGCGGTGATAGTTCCGTCACCCAAAAGTTGCTAGCCGAAGGAACCAAAAATTCAACTTGCTGTCACGTGACCTCATGCACGATTTATTTTATTTTTTTTAAGACAGAAGGGCGAGAGATCCCACGCATGGAGGCTAGACCGGCTCATTGTGCTGTCCTACTAAAATCCCAATCACCAAAACCTTCCTGTCCTCTTAATGAAGCGCATCAGGTCTTGGTGAGGAATGTTTTTTCGTTCCTCTGCTGATAGGAGGGCAGAACCTAGAGTATCCAGCCTGCTCCGGGCGAAGACTGGACAAGCACATAAAAAGTGTTCAGATGTCTCAGGCTGTCCCATTCTTGTTAGATGAGCGTGAAGCTAGCTGTGGCCAGTGGTGATGCCAACCACAGTCCTACATTGTTTCTTTTTCCGAGCCCCATGGAAAAATCAGACATATTCCTATTGGGCCCATCATATCATATCATATTTCATATCCTATCATTTATTCCAGTCTTACACAAGATTAGACAAATAAATAAACAGTTTTGTGCACCTGCAAGTGCTCAGGCTCTTCCATCTCTGCTGCTGCTACTTCCTGCAAAAATTTCGCTTCTATAAGTGACCCGATAATCAATGTAGCAACGCCTACGGGCGGTCCGAGGAACGGAGATTCCAGCCAGTCCTAAATAAAAGTCAACCCTTTCAATCCCCATGATACCCATGTGACCAGATATCCACTGAAGGGACACCTTGTTACACGCATTTCCATTAGAACCTATTGACGGTGTTGACAAAATAGTTACGTGACAAAAAGTCTACAGTGCGCGATAGGCCTTAACATACTTTACGTTATTATTTAACCCAAAGCATTTTGGAAAATAATTTCTGTTAGGGAGCCCCCATATCCTAAGGTGCACAGGGCCCCACTTAGCTAAAGACTGTTTACTAAAGAATCTACATATTTCGGCAGTATCTACCCCAAGTACCTACTTTGGTAGTTCTGGAGAAATTCTCTTGGTTTTTTTTTTTTTTTTCTTATAAGACTACGTATTTTTTCTCCGCAGGAACAGCTTTTTGCTCCAAATATCGCAGTTTGGTGAATATGTTCAAACAAGGTATTGTAATAAATTATTTTGACAATTTTCCCATGGCGTTTCTGATTTTGTAACTTATAGAAATTCTTTCATGACAACCGCCTTTAATGCCATGATCTGTTATTTATTCGCCTGCTCAGTAGAACAGTAGGATAAAATAAAATGTTTTCCTTCATTTTGATGGAAAGCACAGAACGAATTTTGCAAAGATAATAATATCCGTTCAATTTATCTCACTAAATGGAGAGTCCTTTTGTGAGCACAAAAGGTTTCTCGAACCGAGAAAGAATTTTTTTGAAATTTATTTTTGTTCGAAAATTGCATATAGTAATGGAATAGGAACTTTTGCAACCAAAATGAGATTATAGGCAATTTAGAACTGCAAGGAAAATTCGACGTCAAAAAGTTTTGGGAATAATAGGTAGGCAATGTTTGTAGTTTTTTTCCTTTTAAGAAACATTCTTTTATCTAGGAACTCTAAGACTGTACACTAATAGCTTTCTGGATGATGTTTTGAAAACATACCTCGAGCCCGTTTCTTCTTCCATCACTACTCAAAGAAAAAATCAACAAGAATCCTTTTCAAATTTATAAACTCAATTATCTGTAATTTAATTACAAGTGAAAGTTACTTTACCCGGCCCAATAATTACTTTAAAATCTTAAATTTAATTTTCAGTTTTACAGCTCGTGCTACATTTGTGATGATGAAAACTCGTCCAAAACCAGTTTTGATGACTGTGATACCAGCCAGGTATAGTAAGTAACAGTTTTGAGAAAAAGATCGAAGATTTCTTGTGGATAAACTATATAATAAAATCGAGCCATTAGTTTAATTCGACGAAAAAATGTAATAGCTATATACTTTGATTGTAATGGACACAAAATGTTTTTTTTTTTTTTTTTGAAAATTATTTGTTGAGCAGTAAAAATTGGTAGTTTTATAAAGTTAACATTACAAGCCACGGTTTGATTGATGTAGACGCTAATTTTACACATTTCTAAACTATGATTTTATTTTGTCTACAATTACCTCCTATAAAATTACCAATACATTGCTAAATATTATGTCAACGCGCTACAGATACGTTTATCGGGGAGTAGAGCGGTAATTATTTTGTGAATTAAAAATAATACTATGGACACATTATTATCTTGTTCACCCTAAAGCGTTTTTGCTTTTAAAAATTAGGAGCGATTTTAAGCGAAAGCCGCTATGAGCGAATCAAATTAAAAATTTATTCTTTCGGTAGCAAATTTTTAATGGGTTTCTTTTTTATGATTCCGTATCTCAAATGGAAAAAACGGTACCCTTAATAAGATCGCTCTCGTGTCCGTCCATTTGTCTGTCGCAGACGCTTTTCTTCAAAAGAACATGACCTATAAGAATTTGAAATTTGGAAGAATGTTAGATCTTTACGTCGTGATCATATTTCGATAGCCAAAGATTATGATTTTTTTTTTTTATATTTATATGGGGATAAGGTGGGGTCTCTAAAACAAATATTCTTTTTAATAGTATCCAGGACTCCAAAAATATTTTTTTCAAAATTTTCGATAAATTGGTCATATAGATATAGCTCAAAATGAGCGAAAAAATACCGTCCTTCGACCCCTGATCTTCTAAGTTACTAAAGTTAAGATTATGGGTTAGTAGGTATTAATAAAATGTTTTTTTTTTCATTTAAATAAACTCTTTATTTGTTGGCGCTCTAGCTCTTTTCAACTTTCCTTAAACATAAAAGGGAAAAGGATATAAAGGGAGTAAAAAACAAAAAACAACAGAAAAGACACTAGCTAACCTATAAAATCACAAACATAACAGTCAATAGGGACATCAAAAATAAACTAGAAGGTAAAAGAACAAAAAGATAATACTATGTTCTCAAAAGAGACAATATAAATGGATACGAAAATTTTGAAAAAGGCCTAAAAATAGAAAACAAAAAGTGTACGTCCCAATTTTGACAATTGAGTAAGTGGCAGTTCCAAGAAGTTCAAATTTCCAAAATAATCTAATAAGAATAATTACCTAAACGAACGAATTTTCAACAAAAAATTTTGCAATTTAGCACCAAGACCGAAACCGAATACAAAATGAGAAATCGAACGAATGAACAATTTACCCGATACCATTATAGAGTCCCGCAAGGGCAGCTTGTATTCATCATCATCCCTCCAGCTTAGCATCTCTAACAGGGTACTTGTCCTTCATACAGCACGTACAACAATTCCTAAGCGGGGAGAAGCCCCGTGGACTAGTGTTGCAAATGTTGTGGCCTGCTATCACCAGCGAAAGACCAGAGCTCCGTCATATCTATAAGAAAGAAAAAAAAAACAAATGAGTGGGACACAGACAAGACAAAACAAACAACGCACGCACATCAGACAACCATCAGAAGACGAACTAGAACAGAAATAGCATACACACACAAAACACACTAAACGCATCATCCACACCGCTTTAAGAGGAAACTTCTCTAGTATCTCACTAAAGTACTGCGGTGGCTAAACTAAGCGCCTTACGGCGCTGGACAAGTGGTGCCCCATCTGCCGTACAACGCTTCGTCATGCTGCTCCAGGAGCACTTGCAATTTTTTTGCAAAATTTGATGATTCTTTTGCAAAATTTGATTGAGAAAACTTCTGATGAGTCCTGTGGCTGGAACGAAACGTTAAGTATCGCCAAGTAGGAGCCTACACGGCATCCCCCAAAAATCTATAATCACTAAATATTTTTATTTGACCATATCGAAATGCATTAACTTGCATATAATTTCACAATTTAGCACAATGCGCTGTCCTGCTACGCAGAAACATACACTTTCCATATGAAGAGGTTCGATCAATTAACAGTTTTCTACACATAGAAATTTCTAAAATAAGCGATATTTAAAGTACTAGCAATCAGAAATAGAAAAATTTATTCAAGATATCTAAATTTGGATGGCTATAATAGTAACTCTATAACTAGGTGTCATTATTTAAATGAACTAATTAAAATCTACTTTCATACATACGTTCTATGTAATTTACATACGAGATAAGGAGGGGAAAAGGATTTAATGATTCATTCATTAGGAATTGCCTGGTGTACAAAATTATTAGTAAATTGATAAACATTGTTTAGGTTTTTAATTGAATTGAAAATAAACAATTTATAAAAATTTAGAGTATTTAAGTCTTTAATGTAATTTTCCAAACAAATGTTTCCATAAAAATATGAAAAATATCTTCTATTCTGTTCATATTACACACCTGACAAACGCTGAACAGTCAATAGTTGTCTTCCGTCCATTCCTGTAAATCATGACTTCTGCATCTTTATACAGGGTGATTCAGAACATCCGGTATACCACGCGATTCCTTGAGGTAAGCTGATCAAAAAATTGTTCCACATACCCCCCCTAGAAACCTTCCTTTAGGAGCTGTGGCCAGTTGAAGATTTCGCCAATATTCGTCAACCCTGATGGGACTAAATAAATTAGTATAACTTTTGAACCACCCTATAGATTTTGGTTATTGTTGGCTTATTAAATAGCCAAGAATAGTAGCTCGAGAAGTGTATTACTCTGTATTTTTTAAGTAAGCATCTTTAAATTATTCTCAAATATTTCCAAAATTTTGATTTTTTTACACACAAAAGTTTTTGAAATAAATAACGGTATTTATGAAATTTGTGTGTAAAAAAAAATCAATGTTTTGGAAATATTTACGAATAATTTAAAGATGCTTAATTAAAACATACAGAGCAATACACTCTTCGATAGATACTATTCTTGGCTATTTAATAAGCTAACAATAACCAAAATCTATAAGGTGGTTCAAAAGTTATACTCATTTATTCTCACGAATATTGGCGAAATCTTCAACTAGCCGCCACAGCTCCTAAAGGACGGTTTCTAGGGGGGGCGGGGACAATTTTATGATCAGCTTACCTCAAGGAATCGCGTGGTATATCGCAAGGTATCTTGAACTGAATCACCCTGTATGTACGTATTTGCGAATTTTGTCTATTTTGCTAGTAAAAGGATCCAGCGTCAGCTTGGTTGGGTGGGCTGATTAATTTTATAAAGACTATGATTCCCTAAGGTAGCTTTCATATTGACGAGTGGTAAGCGATGAGCTGTGAGAGGTAAAACACCGCTTAGCCAGGCCATAGCTACGAAAGTTTTCACATTGAAAAACTTTGAGCGTTGAGCCCGTTGAGCTGAGTTCGCAGATCAGTGTTTTCACAGCTCAGCTCAACCAGGCTCAACTAAGTGGTGAGCAGTGGCTATGCGCGTTGCCTATTAGTTGTGGTGGAAATTTTCTAGAGTGAAGACCTTCAATAATGTCTGTGCAATCTAGAAGATGTTTGTGGGATAATCGACATCCCGACTATAAAAACAGGGAAATTATAGAAAAACTGTGGAAGGAAATTCTGATCATTTAGGACTTTCAGGTAAAAACAAAAAAGGGTAGTAATCGAAAGTTTTAATTGACTTCGTGGAAATCCAAAAAAATTTTGAGGATTTCTGCGAAAATCATATGATATGTAAAATTCTCTTGACTCCAACCGGTTTTTATTTATTTTACAAATTGTAAATTAATGAATAACGATTTTTTTTGTGCCAACACTACGAAGAACTTGCCCGATTTAAGCCATTTTCGAGATCATTTTTGCTATTTTTACGGAATTACAATGTTTCAACTCTTTGCGTCAATCTGTTCTCAGCCAATAATGTCAAATTATATAGTGAAACAGAAAATGTTTGTGTGGAAACCCTATGGAGCAGCTACGTGATTTATCTGATCTTCGAACTTAAGTTCAATTTTTTTTTTTTTTTTAATAATATAATTATATTACAAAAATATTTCAGCTATCTATCGTCGATGTGTTTTCGAGTTATTGTGACAAATATGCAAAAATTAAAACAATTTTTATTTTTATGCGTAACTGTCCAATCGATTTTGCTATACCGTTATTATTTTTACGCGTTACAAACGGAATGCGTAGTCCTTATGACTAGAAGCGTATTTAAATGGAGGGCAGGGGGAGCATTCGCTCCCGTTGGTGTACATTATCAAAATGTTGCGCCTTCAACACAACGAAATTCAGATATTACGAATTTAAGCATAATAATATACTGAGGGCCTGTCGGAATCCAAGCATTCGTCTGGACTTCGTCAGCCAGTAGCGTTACACAACAAACTCAGCTTTTATAAGAATTAGGTGAAGACAAAGCTAACCTATCTATTGAACTATAGTTAATGTAGTTAATGTATTAATTTAACCCTTCAAATAATTAAAAATTCAAGTAATAAATTTTGTCGAATTAACCAAATATTAGGTTCAGTTAACATATTTAACTTTCTCCACAAAAATGAATTCTATCATCATTTTAGGTAAATTTCAAAATAATCTAAATAAAATTTTAAAATGATCTTTTTGTTTGATTAAACAATATAAAACTTTTCGAAAAAAGTTTGTTTTAAATACTAAAATTGAGTAGGCAGAGAATTGACATAAATTTAACTTGATTTTACCCCAGTATTTTTCTCAGTGCGTGATCAGCGTTGTAAAATTTTGTTATAAACGGGTAGGACCATTTGCTTGGCAGCGTAATTATGTTATATTTATTTTAATTAAATTCCAACAGTTCTCGCAATAAAATTATTAACAAAAACGAAATAGCTTTCTTCGCTCAAATAATATAAAATTAAGTCCACTCTAGCAAATGTGTAAAGAACGAAGGTAAGTACTTTTTCAAATCCATCTCTCGTGCTGGGCTGCTGTATTCCAGAATTAGAGTCTCGAAAAAATATTCTGTATTCCAGAATTAGAGACTCGAAGAAAGTTTCATCGGTAAGAAACACAAAAAGGACTGATGACGAAGTAACATTACCGATCAGATTTAGAAAGTTTTATAATTTTATAATCTAAATCCAGACAACAATACCAAATAAATATATGAAATTTTCGCTGAATATTTCTAAGGGAAGATGCAAAAAATCCATAAAACGCTTGCATTTTGGAGAACCACAGAGTGTAATTGGTAATTTTTAATTGAACTCTTTATGCTTTCTTAATTTTCTTCATTTGGATGTGAAAACTGCCGTATTCTTTATAAAAATAAGAAAAAACTTGATATCTAAAATTTCGAAATTTTAACCTTAAAGTACCAAAAATTCGGAGAGGAAATAATTTTTCCTTTCTCAAAAGACCATGGTTTTCAAAACACAGATTAATTTGTAAAAAATTATAAAAATTTGGTTTTCAACCTATAAACTGGCCTCTGATGTCCAATCTTTATGTTTTCTGTTAGTGAAATTTCCCCTATTTTCTAATCCTGAAGTATGATCATGCATTGTTGGACTCCAGTTTTAGCTAAACTACTTATAAATTTTAAACCTATTTTATACTGCATTACTCCAAGTGTCAGTTTATTGAAATATATATATGTATATACGGGCCATGAAAACTATATACATACATACTTATACATATATAGTGGAGTTAAAATGATTCCGCTCTCCTTTTCATGATTGGAAGTTTGTTTAGGGTAGAATCCGTATCTGTTTTTTCTTCATATATGCCTGCGGCTGTGAATTTAGACACTGGGTCTATCTATGCATTTTATGTCAAGGTAATTATTAGTTCAACAACTTAAACTATATTTTTTTGATGGTCAAAATGGGAATTGTTATGTGTACAAAAGTATTTAAATTGCTAATTATCAAAAGATGCCCATATTGAACAATTTTGAATGGACAGTTTTCATTGGACTTTCATTAGAGCTGACTTGTAAATATTTTCTGTATACAAAATTGAAACATGTGGTCATCATGATTTGTAGATTTACTTAAAAGTCTCGAGATATTTTTACTTCTTGCATCATTAAGATTCTTAATGTTCCCGGTTAAATCAAATATTGTGAAGATAGATTCAAAATAAAGGTGTGTAAGTTCCTTAGAAAGGTTTTTGCAATTTTACCTATTTACTTTTCCCACTTTTGTCTCTGTGAAATTGATTAGTTAGTAGGTAATTATTTATTTATTTTTTTTCTTTCTTTATTTTTCAAGTGGTTTCGATCTGAAATCCGCTTATCTCTTTAGGATGCTGTTCTAAAGTGATGGTTTTTACATAGTATTCTTCACTTGTAACGAAAAATTATAAAAATGTTAGAAAATAGAAAAATTTAGATTTTTCCGTGTATAATAGACAATATTTAGTAGCTGTGCTATTACAGAAATTGTAGCTCTTAACTGAACTCTAACAGTCTAATTTCTATAAGAACTATAATTATTTTTCATCAGCTTCCGTAAATTCCTCGACGGCCATAGGGTAATCATCTGTCTTTTTTGGAAAAACTGTAGTTGGACTAAGAATATCAGGTTGGCACCGAAACGCCACTTGTAAATTATAGAATCTTAATTGACTTCTAAGTGAGAATCGAAAATTCGTGGGTACCCGCCGATGTGATTCGAACCCAGACCTAATGAGTCATTACTTCTCCTTTTGACGGTTGATTACTAACCAAAATGACCGCCTGGAAAACTTTATAAGTGCTTTTTTTGTTTTTTGTTCTTCAAGAGCTAATATACATATGTAAACTTTTTCCTATTACTTAAATTTGTTTCGGGAACTTTTGATATATATAAATGTAACAAACCAATCATTGATTGCTTTGATTAAAATGGCATTTCTTTTTGACGGGAAAATAATATTTTGTTTTATTTTATGTGATTACTTCAATGAAATCGATATATCCTCTAAAATTTGTTTGACTTCTTTTTTGTTTGCATTTCATTAGATTTCAGTGTCCTTTCAAATATTTTCCTTTGCTTTGACAGTAACAATTTTGGAATTGCACTTTTATCTATTCAGTTGTCTTTTATGGTGGGAAGCATTTAAAAGCTTACATTTCAAAGAATATCATCACTTGAATGCTACACGCTTTAATTCACAAAATTTTTTTTCACAATTCGCGCTGGCTCACTGCGAATACATAATAAAAGCAAGCACCACTTGAAAAGTAAAATGTTGTTGAATTTTTCAGTATTTGTGCCGTGATGAATACGAACTGCTCGTGTCGTAGTTATAAATTTTTTCGTGGGTTAAGTGGCTTGAAGATCTCTTCATTTACATATACTTTGTAAATTACTATGGCTCCTAAGCAATGCAGTCTATGATGAATAATCTGTAATTTTTCTCTTCCTATACTCCCCGTTTCGAAGCAATGCATGAACAAAGTCAAAATTTCGGAATTTTATTTCATTTTTTTTCCTTTAACTATACTATTTATATGAAAACACGTTATCAGCATCAGTTTTTCGTTTCATAATACCGAAGACAGATTTGCAATTTCAATATTGCAATTTGCGTACTAAACCGCAAGTCTGTCTACATAATTGAGAAACATCTCAGTATACGCTCGAATGTACAAAGAGTATGTAGTACATTGGTACTCAATACTGAAATTACGAAAAATGTATGTATGTAAACAAAAAAAGATCAAAATTTCCTCCAGATTGCATTATTTCATTGGGAAAATATAAATTTCATGATATTTTCATTTTTTCATTGAAACAACACAATTTTGAAGCTTTTTTGAATCCGGGTAATATAGATCCGGATCCGAATACTTCGGATCTGGATCCGGATCTCAGGAATCGGATAGTTCACAGATCCGGGTATCCGGATATTAGCAAATCCGGATCCAATTTTCAGCTCTAAAAGGAACTCCAGCTCGCGTGTCGAGCCCACAGTTTCGGATCATAACGAATAGACGAAGAAGAAGAAGTATTTTCACAATATTTGCTCGCATTTTGTACGTGCGTGGAACCTTCTTAAGTCAAATGATAAATCAAATGTAAATTCTCTAATTAATTCTCAGTATCTTAAATCGCAAGTGTGTCTCTGAAATTTTATATTGTAATTGACATAATTGCAAGTCTGCCTCCGGTATTATCTATACATACACGTTTTGGTTTGAGCCACTGACATGTATAACATAGATTGCTTGGTCTTCTATGAAAGGTTCATTTTTGTTGTCAAAAACTCTCTTAATTTCAAGTTTCATTTTCGCTTTAACATTCATATTACAAGCTCAACAAATTCCAAATATATTCAATTTTATTATTTTTATTGGATGCTAATCTCCTATATCATCAAATATTCCGTAAACTCGAATTTTAAGGAAATAAAATTAAGCAATTTTTGTCAGCAGATCTCTAAAAGTAGCTATGGGGGACAGAGAAAAGATTACAAATTTTGTATTGCCATCAATTTCTATTCTATAGGTATATTCATTTTGAGAATCCACTGGACTGAAACTGGGCTATGGTGGATTTTGTATAGAACTTATTATTTGAAGTTCAGCGGAATACAGTCGTTAAACCAAAAAGAGACAGCTATAGAAAAGTGATCTCATGATAATGTAAGCGATTTCAGTATTGTCAGCGGTCTATGTTATACATGTCAGTGGTTTGGGTCCATGATTAGCCAAGATTATTGAGATATGAAAATTCTATACGCGCTCCTCTCGATATCGGTGATTTTTTGGTTATTCCATAAGACTACCCAGCGGGAAATCTAGTCATTCTTTCCAAGTGAAGGCTTATGGAAACAGTAAAACCAGATGCAAAAAGATGAAAAAGCTGAACAATTTTTGATTTTCCAGATTGATCCTGAAGGAAGCTTTTTGGAAGGTGGAAGCATGTTTTCAAGATCATTCCTGTTTCTTGCTTAGATTACACTGTCCCTTGTTTATTCTTGTTCAAGTCACACAGTGAATTATTTTCAGTAAAATTTCAGTAAGGACAGTGAAAAAACCCAAAACTTGTATGTATGTAATATCATTTTTATGATGATGAGCCGGAGCGGTATAATAGCTCGCGAGTGAGGGTAAATTTGTTTTGGCTCAGACTCGCAAGCGAGAGCGTTTAAGTTAAAATTCTTAGTATCCTCGTTCCTTCCAAAAAAGCTAGGGAGAAACACACCTGCCTCCTTCCTAGGACAGGCCTGTACGAATGTCCTATAAAGTGTCTGACAAGCACCATATATCTTCCAAAGAAGGCATTCGGTTTAAATGATGGTATGATTCCATTTCCCGCTAGTTATAGTGACACATTGATATTATTATAAAAGACACAGAACTGGTTGAGCTGGTTGGAATAAGGTCACTTAATTATGACTCAATATCAGTATTGGGAGATTACTATGGTTATGTAATACCAACACAACATTGCGACTTGTTTTAAAACTCAATCATGTAAGTTCAAGTTGAATTATTCCTATCTTGCAGCATTCGAATATCCCTCTCTCACGAAAAGTATCTAGATGTTGGACGAGGACGAGTTTATTCTGGATCTGAGATTTAATGAATGTGGAGTACGAGTAACGTAAGCAGGAGGTCTGAAATACACTCTCTTTACTTTCGCTAGGTAGTCGGATGTTGTTATTATATAATCCCTCCTTTATGTAAACTTATCTGTCCCTACAGACTTTCACTTATTCCATTCGATACGAAATAGCTTGGATGGATGAGAAACATTCACGTTTCAAGAGCTTTTGAAAACCACGTAGTGGATGTTTTTGGAGTATAAACCTGTTGCATTTTATAAGAATGGGTATTGCAGGAATGCTGCCAGAATTCCGGAAATAGCGAATATAATGAAACTTATATAATAATTGATTGATTAAACAATGTAAGTAGTTAGCTTTTTTTTTTTTTTTTACAAAATCATTCACGATTTTTGAAATTACCGAATACTACGAAACACATATTCTTCTGGCCTTCGGGGACTTTTGAATTCTTTTCTCAATTTATTATTTTTTATTGAATAAAATACAAATGAAATAAGTAATCCCAACATGAAGATTTACTTCATCGTACGTCACTGCTTTACCTATAAACTAATTAGTAATACCATAAAGATATACAAAACATGCGCGCACGACTCTTTTATTTTTCTGAGGAATTATTTAAAATTAATTTATATGAAAAATGTTTTTTTTTTTCCAGAAAAAACAAAAAACAAATATATAGGATCAATTGAATTTGCATATGCGATGGAATCGATATTAAGAAGAATCTTCAGTACAGACGACAACCATTTCATAAAGTGCATTCAGTGTTCAAGTAACTCGTTCACATAAGATTTGATCACATTTTATGATACTGGAATTTCCAAGAAACCAGTCGCGATTGCCATGCATTACATGTACCTACCTATTGGGGATTGTTGAGGTCACGCGGTAAGAATTTCTTTACCTGCCCTTCGTATTAAGAACGCGCATATAAGACGTGTAATATATTATGTACCTACATACATATATGCTTTTACCTACATATCTAGATAAATAAAATTAGCGAAAGCGACATTTTTATAATAATCTTTTATTGCTATGTAGGTACATATCTTGCAAGCTACAAGTTTTCAAGGCAATCTAGTCCGGTTCTTGCAGGACTGAAGAAGTTATTTTACTGGCTTTTGGGGTAAGCTGCAATTCTAGTTCAATGAACGCTAGACGGATCAATCCATTAAGCAAGGTGAAGTAATTACCTCTTACTGGAAAAATGTAAACAGATATTTTTACGTATGTATGTACAATCAACTTATTGGTAGTATTTATAAAATGCACCGACCATAAGATCTTTTAAAGACTTTTAACGATTCGAAAGAGTTGATCGCCTCAAGGCGTAATATCTTTTAATTTTTCAAGTATATTATATGTATATTGTATTGTATGCGTTCTCATGTATATATATTTAAGTGGAAGTTGAATTAATAATTCATTTACGTATTTGGAAATTTTTAATACGTACATACATATATTATGCATGTATCTGCAATTTAAATTCAGGACAAGATTTTGCGTTGTTACTTGATTTCTTGTCCAATTTTCAGATGATTGGATATTTTCTCTGACTTTTCATGATTAACAACATTTTCAATTGGTCGCATTGGATCCATAAATATTTTTCTGTTGTTGTAAACGAAACTTAGGCTTGTACACATTTTGGTTTCTTTGAAAATAGATAAAAAATCCAGTGGCGTGACGCGAACTTGGTGCAAGGGGAAGCAATCAGATTATAATTTTACAAAAGCGTTAAGAGGAGTCAGTACTCAGCAAAAATTTCAATTTAGATGCCAGCGAGCCTGTAGGCAATAAAACTTACTATACGTAGGTTTGTGTCCTGAGAGTATGAAAATACATATAAAATTAGCCTAGACCTAGACCACAAGTCACATTAGAGACATCTAGCGTAAAAGACAAAAACCCAACATGCGACAATTTAAGACGAAAATGGAAATTTGCAGTTCAAAGAAATTGAAATTTATTAAAGAGAATTAACTCTCCTAAATTTTATTTTGCACATAGTTGTTAAATATGCTATTTTGCTTTATATTTTTAAAACTTTCAACGAAATATTGCAATTTCTCGTCGGTGAAATATCGAGAGAAAAAACAAGTACTATTAGAGTTAAACAATTAAAAAATGCGCCACTAAAAAGGAAAAACCTCGACGTTATTTGCTAGATCTAGGCTTTATCTCTCTAAAATAGTCACAATATAAAGAAATGAGAATACCTACTAAGAGGAATTTGATTTGAAAAAAATTAATTTTTACCATTTTTAACAAGTTTCCGAGCTAATATCTCCATTCCAATGCATTTTTTTTTTATTTTTCTCGACGTTATTTACTAGACTTCTTCATTACCTTTAATTTAAGATATAAATCGTTATTCTGCTACAAATAGTTTGCTAGAAATTTGCATTGAAAAATGTATGGAACTTGCAAATCTTGGTACTGACTCCTCTTAAATAACCATGCGCTCCAAGATTTATTGCAGCGGTTCTAATAAATTATGTACACCCCACGATAGCTGCTAATTAAATTCCCCCGGAGGTTTTTTTTTAAAAAGAAAATAGGCAACTGCAACAGTGAACTGCGTCAACTGTGTGAAGAGGAAGAAGAAACCTCGAAGCATTATACATATTACATATTATACTTTCTGTTTCAATCAAAGCTGTAAACAAATTTGAAATTGGTCATGTTCTTGAAAGGTGGGCAATGTAAAATGGTTTTCAGAATATGGAGAGATACCCAAGACTTGTCTAACGCACTGGGTAAGTTGTCCGGTAATAACGTCATTTGAGCTCTGTAGATGAAATTTCATGGAATTTGCAAAATACGAAAATGAAAAATTTCAAATTCGTTTATAACAGAGTACCTATATTATGAAACAGAGTACCTATATTATGAAACAGAGTGTATTAGTTATCGCCTTCATGAAACCCTTATGTATAGAACTATCTAGTGATTGTGAAACGAAGTTTGACTTAGTTACGTGTTGTATTGTAGAGGCGCCACTACTGCAGACATAACCAAAAGGTAGAGGCCTAAACACAATTGTGACTGTAGACGGCAAACGACAGAATATTGCAGTAATAGGAACAATTTTCTCCAGGAATGTTTTATGGAGCGTGTATTACATAGGAATCTGCATTTGCCGTTGTCCATCGGTCTCTCTCGCCGTCGTAATTGAATTGGTTGTATACAACTTCTAATAGCTTTTACCTTGTTCAAAACCCTCGAGAATACTTCACAAGCCATCAAACAGACTCCCTCCCTAACACATGTGAGGTCCAACAGAGTCCTTCCTTATGGCTGGATTACATTAACAACGCCGACGACAGCGTCGTCATCTTCGTCTTCGGGCAAGTTACATTAACACTGGGCGGCACCGCCATACATTAATTTCCCATACATTTTACAGTTGAGTTATTTGCTTGTAATCTGTGCCGATTTGCAATAAAATTTTAAATAATAATAAAAAAGATATTTCCTTTTCCTTCAAGTCACATTTTTTTAATATAAAATCATTTATTTTCAGAAATTCAAATATCATTTAATTTTTTCATGTTTTTTCATAATAGATAGATAATACATTATGAACGAATCTGCTTGTTATCTGCTACCTATGTCTATCAAAAACAACGTAAGACGACTTTTATATATTTTCCAAGAATCAAGAATATTTGACCATCCCTACTACTTCTATAATTTAAAAGACTTGCTTCCAGACGTAAACGTGATTTTGAATATGTGAATATTGTTGATATCATATATATTCTTTTTGAAGGCAGGGGGGCGAGGGATCCCAAGCACGGAGGTCAGAGCGGTCCATTGTGCTATCCTGCAATAATCACTTTCACCAAAACCTTCCTGCCCTCTTAATGAAGCTCATCAGGTCTTGGTGAGGAAGGTTATTCAGCTCATCTATAGAGAGAAGTGCAGACCCTAGAGTATCTAGCCTGCTCCGGGTGAAAGCCGGTCACACACACAAAAAGTGTTCGGTTGTCTCAGGCTCTCCTTCCAGGCATGACAGATACTGAAACCTTGTTGTGGTGTCAGGTTCAAAAAAGCAGACGCCCGCCCCGGCTCCCTCATCGTTGAGAGAACCGTCGGTAAACATTTTTAAAGCGACGCCCAAAACGAAACTCTGAAACCGCATCAGGTTTTGGTGAGGAAGGATTTTCAACTCCTCTACAGATAGGAGGGCTGAGCCTAGAGTATGCAGCTTGCTCCGGGCAAATGCCGGACAGGCACACAAAAAGTATTTAGTTATTTAAATCTCTCCTTCCAGGCAGGACAGACACTTAGGGCTGTCAACAACTCCCTTCCTTGTTAGATGAGCGTGAAGCGAGCTGTGGCCGGCGATGATGCCAGCCACATCTCTATATTGTTTCCTTCTGAGCCCCATGAGAAAATCAGAGATGTGGTATATATACATATATCTATTACATTACTTTATATAAAGTAACGTTACAAAAGTCTGAAGACTGTTCCTTTTTTTAATGCTCCTTTACAAAGAGAAATTTTTCAATTTGTATCGAAGAGATTTTTATTATCTTAAGGTTATGTAAGAAAGGTGCTGCTAAAGATAACTAGCCTGCTTAACTTTAGACCTATAGCTCCCCTAGATTTGAAAAGACGTAGCTACCTAATAGCCTATCTGTTTTGTTCATCAGAGCGGTGCAGTCGCGATTTATTTTGAATCCTTACAGCTCCTACAGAAATGGTTCACCGATATTCCCAGTCTACTAACCCAATGACCCATAATGGCCCCTACTAGATTCCTAATATCAGTTCTATTTAGCAGTTCTTTTGTCCACTACTTCCTGTCATCTGCATCCCATAATTGCCTCGTAATATGGCGGGTCACTCTGTTGATCCACCGGAGGCTTGCCTTTTGATAGGCGCCCTTATGATCTCCTCTTTTAAAGTTCCGATCGGGATCCAAACATAAGTTACTGCTACAGAGCTACCCATTTCAGGGCCTTTTTTGGACAACTTATCTATGATCCCCTGATGATCTTCTCTTTTAAAGCTCCGATCGGGATCTTCACATAAGCTACTGCTACAGAGCTACCCATTTCAGAGCCCTTTATGGCCAACCTGTTACCTTGACTATCCCTATGACCAGATACCCAGTATAGGGTCAGCTTGTGCAATATAGTGAATTCCTCAAGGCTAGTCCTGCATAACTACGATTTACCCACACAGCATCCAGCAGATTAATGGCTGCATGGCTGTCAGTGTATACATACGCTTTAAAAAGGCCCAAATTGTTGCCATAGAAATGTAGGTAATATTGCCTAAAATGTAGGAAATATTGCCTAAAATGTAGGGAATATTTCCTACATTTTAGGAAATATTCCCTACATTTTACGGAATATTTTTGGCAATATTCCCTACGTTTCTATGGCAACAATTTGTGCCTTTTTACAGTGTATGTAGATATGCTGTACGGACTCTCTGCACATAGATACTACTACTACCGTCAGAAAGACACTGTATTTGTCCGGTAGTCTATAAGTTTCGTGCAACTGCCAGTCTCCAGACCATATGCCTTCATTCATCTTGGATCCATCCGTAAAAATAGAAATTTCGGATGTTACCACCATCTAATTCCCATCGAGGTCACTCTTGGTAGGCATCATTGCATTGACATCCTCACCAAGTATTAAGGAAATATTTGGTAGTCTGTTTCTTCCCTACAATTACTACAGTTTTTCTTCTAATTTTTAAAATTTGACAGATTTAGATAATCCTTAATAAAAATGAATATTATAATAATATCTTTTTGTTTTATTTGCTAGTATGTACTAGTTAAACCAAAACTATTAACTCCCCTCGTTTTCTTCCACCAGTTGTGTGTACTTACAAAGATTATGCCAGCTTACTTTGAATCTTATGGAACTTATTGTTCCACTAAGGTTAACTTGATTATTCTTTAAAAGATTGACAAAACAGTTTGGACTCTTTTTTCTGACTTAGAAAACAATAAATATGACAATGGCGCCTTTTTATCATTATGCATATTTAGAACATTTATTTCTTAATTCTAATAATAAGGTATGAGGTATAAATTTAAAAGATCGAATCATTAACTTATTTTTAATGTTTTTTTTTGAAATTTTCAACTTTAAACCGCTCTCCTGTAAAGTTTACATTTTGTCGTTTATCCCATTTCACTTCGATGCGCCGACAAGACGTCTAGATATAACATTACATAAAAAAGTTTTTCCAATGTTTATAGGTACACAATTAGTGTAAATTTACATAGAAAATATGTTGGAAAATATATGTGACTTGCTTGAAATTATTCTGAATAATGACTAATATCATTCGTATTCAATTTACTACCGTTATTTTTTTGTAGTAGGAATATAAGAAATTGATAAAAACTGTTTATATTCGCTAACAGTAGATAATGATAAGGGTAGACATTTTTGTGAAACTTTTAAACTAATTTCTCGAAATACAATACAATTCTAATTAATACCATATTGTAATACAAAGTAATTTTATATGTATAATATTTGTGGTAGTTCTTCTAGTATAATTCAAAGTTTTCATCCTTCGAACACTTTCCATATCTACTGCAACTCTTCTATTCTAATCGAGAATAAATTGAGAAGAGCCATAATCTGTAATTCCGATTTCAGTCATTTTATTAACATATTTTAACATATATACAAACTTAATCTTACTTTAACAAAAGCTTTTTGTTTTTTTTTCACTTAACTCTAAATCACCCGGATCGTTCTAAAATGAATCGACCTTGTTTCGTAAAGAATTTCGTTGTCAGACCAAACAGAGATTCTAAGGTTTCAGCAAATGTATCTGCATATGTCCATAGTAACCAGAATATCAATCCATAAAATAAGAATTTTACAATTCGATCAACAACATAAAGGTAACGCAATGTCTTTCTAGCCCGAGGTAATTCCTCATCTCCTTCTTTTAGTATATATTTACGTGTACCCATAATATAGTTGTAGATGTATGCTTCATGATTTACTTGTTCCACACTAAAATCAAATATCTCCTGATCACGTAAGTTTAGTTTACACGAAAGTTTATCCAGCCTGCTACATTTAAATTCCCAAGGTTTTGTTGTGTAGTATTGGAGAATTTTTAGACCGCACGATACTTTTTTCTGTACTCTAACCATACTAGAAAATAAGAAAAAGAATATATTATCTATGTATATGTAGATCTATAAGTAGATAATAGATAAGATTTAAAAAGTTTTTTTTTTATGCACTTACAAAGTTTTCTTTCGAAGCAAAAAGAGTAATCCATCGATAAAATAAGCAGGAATATAATGGAATAAAAATACTGAGATCATATGAAAATAGTAATTCCTTTTTACCGAACCATCTGGATACCATAAGGAATATGTAAGAGGGTTTTCATAAAATATCCTTTTTCCAGCCTCTAAGCTTTCACCCCAGGTTATAAGTACTCGCGGAGGGCTTACAATGTTGAAAAATTCTGTTTTGTCTGATAACATGTGAGCCCTTTCCCAAGCAACAACGATGAATGCATTAATAGCTATATCAACTGGAATACAATCTGCCAAATAATCGGGATTGCAATGCATTGTACGTATAACACCTCTTGCAGCACCAATCATAAGTCCTGTTGGTCCATTTAATCCTTCTACCCATCCGGGAATTGGCTCTTTATGTGCGGGAGTGACTATAAAAATATTAAAAAAAAAAATTAAAATATATACAGCTACATTTTTGTTTTTTTTTTTTGTGAACATTTATTACCTATCGATGGTCTACAAACAACTATGGGAAGTTTATTTCCGTAACTGTTTAATAGGCCCTCTGTTAATCCTTTACTGTAGGCGTAGGTATTTGGTAATCCATTTAATAGTCTAAAAATTGTAATTATGAGTAACAGTTTTACCAAATTGTTTTTTTTGTTGTTTTTTGTTGTTACATTTATTTAGAAAATTCAACTTACTTTGGGGTTATAGTTTCCAAAAAATTTTCATCAAGTGCTCTAACCATTTGTAGTATACCAAGAGGATCATGTGCAGGTGAATAGTAGCGCTCATGTAGAACACTTTCATTGCAATGGCAATATGTGGTTGACACATGGAGGAATACCTTTAGTTTAGAAATTTTTTCTGCTAACTGAATCATCCGTAAAGTTCCACCTAAGTTCATTTCTACTGCACCCTTTATGTGTTGATCAAAACGTACATTGGCTGCACAGTGAAAAATGATATCAACATTTGAAATAAGCTCGTTACGATCATTTTCACATATTCCCAGCTCCTCCTCCATAATATCTCCTTTGATTACGTAGATTTTTTCAAAAGCTTTGGGATTAGCTTGTATAGCTTTTTCGAATACCTAAAAGGTATAATTATATAATTGATGTTAATAATATTTTTGAATCTGATAAACTTATTCCGATATTCCTTAACAATTATTGCCTATGCTAACTTATTATTCATTTTATTATAAGGTACTTTGCTAATATTCTTGTTAATTTAAGCGATACAGAAAGTACAATACGGAACAAGAACTGGTTTTCAATTTCACCATAAAAATTCTTTGTTTTATATTTCAGGAATTGTCACTAGATGGCCAAAAATTGAAACTGTCAAATTCTTCCCAAGGATTTCTATAAAAAGCTACATTTTTTAAATATGGAAAATAGTTCATAGAATATAAAATAAAGAATTTTGTGGTGAAATTGAAAACCGGTTCTTATGCCTAATCTACAATGCAACGTAAAACCACGTCGTCAAAACTACATAGATTTTTGTGTTTGCTTCATATTCTTGCCTTTGAAAATTCTTGTGTGCAAAACTGTCTCTTCTCTTTCACTCATTTGACCTCAGTAATACCTCAGCTGTATTCAGCTAATTAAGAACCATGTAGGGGAATTTAGAACAAAACAGCTGTAAACTGGGACTTGTACTTTCAGTCTTTAAAGCAATATTTTATATTATTTGACTTGTCCCAAGCATTTTCTTAGTTTACTATAATATAACATAAATTATTGAGACAAGATATTTTCTTTGATGTAATTCCCCCAATCTCAGGGCACAGACAAGAAATACCCAGATATCGACGGTAGTACTAAGAAAGTGATGTATGGAAGAGCTCATAGCAAACCTCAATAACTCACTGATCTCGGCTAAATATATCATGGGTACGAGCCAAAAATGTTTTTCAATATAGGCAAAAATTCATTTCTTTCATAGAATTTAAATCGACCATATTTCTTCAGAATTTGTGTGAAGATGATTCGAATAAGTTGTGTCTGGACAGTCACGGCTTCGTGGAAGTTGGATTGATTTGGTTGCTTGGGCTTGTTAGCTAAAATTTTTTATAAGCGTAGATCTAGGTACTCGTTCTATTGGTATGCCGTAATCGTTCTATTTGTATGCGGTACATTTTCCCTACTTGCAATTGTAATGCAATTTCAATGATATTTTTACCTCAATAAGTACTTTATCATATTTAAAAGATTTCTGATGTGCGAAACAATATACCTTGTTCTAGAACTCTCAAATACTGGAGAGAACAAATTTTTATGAGGCGTTATTTTTGTATCTTTTGTTCTTCCCTGTTTTGTGGACACAAAAGAACACAGCTGATATCTTTCGAGTCTATTTTTTGTTTGTTAAAATTTCCAATTTTCTTAAATGCGGAAACCAAAAAATGCAAAATATACCTAATTTGGTTGTGGCGATTGGTGATAGCCGCAGGCGTTATTTCCCTACATCTGCGATTTTTACCCACGCCAATATATTTTGCCAAAATGTGTAATTTTGTATGCTCATCCAAATTAACCCACCCATCCACCACCCCTCACACCCAACTCATGGCAGACAGAATTTATTCGGACCGTCTACAGCCTACAGCTACCAATAATGCACAAGAACTATGGAGAAATATGGTCGATTTCAATTCTAAGCAAATAAATCACTTCTTTCCTACATTGAAAACAATTTATAAAGAAAGGTGTCTCAGAAAAATCCGCGCTGATATAAAGGGTTTTCCAATAAAAGGTGTTATTTTGATATTCAAAGAAAAATGCCATTTTTTGAGATAAATGATCAGATTTTTCTTTCATTATAAAGAGGAAGATATGCCGTTAATAATGGGAAATAACATCAGCCAAATGACCACCACGACCACGCCTACAGGACCATATCCTTTTCATGAAATTTTCCATAACCAAATCGCAAAGTGGCTGCCCTATGTCCTCGATAGCCTCACGAATTCCATCTTTGAGGTCTTGAATCGACGCTGGGCTGTTGGCGTAGACCTTCTCTTTCACGTGGCCCCAAAGAAAGAAGTCGCAAGGTGTTAAGTCACAAGATCTCGGTGGCCAATTGTGATCACCTCTTTGAGAGATAACACGGTCCGGAAACTTTTCCCGTAAAAGATAAATGGTTTCGTTACTTGTATGGCACGTAGCGCCATCTTGTTGAAAGTAAACGTTGTCCAGATCAATACCATCCAATTCCGGCCATAAAAAATCATTAATCATCTGTCGATAGCGCAATCCATTCACCGTAACTGTTGCTCCAGCCTCATTTTCGAAAAAGTAAGGTGCAATGACCCCGCAGGACCATAAACCGCACCAAACAGTCACATGTTGAGGATAGAGAGGCTTTTCAACAATAACTCTTGGGTTTACCGAGTCCCAGATGCGACAATTTTGCTTGTTGACGAAGCCATCAAGGTGGAAATGGGCCTCATCACTCAAGATGAGTTTTCGATGGAATTCCGGATCATTTTCATGCATTTCAAGGACCCAATCAGTTCTTGTGTTAACTGAACTTTATAAGCCTTAAGACCCAAATCTTTATGCAAAATACGGTGTAATGACGTTTGTGGAATGCCTAATTCCAAAGAACGACGAGAAATGGACAAACCTGGGTTTTCTTGAGCGACGTGCACGGGTTTTATTCTTCTCATCACTAACTTGTCCCGACAGCTCGAATTTTTCTACCAATTTCTGTATTGCGGTCCGACAAGGTGCTTCACGACGACCCAAAAATGTTCGAGTTTTACGAACCGTCTCTGCCACATTTTCACCATTTTTATAGTGAATTTTAATAATTTCAATGCGTTGTTGAATCGTGTATCGTTCCATTTTTATTAATGGCGTAGTTTCTACTTTTCAAATATCAAAAAATGACAGCTCCAAAAGTGACATCTACTGAAATAGCGGGCTAATGAAAATAACACCTCTTATTGGAAAACCCTTTAGGTAGGTACGTCTATAATATAATAACCGCCATACAATGCTCTGAACTACAAAAAACAATGGAAAATATAGGCACCTCTTCTTTACCAGTTGAACAGGACGCCATAAAAGCTAAGGCCGATACTACGTATGCAATGCAATTTTCAAGTTGACCGGATACAGGGTATTAAATGAAAATTGATTTACGATATTTGCTTACATACACAAAAGTGAAGCGATATAAAAGTACGTAAAAATGGCAATAGAAATGAATAACGACTAATAATGACTAACATAATATCTATGGAACCGACTTATGGCTACAATTACATTATTCATGATTATTTCTTTAATGCTTATCTCTGCCGTAAGTACTACAAAATTCAATATCCATAAATTATTCCTAATTGTGATTCATAAACATAAATTTCTTAAATAGGTAATTATCATTGCATCAATAAGAATATCGACGACAAGCGTGCAAATAGCCCTAACTCTATTTTTCTTACTTTTGGGAAACAACAAAAAACTGTCTAAGATAAAAAGTTCTCGGTAGTTTATTTTCAATTAACATAGTTCAATAGAAAAAAGTAATGTTATAAGATATTTTTACATAATAATTGGTAATTATGATACAAATTTTAGTTAGGACATTTTGAAGTAGCAAATTAAAAATTCGAGTTAGGAGGTTTTGCACGCATGTCGTCGATATACTTACATTTGTATCCTTTACTTACAATATTCTGTAAATATTCCTTCTTCCGTTCCAAAATATCCATTCCCTTTTTTGGACGAATTAGAAGATAAATGCGATTAACATCTGGACAACTTCTTAACAGCTTCTCAACAAGAACTTTTCCCATGAATCCAGTTGCTCCAGTAATGAAAATATTTTTACCTGCATACCACTCTGGCACCCCGTCCATGATCGTCATTTCATCGATGTTCGACATGGTAAATTAAGGCACGTTCGCTTTTTTGTCCAGCTGAAAAAACCTGAAATATTAAAAGAATTATCATTCAATTAATTGAGTTACATATAAAACTAGATCGAAGTTTAGAAGAAAAAAAAAACAATTTAAAACGGTCTCGTGCTGGTAATGGCAATGAAAGTTTTTCCAGCAAATTATTGAGGTAGATCTTTCATGTCTGCGGATATTATATGGCCACCAAGGTTAACGTTATGTTCATTTTCTTGATTAGTTTAAAAAAATGTGCAGTAGTTTTTATAGCATACACATGTAGAATGGAGACTTCTATGTACATCAATAAATTTAAATTAAACGGAGAATTGAAAAAGAGGTTGGTGGTAAGGGGAGGGGGGGGGGTGCACAAAGGTAGGAATAAGCATGTAATCAGGTTAGTTGTTGACTAGTTTATTTTCCAATTTCTACAATAAGGATTTTGTATAGAATTGTGAAGATCTCACAGCAATGGCAATTAAATTTTGTAAAAGAGAAAATATGATTTCCAAAACAACTGAGTTCAATGAGGTTCAATGAGATCAATACTTCGTCATCAATAAAAAAATAAAAAATTAGAGCGGAGATTCAAAAAAGCACCGGTCCACCCAAGTTGGTAACCAGGGGGTTACACCTGCAAGTACAGCTTGCATGCAAGCCTCCCTTCCAACATGATTTTTAACTTGACAGCAGAAGGCAGATCGGTTGATGTCTTACCATCTTGCATGCAAGTTCATTTAAAAAATGGCATTTAGGCGTAAAGTCATGCGTATATTGGAAAATTATAGCTATAAAAGAAGTCGCAGAATAATAAAAACCCAAGAAAAAGTTAAGAGGAAGGTGTTGGTAAATGATGTAATGCAAATAATCCCAGAAAATCTAATTTTTCCAGAATAGCTTTAACAAATTCTCTTAAGCATTTCTTTTCCGCCATCTTGAAAACTGCATAATGTCAAATTACTATCACCTCAGTTGCCATGGTTTTTCATCATGCAAGTTCGCTGAAAGCTGAGCTGCCAGCATGGCAGTAGAGGTTAGACGTGTAAGAAGTATGGCAGTGCAGCTTGCATGCAAGCTGTACTTGCAGGTGTAACCCCCGGGTAAAGGAAAAGCCATTTTGAAGTATTCTTAGTACACTTTAACGAAATGGTTTCGGAAAGGAAAAGGTTTGCCCTCAGTCGGGGTATTCAGCAGAACGCAGATTAAGTAATTTAGAGAATAATAATAATAATAACAATTTATTCGCTGGATGATATACACAAGATTTACAATCTTTTGTAGTATAATTATAAGGTGGCGCTAGATAAAGTTATAAACGAAATAATATAGAAAAAAGAATACAAACTAAAAATATTAATAAGTAGGGGTGTAAGAAGTCTCTTATAAAATTTTTAAGATTATTGGACAAATTGTGGTATTGATATTGAGCTTACGGTAATATTTTCGAAATTGTTCAAAAAGAGATTTAATTTTTTTAAAAAAGGGTCTTTTTTTTGTGTGAAAATTCTGAAAACCATGGATTTCGTTTTCCCGCCACCCATAAGATTTTCTTTTCACGAAAACACAAATTTTTATGATTTTGTATACATAGTCTCCTCAATCATAATTGTAAGTGACAATTTTTAAAAATTTGTTACTACATATTTTTTATGTTATGATTACTTTTATAACATTACACTTCAGACAGTTTTTATTCAATTTAAGTTAAGAGGAGTCAGTACTCAGCACAAATTTCAATTTAGATAACAGCGAGCCTGTAGGCAATAAAACTTACTATACGTAGGTTTGTGTCCTGAAAGTATGAAAATTCATATAAAATTAGCGTAGACCTAGACCATAATTCACATTAGAGACATCTAGCATGAAAGGCAGAAACCAAACATGCGACAATTTAAGACGAAAATGAAAATTTGCAGTTCAAAGATTTTGAAAATTTTTAACGAGAATGAGCTCTCCTAAATTTTATTTTGCACATAATTGTTAAATATACTATTTTGCTTTATATTTCTACCACTTTCAACGAAATATTCCAATTTCTCGTTTGTGAAATATCGAGAGAAAAGACAAGTACTATTAGAGTCAAATAATTAAAAAAAGCGCCACTAAAAATGAAAAAACTCGACGTTATTTGCTAGATTTAGGCTTTATCTTTCTAAAATAGTCACAATCTAAATAAATGAGAATACCTACTAACAGGAATTTGATTTGAAAAAAATCAATTTTTACCATTTTTTACAATTTTCCGAGCTAATATCTCCATTGCAATAAATTTTTTTTTATTTTTCTCGACGTTATTTACTAGACTTCTTCATTACCTTTAATTTAAGATATAAATCATTATTCTGGTACAAATAGTTTGCCAGAAATTCGCATTGAAAAATGTATGAAACTTTCAAATCTTGGTACTGACTCCTCTTAAGCAAAGCTCTCCGAGATGGCAATAGCGTCAAACTTATCGCCGTAGAAAACTGATATTTTGCTTATCTTTAGATGAGAATTAACTTCAGATATGGATGATATTGGCCTTTTAAAACACATCTTATCACCAAAAGTAAACTGGAAAGATATAGCTATTTCAATTTTTACTTATAGGTATGTGCATATTTAGTAATGGAGGATCAATCTCACATTTATTTAAATTTGATTCTAAATAAAAAAAAGTCTATGGTGGCCAACCCCTATCTCGTAAGGGCGCGACAAGAAAACCGAAAGAAGCTAAGGGTGGATACATCACATTCTGAATAAAATAGCATTTTTAATTTTTTCAAAAATTTTACTTCTTCCAAACCGCACGCATGGCAAATAGTATGTCACGCGTTCGGGGGTGTTTTTATTGTCTCTCACCCCTTGTTTTTTACCCTGCGAGGCTGCATTTTTGCGACAATACTTCCAGGACCACCCTACACCAACCCTCGAAATTGCAGCCTGAAACAAATTTAATGCGATCTTTAGCATTTTTTCGGCTTATTTGACTGGACTATAAAATGAAGAATTCTATTCAAACCCCTTACAGGTAAACTCGTATATGCACGTAATTCGTCACTCATTTCATAGAAATGCAAAAATCTGTACCATTATTGGCTGACAAGAACCCATTCTTGGAAAAATTCTCATGAGGCTATTTGAATTTCCCTGAGGTATATAATTTATTTTTCTATAATTCAGGACCCTACGATCCAGTTGACATCAATTCGAAAGTTAATACTTATCTTATTTACCTTGAAAATTCTTCACAGCCACCAGATAAGAAATAATTCTTTTTATGAATTCATTTGTAAATTTTTCTTCAGAATCTTAATGCACCTCAGTGTTGGTAGATTGAGGGAATTCTCCCATATTATGGGAATTTTCACCCCCAAAAAATTGTAAAAGGGAATAATCGCGTCTCCTACAACAAAATCTCGGGAAAAATTATACACAAAAATATTGTATTAAATTTTACAGAAAAAAATTGAATTTTTCTGCATAATTAAGACAAAATTGAGCATGGAATATTATTAAAATTTAAAAAATTGAGACAATGCTACATATTTCTTGAAATAACATGTTTAAAACCATGAATTAAAATATCAAGCACTTATGAAATAAAAGCTTTGAGAACTTGAATATAAGCGACGAGACGAGAAAACAGCGATTTTGAAAGAAGTACAATTTAAGCGCTTTCGAGGTATAATTTGGAACTCTATCCGGAAAAATTAGTAAGCAACGCAAGAGCTTCTAGAGCCGTCACTTGGAAGTGCTATAGAAGATTAGTCTATTGAAGCACTTCTTCGGAAGCATGCACAGTTGCCTTTCTCTATACCCATGTCCTTGCCTCATAGGGATGCTTACGGTTGCAAACGCGCTATTACAGTTCTCGGGAAGCAGTATGAGATTAAGTAAGAAGCACTGCGATGATTATTCAAAATAAAGCTTTCCAAAGTAATGAACTGGGATAGAGAAGGGAAGCGCTGCAAGCTTCTAGGAAAGCGTTCCAGAAACTTATTTAGAGTGTAATAATTTTATAGGTTTTTACGCAAGCATCTATCCATGTTTTGTACATGTCATGACTTGTATCAAGAACAGGCAGAAGACTGCCGAACTTACTTTTGATGGCAGAATATGCCTCTCTTGTTATATTATTTGAGGCAGAATATGCCAATGTAATATGTGTGGCAGGGTATGCCGCTTTATAATATTTTAGGCAGAGTATGCCGCTTTATAATGTATGGCAGAGTATGCCGCTGTTATATCTGTACAAAGGCAGAGTATGCCGCTATAATGGAGGGATGGCAGAGTATGCCGATCTTGAATTTTGCTAAGGCAGAGTATGCCGCTGTAATAGCATGATGGCAGAGTATGCCGATGTTGAATTTTGAGAAATAAAAAGACACCTTTCGATAGTCAGTTTAAGTCTAATTTTTATTGAACAGCTTATTTATATAAAAATGATCACAAAGGAATCAACATTTCTTTACAATTCTAAAGGGGGGATTATTGCAGAATTGCAATATACAAAATTAATAATCAGAAATTGTAGTGTCAGCATTTCTGATCACACAATTTCTGAATGAGTCAAAATGTATCGATATGTATGTAAAGCAATGACCTCAGGTGAGAATATTTTATTTATCAAGAAATATGCTTGTATAGCGGAATTTGCTTGCGTTGCAAATTCTTCTTGATGTCGTGTAAACTTTGTTTGTTTTGATTAATTTTTGGTTTGATTTTTTGTTTATTATTATTGACCGTGGTCATGGCTTTACAAGAGCACTATTTTTCTCAAAGGGACTCTCCAGAATATGTAGGTACTACATATAATTAATATTATAATGCAATGAAGAATACGAATAACACGAACATACTTTTATAGAGGAAGAAGGTTTTCTCATGAGTGAGCTTTTTGATTAACTGTTAGATATGTAGTTTATTTGAAATTGTAATCAGTAAAAATGAATTTGTTTTGAAATATTACACTAGTTTTTCCTTCTAGTATATTTCTATGGCTTTTTGTCCCAGGGAAAAATGAGGGAAATTGCATCATAATCTGTGGAAAAAGTGCCCGGACATTCCCATTTTGGAGGGAATTTTCATCACAACCACCTACCAACCATAATTGGCGCTCGACAAAGAATAGGAGCAATTTATTCTTTATTCTCAAGAGAAAATTAATTTTCTACCAATAAATGGGAAGATTTGGAAGCTCAATTTGGAAGGCTTTAATTTCTGACATTTAGCCTTAATTCAAGACACTCAGCAACGACTGCACAATACCTTAAAAAATACGAAAGTGTCATCTACAGGGTGGGCCAAAAGTCACCATGGGGCTTAAAAATTAAATTGGTAACATATGGTAGGATGAAAAAAAGGAGGGGTAAGGTGGGGTGGGGAAACATGCTTACCTATGAAGAACAGACAGTTGGCTATCATGTAAAAAAGGAATGAAGAGAAACGGTCAACAGGGTGTGGAGCAATGTACAAACGAAAAAGTTAGTTATTTTTAAACCCCATGGTGACTTTTGGCCCACCCTGTATATAAATAAAAATGAATTATGTTCGTTGGTAATCGCATCACTTGAGATTGAGAACGCCTGGACCGATAGTAAAAAAATTTCAAAAATAGTCTAAATCGGGTAGCCCCTTCTTGATGTTGCCATACAAAACTGTGTTTTTTTATTATATATTTGGACATTGCCTAACGCGTCGAGTGTCGACGTAGAGAGCTGAAATTTTATACACGGGCCTTTTTAAAAAAAAAAATTTTAATTTAATTTAATCGGTCAACTCCTTCGTAGGGTTGCCATATAAAAATTTCGTTTTTAACTATATATTTTTAAAGACAGTACTACTTGAATAAATGACTTTAGACTACGACCACACGCCTAATTTTCTAATTTTAATACTTCCGCTTCAATGCTTCGGGGTCAGCTGTTATGGTTTCTTTTTCAATATTTATTGAACGAGAATCAGGCATACGTCCGATTAGCTTGAGAAATCTGTAGCGTATTTTAATATGTTTTTCAGTATATAGATTAGTTAATAACAAAATTATTAACATAATACATCCATTCATTTCTAAGTTATGAATTGAACTTTAGTTGTTTTGAATTTTTCATTATTTTTCACTATTATCATTATTATTTTATTTATTTTCTTTTTACATTTTATTTTATTTTATCTGCTTTGTTTTTTTCTTCTTCTTATTTTTCTAGTAGCATTTGCGATAACAATTTCTAGATGTATATACTGAAAAGATTAGATATATTTGCTATTTGCATTATCCATCGAATCAATTGAATTGAATTGAATGCTGCCCTATTATATTTCAGGATCAAATGTATTTTGGAAAAACTTAACTATATCAAATAAAATTAAAATTATAATTAAGAAAAAACGGCATAATGTGAGAGAAAATTATGAAAAATTTATAATAAATGATTAAAATCGATTTAAAAATGCGTGGACGCGAAAAAAGTGGAGGAAGCTATCCGCCAAAAGAAGGTGTCGCAGGTAAATTTTTTGTATTCATATAGTCGAGAAAATCAAAGTATATACGGTGAAAAAGGCATGAAATTACGATCGCCATCTAACATAGACATTTAATGAAATTTGGCCGGTGTTGAATTCGGCCAAGATGACCAAGATGACGACGACCACGCGTGCCACCGTCAACTTTGTTTATGTAATTCAACCTAAATTCATGTAAGAAAACGTCATTGGCTAAGAAACCGTTTCACTCCCACTTCCCCTATATGAGAGTAATGTCATCAAAAGTATCTCGAATTTAATTAATGAAGCAATTGACAGGTTACATGGATCCGACTGATATCTTTCTATAGCATTAATGTAATAGGTACCTATATTCCCGACCATTGATATGAGTACTTGTACTTAATGTTTAACTAAAGCTGTGCATTTATTAATGCATTTCATGATTTCATATAAACTTTGGAAGATGTTTTTTCTTGTCAAATGAACTGATTACATTATTTTTGGTTTGCTCCAAGGCATACATCATTGAGTAGGTATAACTTGATATCTTTTTAGTAGGTATATGTATAAGACGTATGCTAATTTTGTTTAGCTATAAAAAAAACACGAATTTCTAATTAAAGCTCTCATTCAAATCTTGCATATTTTATAAACTTCCAAAACAACCTGTTTTGTGGGTGGTTTTTCGAAAGAGTGAAGTGAATTAGCCATAACTTTAATTCGGTTTCACAATGAGTGGAGTTATGTAATTATTTTGGATGAAAACTTTTTTAATATTGTAAGTCAAGTTCATTGCCTTCCGTAGTAAAATTGTTATATATAGAGGTCAAGTTTGATGATAGCTTCTTAATGGCTTTTTGTTTTTTTTTTTGTTTTTTTGTATTTAGTAATGAATGGAATAATTTTAGCAGCAAAAACTAAGTAGCCGTTCGTTACTTCTTAAAATAAATATTTAATCTAAAAAAAAACTTGGCTTTATTATTATTCGCTTATAAGTATTTTTACATCCGATAAAAAAACAGTAAAAAGACATCTGGACGAAAATTTTAAAGAGCATGTAAGTAAAAAAAAAAACCCGTGACCAGATACCTATTGAAAAATTATTAGAATGAAATTATGAATAAAATCACATTTGGTAAAGGTGACTTTTTATTACATTTTACCATTAATATTAATTAATAACTTTAATCAACTGGTCTACACATAATCGAAAAGTCAAGCTAAAATTGAAAAAAATGTTGCTTAGCAAGCCACCATGTAGGAAGTGAAAAAAATGGATAGAAGATAAAATATATACCACCCACCCCCTGAAATGAGATTTAAATACAAAAAAAAAAATTCGCATTATAATATATGGTGACGAGCTACAAATCACCACAACACTGTAACCCATAGTCGTATTAATCTCGATACTTCTACTATAAAGACTAATAAGTAACAAAATTGACTAAGAAAAAATGGGATTATACATATTAGATCTATGCAATATTATACATGTTAAGTCTGGAATAAAGTTTTTGAATCTAATCAATTTAATTTATCAATTATAGTAAATAAAATTTCAAAAATGATCTAAATCGGGCAAACTCTTCTTGGTGGTGACATATTCAGTCCTAGATGTTTTTATTGTACTGAAAAGTTCTTTAGAATATGGAATCCCATGAAATTGATTATACCTTGTCCACTGTCTGATTAACCGTTCTAGAAATATATATATGCAAAAAATCACTTCAAAAATCAAACTTGCACAGATGGGTGACCGACCATATGAAATCATATATGGGCATTCATCTAGGGTATCATAAGAGTTGGTCTTATTAGACCAATTCTAGCTTTTTTACTTGTTTTTAGATATATTTATATTAAATTGCAGGGAGAGTGGATACGAATAGTATGTAAACGAAAACAACATAATTTGCATAGCCTCTTACATATCTAGTAGATATGTTGAAAATTTCTGGAAAAATTTCTAGCAGAATTTATAACAATGCTCAATTAATATACAAATATCATTATGCAAATCATCAAAATCTTTGCATAATTTGTGAGAAAACTGTTTGAATGAACTTGGTCACTTTAATTATTCTAATAATGCTTCATACAATGACTGAAGAAACGTTAAGTTAGCAATTAAATCACAAAAGTAGAAAAAATTTAGGACAGATTTGAAAACAATAAACATTTATTCACATGTCTAAAAATATATTATGCAACTTCAAAATAATTGTGATTCTAACCAATAAAATTTCACCATTTTTGATCTGAGTAGAGATCGTATAAGACAATAAGAACGAATTCTTTCATACCCATAATTATACCCTAGATGAAATCTATAAGGTATACTAAGTTTGTCATTCCGTTTGTAACACCTCGAAATAATGATGGTAGAGCAAAATGGATTGGACACCCATTCATAATATTAAAAGTTATTTTGATTTTTGCATGTCCGTCCGTCCGTCCGTCCGTCCGTCCGTCCGTCCGTGCGCACGATAACTCGAGAACGCGTATACTTAGAGAACTGAAATTTTGTACACGGACTTAAAAAAAAGAAGTAAAATTAAGTTCGAAAATGAGACAAATCGGGCAACTCCTTCATGGGGTTGGCATATAAAACTTTCGTTTTCCACTATATATTTGGACACTGCCTGAGAACGTATCGATATAGTGAGCTTAAATTTGGTACATGGTGTTTTCATTGTACTGGCAAATAAAAATGCAAAAATGGACTAAATCGGGCAACTCCTTCTTAGTGTTGGCACATAAAATTTTAGGTTTTTCACGTATACTGTGAAAACGATCAGTCCAAGGCATTTTTATTGGACTAAAAACTTCTTCATTTTTTCTGTCCGACAAACCGTTCTAGAAATATATGCGAAAAACAACTTCAAAAATCAAACTTGCATATGTAGATCGGTGACCATACGAAATTTAATACGGGCATTCATCTGGGGTATCATAAGAATTGGTCTAAGACCAATTCTAGCTTTTTTGCTTGTTTTGTTTTAAAATTTTTTTCGCTTTCGGTAAAATAAGTGGCCTTCTTCAGTTATTTGCTATTCCAGACCTCGATTTACGTCATCAGCAATATAATAAAAACTACTAATAAATGACCAAGCAATATGTTCGTTAGCTCTCCGACTATAATTTGACACAAATTACAGCTATTGTTCCTATAAAATTATCAGATCCATGGAATGGTATGCTTTCATCAATATATGTAGTGTATCTAGAGCTTTTTATACGACTGCTAGAAAATTTCTATATACATTTTAGCCAAATTTATATGGAACCATCGTGACATCTTTCTAAAATTATTTTAATTGTTGTACATAAATGAAAAAAAAATCGTAAAAAATTTATAATTGAAGACCACTTTTGGCAATACTTCGGATGAATATCCGTAAATAGTAGTAGTAGTAGTAGTAAGTAGTAGTAATAGTAGCTACCTTACCGTTTTGAAAATATGCAAATAAAATCGTTGAAATGATTTTTCAATTTTTTTTTTCTAGAACAATTTGTCCGACATAAGTTTTTACATTCCGAAGAATGCTTCACAACTTAAAATAAACGTTTGGGACTGACCGTTTTCCCAGAGTACATGAAAAGTCTGTAAATCTGAAAATTTTTGTATGGCAAGTCTACGAAGAAGCTACCCGAATTGGCTCTCTTTAAAATTTATAACTGTAATTACGAGAACGCAGTGTATAAAATTTCAGTTATCTATTTTCGTGTATTCCTAATCAGTATGGTTATCTCTGATCGCATACCATAGAAGTTCGATAATAAGGTCACCCAATATCGTCCATACAAATACTTTTTATCAAAAGCAAGTGTGAATCATATGGTAGCAAGATTTCTCATTGCAATTTTCAATTTGGGTGATTATTCCCCTTGTCGCCATAAGGCACTGGATAAACCAAATAAAACTTGTAGGTGGACAATTTCTCGTCTCTATAGACTGAAATTCATTAAAAATAATTTTAATGAATTTCTATAATACATTAAAAATGCACATGAGACTCTCTCTGATCGCTGGGTCGAAAAGTTCGATTTTTTTCTGCATTTTCAATGCATTATAAAAATTCACTGAAATTATTTTTAGTGAATTTCAGTCTATAGAGACGAGTATAAGTGTCCAAAAATATAATGAAATTTTCGTATGGCAATGGCTGATATACGGACTGACAGACACACGGATATGCAAAAACACAAATCCAATCCATTTTGCGGTACCATCATTATTTCCATGTGTTACATACTTAGCACACTCTATGAAGTAAAATTTCATCTACTTATTAGCTAATCCAGCAGCTTATCTATGTTTGAAAAATTATGTGAAATTATAACTCCCAGCAGCAGTACAGTTGTGTAGTTATGTGATTATGAAAAATATTTCAGATACATATGTAATACCAAAGATTATCTATCAGAAAGATAACTTGGCTTAAAACATTTGCTGAAGGTAAATTCGCAATATCATAGCAGCACAGCTATCTTTCCAATGGGTACCCAAGCAATCGGTAATGTCTTAATTAGATATTATTCAGGTAAAGAATTTTTGTAATGATTCCCTCGTTTTGGCTTTGATTTTAGATTGAATTTAATTATTTACAAATTTATATTCAAACATTTTTTATCAGAATTAACGGGCGCGACAAAAGATCATATGAATAAAATTAACTAGTTACCTTTTAATAGAAATATTTTATTCATATATTTTTTTAGTCCCGAATTTTCGCTGCACTATAGCAAATATAAATATAATATGGCTACATATTTTTAAGTTCACAGAACAAAAACTCGAAGTAAGACTTTAAAAGTAAGTTCTAAACTAATCATTTTCGAAAACGATTTGCCGCTCTCACAGAACAATTTTAAATATAATATTTCTTTTAAAAATTTCCACATCCTTAATCTTTACGAAAATAAAAAAACAATCTAAACAAAAATTAAGGAATTCGATTAAACTTTCCGTCTATAGAACTTCGAAAATTTTCGAATATACCTTTAAGTAGCGCTTTGATGGGTTTCGTATCTAATGACACCTTAAGTGCGGTATGCTAGAGCCAAGGAATTCAGTCAAGGAATTTTTCCACTTATTTCTTAAAGTAAAATTGACATTAGGTCAAGGAATTTATGACAATTTGGATTTGTCAATTGTGTGATATTTCTGACAATAAAGAAATAATAAAGAAAGTGAAGAAATGGATAATTCCCAATGAAAAATGAAGATACACGTAAAACAATTTTTATTCGTCCATTTGTCATTTTAAAATTGATTCACCTCTTCCAAAATCGCGGTTCCTTCCATCTATTTTTCAATTATTCCACCAACGTCAAAATTCCTTACAGAAATAAGTATATCAGTACTTATTTCTTCAAGAAATATTAGCATCAATGGATTTTTCGAAAAACAACGACCTCTTTTTGTCAATCGAGAAGTAGAGTTTTTCTTTTCGAATTACTTTTCTCTAGCATACTGCTCCAAGGAAACGGCAAAGAAAAGAATTCCTTGAGCATTCCATGACTTTTTTTTTACATAGTTTTTGTATAGGAACAAAAATTCCTTGGCTCTAGCATACCGAGCTTTAATTGTTGCCTACAATAAGTCGTCTAGGAGAATTCTACGAAAACACGAAATCACTTTTCAATTATTTATCCACTAATCAATAGAAGAAGAAGAAGAACATAGCGAGACTAGACTCCAACTCCAACTTTATGGCTTTGAAATGCAACACCGGTAAGGACGTATCCACGGAAATGCAGACGCCCTTTCACAATGTCCATGCAAAACCTGAATGTAAACATTACGACCGGATGGGAGAAAAAGAGAAAGCAGCTAAACAACTGTATGTAGTAATACAGTTGGTGGCCGTGCAACCATCGACAGGTTGAGATCAGTGCTGGAGCTTTTACTACATGTAAAGTAGATTTACTATACTTGACCTCTTAGAATTGTTTACTACACTCCAACTCATTTATACTACACTTTTGAGAATTATGGAAAATAAGCAATAAATATATAATAAAATTACCAATTAAGAAATTTTTCAATATATGTACTTATATATGTTTCATCAAAAAATTTTTTAGTTTTTCAAAAATTTGATAATGGACAATACTATGATTATCCCGAGCTTTTGTGGAAAAATTCTAGTAAGGAAAAATGTGTAGGTATGTAAGCCATAGCAATTTGCAAAATTATCATCAAAATGAAATAAACATTTCGCCTCAGATAATTCACACTTAAAAATTATTTTTAGCGCATATATGAGATCAGCTTGGCGTATACGGCAGGCAGGAACTAAGCCGTACTGATGAGTACATATGGTTCTTGACGATATGAAACGCTTTTTACAGCAATTTTTCGAAGTAAAAAGAGTTTTTTTTTCACTCAATTTTCATAAAATTATTTAATTTAACAATGATACGTGAAGTTCATGTAACTTATAAGTATAAAAAAAAATTTGAATTTTGTTGTTTTTTTGTTATGAAGATTTATAATTTTATATGTAAATTGTTTTTTTGAAATGAAATTCTTAAATAAAAGCTCTACGGTTTTAAATATCTATAAATATTTTAATAAAATAATTTCCTAAAAATTCCTTCAGTTTTCTCATTAGCCGCTAAATGCGATTTAACAACTCAATTTTTTAACAATTTAATGAGTTATCTCTACTAAAATTTGTACTTATCATCTCATATTTATGAAATGATCACATCAAGCTAATAATGATTAATCAAACAGTAGGTACTGTACTTAGTACTTACCTACAGAAAATTTCCAATTAATTACTACAATTTTATACTCGAATTTACTACACTTTCAACACACTGAAGCTCCAGCTCTAGTTGAGATTGGGCAAAACCCTCGAGAAATACTTCTCAACAGAATATTGGTCGAACATCTAAGGAAGGTAATCAACTTTCACCAACGCGATTAGCATCGACATATTCCTAATGGTTTATCCATCAGCTATTCACAACACTATCGGACAAACCCCAACTAAGGTAATTTTCGGAAGGGAGATTCGTTTACCTATAGCAACCTCCAATTTGGTACACCCAGAATTGAGCAAAAGTTAACAGAAGATTACGTATCGGAGCTTAGACAACGATTAGTTGATGTGTACAAGGCCGCTACGAGAGTTAAATTACCGATCGAAAGAAGACCCGTTATGACTTACGTGCTAATTCAGCAGGATTTAAAGAAAGGGGATCTTGTTTGGCTGTACAACTCGAAACGACGTAAGGGACGTTCTCCAAAATTAGAGCAAGACTGGGAGCGACCGTATTTAGTGGTTAACTAGAATTATTGACGCGGTATTAGAATTCAGCGTTGCATAAGAGACAAACGAAAAATCGTTTATATGGATCGCTTGTGTCAGTAGTACGACCATTAGGACCGTGGACCACCACCTGTTGTTCAGAACGATCAGATTTAAGAAGGGGATAGTGTTACGTGTAGTAGAAAGGGACGAGCCACATCTATTGGAAATGGAAACCTCGCGTAAAATGAGTAATACGGAGCTGACACTAAGCAATTTTAGGTGTGGAAAATCGATGTTTCTGGAGTGTAATCTTCGAGAAGGCTCTGGAATATCTGTAGAATATAAATACAACACTTGTTACCTTCAGGATCGATTCTTGAAAATCTTCTAATTTGGATTGCGATGAATAGCTAGTGATAATTAAACTTGAACTGGAGAATTAATTGTTTGCGAGCTTGTAAAATTAAAAAAATAGAATAAAATAAAAAGAACTTATGAATGATATTTGAAATATTCTGTTTTGAATAACGAACAAAAGCCACGCACCCAACAATATGAATCACCCTGTATATTTGAAAAGAAAATATCCTTCGAAAGTTTATTATTTTGTGTGATGAGTTCACATCGCAATTGCATGAATTTAAAAACCGTTAAAATGTTCAAGCTCAAAAGCTGCTAAAAGAAATCAGGAAAAATAATTATTAGCAATGTTTCAATGTTTTCTATTATTCAACACGATAATTGACAATAACTCTCCATAATTCATCTACAGCTACGAGTACGTATCTAAATAATAATTTTAATAGTGAAAACAGCATGCGGTTTATGTTTTACATTAATTCTTAGCGGAAACTTTTCATTCACTTACTTCCTGTGCAATAAGTACGCTCTTCTGTATCGTTATGAAGGAAAAATTTCTTTATGCGCAAGGTAAGCTAGTTTATAAGTAAAAAGTTTTCCACTGTAAGTATTTAATATTCTATGGAAATGTAGAAATTAGACAAATTAATGCCGATACATTCTTAACGTGTTTTTGTATTTCTAACAGCAGTAAAAGTGGTTATATTGAAGGCAAAATGTTTACAATCAATATTTGTCTTGCAAGTATCACATTTTTATAATCTACTTACTTAGATGAAATCAAATGAAATGAATGACAACAAGTAAAAAAGCTAGAATTGGTCTAAGACCAATTCTTAGGATACCCTAGATGAATGCCCGTATTAAATTTCGTATGGTCACCGATCTATTCAAGTATTGATTTTGAAGTTGTTTTTCGCATATATTTGTAGAACGGTTTGTCGCACAGACAAAATGATTATAACCAATTTTATAGGATTTCGTATTCTGCAGAAGTTTTTAGTACCATAAAAATGTCTTGGACTGATCGTTTTCAAAGTATACGTAAAAAACCGAAATTTTTATATGGCAACACCAAGAAAGAGTTGCCCGATTTAGTCCATTTTTGACATTTTATTTGCTAATGTAGTAAAAACATCATGTGCGAAATTTCAACTCTCTACGTAGACGCGTTCTCAGGCAGTGTCCAAATATATAGCGGAAAACGAAATTTTTATATGGCAACCCCACGAAGGAGTTGCCCGATTTGTCTCATTTTCGAACTTAATTTTACTTTTTTTTTTTAAAGTCTGTGTACAAAATTTCAGCTCTCTAAGTGTACGCGTTCTCAAGTTATCGTGCGCACAGACGGACGGACGGACGGACGGACGGACATGCAAAAATCGAAATAACTTTTAATATTATGAATGGGTGTCCAATCCATTTTGCTCTACCATCATTATTTCGAGGTGTTACAAACGGAATGACAAACTTAGTATACCCCTATGATTTCATCTAGGGTATAAAAACGGTCAGTTCCAGCCATTTTGAATTTACTGAATTTATTTTGGAATCTTAAATTAAATAATCTAACAGAAAACACATTCTGGATAATGATAGCGTATAGTGCCTGTCATTTTATGAGTCTTATAGCAGGGCTCAAGAAACAGTTTTTTTTTTATATAGTAGTAGCTGTAATATTGCCATTTCCGAATTATATAGCTTGAGTTAAATAGACTAGTACTTGAAACTTCTTTGTGACCACTATAAACAACTTCTAGAGCTTAAATAGAGAATTATATAAAGGTTATCTTGACCTTATTTAAAAATAAAGATTTTATAAAATGAGTGATAAAAATATCCGGGTTACCTTAATACAACTTCTTATAACTCAGGGTGCGCTCGATTAATTTATTTTAGTTATAGCAGTAACTTTGTTTATACTGATGATGGTAATGTTTACACAATGCTTGGAATTATCATATTAATATATATATATATATTTTTGTATTGTATTTGTATAATGTGCATAATATTTTTATATCTTAGAATTACAATTTTTAGGCATGTATACCTACGCTCCAAAAATAAGCAATATTTAAGAATTTTAATTAAATATTACAAAATTTTTAATTTTTAATTAGGTGATCAATTCATAAATATAACATTATATAATTTAGAAATGTTACCTAAAACGATATATTTTATTTTTTTTTCTCATATAAAAATAAATACGGAAGCCATATATCTGTAATTTAAAAAATTGGCTTAACCGACATTGGTTTTTATCTGCAATGCAGAAATGAAAAAATGGCTGGTTGTACTTAAATGAACAACTTACCATTATAAAAATTCACATATTTTTATGCAAATTCATATAACCTGAATTATTGTTATAAAATTTCTAGAAATATTATAAAAACTAAAAGAACTACCATGCCTCGAAAATATGCTCCTATATACCCTTTAGTCATAATATGTTATATACATATTTTATAGTAACGAATACATATTTTATATACATATTTTATAGTAACGAAAAGCTTATTGTTCTTATTAACATTGTGCCAGAATTCCTGAATGAAGTATGTAGTTGGTGATGATATGATGGGCATTAGATTTACAGTTGAATTTGGTACAAAATTCAACATTTGAAACAAATTCTTTGAAACTCGCCGGTAGTAAGTACTATACTATATTTTACTTTTTTCCAATTTCTTTATAACCATATTAATTAGAAATAATTCATTATTAATTAATCATAATTACTTATAATTAATTATAAGATTATTAATTATTAATTAATTAATAAAGGCTCACAGATAACACGACTTGCTGCGATACATGTAAAATTCACGATACTAAAAGTTTCCAATTTCTATAACAGTCAGCATCGTCACTAAACCGCCATAAATAAGAGCAAGGTGCCTTCCGGTATACCTCGCGATTCCTTAAGGTTTTCTAATAAACAAGTGGTTCCACATTCCACCTCCCTAACCCCTTCCCTAAGTTCTACCCTGTGGAATTACAGCCGTTTAAAGAAATTGTGCTAACTTTTCACGAAACACCTCGTAACTTCCTTGTTGTAAAGCTTATGAAGGTAATTTTCAGCTAAGCTTGCCAATGCAACCATCACTCTTTACCCCGTTCATGTCGCTAGTTACTCGTATAAGACTTCAAAGTAAAAGAAATTGAAAAATTTTCCTAATTTTTTTTAATTTTTATGATTTTCTCGCCAAAATTCCTAATAACTGTTATATTTTCTTCTAAGAATTAGAAGCCTCAGAATGTTTTTTATTGATCTCACACATGCGACCGTTTTTTAGATAAAGATGATTTTTGTTATGCATAATGTCATTAATTTTGCTACTGTCGATAAAATGCTTAATGAGAGTTTGAAATACAAAAATAAAAAATAACGAGACATTAGCCGTTTTCTATTTGCTTTATATGAATTGTAGGGGGAGTGCCTACCAATGGAAATGCACATCAAAATTAATTAGATATAAAACCAAATGTACGTGGTGTTATAATTTGAATAAAAATTATTACACGTGGTCGCTTTTTTTTTTTTGTAGAACAAATACGAGTACATACTTCAGAAATTTAACGTCAGGTTCTACTTTGTTTTTTAGTTATTTATTTTTTTTTTTTATTTTTTTATTGAAATCATTGCCCAATTTGATAATGTGTCTCATAATAGGTGGTCTACCATCTCTGTTGAAATCAAATAAATTTTACATTTCCAATGAATTAACCTAAGGCCCATATTCACCAAGCCATTTAAGTAATTGAAATTCTAATTTGATTTATGTTTTAATACTCCGACTAGAGAGTGTTGAGGCTCACTTGAATTAAATGTAAAGTTATATATGAATTAATATAACATAAAATATTACAAATTAAATTTTAATTTAATATCAAGTATGCCTTAACTCTCTCTTACATGAGTACTAAAAAAGAAATTGAATTAAATTTCAATTAAATGGCTTGGTGAATACGGTCCTAAGTATACAGATTATTTACTAATAATTTATTTGAAGTATGCAGTAAAGTTTCACATATAAAGTAAACTATCGTTAAACAAACAAACATACATATATTGAATTTATGCATTGAAAACAGAAAAAGAGAAAAAAAGAATTTCTCTGAAGTTACTACTTCCAATCACGTATATACCTAATCCTTATACAACATCAAAATTTATAACCAAAATTAATTCAATTATATAATTGACGTCTTCAAACATTAACGTTATTGTTCAATAGCATGTGGTACAGCTTTAGTTCAATTCAATTCATAATCAACACTGAACTCCTTCAGGGAAAAATAAACACAAAATAAATGCAATTTAATGATTTCGATTTAAAACTGAATTGAACTATTCATACGAAACGTAAATTTACCGTTTCATAATTATCATCTAACTATACAAGTTAATTAGTAACAAATGTCATAACTGGGCCATTCCAAGCTTTTCACTATTCACATTATATACTTGCCATAGAAGATAATCCCTTCTTGCTCTATCCCAAATTACTTTTTAAATGCGACTGTAAATCTAAAAAAAAAAAACATTTCTACGCGCAAATGAAAATTTTTAAAGCTCAAAAGAGACTCGATGAACTTATGTAACGGCTAAGCACACCTATGCTGTTCAATTTACAAGTGATTAGCTTTTTTTGCTATCTAAAAATATTGCTCAGAGCCCCATAGTTATTATAACAGTAATATCTAAAGATATGAACAACAATAAAAAATTTCATTAAAGAATTTTCAAAACAATCTGGGTATGTACTTGAAAATGACAAAATTTAAATACCTATGTACAATATTCAGAAATATATAATATACGTTCGTAAATATTTTGTTTACTCACACGATTTGGCAATATTCATAAATTGCTTTCATATTTCGAAACCAATGTTAAAGTTGAGTGACATCAAGTGGTCGTCGATACGATATCCACCTATTACACAAGTGATCTTTCGAAATATGTTTCAATGTTATACATAAGTAGAACCAGTGTGTAGTAAAGGTGCAGTAGAAATGCGCGCCGCAATGGATATATCAAATCTGTTATACAGATGGCGGAAGTGGTAAAACTTTATAATTTTAACGATTTTTTTCTACCTGACTCGGAACTCGGGAACAGTTTAAAAAATTAAAAAAAAGGAACATAATAGCATAAATAGAAATACACACAATTATGCTAGAAAAAAAAAACAACTTATAATGAGATTCTAAATAGAATTGAAAGTATGTATATATAAATGATGACAGTTCCACTTGTTCAAGTTTATTTCCATCGAATCAATAATTTAGAAAATTTTCTTATATGGGTTTAATTTAATTAACAAAAAAAAAAAAACAATAAATGTTTACTAAATATTATTTAACTTACTTTTAGCTAATGATGCTGCTAGCTAACTCTTGAAGGTAAAATTGCCAAGAGTTATTATTGATGGCGCCACAACAACACTACGTTGAAAATGTTTTGTAATTTAAATAAAATTTCACGATTATAATAAATTATTACTTCAATAAACTTTTGCAGATACAAATTATAAAGTTCAATCAAAATTATTCGTGCTGCCACACAAATTACTTTTATATTATAAAAATAAATCTCGCTTCTTGACTTGCACTACTTCCGTTGATGGTGTTGCAGAGGAAACTGAAATTTTTGCCTTAAATGCAATCATCTGTAAGCTTCGCCATGTGAGGCAAAATCAGCCCCCCTTCGACCACAAATTCCCTCTGTTATTAGTTTACGTGATATTGGTGGGCACACGCGCATTAGTTAAAAAAAAATTGAATTAATTGTTGTTGTAATAGTACAACGTGAGCCGCGCAGGTGTAATACACGCATGCGGTGTGTGTTTGATATTATGCTGTTTTTTTTTGTTTTAATAAACACAATTGAAAGGGAATGTGTTCACTAAAATTTGAGATTGTAAACGCAAATTATTTAATTACTTTTATGAAAGGTTTTAAAACTCAAAATGATGCTGGAATTAGATGCTGCTTAACCTTAAAGCTGGGTACATTTTGAGGGTAAGATAAATTTTGTTCCGTAAATATGTTTTTTGTATATGGATTACTCTTTCTTTGACCGATTTTTATGCGCTTCTTAACAAAACAACCTTCAAAATTATATATATTTTTTTTATTATTTTAGCTTCTACAGAAAAATATTTTTAAGAACTGAATATGACCGAAATAATGGTAAAAGTTGAAAAAAGCAGGGGGCGTTTTTACTGAGCTTATACCTACATACAAGGTTCATATTGACGATGAGCAGATTTTCGACAGGTTTCAAACTTTAATGTCATTATTGAAATCAACTTTCATAAACTGGCTCCAGAAATATAGAACAATTTTTACAGGCATGAAAACTTGAAAGTTGTCATTGTATCTTTAGTATTGATTGAGAAAGGACGTGTGTTATAAATTAGTAATTAGGCGGTTATATTTAATGAGCATTTATCGTATTTGACTTTTTTTTTTTTTTAGTTCAAGTGAAATTTTGTTATTTACATTTAAATAATAATTAGGAGAATATAGTGCTAACATATATTTGCTTTTTTTTGTTTTTTGTTTAAGAAAGTATGATTGGCTGATCGTTTTCGTAAAATAGCTTAAAAACAATGCAATGATTATAGGTTTATATTTATTATTTTTCGAGCTAGTAAGCAATCTGCAGATACTTTACTGCAATCCAATATTTTGATATCACTACTTCTTAGCATTTATAAATGAAAATTTTTATATAAACAAAACTTTAGAATTGTGACTAAGTATACTGATCCATCTACTTACATAGGTAAATATGATATAAAAATTATTAAAATAATTTTTAACCAAATTCACTATAGTTGCTGCATTTTTTACGAAAATGTTTATACATACCTATGCTGCAAAAACTCATATATATATATGTATACAAAATGTGGTTAAGATTATATAAGGATTGATAAAGTCTTTTTGAGTGACAAAAATGTGTGTAATATATTTTCCATGAAATAGGAACTTTAAAAAAAAAACAAAGCTTAGCAACTACTAAAACTCAGTACGCAGTTTGGAGTGGAACGAACTTATACCATACAAAAGTGTTACACTACGACATCGAAAACAAAAGAGTTCACTTCAAAAAGTTGTACCCCGAAAAAAAAATATTAAAAATTCAGTGACAGTTTTTTCTCAATAGATGGCACCAATTTATAAATGAAATAATTTATTGTTTGCAGCAATATTTCGCTACGGATTTTAGATATGTGTTTTTCTTTGTTTTTTTTTTTCCTTTATTATTAAAGTTTATGGTTAATGTTGTGGGATGTTTAACAAAAATTTCTACGAAGTGATTTACTTAATATTTTTGCCAAAAAAATAATTATTATTATATTGGGAACGTGTAGATTTTCATTTTGCTTTTACTGATAAAATATTAAAATATTGAACAATATAAACTGATTAGGGCTAGGACTAGTGTTCTTTATTGGTTTCAGATTTTTTTCCAACGATTTTAAAAGTACCGCTCTAATTTAAAATAATAAATTAATAAAGATAATAGTAAGTAGTGATACAAAGTAAGAATATCGCAAAGAATCCTTTAATATGTGGTTCTTTTAAATATGGCTTCATGGAACTGGACGTAATAGATTTTACCATTTTTTTTATAGGTAGTACTAGATGCAATAATAACTTGCTTATTTACCACATAATATTTTCGTTACTATTTCACAACAATGTCCGTACTACGATTAACTTGACTAGGTCGACCTTCGAATCAGAAAAAAAAAATTAACGAAAACTGAAGAAACCAGTGCATATTTTTTTTTTAATATTTTATTTTATTTATTGTTCGATGTTGTACAGAATGATGTCAGATTTTGATTTTTTTAGTATAGAACCAAACTGCAGCTGATGCGATGTGAACTTTTTATCCGACTGCGAAACGCCAAAGAAACGCTATTATTTTTCAAAATTGTGTATGTAACTTATAATGTTATTTTATGTATTCCTTCGTAAAGGTAACTGGATTGGACCAATTTTAATAGTTCCATAAACATTTATTTATATAAATTTAACTTTCGCTAAAAATCTCAAATCCACTTATTCCTCATTTATAGGTATCGTTTCTCTTCATAAGAATTAGAATTTCTTCAAAACAGTCAGGTGATAGGCGTAAGAAATTTTTACAAAAAAATTTCATATCAGTATGTAATTCTTATATTAAATTATTTACGGATCTATTACAGTTTTTATTAGCTATCTATTTTTTCACCCAACACTTCTTCCTTTTCTAGTTCATATTGCAATTTTTTAGCAAAATTAATGACAAACAAGCAGCAGTTTGCACTTCTGGATCATCGAAATATAAGAATACGCTTCAACCTTTGTAACTTTTTTCGAAAGGTTGCAGCTTCTGAGCTGCGCATAACAAAAACTACAGGTTACATGCAACTTTATTCCACTGCGTGTAAACACCACTGTAACTATTCCAGTTGCAGCCTAAAAAGCTGCGCAACAAAAGTTGCAATGTGTAACGGTAGGTATGTACCTTAAGTTAATTTCTAATTTATTAATTGGCATCAATATTGCAAATCGCATAAATTATTAGTTGAATTTTATCTTTGGACATTATATAAGTTTTTAAGCAGTCTATAGTTTTCCTTTAATTGTAAAAATGGAAAAATATCGTTTTCAGACCTCCAAGCATATGTGAAAATTATAATATTTTAAAATTGTTCTTCTTATTCTTAAATATTGTGGTTTAATTTTTCTTTTTTAAATAAGTTTTTTATAAAAGTTTAATAAAGTATATTACAATAGTTATTACTAAATAAGTTTATACTCTGTCAGTCTGTCGGCACGATTACCTTCAAAAGGTGTCAATTAAAAAAATTTGTGCCATGAGTTTAATCAGTGCCTGTTTGGTTTTAAACCAAATGGTTTACAGGGTGTCCAAGCTGTTCTGTCTTATATGAAGGTTATCTAAGCTGTTGTACCGCTCCCATTAGAGTACCCGCAGATTTATCATCCTCATGAAATCAAAAATTTAACTGGGAGGAGAGAGTATCCCTAACGGGTTTTGATGGCACGAATGGTAAACGATTTTTCTTTGATATTTTATAACAAACACTATAATTTCAGAATGGTGATATTTTAAAATTTATTGCAAATTTCCATTTGTCCATTGTATGTTTTCCCTCCGTTTCAAAGTTAGAGCTCGAAAAATCAAAATTAAATTTTCTAAATTGTTAACCTTTTTTTTTTTATTTTTTAATTTAGTAGTTACATATGTTATGTTCTGTTTGAAATAACATTGAAAAATTTATGCGGCAACATGCAGTTCTGGCCAAATGGCGCTTGAGTTATCCGGCAAACGATACTTTTGATTGAGATTTTAACACTTAAGTCCTTATTAAATTCTAATTTGGGCGTAGTGTAGGCAGTAGTCGTTTGTACCCATTCGCCTTAGCAGAAAGTTAACTCATACTGTAAATTAGGCCTGCCACTGGATGTGGAGATGCGATAGAATTATAGGTTCAGAATCACATGCCGAGACTCTGTGACAGTTCGTTGAACTCTTTCCAAATGATTTTGGAAATGTAGTCCTTATTTAGGGTTGGTAGCCAAACCAAGAGACCTTAGATTATAATCGTTATAAAGTAACCAAAATCTCTTTGGTCGAGATACAAATAATAAAAATAGTAACAATTGTACAAATGTTGACACACTCTTCCTCTATCATTTAATTTTATTAATCGGATATTGCTGGTAGTCTCACTTCATTATAGTTTGCTGTATACATTTATCGAAAAGTTAAATTAAATGGGCCGAAAACTGCTTTTAAATATTTTTAGTTTTTGATGTGGTAAAAATCAAAAGTTCATGTTTAAACTGAAAAGATTCTTGCTGATAATCAAGTTACGAATTTGAAAAAATATTTTACCAAATAACGTACAGCAATTCCAGAATCATATATAAATGATAGGTCCAGCGTCCAAAACCCATTCCACCCCCCCCCTCCCCCCACAAATGGTTAAAAAAATCATTATAATATAATAAAGTTGCCACAATTATCTACGAACTTTTTTCATTTCGTCTTTCATCTTTATTATTGCTCAGAGTGCTCTAACTAATCGTAGATAAACCTCGGAGCATTTGGAGCAATCCGTCAGTAATACCAATAGAGCACAAAAAAATCCCATTAAAAAAGTGAATACTTTTTTAAATTCCATATTTCCTTTCTTTCCTTCACCCCTTATTTATTTTTATTACTTTATTAATATTATTTATTTATTTGAATAGATATTTCACAAATTATAAGTGCTGCCTATATAAAAAAAAACTACCAGAACACTCAGAGCACTCCGGATTTGTATCTTTTTTTCCAGAGTGCTCTGAACGTTCTAAAAAATCTGTTCGATTTACGGAGCGGAAAAAAGGATTTGAAATTTATTTTTTACCTTAGTATGTTGGCAGATCTGTTGCAGCATGTATCAAAATTAGAAATTTTCTCCAAACCCTTGCAGCATGCATCAACGCATCATACATCTGATGCGTCGATTGCGAATTGCGCCATATGAACCCATGATATCAAACCTTCCATCACAGCTGCTGCATGCTGCGCACACACAAAATTGTCCCCGCATGAAATAGCATATCGAGCAGTCCATATTATTGGTTGGAATGACTCCTGAAGTTTCGCCCTAAACTACTAAAATAATCATATTAAAAATGACACATCATCTATACCACTTAATGCGGAAACCTTCTTCCTAGTACCTACCTCACTACAGTACTGCGGTGGCTAAACTAAGCTACTTACGGCACTTCACAAGTGGTGCCCCATTTCATGTTTTTTTTTTTCTAAATTTAGTTACAGGATGACCCCCCCCCCCCCCCCTAATTTCAATACTAGATCCGCGCCTGATACGCCCATACGAGCAAATTATATTTGCTTGATTATGATTTCGTAATTAATCAATTTTTACATGTAATTGACAGCACATTTACGAGCGAATGATCATTGTTTTTGCCCGTCTGTCTAGGGTATAACTCTATCAAAAGTGTTTTTTACTTTCTTTATTTTTAAATAATATCTAATACCAAATAATACATACTTATCTATGAAATCTGCTATTTTGCTTGGACTCAAAGAGGCTACATCAATATAATATACTATAATACAAAATGCCAGCAATGGCTTATTAATTATTCACTTTTTTTTATAGATTATTCTATTGCCAACATAATGGCCTGATCTATTCATAGAGCTCGTTGACCCATAAAACCATAACTACTGCCCTTGAAAACTTTAACTTTAATTATTATTATTTTCTATAAAGAAGTCTACTCAACTGGACGCAAAATTGACAAAATTAAATTTTAGATCAATGAACTTGGCTAAAAACTTGTGAACGAACACAAATTTAAATCGAACTGAAATCGTTAACCGGTTCTATCAACATTTCGAGAAAGTTATCCTTGATTTTATATATTTAAATAACTGCCTTGCAATGTGCATATAGCTACATATATAACTTCCTAAAAGAAATTTAAAATTATTCCTAAATACGAAATACCTACTAAAGAATTATGTATAATCAACTCAAGAAAAATGAAGTCATGACTGTTTCTATACAAAGTATACCAATCCAATAAAGTTAGAAAATTCAGTAAAAGTAAAAACAAAAACAAAAAAAAACTTACTTCCATAAAGGAAATCAAATTTTCTTGCGTAATCCAAATCTTCCTCAATCTTAAAAATTTAATATTTTCAAACACATGCGACAAAATGAATTTTAAAGTTAAAGATGGCTTCCGTTTCACTGAAACGCGTGCTAACGCGTGCCTCAAGTCTCAAATTAAGGTCGAATTATACGCACGGAAATGAAAATATCTTATACGTATTGAACAATATTGCGTAATTTGAACTAAAGCCTCAAAGTATGCGCCCGTGATCTTCAGCAGTCTTCCAGTATTAAAATGTGATAAACCACACATTGATCGCGACCTTTGAATTAACTCCCAATCACAAAGCCCATAGCACGCGTTAGATTTTGATTTTACTAGAGCTAGCTTTCAAATTCGTTTTGTTTACAAAACAGAAAAAATTGTTAATACTGCAACCTCCAAATCTATAAGAGCTACTTTCTAGAAGTAAAAATTTTTTTGTTCAAAGATATACAAAAAAAAATTCTGGATAATAGTAAGTAGTAATATCGATTAATAATTTTTAGACAGAAGCTTCTGTGCTACCGGAAATAAAGTATGGAAGTGAATTTCAGTTATGTAAATCGACCTTGATTTAGAAGTTCATTATCAAAAAATTTGCAGTACTTTACTTTTGTTTTTTCCATTCACTTGCCTTGAATGAGGCGCGGTAAGTAGCGAAAAGTAAGAAATTCACTTTTTACCTAAATTTTATTTTGTTTCCTGTTGTATTACTGTTACTTCAAAAATGCGTTGAAATTTGAATTTCAAATATTTTTGTCGCGAGCCATGTAGTAGATGATTGACTGTTGTTTGGTTAATCCTACCATCGCTGCGCATAACTAATGCTGTTGAAAATAAAATAAAAAAAAAAGTTTCGATTTAAGATAACGTTATGAAAGCATTTTAAGTTAATGTAAATATAATTTTTTGTTGAGTTTGGTGACTCTTTTTTTTTTACTATATTACTGGCATATCAATATGTGATCCTTCCGGAGATCGCAAAATGTTAAGCAAAAACTTTTAAAACCATTCAGAATTATAATTTGCACAAAATCGTGAAAAATTAATCTTTTTGAAAAGTGCAATGGCAAGTTCACGGCTAAAATCTACATTATATTATTGTAAATATTATTATCGGGGGGGGGGAGGATAAATTCCACGAAAACTGGCAGCATGCTGTAACGAGTGGTTTCGCCCAAAACTACGAAGTACACACTTCACTTTTTTACGGATGAGACTAGTGGCGTAGATAAGAATTCAGGGGCCCACGAGAAAAATTTTTAAGGGCCCTTTTTAAATATACCTATAGTACATTTAGAAATGGAAGTCACTATTTGTAACTCCTCAGGTATAGTCGATCCTGTATACTTTTTAGAGCAACAAAATCATAATTGAGAGCAAAAAGTTGTGGAATATATACATAGGTACTATATATATTTCTGATTAAATACATATACCTATTATACATATATATGTATGTATAAATCCTCTCTGGTGAAAAAATAAGTAAAATTTGGTATTTATTATAATAATATCCAAAAATATTATTACTAATTTATCTTATATCTGATAGATAATATTATTACATGTGGTTTGAATTTTATCATATTGTTCTTCAAAGTATAAACAATTTATCTAGCAACAAAAAAAATTTAGATTTTTTGAAAATCTCAAGGTGGTGTAACCCCAGCCTTTATTTTTTTTAGAAATTTACAGAAAATATTTCGGCGAAATTTGCATTCACTCTTGGTGGCCGCCGAAAGGAGTTATTTTCAGATTTTGTGTCGGTCTCCAATAATATGCATAATAATTCTAAAGAAAAAATAAAAACAAAATAAATTTCTAAGAAAAAATCTAGGGCTTCTCTACATCAGGTCGAGGCATACCTACTCATTGGGACGAAGAACCAACACTTCTGAAAGGAGCACAATTTAAAACGCTTCTCTAGCCATCTTGTGGCAGCTATTTAGAAGCATACTCACCGATCTATCCAGAAAAATAAGCAAAGCCGCAAGTAAGTAAATCAAGTGCTTCTAGAGCAATCGCTCGGAAGGTCTATAGAAGATTATTTGATGAACTCCAGCAGAATAAGGCCGCTTACACATCGAAAAACGAAAACGAACGAATAAATAGTTCCACACAGAAAATTTCGTTTATGCTTACATATCAAAAACGAACGAATAAAAGTTGTGCTTGGTTTTTATTAAATGTAAATAAACCGAAATGAGGTTATGTAAGACCGAAAAGAATATTCGTTCGTGTGTGGAACGTAGTATGGAACGAAAACATAACTTGACAGTTCGGAACGAAAATTTGTTTCTCGTATGAATAAACATAAAAATGTATTTTAATTGAAATAAAGCTATTAATATGGATATTTTTTTATTGAGACTGTAATTAGAAGAAATATCCAATATTTTATTACATGTATTGCGGCAAATTTCTGTTAGTTTAGGACAAAATTTATGTTTTTCGGTTTAGTGTTTTCGTTTTCGTTTTTCGATGTGCAAACGGCCTAACAAGCAACAAGGGCTGATTTCATTTAATTTTCCACGAATTTAAACAAACTGTGAATTTTTCCATTATTGTGCGAAGAAACGCATTTCTTATTTTGAGTGTGAAGTTCAGTGTGGAGTGAAGCGGTAGCTTTCCAAAGAGTTGCTACTCTTTCTTTTGCCAAAATTTACAATAATTTCAGTACGAGACACTGACATGTACATATAATATGGACTGACTACGTTAATAGAAAAGCACTGCAAAAAGTGGGCTCACTTCTATATTGCTGACTCTTTCGGTCTAAGCACCAAGTACCAACTGAGGAGAACTGTAAACAACAAATAAGGAAGAGTTATTACTGATAAAATTGTTTTACCAAAGGCAATATATTGATAAGATGTGCAGCAGAAATTCGAAACGTTTTTATATAATCGCTTTTCGAGCTTCCCGTCTTTTTTTTTGTTTTTGCAATGTTGGCACCGGCGTAAGAACTTTTTTTGACATAAGTAATTGAGCCCACATGAAACAGAAAGTTAATCAGTCCATATTATAAATATATGTCAGTGGTACGAGAGAAGTTTTGGCTTATCATGTTATATTTAATCAACTTCCTAAAATTGAACACCACAAATAATCACAAGCAAGCGCAAGCGCTTCAATGCAACTTTTAGAAAGCACTCTTGAAGGCCTCTTAAGAGATTAATAAGAATGGACTGCTCGGTCTTGCTTCAAAAGTGGCACAAATATTGAACAGGCTGTGAAAACCCTTTATTTCGTACAATTGTATACCGATTCATAATGAATTATTATTTGTCGATTGGAAACACTAAAGATGTTGAAAAATAGTATGGGATTAAATTAAAATTAGGAAGTTAAACTTGTTTTAATTAACACAAAAACACAAAAACTAATTTTTAATGTTACTGAAAAATGTGCTCCTCTGCAGATTTGATGTCAAACTTTATTGAGCTTGTAAGAGATAGACGTATATAAGCAATATATTTGTCTGAATTTGAAGTCCATTCCCAAGTATTCCAATTAATACATCCATACTGTTTCCAAAATTTCTTATTATATGTCAGTGGAGATTAAGGAAGAAGCACTTCGATGATTATCCAAAAAGCTCATTAAAGCTTTCGAAAAGACACAATCAAAAAACTTCTTCGGCCATCATTTAGAGACCTCCTAGAGCGAGCGCTTCTTAGCAGCCGCAATAAAAAGCAATGAACTGGGCCAATGAAAAGAAGCGCTACGAGCTTCCAGGGAAGCGTTTCAGGAGGGCTCTTAGAGCGCTCTTTTTCCAAGTGGGATACTTCATTCACCTATACTACATACATATTTTGTATATCACCCACGAAAACCATCAAACCATAAACAATGCAAACAAAGTTATGCTTTCCTTATTTCAGAATATTTCAAAGAAAAAAAAAAGAAACTCCTCACCGAATTTGTAAACAGAGAGCGATGTGTGCAGTGGCGTTGTTGGCCTGAGAAGGGGTCGTACGGATTATGCTAACAAATCCCAGGAAGGAATTTTCTGGTACAACCCAAGCCTGATTATGCGATATCCTCATGTTATATTATTTTTGGTAAAATGTTGGAATTTTTTGAAAATTTTAGTTACCAATTTGTGGCCTTTAAATTTCGGGGGCTCCTCCGCCTGGCGGGGACTGCGGGTGCCTTATCTACACCACTGAATGAGAGGAATCAGAGGCATTTGGGGGGAGGAGAAATTCCGTACCACTTGGATCCAAATGGATACAATTTATTCCTCAAATTAAATTTGAATACTTTGATCCTTTTTGTTCTAAAGGGATCCATTTTCAGATATCTAACTTATTTCTTACTTAAATATTTCAACGAAATCAATCACAATTCGCACTTTTCCAACCCCACCGTCAGCAATTTTGTCCTTCTTTTGCTGAAAGTTAAGTAGTTATGAAATAAGAATACCATTCATTTTTTTGTCCTGTCATGCATGCTAACTGAATTAAAGAACTTTGAAATCCTTAAATTTTGCGCATTTTTGATATGCTGAGATATATTAAAAGAATCATAAATTTAGTTCTAATTAATACAGAGTCATGATATTTAGCTTATTTTAAAAAGGAAAGTACAATCTTTCATGGAAAAATTATAAAAAATATGTGTTTTACAAGAAGAAAAACTTAAGGATAATAAATATATCCTTTATTCTTGAATTTCTCAAAAAGCATCCTGTTCTTTTTCTTATTTTAATTTTAAATTAATTTTCTCTTTTGAAATATGACCCGTTAACAGTCATTTAAAACATTGAAAGAATTACTTCAATATCTACTTCGGTTCAAAAGTTATTAATATTTCTATCTTATAAGGAAAGTGAAAAGTTTAATTTCCAGAGGAGAAATGTGCATCTTGCAAGATGAGGGCAGCATAGAATCAAGGAAGTAAAGTGCCTTTCTTTCACGTGTAACTTAAGCAAATTTCTTCAGATCATTTTTTCCAAAATGTATATGCCATTCATTTCACCTGTGCGTAAGCTACTCGTGTAAAAAACTACCCACCTACATACATAGAACAGCTTACAAAAGATATTTGTAACTTTTGCGCTCATAGTGTGAAAATAAATGCAGAATTTCAAAAGTTTCAGGACTCCGTACATTTAAAACGGCATAAACTTTTAGGATTGGCTCAAACTACATAGATGACTTTATTTTGAGGGTGCTGAAAACATAATTCTAGAACAGTGGAAAGCACTGCAACTTATTTTATTTCGTGTGATTTGGAAGACGAAAATATAGATACATGCAAAAATATGACGGAACAAATGGACAACCCTGGAACTAAAATATATTTCTTCTTCGCATATTTGAAAAATTGTTAATGTTATGAATGCGGAGTTTCAGACTCAAGCCTTGAGAGTGCACTGCTTATATCCAATCATAGAAAGTAATTTTAAGATTATTATTAGAAATTTGCTTTAAATTCATTCTTTTGACCTTGAAGTAACTGATTTTCTTAATAGTGCTAATTATTTTCCGTTGAATGAGATATATGTACATTGAAGTAGGAGCCAAAAATGCAAAATTGATAATGAGGAATTAACTGAAGCACAGCAAATTGCTCTCATATTTTACATTATTAGACCCACAGTGATGCATGTTAGCGGCGTGTACGATGGGGTTTAGATCATATAAATAAGGAGAAGCCAGAAGAATTTTTAACGGAAGAAGTGTCAAAGCTTGAAATGCTCTGATAAAGTCTACATATGTTTCATAATATTTTCAGTTTCATGATTGAATTTTCCTCACAGTTCAGCGATTGCAGAAAGAAAGTTTTCTGATTTGAGTCTAATTGAAAACAAAAAATCAAATAAGTTCGAAATGAACACAATTCAGTCTATGTTTGCGGAGCTATTTCCGGACACTAATGAACTATGAATTCCGCCTGCAGACAGCATAAATTTTTAAATTAACAGAATAGTATGCATACAAAAGGAAAATGTTTACTTTCTTTTATCGACTAATTAGAACAAATAATGAAAATGTGATGTGTTAGGCCTTTTCGGTTGGAAAAATTTTTTTAGTGATGGTTTTAAGTCATATGAGGTCACAGAAGTACTTTACGATAATAAATTTTTACTTGCCTGTAAATGTGTGGCTGGTGAGAGATGTACTCCGATTCCCTTATATAAAAAATGAGGGACTATACGAGAGCAAATGAAAGGTGTTTAGGGGTAATTATTAGTTTATTATGTAATAATTATTTATTTTAATTGTAATTTATTTAAATGTAATTTAATTGGTAATTCACTTGAATAGAAAAGTATAAACATTTTTATAAAATGGCATTACAAATTTCGCGGAATGCATAGATGTGCTTTGCATTTCGAAAAATAGAAATATGTTCTTTGCTGGCGTTCTTGTAGTTTGCATCGAACTGCTGTACTCTGCGTCGAATCAAAGCGTGGAAAGTGAGCGACTTAATTGGTGGTGAAAAAAAGTAATTTTGTCGCTTCGGTCCATGTATATCTTCTTCCTCATCTGGAAGCCAAGTTCGAAGGACGCCCCCGTTTGTTACATGTTAGCTGTTATGGGATCGAAACGCTAACAGAGGTATAAGCCAGCCTTTTCCTTGAACGCAAGCAAGTCCATTTGGTTCAGTTGCTCTGTATTCAAGCTGGCGCAAAGCCTATTTTTTTGGATTTAATAAAAATTCGGTAGTACGCAGCATTTGATCAAGAAAATCTACGCCTACCATTTCTCTGTTATATAGCTGCACAACCCCAGGTCTATCGACTTCAATGTACCACTTTTCCTTTTGTCATCCTCTCCACCTTTATCCGGCACGCCTATTCCAACAAAGTTTGATGCCAAATACCAATGCTTCCATGATCAGCTGCACACGATAAGTAAGAACAACAAGTAGCGCCAGGTATGTTGGTCAATCACCAAACATATTTCACATAGTATTTCCCATATGTAAACGAAGCGAGAGTAGAGCACTGGTTGTAGGTTATATACCTACAAAAACGAAGAACAACATGCAGTGCCAGATATGTGGGTCAGGCACTAAGCACTTTTCGTATTTACACCCGCTAGTATTAACCTGGGTAAATATTTTCTTTTTTGTTATAATCAATTGGCAACACTAATTCCAAATGCCAATAAATAAAAGATGCACATCAACATGTGCATTCTGAAGAATTATACGAAGGAGATTTCTCGTCTTAAATTTACAAAATGCATTTTAAGTGCAAAAAAAAATGGTTATCTCTGATCGCCTACCATAGACCTCCATCATTGAAATTCTGAAGACTGCAATTTTCTTTTTGAGTTTTTATTATATATTTATGGATTTCTTCATATAATATATATTTATTTACAGAGGTAAGTACTGAATGTTTTAAAAGTTGAATCACTACATTTACACACCAATGACTACCCATGTAAATTCAAATGTACATTTGATTTACAGCAACTGGAACAGTTACCCGAACACCAATTCCAAAAATTTTTCTTTCGACGTGTTTATAAGATGTGGATGAGTAAGACTGAATTTACCTATATAGCCACGAACACTTTCAAGGATTCTTTTTTATGTCTAAAATTTGAGAACGCCAACATAAACTTTTTCTTCTGATCTTCCTTTAAAAATGTTTGAAAACGACTAAAATTTTTACAGAATCTCTCTGAAACTAGCCCCGCGTTGAGAGGAACTATCGTTTATTGCGTTTTAAAAGAAATTACATTAAAACGTTTTTATACCCTAGATGAAATCTATAGCGTATACTAAGCTTGTCACTCCATTTGTAGTGCACAGAATGGACTGGACACTCACGAATAGTATTGAAATTTATTTTGATTTTTGCATGTACGTCCGTCCGTCCGTCCGTCCGTCCGTCCGTCCGTCCGTCCGTCCGTCCGTCCGTGTGGCTATCTGCCTGCCTGTGTGCACAATAACTGGAGAGCGCGTATACTTAAAGAGTTGAAATTTTGAACACAGACTTTAAAAAAAAAAGTAATATTAAGTTCGAAAATGAGACAAATCGGACAACTCCTTCGTGGGGCTGGCATACAAAAATTTCGTTTCCCACTATATAGAGGCAAAGAATAACTAAATAAAAAAAAGGACACAGAAGAGTGTTCCGATTGTTTTCCATTTAAATGTACACGGCGAGAAAAGGAAGGAAGGAAGAGAAAAAAAATTAAAAAAATCAAACCCTCTTTTGAACATTTTACGAATAAGACAAAAAATGTGAAAGCGAAGATTACATGCAACGAAATGGAATTGCAATGATTTATTTTCGTAAATAAGAGAAAATGGGCGGGATTTTCTGATTTTACGCTCATAAAATATTCCCGCGTTTTTATGAAAACACAATTTTCAGAAATTGTCCCAATGTTTTTGCAGGAATTCTAATATTTGTTAGTGTAATCCTATAATATGTGAACAGCACGTTTTTCTGTTTACATTTGTTTTGCTCGAAAGAGATTAAGTGGGAAAATCTCATGCTGGATTCGGGGAATTTTATTTGACAGAAATTTTACATCTCCTTTTAGTGCGTTGTTCATTGCGAAATTTATCTTTTTCTTGACAAATGGTGGTAGGGTTGCCCAATGTACATTATTATGAATAGTTTGAAAGGATTTTGAGGGATTTAATAAGATTTTGTCGTTCGGGTAATCCTACGTTCTCTCGATTTTTGTTTTTAACTCGTTATCTCAGTCGCACTACAATAATGCATAGCCAAGTTCTTTTCCCCCATTCATGCAAAAGACAAAAGTATATGAGATTACCTCTTTCAGTCTAAACAACACGGAAAATTTCCAATTTTGTTCGCCTCTGTCTCTAGTTATATTTATTTATACTTTGATATAGGCTTAAACATAATTGCAACGACAGAGCGACAGACAACAACAGCGATTGTGTAAGAATAAATACTGAAATTTCATTTGTTATTAGTTTTTAGCGTTTTGGAACAAATTTGTATCGAGAATATTTTATATTATTTTGAAAGAATCGCAATGGACCAATGTGTGGAAAGGCAAAATTTAAAATACAGAAATTAAACTAAATTCCAAAAATATCACAACTTTACCATTTGTATTTAAGCGCCTCGAAATATCCATCCAAACCACGTCTTTTTTGTCCACTTGTCTATTCTGCCTCCTCAAAGCACATTATTTTAAAATTACCGCGGTGTGCCACAACCTCAAAAAAACAAAACTGAATGCCAAAACAATTGATTGATTTTGTTGGCAGAACTGGAGCGACGACGGCAAAAATAGAAGCTGTCAATCCCGACGAAAACCTCGTCGCTCGCTCACCGACGCTTGTCGTAATTTGGTGCATTCGGATAAGACGCTGTTCTTTTAGAAGTTTGACAGCGGAATTTCGTCGTCGTTTGGCGTCGTTCGTCGCTATTGTGTTTAAACCTCGAGATTGAGACATTTTCAGCAGGTGTTGTTTTCATGAAAAGGTGATTGTATTTGCCTGTGTTGCGCAGAAATTAATGTCTGTAATTTTATTTCTGACTTAAAAGAAAAATTGCACAGGCTTCACTTCAGTATAATAAAAATAAAATAATTATACCGGTTGTTATCATGCATGCATGACATTTAAATGACAGCTAAACAGCTGAATATGTAGCACGAGTCGAGTATGCGCATTGGGAGATATTTGTTTCTTGTTCCTTCAGTAAATTTTGCATCGAATCTAGATATAAATATGTGATTTTGTCATTTCGTCATTGATAAGTTCGCAATTAAAGTAATATTAAATCTGCAGTATGTTGGATGTTTTTAAAGTAATTCCCAGATCACAAGAAGGTAAAGCAAATAAATGTAACAAACAATTCACATCCCGTTCAATTGAACTTACATAATTCAATTTATGATCAAGAGACCAATCGTATTTTTATAATTTTAAGTATTTGAAGCTTAAAATAACAGTGCTCTTTGAACATGTCATATATTTTCAGGAAATGGATTTATAGTGTAAAATTAGTTGGAACAGAGAAAATTGCTTATTCTGATGATGTCGAATAATATCACTTCAGAAGAGTATGAAAATCAGCTGCACGGCAAAAGAAGATATTTTTTCGGTACGTTCGAATGGAGGGAATTCATTTGCGGGTGTGGTGCTGCCTTTATAAATATTGGGGTAACCTATCCAATTTATAAAACAATTTTTCGGCAAATGTTGCATGGTGTCAATATTGGTTCAGCATTTGATCAAATAAAACATGAAGGATTCACCTACCTCTATCGTGGAATATTTCCACCTCTCGCACAAAAGACAATATCATTATCAATTATGTTTGGAGTATATGATGGAACTCGCAGGCAACTAGTTGAATATTTACATATGAATCACTACTTTGCGAAAACTGTAGCCGGTCTTGTATCTGGATCCGTTGAGGCTATCTTGTTACCATTTGAACGCGTACAAACTCTACTGGCCGATTCGAAGTTTCATTTACATTTCAAAAATACTGCCGAGTCTTTTAGGTGATACTACATTAATGTGATCCTTAGTATGTTGTATACTTTTCTTATGTCTTATTTCAGATATGTTTATGTAAACCATGGATTTTCGGAATTATATCGTGGCCTTGTACCAGTCCTTTTGAGAAATGGACCATCAAATGTTCTTTTCTTTATATTGCGTGAAGAAGCTCTGAACAGATTGCCAAAACAGGTGAGGGCAGTTGTACAAAAATGGTTGGTAGAAGATGTGAGATGAATGAGCAAATTCGCATTTTCGTCTCTTGTTTCATGTATACGATCATTTTATTTTGTCCGACACATAATCTACACAAATAATCTATCTTAAATCACAAACGAATTCTTTGCCACTGCTATTATAAAAATTATATGCAGTTAGAGCTTGACTTGTCCCAATTCATTTACATAATGTGATCGACCAAATTAAAGGATAATTTATCTGTAAAAACGGTTTTCGAAAAAATTAACTTCTGACGAATGATCGCATATTTTGCCTACCGGTCCAAGGTATAAAGTTTGCTTTTGGTGGCAACGCAATAATGGCATCACAAGGGAGAAGAACAAATACCTTTTTTTGTTTTTATTCATTTCTATTTTACATTATTTTTATAATACATATTAACCACGTTTCTGATAAATTCAAGGATTTACCCTAAGCAAGTCAACCGACTTCTCTTCGAAACCCTTACTTATACTTACGCCAGCTTCGAATATCATGATATCAGTATTGGATTGAAAGATGAAGCCGCACATTTGATCTTCGACAAGCTTCGGATTTGAACTCTAATCGAAGCTGGAGTCACCAATTGTAACATCGGCGTGTAATCCTAACGTTCTTTCCCCTTGCCATTCTGTCCATTAGAGAAAAGAATAGTAATACCTATAAATTTATATTCTGTTTTTCTCCTAGTCATTTTAACTTGTGCATGGCCGTGTGCTCGTCAGTCTGTCTGTCCACCCTCACAATAACTCGAGAACGCGTTCACTTAAGAGTGCTGAAATTTTCCACACTGGTTAAAAAAAAAAAAGAAATAAGTTCGACAATGGGACCAATAGGGTAACTCCTTCGTAGGGCTCTCATACAAAAATTTCGTTTGTCACTATGATATATGAGCACCGTCTGAGAACACGTCGGCGTAGAGAACTGAAATATGGTACACAGCGTTTTCATAAAAATAGTAAATAAAACTCCAAAAATGAACTAAATCGGGAAACCCCTTCTTGGTGTTGCCAGACAAAACTTTCGAGTTGGAATTATTTTTTGTCCTACACTACTAAATACAAGATAACAAATTGAACTAAATTTTAAAATATTTAATGGCATTATTTTTTTCTTTGCAGAAATCTGTCTCAAGTAAAACTGCACAAGAATTTATTTCAGGAGCACTTATCGGTGCTACATTAAGTACATTGTTTTATCCCTTAAATGTCATAAAAGTTGCAATGCAAAGTAATATGGGTCACAAAAGTGAAAATATTTTTATTGTAGCTAACAGGATATACAGAGAACGAGATCATTCAGTAAAAAGTTTCTATCGTGGCTGTTGGTTTAACTCTTCAAGAGCATTTTTAAGTTGGGGCATTATGAATACTGCCTATGAGCACATAAAGAAAATTGTTTATTAACTTGAAAATTACACAATTGTAGAGTTAAAAAATACTGACCATCTGAGCAGTTCCCTGGTCGAGTTCCGTGAATACCACGTTTCTTCAGCAAAGAAGAAGCAAGCCAACATGAAACTTCTTTTGAAGAAAAAATGCTTTCCTTCTATAAATTAAGAATAATTTCTTACATTTACAATTATTTTTAAATTATTACGAAGTTTAAATGAGTGTTCAGACACTTTTGTGTTATTGTAAACCAAAAATGGATTCACATCCGGAGACATTAGGAAATTATGTGCTGTTGTATATATCCCAAGCATTTATATGTACATATTTATAATAAGAAAGTTTATTGTATCAAAATAATTTATTTTAATCGACTGAGACGAAAACACAAAAACATAACCAGAGGGCAAAAGTATTGTTGAAAGTACAAATGCGAAAAATAAAAAAGTTTCAGTAACGTAAATTTAAATTTTAATCTTAAAAGTTATTTTTAAAAATTAATTTTAGCTAGTAGAATCCTTTTCATCTACCACATTGCATTCTTCGTAATTTTTGTCCTCAATTTGATATACATTTATATTTTCAGATGGACTGCATGCTTTTTCTTGTATATGCTTATTCAACATACTTTCCTTGGCGAAACCTTTATTGCAAATATCGCAAGAGTGCTTTTTTCTTCGATGTATACCTTGATGTGATCTTAAATGTGACATCATGTTATACCTTTGTGCAAATCTCTGGCCACATTTAGGGCAGGCATGTGGTTTTTGTCCTGTATGAACTAACATATGGCGATTTAAATGTGAAGACGATCGAAGAAGTAGGCCACAAACTGCACATTTCTTATCTCGTATGTCATCATGGGCTAAATTATGCATGTGAAATGAAGAGTAATGCGTGAATTGCTTTCCACATTTATCACACTGATAAGGTCGCTCACCAGTATGAATTGGTGTGTGACGTTTTAGGGCACCCTTTTGTGTAAAATTTTTCCCGCATATCTCACAATTAAAAGGACTTATTCCATTATGCATATCAATGTGAATTTTCAGTGCTGATCGAGTTTTATACCTAACTCCACATATATCGCACACTAGACGTTCTCCATCATCGTGTTTTTCTTTCCTATGCTCTTCTAACATCTTAAAAGATGTAAAATCGACTTTACAAATTTTACAAAATGTTTTCTTCTTAGGTTTAGATGTCCTCTTTTCGCTTGCAATAGTTTTTTTTGTTTTTGTGGAATTTTTCGACAACTCAACAAGCATATCATTATCATCATCATCATTTCTAATAGCTTCTTCATAATTAACATATTCAGGCTGTGCATGCAAGTCATCTCTGGAGTCCGAGTTTTCGTTATCAGTATCAGCCGTGAAAAATCGGATTTCATATTCATCTGTCTCTGCGGAATGGGGTAGGATAAACATTCATTCAAATTAACGAATGCATTAACTCGAATAGATTACCTTCTTCTAAAGGTTCATTGTAGCAATCTGTGATCTGCTCTTCCTTCACAATATACGTGACCTCGTCTTCCAAAACAACCGATTCCTCCAGTTCAAGTTCGTCATCATTCCTAGATTCAGTGATTTCTGCAATACTTTGACAGTACTTCTCTGTAGTTTGTTGCAAAAGGAAAATCAATTCTTTTTGAATTCGTTCGGTAGTAACGGAAGCCAAGTCATATTCATTTATTTTATCAATACAATCGAGACATCCTAAGCACTTGTTTTCATCAAAAACCTTTACTAATTCTTGTCCAGTGAGTTTCTCTAGCAACTCGTATATAGAAGAATGAGTATAATTAGTTGTGCTACTGAATATATCCTTGGCGTTTTCGCCAGTTTCTTCATCGCATATATAACATCGAGGAGTTTCCTCTTGATTCTCCATTTAATATTTACTTGAACTTAATTATATTGAAAAAAGTTTTGATTTGAGTAAGAATTAAAACAGAAAAGTCACAATTATTGTCACTTTGACGTCTATATCTTCTTATAAATTCTGGTTCCACCCAAGTTTGTTCACGACTATGCCTAGGCGTACACTCTTCCCTTTTTGCCGATGAGAGTCATTCGGGGCAGGAAAAACTCCGTAATGCCAAGTTTCGAGTTGCAGCACGCGCAGCATACCAATACTTCAGATTAGATATATATATATATCCAAATATTAGTCCACACGCGGAAGTTCTTAGTCTGTTTTTACGGGTGCGAAGTATTCCGTGTTACCAAGTTTCGATTGGGAGTACGGACGCATACCAATAATACTGCAAGCAAATTAGCTGCGGCCATTTTAAAATTGCAAAATTTCTGATTGGACGGCTGCACAGATGTTTACCTACGATTTGAGGTGATAATATAATAATTTAATTATCACTGAGTGCTGTGAACTTGTGATACAGATATTGATTATATCAAAGCCTGTGACTTATTGAACACGCAAACAATTAATTTCGGAAATCATATAAGGAACTACGCGGAGCTATTGAGCTGGCACGTGTCTCGCACAAGGCGAGGATATTCCTTCCTTCTCTAAAAACTGACACGTGCCAGCTCAATAATGTTGCTCCGCGTAATTCCTTATATGATTACCGAAATTACTTGTGTGCATGTTCAATTAAGTCACAGTTTTTGATGTAGGCAATAAATGTATCACAAATTCACAACACGTAATGATTATTAAATTATTATATTATCACCTCAAATCGCAGGTACAGCCGTCCGATTAGAAATTTCGTAATTTTGAAATGGCCGGACCGAATTTACTTGTAGTACCCGTAAAAATTGCTTAAAAACTCCCGCGTGCGGGTTGCGGCAAATAGTCGAGCGTAGTCAACACCGACTACGCTACTCAAAGTGGCAATGAACGCGCTCAATGATCCCATTACATAGATTTAAGAAGAAGAAGTGACAGACATAATTGTCAAATTTTATTAAATAGTAAATGTACTAAATGTGCAATTTAATTCAAATATAAATTTCAACCAGATAAATAAACTTTTTATTTTACCTGAAATTTATAATGCCGTAATTTTTTCGAATAAATTTATGTTTTGTACAATAAATTTAACATTTTTTTATAAGAAATGTCTGCGAAAAAGTGTTATGTGTGCGGTAGAATAACAAAATTTGCTTGTTGTAATATATTTAAATTGAAAACAAGTTACTCTGAGTCACCAATAAGTAGTATAATTGAAAGAATCTCACAAAAGGTTCAATTTCAATTAAATTTGGAAGAAATTTATTCATGCCAGGAATGTGTCTTGAAAATTAACGAGTATGACGAAGCATACACAAAGGCAATGAAACTTGAAGAAGAAATCCTAAATATTCTAATAAAAAGTGAAGAACAAAGTTACCCTCGAGTTAATTACACTAAGCTTATTTTGCGTAAAAACCCGATTAAAAACCCACATGTAAAGTTCAAAATAAGAGATACAGTTCTCCAACAAAATGCACCTCAGGAAAAGTCAAAGGACGAATGTAGCAACAATGAAACTTGCCAACAAGTAGAATTGGATAATGAAACAGAATATGCTGATGTATTAAACTTGAATGAAGCCAGGTTTGAAACATTTTTGTCAGGAGAAAAGCTCATTGTTATAAAAAACAATTATATATTTTTAGTTCAGAAAGCAGTCAGTTCAACAGTGCTAATGCATGTGAAGCTACCGCCGATTGCAGTGTAAAGATTTTGTCACAATGGCATCAGTGCGTAATATGTAATCAAGCCTTTGGCTCAAAAAGGAAACTGGATATTCATATAAAAACGCATCAGATTAAACTTAGATGTGAGATTTGTGATAAAACATTTAAAAATGAAGACCTTTTAAAAATACACTCTCAGATACATCAAGGCATATCAGAATTGGAATGTTCTGAGTGTTCAAAAACTTTTTCATCAAAGGGAGCACTTATAAAACATGGGCGCATCCATCGTGGTGAATATATTTTCCAATGTGAACATTGCGGGAAGCAATTTATTCATGATTCTTCAATGAGAATGCATAAGTTAATTCATGAAGATGTCAGGGAAAAAGTCTGTTCTATTTGTAATTTTGCTTTTAGATCCGCACAACATCTGAAACGCCATTTGCGGACACACACAGGAGAAAAACCATACTACTGCGACAAGTGCGGCAAACAATTTTCACAGAAATATAATCTGTTGACACATTGTAGAAAAATGCATAGCTGTCCTGTACGGAAGAGAAGATTTAAATGCATAAAATGTCCCCAAGTATTCTCACAGAGATATAAGCTTAGTGAACACATCAGTAGTGATCACGGGGGTGTTGATAATAGGGCTCCAACTCTATTCGAGACTGAAGACAAATTTGACTTGGAAGCAGAGTATTTATATCCACCTGATTATGGTGAGCAGATTGATGTTACGGTTAAGTGACAACTATTTCCTAAATTACTTTAAGTAATAAAATAAATACAAAAATTCAGTCTTGTTTATAATTCGAATGAAACTTATATTTTTCCCTTAAAAAATCATACTTTCCCTAATTTTTCTTGTTGGCGTGTTTAAATGTATGCCACATTTAAATCTGCTGGAGAGCTCCAAGATTTTGAACAAGACTCAAAGCCCAGTCGGAACGAAACTATTCGATAGCTTCGTTTGTATATATGCTGTGCCAAAATTAGGATCGCAAATTTCGGGCTGTATCAAGGACGGCAAAATACAATTTTTAATTACAAGACTTTATTCTTTATTTTCAAGTGGAATCTCTAGTGGACAAGGCTATAAAACAGAGTTCAAGCTATTATATGAGTGTTCCGTATTTACTCGTGAATGAACAGTCAATGTTTTCAGTAAAATATATGAAAGACTAATCCATAATCAACTATCAGCTTTTATATAATTCCATGGAGGTTTTGATAAACAACAATATGGATTCCAAAAAGCAAAACAACACCACAACTATCATGACAGATGTAATAGAGCACATTAACAAAGAACTGGATGTCTGTAACTATGTCATTGGAGTATTTGTAGACCTGAAAAAGACGTTTGATACTGTTAAGTCGTAATGTGCTAATAGAAATATTAAATGAATTGGGAATGAGAGGAAAGACTAACCAGTTGGTAACCAATTACCTACAAGATAAACAGTGCTGTAATATGATATCATATGATGATATTTATTTAGTATATAACTATTATACAATAACTGTTGCAATCAATTCCACATATCTTGGTCCCACAATTAATAATTCAATTTTACAAAGTTATTAAATTTTCTTTTAAATTCATCAATACTTTTTTCTACCTTAACATTTATTGGAAGACTGTTGAATATTTGTAATCCTTTGTACGTAAGTAACTCCTCTATGCGTACTTAATCTAAAATCCATAGTATTCCTTAAATTATACGTTTGGAATTCATTTACGCACACTAAATGTTTTGTTAGATAATTTGGTAATAATCCATTTTTCATTTTAAATACAAGTGAAAGAATGTTAAATATAATCTACTGGGTATTGTTTATCCATTTAAGAGTTTCTAATATCCATTAAACATGTGTGTATCTGTTGACACATAAGATGATTCTCATCGCCTTGTTCTGTAGCCTTTGTAGACTTTGAATAATTGTTTGATTCCCCATAAATAATATCGTTGAACAGTATTCGAAATGTGGTTTTATCATGACATTGTATATGTTAATTGCTGTCATAAAGTCAATATCCAATATTTTTTTTTTACAATTTTTTACATGTTTTGTCTATATGCTGACTAAATTTTAATTCACTATCAATTACTACGCCTAGGTATTTCATTTCATAGACGGCCGATCTTTTTTCCTTCTAATCCTAATTCACTATTATACACTCCGTTCAATAATATATATTTGGTTTTCTTTGTATTCAATTTAATTAAGTTTGTTCATTTTTAACCATTCACACAACTTGTTTAACTCATCAACCACCGTATTTATTGTAGATTTTACGTCATCTTTTGTGCTAGGGTAAAATAAGGCATCGTCCGCGAATAAAATAAATAAAAATACAGTATGTATAATAGAACTCCGTGTATTGATCCTTGAGGCACTCCTAATTTATTTAATAGTTTTTCCGATTTTGTTGCATTTACTTTTCGTCTTTGAAATCTGTTGTTCAAATAAGATTTAAACCATTTTATCTCTTTTTCATGTATCCCATATCGCCTGAGATTTCTTATTAAGATATCTCTGTCAATGGTTTCGAATGCTTCTTCATATCCAGAAATATTATGATCACTCTACGTTTATAGCCGTTTCTCATAAGTGATTTTCACGAAATTCTAACGGTTGCTCTGTTATTTAGTTCTATATATTCTTCAAGTTGAGTTTTTACTATCTTTTCCATTATTGTTTCGAGCATGTTTATAGGCCTTAATTCTTTACATTTGCCGAATTTTTTATTTTCTACACTGGAACAATTAAAAAAAAGGCCAATTAAAGAAAAGTCCAGCATTGAATGATCCATTTATTATATTAATTAATTTTGAGCCTATCACATCTACACTATCCAATATCATTTTTGGACTTATCATATTAAAATGCCTTTTATTTTTCAATTTCTTGAACGCACTTTCTAAATCATTAATAGTTACATCTCTAAATATAAATCTTGATTCTGCCTGAACAATTAGGTTATTATCATATTGCATGTAATCGAGTTCATTATTTATGTTTCTAACATTTTGTATAAAATAATGATTTAGCTTGTTTGCCATTTCACTATCTTCTACACTCACATAATTCCCAAATTATATCTCTTTAAATATTGTCACATTTTCTTCCTTCAAAACATAAGTTTTAATTACCTGCCACATTTTTTTTTGATCATTTTCGTTCGATATTTTTCGTTTAATAAATTCACTCTTCTTTTGCCTTAACATGTTAGTGTAATGGTTTTTACATACTCTATATTCAATCCAATCAACCTCATCATTAGTTAATTGAGCTTTTTCATATTTCCTAATTTTTTCATTCTTAAACTATCATCAAACCATTTATTGACAGAAATTCGTACTATTTTCTCACATGTTAAACCACCTTCAATTCTTTTAAATTCATTATCAAACTCACGTACACAGTCATTCATATTAATGTCTATATTCCTGCCCACCGCAATTGCACAATCAATTCTTTTAAGTTCGCGTAAAAATTTTGTTTTTTCATATTTTAAATACCTTATTCTATTTACTTACAGGCAATACCTTTTCTTTTATGTTACCTAAAAATATCGTAGTTTCTATTGTTTCATGGACCGATATTTTCAATAGGATTGATGCGATTGAAAAAAAAAAATACTCCGCTCATATCACACCGAATTTAATTGATTTTTTGTACGTTCGTATTTAATACTTTAATACTTTTTATAGATCTCTCTTAAAACGTGTCCGCAGCTGGAGTCGCACATGAGAAAGTGGAAAACTGATAATAGTGAGAACAAGGTGACGAATACTGGAGTCCCTCAGGGATCAATTCTGGGTCCGCTCCTCTACTCTATGTACGTCTAAAATTTAATGGAAGCTGCGATGACCGCAGAATATTATATATATTAGATTCACGCCAATAAGAATGATGCTAGAAACCTTAAAATGGATCAGTTGCAGCCATAGAATACATCTTAATGTACTTCTATTAATTTTTTTAATTAGAAAGGGATGTCTACCAATATATGTATCTACAGGAGAGAATTAGGATGGTATCAGATGTTCAACCGTATAACTTGAGAGGAGCAGATGTAAATATTCGATTAGGCTTATTTAATAGAAATAGGACTCAAAATTCACTAATATATAAAAGATTTAAAAAATTTAACGATTTACCATTAGAAATAAAAAGAGAAAGTAGTTTTAAGATTTTTAAGAGAAAATTCGTGCAATTTGTAAAGGATAGAGCTATTTAAGGAATTGGTATGTAACTTAGGAACTATGTTTTTCAAAGTATTATTTGTACTAATAAATAATTATCTTATGACTTTATGTAAATATTTATTTTTGTACTAACCTTTATGGTATGACGTAAGTTATACACATTTTTCGTGCCTTTGGTGCCATCTGCAACCACTTTTTCACCAAACAAATTGTCTGCCCCTTTTACCATTGATCATGAAATACAATTCTCTGCTGCCACACAAAAAATCAGCCTTTATAAAATCACGTAGCTTAACCGGTATTTTTTAGGCCTTCGCGGCCATGCTGCAGAGCCCTTTACCACTGGAATCCAGGCAGAGCTCCGAATTAGTTCTCTACAATGTTAAGGGAGTACGATAAGATTGAAAATTTTGTTTATCTATTGTTTATCTATTGTTATCTTGTGCAACCTAAGCTTTAAATAACAACCAATTTTCGGTTGTTTTATTTTATTTATCAATTCCAATCGTTCGGAAACCAGCGGGGTTAATTACAGTCCACTCCAATCAATCAACAATCTATAAATGATCTCATACCAGAAAAATGGGTTACTTAAAACGGAATTCTAGGGAATTTAGTAAAGTCCTTTATTTCTCGTTAGTGAGGTCTGTACTTTAGTATGCATCCGATGTTTGGTGTTGGTGTCCATTTTATGATAGTCTATATAGACTGAATTGAGTTTGTCCAGAGATCATTTTCTAAATTTGCTTTATTAAAATTAAATTTTTGTACAAGATTCCTGCTTTTGAGTATGTCGACTTTAAAACTTAGAAGACAAGTTAAGCTGTGCCCTTTTTATTAAAGATATACTCTTATATAAAATAAAGTGCTCTCAAATTTGTTATTGATTTTTATCTACTGTCCAGTGAGACTTATAAGTTCCAGGAACTTGCTTTATGAATCACATCACAGAACTAATTATGATAGTTATGAAGTAATTTCAATTTGCATTCTCAATTTTATTCAGTGTATCTAGGGATTGCATATTCGAAATTCGAAATTCGAGAATTCCGGAATTCGGTTTCATAAATATAGTTTCGAATTCCGAAAATTTCCCAGCGAATTCCGAATTTAAAATTTATTTTTTCGAGCTCTCTCCAACTTTTAAATTGTGTTTTCGTTTCTGTACATATTAATATTCTACATTCTATAAGAAGACATAAAGAAAACAATGCTAAATTACAGTTATTCTATTCTACATAATACAAGTAGGCATAGAGAAAAAAATTCCTAAATTTGCAGTTAAACATTTAAACGGTTTCATTTCTTCATTTCAACAAAATTTTTATATTTCGTATAACTTCGTGTTCGTGTCTTATATTTTACGATTTGCAACAGTGTTGTTGAGATTTGTTTATTCGCGTTTATTCGAGTGCGGTGTGTATTGAATTATTTGGATTTTGTTTTCTGAACAATCATCAATATTTTTTAAATAGGTAAGCAAATAATATCAGTTTTAATTTAATAACATTATTTGATAATTATTTAATTTTAATTTTTTTTTGTTTAACAAATTAAATTATTGTTAATAGTACATCCTAAAATGTCATCAAAAGAAAGTTATTCGGAATACACAAAGCAATGTAAAAATCAAAATTCTGTTTGGATTCATTTTTTGAGAGGATCAAAAAAACTAACAGCAAAATGTAAAATTTGTAATGAAATAGTAAAAACCGCTGGTTCAACGACAACACCGCAGCACACACATTTAAGAACAATACACAATATTAATGTATTAAAACGGGATGTCGTGCAAGATGAAGTTCCAGAAAGCAGCGCAACAAAAATGTTGATTACAAATTATTTAGTCAACAAAACAGATGAATCACTTTCTGCAATCGTATCACGAATGTGTGCCTTGGATAATATGCCATTCAAAGTTTTTTGTACGTCTATCGATTTGAGAAATTTATTTTTGGCTAGAGGCGCTCGAGATTATGTATTACCAAAATCACCCAACTCAATTCGCAAAATGGTTTTAGAATACGCACAAAAAATGCGTGCTAAAATGATGCAGGATTTTATTAATTTCAAAGAAGATGGAACACGATTTTGCTTAACTCTAGATGAATGGACATCATCAAGAAACCGCTGTTATTTAAATGTGAATGTCCATGCCAAGAAACAGTTTTGGAATTTAGGGTTAGTACGTGTTGAAGGACGTTTCCCTGCAGAGAAATGCATTACGGCCCTGAAAACCACATTGCAAGACAATAATTTAAATATCGATAAAGATATTACGTCCATAACAACTGATGGGGCAGCTGTGATGCAAAAAGTTGGACGGCTTTTACCATGTAATCAGCAGTTGTGCTTCGCACACGCGATACATTTAGCTGTGATCAATGTTCTGTATAACAATTCGAATACAAATACAACTGAATTGGTGGCTCACATAGATACAGAAAATGTTAATGTAGAAGAACAAGGAAGTGACTTCGAGGAATCAGAGGATGAGGAATACGTTGAAGATGAAAGTGTTGGCTTGATTGAACAAATTTATATTGAAGTTGAGCATGTTGAGACTGAAGAATTTGGATTTGGTTTTCTCATCAAAAAAGTTCGATCGATTGTAAAGAAATTTCGTTTTTCGAGAACATCTAATGATATTCTTCAAGTATACGTAAAACAAGAATTTGGCAAAGAATTAAAACTTATTATGGACAGTAGAACTAGATGGAATAGCTTAGTCGATATGCTTGAAAGATTCAACCAACTAAAAAACTGTGTTAAAAAAGCATTGATTGACATTGCATCTGATATCGTTATTCTAGATGCTGAAATTTTGTCGATTCAAAACATTATCTCTGCACTTCTCCCAGTAAAACTTACTGTTGACGCCCTTTGTCGAGAAGATGCAAATCTGCTTTCTGCTGATGCGGCATTGTCTTTTATGCTTGAGAATTTCGGATCTGATGAACTTTCACTAAAATTGAAGAACAAATTAGAAGACCGAATAAGCCAAAGACGAACAAATGTGTCTGGAACTCTTCAGTATTTACACAATGGCGGAAAAAGTGAGATTCACGAATCTTTCACTATACCATTGAAAAATACAATAGCCAAAGTTATTGAAAGTTTTGCACAAAGATTGATATTTAACACTAATATGGAAACTTCCTCAGGCGAGCAGTCAGAAGCTGATATAGAAGTGAAAGTGATGTCGGAAGAACAAACTAATCCCCAGTCGTTAATGCAAAAATTGCAGAGCAAAATTCAATTGAATTTATCGTCCAACATACCGTCCAGTTCAACTCAACAAATAACAAATCGGAGCTTAATTTCAAAAATTAAATCTGAAATGAAATTCTTTGAAGAGAACGGCGTTCGTGGCAATATATTAGAGTCCGTCTACTCATTTTTGATTGCGATTCCGCCATCGAGCGTGGAGTCCGAGCGAGCCTTCTCAATTGCAGGTAACTTTTGTACAAAAGTTCGATCGAGACTCGGAGACGCAGCTTTAAGTGATCTATGCTTCCTCAAAGCATATTTTAAGAAAACAAAACAATAATTTTATATTTTATATTTTTTATTATTCAATGATATGCCATGTTAGAATGTTTCTGTACTAATTGAATTTGTGTACAATTGTTTTATGTTTATATTTCATTTTAAATAATATAATTTTATGTTCCATTTTTATTTTAAAAAAAGTATTTTTTATACAATAAATAACAATGAATTATCTTATATAAGTTATCTTTATTATTTGTATAGACATAAAAAAATTAAAAATATTTCGGAATTCGACCGAATTCCGAAAATTTTTAATTTCAAATTCCGAATTCCGATTTTTTTATTTTCGTCAAAATTTGCAATCCCTAAGTGTATCAATGTCTAGTGTAATATTAAAAAAAGTCATTTATGAGAATTGTAATTATTGAATTAGTGTATATTATTATACTCAACATTTTTCTTTCCTTTCTTTTTTCCGAATTTTTCCTCTCCCCGAGTGTCTCTCATCAACGAAAAGTTGCATCACAGTGATGCATGCTAGCTGTGAGTTCGACGGGGGTTTGACTAGTAAATGGCAGTGTAATGTAACAATCATATGTATTTATTCGTTCAATATCTTTTTCCACGCTAAATTTTGACATTTATAGTTGAATGGTTGGTCCACATCTTTATACATATTTTAATAGTTTATTCAAACACAACTGCTAAGAGCTGCTCAAGCTTGTCGGGTTTTAACCGTAAACTCTCTTTAAATTTAAGAGAATTTCTTGACAAATTGTGAAACAACAAAAACATAATTATGTATTACTAAATATTATTCAGTTTATCATCCCTCTTTTTGTGTAATTTACATCTTGAGCAAAACGCCCTGAATATTTACGCTCTCGTAAATATGAATTTGTTGGTGCCCGTAAACGCAAATTGCCTTCATCAGCTGCAGAATAATCATAGAAAAGATATCCTCGTCAATATCAAATTCATTGTTGAAATATATTAAACAAAATCATAAATCCACGGCAGCTGATTGTAGAAAGCAGCCACCTATAGTTCAAAACAATGAACTTAGTTTCCAAAATTTTAGGCGTGAAAAAGATTCCTGTTTGATTGTTGCTAAACAGGCGTTAGGCCCGAATTTCCATTACGACTGATCAGTCGACTGCGATTTTGCCGATTTCCTTCCACACTTTTTCCAGAACGTGGATATTTATGAACTGAATTTGACCCCGTAGCCGAAACTAGCTTTGTCGAAAACTGACAACTGTGGCGACATGTTATAACTTCGCATCGAAAGCGATCATCGAAGCGAAGATTTCGCTCTGGCGGTATGTTATAAGATTTTCGTTCGACAGGCGATTTTGCTTGTTTCGAAATTATTTCCGAATTTTTCCCCTAGCACAAATGACATTTATAGATTATTTTTTTAGTTGTTGATAAATTTTAATAATAATAAAATTGGAATTTATGAATTTTTCAAGCGCAGTGGTTTTATTTGTGGAGGATAATGAAAATGACGAAGCAATAATTAATTACCGGGACAAAAGAAAATTTTTAAGGTAGCGGTATTATGTTATGGATATGCCCAACAAAATGTACTGCCTTATTGATTTTTGAATTCAAAAAATATTCTTACAAGTCATATAACTTCAAGTTTGACGAACCTATATAATTAATATATAAAATCATTTATATTCAATAAATTTAAAAAAATGTAACATTTAAGTCTAATTTCTTAAACTTTTACATACATTTTTTAATCTTCGCTTGTACTATCACTCTCAGCAAAACTCAGTGATATTCTATCGTAATTATCTCCTGTCAAAAGTGTTACAACATACCGACTATCGCTAAATTGTCGAACGTCGAATCTTTCGAAGTTATAACATCTTGCCCCTGGATTTATAGGCAGCATCATATCGTTTACGGACAGCCCGCTATTTTTAAATGTCAAATTTGTGTATAATGCAGTTATTTCAAAAGTTAAATATAAGGAAGAAAATATGCAACAACTTTAAGAAAAACTCCGTTTCCATGATGCAAAAACAGCTGGTAACAAACATCAACTGACGAAAAGATATATACATACATACATAAATAACATCAAAACAAAAACTCAAATAAGATCTCTTTGCAGATCACAACGTTGGGAGAACCATAAATTGTTTCGGAAGTTATACAATTCTGTTATTATACCTACTCCTATCTGCAAGTCATTCTCAGATGGTATATTTGAATAAGAACTTTATCAGCTGTTTTAATTGTTATTATTTAGGTATGTTAATGTTATTATTATCATTATGTAAATTACTTTTATTTGAACTTCATCATCATGGGTATTGTTTGCTTCTTGAGTACAGCTCTACAAAGCAAATGAGTCCTAAATACAAATCGTAGGTATAAATAATTTAGTAATTTTGTTGGTTCGTATTTTTAATATTGCCTTCTGCTTAAGTCATCTAGACCGCTCTTCTCGTGCTGCTTTACTAGTGTTCTTGTTGCAAACATATTGTAGCTTTGTTAATGGCAGGAAAGGTACAGCTGATTTCGATAAGATTTTTAGCTCTCCTATCTAATGAAAATTGTATTAGCTTTGATTACTTTAACCATAAATATAAGCTTATCCAAGGACGTTATATTATAGTCGCTTTATGCAAACACCAATTATCTTAGACGTTTTAGTTCTTAATTTTAACTACTTACAAATCCATTCAGATTTAAATTTTCGTCCTTAGGAAACAGATGAAATTTGACGCACTTGTATTTATCAAATTTGTTAGAGCACTCGGGTACACAAAAATGCATGACTTCAATTTAACTAATTAAATTGGGATCACAAGCAAATAAATTTCGTTCAACCCAAGCAGGTATCACATAGACAAGTCTCTATCATCCATTAACGCAGTAATCACGTCGTCTTTTTTTCAATATATTGCCTTGCCACATGCATTTCCCATTTGGGCAAAATCGCAGTCGACTGATCAGTCGTAATTGTAATTCGGGCCTAATGCACATTAATTTAAATGTTATATATAAGTTATATACAAGTTTGTCGTAATAAATGTGAATACAAAAAGTACCGTGAAATGGAAACCTTTAAATGAACTGCTAAAATGGAAAAAGCAGCAATATACATAGGCTCTTCAGCCAGCCCTGCACTACCCGTCCTTCCTTAGTCAAGACATAAAATAAATAGATGATATTGGAGCGATAGATAAGACCTCGGTTATCGATTATTGTTATGTATTTGTACTTAAGCTGTGTGCAATCTCTAAATTTAAAAACAATTTAATAAAATGATTGATAAAATATCGATTACGGTGGACTAATCTGTGCCAGTATTATGTATCCAAATGGTGGGTATACTCCTATATTACATCCAGATTATGGACTATAAATTTAAATCTTTTATTACGATCAGATACGTTTGAAACTGCTTACCCCTTAATTTACTCGTAAATGGTTTGGGGACGTTTCTACATGTATTTAAGCATGATAATAAATATTAACTTCTAGCAACCCCTGAATAACGACAGCATTCGCTTGGATGCCAAAATGACAATTTTTTAATATTAATCCATCAAAAATATTACACGGATTTTCTTTTATTACAGAAACTAAAATCACCAAAATTTTACATTCAAATTTTTAAAAATGTTTTGCAGTAATCCAACGACACCATCTCCCACAAACAACCGTCAAGTTCAAGTTTCACAGCAAGTGTTTGATCCCCTTCGAAGTTGGATGGTTAAAATTTTGCAATAAAATCCAAATTTAAAATTTTCTCTTTTTTTTTACAGTTCCGATTATAATTGGAAATGAAATATATTTATTAACGCAACAAGATGTTCGAAATATTGTTGATACGAGGTATATATCTTGTGCGAAACTACAAAATTCTACACCGGGAGGTAGTATGTATATAAGACTAGCTAATGGCAAAATTGTTTTTTTTTTTTTAAATAATATTTACAGTAATGGAAAATCAAAATGGAGCTCTTCAAGATCTTCTCAATAATGCAGTCAAAATGAGGCAGCAAATAATGCAATATTATGAAGGATCATATTCTATTCCTTCTCCGCAGCAAAACCAGCAGAACTTATGTCAGATTATTCCCCCAAATTCTATTAATATACAGTAAGTGTATGTATAAGTTTATAATTTAATATTTACTGAATAATTTTTGTTAATACACTCAGTGCTTCATCTCCACTTCAGACTACCACCGCACCGATTCAAACACAACTTGATTGGGAAATGAAATGTGTAGAAAATCAGCCACCGGTAAACGTTTAGATTTTTTTTTTTTTATTTAAATAAAACAGTAATGATGAAAAAACGTCAGTTTCAGTCACAATTTACTTATTGCAAGAAGACCTCGACCACAGATTTAAAATCATCACGGAAAGTGCAATTTACTGAAAAGGAAGATCCGAAATGTACTTGTGGTAGAAAGTATTTTACATGCAAGGGCATAAATGTTTGTGATGAAGATTTTACGGAAGAGAGCTCCACTGAACCCAGCGCACGTGAACAATTAAAGGAGAAGAAAATGAAAGAGTCACTTTCACTTTAATAACAAAAAAAAAAAAAGGATTTGAAAATATTTTTTTTTTTTAAAGCAATGAGTAAACAACATTCAGCAAAAGAAAATTTAAATATATTACCGTTTTTATTAAATTTGAAAAAAAAAAAATATTTTATCCCAAAATGGTTCGTATTGTAAAATCGCATATTTTTCGAGTTTACCTCAACCTCAAATTGATCAATTAGTTGATCAACTTATCAACTGGCACATACACGTCTCAACTTGGTTTCAACTTTTAAGTTCTTTCAGTTATTTCTGAAGAGTGAAAAGGGATTAAGATTTAATAACACACGGAGCTACGTCCTTAACTCTTTCAACTTCGTAACAAAATGAAATTGCGTTAACGGTTGTTCAATCGTCGCGCACACGCAGTGGCAAGTTGACGGCAACCACAAGTTTTTGTGCGAGCACATCAACTTATCAATTTGTATGCAGTTCAACTTCTTAACTGCCACACACGTTTCAATTTATCGTACCAACTTTAAATTGAAGAAAAGTTGGTCAACAAATTGAAACGTGGTAATTTTCGGGTACACTTTTTCCACGGTACAGAAAATACAAGTATTCTCATTACGAACAACGTTCCACCATTAGTTGACGAAATAACAGGAAATTTATAGGAAAGTAAGGTACAGAGAACACAATACCACAATACTGCATCTCTGTCTTTCCTATAAAAATGTACATATATACATTATTTATGAAACTACGTCACAGCACATCAGCTGCAATGTGTCAAAATTTTAATAATAATATCTTGTATTTTCTGTACCGTGCGACAATAGAACGTTTTCAGTGTGCTACTACTAGAAAAGCAAAATGATAAAAGTACTGAAAATAACACTACTAATGAAATTCTTAAATTAAATCTAACATGTGTATGGTGTTTAGTAATTGATGACCTGTTAGTTCAACTAAACAGCGTATTGAAACAAATGTACACAAAATATAACCATCAGAAAGGTAAATAAGTTCCAAAGATGCTTAAGTGTAACTGGCGCAATGCCTACAATATTTACCAGCGCTCTAGAAATACTATTAAATCTACCGACATTCATCAACGTTGATGAAAAAGAAACTGGGTGAATAATGTGCAGAACCCTGGCATACATATATATGTAGTGAATGTTAATAAACAAAATCTGCGCACTAAACCTATGCTACTGACATATATAATATGGACTGACTACGTTCATAGAAATGCAGTGCAAAAAGTTGGCTCACTTCTATATTGCTGACTCTTTCGGTCTAAGCACCAAGTACCAACTGAAAGAGAACTGTAAACAACAAATAACTAAATGGGTCTGTCGAAATAAATGTTTTTAAATTAATTATTTAGGATTATTACTGATAAAATTATTTTACCAAAGGCAATATATTCATTAGATATGCAGCAGAAATTCGAAAGGTTTTATTATAAACGCTTTTCAAGCTGCGCGCTAATTTTTTCAACTTCCCGCCAATAATTTTTTCAATGTTTGCACCGGAGTAAGAACTTTTTTTGACATCAATTGAGCCCACATGAAATAGAAAGTTAATTAGTCCATGTTATATATGTCAGTGACCTAAACGAATAGAAGCAAATCCAATACTGGGAATGATATCAGATGGAATGGAAGTTAAATACATTCTCCGTCTGCCATTCAAAATAGATACCAAATAGGGAGGAAATCAATTCAAATTTAGAAAAGGAAGCCCCCAATCTGGTACACCGACAGTTCTAAGATCGAAAAATCAGTAGGTGCAGGAATATATATTGTGTAAAAACAACAGTTAACATTTATCAAAGCCTAAGAAAATGTACCTCAATATTCCAGGCAGAAGTGTTTGCCCTCATCGCATAAGATAAGCTCAGTCGGTCCCACACGACTTGCGAAGACGAAGTGAAGCACGTCGCACGCCGATGATAAATAATCGATACTCGCACACGTTTCGGCTAAAGTAGGTATATTTGACCCGATTTAAAGATTTAAAGGGCTAGCGAATAGTTCTATGACATACTTTCGGTGATATTCGCGAGTTGTGTGTGTATATATCTATACAGATAGCCAACCAGCGCTGAAAGACAATAGCCATCCCATAACCTGAGGTCAAAACGAAGTTAATGTTGGAGTGTAGTCAAGCATTAACAAAGCTTGGCACAAATAACTTACTAACACTACTCGCGAACTGATGGAAATCTGAAAGTAGACACACTGGCCAAGGAGGGAGTATATATGCTGCTCATAGAACCGGAACTGAATCCAAGACCAAATGGACAAAGGCTCCAGACAATCAAAAAGATTCATCAAAAGGACCTTCACAAAAGAAGAGCCTGGATCTTTTAAGGCTATCTAGGAATCAATTCAGAATCATTACACGAGTCTTAAACGTATACTGCACATACAACAAACACATGCATCAAATAGGCATATCACCCACTGCTGAATATAGGTTATGTCTCAAAGAAGACAAGCATCTGAGTACGTGTTATGCGAATGCGAGACAATTGCACAACGTAGGTTCCAGGCTTTTGGACTGGCTATTTATAGCTTTCATTCACAACTCAGTCCAAATTAGCTTTATTCCGCGCTCTTGTCAACAGAGCGTTGCTATTACTTTTCTCTATTTCTTGTTATCCTCTGACGATTCAAGTGGTGTCTAAATTCACATTCTGTTTATTTTGCAAATACATTTTAAATTCTCTTGCACTGTTGTCGACTGTGGAGTAGAGAATTTATATAATGTATCCTCAATGGCTAATCTTGGATCGCTTTCAACTAGGGACTTCAAAATGTTGTCATCAAGGTTTGATTGTCTTCCACATCTAGTAGCATTCTGCAAATTTATATCGCTATAGTCTTGAATTCTCGAAACTACCGTTGACATTTGTTAATTGTTAGGACAGTGAAGACGTAAAGATTAATAATTGATTCCGTTGCTTTAGTTAGCAGTAATCATACCCTGATCGAAAAAAAACAGCATACAATGGTTAAAATGTGCACTTTAATCTTTTACGTGAAATTACAGTTATGCTACAAAAAATTGAATATATTATGAGTGCTATATGAAAACAAAACACATAGAGAAGTGTTTAGATTGCAGAATTCCAGCGCGGACTGGCCCTAATTTTATGGTATGAAATAATGGCTGTTTTTCGAGTCATTCAGGGCTTCCGCGGAATTCGATTCGATCAAATCTACTATATCGAATCGAATTTTTTCAAGGAGCATTTTTTACTGCTTAATACAATTGAATCGAAGTTTTCTAAATTCAATAAAAAGCCCGTTATTTTTGATTGACGCTGAAGAATATTCGATGCTATTAATTTTACTAGTAAAAAATGCTATATGAAAAATCTTGATTCGATCGAATCAAATTCCTCGGTAGACCCGATTGTGAACGAGTTGGACGGATTGAGGCGGAAGGTTCAAAGGAAGAAAAAAACGAGGCTTATATTTCATGTTTCATTATTACGGCTGGTACTTTTGAAAATTTCTCATTGTATCTACCTGCATAATTTCTTCTATCTAAGTTTAGGAATTTGTCATAGAGTAAAATATAAAAAAAAAAAAACGGTATGCATCTGCAGCAGAGTATTTGGCAATCGTTTTAGAAGAGATCTGAGCAAGCAAGAATGTCGCAAAAGGTAACAACGAGAGTGTTATGATGACTAAAAATTTATCAGAAGAGTTTGGATATGATGTTGTTTCTAAACGGACGGTTCAAAGGTGATTTTTGAAATTCTAAGAATATAACTTTAGCCTTTAAGATGAAGCACGAAAAGTAAGGCAATCTACCGTAGATGGCGATGTCTCGCAGACAATCTAGGCGTAGGACAATCAATTCTTATCGAGTTAATTTCATGCTAAAGTATTCACCCTTATTATCGTTGTCACTTTATGTGAGAAATGGCGTTACGACACTAAAATGGTATTATGGTTGTCATTTAAAGTGACATTTGTCGAAAACATACGACTTTGGGCGTATTACTGTTGTCGTATTAAGTAGACAAATGTCGATGTAAGTGACAATTTTACTCACTTGGTTTTCGTAAGTGACAGATGTTAGATTTGTGTAAGGAAAAGGAAAATGCAAGCAGAAAATGATAAATTTTATAATGGCTTTCTAGTTCAATAGATTTTTATAAATTAAATTATTTTTTTTTTTGCAATTGTAGTGTAAAGATTACAATAAAAAAACAATTTGAAGTCATGATAGATTTTATGGTGAAGCATCCTGTTATAGCTAAAGGGCTAAAATACATCGCGTTTATATATTTTTTTTTCTCTTTTAAACACTTTCAAAAATAACAATACCACGAAATAAGACAAACCTCACTTTTGTCTACACCCTGACGCATGCCCTGATGCTACCTGTCCCTTTAAGTGACAACTATAATACGGCTTTGAAGAAAAATGTCACGTCACACCGTTCGACAACGATAATACGAAAAGTGAAGTGAAGTGAGAGTGACTGCGAAGCTTGTCACTTTGGTGAGTCGACAACTGTAATAAGGGTGACATACTCATACTGATAAACGGGAGAAGAATAATGGATAATTTACTGTAATGTTGTGAGAAAAAGAAAATCCCGCGATAAAATACAAAATATCAGAAGGAGGTCTCAACCATAATGAACGTCTTTCACCTGCAGAAAAGTATCATCCATTGCACGATACGAGGATGTAATCCCAATCTCTTGGGAAAAGTTATCGTGCATATATACAGTCCAATGGCCGCCTTCTTGACGCACTCATTCACAATTTAATTTGGAGTCTATTCCTAGGTATTTGGTTTCAGTTTTAAAATCAAGAGTAATGCTACCCAGCATGACCTCAGAGAACAAAAGTAATCAAAAATACAAAACAAGAGTGCTTGACCCAAAAACAAAAAAAAATTTGCAACGCAAGCGAATTCCGTCATGCAAGCATAATTTATGATCGTGAGAGTACTGAGGTCATTGCTTTGATATGAATCACTGAAAATTGTAAGCAAGCGCTAGCTTAGCAGTGAAATTCTTTGAGCGTAATATTGCATTCTCAGCAATAATTATACTCGAAGAATCTGTGAAATAACCAATATTGAAGTTTATATCACAAAATTTTGTATGAAAATCCGGTGCTTATCTGAATAAAATTAGAATTAATCAATCGTCTGAAGTGGTAATCGGCATACTCTGCCATTTATAAAAAACAGCGGCATACTCTGCCATTTCTAACAACATCGGTATACTCTGCCATTTCTTCAAATATCGGCATACTCTGTCAGATCTTCTGCACACAGCGGTCTATCAAAGCCATATGCTTATATTGTGGCATATACACCTTGCCCAAGGGTATTCGAATTAACATCGACTCTTTAGCCATACAAGTAAGTGCGGCAGCCCTCTGCCCAAATGACACCTATTACCAAAGTCTTAAAAATACTTAGACATCATCATCTTCCACAACCGGTTCAAGGCATATTACAAACTCTCCTCCGTATAAAGAGGACTAGTTCGCTCTTTGCGGGGTTAAGCCCTAGACCACACCTTATAGCTTTGTTAAGAAGCTTTTACAATGCTCTTTGAGTTAATTCACTGATTGTCGATAGAAATTTTCATGAGACCAGGATGACGTAAGTCATCTGCATATGCTACCGCTTTTATACCCTCCATTTTTGCAAAGAGATAAGAATACCATTAACCACAGCCGAGGTGAAAGTACTCCTCGTTGTGGAGTACCTCTAGACCCCCTTCTACTAACCTTAGTGTTACCGAGTAAATATAGCGTTAACTGAGTAATTAAAGCACCCCATAGTATACAATCACAATCCGCCCGTACATCTTCTGATCCTGATCCGTTTTCAATTCCGCAAGGCATAATCTCCCCAAATATAAATTTTCATTGATAATATGCCGCTGAAAGATTCTGGTTGTTTTCTCAATCCCACAGAGGAGATCTTTCCTAATTAAGCAAACGCTTAGAATTATGACGCTATTGCGAGTGAATGTGATCAGTATAATCTTTATGAAATGAACAAAACAATTTTTTATTAATTAATTTTTTTTTTATTTAAATTTCTCCGAATATATTAATTTTATCTCGGTATTTTCCACAAATTTTATAATTTTGATACGTTGACGGTTGTTGATTGTAAAGTAAATTTCTGAAAAATCAATCTTTGATTGGTAAAAGATTTTTTTTTTTATTTTTCTTACTATGTATTCAAAAACAAATGTATAAACTAAAAATTTGATATTAAAAAACTGACACGCCCCGGTTTTTATACTAGTAAAAATTTATATAGAGGACGAACACTCAAATGGTTTGTACAATCGTATTATTTTACCCAAAAACTAAGTGATTGTTAAATAATAAATTATCTCCCCTATTCTTAATATTTTATTTTTTTTAATATTATTTCGTATCACTTTTATATAAAATATGTTTCTGCTAATTTTTCATGTTTTTTTTTTTTTCTTATCTAATGGATTACATGTATGCATGTCGGTATTATCTAAGTTTTTTAAATGATTCTCAATTGTTAACTTAATGAAAAAAAAAACAGTATTTAAGTAAGAATTTTACAAAAGTTTCGACAAATTAAGTAAATATGGCGGTGGTGATCTCGCATCATCAATTTCATAATTGAAAATAACAACATTATTATATATAATTAAAAATAACAACATTATATTATTATGTATTTTTAAGCTAAACTATTCTCGTTTTTAGGAAAAGCTGTTTAATTTACTTGTTTAGCTCGGGTAAAAGAAATAGGAAAAGCATTTTTCTAATATATTTCACCCAGAGATTTCTCAATTCAATCAAGTTTCTGGCGGACTCTGATTGTGGATCTGGTGCAATTGCCTTTCGCTTGAATCAAATTTGCAATTTTGCACGTATGCTAAATTTAATTACAACGGGCAGAGTATGTATGTATGAATTGAATGTCCAATCGGGTACACAAAATTATACTAAAATTTATTCCAAATGCAATATGGCAGTTTCGTACGAATTTTGATGTCAAATGCACTAATAGTAAAGATACACGGTGAGAGACTTTTGGTCTCCATAATAAAAAAAAGTCTATAGAGACACGTCTCCGCCGAAGAGTATACACGAAATTTGAAGTTTGGTCTCTAGAGATCTTCAGAGATCTTTGTTAATTGTCAAGTAAGAGATTGTTAGGAACAATTATCTCAAAAGTTATTACTATTTTTATGTTATTGGAAAAGTGAAAAAGCTTAAAAAAAATAAATTCTTGGTGTACAAATTGTAATTTTTTGTTTTTTTTTTTTTAAAACAGGGGCTGGACTCTGATAAAATTAAAATGACAAATGACAATGAAAAAATGATTTCGAAGGAAGGAAAATGTTACTATGCCATAATTTGGAATTCTGATTGTTGGGTGACATGACATGTATCTTAAATTATAGCAGTGACAATTTGACAATTGCGCAGTTTTGAATATATTTCGAATAAGAAAGTAATGGAGCACATTTTATTGCGAAGGCGTATCCAAAGAAGGAGGCAGTATGTAAAATAATTGCTGAAATGTTATAACGAAAGTAACGTTCCCTTTTGCGGCTTGCTACTAAAATTGAGTTTTTTTAGTAATGTAATAATATAGTAAATACAAATGTTTATTACATTTATACTTTCTTCACATCAGACGACAAATGAACAAACTTCGAAGACCGAAGCTGGAGACCTGTTTGTTTTAAAATACACGACGGGAGACCGAAAACCAAAAAAGTATAAACTTGCTCACGAATTATTAAGCTAACCCGCTGCCGCGCCCCTCACGCGGTAGGGAGGAAATGGGGACTTAAGACGTAGATGATCCTATGGATATACACTAGCATCATCCGACCCATGTTAACCTACGGCTCTGTGGTATGGTGGAAGGCAATGGACTTCGCCAATCATCGAAAGATATTGGAGTAGATTCAGAGACTGTGGCTCCTCAGCGCAAGCGGCGCTCTTGAGTTAACTAGTACCCGGGCTCTGTAGGTGATCCTCAACATACAGCCGATGCAAATACATATTAAGCAGGGGGCATCGACTGCGGCGATAAGACTGCATCTTAACCTTGGGTGGCTTCACACGGAACAAGAGTTCCACATGAATCCACGGCTGTCAAGATTTTGTCTACACCCTTTACAACCTCCAAGCCAGTAATGGAGTGTAAAACCACCCTGAACTCCCTCTCTCGGAATAACAGGGTAATTGTGCAGTGGGTGCTAGGGCACAGCAACATCAGGGAGAACGAATTTTCGGACGAGCTTGCTCGCCTTTTGCAGCCTCGGAGGAACCTACCTTCATAGTCGGGATTGCACCAAAACACCTTATCTCAATGATCTCAAGATGGGCGGACCGCCAGCACAGTCGCCTTTGGTTAGAGGACCCCTCGGGTAGAACAAAAAAGGAACTGTGGGGTAAGCCCAACCCAAACCAAACTAATAAGCTACTTGAACTTAACAAGCCAATCCTGAGAAGTCTAGTGTCTATTCTCACTTTGCACTCTTCTCTCAGGGGTCACCATCACAGGATGAGATTTGTTGACGATTCTACATGCTGGCATTGGAATCCGAAACGGTAACTCACCTCCTTTGTCACTGTCCGGCACTCTCAGGAATACGATACAGACTCCTTGACTCACACCTCCTGGATGCGTTGCACGATGTCGGCAAGAAGGGTTGTGGGCCAATACTTAAATTTATAAGAGCATCCCGAGGGTGGAGGGTGAACAAATGCATAGAATTTGCCTTCGTTCGGGTGATCCCTCGGGATCCCATACCTCGTTTTCAATAAATCAATACGAAATATTTCTGTCGACAACTCAATTTAGAAGTCGTCCATGGAAACAGGATCGAATTAACTCAGACAACAAAACTTAACGTTAACCCAACTCTGCCTCATGGAAACCGAATTGAGTTAAATAAGCCAACAAAACTTAACGAAAACTCAACTTCCAATTCAATTCTTGATCATGGAAATATAGTAAATACAACTGCTTTGATCGTTATGCAGTTATTTTTCTGCTATTGGAAACATTTTTTGGTGCATGCATTGAATAGCAACAATATCGCCAACAATCAGTACAAAATTGTAATGTAGAATCAATCGAACGGGAGTGTGCCAGAATCTCAGAGCTGATATTCAAAATCTATTGAGGAAAGTGATACCAACTATAATGCGATTAACCGACAAAAAAGTTTTCCCTAGCAAAAGTCTCAACCCATTATCTGAAAAAGCTTAACAGACAGCCACAGGAAATCTTAAAATGAGGCATGACGTGAACCATGGTCTAAAGATTAACAAAGTATGGCCTTTCCAAAAGTGTCCGTTTTCCTTTTTCACTTATCAGCTAGTGGAAGTTTTTAGAAATGTTTCAAGTTTCTTTTTGTGTTATATTGACTGGAAGACATGGCAAATTGTGCAGTGTTAAGTGGTTAAAGTAACAGCCTCTTCAAAAACATTAGTTTCTTCCGCTTCCCAAGTGTAAATCGCCTCGAAAAATATGAATAAATGCCGATGGGAAAGCAAAGAAAATTTCAATTACACTATCCGCTTTGTAGTTTGGTGAGAACGAACAAAATATCCACCATATAACGTAGCTGAAAATCGACAGTTCGAGAGGGCCTTACCTTGTTGATTTTTGAATCTGTATCCATAATGCCACGTAATGGGTATGAGATTCGATTGCGAATGCCTATCCGGCTCTATTCGTATGTTGATATAATACTTCTGATTTGTCGCTAGGAATTAACTACCTTTAACCGATAGATGAAGCTTTAACTATAAACTGGTTGCGGAAATAAAAAGAAGAGATAGGACGATCGATAAGTAATGTAAAAAATTTGCATCACAACTTTCTTTTGAACTCCCTTCTCCTGAATCGGTCATGATACATGGAAATAGATAAAGAAACTCTACCAATTTCTTCACAAATACTGTAATTGAGTTTACTTGAATGAGTTCTGAAGTAATTTATTTTTGTATGATGATGCTAAGCTAGAGGGATGACAAACCTTATGGGATATCCTATTCTAATGCCAATGAAACAGCCTTGGAAGGAAATGTAATGTGATGTGATGATGTCGTCTCGCTTGAACAGCTGTGGCTTATAAACTGGAGGGTAAACTAAAAGATAGTAAATTGTTTAACAAAACATTTAACAGTTCGGACGTATTTGACTTCAAGAGTGTAAATGGATGAGTTCAGGTTGAAACTCGTGTTCTAAATGTATAAGAAGAATTCTAAATGAAATTCGACTAAAGATTTTGTCAGAGAAATAGCGATAAAATACTGAAAGATATCCGACGTTATGCCAGTGCTCCAGGGAATTCATGTTTTAAATTATCATGACATCATTAATAAACTTTTCTATCACGGATAATCATACATAATATTCTAATCTAGACCTAATACATGTCAGATATGTAAATTCACGTAAATTTACTAGATATACATATATATCAAAACGATGTTTAGGGATGTCAGCTCTTGTCGATCGTTTTACCTTAAATTCTTTGAAAATTCTAGAAGAAAAAATTGTTCAGTAAATTCCTAAGAAAAAATCAATGCTTATCTATGATCATAAAAATTGTTAGCGACTCAGGGCAGGCATCCAAATCCATTCAGCTATCGGCCACCAATTCGAATTGCTCTGTATGTCCACCTCTGTATATTGCGAAGGTATAATCCGGCACTTTGACTGAGTACGCTAAGACTAGTTTCATATCTGTACATATACTTCTCATCCATTGGTTCAGGCAGAAGCATCATCACTCAATTTTAGTTGAACTGGAGAGGTTGATGCTTCCCATTCTGCTATACCCATTTTACTCGAAATAAAAGGGTTTTTATCATACCGGCGATCTTATTAGGATAGTGTCCCGATCATATGACAGAAACCCCATCAAAATCCCTGCAGTTGCTCTTGAGCTATAAGCGTCCCTTTTAATTTTATACATACATATATGTATGACCTCTCGTGCTTTTATTTATCTTTAGATTCTGAAGGGTAGATTTAATGACTCGTTCGGATGGCCTTAGTAAAAAACGTAAAACTTTAGCCAGGTTTGAATATAATTTCATTAAAAATACTCTATTCTTGTTTCCTTCAACAAAGAAGAACACATGCACCAATATCAGTTGCAATTTAATGAGTAAAGGCCCATTACTTCTATAGTAACCAAAAAAGATGACTTTAATAAGGCCAATGAGTGGGGTTTTATTCCAGAAATTTAAGACCAGATTTGGTATTCGTCTACTTCTGCTTATGCTAAATGACTCGTCTGCTGTGGAACTATTTAAACTTGTTCTAAATAGAAAAATTTCAGAAATAAACCTTAAATCAGAATAAGAATTATTATGCCGCGGCGTAAGTAGCTTATTTTGGTCCATCTTATTAGGAAAAAACATGCTACACGTAGAAGGAAAATTAATAAAGAAAAGGGTTACTTTAATACTATGCGCGAATTCTGTAGGAACGCTTAAAACTAGGCTGCTTGTAATAGGAAAAATCCAAAACCCTAGAGCTTTTAAAAACGTTACACTTCCTATATGTCATACACGACAGGCCAAAGCACAGGTAATAAAATGCTATTTTTAAATTGGCTTAAAACCAATTTTTTTCCTCTAGTCAGAAAACGCTTTATTATTGTTTGATAGTTAGCGAGTGATGATGGTCAATCCAGAGCTTTTATGTTGCCACTAAATTTTACTCTCTTAGTATGGACCAGGATTTAATCCAGTGATTCCATCACTTCTGCTTAAAGTGATAAAAATACTTAAAGAAGTAACCCGTAGCACTAAATGAGACATACATGTCTACCTAATTGGTATGGCTTCGTAATCTAGGCCCATAGAACGGACCGTGGTTACTCCCAGGGGTATCTTCATGCAGATATCCTTTATGAAATGAGACTGGTAGCTCCATTCGGGCTTAAGATCTTATTGACACCGAGGTGTCAGCCGGACTACGTGAAGGTTAAGATACATCTTTTGAGTCTGGGGAGGCTTGACACTACAGCTTGTAATCTTATAACTGCCATGAGTACTAGACATATGAAAACTACTATCATACATACTTAACTTCTCAAAATTCATCAACCTTCAACAACCTTGCCCATTGCCATAGGGCTTTTGTTTAAGATCTTATTTATATTCGACTCGTGTGAGCACATAAATTCTTTGTACATGACTCTGTGTCATAGTACCCTACTACAGTGCGCATGTGGGTACATAACTTTCGTGTATGCTGTACAGGGTATCATGTTTGACCATTGTAACTATTTCAGTCGTTATGTATGAATGATTTCCTCTTATAAGTATATATTACTCCATGGCAGTGTCACATACTCCCTTGCTTTCAGTCTACCTTACAAAAATTACTATCAAATTTGATCAGGGCTTCTTCGAATAATTTTCAAATGAAAACTGGTAGCTATTCTGGCGAATATTAAGTTCCACTTTAAACTTTATTATGTGGCATGTTAAATTTAGGATATGAAAAAATTATACAAGATGAGGACCTGTGTATTATGTTGTCTAATGAATACTATCCTGATGAACAGATGGTTGCGGGTGAAATAAATAATCCTGACAATGATGTGAATTTAACTGAAGGCATATCAACACCTTCTGTATCATATCAGGAGACATTTCAGTTGTTTGAGATGTGTATAAATTAATCAAAACAAAATCAAACTGCCCTAAAATATTATTACTGCAGAAATTGGAGTATAGCGCTGAAAGAACGTATGTCGAATAAAAGCAAAGAAGAAAAAAACAAAAACTAATCAAACAAATTATGTTAATAAATATACAAAATTTTTCGTTATGAAAAATGTTTAAATACTTCAAAATTGGTTTCTAGAAAATTAAAATTAAAATTATTCGCAAACCCATTTGGTTGAGTTGAGATTCCTTTACATTATCGAAAGACTGCCAATTGATATCCATCTGTGCAAATCAAGTTTAACAACGTCAAACCCTAAGGAAGCGTTTACCACTCCCCTCTAATAAATAGATAAAAAAGAAGAAAAAAATTACTGAAATTACAACTAAAAAGCAAACTTGTTAATAGCTATAAATTTCTGGTTCCATGACGTTATAAGAAAAATCCAATTCGATTGAAAATGAAATGATTTTTATTTGTCTAATGGTTGCGTGAATAATATAAACAAAGAATGTGTAAAAAGTATTTTTGTAACATGTATGGATGGTGGTGTATATAATTACATTATGAATTAATTAAAAACAATAAAATTTCGAATGTTTATTGTCAAATCAAATATTTATTTTTAATAAATATGTAAAGACGTAAAAATAATAAATATTTCTAATTTCGCAAAATAATTTTGTTAAACAATATCTCTAGAGTAGTTTTTTGTTTGTAGGACGTTTGTAGATCTGGGAGTAGGTATGAAGGTATGAAATGACTGTAAACATTAATTTTAATTATTTTCCTATTATAGATAAAATGGCTTGTTTATGAAATCAAGACACATCCGGAAGATTTTTAATTGCCAATTTTTACTTAGCATTTTTTGCATTGATTAATTCCTATTTGTGTCAGATGGAGGGAGCATGGTTAAGGTAGTTTTTGCATGCAGATGTTGACAAATTTTTTCGATCTGCTCGATATGGATATAGAGAATTTGGTATGTGAGACCCCAAGTCGCCTTAATTTCACTTAAAATTGTAAAATAAAAAAAATGCAAGTCTGAAATTTCGTGCATTACTTAGTAGGGGAGCCCGAGGCATAATGACGAATGGATATTATCTGTAATCAGCTTGACTCTAAACTCGCTCCATGATAACAAAAATGGAGGGTTAAGTATTGCCAAGATATGGTCAATATTTTTTGCACATTAGTCTATGTTTGTTGTACGAAAAGAGCAGACGAATTTTGCAATTAGAACATGAAAAACTTTTAGCTTTGCCAAAGATTATGGTTGAGGAAATACTTTAGGTGTTTCGATTTGAATGCTGATAGATTTCATATTAGTTTCCGATCATATTTTCTTTGCATAACATGTCGGAAAAAGACTAATGTGTGGTGGGACATTATGAAAAGTTTTTTTTGATTTTCAAATTCTGGTAGGCTCAACAGAGAACGGATTCAGAAAACAATTGGTGTATTTAGAATTTCGCAAACTGTAAATTTTTGAGTTTTTCGGACGGTGGTTGGTAAAAAACCGAAAAATCGGCATTTTGTAAAAACCATTTTTTTTCGAGTTTTATGAATACAAAAGAAATTTTCCTAAAATTTCCGAAATCCAGGAAATGCTTTAAAGGTAAAATATCAGATGTTTTCAGTTTGCATTTTTCGAATTCGAAACTCGAGGTGTTCCTAATTTTAGAATGTATAATTTTATTGTAAAAACCATATTCGTGCTAGACGCCTTGTGATCATTAATTAATAATAATATGTTTTGATAAAAAAAGATGATATTTCATGTATTAAATATAATTCGTTATTATGCCCCGAGCCCTTCGTCATTATGTCCCGTATGTGGGGCATAGTGACGAATTGTTCCATTACTCCACTTAGATCAACAGCACACTTCATAAGGATGCCGGATTGTAGTTATCTATATCACATTTTGTCCCTGATTGACTCTACTTGGTATTGGTATATTTAAAGTTTCAAGAAATCGATTCAGGGATTTAAAAAAAATCTATAGAAAAATCGTCCGTTATTATGCCCCGGGCACCACTTGCTCAGCAACTACGAAGCATTGAGCAGGCGGAGACTACTCCTCCTCGAACATGCTTTTCCTCCACCAACTTACATGTGGAACCTCAATCCCAGAATGGTTCTAGACTTTATTAACAGTCTGAACCTAGAGAGGGAGTAAATGCAACGAGTACTCACAATAGATCTTTCAGGTCGCAGTAATAGCGAGGCTAACGCCTACACAGTCCTTCACAAATCTAATCTAAATGGCCCGGGCACCATTATTGTGAAAATTTTGTTACTTTTTTTTTATTTTTAGACACTTTAAGCGCCATAATAGAAAAAAAAATATTTCTCTTTGGGGCACCTCCAAATATTTTCGACAAAAATTATTATGTCTGTTATGTAAATATGCTCTATTAATATTACTATTACAACAAAACTGTTTCAATATTTGTCCTACCGGGCCACGCACGTTAGTTACCCATGCTTTTATAGCTGCTATGTGGATCAATACGGATGGTAAGACATCATAAGTATCACCTTCTGTATGTATTCGAGAGGATGCACGCGGCCATATTGGAAATTTCATTGTGCATTCATACCCATGTTTATGACGCTTAACGTGTTAAAAATGCAGATTTAATACATAATCAAGTTCCCAATACCCATCGCCGAAACGAATTGAGGAACCTAGGTTGGAATTTGGGCTATGAAGGAGAGATTTTTCAAGAAGACAAGATTACACGTTGAAAGGAAATAGATGCATGCTTCAGAAAGCAAATATAATTCCAAAAAAATTTATCTACATCCCGATCTTAATCTCAATTCATTCAAACATTCAAACATATAAATAAAATTGAAAGAGAGAAGTTGTCATGGTACATCCCATTTTCCATTTTCATATTATAATTGATCATAAGTGCCTTGCCTTGGCTTGAAAATTCCAGTTATCTTGTAATAATTTACTACAGCAAGAATATCTTTTGACAGGAAACATTTTTTTTAACAAATTTCACGTACACTTCTTTCTGTAAACAATGCATGCACTAAAAGATAACAAAATAAGTAAAAAAAAGAAAAGCTAGAATTGGTCTAATCCCAATTTTTATGATACCCTAGATGAATGCCCGTATGTAATTTCGTATAGTCACCGTCTGTGCAAATATAATTGTTGAGGTAGTTTTTCGCATATATTTCTAGAAGGGTTCGTCGTACAGTAAACATGATTGTGACCAATTTCATAGGATTTTATATTCTGGAAAACTTTTAAGTACAATAAAAACGTCTAGAACTGATCGTTTTCATAGAATACGTAAAAAGCCAAAATTTTTATATGGTAACACCAAGAAGCGGTTGCCATATTTAGCCCATTTTTAAATTGATATTTACTAGTTTTATGAAAACGCCATGTACAAAATTTCAGCTCTCTACGAATTGACGCATTCTCAGGCAGTGTCGCAAATATGTAATGAGAAACGAAATTTTTGTATGGCAATCCCGCAAAGGAGTTACCCGATTAGTCCCATTTCGAACATAAATTTACTTTTTTTTTAGTCCGTCTGCACAATTTCAACTCCCTAAATGAACGCGTTCTCGTGTTATCGAGAGGATGGATGGACGGACAGACAGACGGACATGCAAAAATCAAAATAACTTTTAATATTACGCGTAGGTGCCCAATCCATTTTACTCTACCAGCATTATTTCTATGCGTTACAAACGAAATGATAAGTTTGTCATTCAAGTTTGTAACGTTTGATTTCATCATCTAGGTTATAAAAATTGTCTGTCAAAGTTGTCAAAGTTGCAGCACAGTAGAAAGGAGACCTAATCCAGCTCAACTTTAACCTGACCATCTTCATCAACTTTGCCGTTAAGTTCTTGATATCTTGTGTCATGAATTCTACAGAATTGTTCAAATTGGCCAGGTTGGAGAAATTTGCAGTGTGTTTCACGTTTAATTTTGTAGTTTTGCTTCTTGTTAAGAATCGTTGTTACGTTGATTTGCGTATTAATAGTGATACCAGACACAGAAAGCTGGTAATGGAGGTTATATGATTGAGAGTATGAACGAGCGAAAAGAGAGTTTAAAATGGAACGATAAGAGAAAGTGAAGGAGAAAAAGTAGCATGCGCATTGAAATACATTTCAAATGTGATTTAATTTACTTCGAGTTATCAATCACTCAGTGGTCAACTTCAAACTTGAACCAATTACCGACAAATAATATTCAAATACCGACGACGTTGTATGTAAGAAAATCTAATCCATTTTTGTTACTTGGTTTCATATTGATTTAAGTTTTAACTCAATAGAAAACACAAAATCGACTCAATTTCAAATGTAGCTGGATTATTTGGTTTTGATTATAAAAAAAAAATCAGTTACATGGCAAAAATATCTTTGGTAAAAATGCACAATGACATTCAATTAGCAGTGAATAAATATAGTATTATATAAAATTCCGATCTGCCTCATGGTGCTGAAAAAACCACTGATTCTCCCAAAGTTTTGAAAGTTCTAAATGAGTTTTAGAGAATCCCAAGTCGCTGGTGCTTTGACTATCTTTATATTATATAAAAGTCTAAGCACAATTGCAACGACCGAATACTCTACGAGCGTTACTCCTTCAAAACTTCCGGAATCCATGCAATCGCTCATAATTACACCTATCGTCATTAGGCGAAATCTTCGCTTGACGTTAAGATATAGTTCTAATTTATCGCCGTACATCACCTTAGTTGTACACCAAGAGAGAGCTGAAGAATTCTAACAAACTCATTGCTGTATTTAGCCGGAGGAATTACAATTCCTTAAAGTAAAATAACATGCCTACAAATAAAAAACAATTCATTGGAACAAAAAATAACAAAAGACACTCCGAAATTCGGACAATGCCCAGATGGTTAAGTAACTATTGTATGCAGAAGTAGACATGGAAATGATTAATCATAAAGATAAAATAACCAATATCATTCAATCTGATTAATTGATAATTATGATATTTTCACCCTTTTGATTATCCACGATAAAATGACTTGTTTTTCCTGCAACCTGCAGCTGCAATGTACTTATAAGGTCCCGATGAGGTGGCATCACAATGGACCATCAGTGGTCCATTAAGTATGGGTAATCACAGATATTTCAATAGCCGCCACTCTAACGTAACCTAACCTAAATTATATTAAGAAAGATGAATGAATAACGAATTTTTTCTAGGAACTTGTATTCTGTTATGTTATTTTGCAAATTTTGTAATGTTAAAACCCGGTTTCTTAGATTTTCGCATTTATGACTTTTGATGGCTAATTCTTTCTAAGACGAAAGCAGCTGAGCAAATTTGTATGCAATTTTTGTCACGTCGGCTAAATTAAAGAAAATAAAAGAATTATGCGAGCAGAGAACGAGTTCGACATATGTTTCTATTATTGGATGCTAGATTCTAAAAAAATCACTTAATCCCTTGGCTGTTTCCATTGTCATGAAGAAGTTAAGAATGGAAATAGAAAATGCAGATGGAACTACTCCCAGCTAGTATGAGACATCCGTATCCAAAGAAGAGGAATTTGATTTGATGGGCTCACCAAAAAAGAGAAAGGACATCGATTCGACTAATCCCCATCACTAGTTATCCTTATATTTACGCTTTCCAATAATCATATCAACTTAAAGCAAAACCATTGATGCTTGGGAGAAAATGAAGATAGTTTATCTAAAACTGTACAACTTAAGGGCGGTATACTAGAGCCAAGAAATTAGGTCAAGGAATTTTTCCACTTATTTCTTGAAGAAAAATTGACATTAGGTCAAGAAATTTTTGACAATTGTATGTATCTCAGAATAAATAAAGAAATGGATAATTCCCAATTGTATGTGATTTGACCATTGCGGAATGAATTATATCGGAAGTGTTATTATATTTGTTCATTTTGCATAACAATGAAAACTATAGAATTGATTATAAATACATAAGTCTAGTGCAAAATCGCCGTTCCTTCCTTAAATTTTGCAAATTAACCGCAATCAACTGAAAAATGAAGATACACGTAAAACAATTTTTATTCCTCCATTTTCACTTTAAAATTGATTTACCTCTTGCAAGATCGCCATTCCTTCCTTCAACTTTTCAAATATTTCCACCAACGTTAAGAGGAGTCAGTACCAAGATTTTAAGTTTCGTACATTTTTCAATGCGAATTTCTGGCAAACTATTTGGAGCAGATTAATGATTTATATCTTAAATTAAAGATAACGAAAAGGTCTAGTAAATAACATCGCCAAAATTTAAAAATATTGTATTGGAATGGAGATATTAGCTCGGAAACTTGTAAAAAAAATCATAAATATTTAAGTTTTTTAAATAAAATTCTTGTTAGTAGGTATTCTCATTTCTTTAGATTGTGACGTTTTTAGAAAAATAAAGACTAGATCTAGCAAATAACGTCGAGTTTTTTCATGTTTAGTGGCACTTTTTTTAATTATTTTACTGTAACAGTAGGTACTTGTTTTTTCTCCCGATATTTCACCGACGAGAACTTGCAATATTTCCTTGAAAATTGTTGAAATACAAAACAAAATAGTATATTTAACAATTATGTGCAAAAAACATTTAGGAGAGTTCATTCTCGTTAAAAAATTTCAATCTATTTGAACTGCAAATATTCATTTTTCATCTTAAATTGTCGCATGTTGGGTTTCTGTCTTTTACGCTAGATGTCTCTAATGTGGTCTATGGTCTAAGGCGAATTTTATATGAATTTTTTCACTTTCAAGACACGAACCTACGTATAGTAAATTTTATTGCCTACAGACTTACTGGTATCTAAATTGAAACTTTTGCTGATTCACCTCTTGCAAAATCGCCGTTCTTTCCTTCAATTTTTCAATTATTCCACATACGTCAAAATTCCTTACAGAAATAAGTGCATCGGTACCTATTTCTTCAAGAAATATTGACATAAATGGACTTTTCGAAAAAGAACGACCTCTTTTTGTCAATCGAGAAGTAGAGTTTTTCTGTTCGAATTACTTTTCTGTAGCATACTGCTTCAAGGAATCGGCAAAGAAAAAAATTCCTTGAGCATTCCATGACTTTTTTTTTACATAGTTTTTGTATAAGAACAAAAATTCCTTGGCTTTAGCATAACGGGCATTAATGGTGATTCAATTATTGCGACTCGATTAGTCGACCTTCGAAACGTTTTCTCATATCTCTAGTAGAAGAAAGAAAAATTAATTGAACAAAAATTAAAACATAGTAGACATATGTACATACAAGAAGAATTCCAACCACTCTAGAGAATATTATTAATTCTATTTTGTAATAAGCAAATGCATTTTGAATAGTTGCCTAAAGGATTAATCTAATTTAAAAATAAATTTACTATCACCTTTTTACGAATAAAATATTTACAAAATTTAAAATTTGACACATCAAAATTAAATCACAACACTATTCAAATATGGGAATAAAAAAAAACAGTTCGTTTCTAATATAATACAAATTTATGATTTTTTTCTTTTAATTTTTTTTTCTCTTTGAAAAATTGTCGTAGTAGGCGTCCATTTTATTATGCTTTAAATATTTCTCCATTTAGTCGTGTGTACAATACAATTCATTTACGTTATCAATAATATTAAAAAGTTCATTTAATAAATATATTAAATATATATGCATTAAAAGAGAAGAAAAAAATACGTGTATATATAATATATATATATAAAAAAAAAGAAGAAAAAAATATTCGATACGAGAGATTTTTTCTATTATAAATCATTTTTTCTTGTGTATAACTTGTGTGTGGTTTTTTTTTTTTTCATTTTTTTCTCAAATGATTTTTGTTTTTATTAACAATTAATACTTCTTAAATATCGATTTTTATTACACTTAGCAGTAATAATTATATATTAATATTATTATTATTATTATTACATAAATTTCACGTGGTTGAATTTTTAAGCTGCAATAGTTTGACTTTGAGCTCTTGAAATGTTGGTCTTTTCGATGGATTTAAATCCCATGCTTGACGCATCATTTCATAGATTTCTGGTGGACAACCTTCAGGTGCTTCCATTTTATAACCAACTTCAACATGTTTAACAACATCGGCTAATGGCTATTTTGTATACAAATTTTTTTGTGTTTTGTATTTTTCTTGTTTTTTATTATTATTATGTAATATGTACTTACAATTCTTGGATAAGGAACACGACCAAATGAGTAAATTTCCCAGAGAAGGATACCAAAACTCCACATGTCTGATTTGTTTGAAAATCGCTTTAAATAAATGAAAAAAAATGTAAGTAAATATTAATTCTAGTTTAATAAAAGTGATTTTATTTTCAAAGAAAACTTTTCATGCACGATTTACGACTAGAGACTGAAGGATTGGAGAGAGAAAGAGAGAGAGCGAAACAGAATTGAAGAAATAGAATGTTTAAATTTTTGGAAGCAGCGAAATGAGGTAGGTCACCACTTTCACACAGATGAATTAACAATAATAGATGGTAGAATACTGATATATTCTGGAATTTAAAATGGCAGTGAAGATGATGGCATAACAAAAGCTCGCACACTTGTAGAATAGTAAAGGAAAGAATAATAGGTACCAACAATCCGAAAGATCAAAATTGTGCAATTTATACTTTCTAACAGAAGAGACAAATGATGAAGCAAAAATGAGTTCTATTCCTATCTGTCTGCAAGAAGAGTATTGTCATATTAATGGCTGAGTCGAATACGTAATTATGATCATCACAATAAAATTCTAACGACCCATAAAACGTACTGAGCTCAACAACATAGAATGGGCACCATTACGAACAAGCGAAATGGTTAATAGAAATATGTCAGAAACACAATATGGTAATTGGTGAACCCATCACGAAGAACATACATAAATACAACATGAGTGAAATTAATGAAGAAAGATTGTAGACTAATATGTACCACAGATATCCAGCGCCTATGGACAAAAGTGATGCGCTACAATATTCAACATGAAAAAAGCTAGAATTGATCTAACACCAATTCTTATGATACCCTAGATGAATGCTCGTATGAAATTTCGTATGGTCACCCATCTGTGCAAGTTTGATTTTTGAAGTGGTTTTTCGCATATATTTCTAGAACGGTTCTACCTACAAAAGTGGGCAGGTATCTGACATTCTGCCAGATCGTTTAGGAGCGTCTTTAAGCTATAACAGAAATAAATCACAAATGTTCAGTCAATATCAAAGCAAGTATTTACGGTCTGTCCGTATTCAAGTCTTCGCCTTCGCCTTCATCTTGTTATTACAGTTAATGACGTAACATAACAAGCTCAGCTATTATTATAGTTAGACAAAGACGAAACTAACCTGTCCTAATTCGTGGGCTTAGCTTGATATTTGAAGTTTTGTTAAAAGCTTGTGCTGTTTTACTTGATGCTTGTATACCTCCCGCCGTGCAATAATCAGCTTTAAAACAAACTCTCTTGCCTTTGAAATGCAAAATTAGTTAGGATTAAATTTACAAGGCGTAGTAATGTATTTCTTGACCATCATAAATGCAGTTACATTCACCGAAAAATTATAAATTTTTGGCGACATAATTATTTGTAGTTACTACGATAACCTATACCTAATGCATGAATAAAGAATAATTTTATTAGCCATAATTTATGACTGTTTTATGCTCATACTCGTTAATAATTTTGTTTTTAAAGGAATTAAGACAGTAAAAAACCTCCGCAATATTTATCCTTCATTTTATCAGCGTTCGCCATTTTTCCATCAAGCTCAAGACTAATTGTAATAACAAGACGAAGACTTGGATTCGGACAGACCCTTAGTACAGGCAGATGTGTCCAGGATATCTGGGAATTGGCAGTTTCATTTCAACGTCACTTCTTAGCATCAGTGAAATATCAACTACGTACAAATGTCCAACTGCGACCATTTTTTTTACAAATGTGCCCCCACAACAATTAATTTTTTTTTTTTTTTTTTTTTTTTTTAAACACATTGATACTTTTATTCAGTCATAAGTATGTCAAAACCAGTTCGATAGTACAACTTAATTAAAGAAATGTCTGCAGTTGCCTAATAAATCATTAGCGTCTAATTAGTCATTAGTTAATTATGTATTCATTAGCAGCGCTGTGTGTCTTATACCAAAGAGCTGAGACAAAAATAGTTACAAAATTTCATACACATAATTTTCCATCATACTCTCTTAACATTGTCCATAATTGATTCAGAAGTCTGCCTGGCTTTCAGTAATAGAGGACGCTGTGGGACGGTTGCGAAGGTTAAAAAAAATCAGTTGAAAAACGTGATTTTATAAGGACAGATTTTTGGTGTGGCAGCAGGGACTGATATTTCATCTATCTTCATGGGTAAAAATGTCAGACAGGCAATAAAGACCCACAAAAAATGTATATAACTTACAGCATACCATAAGGGTTTAAACAAATATGAATATTGACAGAATTCTATATACAAAATGGCGGCAAAAAACAAAGAACGGGAAGTCCGCGTATCAAATATGTACACATCGCCAAGCTATTTTTTACGCTTATGATGCGCGGATTTTCCGCTCTTTGTCGTTGTCCGCCATAGTGTTTGGCTCAAGATTTTTGTTCACCCTTTCCCTTTCCCACCGAAAATGCTCTTAGTCGCTGTCACTGCGCCAGTGACCGGGAGCTTCTCAGCTGTTTCGAATATAGGCAACGGAACATACATTTCTCCAATATCCCCTATTCAAGTTTGGGGTCTTTGAATAGGGGAAATTGGAGAAATGTATTTATGAAAAGCCACGCTCATTTACACGAATTTTTTAGGTATCAACACTTCCTGTTCTCTCTATATTCTAAGTTTAAGCATCAGGAAATGAGAAATTATTCTGACAGAATCAAAAGCAGAGCATTCGTCAGAACAATAAAGTTGTCTATATCAAGGATGTGTTCAAATTTTGGATTTATAGCTGGACTCTATAACCACTCGCAACCATGTTCGCGAGTGCCTTAAAGGTGAAATCCGGGTTTTAGCCAACAAATAATATTTTTTCAGATTTGGCATATGAAATTATCACGTAAAGTAAGCTTTCATTTTACGAAAAAAAAGTTTGATCGCATCAGAAAAAGTATCTTAAATTAATTTCGAATGTAATAACTTCATAAACTTACCCCTCCTTTAAGAGCTTCCGGTGCAGTCCATTTAATAGGCAATTTTCCAACTTCTAAATTATAGCATTCTTCTCTCGCCAAACCAAAATCGGACACTTTTGCTACACAATTTTCAGAAATAAGAACATTTCTAGCCGCCAAGTCTCTGTGAACTACTTTTTTCGCCTCTAGATATTCCATTCCAGAGCAGGTATCACTAGAATACATAAAAAAAAACACATTGTTTTACTTAATTATTTCAAAAGATATCACTACACTCACTATGCAAAATTGATTTGATCTTTCTTGGTGATGTGCTGCCTTCCACGCGATCTTAAATAATCAACAAGCGATCCTTTACTCATATATTCCGTAACTAAGTAGATGTGTTTATTTGTAAAAACTAATCCAATAAACTTAACGAGATTCTCATGTTCTAGTGTTCTGTAAAATTAAATTGAATATTGTTTTTTTTTTATATAAATTTATTATTAAAATCATCAACATACGTCATCACAGATGCCTCAGCTAAAAATTTTTGTGCAGCACCATCGTCTTTAAGCATTTTCACTGCAACCTTTTCATTTCTTAAGATCCCCAAAAGAACATCACCAAATTCACCTTTTCCTATGCTTTCTCTTAATTGTAATTCACTTTCTGGTATAACCCATCCCTTATCGACGAAATCCTTAGAATTAATGCAAAACTCTTGTTTTCCTTTTTTAGGCAAACATTTAATTAATTGTGTGCATAGGCCATCTGCGTCTTTTTCATAATGCTGCTCAAAATAAATTTCATTAGAGTAATGATCATGAAATAAAAATCATCCAGAAACGACTCACCGCTACCAGTTGTCCAAGATTCTCAAAGTATTCCTCATCATCAATTGTCAGTTTATTTTCTAAGTACTTTACTCGATAATGTTCCACTTTTCCTTGAAAACAGACACACAGCGTGTAATCGCCTGGGAAATTTGTTGATTCTCTTACAAGGAAAAGGCCATCTTCTCGTGGTTGCAGAAGATGTTCAGCTTCGTCCCGTGAAATGCTACCATGAAACCATCTGCAATGCAAGGAAAATTTAAGTTATTGTCAATATTAAGACTATTAAAAAGAAAAAAATGTCAAACTTGTAAGACCAAAGTGAAGTCCTATCCACTTTCATATTAATTTTACAAAATTCTTGCTTAAAGAAGGACAGAAATAGTTTTTTTTTTCATTTAGAGTCAAAGGAATCGAATAATCGCATAGAAATTACACATTGCTACCATACTATTCTGTCAAGTTTTATCGAGACTATAATAATATTTCAGGTGAATTTATCAAGATAAAAGTCAAGGGCACTGCTTGACTGTTATCAGTTCAATTTGTAAATTCAGTTGATAAGAATGACAATTTTTACTTTATCTTGAAAGTGTGTGTGGAGATTAATGAAAAGTCGAGCAATTATTGTCGACTATTTCGACATTTATATGGAGTGTTTTGCATAAGATAGCCGACCTGATACTGGCTATCAGCGATTAATGAGAGGAACTAATGAATGTATGGCATGGGCGAACCTGCACATCTACTTCCCTACATTTTACAAGGGGTTGAAGTTTTTTGCTAATGTTTTATGAAACCCGGGTGCGTCTTCAAAAACAATTTAATGATAACGATATGCTAAGCAGGCACGACAATAAACTGGATTTTCTGATTATTTCAACGAATGTTGAATTACTATTGACTTCCTCTCTGGGTCAGAATTGCAGGACATTGAAATTTCAGAACTTATACAGGGTGTCCCTCTTAATCGAATGCGTTTTGCAAGGGATGATAGATGGAGTCGAGATAAATAAAAAAATTGTACTGGGCGATAAAATGTTAAACATTTATTCTTTATATTTAAGAAATCCAAAGCCTTCAATTTAAAATGACCAATCACACTCTGCACCTAAAATGCAACCCTCTACGCATTTTGTGAATTTTTTTTTTTTTTTGTAAGCACATTCACATTAAGTCATTTCACATCATCATCAGTAGTTATAGGGTGATTAAAAAAATATACAAGAATAGTCTGTACCACTCCTACCACCAAAAATGAAGTCATACTTCGGTTCTTTAGTTTTGTGAAATGGCCTTGATAACAATTATTCAAGAGTCTAACCAAGATATAAGGGGTCACTTGTCTGAGCGTTACAGCAGCTTTATATGGAACTAAATAGCATGCCCCTGGATGTACACCTTAAAAATATAGCCAGAGAATAACAATTTTAAGAAGAATGAAATGAAAGATTTTTCCCCATTAAAAAGTAGTAGATGCATGCTTTAAAAAGAAAAACAAAATCCAAAAAACGTATCTACAAAAAAAAATGAAAGAGAGAAGTAATCATTTTGTATTCCATGCTCAAAAGAATTAAGACTGACAGAGCCCAGATGACCTAATTTCCGTGAGCCAACCAAACCTTATTGTACTAGGCTTTAAGGTTGCACAATAAAGCCTTTTTTCAATTCAATTCAATTCCATGCTCAAAGCAATTCGTATAATTGATCATAAATGCTTAGAACGTTTTAGGCTATTTATGCATCAAAAATCCTTCGGTGGAATCAGTCAGAAGTCTTTCAGTTGAGTGGAGCCAATCAGAATGGGCATAATCTAAACAAACAATTTGTAGAGAGTTTTTATATGAAAATTCATTGCGAAACAATTCAATCTGAAATTATATGGTTCCTGCTTATATGAAACGTCCTCTATTTGCAATGAAATTTCGTTTTTAAAATATTTTTTCGTTTGCATAAAGTTTTTTCCAAACAATTTTTAGTTTCGAGTGGATAGAGAAAAGAACTTTTGTTCAAAAATTTCATGTAAATTAATATAACTGGCCCTGAAATCATTGAATACTATCAAAGTTTCGTTGGAGGGAATCAATCAGATAGGCAGAAATGAGTGTATGATAACTACATCTGCTAACACTATAGAACCATTGATTTTCAATTTGCGAAATTCGGGGAGTCACAATTAATATTTGCATTGGAAGCATTTTTAAAGCCCAAGACTTCAATTATTTTATATGTCAACTGCTATTATAACTAAAATAACATCTTGCTTTAATTATTACATTAATTTGGTGAAATGATTATGCGATAGAGTTGTATAAACTTTTTGATGGGGTATCTATTCTTTTTGTATACGTTAATTCCGGACAATATTTCTTTTTCATATAAAACGGCATAACCTCTATATTTTCTTGATTTGTTGCTACAATTGAATACAATTAAGGGCCTTTTTTTATATATTGATATTCGGCTGGTGTAATCAGCTGATTTCATAGTCAATGGGGATTTTTCAGAATATGACATAAAGATTTTCTTCTTGTTACAATCGTTGTTTCTGGTTAAAGCTATTTCGAAAACAACCTTCCGCTGGTAAATACTGATATATATGGTACTGTGACAATGCAGAACTTTGCCCAAAGGCAGCAATTTAACCCAAAAAAGGATAATATAATTATACCTGCTTAATATCAAGACAGCTATGGGCGAACTCCAAAATGACCTGAAAAGAATTCAGTGTGACGTACGGAATTTCCCTGCGGTTAATACCAAACATTTGGTTTTTGAAAAACATACCTAATGCACGTGTCCCGCACAAAGACTTTTGTAGAAGATGTTTGGATGCAGAAGAACTCAAGAGCATTTGGAACTTGTGCGAATATCCTATTCTAGATAAAAGAAAGGAATCTACTACGACAATTTTACTTCCGTGATTGGGGAAAGTTATCAGCTTTTTAGATTCATAAACAGTTGCGGCTTTATAGATTTCGCTCAACATTCTCTCTCAACATTGGGAAGTCATCCGTTATTGGACGTCCCCAAATTCTCACTGATGTAGTATCACAATGAAAGATCCAAAGGTCTATCTAAGGTTTGCATGCTCTGTGACCTGCAGCTGCCACTCTAAGCTAACCTAACTCAATCTAACGTCAGGATATTAAAACTATGTTAAGAAAAAAATTGTCCAGTCGATTTGAGACTCAATCTATAACAAAAAACGAAATAACTCAAGCTACACCAAAGCAAATAACCAAGAAGTTACAGAAGTGGAGAGTTGCTGTTACCTCGTTATTATAATGGAATGGCAGCAATCTCCCACCGAAATTCACACTGATCTGCTTAGTAAGCAGAGGATGGGACATCGAAATATGCACTCTAGCAATCTAACAGGTAAAATCTTTACTTTTCAGATTCATCAAGAATATTGACGTTTTTTTCTTTCTATAATATTGTTTCGTTATTTGATTGTGTTTCTTTTAGTCTAAGTAGTCCATAAAAATACCCAATTTGGTGAAAAAAAAATGCTTTTTCAGTTACCTACATACCCGTATGTATAAAACCGTGAAGCTTAGTTAAATTTTTCAACACTAGTATTAAAACAGTCCGGCTATATGGTTCCGAGAAGTGGAAGGCCTTCTAATTCAGCAAATGCCGATTACAAATATTTTTTTAAAGCAAGTATTTACGCAAAACCCCGAAAATTGTCTGGACTGATGTAGTTTCAAACAAAGAATTTTAGAGACAATCGGGCTAAGAGAAGATCGAGGAGGAAATGTCCTTAATAAAACATTATACTTAACTGGAACTGGCAAGAAACCTCCAGATTAGATTAAAGAGAATTTTGACAGAATTACATTAACTACTATGAGGTAATACTTTTACTCCATTACTAAAAGATAGTATTGCGCAAAACAGGAGAGACTGCAATACTGCTCCATATTCCTTAAGGAATTACAAGTGGACTTAAGTTAACCAAGTCAAACAAGTTAAGTTGTAAAGACATACTAAGCGACACCGAATTGAGTCATCAGCAGTATGGAAGACATTATGAAATTACCAGTCAATTTCTCAATAAGTAAAAAAAAACATTCCATTTATAGCGTGAGAAAAGTCCAGAGTAACGATGAACTTGTATATAGTATATATGCACTTGTCATAAAGACAAAAGACATGAATAACGTGTTTTTATTTCCGATAAGGCATTTCCAATTATATAAATCACTTTGTTTCCTTGCCTATATGCTTAACCTTTCTACACTTCGATTCCCCTACAGGGTCCATTCTAATGACTCGCGAGTGATTTCATGTCCAGATCTATGTATGACATTTTTTCCCTTATCTGGGCTGGGCAGTTATTGGTGGTTGGCACGAGATTAACCAGAATCACTTGGCTAGAATAAACTTAGCAAATACATAAGTTTAGATATTTATTCAGACCTTCCCGTAGGTCTGTTGAGTTGCGTTGCAGCCATACTGGCTGGCGCCCACCAATATGCTACTGATAAATGAATTGCTATAAGGAGATCAACTAAATTTATAGGTCCATTTACACCATTTGTAATATGGAAAAAAATTTTCCTGTCTGATAGTTATTATAATTAGGTAACTTGTTTGAAATAATTTATTGAATTATTGAGTGTCCAAAATGTAATTTCTTTTTCGCTATACATTTTAAACCCGTTTTCTAGAATAAACAAATTAGCTAATGTCCTTTATTCTCTCCTTGAACGCTTATCAGATTGAAAAAAAAATTCAAGAAGTTCCTTTCAAATAAAATTTTCATGTTAAATAACCTGAACACCAACCATGCTAATGGTGTCACGAGAAAGCTTAATATCCTTAAGCGGAAGACCATAAAAAGAGCTAGGAAAGAACTCAAATCGAAAACTCGACTCTTTCGTTATAGTGCCAATGGAGAGATGAGACCTAAAAAAGGGGGATAACATCGAAACTAAAACATTTATTTCAATGTTTATCGAGTTTCCACATCTTAACAAACTACTAAAAGGGTGAAAATCACATTTATCGGAAATGAGTAGCAACTTTGAAATTTTCTAAAACTGAAAGAGTAAAAATAAACACAAGTGGCAATTGTGGAAAGCTTATACCTAATGAATGAAATACTTTTAGAAATTACATGCATTCCGAGTCCAATCCCCTGGAAGCCTGTATGAATTTACGTTTTCACATTTAAAGTGGTGTGCATTTATTTTTCTCTACTTACGGCATTGCATTCAGCTTAACCTCACACTTTCTCTGCGAATGCTGATGACTTGATGAAGTCGACGACGTATTCGAAATTGTTGGTGACAATGAGGATGTACTATTCCAGGCAGTTCCATTGGCATCAAAAGTATGCAATGATGTCGACATTAAATTCGTTGACGGTACATGAATTGATGGCGGAGGTGGCTGAATATGAGGCTGTATTTGTTGTTGGTGTTGTTGTTGCTGCTGCTGTTGTTGTAACGGTTGTTGTTGCTGCAGTTGCTGTTGTTGCTGCTGCTGCAGGTGAATCTGTGATTGATGTTGTGTAGGTTGGTGTTGTTGTGTCTGATGAGGAAGAACACCAGATGTTGGGTGCAATGCTCCCCCAGTCATACCATGAATTTTCGAGTTTGTTTGAGTGGAAGCCACTGACGATGATTGGATGCCAATTGTCGAATTCAAGTGACTCTGAAGTTGTGCTGTATTCAGCGATGTCGACATAAGATTGTTATTTGAGGAATTGGACATTTGTGTCTGGCATGTGGTGTTCGTTGATATAGGATGAGGAGGGATTATATGAAGACTTTGTTGGTTCGGAGATTTTGGTGTATGATTGGAAGATATTAAATTATGACTACTTAAAGCATGCGAGGATAAGTGAATGGAATTTATGTGTTGATTCTGTAAAAAGAAAAAAGAAAATCTAAAATTAGTTTTCAATTAAAATTTAGTTTATTTATTACAACCACATTATTTTGATGTGGTGGTACAGTGGGTGGAACTATGTGTGGCTGTGATTGACTGTGTTGTTGCTGTTGCAAAAGTCCACCACCAATTGGAATTCCACCACCACCGCCGCTCCCACCTCCACCGCCACCCGGTTGAGGTGCTGGACGTTTGTGTTGTCTTGCTGGAGCAGTTGGCGGCATTTGATGTCCAGTCGATTGGAGAAACCATGGATCACCCGAATTTGCTGCAGTCGGTTGGGAGAATCCACGATGATGACCAACAACTGTAGTTTGCCCAGATGATTGTAAATTCAGTGCTGTTGTTGCGTGACTATTCATAACGATCTCCTTAGAGTTTCCGCTCAGGGAGGTCGTATTTCTTTTCGATAGTTTCAATTTATTTCCTAATAATTGTTCGCCACTAGTATTATTATAACTGTTGGGATGAAGGGTTTGCGTTTGGTGTCCGTTTATATTATAATGATATGAAGTTGATAGTCTCGTTAGAATGTCCTCAGATGAGGTCGCCAAAAGTTTGCGCCTACTGAGTTGCTTTGGTTGAGTTTTTTTCTTTATTGTAACATCTGTAAATTAAAAAAAAAAATGTAATTTTTATAATTGTGAACATTTTTAGGGGTGTATGATTGAAATTGCTTTAGAATGTTCGGAAATAAGCTTCTTAAAATTTTTTTATAGTTTGTTGTCCGTTCATATAAGTATGAATAAAAGTTAGGAACTGACGCAGAAGCACTTCACATTAGTTATTTGGTAGTCTTAATTCAAGAATTCGAATCGAGGGTAGAAAAAGATATAAACCTAAGAAAAATAAAACCATCTCTTAGAAATCTGGTAAAAAACTACCACGAAATATTCGATTATAAGGAAGCTTTACCAAAATTACAAAGCTCAGCAGCTGCTTATTTACTGAAAATTTATTAATACAGAATTAGAAGAAACTAAGTTAGTAAATAGATTAACAGTATTATGGTTGTCACCACACTTCAAGTGACACGACTATATAAAATTAATAGGAACGAAATGAAATAAAGAAGAGCAGACAGATTTTACCTGAAGAAATTAAGTGAGAATTGTCGACAGAAAAATGCAAGTGGCAAAAGTCGAGAGCTCACGACACATTTCTCTCTGTTTTTGCTGCTGCGGTTGTCGATTTTTATTTCATTTCTTAAGTGTTTCTATGAATTTTACATAGTCGTGTCACTTGAAGTGCGGTGACAACCATAATAAGGGTGTAAGTGCCACACCTACCTACATTCAGCAGCAAATCTAAAAAATGGTTCGTTTAAAACGTTATTTCAGTTCTGTCAAGGCCTTGGCAATCCACCCTCAGACAGCAACTGGAGGATTCCATTAAGCTACTTTGGGTGTTAGTAAATCCAGTGGAAGGTCAGACTTGAACATTTCGAGGTAGAATCAATGCCGAGAAGATGTGAAGTAGTTTTTAAAAATAAGGGTTATGACACGAAATATTAAGTGAAAAAATACAAATTAATCTCAACATTCTTTGATTTTAATGATATTAATGTATATTCTTTAACATGTCCCTACTTCGATCAAGCACTGGAATTTCTTCGAAAACAATGAGTATCATGAATATTTTTGTTAATGATATATGTATTTGAGCGTATTGGAGCTGAAGCTTCTTGTTTAGCTCATTATTTATAATAGTAATTTATATTTCTAGCCACCATTGTCAAACAGTTACTTAGGCAATTACGAAGATACTTAAATCCGTAATTTCAACTGATTTAACCAGCTTGTAAAATTTGATTTGTTACAAAAGCATTGGAGGTAATGAGATTACAGACAGGTTTGCAAAGAAAGATTCCCTTCGTTGTTCCAAAGCGATGTGTAAGACTGCAGCAAAAAGTCATATGAGACCTGCTATCATGATATACATACATATGTATGATAACATAGAAGCGACACAAACGGTGGGGAATTCGAAGATGTCTTATGGGCTGTTTCGGAGCTAGAGAGTGATTGAGAAAATATGCTAGTTTTTCACAAACATACAGGGTGTACTTGTACCTCATGGCCTTTTCAACGACTGCTCATCATAACTTCAGAAAGAAGGAGGATTACGGGATTGATTGAGCAATTGTTATAAAGGCCAAGGGTTCTTCATATATAATGAGTTCTTCACAATGACCGTAGTTTTTAAGATATAGAGTGTTTTGTGAAAAACGCTTAATCAGTCTGTAACTTCGAATCGGTAAGATTCCCTACCCATGTCGCATTTTTTTTTATCGAAGGGATTAGGTACTATCACATCCTACCCAATGGACCTCTGTCACGGAAACACCCTCTATACGTTGCGTAATAAGAATGAATGAAAAAGTAACCAAAAACACAAAACCTTTCCTTCTCTTCACAATATAGTTTTTTAGCATATCTCGACGACCCCATCTATCAAATCCTTAAATATAGTGTAAGACTTTCTGAACACACTGTATATGCTTTCTACGAATACTTCAATACATATGTACATAGATATTCGTAGATATCAACATTATTTGATCTACCTAAAATAATTCATCTATGTAAAATAAACTCAACGGAAATATATATGAACAACTCATGAATATTATGTAAAAAAAATTACGAAAATCGTGTAGGAAGGAACCTTCATTCAATTCAAGCCCACCAAAAAGATTACATTATGAGCGCGTTATTATTTCATGTTTATTTATAAATATAGAAAAGTAAAATTTAAATATATGAACATAATCACTAACGCTAATACAATGCAGCAGCTTTCTTAATACATAATTTAATAAAACTGGCGCTTCAAGTAATGTTTACAATCTTACTAACTTCCTGGAACTTTCTAAGTTTAAGATGACATTGTTAATCATAAGTATAAAAAAAACAATGGCGCGTTGAACGTGACATGACAACAATGAGTATGTAGTCTCACATCTTGCGAAAAATTCAATTAAAAAATCGTAACTTCTGCCTTAATAGGGAAGATATTCGCATGGTCCCGGTATTTATACATATCATAATCTACGACGCGACTTAATTAAAGTTAAGTAAACACACAAACATGCATACACACAGCTATCGTTTTATCAGGAATATTTCATTTTTATAAAAATCTATGTATGTACATAAAAGCAAAAGTTTTTCTCAATAAAATGAAAAAGATTGAAGAGTGAAAACGATTCGAATCGAGCTAGTAATGAATATAAAGATGTGATGTGACACAGATTCATCCTACTCAGCTTATATACGCAGCGAATAGACAAACTTTGGAGCGTCATGGAAATTATTATAAAATAAAAGCGAACGAATTGAAAACATCTGATCATTCTGAGACAACAGTCACAAACTGGAGCCGCAAACAATTTCCTTTCATCATTTGCATAAACGGAGGTGGTGGATGATTCATGATTCATTCATCTTTGTAATATGGACATCGTTTTATAAGATTAAGTTAAGCGCACATCTTGGATATTATGAAATTAATGCTTAGCTCAAGAATAAATAAACAAAGGAGGAAAAATTTATTCTTGTATCTTTTTTTTTTTTTATAATTTAATTGTTATGGGCACATTTCCGTTGTGATGAATGCCTTGATATTTGTTGCTAATTAAAAGTAAGTCATCATAGTCAGCAGCAAATAAATTCGTTATATAAGTATTGAATGCACGAGGAAAGTTCTAAATGAAAAAAATAAAATTTCAAAAATAAAAAATGTTTGCTACGACGTGAGATACAATGGACAATCTGATTCTTTCAGTTTACATTGTTCTTATTTAGATTTTTGATATAGCGCTATCTGGAGTATTTAACCGAAGTTAGTGTATCACAAGGCTCTATTCTGGGTTCTCATTTTTTCTATATAACTGTTGTTATTTATTGACGATTTGGTCTTGGTTTACTACAATAAAACGGAAAAAGACTTAGCGAAATTAATTTATTTCTGAATATCTAGGTATTATTACATCCTGGGGCCGGATTCACTAACACGGAGAGTTGTGGAGCTGTGGAGATGAGAATTTTTTGACACCTTACTTTCTACTCGGAATTGTGCAAATCGAGGAATTTGTATTGAGAATTACCAAACTCTCTATTCCACTCGACAAAACTCTCGGCTGTGTTAGTTGTGGAGAAGTAAGAAGAATATTTCTCAACTAACAGTACTGTCTGTTTTTGTTGTATTTTGTGAACGTACCTAGGTAACTAGGATTTTCAAATTAAATTATGGGCTCACCGCATATCCTGGCTATGTTTACAAAAACAAATTATGGAAATCTTTGCAATAGTTACAGAGAAATAACGATTTTGGTGTCTCAAGGTACCCGCTAAAAATTTTAAATAACGCGAAAATGATCAATTTGGTCGTCTTCCAGTACAGAAGAGATACTATAAAATTTTTAAATAGGCACGTTAAAGCTTGTATGTAGATTAAATCGCTTTTTCATTTTGTTCCCTAATTAGATATGTAATTAGTTTTTGAGTCCGATAAGTGGTTTTGGAGATAACTGAAAAAGAAGTGAATCAGTCCTTCTTAAGATGAAATAAAAACCAGCCAAGTCCGAGTCAGACTCACACACAAAGGGCTCCGTACCATCGTACAAGGTTTAACACTATGTACTTTTTAGATCGAACAAAAACAAAAGTTTATTGTATGGGAACGCCCCTTTTAATTTTTAACTTTATTTTAAATTGATAATTTGAATATTTTGATTCTTAAGGTCGAGCAAAAAACGCCAAAAATAATCACGTTTCTTGTATGGGGCAGCCTTCAATTTTTAATTTAATTTTTTTTTGTTATTTGTTGTTATAGCGGCAATAGAAATACACACTGTGTGAAAATTTCAACTGGCGGTTCACAAGATACAGCCCGCTGACGGACAGACAGACGGACAGCGGAGGCTTAGTAATAGGGACTCGTTGCCACCCTTTGGGTACGGAACAATAAAAATGACCGTTTTTTGGTACAAAAATGGACATATTTTCAACTCATCATTATGAAGAACTGGTTAGCCGGGGAAACTCACTTTCCATGAGAAAAATGTTCACAACAGAATACTAATGGATGTGAAACAAAGAACGGGAGAAATATATGCAACATATAGGAACTGGGGTGTATATGACCCAAGTGCAATAAATCCGTTTTTGGCGGTAAAAAGTCAGTTATGACGGTAAAATGATCAAAACCCAACTACATTCGACTATTCCGCTCTTCCCTCTGTAATGTGATACCAAACATATCGTATTTTGGACAAACCCCAACGAGGGGTGGTACGACCCCCAATCCCCAAAAGCCCCTCCCCAGAAATTGTTGACCTATATTTTTGTACTCTATGCCCAAATGCTCTACGATCTTCGTACACAGAGTTAGCCGTCCTTCAATATTGCGACACTTCTCACGTTTTTCCCAACTCCCCAAGTATGTTAGAGAATCACAAATGGACACAAATGGAGAGTTAGGGAGCTTTAATCGGGAAAAACGAAAACTCTCAGCTCCCAAATTTCTCAATTCTCCGTGTTACAGATTCCGGCACCTGGTTAGAGTATCACCATATTCTGTTAAGTATCAAATCTATAATATACATTTATGAGTTCAACCTTGCTCACATTCATAACTACAAAATCCCAAAGGATGTACAGGAAGTTACTTTTAATTGATTGCGGTTAAAATTTGAAGTAAGGGTTGACGTTTTTCCAAGTAAGTCATAACCAATTTCACAAATTTTTATATTCCAAAAAACTCTTCAGTGCCTACTAAAAACATCTTGGATTCATGGTTCTCTCAATTTACTTGAAAAATCGTAATTTCTGTATAAGAAGTTACCCTTTCTTACCTGTCATTTTAGAAATATTTGTATAAAATAACAACTTCCGAAATTTTAGTTCTCCAAGACAACACGTTATCAAGCAGTGGACAAATTAATGACCATAAATTATTATATTTGAATGCGCTCTGATTTCATCTGGGGCACAAAAACTTACACTAATCTGTAGATGCTTTCACACACAATTCTCAAAATTCGAAGAAAATTATTTAAATCTGTGCGAGCATGTGTGTGTTATAATAATTAAATCTTATTTCCCATGAGAAAAAAAGATGAAGGAAAACTTGTTAAAAATGTAATTCACAAGTAAAATTGCTCAAGTAAATGCATTTCATGCGCGTAATGAAAATCTTCTTATCATGCAATGGTGATTGTTGTTGTGTTATTATTTTACTGAAAATTACCCCGCAAATATAATTTCAAAACGCAATCATCTCCCTCCACTTCACTACATAATTCTATCCGTCTGGCTTTTATCATGTGAAATTTCTTCTTGCTCGTCTCAATATTAATTAGGTATTGCAGGCGAACAATACGAGATTCGACCAACCATAGAGGGGTGAGTGAATTGCACATTAATGCAATTTTCTTATATTTTATGTGACATGAACTGAACTTGTTTTTTATGGGAACTTTGGAAAATGCGGTAAAGATAACTTTAGATGGGAATTATAGTATGCACAGGTAAATAATTATTATGAGTAAGAAACGTTGAAAGAATGATGAATTTTAATTGCGTATGTGCAATTGTAAAAATAATCATTATTAGAAAAATTCTCTGCGACAATGATTCTGTGGTATATATAATATAATTGACTTTAATCGCGTAAGAGATCTAACGTTTCAAAACTATTTATCTTTATACAGGCATTCCATATGAACCCGTCACCTTGGAACCCGACCATCTCCAATTTGGATAAAACTTTCAGTTTGTATAGAATACAAAAATAGCTCAAAACGAAATTACTATCTAACCACTCTAGCTGGAGGTGAGACGTGTTAGGAGAAACAAAAAAAAAAAAAGTATGGGTGACCTTTTTTAGTATGCTTTAGAAACTATGAAAATTTATCCAAATCGGAAATGATCTAGTCCAAAATTAGACAAAAGGGATCGTTTTCGTGTGGAATGGCTGTGTATACATGGTCACTTTAAAAATTTATAAGTGCAAAACAAAGCCCAACACAATCGCAATTCTTTGAACGTAGATAGATACGACCTCTAGCTTCATAATAAAATTAAAAATACAAACAACACATGGAAAATATGAAGAATTATGTCGCATTCACAATGCAAATTGGAGCAGAGTGGAGCAGAGTGAGCTTTGAGTGCAGAATGAAGGTGTTTACAATACAGCGCAGAGTGAAAATCGAACTTTGAAATTAAAATAAGAATTAGAAAAAGGAGAAACCTGGTTTGAAGCATCAGATTGCTTCGAAACTAGCTATAAATTAATGTACTACATCTTATTATTTATTAACAATCATAAAAAATATTAAATCAGAGAATAACATTAAAACGTGTTAGTTATGATAAAAGAAAGTATGGAGCTTTTTCCACGCCATCTACATGCTAGTAGTTCGAAATTCCAGTTTGTAGCATCGTAAATGCGGCATTTGACATTTGAATCAGAAAAATCGATTGGTCCGTTCTCGAGATATGATTTTTTGAAAATGACATTTCATTGTAAAATGACGAAATTTCTAAATCCTCTAACAGGGTGGAAACAAAAAAATATGGGTGCGCTATTTTTGGATTCCATACTATACTGTGAAAGTTTCATCCAAGATCATCGGAGACGGCAAAACCCTCAAGAATATTTCCCAAGCCATGAAAAAGAAATCTATATGTGTGCGTTGTGAATCCGTTTTCTAAAATGTTCTATATTGATACTTATGGAAAAGTGCCAAGCATTGACATTATATATGCTACCCAGCCTAAACTACAATCCATACAGGAAAATAGTCTTATAGTAATTTACAGCTTGGCTCCTTACCTTACTGAACAAAATAATAAAATAGTTTTCATTACAAGTAACCTTACCATTTCACGCTCAAAACCTCTCAGCTGAGTGATAATTGCATGTGCGTATGTGCAGCCGGAGTCCGAATCTGTAGGCAACTACACTTGATATCATCAGCCCACTGCATCCTATGACGACACAGCGACATTACAATGATTACTCAGCTGAGAATTTTTGTTTGAGGAATCGTAGTCATTTGGTTAAGATAAATTTTTTTAAATAATTTTGTTAGAAAAGGTATGAAAATTTTATGACGGCTCGGAAGATAAGAAAGCAAGCTTAAGATTATCAGAACACCATTTTTCTGTATGAATAGTAGTTTAGGGCGGAGGAGCTATTCAAATCAAATTTTTGTCAGTTTTACATAATAGCACTGTAAATATTTTAGAATGTAAGGACTCCGTTGGGCCTCGCATGTGGTAGGGACCGAGTCTGTGTCATGGCTTGTGAAGTATCCAAAACATGTACAATTTGATTAGTTTTCGTGAAAAGGCCTAAGCAAATTGCAACGGCGACAGGCAAACGGCAAACTATCACAGTAATAGGAATAATTTTCTCCAGGAGAGTTTTACGGAGCATGTATTGCATAGAAATCAATTACGACGGCGAGAGACCGACGGGCGACGGCAACTGCAGATTCCTATGTAATACACGCTCCATAAAACTATTACTGCAATAGTCTGCCGTTTGGCTGTCGCCGGCGCAATTGTGCCCAGGCCTGAATGGCTGTATATAGTCTGGACCACAATTGCCGTATTCGTAAGTAAATTTACTTAAGTGTGACGAACACGCCCTTTAAAGTTAACAGACGTACACAAATTAACTTTAAGCGTCAGATGGGATCTTTCGTTAAGTTCAAATATCAAATTGCAGTCAGTAAAGGTACGGTAAGTATTTTTCCATCCGTAAGAACGCGATGTGCCAAACAATTAAATTATTACTAAATGATTAAAAGTACAATGTAAAAATTAAAATGGAATCAAAATGGTACTGCGAATTAATAAAAAGCACAAATCTTCAATTAAATCAACGTCCATTTGTTATTTTTTTGTTTTTACCACTTTTTAAAATTGAAAATATTAAATATCAAGACAATAACCCTTACGGATCGTGATATCTATTTAGGCTAAAAATAATCAATTTGTCATAAGTAAACCTCAGTCTCGTCAAAATCATAAATTTCTTTACGGTAATTGTGATCCAGCCTTATGCTGGAACATAGTAAGTATTAGCTGTGTTCTCTTGTGTTCGCAAAACAGAACAAGAGAAACATAAAAGAAGAGCGCCTCAAGAGAACAAGATTTTTATTTTCAGCAGTTGGCTGTTTTTAAGTTTGTTTGTCAATAAATTTATTACAGTTGATAAAATGAATACAGGAGGGTGAATATTCCATTTTTGTTATTATTAATTAAGAAATAGGTAAATAACGCCATTTTTTATTTTACAACAAAATATAGTTATCTTTTATAAAATCCAACTGCAAAGGAATTTTGTGTGATTCTATTTTTATAAAAATAAAATTCTTGCTTATTTTGTGGAAAAATTACTGCAGAGCAGAGCAGCTGATAGCGAATTCATTCAATGCTTTTTCCGCTGGCGCTCCAATAATTAACTTCTTCATTTTTATATCTAATTCTAAGTCAGTTTTCTAATCGCATGAGGCTGTTCATTGCACTTTTGTTATTTTCTAAAAAAAATTTGCACTTATTCGATTAATATAAATTATCTACTTCCTACTCGATGTACATATGTACCTAACGATGTAACGTAGCTTAAGCTGAAGTTCTTTAATGCAACAAATAAGTGCTGGCTTCATCTGCGAAATCTCGGTACGCCTCATTGGGACGTACTAAGAAATCTGAACCTAATGCTCCAACTATAAATTTTAGACTTAATGAGGCAGTCAGACGTATTGCAATATCTACAATTTAAATAATTATTTGATATTGATATTGTCTTCTATCTACAATATTGTACTTTAACCACGACGACATAATAGCATTAAAATAAAAACTAGCTATTCTTATCTTTCAAGTGACAGTTAAAAAATAACAAATGTCAAGCACTTATCTCACAATTTTTTTAGGATAGTTTCAGCTGTCAGTTGAGTTTTACCAACTTCTACAACTAAAAAATTGGAGAACAGCGCCCCTACATTTTCATACAAGATTTAAATAAAGCGAACATAACAAATAGTTTGGGAGTTCTAGAACAAGGTTTACAAGAGCACAGAGAACAGTAAGTCTTCTGCAGGTTAGGGATCACGAAAAAGTACAGATTTCTTTAATCACCCTATAACTGAAAAATACACCTTCTCTGATTATTTATTAATTTTTTTTTATATATAGATCGTTATCGTTGAAGGACCCCGCCTATGTTCCAAGGTTATATACTATACCACAAAAAAAAAAAAAGCATATCCACCGAAAATGACTTTGAGAGATCATTCACAGGAAAGTTTTCGATCTTCAAGAAAAAATTTTATTGAAATTGACGAATTAGGTAAAAAAAACAGAATACACAGAAAGTGATCGAAACCCAAATTAGGATATTTCTTAAAAACCACGAAGAATTTGTCAAAACTACATAGGTACACAGTGTGTCCCAGACTCATATGACTATAATTTGCTAAATGATTCCTCTCATCCAGACAAGTAAGAAATTGTATGGCAGGAGGGGGGGGGGGGGGATGTCACCATAGCGAGTTACAGGGTGATTAGTAAAATATGCTCTTTTTTCATTAAATATCCTGTATCTTGTAAAGTACATGGTATACGGTCAATTTAAAGACAGCATTGTATGCACAACCTTAAGGTCTTCCTTATGAAAGTTAAATCACTCCTATACCCCTACCCACTCTAGAGGTATGACGCTTCAAATTCGAAATTTCGGTTTTCAGATTTTTTTTTTTAATAATTTTTTTAAAAATACCCCCACTTTTCAACCTAGTACACTTATGTTCTATTTGTGACGGTTAAGGAGCTATTAGCTATTAACCTATTCAGCTCATACAGAAATTAGACGATATTTTTTTAAAATGACGTGTTTTCAAGGACTAAGGGAACAAATTACCTCTGATCTGAATAGGTTAAAAGATAATAACTCCTTAATTGTCCACAGAGAGAACATAACTGTTAAAGTTAAATTAAATAGGAGGCTCTGAGCTTTTGAAGTTTCGTAACAAAAATGTATGTTAGTGGAGGTATCTATTTTTTTAAAAATTACGGAAAAATAAAAAATAAAAAAATTTAAATATCGAAATTTCGAATTTGAAGCGTCATAGCTCTAGACTGGTGGGGGGTATGGGGTGGTTTAACATTTATAGGAAAGACCTTAAGGTTGTGCATACAGACCGTATACCATGTACTTTACAAGATATAGGGTATTGAATGAAAAAAGATCATATTTTACTAATCACCCTGTAACTCGGTAGGGTGACATTTTGCCCCCCCCCCCCTACTGCCATACAATTTTTTACTTGTCTGGATGAGAGGAATCATTTGGCAAAATAAAGTCATATTAGTGTGAGACACCCTGCATACATACATATGTCTATACTTTTTGTGCTATTGTATACTGAATTTTTATATATGTAATATAAAGTTGCAAATGCTAACTATATATATCCTCCTGACCAGTATGGAAACGAAAGGAAAATATGACGGTAGTAAGCAATTTCCTAATTTTTATATCCAATCATTAAAAGCGACTCCCTCCCTATTTTTAACTAGTCAAATGTGTAAATCCTTTGGAGATGTAAACAGATATTCGCACGAAACGTAAAGAAAATTTTCTTTTTGAAAGCAAAAGACTTGCATCATATCGCCAATAAGTTGCTAACAATGACAGTTGCGTTATTTTTTCCAAATCCGGACCAGAAAATAGGAAATTACAAACTGAAATTTCCAATGAACCAGCCTAGTAAAAAGGTAATATGTGTGGGTGTTATGACATATATTTCTATATAATATGAGGGTGGTGGAGATCGGACCGATATCTAAGTATTGCAACTTAAACGATCTTTTAGTAGTTCACAGAAGGATTCGAGCAAGTGTAAATGAAGATTCTGCTCTTTTCCTAGCTAAGTAGTCTACAGTCTCATTACTTTCATGTCCCTCGTGTCCTCGCACCAACCTAAAGGTTACTTTATTAGTCCTTGATAATAGAACTAGAACATTCCAACAGTCTCAAACTAGCTTTGGAGTGAAAGCATAGAAATTTAGTGCGTTTATCGTCTAGGCTAAATGCAGTAGAGTTCTAACCCACGCTATGCCATTATGAGCAATCAATAAACTGCAAGCCAGATATTTCGCATTAACGAAAAATTGATAATTTTATGCATCACAACTTTGAGGGTGATACTTTGGTTTTCAAATAATGTCAATGAATAGAAAGATTAGCTGCTGTACACAATGACTATACGTTAACAATTAGCCATACTTTACTTTTTCTAGCACAATTATTTTCCACTAAATTAAGCTAAGACAGAAAAAAAAACATACTTTAATGTTTTTCTGGCATATCTCTCGTTCCACTTCCGTACGATATCTTCGAAAATATTTGGCATATTTACAAGGTATTTCGAAATTCATCATGTTCTCGCATTCTAATTTAGTTTCATAAGACTTCAGAGAGTAGAGCTGACATTGGGAAACAAAACAAAACAAAACAAGGTTTTTGTTTGCTACGTTCACCACAAGAATCTGTTCTTCTGTACTGTTTTCTTTTTTCACGTAATAGAGATATTTAGGAAAAATGAAGAAAATCGAATTTAATTCGAATAAATGGACTACGGGAGTTGAAGCAACCTACCTCCCCAACTCCTCTACTGATACGTAAATAAATATTTTACTGTTTCGAAGAAAAATGGATATTCTTAGAAATGTTTGCACTTTTCGACATATAAATATCCACACAAAAAGGATAAAACAAAGACATTTCACTTTTCCCCAACCGAGTTGAGATTAAAGTCGCCTCGCCAACTGACCTTATTTATGACTTCCACGTCGACTCAATTCTTCTACAGAATTGTTTGTGTATTATTATGTTACTTCGCAGAATAAACTTAACTAAATGTTTTATACAAATGTTCCCATTTCGAATATGGGTCACACACACTATAAAAGTCTTGTGTTCTTTTAGTTGCAACGCTTCAACGGAATTTAAATTTTAAAGAAAGGAAACTTTCCTGCATCTTTTATTTGAAATGAGGTCAGAACTTGGAGGAAAATTAACGTTAAGGATGTTTTTTTTTTCTTGATATTTTTATACTCTATATATATATAGGGAGTTTATGATAAATATCTATCTACCTACATCATCATTTATAAGCTAAAAAAGATATTTGTACGTGTGTTCCAGAATTCAGACTAAAGGAGCATTTACAATGACAGAGTAGAGTGAAGTCACAAGGTCTAAAGCTTGCACTCTAATGTAAGCTCTTCGCGCTTTCCACCAATGTGAATTTTACCGAGTAGCGTCAGATTTGAAAAATCCCTAATTTCACGTTAGTGAGATGATGAGAGAAAATGAAATCTGATGACTCCACTCTACTCTGCCATTGTAAACGCTCCTCCTTAAAGGAAAATTTTTACATTATGATGGGATGCAGATGGAAAGATAGCTTATTGAAATTTAAGTGCTACCAAAGCACAGATAAGTAATACCCAGATATGGAAACCAATAATAAAAATCTGCTCCTTATGAGTTAGCCACTATGTACATAAGTGGGATGAACTAATTATCCTATCTCCTTCAATATATGGATATTACCATAGATGGCACAAGAACTAGATGTCGCATACAGTACCAAAAAAGTATACAAAATTTATATGGCTGGGTGGTCCATTCCGGAATGGACCACAAGATTTAAAATGATGTATGCGTCGAGTGATTCATATTTTTTCGTATCTGAAGTATTGAGGAGGTCGGTCAAATGTTTACAAAACTGCTATTATAAAAATATTTGCTTTTGGCATGCTCTAAAATATGTTATGGTCCATTCCAGAATACACTACCCATTTCACAATCTGTATACTCTGTTTTAGTATGCCATGCGACATCTAGTTCTTGTGCCATCTATGATATTACTTATCTGTGACCAAAGCAATCACTGCAATACCTCACTAGTTTTTATGGCAAAAATCGCAAGCTGTCAAACAGTCAAATTGAATTGAATTCCAACCACTGTAACGAATGCGCTACTTCTTGCTTCCAAACGAGGAACTACCTTCGAAATAACTGGAATCGTTTCCATAAAAACATATTTTAAAAACTTTCAAATGCGCAATTTTAATTACACATTAAAAACGTATTTTTATTTTTATCATTTTAACAGATTATAGTAAAACGTGTTGCCAGTAGTCATAATTGACCGATTAGGGTTGTCAGTAACAATGTTCTAGTTCCAGCACTCACCCATAAAAACTTACTAGACTTTAGAGATTTTTATGGGAATAATGCTTTCCGGACATTCACACATCAACAAAACGAAGTCTGCAAAAAATGCAGAAAGCGTTTGCTTCTCTCGTCCCTCGTAAATAAATTTCCGTATACACGATGAACTATGTCCCTCACAATATCTGGAAAAAACGCATGCCATCATTATGTAAGTCATCCTTAAAGAAAACGTCAAGCGAAATTTTTGTTAGTTAAATTTAGACTGTGTCAAAGGATTCCATTTTCTTCCCGTAAAAATTTTATTATCCTTATCTGAAAACTTCATAGTTAGTTGTCTAAACTCAAATTTTATTTGAGACTAAAAAAAAAATCTTTTTCGCCGCAGAATGTCAAAGTATCTACTACCTAGCGAAATAGACATCAATTAAAAAATATTGACAAAATTTTGTCAAATTTTGAAGAAGTTTTGGACAGTGGAAAACAAGAAACGAGTAAGTTGGTACTTTTGTAATGTTTTCGCAATTACAATTTAGGATTTATATAATAATTTCAGATAATCTCTGGTCTGATGAGAGCAAAATTTCAAATCAGGCAGGCGCATTCAATTTTGGATTAAGCCTAGTTTCTTTTACCAACCACATTAAATTCAAGAGACCATGAAAGCACGAAGGTGTAGCTGACATGGTTTGGGGCTGCATAACGAGAAATGCAATAGAGGTCTTCAATAAAATAGAAGGCATATTGACGAAAGGTATTTATTTGAAAATACCCTAAGCGAACACGATATTGGGATTTCTAAGAAGAAATTTATATTTTTTCTACATGATCAAGAATACACCGCTAAACTTTTCGTCCAGTGACTGCAAGGTAATAAAATAATTGTCTTATAGTGGTCATCACAAAGCTGAGACATGAACCCTATAATATAGAGTATGTTTGGTGTTAGATTAAAGAAAAATGCGAATCTGAGTGATATTAATATGCTTTAGGAAAGAATAAAGGATGAATAGTAGAGCATACCCTACCCACGTCGTCTTGTATTGAAAGCTTAGATATACAAAATTATGCTACAACTATAAAGGCTGGAAGAGCTTCTAAAATACAAAGTGTGTTAGAACAAAATACTGACAAAAATTCAAGAAATGTGTTTGGGTAAATTGTATTTCTTTGTTTCTTTCAGAAGTCGTTTGATTTTGTTTTCCTATTTTTTTATTTTGTAATTTTGTTTAATCATTTGTAGTGTGCTGAACGTTAAGATAAAAATTCTGATTAATTTTATCTTGGAATTTGCAATTATGAAAACATGAAAGCTGAATAAATTTGCGAATTCGGAATATTAAAATGCATATGTATGTATATGTAACATCATATTTGCCCCCCCCCCCCATTAATTTTTCAAAATAGCGGCCAAACGTCAAAATTACAAAAGTGTTTTATTTTATCCTTAGCATTTCAATTGTGTCTAATTTAACAACTGTTACAAATTAATTAATTTTTGTTATACCTCTTTAATTACCTACATATTACCTTGGGGGACTTGCATTAATTTTTAATGACATTATCATTTTTATCAATTTATTGACAGTGCTTGAGATGTGCTACTACATACAACTAATCTATGTAAATTATTTTATTTAAGTACGGCAGTACTCGCGAATATACCTACACGGTTTTCTCTCATAAGATAGCAGCCATATGCATGTACATAATGTATGTACGTAAACATCTTACATAATATCAAAAGATAATTAATTGAAAACTCTTACGACTTTCTTCATCAAGGTTTAGGTATTCACGTTAATGCATGTTTTAAAAACCAAAAAATTCTTTGACAAAGAAGTCGATTAGAAATTTCAAGCAGCAATTTGAAACATTCCCACCAGGTAGGTACCTAAATAGTATGTACAGAATGACGATTTACCGAATACCAATGTACAACTATCTTAGGGTCTATTTCACTAGTTTACCTACCTACCTACTAGCGGCCGGGAAGATATTTGAATAAAATATTCAAGCTAAAGAGAGTTCACACAACGCAAATGTGACTTGAATTCGAATTTGGTTTTTTAATTCGATTGTGTTTCACCATGGTATGCAAGTTTTCTTCTACTTCAGCAACAGAAATTCATTTTTCTATGGAATATCTACGAAGGGGTGAATCGGATCAATGTTGCTGTTTAATGGTGGGAATAAAATTTACGTGGAGTAATACTGGAATATGCTTTGTATGTACATTAAGTATGTAGACTAAAGAAACAGCTTTAATATTATTTGGACGGGAGAACATGTAAGACTAACAGTTACTGGATTGTACTAAATACATTACAATGAACTTGTGTCTCTGATTAGTTTGCCTATTTAAGAATAAATTAAAAATATATATGTACATATGTAGGTACAAATCAGATCAAGAAATATTAATGGCATGGATGGAATCCATAGACAGACCGAGCCCTTTCAGATTTATCCGTATACCATATAATAGAGATCCTTTTTTCAAAGGATAGCTCTTCAGAATGCCACTGCTGGCAATACCCTAAGATCATCTTAATGATGTTTCAAAGTTATATCATTTAATTGTTTAGTTGTAATAGATTTAGATAAAACAACTAAAAAAAGCTAGAATTGATCTAAGACCAATTCTTATGATACCCTAGATGAATACCCGTATGTAACTTCATATGGTCACCGATCTACATCTGCAAGTTTGCTTTTTGAAGTGGTTTTTCGAATATATTTCTAGAACGGTTCGTCGGAGAGAAAAAATGATTACAACCAATTTCATAGGATTACATATTCTGAAGAACTTTTCAGTACAATAAAAACATCTAGGACTGATCGTTTTTACAGTATGCGTAAAAAACCTATATATATATATCGGGTTTTCCAATAAGAGGTGTTATTTTAATTAGCCCGCTATTTCGGTAGATGTCACTTTTGGAGCTGTCATTTTTTGACATTTGACAAGTAGAAACTACGCCATTAATAAAAATGGAACGATACACGATTCAACAACGCATTGAAATTATTAAAATTCACTATAAAAATGGTGAAATTATGGCAGAGACGGTTCGTAAAGCTCAACATTTTTGGGTCGTCGTGAAGCACCTTGTCGGACCGCAATACAGAAATTGGTAGAAAAATTCGAGCTGTCGGGACAAGTTAGTGATGTGAAGAATAAAACCCGTGCACGTCGCTCAAGAACAGCCGGGTATATTGCTGCTGTAGCCGAAAGTGTTGAAGAAAACCTCGGTTTGCCCATTCCTCGTCGTTCTTTGGAATTAGGCATTCCACAAACGTCATTACACCGTATTTTGCATAAAGATTTGGGTCTTAAGGCTTATAAAGTTCAGTTAACACAAGAACTCAAGCCGGCCGATCAACAACAACTTCGAGTCTTTGCTGATTGGGTCCTTGAAATGCATGAAAATGATCCGGAATTCCATCGAAAACTCATCTTGAGTGATGAGGCCCATTTCCACCTCGATGGCTTCGTCAACAAGCAAAATTGTCGCATCTGGGACTCGGTAAACCCAAGAGTTATTGTTGAAAAGCCTCTCTATCCTCAACGTGTGACTGTTTGGTGCGGTTTATGGTCCTGCGGGGTCATTGTACCTTACTTTTTCGAAAATGAGGCTGGAGCAACAGTTACGGTGAATGGATTGCGCTATCGACAGATGATTAATGATTTTTTATGGCCGGAATTGGATGGTATTGATCTGGACAACGTTTACTTTCAACAAGGCGGCACTACGTACAAGCAACGAAACCATTGATCTTTTACGGGAAAAGTTTCCGGACCGTGTTATCTCTCGAAGAGGTGATCACAATTGGCCACCGAGATCTTGTGACTTAACACCTTGCGACTTCTTCCTTTGGGGCCACGTGAAAGAGAAGGTCTACGCCAACAGCCCAGCGTCGATTCAAGACCTCAAAGATGGAATTCGTGAGGCTATCGAGGACATAGGGCAGCCACTTTGCGATTTGGTTACGGAAAATTTCATGAAAAGGATATGGTCCTGTAGGCGTGGTCGTGGTGGTCATTTGTCTGATGTTATTTTCCATTATTAACGGCATACCTTCATCTTTATAATGAAATAAAGATCCGATCATTTATCTCAAAAAATGACATTTTTCTTTGAATATAAAAATATCACCTCTTATTGGAAAGTCCGTTATATATATACATATATGTATATGGCAAAGCCAAGAAGGGATTGCTCGATTTATTCCATTTTCGAAGCTTTACTTACTATGAAAACACAATGCACAAAATTGCACATCTCTACATCGACGCGTTCTCAGGTAGTGTTTAAATATATAGTAAAAAACAAAATTTTTGAACTTCCTTTTTGTAAAGCGCCCGTGTGCAAAAGTTCAGTTCCCTAAGTGAACGCGGTCTCAAGTTATGGTGAGGACGGACAGACGAACGGATAGACAGACGAACATGCAAAGGTCAAAATAGCTTTTAATATTATGCGTGGGAGTCCAACCACTTTTCTCTGCTAGCAATATTTCAGTGCGTTACAAACGGAATGAAAAACTTGTATACCTTATGATTCCATCGCGGTAGTTCATTTTGGTAATAAAGTACTTTTTGAATGAAAAAATGCTTAAGGAAATTGAAGAATAGATAAAAAAAAACGAGTAGATAAAATGAAGACTCCGTCGACATATGTAATAGTTCACTATTTACTAAATTTCGTTGTAGACGTACAAGCACGAATGAATTTTATGCAACCGAGACGTCTGACTAAGGTTACAACTAATGAAATGTTGTCACACATTTCTAGGTTCGCATGACATAACCTTCATCGTCTAACCAAATTCTTGAATTGCTCTCTCATCCACCCTACTCTACTTTTTTTTTTAAGTGACCTAAATTTCTCTATTTAACATTTTCTTCTTCTTTAGATTAGCGCTGTAACGTGTAAAAAAATTTAATCCTTAAATTCTCAAACTATGTACATATGCATAAATGACTTTCTCAAATATTTTGGTGTTTAAATCAATTTCACTCAGCTACTTTTCGGATGGCAAGGGCCCTCATCTTAAAATCTTTCCGCTTACAGTTTTTAAATAACATCAAAGTCCAAAAGTCTACTCTAGTAGCAAAGTATGTATAAAAAGGTTAAATATTCTATTTCAAATTAAGTTGTCTGAGTAATTTCCTGAGAAACCCCAGTTGCAGTATCTATGTCTGTGTTACTTACTTCTTTAAGTACTTACAAAAAAAAAAAATTATAAGTGGATAAATTTCATCGTTCTATGCATTAAATCATACAGAAATTTACAAACCTCAACCGGGCTTAATTACAACCACATCCCACTTTGAAAAATTCTACCCAGAGTTCCTCTATCCACTTAAGGACTCAGTACCCGCACTCTTTAAGTGCATTCTTCTGTCGCCGTATTCATTACTAGTCAAGTCAACATTCCTTTAAGATAAGGACGTTAGGTAGGCAAGCAAGCAGGCAGACAGGCAAGCAAAGCCAGGATATTCTTTTCTGTCTTTCTGCACTTACTATAGGTACTCATAATTAATTCTTACCATGGCATGACAAATTTAAAGAAATAAAGGAGATTATGTACCAACATATGTACATACTTATTATACACAACGGGATAAAGTAAAAATTGTAAATAAAAATATGCGGATATAAAAAAAAATGTTTGTGGGATACCTTTAAAGTGAGGTGCACATTAACTTTCGGTACCGAGAAATAAGCAAACCGAAAACATCAAAAACGAACTGTTTTAAAAAATATTGCACCATTTTTATTTTGAACTGTATCCCATATAAAGAACGATATTTAACCGTTGGTCTTACGATTTAAATGCGTACCCCATCTTGTTTCAAGAAATGCCATTTATGGGATCATTTTGCAAAAATTATGATACTCATGCAAGTCTCATTCTAGTAAAGCAAAAGAGATAATTTAAGTTTCAGAATGGACAGTAAGTGAGTCTCTGAACAATTACATAAAAGATACCTTGAGTGTGTGTCAAAGTTTTGAACGAAAACCAGGAAGAAGTAGGCCGGAAGTAAAAACTGACACAAGTTTAGAAGAAAAATTAATAGATGGACTTAAAAAACAAACAAGTGTATGTCAGTCAGGATATAGCGAGAAAAAAATGAAAATAATTTGCTGCAACTGTACAAAATATTAACAAGAGATGTATATATAAAAAAAAAAAGAGCAATTAAGAAAGCAAGAAACTTGTATAACTTCTTTGTTAGCCTTTAGCTACCCATTCCAAATGATTGCACGACCACCTCCAGTAGCTTGAGAGACGTGACTTTGAATACTGTTTTGAAAGATGGGTTTATAGATTGAAACCAGGAAAAAAGCTAGAATCTAAGACCAACTCTTACGATAACTTAGATAAATGCCCGTATGTAAATTCGTATGGTCACCTTTCTGTCCAAGTTCGATTGTTGAAGTGGTTTTTCGCATAACGGTTTGTCGGACAGTAAAAAATGATTATAACCAATTTTATAGAATTTCAGATTTTGAAGAACTGATCGTTTACACAATATACGTAAAAAAATTTACATTTTTATATGGCAACACCACGATGGGGTTGCCCGACTTAGACCATTTTTGAAATTGTATTTATTATTTTTATGAAAACGACGTGTACGTAATTTCAGCTTTCTACGCAGACGCGTTCTCAGGCAGTGTCCAAATATATAAGAAAAAATGAAATGTCTCAAATCTACAATGTTTTTTTTTTTTTTATTTGTGTGCGAAATTTCAACTCTCTAAATGAACGCGCTCTCAGGTTATCGAGAGGTCAGACGGATATGCAAAAAACCAAAATAACTTTCAGGCCAATATCACACAAGCATCAAAATGACCGCGCGGCATGATGAGAATCTGGTTGTTGCACACGAACTTCAAAATGACCGCGCGCCATGATGAAGGACTCGTTGTTATCATACGAGCGTAGCTTTATTCACACAACGGAAAATTATGTTGTTCTTTTCTATTAGCTATTTAGCTTGATTTTAATCAAAATGAATGTTCCAAACGATGGAAAACTTAAAAAAAAAAATGTGTATCCATCATCTTTGTATATTTTGTTGCTAGTATCCCAAAGATCTAGTCTCTGGCGTATCTCTACTATCAAAATCAATTTTAATAGTCATAATTTAAAAGTTTTGCACCATATCAAAAACACTATGCTTCTAATTTCAAATAACGCACGACAGTTTGGCAGCTTGTGTGGTGCGTCATGAGGGGGGAACGCCAGACCACATTGATTCACGCGACCACAACGCGGCCTTTTGGTCGGGGGGAGCTCGTGTGTACAGCTCCATTATATGTACTAGAGCTGAAAATTGGACCCGGATTTTTTAATATCTGGATATCCGGGTCTGCAAACTATCCGATTCCTGAAATCCGGATCCGAACTATCCGGATCCAAGCTATCCGGATCTAAATTAAGCAAAAAAAGTTCAAAATTTCCTCCAGATTGCATTGCTTCATTGAGAAAATAAAAATTTGCATTTTCCCAATGAAGCAATGCAATCTGGAGGAAATTTTGAAAATTGTTTGCTTAGTCTGGATCCGGATAGTTCGTATTCTAGAACTGAAAATTGTATCCGGATTTGCTAATATCCGGATATCCAGATACCCGGATCTGTGAAATATCCGATTCCTGAGATCCGGATCCAGACCAAACAAAAAAGATTAAAAATTGTGTTGTTTTAATGAAAAAATGAAAATATCATGAAATTTATATTTTCCCAATGACACAATGCAATCTGGAGGAAATTTTGACCTTTTTTTGATTAGTCTGGATCCGGATCCGGATAGTTGAGATCCGGATAATCGGATTTGAGGAATCGGTTCCTAATTATCTCGGATTATCCGGATAGTAAGTTATCCAGATACTTTCAGCTCTAATCCAGATCCGGGTCGTTTGGATCCGGATTTGAGGAATCGGACCACAAAATTATTCCGGATAATCCGGATAACAATTATCCGGATACTTTCAGTTCTAATATGTACATACTATCATGGTGCGCGGTCGAAAGGGAGCGTTGTATACGGCGCTCGTGTGGCATTGGCCTTAATGTTTAAAATTAACATTAACATAATCAGTTAGAAGTTATATAACAACAGCTACACAAACTTATGTTAGACCTTCTGTAACTACATTCACAATAAAACAATAAAATAAACAAATAATTATTTTAAAAAATGAGGCACAATTTTTTTATTTTTTACTTTTCAACAAGCATTTATCCACTTTTCCGAAGCAATTAAAAAAATACTCAAAACAGTTGGTTGTAAAAAAAAACAGCTGTTGTAAGAAAAAATGTCAACCAGTGGACTAGTCAAACAAAAAATACTAGCTTGGGCCTTCCCAATAGGTATCAGCGCCAGTTTTTTTGTTTGTTTTATTGTTAAATATGGTTTATAATTTTATTTTATAGATCCTCATAGTACCTAATCTTCGTTTATATTACGAAAAAAGTACTTATGTTGTTATAAACGGTTTCTACTGTCCTATGCCTACATAGCTGCCTTAAAATTTAATTAGAGAAAAATAAGTGTAACCGCGCAATAAAAAAAAGCTCGTCTGAATAATATCTGATAAAGCTATACAGTCCAGCTGGCAATTAATATGAATTTCAAATATTTATTGGTATAATTATGTAAATTTAATTTATATAATTGTTTTTCTCATCATTCGTAGTTTTATAAGCAAGTGTTCCCCCATATGAGAATCGAATCTTAAGACCGTTTTCTTCCTCAAACAAACAAAATCTGTTTCCGATCCCAACTCACCAACGTTATCTTATTTCAAGTGATTCTCCGGCGTAAACTCTCATATTGTGATGATTCAGACATAATACTTATGACGGGACGACACGGGCAGTTGACATTGACGGGCCCGCTTAAGTTGTTAAATTTAACTTTATGGTATCACCATAAGGTCAACAAATTTAGTTGTGTCGCTTTTTATTTGTAAATAGATGCTTACTAAATGACAAAAAATACAAATAAATAAAAATCATGTGCGATGCAAAAGAACTTGTTTTCCTGTCTGGATTGAGTAGCTCAGGTGACTAATATCTTATCAATTTGCATACCTATGAATTTGGTTTTGTTGAATGGAGAATTATGTTAATTCGATTGGAAAATTACGTCTGCTATTATCATTGTAATTAGATGAGCCAATTTATATGCTGGCCTATACAGGAAGAGGAAGGCATATGTGTAGTACGGTAGGTAACGAGTACTATTCTATATATGTAGGTATGTAACGTGGTAATGTTCTACGTCATTCTTAATAGAAGTCTTTTTTAATGAAAAATTATTGTTAATTTTTTTTTTAAGGTTAATATTCGGAAAACGGGCAGCAGATTACATCTATTTTATGTATGATTTCAAGGTTAAATTTATTATTCTCTTCGATTTAAACAGGTTGAATAACATCAGATTTTTCGTTATGTAACAAGAAAATTACAAAAATTTAATTTTTTGTGAAACTAGACACATAGGTACATATGTTCTTGCGATTGTTCATTCTTCTTCAATTCTTCTTTTTAATTGTTTTGAATTAAATTCAGACTAAATTGTCTCTACATAACTAATAAAAAAAATAAAAAATTTTTTTTTTATATTATTAAGCCAAGCTCAGGGGATACCCTATGATGTAAAGCACAATATAGCAGGAAAGAGATAGGGAAAGGATTAGGTGACATGAGGAAAGTGACGGAGGTGCTCATGTATGTCAGTCTTGAACCTTCGCAGATTGTGAGCCCGAGGAAAAACAGAAGATGGTGGACTATTCCACATTCGCACAGGTCGTGATAAGAAAGCATCATGAAATTTTACTGTACGGCCAAAAGTATTTTGAAGGATGAGAGTATGTGAGCAGCTTGCAGCGCGAGTATTGCGTGCAGGAATTAAACTACAAGGGGTCAGACTAGATGTTTCATCGGAACATTGGCCACGCCTATAGGCGAAAGGAATCCAACATTACGGCGATGCTCGAGTGAGTCGATATGACAAGTAATTGTCAGATGTCAGAATTGTATTCCATTCTATGTCTAATATAGGATATGTAGAGGAGTACTAGATTTGATGTGCTGAAATATTTCTTATACCTTTTCAGACATCCAAAACATTTCGGTGCTTCTTTGGTAATAGAGAAAATGTGGTCTGTCCAGCTTAACTTACTGGAAATATTAAATTCTTAGTGACGGTGAATCGGGAATTAATGCTCCAACAAATGAAATGGGAGTGGTTAAGTGGTGATCTTGTTTTAAAGAGATGAAACAACTTTAAATCTTAGATGCATTAAATTCGACGCGATTCGCTTTACCCCAAGCGAGGATATTGTCAAAATTGTTATTAAATGATCTAATCATGCAATCTCGTTTGACAGATGTGGCATTCCAATCTGCAGTCCATGAAAGTGTCAAAGGAGTAATGCGAAATCAAGGGTACTGTCATCGATAAAACTGTCGGTAGGATTGAAAGTAAGGGAAAGCAGATCATTAATGATAATTAGGAAGAGAGATGGAAATATTACAGAGTTCTGGGTAGCGTTGCCAAATGCTCAGTTTTGCTGCGAAACTAAGTTTTTTTATCTGTACTAATTTTTTTTTCTTGTTTTTAACTTGAAGTGCTCAGTTGTTTTTTTTTTAGTTTTTAGTCTGAAATTTTTCAAATTAACTTTCCTCTGTTTTCATTTTTTATTAAGAATTGTCCTAGAAAGTAACGCACTCATCGCATTATATATTTCGAAGGCCTTCGATAGAGTCTGGCACCTTGCTCTTTTGTCTAAACTTCAAGCATTAGGTCTGGACCTTCTTTTCTTAAAATCAATTGAAAGTTTTCTCACCCACCGTTCAATTCAATTTATATTGGACGGAGTTATTTCTGATGAAAGTTTCAAAATCAATGCCGATGTACCGTAAGGTTCTGTGCTCTCTCCTACACTCTTCCTCATTTTTATTAATGATCTGCCATCTCTCACTTTCAATCCTATTCATAGCTTTGCAGACGACAGCATTCTTGATTTCGTATACTCATTCGACGCTATAGTTGACAAATAAAGCCGCATGTTCAGTTCACTAAAGTATGACCTCACAACAATAACCGCTTGGAGCAGAGCGATTCGGTTCTTGTTTAATGCTTCCAAAATGCAATGTTGTTTGTTATTATTCAAACGTCCTCCAACTCGCAGTCAACCTATTTGCGTCGATGGAGAGGATATCTCGAACTCGCCATCTCTTAGGCATTGAAATATCCAATAATCTTAGTTGGTCCGATCATATGTTTGGTATTGCCAAAAACGCGATGAAATACCGGGGCTTCTTGCAAAGATGCAAATAAATATTTTACTTTATCAGACTTGGCGCAATCTACAATATCAGACCTAGATAAGAATATAATCCCCATATTTGGGCAGGGGCTCGACGCACTGCATTGTCCGCGTTAGACAAAGGCCAAAAGAAGACCTTCAGGCTTATTAGTGATGAGATATTAATAGAATGTGTAATGTCGGATGTCTATCTCTCTTTTATCACTACTTCTATGGCTATTGCTCTTACGAAATTTCTAGCCGAATTCCTTGTAGAATTCCTTCTATGCTCACCAAACGAGCTGTAACCCGCGCTCACTCTCACATCCTTGAATTGAAGTCATATTCGGCCGTACCGTGAAATTTCGCGAAACTTTCGTAAGTAGAACAGTACGAATATGGAACAGCTTGCCATCCTCTGTTTTTCACCTCAAGCATAATGCACACCGTCACCTCCCGGGCTCAACCCAATAATCCTAAATTCCTTACCCATCCTTCCTTTCTTGTCAAGGCTGCGATACGGCATCATAGGGTATGTATCCCCTAAGCTTTGGCAACATCATAAAAAAAATATACACACCCTCAGTTATCACGCTAATCAATTACAGAATCATTCGCAGAATTCTTTAGGCTTACCCATATTATGACAAATAATAAAACCAAATTGGCAAGATTTTCCTGTGAGAAACAATTTTGTCGGTTTCTGTTTTTCTGAAAGAATAATCCTGAAAATATACTCTAAAGCTTTTTGCATTTATGTATGTACGTTAGAAAATAGGCTTATATAGATAGCATCTATGTAACCTACACCAGCATTTATACATGCATGTATTATATCGCTCAAAATGTAGGTGACAGGTACACCTAAGTATTGTTTTACTGTTGATATTTATAGAGGAAAAGTAAATACATACATAACACACATTTTTCTCACCCACTACACGTAAGATTATCAAAACTAATTCTGTCAATAATTACTAGATTCACAGAGCTGCGGATATTAATGTAAAAGTAGCGAAAGATTCGTCCAAAATGCGATCGCATACATAAAAATATCTCAGGAAATTGCTGCAAGCACAGCGTAGACATTGCCTCATTTCCTTTCTCATCACCCAGAGTAAGAGTATTAATTAATTTTTATGTAATCACGTTAATGGCACTTGATTTTTCTTGTTTTGATGGGGAGGAAATGTTATTTACGACATACAAATGGGAGGCATAATTGTATCATGAATTTTTTTTTTTTTTGGGCTTAAAATTTTAATATTATTATACAAAGGTCAATTGGAGATTTTTTTTTTTTTTTATTAATTCGTATCTTACCATGAACCTGTCCCCGAGATTTTTCTTATTATTAGTAATTTTTATTCATTGTCCTTGGGTTGGTGAGATGGTTTGCTTGATTTTCAAAATAAAATTATCTTTCTGCTTAGTTATTTGTTTTGATTTGATAAACTGCTGCAAAAACAAACAAATTTTTGTTATTCTCATAAATTTCTCATTCTCCTCAATATGTTATCTGACTTTCTATTTGATTGAATTTATGGCCAAAATTTTATGCATGCAAAAGAGATAACCAAAGTAAAATTAAATTTTGTAAATTTAAAAATTTTCCGCTGAGCTATAAATATGTTGGCAATTGGTTGAACCTTATAAGAGAATGATCATTTTGAATAATTTAAACGAAAGGAAGTGTAATCATCTACACGAACAATTTTATCATCAAATTATGTTTTAGGTAGCAACATTCAAACCAAGAAATTCTTATGCAATCAATTTTTTATAGTCGCGTTGTTTTATTGCAAAATTGCCTTCATTTAAATAAATTTTTTCCTCTCTTTTTAAGTGAGTTGATGTTATTTACTCTTCTTATTAGCAGCAACATGCGTGCTTTAAATTAGATGGTTTGAAAGTATTTTAAGCAAAAAAAAAGTCTATCAGTCACTGTGTGACTTATAAATATTTAGGGGCTTTTTTTTTTATTCGTTCCCCATTTCACATTTTTGAAAGAATTTTGGAATTGACCTGTCTGATAAAAGCATCTTATATTTGTAAAGTATGTACATAGATTGAAACGCGACGTTCGAGTACTTCCGTATAGATAAGTTGTATTGAGCCCGGGTGTATATGTGTCACTAAATATTTTAATGAGAAAAGATAAGCGCACTCGTATACGAGTTTTCTTAGAATCTTTTACATTGCTTGAGTCAAATTTCTACCGAACTCAAATTTACTTGAAATTCGGTACACATGCATAGTTCCGATGACAATATATAATAAATTCTGGCGCCTGATGAAGGCAACTACAGATGAAATCGTTGTAAAAACAAAAACTTTATCATGCGAAATAATCGGTTGACTAAAGAAATTGTTAGCTAAGATTCTAAACAGCTCAACTGAAAGTGTGTTACGGATCTTGCATGAAAAATTTTAGTTCCTAATGGGTATCCCCATAATGGTTACGATCGAGAAAAAAAAGCTCTACTTGCAAGGATAAACACCGGCTCACTACAAATCACCACGAAACCAAAAAGCAAAACATACACGACAGCGCAGCGTGGTGAACGTGCTCCCGCCAAGTTTAAGATCAACCCAGTACAGGCAAAATTCGGGCTACTCTTTTTTCGGATGCCGAAGGAATATTGTTACTGGAGAATATAGCCAATGTCAGAAGCATCCATTACATCAGTCAACTTCAAAAATTGCGTACAATCACGGATTAATAAGCTGTGGTGACCTACATATTCAAGATGATTCTGGACTTCGTTACCCCTCATTCATTCGTATTCACCAGATCTAGTTTCTTTGGACTACTTTCTGTTTCTCATTCCCACCCTGAAAAATAACCCGAATTCAAGTTAATTTCATCTGATGAAGAGAGGTCCATCCAGCAGATTCTGAGTATTTTGACGACAAGGATTCAAAATGATTTCACCAAGGCATAGATCGAAAAAGCCTCGGTCAAAAACTCCTCTTGGGTATTATTAATGGAATCTCGTGGGATTTTTTGATATCAGATGATTTTTCCGGTCGTCAGGAGCTGTCACCCACCGGAAGTCACTTTGCTATAACATCATCTTCCAAAACTTCAAAGCTTTTTGGACACACTCTTCAACTCTCTCCTCATGTCAAGAACCTTAGAGTCTTCGTTGATTCGAAGCTGACATGGGGATTGCACGTAGAGGAAAAAGTTAATGCGGCTACGAGGGCCTTCGCTCAATGCAGGAGCACCTTTGGCTGCACATGAGGCATTGACCGAGGGTTGTGCACTGGATGTACACCTCGATCGACTACGACCCGAAGGTGGCGGGCCTGCAAAGGCTTGCCTGCTTGGGAATTACGGACTCAATGCGGTCTACGGTTACTGCTGCTCTTGAGGTCCTATTTAATCTGCCACCCCTGGATCTTGTCATTCAGGCAGATGCCAAAAGGGCCGTGTGCAGATTGCGCTCATGGGGATGTTGGGAGGACGGCCGGACTGGCTCTTCTCATTGCTCTCTGGCGTATGGGCTAGACTTGGAAAACCCTCTGGCCAGTATGCCACGTGATGCGATGGTACCTGAGCTTCGTTTTGGGTGTCATTTCTCTGTGAGCCTTCCTGTAAGGGAATCATGGACTGAGGGGGGTGCCTTATCGGGCCTTCCCCGGTCTGCTCTAAAAATTTTTACCGACGGCTCTCTTACTAATGAGGGAGCTGGGGCGGGTGTCTACTTTCCTGAGCCTGATTTTGGAATGGAGTACTCACTTGGAAGACACACCACTGTCTTCCAGGCTGAAGTCTTCGCCATGTCAATAGCAGCGAAGTTAGCCCTTGATTGCAAATCAAGGGGAATGACATTGCTATCCGGATATTCAGGCAGCCTTGATGGCTCGGAGTGGTCCTCGGATAACGTCTAAGTTACTGGAGGATTGCAGGTCGTCAGTGGATAAGTTGTGTATTCACAACAAAGTGTCCCTCCTGTGAGTTCCTGGTCACATGGGGATCATGGGGAATGAAAGAGCTGACCTTTTAGCTAGGGTTGGCTCTGATTCTTCTTTCCTCGGACCGGAGCTCGCCGTAGTCGTTGCCACCTCGAGTATCGGATCTCTCATCAAAGCGGATGTTCATAGGACGCATCAGCAGAGATGGGAGAACCTGAGTACTTGTAGCTGTACAAAACTGTTTCTTGATGGGCCCAATGGGAATATCTCCGATTTTCTCATGGGGCCCTGAAGGAAACAATGTAGAACTGTGGTTGGCATCAATACCGGCCACAGCTCACTTCACGCTCATCTAACAAGGATGGGAGTTGTTGACAGCCATGAGTGTCTGTCCTGCCTGGAAGGAGAGACTGAGACAACCGAACACTTATTGTGTGAGTGTCAGGCCTTCGCCCGGAGCAGACTTGATACTCTACGGTCTGCCCTTCTATCTGTAGATGAGCTGAAAAACCTTCCTCACCAACACCTGATGCGCTTTATTAAGAGGACACATGGGTATCATGGATAATGAAAGGGTTGACCTTTTAGCTAGTGCTGGCTCTGATTCTCCGTTACTTGCAGGTGCACAAAACAGTTTCTTCATTAAGTTCCTAAACTTTTCATGAAGTGCTAAGTTACGTAAAATGTTTACGATATATATAAATGTATAAAAATTTGATTTTTAAACTCCATCGAACAATAAATAAATCTCATAAAAAAAGTTCTGAGAAATATTATTCATTTCATGAAAAAATAAATAAAAAAAAATTCTTTCAGGTGGGCCTACCCGATTATGTGGAACAACAAAAATAAAATTTCCAATAGAAACAATGTCTTTCATTATTAGACCGACAACTTCTCTACCACCCTAGACACAAATCTAACTTATGATTTTTTTATTTGTTGGAATAAACAAAAAAATCTCTTCCACTCTTGATGATAAACTGGTCTGGGTATTCATTTACCTCCCAACCTTGTCGTTTCTTATCCATTTACATATATTTTAAAATTTTTACGTTATTATCTGTTGTTTAATTGTTTCATAGTTTTTGGTGTATGATACGTACAGAGAAAAGCTTCACTTTCTACCAATACAAGAAAAAATTTGAAAGTTTAAATTCGAGAGCTCTATGAATGAGACACATTACAGAAAGGACGATCAGATCCGCCAGTTTATTCTCGACTTTTTTTTTTTTTTAATCCAAAACTTCCAGAGTTTAATGTCAGGGGCATTGAAAAGATTTCAAAAAAAAATTACAGCAAAGATCCAGTACTGAAAACATCAGATAGATGTTTCCATCAATCAGATAGATTAGCTAAACTTTTCTTTTTAGCTATAAAATTGCTGATCGAACCTGAAGATTTACGCTACACATTCGAGAAATTTGCGCGTCTAAATTCTTCCCGCCCTTACCAACTCAAATTTATACGGCTTTTATTTCTCATAGGCTTGTAAATACTTATGTACTATTTACTAAAACCCAAATTACATAAATCTCACAGGCAATGTTTTTTATATTTAGTTTTATGTTTTCACACAGCCTTTTTTTACACAGTCTAAAAAAGAAAATTTGATTCCGTTTTTAAACGATTTTATTCCATTTAGCACGATTTAAATTTTAGAGAAAAATATGATGTATGTAGTTGTATTAACCGTAATCTTCCAGAATTTTTTTTTTCTATTTGTTATTTATAAAATAGTGACCCTGCAAACAATTGGACGAAATTCAGCCGTAGCGAAACGACCCTAGCTTGAAATCTCTTGGAATTTTTTTTACCATAAACGACGTTTTCAAGCATGCCGAAATTTATAAGAATTCGAAATTAATGCTTCGCCCGTAGCTCGAATTTTCTTCGATTTGTTTATTATATGCCAAGTTACGTTACGACTCATGTCGATTTCCGAGGAATTCATTCAGGCAAATATTTTCTATTCATGAAATTGTTCTTCGCCGGCATTCTAAGTTGAGATTTGATTGAGTAAACTGCAAAGTGAAGTTTTACTACCTACGGTGAGTATTTATTATTTATTTCTGCAGGGGAATTCTCCTTTAAAGCTTATTTATGTATTTTTGCTGCATGTATGCTTATGTATTTTAGTCTTTTGTTTAGTTTGGTAAAATTGGTCGTCTTTTTTTATAAGCTGTTGACTAAGTAAACTTGAACAAAAAAAGTTTAAATCGATAAGAATAGTGTAAGCCATATTTATATACAATTCGAACTTATTGATAATCTTTATTAAATTTTAGGGCCCTAAGAAAAATGTCGAATACTACTACTCCGAAACTCAAGAGGAAATGTATTTCCTTAATAACTAAGATTGAAATTTTAGACCGCCTCAAAAATGGAGAAGGTTCAACGTCTTTAGGTAAGAGTTTTAGCCTGAACAATGCCACAATAAGGACCATTAAACGAAATGAAGATTCTATTAGGAAATCTATACTATCTGGAACGAAATTATCTGCTAAGTCGCCATCATACACGAGAGATTCTGTTAAAGAAAAAAATGAAAAAAGCACTGTTAGTATGGATAGAGGACAATACAAAAAAGGATACCTGTTGATGGAAATACCACTAAGCAAAAAGCTTTGAGAATTTACAAGCAAATTAAGGAACTTGACCCATCTACATCCTCTCAAACAAATCATCATAAGAGCTATATATTTTCTGCAAGTATACAGAATGGTTAACAGGATTTCTCGAAAGGCACGCACTCCATAATACATATAAAGATCAAGGGAGAGATTGCTCCTGGAGATGAGAAGGCTGCCAAGAATTTCCACCGAAACTTGCCAAAATAATTGCCGATGGTGGGTACAGTCCAGATCAGGTCTTTAATGCGGACGAAACTGGTCTCATTTGGGAAACAAAATGCCAAACCGCACATATGTAGCAAAATCCCAATCCCGTGTTTTTAAGGCAGCAAAGGATCGGGTCACAATTTTATTTTGTACCAATGCTTTAGGAGACCGTATGCTGAAGCCTCTGCTTGTTAATCGCGCACTTATGGACTTCAATAAATTACCGGTTTATTGGATGGCGAATAAAAAAGCATGGATTACAACTGAAAAAGCATGGATTACAACTGAAAAAGCATGGATTACAACTGCCATTTTCACTGAATGGTTCAATAAATGTTTTATCCCGGAATTTAGAGGATATATGAACGAAAAAGGTCTGGTATTCAAAGTTCTTCTGATTGTGGACAACGCTCCCGGCCATCCAGATTTGGACAGATTTTTTTTTTCCAGCCACCAAATACGACATCCCTAATTCAACCACTAGACCAGAGAATCATCACGACATTTGTACTACATAAAGCGAATTTTCCAGTATATTTTGGACTGTATAAATAATGGATAAGACACTTACAGTAATTGATGCTTGGAAAAAGTTTTCTGATAAAAATTGCGTCACACATGCTGCGTTGGCATTATCTGAATTACGATCATTAACCCTAAACGCATGTTGGAAGGCAATTTGGCCAGAATGTGTCAAAATGTAAAAATTATGTGCCGGAAAATATGAACGAGTATTCCTCTATATATTCACTTTGGCACACGCAGTTGGTGGTGACGGCTTTGATGACTTAGATGATATTGACGAAATGTTAGTTGAGAAAGTTCTAAATGAAGACGAAATAATAGACGTGGCCTTAGAGACTGTTAATTCTACAGAAAGCAGTGATGGTGATGAACCGGTTCAACTAACTTTCTAATAAATTAGGAAATCATTTCGTCACAAACGATTCCTATTGGCGAAAGGACTGAACAGTTTTAACGTGATCTGAAGTCTTGTATGGCTCGTTACCATGAATTATACAAAGAGCTATCCAAAACTAGATCACAACGGCTAGTAACCGATTTTGTTGTCAAATCCAGTGTTATTCAATCGGAAAAACAAAATCCTAATCTTGTTGAAGCTCACAGTTGGAACGTCATAATGACGTACAAAATATTTCAAGTGATGATAGCGATTTTGAACCAGTCTTAAGCAAGTGATGGCGTATGATATCCGATGAGGATAGCGAATAGAGCTATATTATTTTCATCACCTTGACTGTTTTTAATTTTTGTTTATGAGTTTTAGATGATTTTTATTTTGTTTTAATCTTTAAGAATTGAATTGTGTACCTTTTGTTTATTTTTATTTTTTTGTTTTATTACATATGAGTTTTCAGTACTTGCAAAAATTTTATATTTTTTTACTTCAAGAATTGAATTCCCTTTAATTTTTATGAAATAAACTTTGCATGAATGCACATAAAAATTTAATTTGACTTTTATAAAGACTCACTCAATAGTTTTTTTTTATGAATAATTTTATTTTACCTATTTCTTATAGGTTTGAGGAATATGAAACTAATCACCTTTTTTTCTATGTATGTACTTCATGTCTTTTTTTTTTAACGTGTCTACCGTGTAAAACCAGCATTAGGTGTAACTGAAAGAAAATTTTAACATGTCCATCCCAAATAAATTTCTATCTCAAAGAGATCAAAAAATTCTCCTTTAATTTTTCACAACAAAATATGATCGGTATAACAATGCACGAAAAAAATGAAAATCACAAAGGAAATGCTGCGTAACCGAAATTAAAAAATCTATTTTCCGTTCTCATTTCAATTTCATCTGCATGTTTAGGTGTAGAGGTATGTAAGGTAATAAGGCAATAATTCCCAACAAAATAGAGAGATGAGCATCTATTGCGGATGTTCACCTATTGTGCATCTTCTATACGTATATACATGTCAGGGTTTTAGCATTTTTGTTTTACCCATTTTCCGGTTTATCCGGATGGAAGCTGTATGTAAATTTTTCTTTATCTCATGGTTTGCTCTTGCCGAGTTAATTATGTATGTAATTGAGAAGTGAAATTCCTGCTTATTTAATAATTTTTCTATTACACCACGATTATTATTCAAACCAGAGTTGCTCGATCAACTCTTAGTATTCTCGGAATTAGTAATCGAAAGATCTTGGAGTATATTCGAATAAATCGAATGCAAATACTCAAATTGTTATCTGGATTTTTACTTGTAACTAAGCTTTTTGGATTGTTTTTAATTTTACAATAACAACAGATGTTGACGGCGCTCTTGACCAAGATTGAGTTTTTATATTGTTCATCTTGGAAATAAATTAGGCATTAATTAAGCATGATAGACTACATACTCTTTTTATTAACTAGATTAATTTTGGTATATTAAGTTTGACATTCCGTTTGTAACGCATAGAAATAATATTGATGATAGAGCAAAATGGATTGGCCACACACGCATAATATTAAAATTTATATTGAATTTTGCATGTCTGTCTCTCTGTCTGTAATATATAAAAATCCCGTGTCACTGTGTTCGTACACGCTAATCTCAGAAATCGCCTAACCGATTTCAATGAAATTTTGTGAATGTGTCTGGTTGGTTCCAGCTTGAAAGATAAGATAGTTTTGTAAACGACAGATGGCGCTGTTGTCGAGGTCTAGAAAACTGCCTGATAACGCTTCGACCTGGAAAGCTACATGGCGTTTTCATAAAAATGTCAAATACAAGTTCAAAAATGGTTTAAATCAGGCAACTCCTTCGCAGGGTTGCCATACAAAACTTTAGTTTTTCACTATATATTTGGAAACTGCCTGAGAACACGTCTACGACTCTAATTTTGTATAGGGCGTTTTTTAAAAAAAAAAATTTAAGTTCAAAAATGGTTTAAATCGGGCAACTCCTGCGTAAAGTTGCCATACAAATACTTCGTTTTTAACTATATATTTTGGCATTCGGCGTGGAGAACTAAAATTTGGTACTTGGTGTTTGCATAGTAATAGTAAATAAAATTACAAAAATGGTCTGAATCGGGGAACCTTTTCTTGATGTTGCCATACAAAACTTTGGTTTTTCACTATATATTTGGAAACTGTCCGAGAACGCGTCGACGTGGAGAGCTCAAATTTTGTATGCGGCGTTTTCATGAATATTGAAAATACAAGTTCAAGAATGGACCAAATCGGGCGACCACTTTTCGGTGTTACCATACAAAATTGTAGGCTTTGACTATATATTTGGACACTGCATCACGCGTCGACGTAGAGAGATGAAATTTTGTATACGGGACTTTTCTTAAAAAAAAAAAAAAAAAAATTAAATTAAGTTCATAAATGGGACAAATCTGGCAACTCCTTCGTACGGTTGCCATATAAAAAATTTGCTACGTGGTGTTTTCATAGCAATGGTAAATAAAATTTCAAAAATCGACTAAATTGGGTTATCCCTTCCTTGTGATGCCACAAAAATTTTGTTTTTCACTATATACTTGATATCTGCCTGACAAGGCAGTTCGAAAATGGAACCAATCGGGCAACTCCTTCGTAGGGTTGCCATATCAAATTTTCGTGTTTTAATCTATATTTGGGTACTGCATGAGAACGCGTCGACGTAGAGAGCTACACTCTCCCACACATATGAATGTATGCACGCACTCTCAATGTATGCACGCACTCTCAATGTATGCACGCACTCTCTCCCCCCCCCCCCCCACAGCCACAGGGTGGAACCCTAGAGTACTGAATCGCGCGATCGAGTCAGATAATAGCTTAGATATTATTTATCTGTAAACAACCCACCCCCACCCGTCTAAGTATTTATATTATCGCCGGGCAACGCCGACAGGCTCCCCATTATCGCCGGGCAACGCCGACAGGCTCCCCCAAGTATTTAATAAAATTTCACAAATGAATTTAAATCGGGCAATCTCTTGTTGTTGCCATACAAAAATTGGGATTTTTTTACGTATCCTATGAAAACGATCAGTCCTAGAGGTTTAATGTATGTACTGAAATGTTTTTCAGAATATAAAATCCTATGAAATTGGTTATAATCATTTTTACTGTCAGACAATCAAACTTTTTTACTTGTTTATTTTGTAAGTCAATCGCGGGCAAGGTAGATTATCTTCCATTACTATTTACTATGGTATACCTCAAAGTTGTAATCTTAGACCTTTTTTTTATTATTTATATACATAAACCTTCGTACAAAAATTTATTTAGATATCCCAATCCAAGCAAATCGACTTCTCTATTTGTGAGCAGAAGGAATTACGACTTAACCATATTTACCAGTTAGAATCAAAAACATCGCAATACCATATGTCAAGTTCGTCAAAATCCAGGTATTGAGTGAAAAACACATTTATACTTGCTATAATCACATCTCTGAAACTTTCAAAGGTTTTTATATTGCCCCAAATTAACAGATGTTTAACATTATCCTAAACAAGTATCTTATTGCTACTGTAAATTATCAATGGATTTCAATGACACCAACTGCTTCAAAATTTTTTGAAATTTAGTTCTATATATCGATTCCTTCCTTGGATGCTCTGTAGAAACATACCTCATGAATAGATTGGAGAAACTCAGATACAATATTCATATAAATCAAGAGTCAACTTAAGATGTGTACGACCGTATACAATTTCTGAACTCCACAAGACAAGTTATCTTCTGTTACGCAAATTGACTCATCCATTAATACAGATTATGCTCAAAAGCCATATTACTACATAATTAAAAGATTACTGATGTTAAAATATTCTTACATCTGACAAAACATGTGCCGGGAAAGTTAAAAATCTGATTAAGACGAAAGTTCGGTAAGTATTTTGCAGCATTTTGAATAGAATAGATAGCCAAGCTTTTTCCATAGCTTTTGTGAGCAGTATTTAAAAGATGAGTAGTAGGCTTGGTACAGTGTTTCTTAACTTTTCGGGGAGCACATTTAACTACATAAAACTTTCCCGGAGCATCAGAACTAATTAAAATTAATTAATTAATTCCGGGCGAGTTTCACATTTGAGATATTGATACCCTCATTTCCCCTTCTAGATCTGTAAGACTTTCTCGTTTTTAGGTTTTTACATTGATTAATGTTGAGAATCCTAATTCACAAAGATATGAGGTAGTAAATTGAAGTAAAATCGTGCATATCGTGCAATTTATCCATAGCTACATCACAGTAGTTCATCTTTGAGCTCCAATAAATGGCATAGAACTTTACCTTATTTCAGTCTGTAGAAGAATTCATACTTAGCTTCCATAGATATGGATGGATGGATTGAAAAGAGGTTGAGTTCCCCGGGGGGAGGAATCTGGAACTTAGACTACAGCAAGGCCCATTGTTTACCCTCCAGTCTCATGAGCAATAGCTCACAAGTCCCAGGCGGATGCTTTAACAAAATTCAGAATTTTCACAGTTCCTTAGTAGTTCTGCCCGACGGATCATCCAATCAAAGGCGACTGTTTTGACAGTCAGGCCAGGCCGAAATTCTAGGTGTAAGAATGTTTGGTGCAATCCCGATTGAAAAGAATGATACCTCCGAGGTCGCACCAATACGAGCGAGCTCATCCACCCTTTCGTTTCCGCTGATATCGCTGTGATCTGGGACCCACACAACGAGTACCCTGTTGCACAGGGGTGTATGTTGAGGATAACCTCGATAACTTACGCTAAGAAGGCACAGTCTCTGAATCTTTTCCAATATCTTACAATGGTTGGCGAAATCCATTGCTTTCCACTACACCACAGAACCATATAGTAAGTTATTATGGGTCGGATGACGCTAATGTAAATCCATAGGCCAATCCGGGGTTTGAGTCTCCACTTTTTGCCTATAATTCTGTGGCATATTGGAAAGGCTTTAAGAGCCTTATTCGCTCTGTCCTCGAGGTGTGGTTTCTAGTTTAGATTCTTACACAGTAGAAAATTTGCACAATTGTTGCCACAAAGCTTAGGTATTTTTCCCTAAAATGTAGGGAATAGTCCTCTAAAATGTAGAGAATAGTCCCCTAAATTTTAGGGAATATTCAGCCTTATTATGGTTGTCACTTCACTACAAGTGACACGACTATGTAAAATTCATAGGAACGAAAGGAAACAAAGAAGAAGATACAAATTTTACCTGAAGAAATTAAGTGATAATTGTCGACAGGAAAATTCAAGTGACAAATGTCGAGAGCTCACCGCACAGTTCTCTCGGTTTTTGCTGCTACGGTTGTCGATTTTTATTTTATTATTTAGGTGTTCCTATGAATTTTACGCAGTCGTGTCACTTGAAGTGAGGTGACAACCATAATAAGGCTTAATACCTAAGGTTTGTGGCAACAATTTGTGCATTTTTTACAGTGTAGTATGATACCGAAGTATTTAACCTTATTCTTTAGCTCCAAACGTGTAGAGCCAATGTAGGGGAGGTTCAGACTGGGGATATTCCTTTTCAAGTGAAAAGGCATAGATCTGTTTTCAGTGGATTGATGAATAATTCAAAATCCGGAACCCAGTCTATAACTAGTCGAATTGCGTTTTGCACCAGTCCACAGAGTACAGACTCATCTAACTACCAGTGTGTGTGACTAATATCACCAGTTCATCTGCATAACAAACCACTTTATATCCCATCCGGATGAGGTCATCCATAATGAACACCCATAATAAAGGTGATAAAATACCGCCTTGGGGAGCCCCTGTGGATACTTTTCACTCTGCTCACCCCGCCCAGACTGGCAAAGACAGTCCTGTTGCTCAGCATGTGTGCGATCCAGTATATAAGGGACTGGTTCACTCCATGCTTTGTTAAAGTTAGCTTCTACATCGATGAAGACAGCCAGCGTAGAATGCTTAAAAAGGAAGCCTTTTTCAATCGAGTGGATAGCCTCGTGGAGGGCCGTCTCAACTGGCCTTCCCTTCAGATATGCGTGCTGATGTTGTGAAAAGCTTCTTCTGGGTATGGAGCATTTCAATTCCCACTCGCAGATACGCTCAAGTGTTTTGAGTAGGAAAGAAGTCAAGCTTATTGGCCTATATGCTTTAGCTGTTGAGTAGTTTACCCATCCAGCCTTGAGAATAAAGACAACTTTAACCTCTTGCCATAATAATGTCTTAATACAGGCCCTAAATAAGAGGACTAGGTTTCTATTCAATGAGTCACCCGAGTATTGAAGGGACTTTCATAGATATACAAAGTTATTTAAAAATGCATTCCTGCAGAAGTCTTGATTTGATATAATTTACTATTTGCACAACTTCATCCAATACAGATTTTATGTTTTTAGCAATGTTTTTGAAACTAAAGCTTCCCGATGTAAAAAAAAACCGTATGTAGATATGATGTTTGGATTTTTTTACTTTACAAGTGTAACATATCCTTTAATATATCCTGCCATTGATGGACATCCATCTGTACAAATTCCTGTGCAGAGATCCCATGGTATTTTGGATTTTTCTAAATATGTGTCAATACAATTAAAAATATCTTTTCCTGTTGTATGTTCGATAAGCTCTCTGCAGCAAAGAAATCGATTTGATATTTCGTTTTCAAAGATTCGTCAATTTGCCAAGTAAAATGCAAAATATTTGTTGGAAAGTTTATTATTAACCGTTTCCTCGTTTCCTCAGTATCATGTGACATGCATTTTTTTTTTATTGTATCATTAGAAAGGGGAGTCTTCATAATTTTATTTTTTGCATCACCATCAACGAAAATAAAATTCAATATAGCTTATGGTTCTGATCAGAGCTGTAATCTAACGATTTTTTTAATAATTAATTACTGCTGTGATCGAGATTGCATATAGGAATTAGAAGTTTTCAATTTAAGTACTATTATAAATTATGATTATTATACTTTGGAAATGAATTGATTATTACGTTGATTATTATCAAAAACCGTCCAATTACTTACTTCAAGAATACTTTAGGAATTACTTCTCAAAATTATGTCAAATAATTAAAATTCAAGATTATTCTAACAAATGTTAATTATGTACCAACACTTACAATATTTAGTACAATGCTAACTGAATACCATGTTAATTTTTTATTGATTTTATTTTCATCTTCATTGTCTTGAATCCTCTCCCACCCCCCCCCCCCCTCTGGTTTCAATTCAATAACTCATTTTTTTGAATAAATTATGAAATAGTTCGTTTTTTTTACGTATTTATTATTATTAGTCCAGCAAACGAAAAATACCGTTAAAGGGAACTGAATGATGTCGCAACTTATATGACATAATTTTGAAAACATCTCTTTTAACTATCGATTATTTTTATTACTTTTGGTAGTTAAAAGTAATTACGCTATTGAATGGCTACAATAGATTATTTTTCAATCATCTAAAAGTAATTATCAATATCTTTATAAAGTTTGGTAATCAATGTAAAAATTTTGATTATAATCATATTTGTAATTGTAATCGTAATTGAAAATTTACAACTTTAATTCTGGTATACTAACCAAGCGTAAACGAACAACTGAGTAGTGAATAAAAAAAAATAGCTTGTCAACCTCAAACTCATAATCAGAGGTACCACATTACGCAAGAACGTTCACATCAAACTTGGGAGAGCAATTTACACATAAAAAATTAATCTTAAATCGAAGTTTTTTTTTTCGGCACTTGTGATTAGTTAAAATCCTAATCTAAGACCAGTTGCTATCGCTATAAAAGCTTCTGTTTACAATCACAAAAACTTAATTCAATTAAGACGCAGTCAGATCAGTCGATTCGCGTGAATCACATCATTCAAACGTGTCATGAATTTTTTATTAACACATTATAGCCGCACCACATTAGCATACATACATGATGTTCTTTATATACACACATGTATATGAGATGAAGAACAATTCGACATTCCATTCAATATTGACGACTCAATTTTAGCTGCAGCTATATGAACACATTATGTCTTTCCCCTCTCATTAAATTGTTCAGGTGCAACATTGCGTGCAGAATCAAGAACCGTGAAGGACTGACGTCAACTTGTTTGTGTTTTTTTTTTTTATCTATTCATACTTAAAGTGACTTCATTCAGAATTATTTTTGTATCTTTTGAATATTGTTACCAGCAGATTTTTTGTATTATAATTGAATTTTCTATCGCGATTTTATAACTGATTTAAAGGAAATTATCTTATTTTTTTTTTTTATTTTTTCTGCTATGATGCTACCTCTAGTCTGACCGGAATATACATTATGCAGTGTAACTGAAGAACTTGATAAACAAATTAACTTTCTCCTCAGACTCAATTTATTTACACGGTTCCGTTTTGCAAGGCGTGTAGTGATCATTTTTACTGTCTCACTTTCCAAGTTAGTGCAGCAGTCAAAGACCTCAACTTCACTTTTATACGCGCATCTCTTTATTTTTGCATCTATGCTGCTGGTGCAGATTCGAATTTCATTTATAAGTGGGCAGAAATCCTAAGTAAAAGTTACAAAGTTTCAATTCTGTACGTGCCAAATTATGGCAATAAAGATTCGCTAGAGTCATCAGTTTTAGGAGCTTCTGAAAAGAATTATTAAAATCAAATACTTATTCAGAGTTAGGATGATTCCTTATTCGGTTATTTAGCTAGCAATAAGACTATGATTTAATATTATTAAGAAGAAAATGCTTTTAAAGTAATTTTCAAGACGGACGTATAGAGCTGTATACTTCCATGGTTGCACGCTTCATGCAAGTTTTCTTCTCTACGCGCCGATTATCTCGACTTAGATTATTTATTTATTTTTAGTCTTCAAAAAGAATGGAGCGCAGTCTTATCTGCTTACAAGGTACATATAAATGGATAAGCTTTAAAATGTCAGGAGAATTAACCCTGTATTCAATAATATCTCTAATAAACATAGTATTATAAATTTTTCGCCTGAAAGATAGTTTCTGTAAGCCTATCAACTGGAGGTCCAGTTAAATTCTCCTAAGAGCAAACCTGGTAAATCTCCTTTACACATTTTCAATTCTATTAGAATGCGTCACATAGTACAGATCCCGAGCAATATTCCAAAATTGGTCTAACGAATGATGAAAATAATGCCTGAAGTATGCACGGATTAGAAAAATTACTAGTACGACGTTTAACAAAACCAAGCCGGGAATTAACTTGACTTACTTACATAATCAATGTGGTTAGGAAAAGTAAATTTACTATCTGGAATAAAACCACGGTCCGAAACTATACAACATTTAGGAATAATAATCCCATCGATAAACACTTCAAAATTAATTGGTGATATTTTTTTAGTAGCCATAAAGTGTAAGAAGAATTTATTGATAAATGATTAAGATGATGACACCAACTCGCAAAATGATCGATTTCTGATTTGAATTTGGATACTTGAGACGTATCAACAATTTCCATGAAAATTTTTAGATCATCAGCAAAACCTAAAACAGGAAAATTCAAAGATGTTAAAGACATCGTTGATAAATATAATAAAAAGAAGGGACCCTAGATGGTTCCCTTGAGGCACACCGGAATGGGCCAAAATCGGGCGAGAGTACACCTCATTAATTTTGATAATTTTTATGCGATTGGTCAAGTAGGAAGAGAACAATGGAAATACAGCAGAATGGCATCCAAACGCCTTAAATATATATATAAAAAAAAGCGAATATTAACCTTATCAAATGCTGTTACGAAATCAGTACCTATATAGTGTTACAACCTGATCACCAACAAAAGTTGGCATTGGAGACTAAATTGGATGCTGTAGATTGTCCTTTTACAAAGCCATGTTGGTGTATAGAAATGTAGTACACTTCGGAATTGCAGAGATTTTACAAATAGAGCGGTAATTATTAGCTCAATTTTTAGCACCAGCTTTATGTATAGGACGAACGAATGAAATTTTCCACTCATTGAGGAACAGTCCTGAGGATAACGACAAATTAAAAAAATAACTGAAAGGGGCACCGATATATGATTACGGCATTGACTTAGAAATATGACAGAAATATTATCTGGACCAGAAGAGTGGCTACACCTATCATTGGCCAATGCTAAGCTTACATCAAACAAATATGAGTGGTAATCTCAGTGTCAATTGGAAAGCCTAAGTCTTCCAAATATACAGACTCAAAGTATTCCGCAAAAAGGTTACAGGTATCTAAAATATTATCCGCAGATTTATTTGTAAAGCCAATAGAAGAAAGAATATCATACGAAATACGCTTACTACTTATACATACATATGTATCATCTGTCGCCGGCACTTTTTGCAACCAATCCAATCATTTCCGATTTGAATGAAACTTTCATTGTTTGTATGGAATACTAAAATAGTTCACCCATATTTCTCCCAATTTCCTACAACACGTCGAACTATGACATATATGCGTCAGTTGCTGATCAAAAATCTGTAGTTTTGTTATTTTTGAAGATATAGACTTGAAATTTTGCATACCGCTATTTAAAAAAAAAAATTAAAATTTTTTTAGGGTTGCCATACAAAAATTTCATTTTTCGCTATATATTTGGGCACACTGCGTGAGAACGCGTCGACGGACGTACTGAGCTGAAATTTTGTACATGGCCTTTTCATAGCAATAGTAAATAAATGTTTTTATTGTACTTCTTCACCAGTATTAATCAATGATGGATATAAATTGTCAATTTGGCTTTGATGAATATTACCCACAATAACTCTTAATTTTCTCGGGAATTTCTTTTGAAAACTCGATCAAAATAGGCCGACAAAACCTAACTGATGAAGGCACGGGATCTTGCCAGAGAACAGTGCCAGTTGCATCATCAATTAACCTTGAAGTAATGAAAAAATTTGCATCTGAAATAAGTTCAGCTTTTGTTTGTCAGAAAAAATTGAACGAGTAGAGAAAGTTGATTCGTCTTCTGTCATTGGAACAGGCAGAGTTAAAGAATATTCTGTATAATGCCAATTGCTATTAGTTCTAAGAAATTGATCCTTCTTGCGTGAAGCTTAAGCCCAACGTTTATTGAACTGTGGTAAAAATTTATTTTGAAAATCATAAATTATCAATTCTATGTTGTCCTTTGGCTTAGCTAACTGTCAAAAGTCTCGTCGAAGTTGAATTTTTTTTTCTTTTTTTTTCTTTTTTTTTGCATTTTATAATGAAAATTACGACAGGAATATTTAATCTCGAACTATTATTATTAACTCTTTCTAAATATGTATCAAACAAAAGGACTTTTTTTGGAACTGATACTAAAAATCTAACGTAATTTACGGTTTACTGTAAAAAACGAAGTGAATATTAAAATGCGAATTCTTAAGTAAATAATAAAACCAAAAACATATTCCAAGGTGCGTCGTTTCGAGAAAGACATCTGTGACAGTCGGACAGACACAATAGTAATCTTATAAGTGTTCCGTTTTTTTTTCCCTTTTGAGGTAGGTACCGAACCCTAAAAATGGGCTTGAATAGCGCTCGTAGGTCAAAAATTCTCATTATGTTTTGATCACAAAAAAATGTTCTTCTTCGATTCTGATTCGGTTTTGGTAGATGAGGAAGGTAGTGGGTGAAAACTATGTATAAAGACCTCGACACCTTAACACCTATTTGGTATTTTGACAGCTTAGTTACACTTGAATTGACATCCATGAAAATTTAAATCATTAAATAAATGACTACCATATCAAACTTATGTATTGGGTTAGAGTCTTCCAATCTATATTTTGTCTATATGTGTTCGTAATGAAATATCGGAATTATATGACATAATGTCGTATGTATTTATGTTGATAGTTATTTTGTGACATATCTATTAACTTTTTCTCTAACTTATGGTAGGTACATAATCCGATAAATTAATCTCATCGGTAGTTATTCATACGCCGGCCATAACAAAAACTGTGGTGCTGTCTCATTCTGTGAAAATTCCATTTGGTAGTAGGTATAGAAATTTAGCTTAAGGGACCATCTCAGTGTAAAATTTTTGAAAAATCGATTTTTTTGTCTCATCTTGAAGTACATATAGTTGTGCGTGTTCTGTCAAATTTTCAAATTAAAATTCGCATTATTAGAGTCGCTACAACCTTTCTTAGAAAAAGAGATTTGAGCGTAAGGCGATGCGCGTCATTTCTTTTTTTCCGTCAAACGGCACCTAGAGTTCTTATACCTGCTCTTCTATAACCGAAATAGAGTGGTCAAATTCGTCAGTTTCGTGTTGTTATTCATAATGGATTTTGTATGGAGCTGGGTTGATTGTAAGTAGACAATTTATGTAAAACTTTATATAAAACTTCAAACTTTAAATGCGTTTTTCTCGAAACGCCCTTTTTACAAACGGTGTCAACTCTGTTTTCAAGCTATCGACTTGAAATTTTTTACGGAATTTTCTTATTCTTTATGTCCTTATTGAAGTTTTTTTTTTTTTTGTATAAATCTTCCTATTTTTTCACACGAAAAACTGTTGAAAAACAGGGCTAAATTTCGTACTTTTTCATCAAGCCGTCGCCATTTTGTCAAATTTAAAACAAAAAAAACTCCAAAGGGACATAGCTGCTTCCCTACAGATTAATAATCAGTTTGATTTTTTTTCTTTCTGATGCAAACAGCGGCCACAACCGTGGACACCGATTGCCCCAATTTTTTTAATTCACTTTCTAAAATAATTATTAACAACAAGTAAAAATAAATAAAAACTAATGACAAAAATATTTTTGTATTGCTAAAGAGTGGTCTTATTCGTAAAAAAAAAAAAAATCATCCCGATCCCCCTTCCTAATCACCCGAAAAAAAAATCGCGAAAATTGACAATTTTTTGGCCGGTTACACTGGGATGGTCCCTTAAGTTATTTCATTTCAGAGTTCAAACCAATACCTATATACATACATACATAGTATGAGAGGTATTCAGAAGAAGCTATTCTTTAAATTCAAATTTATTAAAATTTTTAAACTTAATCTACTCTTTCTGCTCTTCGTTTTCGAATAATCAATAAAACGCGTTGACTTTGCTCTTCTAAATTTGAATTTGTAATTTCTCTCAAATTTACACTTCCATTGCCCATTTTCTACCCTCCCGTAGGCATTGGAATTGACGAATAGGAAATTAAAGCGGTTAAAATGGCTGACACCACCCTCAGTCAAAGTACAAAATTAAATAATCCCCGAAATTGTATTGCCTATGCGGTAAGAAGGGTAAATCAATATTTGATAACCGAAGAAAGTGTGGTCTTCGTTGGCTATGAAATGATTTAATTTACTATGTCTACCCCACATTCAATTTTATATGCATTATAAGAGGAAATTGTAAAAAAAAATGACTTTTTTTTAAATAAAGCGAAAAAATATTTTGATTAAAGAGAACTATTCGGTTTTCATTTTCTTGAACGTTTTTATTACTTCAGAAGAGCATACATACAAAAAGAATGGTTTTCTTTCAAGCAACTTCGGAAAGGAATGCACACATACCGCACAAACTGACAGAATCAGTAAGTACACATAGAAATATTTGTCATCTAGAAGAAAGTCATAAAAATTGTATGCCTTCTTGTTGAATAACTGTAGCTCCTTCCCACAGCAAATGTCTGTCTGAGCGTTCATTGTATATCAACAAACTGCCTTCAATTTTATATCAATAAAACTACATATGTATGTATTTTAGAGATTCTAATTAAATAACTCAGAGAAAAAATAACGGTCTTGTACTAATTTTCCCTTTCGCTTGCCGGGCAACTAATCTTACCACTAACCCAACTTGCCTCGTATTTTCTAGTCTTTTAAAGGGAGTATTCCGGATTCTTGAAAAAAAATTGTTGTTGGTCATTTTGAATCCCCAATGCCTCTCGAATATCCCTGAATAAATTTTTCATTAAGCTAATAACAAGAATGGGCTCTTTTGTAAATTGATAAGACCATCTGCTTTTGACATACCTACATAGATGTAATATAAACTGCTTAGAAGAAATTCATTCTATAAAATTTCCAGTTATTCTTATAAGTTTTTATTTATTGCCGCTTTCATGCAAGCTTTGGTCCTTCATGGAATTCAAAAATTGATAAGAAAAAGTTATTTTCAGTCTAGTTTCAGCAATGAATAAGTGAAAAGATCGAAATTTAGAAATAAAAAAAAAAAAACAAGTAAAAAAATCTAGAATTGGTCTAATACCAATTCTTATGACACCCTAGATGAATGCTCGTATGAAATTTCGTATGTTCACCCATTTGAGCAATTTTGATTTTTGTAGTGGCTCTTTGCATATATTTCTAGAGCAATCCTTCGGACATAAAAAATTATTATAATCAATTTTATAGGATTTCATATTCTGAAGAAGTTTTTAGTACAATAAAAATGTCTAGCGCTGACCATTTTCACAGTACCCGTAAAAAACCTAAATTTTTATATGGCAACACCAAGAAGCGGTTGCCTGATTTATTCCATTTTTGAAATTTTATTTGCTATTACTATGAAAACACCATGTACCAAATTTCAGCTGTCTATATCAACGCGTTCTCAGGCAGTGTCCAAATATATAGTGGAAAATGAAATTTTTCTGTGGCAACCCCACGAAATAGTTGCCCGGTTTTGAACTTAATTTTACTTTCTTTTTTTAAAGTCCGCGTACAAAATTTCAGCTCTCTAAGTAGACGCGTTCTATCATGGCGCACGGACGAACGGACAGACGGACATGCAAAAATCAAAATAACTTTTAATATTATGCGTGGGTGTCCAATCCATTTTGATCTACCATCATTATTTCTGTGCGTTACAAACGGAATGACAAACTTAGTATTCGCTATAGATTTCATCTAAGGTATATAAAAAGTAAGTAAATTCAAAAGAAAGTATAAAAAATCAAAAGCAAAATATAAGGACACCATTCTGAGAAGATACAAATGAAATAAATTCGAAAGAAACCGTTACACGTTAAAGAAGGAGATAAAATAAACAAGTACAGCTATACAATAATTTAGGAAATCAAACAGTTTCAAATATGCCATATTGTCGGCACATGGATACGATATTCTTGACGGCCAGCTACCTTATATTGGTAAGGATTTTCATCATCCTGTAGAATTAAGCCAAACAAAAACTCGTGGCCTTTATATCGTGTTGAAAAAAAAAAACCTCCAGTGCTAATGTAAGAGGAAAGAAATTCCAGTTGCACCCATAATTGGATATGAAATTAACACGCACATCAAATTTTCCAGAGTATTAGCAGTAGAATGACGCAAAAATAATGCTCCAGAAATTCAGCCAAGGTCGACATTGTGGCAGGTGACGTAACTATGGATTTATAGATCTTTCAGGCGACGATAAACGAACCCCAGTGAAGCAATGGAGCATTTTAGTAAAAAAATATATGCCTTATTCTTTTGACGTATTGGTTATGTTGCCATAATTCCACTGGAAGATCTTTGTACGGTCAATAATTCTGAATGGTACACCACCAATTGTTTGCCGAAATATGTGTGAATGACTTCTCCATTCTGACAATGCACCATCCCCATCACACACCGCATCTCGGACTGAATATTTTTAATAAAAATAAACCAAAACTAAAAGAAAACTAGTAAAAAAGCTAGAATTGGTCTAAGCCAATTCTTGATATACCCTAGAATCTAGGTATTGTCACCCTTCTGTGCAAGTTTGATTCTTGAAGTGGTTTTTCGCATATATTTCTAGAACGGTTTATCGGACAGAAAAAATGATTATAACCTATTTTATAGGATTTCGTATTCTGAAGAAGTTTTTAGTACAATAAAAATGTCTTGGGCTGATCGTTTTCATAGTATACGTAAAAAACTTAAACTTTTATATGGCAACACCAAGAAGGAGTTGCCCGATTTAGTCCATTTTTGAAATTTTATTTGCTAGTACAATGAAAACATCATGTACTAAATGTCAGCTCTCTATATCGATGCGTTCTCAGGCAGTGTCCAAATAGGTATATAGTGGAAAACGAAAGTTTTGTATGGCAACCCCACGAAGGAGTTGCCCGATTTGTCTTTACTTCTTTTTTTTTAAAGTCCGTGTACAAAATTTCAGCTCTCTGAGTATACGCGTTCTCGAATTATCGTGCGCACAGGCGTGCGTGGGTGTCCAATCCATTTTGCTCTACCATCATTATTTCGAGAGGTTACAAACGGAATGGCAAACTTAGTATACCCTATAGATTATTTCATCTAGGGTATAAAAATAGGTAACCAAACTTCTCAATTTTTGAAAAAAATAGTTGGAAATCAGTTGTCATTTCGATTTTAAGTTCAAAATATTTTATTAAAAAATTTTCCAAGTGTGCTGACACTTATTTATCTTACTATTATTTTTTGAAAATTTTATTTATTACAAAAAAATTTCTTTTTCTTTAAAAAAGGAAATTTTTTTTTGCTTGCCAATTCTCATAGGACGGCTAATCATATCAAGACAGAAGCTTTCACAGCCAGTCAACTAAAACTATCCACCAGTCTTGCAATTACGCATTCTTAAAAAAATAAATAAAAAAATAAAAAATTAATTTCTTTCAATCATTTTTCAAGCAAATAAATCTCAAGTGAAAGAAAATCTTATAATGAGAAGAGAGAGGGAGAGAAGAGAGAAAATAACGAAATTAAAAATAGACCTACTGACCAAGATCATCCGAATGCACCAGGACAGGTTTAGATGAAGTATTTGATGTCGATTGTGACCTGTACAGGCGAACTCTTCCAGCAGACGATAAAATCGATGACGAAGCGATTGAAGCTGTTGAAGACGATGTCGATGCTGAAGCCGGTTGCGGTGGCTGCGGCAATGGTGACAGCACTTTCGTCGATGCTACTACCAAAGATGCAGCAGAAGAAGAAAATGCAGGCGCACTTACACGTCTACTAGTAATGCGACCACGATCGATGTAGCTTTCAACGTGATAAGATTTCTCCTGTTGTTGCTTTCTATGGCCTACAACGTGTTTGGTAAAGTTGCTACTGTTGATGCAGTTTCTTTGATTTCCTCCTCTCTCCTCCAATTTCCAATGAATTGAATTTGTGAAAATTTTCGAATTTTTTTTCTTCAAGTTGTTGAACTTTTGGTGATGATCGTGATCCTCTTTATTCTGGTAATGGTGGTAATGGCTTTGATCGATTTTTCGAATTTGCGGTATTTTATCTCGTTTCAAGCGAAACTCGTTTTGACTTACACTGCTAAAACTGCGAACGATCTTACTTTTACCGCGAATATCAGCTGCACGACTATTATCTAAACAAGACGATGATGCTAATGATGATGTTGTTGTTGTTGTTGCTAAGTGAAGTCTAGAATTATTTGTTTGTTGTTGTTGATTATATCGCACAATCCGATCAATATGTTCAATTGAGGGGCATTTTTGCTTGGATTGATTCGTTGCTAAATAAGGATTCGATTGGATAAAAACACCGTCACAAGTTATTTTTATTTTAGTCACCATAGTTAAACATTTTTTCACAATTTTTATTTTTTTTGTTCTTTTTCCATGTAAACATAATCAAATTATTTGAAATCGCTAAAATCGAATGAAATGAAATTAAATATTTTTATGTAAAATGATAAACATAGAATTTTTCACTCCTGTGTACTCTAAAAATAATGCAAAATTATTGTTTGATTGTCAAGCACTCAATATTTGTTCTATCAAGAGAAATTCGAAACAAATTTAATTCGACTTTTTCAAGGGTTGCACTTTTCTAATTCCCCTCTGAGAGTGAAGAGTTTTTTGTCTGACTCTTGGCAAATTACGATGTCGAATGTTCAACGAAATATTCGATTAAGCAGTAATTACATTCATACATAGATAGAGATCCTAGAGGACCTACTTAAATTTGATTTTCTCACTGCTATAGGACTACTACAATAGATACATGCTTAACAAACGAAGAAAAGCCAGTGAAACAGGAGGCTAGACAGATGACCCTAACAGAATATAACGTTGGTACTGAGAAGATTAAACAGTCGGGCATGAAGAAAGCTTTAATTTGGACATTCGGGACTTGTCTGTAGCGGTCCGTTTGTAAAATTGGCAGTCGCAAAACTACTCAATGGGAATTGACTAGCTCGACAAAAACGGATAGTACAAACATCATTCGATAACACGGAACTTGAAAATTTCACCATTTAATTTTAATTTTGTGGTATTTATGTATATGTAGTGTTGGATTTAAAATTAAAAAAAAAGGTACTTGTTGCGTAGTCTCAAACTTCAAGTAGAAAGTACTTCAACAGAGGCTAATATGGTGGAGCACAGTTTACTTTACTTTACCTTCCAAGTGGTACGCTATGAATCGTGCATGAAACTGATAGAATGACTTTTTTTTTATTAGTTAAACGTTGACCAAGTTTTTGGTGATGAAGCCAAAAAGTAGAAACAAGAAGTTTCACTGACGAATATCACCGTCTATATATCTATGAGATGGCACTACAATTTACATTAAGATTACTTTTTTAACATTTAATCAATATAGTTATTTAATAATGCACATTATGATCACAGATAACTAAATACAGATGTAGAGTTGTCTAACTTAAAGTATACCGCAACTACAATTAGCAGCCAACTACTCACCACAGCCAAGTAAAGCTTTTGCCACAACAAACAGAACTGTGCTTGCTTTTAGTGTTTTTCGTCAAGTCTCAAATTACTTTTCTGAAACTACTTGCTTATATAACACATTTTTGTAACTCATATAAAATCCGCAATTCGTGCACACACGCACACGAAATAGTAGCAAAAAGAAAGAGCTTTTATTGTACTGTACATAAAATTTTAAATTTTTGGTTGTTCTTACAGCAAGTCGATAAGGGGTAAAAAGCACAGCAATGCGAACGTAGGAGGAATTCGGCAACTGTCCAAACGAGTTGTATAGATTCGAAAGTTTAGACAATCCTTAAATTTTTTTTAGGAAATGTAATTGAAAATTTTTTTTTTAGAATTTTTATGCATTAGATGCGATTGTGGCCTGATAACGGTCTAAAGAATCAGAATGCCACTAATCTACACTCATAATAAACATCTTTAGCGGATCAGGCATCCGTACCAATCCAACTACCTAATAATGCATAAAAATTCTAAAGAAAAATTTTCAAGTAAATTTCCTAGAAAACAAAAGAAAAAGTTATAATTGATCTAAGACGAATAATATTATACCCTAGAAATGAAGCAAGAATCAAAAGTTTTACGTGGCAACACCAAGAAGGGGTTGCCAGATTTAAAATTTATTTACTAATTTATGAAAACGATGTGTATAAAATTTCAACTTTCTATGCCAGCACGTTCTCAGGCAGTGTCCAAATATATAGTGAAAACCACAAAGTATTGTATGGCAACACAAAGAAAGGGTTGCCCGATTTTTTAAACTATAATCTAGTATTTGCAATTTTTTAATAAAAACGCCCCGCGTACAAAATTTGAGCTCTCCACGTCGAGGCGTTCTCAGGCAATATCCAAATATGTATAAAAACCAAAATTTTGTATAGCAAAACAAGACGTAGCTGCCCCATTTATTTATTTTTGAAATTATATTTACTGTTGCTATGAAAATTGCCTATGTAAGCGTACACCACATGGAACGAAGGAGTGCATTTTATGATTTATAAAAGTTTGTTACGAAAAGCAAAATGTTGTTGTCTGCACTAAAAAAAAGCTTAGGTACTACATCCGTATTTAGTTATCTATGCTATGATGCTTTGGTAGATAGGTATTTTTTGCGGCTTTTAACAGTCTGTAGTCCTTCCACCTCTCCCCTCAGTTTTGAATTTATATAGTAGTTCACCCAAGTCAAAATATCGAGAAAAAAAATTTCATTTATACCTATTTTTTTTTTTCTTCAAAAAACCCGTCATCAACATCTACCACACTCTGTATCCAAAATGTATTGTTACGTTCTTTGTACATTTTTTTTTGGTAAACGTTTCCAGAGAAAAATTCAGTAAATGCCTGAGAGTAGGCGATTCTCATTTCTGAACGAGCTTTGTTTTTTAGAGCCAAGCTCAAGAAACAGTGCAAAAAAACTAAGAAGAGGTTGCATTTTTTTTACAGAATGTGATAGATTTTATTTTTGTTTACTCTCAACGTCTATAGTTAGTGCGTGTGTCTATAGCGTGAACACTGTGTTTATTCCATTAAATTTAATTCGGAAAATGGTATTTTTAATTACTCAATTAGGTAATTGCAAATTCCTACTAGATGTCTATAAAATATTTCTTGAATGGGTTTCAGAAATAATCCATGATAACATTTGCTTTTATGGAATTACTTTTTTACGTTTTATGTTACTCATTCTAAGTTCTTATACGCATACATACGTTTGTATGTATATAATCCATTGGGAACTATCCTCTGAATATAAAACCTCTATGGAAACTCTAAGCTAATGAGCTTACAAATGTACCATTAACATACTATGTTAGATATACATACATGCGACATACTTTCGCAGAAAACTTAAGACTTAAAGTAAGCATTTGGAAAAGTTGTGCTACTTAAGGGATTATTACTTGCTCGTAGGAATTAACGAAATGAAACGCATCAGTAAATTATTTTCAAGAAGTGCCACTTTATGATTAAAGTCTTAAAACTAAAATTGGTTCCCTGTATGTAAAATAAGTAATGCCGTTCTTGCAAATGTTAATTTTCTGATCTTTTAAATTTTTTTTGTTTTTATGTTTTGACAGCTTTGATTTGAAGTAGATATCTCTAGCGAAGGCATATATTTTGTACAAAGAATAAAAGAAATTCAAAAGTGTGTTATTTATAATGAATTTTAAAAATCCAAAAAATTGTAGTTATTGTAGTAAGCAGTTCGGAATTTTAAAGATATAAATCAGATTTAACAACCGACTTTTTTAAAAAATGTAAAAAAAAAAAAACTGGTATATCTCAAAAAATGCCTTACAGATTGGAATGAATTTATAGCTCTTTTGAAATGTAGTACCTAACAGTACCATTCTGCACATAATGAGATAGTGTTGGAGAATTGCTTGAAATATCATTCTATAATAGTGTCCGACACCAAATTTTTGAAAATAAAAACTAAAACTTACAAAAATCTGAAAAATAATAAAATAATAATTATAATCGGAACTAATTATCAAAAGCCTCTTTTAATAATTACTTTTTGTATAAATTCACAAATCTTAGTCTTGGTCTTATGCAGAACAACAGAAATATTTATTTTTTCTCGGACGGAAATCGAACCTACACTTGTTAGAATCGGTCAATGATGGAGAAGAAGAATTTTTAACAACTTTTATTTTTGACGATTCTAAATCAAATTATAAATACAAGAAAAAAAAAAACAACCGCCTAGTCCGGGGTTTGAAACCGGGACTTTTCGCTTGCCAGGCGACTGCTCTTACCACTGAGCTAACGAGAAAGATGACTTTTCCTCTTGCATTTATCAATTTGTAGCTAGCCTACTAAGCTACGTTTGCTTTCAGCTGGCAATTAACCAGTAACATTGACTGATTCTAACAAGTGTAGGTTCGATTCCCGTCCGGGAAAAAAAAAATAAAAAAAAATGAATTTACAATTTATTTGTGCGCTTTCATCGTTACTGGTTAATGCCAGCTGAAAGCAAACGTGAAGTAAGAAGAGATAAAAAAAAATAAGATCAATCCGAAGAAGAATACATAAAAAAAAGCACAATATGGGAAAAAAATCCGTAATCGTACGACAAATATTTTTCGTGTTGAATCATATTTTGTCGCCCAAATCTAACAGGAAAAAATCTTTCGGATGTTGACACATTTTTATGTGTGATTCTATGCAAAATATTATTTACACACAAACGAACAAATGAAATTCCAAAAACCAGCGTCTATGAGAATCGATAAAAGAAGCAGAAGTTTTTACATATTTTTGAATTTTGTTAATCACAGGTAAAATTAGGAAAGTGTTGATCAGTTTTAAAAAAAGAATTCTTATCAGCTTTACTGGTTTTGTCAAATTACAGCGTTTCTTCGTTTTGATTACCATAATTAAGAAACCTACGTGGATGCAAAGCCTGAAGGAACTTTAAACTGGCCAATAGTCCTTGTACTAAAATTAGTGAAGCCTGCGTACGAGGGTTGTATGAAAACTTTCCGACCTCAACATGAAAATGGCGGCACTCGTAAACACGAGTTAGGGAATATGTTTACGCATGCTTTGAAAGGTACCCACCAAAAATTTTAGCCAATTTTGATGTGCAGTTGTTGCTTGAGTGAGACGATATGAGTGTTTTTGTGAAAATGGAAAAAGTCGAGTATCGAGCTTGTCATTAAATATTTGTTTTTGAAACGTACGCCTACGCAAATCAAAGACGATTTGGACAATGTGTAAGAGGACTCTGCAATTAAATGAAATTTTGGGCAGCTGAATTTAAACGTAACCTTATCACGGTACCGTTCGGGACGTCCAAAAGCTCCAACCAGTGACAATAACATCGCTCAACTTCATCAAATGATGCCAGAAGACCGTCGAATTAAGGTTAGAGAGAGAGTAGAGGCTATGAAGTTGTCCAAAGAACGTGTTTGTCACATATTGCATCAAGATTTAGACATGAGGAAGCTGTACGCGCTTAGAGTGTCACGAGTGCTCACTTATGACCAAAAACGCCGTTTCACACTTCAGCGGTTGCCATGACGAAAATCCACGAATTACGTTTTGAACTACTTGACTACCATCCTCCTTACTCACCAGATCTAGTCCCAAGCGACTTTTTTTTTTTGTTGCGTCCCTAAGCTAAAAGTTGAACTCGGGAAACAAAGATTTTTGTCGAATGAGGAGGCCCTCACCTTCGTAAATAACTATTTTGCAGAGAAAGACGGCGAGTACTAATTGAATGGGTTGAAGAGATGAGAGCATCGCTGGGAAAAGTGTATAGACTTACAAAGAGACTACATAGAAAACTTAAACTTAATTTGAGGAAAAAATGTCTTATATCTTTGTTAGGTCGGAAACTTTTCAGACAACCCTCGTACTAAGAATATTACAGAAGCTTTCCAGTGCGCGATTGAGCAAAAAAAAAAAAAAAAAAGCTTCTTTACTTAGGTAGAAATGAGGAAAAATGAAATGGAAGATTATACCGTGATATTTTACTGTCAAAAAGAAAAAATAATGGATTTATTACAGTGATGAGGAAGGAAACAGGGCAAAGAGCAAAAACTCGGAAATCGATACCTGTTGCAACCATAGCAAAATTAATGTAGATCTGGTAGATCAATTGTATACACGTAAAGTATAATGTTGCAAGAAACATTCATCGATGGCCTGTGGTAATTCTCTGCGACCTGTAAAATATCTCTACCACAAATGAACTATGTTTGTATAAATGAAGCAAAAAAAATTTACAAAAACTAGAATGAAGGAACATAAATCAAAGATTCAAGCACTGAACCGCTTCAGGCTCCCCAGACTGTAAATCCTAATTATGTATATAGGTCGTTGTTACATCTGCCCTAGAAGTAAAAATAAATCGACAGGAAAATTCTGTATGCGAGTACTATTTAAAAAACAAACAAAAAAGTATATGCATGTAAAGATGTTTTTATGATAATTAAATTAAATTAACTTCATTAAATATTTTTATTTCGGTACAAATTTCACAATATAATTAATTTTTCTGACTATTTATTATGAGTTTACTTTTGTTTCCGCTTTATTTTCATTGAATTAATATTTTTTTTAATTTTAACTGTTTATATAAAAAAAATAAAGCTACGTTTTTACATACACATTACATAAATTTTATTTTGTTTTAAACCCTTTGAGGACGACGCACAGTGGTTCATTGAAGCCTAAAAAGTGCACTTTATTGCTAATTTGTGAAATTTTTATTTTATAGATTTTGACGCGCGACGGCGCGCTGGGCAATGAGTCCACCTCTGTGTGTGAAGAAAAGTTTATTTTCTACTTTTTCATGCGGCTTGGCCTCAGTTTTGTTTGAAAACTCGTTTTTTACTTATTTTATTTTCTGCCTTTTTCACGTTAACTAAATTGTTCTAATATCAATTTAACCGAACTTAATTATATTTTTACTTAATTCTAATTTAATTTTAGTTTCTTACTTTCTTTTTAATTTTCCGTTTTCCTTTAATTTTTCTTAAATTTATCCTTATATTTCTTTCTTTCTTCTTTATTTTGAGTCAATTTATGAATATTCACAGTGAAATTTTTTTGCGTCCATACGACTCGAGAGTTTCCAATCGACTGACCGTACTTCGAACACAATCCGAACAGTTTCGATAACTCGGACTACGGTTTACCGAGGTTTCGAAAAATTTGAAATTTTGAAAGCAGTTACGATGAGATGATTGGAAGTCAGCACCGTGGTTGCCTGGAAGTTTTTGTTCAGCTTATCATTACCGACATTTTAAGTCATGTTTGGTGCCGATCCGAAAACAAACATTTTTCGAGTATCAAATCGTTGAAGTACTGCAACGGTTTTCTGAAATTCAAATTATGTTTTAAACAGCGCTTTTTAGCTGTATTCCAACTTGATCCCATATAACATGAATTTTCCCGATTTTCCATTTTTTCCACAGACTTTTCCTATTACTATGAATTTTTTTTAAAAATTTACATGAATTTTCCTCGATTTTTCATGCAAGTTTTCATGATTGTTGAAGAGAAAGTATTGATGCTAGTAGGACGGAAAAAAGTGATTCCGCATAGCTTATAAAACTTTTTTGTGGGAAAATTCCGGAAATTTTCCAGAAAAATTGGAAAATTCTGCATTTTTCCTGAAACGGATTTATCACTAATCATATCGATGAAAATTTTTCCGATGATTTTCCCGCTTTTCCGGGTTTTCCATGGAGTTTTCCACAAAAGCAACTTTATGCAACTCATTTCGCTCTACAACTTTGTCTTAGGTTGCAAAACGCTCAAACGCTTCCTTGGTCGGAAAAATTCCGGAAAAGCGTTTTACATGAATTTTCCTCGATTTTTTCTGAAAGTTTTCACCATTGTCGGAGAGAAAGTAATGATGCCAATTGATAGGGAACTTGATCCTGCATAATTTAGAAAACTTTTTTACCGGAAAATTGCAACTCATTTTGCTCTACAACTTTGTCTTAGGTTGCAAAACGCCCAAACGCTTCCTTGGTCGGAAAAACTCCAGAAAAGCGTTTTACATGAATTTTCCTCGATTTTTTCTGCAAGTTTTCACCATTGTCGGAGAGAAAGTAATGATGCCAATTGATAGGGAACTTGATTCTGCATAATTTAGAAAACTTTTTTACCGGAAAATTTTCCGGAAAAGTCGGAAAATTCCGGAAATTTTTTTCGGAAAAATCGGAAAACTCTGCATTTGTCCTGAAATGGATTTATCACGCGACATGAACCTGTGCGCCAAATTTCAGCTCGCTGTGATGACGAAAATTGGGTCTACGAGAGTGTCGAAAATAGTAAAAAAGAAATATCTAAATATACAGACAGACACATTCGTGTACGAGTTAAAGGGACGGGCTGGCCTCAAAAAATCGTGGCCCATTTTAATATTTATCCCACCGGGCCCATGCACTTGAGTTTTATAGCTGCTCTGTGGATCAATACGGATGCTACGAGCTCGTAAGTATTACCTTGTGTTCTTGTGTATATATCCGATTGGTTGTTTGCGGCCCTATTGGAAATCTCATTGTGCATCCATGCGGATGCTTATGGCGCTTAACGTGTTAACCGCAGTCCCTGGGAAGAATAAACGAAACAAAAGTAATTCGTACAATTTCGATAGACGAAGTGTTTGGATTTAGTTTAATAGGAATTTATTGCATTATTCTCTTTTTCCCTTCTAGTCTTTTATAGTTTTCTGAATTCCGAATACATTTGCATGTAATGTTAAAGCTTTTACATAAAAAAGTAAACATTTTTAAGCGTCACATAGAAAAGACCTATGCAACGATCTTGACTGTATTTATTTGTTGAAATAAGTTAGTTTACTAGCGAACTACTTTGGTTATAAATTAAAATATATATATATAATATATATAATATATAATTTTTTTAAATATTTGAAATAATGACACAATTTAAAGAAGAAAAAAATTGCCGACATTTTTTCAGCATAATTTCTCGACAAAGGCACTTCGTACCACAATCAAAATACGAAAATGCACATCTTTCAGGAGGTTTTCTGGCAGCACTGAGTATTATTTTGTTTTCAATTCTCTGAGGCAAGCCTTGAGGCGAGCTTCAAGGAAGCCTGAGAGAGGTCAGGCATGAGGCTTGTTTGGATGTATTTCCGCCTTAATACCCTGGGCACACGACGCGCTAGAATGATCATTGATCCAATTACGTAATTGATCGAATGATCATTGCTTGGCACGGCAAGCACACGATACATTGGGCGCGTTCACTGCCACCAAAATAGTGACTTTTTGTCGACTACGAGTCACTACCGACCGTTCACTCCGCCAATTTTGACAGTAAACGACTACGCTTGACTACGACTATCGTTCACTCCGCACATTGAATGTACCAAATAGTCGACTACATTCGACTACGCTCAGGAGGATAGTCGATCGTAGTCTGTTTGACAGAACTACACTACGACAACGACTACGCTACCGAAGTGGCAGTGAACGCGCCCATTGACGACAAATCGATTTGACAGATGACAGTTCTCAATTTTTCCAAATAAAAACTGTGATTTATGAAGTAATTTGTGAAAAATTGACGAGCTATGTAATAGATACATAAGATGAGAATTTTTTTTTTTCAATATTTCGCTTTGGAAAATATGCATAATTTACCTTGAAAAATGTATCAACAAATTTCACAAATTACATCTGAACAGTGATGCCTGGAAAATCAACTGATTTTTCCAATGACTTGCAATTTTTCACCACTGAAAACGCATTTATCGGCAAGAGGAATGACAAGTAATGCATAATTACAAACCAATGAGCTTGTGGAAACGTAATTGGTGCAATGACGAAACGAATGATTATTGCACCAATGATGCAATAATACACGAGCTATACAATGATCATTGCTCCGTGTGTCTAGGGTATAACGCGTTCTTCTTAATCTGCATCACTTTCCTCCAATTCAGATTGGAGCGAGTCTTCATCTTCGCTGGGAGTATATATGTGGATTGTAAAGTCGAAAAATCATAAAGATTCCTCCAACTGTTATTTCACACGTCGAATGTTCTTTGCATAGGATATTTTAACCTGATTTCCATACAAATGGAAATAATCCTGAAAAAAGGGAGAAAAATAAGGTTGCGATAGGATAAAGCAAAAAGTACTGTTGGGACCAGTCAAGAAAATGGGCTTGCGCAAAAGAATTCGCAATTATATTCACTGAATTCCGTCAAAATAATAATTAAACTCACTAACACTTAATTTTTTATGTAAAACCAATCATAAAGTTTTCCGCCAACTCGATCAAATAAGCAAAGCTTACTTTTTGATATCGTCCAATCATTTACAGTAAGGTGCCGACTGAGACAAAACTGAGAGACGAGAACTTCTCACACATGCAAAAATGATCCAGAAGTACGGAAAGAGGAAATTAGCACCACAATAGAGTAGGTACATATAGTTCTCCCAAAAGATTTTTTTTTTTAAATTTCTTGGGACGTTTATCTCATTAGTCCTCAAAGGGCTAATATTATATTTAAGCATTTTAAAAATTTCTCTGGAGTTCAACAAATGGTCCACGATGCCTATACATTTCATTCAAGCCACCACACTTACTATTTAGGTTTGATCATGTCAATTTGAAGATTAAGAGGCTCCTAATCGTAGCTTAATATCAAAGTTAAAAATAAACGAAAAATATTTGTAAGCTTATCTTCTAAATTCTCGACTGTCAAATTAGCCAATAGTTGGCAGATACGAAATAAATTTTCAGTTGTGTTTTTTTTTTTTTTTTTTTATATAATTGTGCATTCATCATAAGTTAGTCATTAGTTATTTCCGCCGCCTTCAAATATTTCTACCGTAATTCAGAACAGAAAAGAAGCTCGAAGATGTTTGCATACCATTTAAAGATCTTTTATGGATAGTTATCAGAGTACAGCGAGTGACATATTCTTTGTTTATCAAAAACACATACGCGTACACACATCACATACATCAAAGAAGCCATAATTATATTTTAGACTTTGAATTCATATTAATTCCAGTGTAAGCGCAAGGGGAGTTTCTTTTTGATTATACACAGCAAAAAAAAAACAAAATGAAAAGTGGTACTTCTTCTTATTTTTTTGTTTTTTTTTTTGTTTTTGATTCACCAAAATGCACAGTACACAGCTCATAAAACAAAAAACTGTCAACACTCAGAGGAAGAATAATAAAGAGCGCATCCAGAAATGATCAAATAACACAAGTCAAACACAAAGATAATATTCGCGTATGTATATAAAGTACGTGCACCCATATATAAATATTCCCCTTATGCGAAACGGTGCACAAGGTGGTATGAAAGCAATTCGAAAGGAGTTATCAAAACATCAAGGTAATTTACATTCCACCAAGGAAACTCTGTCCTTATAGTTCCCGGGATTTTTATTTTTTTTTTTTTTGAAGAAGTGTTCAAACTTAACTTGAAGAAAATTCAAAGAAAACAATACAAAGCAGACTCTGGTGGTGCCCGTGAAAGTGTTCCGTTCAAGACTAACTGCTCCGCAGAATTTGATTTTATGTGGGGCTTGACTTGTTGGAGAATACCTGAACAAAAACCTGAAGGTGAGAAGAGCTGCTGTAGATATGATGATGATGATGGGAGCTCCAGTTATACTTGAATGGGGTATACTACATATATATGCCATCATACATATACATGCATATATACAGAGGTATGTAAGTTACTTTAGATGTGAAATTGCAAAATTTTCTTCAGAAATCCATCATTATTATGTATATAGGTATGTAGAGTGGGAGCACCTGTATTTATTTTTTTCTTTAACTTATAGGGACAAATATGTATAGAAAGAATTCTCGTACATAGGTATATAAATTACGTTAGAGTCTAGATTGCGTTCGGTGTAACTTTACTCTTCACAGATAATAAGAAGAAGAAAAGGAGGCTTGTAATGAAATTTTCGCATATGGGGGTTAGCTTGCAAACCTTATTTGGAGTGATTACAGCTCGTGTGGTGCACATACGAAAAGCAATAGCCATAGAAGTAGCAATATAAGAAAGACAGACATCCGAAATTACGTCGGTGCATTAGAGAATCAATAGTCACTAATAAGCCGGAGGGTCTTCTTTTGGCCTTTGTCTAACGCGGACAATGCAGTACGTCTAGCCCCTGCCCAAATATGGGAATTATATTCTTATCTAGGTCTGATATGAGATTTGTAGACTTATGCCAAATCTGATAAAGTAAAATATTTTTCGCATCTTTGCAAGAAGCGCAGGCATTTCAACGCGTTTTTGACAATAACAAAAATGTGACCGGACCAACTAAGATTATTGGATATTTCAATGCCTAAGATGTTAAGAGATGGCGAGCTCGAGATATCCTCTCCATCGACGCAAATGAGTTGAGTGAAAGTTGGAGTATGTTTGAATGACCAACAAAAAAACATTGCATTTTGGAAGCTACAAACAAGACCTGATTCGCTCTGCCCATGTGGGTTGTTCATTTGTCAACTATAACATTCCCACTGGAATCAACTATAGCGTTGAACGAGTACACGAAATCAAGGGTGCTGTCGTCTGCAAAACTATGAATAGAATTGAAAGTTAAAGCTAGCAGCTCATTAATAAAAATTAAGAAGAGAATAGGACGACATCGTCTCGTCAACAGCTACGTCCTCATGTGGTGGTACTTCCATCTACTACGGTAATATTGTGTAGACTCGATAACTATGTGGTATCCAAGTTGCTGTGCTTCTAGATCCCGTTGTTGGCCTTACATCAACTACGGTGATATTGTGTCGATCTATAAAATCGCCCGCTAGCTGCCCTCCCATTAACGAAAAGTTATTTCAATACATCAGCACATCCAGGCTGTCGTCATAGAGACAGTCTGGACCTAGGACGAATTTGTCAGACTTTTTTATACCAGCATCCAAACTTTCCGCAAACGAATTCTGTTTTAATAAATTCTTTATAGGTGTCTACATGCTGCCACAGTAAGTTTGGGTTTGTTAAACACCAGAACATAAGGCAGCAGAGACCAGAACGCCTTGCGGAACACCCCGCGGTAGTGTTAACCACAATACCGAATTCGTCTACATGAAGCTGTAAAACTAAATCTGGCTCCCACCTCCAAAAGTTTAGTCCCAGGTCCACATCATTACAGACTATTAAAGACCTACATACCAAGAAACTGAAAGCTTTGTTATATTGTTATTGTCACCACTGTACATCACCTCGCTCAATTTGTGACCAACAACAACAATCCTTCGCAGATTCTTCTCGTTCTACACATATCCTTTTTTCTTATTCTTTAAAAAACTACTTTGTGATTGATACAACTTGAAGCTCATTTAAAATAACGTAAAACATTACTCAACGTAAATATAGACAACACCCAAAGTAGTATCCTCAAAAATCGTTTAGATTCAGATCGTCAACCCTTTGAAACCCTGTTTTTTTTACACATTCCCAGAGCACATAACACATACATACACATATACATGAGATGTCAAAGGGTTAAAAACAGTTCTTATTTTGCATCAATCTTTTTTGGAATATAAACTCTCTACCCAATTTTTCTCTGTCTGCCCTTACATAACTGCAGGGGTAGGGTAGGATAAATTTAAAAGCCCACCAGTAACCCTCGTGCCTCACCACAATTAAATTTTAAATTGACAATTGACAAACACCTTTAAGAGCTGGCAACATTCTCTTAAACTCTTACTTTGTGTTTATTTTTCCTTTTTTTTTCTGAAAATAAAACCAAAGGAATTTTAACTTTTATCCTGCAATGATCAACCGAGAAAACAGAACTAGAGGAACAAAAAAAAACTGAAAAGAAGGAACTTTCGGCCAGAGGTGGAAAATATGATAACGAGAAAGAAGCAAAAACAGGAAAATGGAATGGGTGAATTTTTAAGATTAAAAATGGAACAAAAACAAGAACTTCTGAATGTGGGCTGTTGCTTGTGCTGCGATGCAAGTTAACCAATGATGGCTTATGTTTTTGCTGTTTGCCTTTTGCCTCTTTGATGACGGTGGCTCTGTGTGTGCTTAATAACTGAACTGGTAAGGAATTTCAGGAATTTCGAATTCACTGAATGACCTTCTCAAAAGTGTTGTCAGTTTTTTTTTTTTGCGTTTTATATTAGTTAGTTTCATACATACCTACATATGCACAATGAATCAGAAAATTATATATATACCTACGCACATATGTACTATGTCTGTAAATGCTAATAGGTAAAACAAAAATAAACAACGAATGTCCGGCAACAATAATTGATACGCGATATATGTATGTATTATGTATGCCTGTATAATATTTTATTCAGGGATAAAACATATAAAATTTGTTGGAGAGTTTGCTCTTTTATATTTTAACACCCATGTATAGGTTGATGGGTTTGGGACGGGTATTCTGATTTAATCCATAATAGAATAGAATATAAAAAGACCACGAACGAAACTTTTACAGTCGCGTTACGGTAGCTTATCTTATTTAAGGTAGCTGGAAATAATTGAACAAGATCAAAGGTTATGCTCTTTTTTTTGCGGCACGTTTTGATAAATACCACACCCCAGACATTCAGTTATTCTGAAAAAAATACCTATATGAATGTAGATCGCAAAAATAAGGTAAATTACGTCCATACAACCTTTCCACACGAAAACGATCAAAAAGTGCTTGTTTTGGACCCGACCGACTCTAATTTGGATAAAACTTACACAATTTGTCGGAAATACCAAAATAGCAGCTCACCCGTATTCCTCCTCCACCCCCCCCCCCCCCCTCCACTTCCCTAGGGGGGCTACAATTTTTTGTGATTTTACGATGAAACACATCATTTTCAAAAAATTATATTTCGAGAACGAAGCAACCGATTTTCCTGATTGAAATGCCAAATAAAACTTAATGCTTTATATTTTTTATAAAAAAATATAGCAGCACTGAACAAAAAATAAATGTTTGTTAATAATAGCTGTTTTTTTTTCTTTTTTTCAAAAATATAGTATTATTTACTATTGACGACTTCTAGCACTTTTTTTCTTTTTATTTTTATTTTGAATCTAGAAAACCATATTTATCTATGTACAAAAAATTGCGATGGTATTCGGCTTTGTTTTTGAGATATGAATTTTTAAAGTCACCGTTGGGTAGTATCTCCTTTGTTCGAACACTCACAGTGCTCGAACGCATTTTGAAAGAAAAAAAAATTGTCGAATGGCTTTCGACGATAACCAAATGTGGTTTTCCGTAAAAGTCCGGTGAACAACTAGATGTCGTTCAAAAAATAATTCGGAATGGAAACAGAAAAACGCCGTTTAAGGCAAAAAATGGTACTACAGTTTTTTTAAAGCAACATAAAGAACTAACTCAGCGCAATCCTGAAGCAATAAATAAAGCCAGAGCAGTAAATACAGAGGAAAATATTAGTAAATGGTTCCGTGATCTGGAAAAATATCTTAATACTGAAAATTGTGACGATATTTTGCCAGACCCCATACAAAATTATAATGGTGATGAAACATAATTTAGCATGGCTCCGAAAACTGGCCCAGTTATTGCTCCTAAAGGCTATCGTAATCTTTATGAAGTTAAATTTGGACAAGAGAAAGATACTTTAACTTTAACAGTGCTTCTGGTTTTTGCTGTAAGTGACGAAACTTTAACACTGATGATTATCTTTCCCTTTCTGCGCCCACCAGCAAAAGTGGAAAACAGTATACCGGACGACTAGATTTTAGGACGATCTGAAACTGATTTGATGAGCACGGAAACATTCTATGAATACGTCGCGAACGATTACAATGATTGGCTAAATAAAACCAATGTTAAAAAGCCTGTATTATTTTTGGTTGATGGTCATAAATCGCATTTGTCTTTGCAGATCAGTGAGTTTTGGGCGAATAATCAAATAATTTTGTATTCTCTTCCTCCAAACACAACACATTTGATGCAGCCGGCAGATGTAGGAGCATTCAAAGGACTAAAAACTGATTACAAAAAGACAGTAAGGTAAGGTGATGTTATCACTTGAAGCAGATCTTTTCCCAAAGGACATTGGTGCTCAAATAGTCTTTGAAACTATAAAAACGGCACAGGCAAAAACCATATTTTTGACATTGCCAGAATCGGATGTTCTGCAGGCAGAATCCGAGAGTTTCTCTTGTGCATGAGATTGATTGCCAAATAATTGGCAAACCACTATTAATGTCCTATTTTTTATTTAATTTAAGTTTGATGAAGCTAAAATCTGAAAATCTTTTGTTTGTGCAATTATTTTGTTTTGTTTTATTGTTGTGATGATCGAAAGACGAATTGATTTATTTTTGTTAATTATCTACTAAGTTTAGTCGGTATACCGAAGATTAAGTAGAGCTGCACACCTACTACTTATATTTCAAAATAAAATGATATTTACATTATACTTTTTTAAGTTTTATTATTATTCCCAACCGAATGAGCTTTTAAAATCCAATGATCGAAAATAGGAAACTACGTGTCCGTCCTTAGGCTTTTCATGATCGACTGGCAAATTGGCAATTTTTCCGCTTTTCTTCAAAAATTCAATTAATCGACTTAATTCTCTGGAAAATGTAGTTGTTACCAGAGGCATACTAAAACAAACCAATAGACTAATGTAATACAATTTCTCAATCTCCTGCACAATTCTTTTAGAACGCAAAGCAAATAAGAAATCCAGTAAAGTGATCGATAATTGGAGACACTCACTCACTGTTTCGGAAATGTTATTGACTTACTATATCTGTGTAGTTTATCTATAAAAGTCTTCTTACGTAGCTGTACTTAAGTTATTTATGCCTTCCTACCTCTTCCATAAAACTACATTTGGGTTTTCGTATTGAGTAATTTAGCAATTCAGTAATTCGCAATCTGCATGTTTTACCCGAACGAGTACGATTAATTCAAAGTGTGAAATAAATAAGTAAAGCGATCAAAAATCTTATTCAAAGATCTACACGTGTGTTTAAAAAACGTGTAGTGATGAAAATAGTTATATTGTATTGAAGAAAAAGTACAATGAAGTGGAAGTGTAGTGATTGCGTACCATCGTACAAGATTTAACAGTATGTACTTTTTAGATCGAACAAAAACAAAAGTTTATTGTATGAGGACCCCCCTTTTAATTTTTAACTTTATTTTAAATTGAAAATTTGAAAATTTCATAAGTGTCTACCTATTACGGTTCAAGAGATACAGCGATTCTTAAGCAAAAAACGTCGAAAAAATCACGTTTCTTGTATATTTTTGTTTTGTTATTTTTTGTAATCTGGCGATAGAAATACACACTTTGTGAAAGTTTCAACTGTCGGTTCACGAGATACAGCCCACTGACAGACAGACAGACGGACAGCGGAGGCTTAGTAATAGGGTCCCGTTGGCACCCTTTGGGTACGGAACCCTAAAAATGGCCGTTTTTTTGGTACAAAAATGGACATATTTTCAGCATCATTATGAAGAACTGGTAAGTCGTGGAAATTCACTATTCAGGAGAAAAATGTTCGTAACAGAGTACTAATGAATGTGAAACAAAGAACAGAAGAAATATATGCAAAATATAGGAACTGGGGTGTATATGACCCAAGTGCAAAAAATCCGTTTTCGGCGTAAAAAGTGAGCTATGAAGTTAAAATGATCGATTACCCGCTTCTCCCTCTTTAATTTGATACCAAACATGACGTATTTTGGATAACCCCCAATGAGGGGTGGTACGACCCCCATCCCCAAAAATATTTCATCTATTTTTTTGTACTCCGATGGAAAAAACCCCAATGCTCTACGACCCTCCCACACAGAGTTAGCCGTCCTTCAATATTGCGACACTGCTCACGTTTTCAATAACTCCCCAGGTATGTTAGAGAATCGCAAGTGGAAAGTATAGAGTTTTAATCGGGGAAAACGAAAATTCTCATCTCCCAAACTCTCCTAGTTACAGAATCCGGCCCCTGGACGTTGATTTGCTTTGCTCATCAAATGCAAGCTCTACAAGCACGTCCACCGGAAACTTCGAGGTATTTAGACTTAGAATCGCTCAATAGAACCTTGTTTCAGTGGAAAGCTCTCCAGTGGCTAGAAAGAAACTTAAAAAAGGAAGCTATGCTGCATCAAAAAGTACTGTTGTATGCAATAAAATAAAGGAGAGGATATTCAAAGTTCCTTAGAATGTAACTGAAGAAGTTGAAGCAGACAAAGACACAGAAGAGATTATACGACAATTGAAAGAAAAACTCTCGAATTTTGTGCATCTAGATAGTTAGCGCTTATAGCCTCAAAATTAAAATAAAAAAAAAGGGACTAGAGATCCCAGTAAAAAAAAAAAAAAAAAAAAAACAATTATATGGGTACCTCTCATCAGTGCAGTGCTCCCATAGTGCGTTACCAAAGTTAACTTAATGACAAGTTAAGGATACAGAAGAGTTTTCCGATTGTTTTACATTTAAAATGCGCACGGCAAGAAAAGGAAGAAAGAAGAAAACTTTCTTTAAAACTTTTATGAATAAAGGTAAAAAATGTGAAAGCGCAAATTGCATGCAACGAAACAGAATGGCAAATGTTTCATTTTCGTAGAGAAGGGGCGCAGTTTTCACGTTTTACTCTCACAAAATGTTCCCGCGTTTTTATTGTTGCTGTAATCCTATGATATTTGTACAGCTCATGTTTCTGTTTACATTCGTTTTGCTCTGAAGAGATTAAGTGGGAGAACTCATGCTGGATTCCGATTCTGATATTTTCGGGAAAAATGAGAATTTCATTTGAGAGGAACTTTACATCTCCTTTCAGCATCTGGGCCTAAACGAAATTTCTTTTTCTTAAAAATGGGAGATAGTATGACCTGATGTACATTATTATGAATAGGTTGAAAGGATTTTGAGGGATTTAAAAGGATTTTGTCGTTCGCATCATCCTACGTTCTCTCGATTTTTGCTTTTAATTCGTTGTCTCAGTTGCACTACAATAATGCATAGCCAAGCTCTTTTCCCCCCATATGACATTATTGTTTCGGTCTAAAAAACATGAAAAATTTCCAATTTTCTCGGCTGTGGCTTATCTTCTTATTAGGTTATCTTTGGCGTTACTTTGGGTATACGGTCACCTTTAAAAATTTATATCTCAAAAACGAAGCCGAAAGGAATCGCAGTTTTTTGTACATAGATAGATATGAATTCTAGCTTCAAAATAAAAATTGCAAAATTGCAAATTGCAGCTTTCGAGTTACTTTGGACAGCCAAAAGCATACGAAAGCAGCTAAAACCAGCTATATCTGTAATATTGAACAGACCCCCGGTAATATGAGATAGCTTCTGTGTAAAATTCCCGGTCAACAATGTGTTAAAACTGTGGTTCAATCTACATTCTACGATTATGTAGAGCTCTGCATCTAGAGTTGCTATAAAGACCCTTTTTTATTTATATTATTTTCTGGCCAATACGAGTTTTCGCAAAACTTTCTTAACCCTTTAGCTAATTAATTTTGTTTCGAAAAACTTTTTCTGCCTGCTTAATTATTTGTCATCGAAGACGAGTCTACTCGACAAAAACAGAGTAAAAATATTGGAAATAAATAAAAAACAGTTTCCAGACTAACGAATATTCTATTGTATAATTTTTTAAAAGATCTTTATTTGCCCTTCTTCAGGAATATAAATTACAGTTGATTCGTTGAATGATAATACGAACGTAATTTTACAATAATGAATAAGGTTCTAAGGAAAAAATTTCCAGTAAATTTCTTAGAAAAACTTCAAGGCTTCCCTACATCAGGTTGAGACTTCGTTGATTTTATATCGGAGCCATACAGTTTCTTTCATTTCGTAGCAAAGACCGGCAAACGACACTAGACCACTCTTGTAGACTTCTTCTTGAATACTACCATCAATTACGCCCACACCCCTGGGTGCCGGATATCTGTTATTTACTAAAGGTGATAACCCAATGAATGCGGCAGGCGTTGCGTCGCTTTGACAGCTCAATAGAATATACGTGTTTAAGTTCGTGCTGGCCAAATGGCTGTCACGCTCGCCGGATTAGACGCGAAAGTAGAGCAATATTCTACTTTTAACGTGCGGCAGACGCTTTGATAGTTCTTTTGATTGATTGAATGCAAGAACTGCCACATCTGATAACTCTGATATATCCACTATTATACTTTTAAATAATAACTCAAGCTTTTCTATCACTTTTTCTTTTTATAAATAAATCTTAAGAGTACCAACGCGACGCGTCCATTTGATCTTGCTCAAATCCTACACGCGTCTGCCGCAAAAAAACTGAGAACTCTCAAAGCGACGCAACGCCTGCTTCGTTCATTGGGTTTTCACCTTAGGTCTGTTCGATGACAATACAGTGTTTTCATCAAATAAATCTCTTTCTTGTATGAGGTAAGACCTTACTCCGTCTTAAATAAATTTCATTTCGATATCAGCTGATTGAAGTGGCGTACAATCAAATGTTATATTTTTTAAAGGCTGTTAAAAGATTGAAGAAGTAAGAATTTAAACGTTTAGATAAATAACGATATCGGTAAATAAAGCTACGGTGGTTACACCGAGTCGCAGAAAAGAATTCACTACAAGATATCATCTGAAACAGGTCCTATAGCGTAGAAGTATCGCTCCTACAGAAAAATGAAGCTTAAACAAATTGCACTAAATATGGTTTCTTTCTAATGGTTTAAAAAAAAAATTGCATGTAGAACAAATTAATGGAAATTATAGCGTTTGAACAAAATACAAGATACTTTTATATAAAAAAAAACGCCTGCAGTAAGACAAGGCAAGAATGTGTCTGATGTCATCCGCTAACTGGGTTACTTCATGGTTTGTATATTCCGGGGGTTACGACTGCAGTGCTCCACTGTCAGAAAAAGTGCAACACTGATTTGATCCCATCGAAATCAACATAATAAGTTAATAAGCTTGGTGTATAACTACAAAAAGTTATAGTGAATTCTTTTCTGCGGTTTGGTGTTAACACTGCCACTGAATCTGTCATTCTCGTGCTCTTTTCTTCCCTATTGGTGTGATTGGAAGAAATGAGTCAGGAAATGACAGATTCGGTGGCGGTGGTTCCACCTAATCGCAGAAAAGAATTCACTATAAATTGCTGCTCCTAATTAAATTAAAACTAAATTTGTATTAAATGGCTTGGTGAAACGGCCCTAGACTCTTTGAAATTGCAATTTGGTCTTTACAGGGCGCGTTCACTGTCACCGAAATAGTGACTTTTTGTCGACTGTTTTTATAGCCTAGATGAAATCTAAAGGGTATACTAAGTTTGCCATTCCGTTTGTAACACTTCGAAATAATGATGGTAGAGCAAAATGGACCCACGCATAATATGTCCGTGCGCACGATAAATCGAGAACGCGTGTACTTAGCTTAGAGAGCTGAAATTTCGTACGAGGACTTTAAAAAAAGAAAGTAAAATTAATTTCGAAAATGAGACAAACCGGGCAACTTTCCTGGGGTTGCCATACAAAAATTTCGTTTATTACTACATATTTGGACACTACATGAGAACGCGTCAACGTCGAGAGCTGAGATTTTGTACATGGTATTTTTATAAAAATAATAAATATAATTTCAAATATGGATTAAATCGGGCAACCCATTCTTGGTGTTGCCATATAAAAATTTAGGATTTTTACGTATACCTACTGTGAAAACGAAAAGTTCTATACGGTTTTAATGTACTGAAAAGTTCGTCAGAATACGAAATCCTCTAAAATTGGTTATAATCATCTTTTCTGTCCGACAAACCGTTCTAGAAATATATGCAAAAACCACTTCAAAAATCAAACTTGCACAGAGAGGTGACCATACGAAATTACAAACAGGTATTCATCTAGGGTATCATGAGAATTGCTCTTATACCAATTCTAGCTTTTTTACTTGTTAACGACTACGCTTTACTATGACTATCGTGACATTAAACGCGCTAGGGTACGTAACTAGAAATGCCAATGGATATCTTATTATTAACTCAAGAAGAATCAATTTAAGTTAGTTGTTCAATTGCACTCATAACATAAAATGCACCTAGGAACAAGTGTGATACGGCTGTATAATTTGTACCTATAATTTTAATTTTTTTAAACATTCTTGGACACATTCCAAACGCACCAAAATGCATGATACGACAAAGAAGCTCTTCCTCAAACCACTCAAATTATCACTGTAACGTGCTGAAAAGAAAATTAAATTCCATCGCAAAGTTAAAGTTCGTAAAACCAGCAAATCGAGTTCTTCAACATTTTAGAGATTTTCCGCATCTGAAGGTCACAGCAGCACAAATGAAATATTTTCAGTGGGTACTAAACATTTTTTTCTTTCGTTTGTTATCATAGCTACAACTTTGTCGTGTGAAATTTATTTATATTGCATACATAAAATGGACCAAGAAATAGTTGCAACCCATGAAAAATGGGAACACCTTGAGATCCGCGGCTCTTACCCGATTTTTTTCAAACTTTGCTCATTTGTTCTTATTTACACGCAAATCACGAATCTAAAATTAATTTTGCGAGCAAACATATACTTTTCAAGATATTAAACTTTAAAAATCGCGAAATTTGTACTGCACTTCACAACACAATTTGACATTCTCGCAATTAATTAACTCTTCTTCTTCTTTTTAGTATTAAAAAGAAGCAGTGGTACGTATGTATATACTAACCTTCCGAACATTCGGGTTACCAGCATTGCGTTTTTTTATTCATTACGAATATTCAATTGATGAGCATTTACTTAGAATGGAATAGAAAAACTTTTATTAAAGAAGCACACACACACACACAGGCAGGCTGGCAGGGGCACACACACACACGCGCGCTCCGCTTCGCTCCGCGCGCGTGTGTGTGTGTGCCCCTGCCAGCCTGCCTGTGTGTGTGTGTGTGCTTCTTTAATAAAAGTTTTTCTATTCCATTCTAAGTAAATGCTCATCAATTGAATATTCGTAATGAATAAAAAAACGCAATGCTGGTAACCCGAATGTTCGGAAGGTTAGTATATACATACGTACCACTGCTTCTTTTTAATACTAAAAAGAAGAAGAAGAGTTAATTAATTGCGAGAATGTCAAATTGTGTTGTGAAGTGCAGTACAAATTTCGCGATTTTTAAAGTTTAATATCTTGAAAAGTATATGTTTGCGCGCAAAATTAATTTTAGATTCGTGATTTGCGTGTAAATAAGAACAAATGAGCAAAGTTTGAAAGAAATCGGGTAAGAGCCGCGGATCTCGTGTTTAGCCGAAAAATGTATTGTCTTAGCTTTTTGCTCATGGAAGAGTTGAGATAACTCTTAAAATCCAATCGAGACTGCTAGACCAGCAGTTTGATGTGTAAAATGCGTGTACCGAACCATGACCCAGTATTTTGCGCAAGCACGTAATATTGAAGATTCTATTTATGGTTTGGCGAATTCCACCAGTACTTACATTTTAATAAAATTTGTAAAATTCTTTAAATTGTATTTTTTCACTACTCACTTTTGTGCTTGACCGACGGTTTCGTCTGTGCTCGGTTGGTAGAGATAAGCAGGTATTTGAGGGAAGCAAATCACATAATCCTCTGATGGTATTCCACTTTACTATAAACACCTTACACTGTAATCTTTTTAATTTCTTTCACTTTCTTCACTAATTCACTTATCACTGGTTGTTTATATTCAATATTCCTGACTTTTAAGACGAATAACTACACGCACGTCACTTTCTACTTGATGGAAAAGAAAACACCTTACACTCTCGTCGCCATCTTAACGTTTTTTTCTATTATTTTTATTTGTGTACAAAACTTAACGATTCGTTCAATTTGAATTAACCGATGGGAGGTATTTTTTTTATCTTCGCGACTATTTCAATTTCCCCACTGAAAAATGAATATATATAGGGCCGTCGTAAGTAGCTATTACGCAGCACACACAAATTTGCGAACTTGCGCCCACATTTGTCATCACAATAATTTTGCTCGGAATTAGTTCCTCAAATGATTACCGAGTTTAATTGTGTGCGTGTTCAATCAAGCTACAGTCATTGATATAAATAATAATTGTATCACAAATTTACAACTTGTAATCAGAATTGCACAACCGTCCGATCAGAAATTTTAAAATGGCCAAAGCTGTTTGCTTGCAGGAGTATTGGTAAGAGCCCGTTCTGCAGCTTAGAAAATTGCAGCAGGAAACTTTTCTTCCCCTGAATGTCGCTCAACGACGAAAAGTGAAGCATGCTGCAGCATGTGGTCCTAGCTATGACAGCAGTCAATTCATATTATACATGTTAGTAAAATTGTCTGATGTCATGAAGCCCAAGATGACCGACCGTGGCTCATATTAGTCATACCTTATGTCAGGCTGTTGTAAAATATTAACGGTAAATTTTCAACAGCACAGATATTTACAAAAGAGAGTTTCTTGTATTTTGACGTTTCAGTTTGACATTTTATTCGTAGGAAGTCAAATTAACTCGAAAAATGAAAATCTTTGCCGAATAGAGTATTGTTGTCCACCATATATGCATTTGGATAAAGTTACTGCAGAGTTATTGCAGAGGATCCGCTTCCTTTAAAGCGGAATGGAGAGAAATGTCAAATTTATGCAATACAACTTACTATATACGGCTGCGACTGCCTCCGTCTATTGGGCGCAATCAAAAACTGTGATTTTATTGAACACGCACACAATTAAATTCGGTAATCATATAAGGAACTACGCGAAGTAATATTATTGCTTGGCACGTCTAAGCCAAACTTCCTTCCTTCCCTAAAAAGTTTTCGTCTGGATCGGCCCTTACTCGTTTCGTAGGTGATGACAAATCTTGGCACAACGTCTTTTCAGCCAGCTTTCTGCTAAAGCTGACTGAAAAAGCCGAATTGAACACAACTGGTGTTTTTGACATTTGCAACTTTAACTTGTTTATCTTGAGAATATTTATTAAGGAACGACAGTTAATGCTTCCAATTTTCCAAAAATTACGATAAATCCATACTTTTTTGAATAGTTTTGATATGTACCAATTACATGTAAAAATAATACTGAGTTTTTTTTTATGTTACACAGAAACTACTTATTTTTTACTAACTCTATAAGTTTTCTTCCATTTTAACATGTTTGGTACCTGTTTACTTCTTAAATGTGTCAACAGAAGCCATTCTCATCTAATATTCGACATTCGCACAGTTGGCAACATTAAAAATTCCCTCAAGTTGGCAGTCATTGGGCTTGAAATTTGCAATTTGATCAAATCTCAAGCCAGCTTGAAGCTGGCAAAAAAGTTAAAGCTCCAATTGTGTTCTTCTACATTGATTTACATTGTCAACAAATCTCAAGCTGGCTGAAAAGCTCCAATTGTGTTTCAGGCCTAAAGGTGAAAACCCAATGAACGCGGCAGGCGTCGCGTCGCTTTGACAGTTCAATAGAATATACGTGTTTAAGTTCGTGCTGGCCAAATGGCTGCCGCGCTTGCCGGATTCGACGCGAAAGTAGAGCAATGTTCTACTTTTCGCGCGCGGCGGACGCTTTGACAGTTCTTTGGGATGACTTTAAACTGTTTATATGCTTGGTATGCTACAAATGCAAGAGCTGCCACATCTAATAACTCTGATATACCCATTATTTCACTTTTAAATAATAATTCAAGCTTTTCTATCACTTTTTCTTTTTATAAATAAATCTTAAGAGTACCAACGCGACGCGTCCATTGGGCCATGCTCAAATCCTACACGCGTCTGCCGCGGAGAACTGTCAAAGCGACGCGACGCCTGCCGCGTTCATTGGGTTTTCGCCTTAAGCGTCCGTGCTTCAAAGCTCACATGCTTCTAGCATGCTACACTTTTGGTTGGAGATGTGGGGAGAGGAAAAACTCCATGCTTCACTTTCCTAAGCTGCACCGCGCAGTATACTAATACTACAGAATAGCTATATAAACTGTGGCAATACTACTCCAAGCAAATATTTTGAAATTGTGAAATTTCTGAACCGGCTATGCAGTTGTTTACGTGCGATTTGATTTGAGGTGATAAAATAATTCATATTGTAAATTTGTGATACAGTTATTGTTTATATCAAAAACTGTACCATTCAACACGCACGCAATTAATATTAACCTCAGTATTCATATAACGCAGCTAAATAGTTCCGCTTCGCGCTGTGTACAGATGATTCGACATTCTTGCCCAAAACAACACATTAACATTTAACGTTTTCTATTTCAAAAAATGCAAAAAGGAAAAATTTAACAAATGGAAATTGATTTAATATTGTACGTAAGTAGTTTTGCCCAAAATGAACTTAAACAGTATTTTTGTAAGCAGGGACCTTACTGCAATTTGACAATTGGGAGACTGTTTACATAATTTTTTTCGAGTGCTATGCTCAGCGCTCCCTCGTTACAAATGGCTTCAAGAACTTTTAATGAAGGTTCAATAAAACTCTAGCTTTCGATAATGGTGAAAGCTTTTTGATGTCATAAACGAAAGTGCAAGCACAATTATGCGCATACCCTTGTTTAAAGAAGAAAAACGGGCGAGATTTCAGATAACCAAAGCAAGCACCCCAGTACAATTTCTTCGACTTCAGAGTTCAGATTTTACGATGAGCGTTTACAAAAAACTTACGGATATACTTTTGCAAATTTCCAACAATAACAGAATGATACAAATAATGGAAGCGCTTTTATGTATTTCTATTATACTTGCCATCCACTTGATGGTTCGCTTCATACCTAAATCAAAAAAAGTTCAGGGAAAACACATTGTAGTAACAGGAGGTTCAAGTGGGATTGGATTGCATTTAGCAATTTTTTGTGCACGTAAAGGGGCCAATGTTACGATAATTGCAAGAAATATTCATTTGCTTGGTATATTTGTAAATAGATAATTTTTGTTTTCTTTTCACCAGTTATTTTATCTTTCAGAAAGTGCAATTAAAAGGCTTGAGGTACATCGACAAAATCCTGACCAGAAATTCACTTATAGATCTTTAGATATATCAAAAGATTATGAGGAAGTGGCCGAATGCTTATCCGAAATAGAAGAAACTATTGGTCCGATTTATATGCTTGTAAACTGTGCTGGTTTGGCAATATGCGGAGTTTTTGAAGAAATCTCAATTGAAGATGCAAAAAAACTTATGGACGTTAACTATTACGGGACGTATTACTGTACCAGATATGTTTTACCAAAAATGAAAGCAGCAAGAGAAGGAATAATAGTAATAACAGGTTCGCAAGCTTCTCTGCTTGGAATATACGGTTACGGTCCTTACGCTGCAACAAAATTCGCCCTAAGAGGGTTAGCTGAAACTATAGCAATGGAAAGTAAGCATTTGGGAGTTTCAGTTACTTTAGCACTTCCATGTGATACAAATACGCCAGGATTTGAAGAAGAGGAGAAATCTAAGCCGATAGAGACCAAAATAATTTCTGGAAGTGGAGGCCTTGCGCGACCAGAGTCTGTTGCGAAGAAAATATTTTGTGATGCTATAGTAAGTTTTTCCTTTAGATTTACATAGATACACAAAATAAATTGTGTGTACCAGGTTTCTTATTTTCTGCTCCATCTGAACCACTGAAATACATAATATGAAAATGGATTGCTTAACTTTCTATTTCATGTGGGTCTTAGAATAGAGAAGAGGAAGTGTGATAAGCTAAATTTAGCGTAATCAAATTCTGGTTGTGTTAAAATCTGTTGGCCTTGTGTGAGAGCTCAGTACAGACTTATAGTAGAATCAACATAGAGAATGGGCAAAACCCTCGAGCCATGAAACAGACTTCCTCACTACAACATGAGAGCCCCAACTTATTGTTAGTCCTAACATTCTAAAATATTCTTATGTAAAACTGACAAAAGTTTGATTTGAATAGCTCCTGCGCCCTAACTATTATTCATACAAAAAAAAAAAAAAAAAATCTTAAGCTCACTTTCTAATCTTCCCAACCGTAATCAAACTTTTGTCTTTCCTAACAAAATTATTTAAAAAAATTTACGTAACCAAATGACTATGATTCCCCATACAAAATTTCTCAACTGAGTAATAACTGCATATGTGAATGAGCCATGGTCCGATGAATTCGAATCAATCTGCCTACAGATTTGGACTACGGCCGCACATACACTATTGCCACTATTACTCAGCTGAGAGTTATTGGGCGTAAAATGGTAAGATTACTTTTAATCAAAACTATTTTATGATCTTGTTAAGTAAGGTATGTAGTAAGCGTGGCCTTTGGGACTCCATAGCATATAAAACCAATGAATGTCACTTTTCCATAAGTATCAATATAGAACATTTGAGAGAACGGACTCGCACGAACGTGCACGTATATTTTAGGTATCAACACTCCTGTTCTCTCTATAATCTAAGATGTGGGCACAATTTCTTGAGTCAAAAAAGCGCTTACGTTGGTGCCAACATTGAAAAAAAAAACATTGCCGGAAAGTTGAAAAAGTTAGCGCACTGCTCGAAAAGTGATTTTGATAAAACCTGTGTATTGCTTTTGGTAATAACCCTAAAAAATTAATTTAAAAACATTTATTTCACCGAACCCATTTATTTATTTATTGTTTACAGTTCTCTCTCAATTGGTACTTCGGGCTTAGACCGAAAGAGTCAGCAATATAAGTGAGCCCAATTTCTGCAATGTGTTTCTATGAACGTAGTCAGACCATATTACACAAGTCAGTGATCTGGATAGATATTAGATACATACAAATGTACTAGAATTTGTATTCTACAGATGTGGAGCACAATACCCCACGGTTATTTTTCAGTCCGTGCTAAAGCTTCTTTCTCTGAAGTTCAAATTTCCAAAAATAGTGGGTCTTAGAATAGAGAAGAGGAAGTGTGATAAGCTAAATTTAGCGTAATCAAATTCTGGTTGTGTTAAAATCTGTTGGCCTTGTGTGAGAGCTCAGTACAGACTTATAGTAGAATCAACATAGAGAATGGGCAAAACCCTCGAGCCATGAAACAGACTTCCTCACTACAACATGAGAGCCCCAACTTATTGTTAGTCCTAACATTCTAAAATATTCTTATGTAAAACTGACAAAAGTTTGATTTGAATAGCTCCTGCGCCCTAACTATTATTCATACAAAAAAAAAAAAATTCTTCTGGTAATCTTAAGCTCACTTTCTAATCTTCCCAACCGTAATCAAACTTTTGTCTTTCCTAACAAAATTATTTAAAAAAATTTACTTAACCAAATGACTATGATTCCCCATACAAAATTTCTCAACTGAGTAATAACTGCATATGTGAATGAGCCATGGTCCGATGAATTCGAATCAATCTGCCTACAGATTTGGACTACGGCCGCACATACACTATTGCCACTATTACTCAGCTGAGAGTTATTGGGCGTAAAATGGTAAGATTACTTTTAATCAAAACTATTTTATGATCTTGTTAAGTAAGGTATGTAGTAAGCGTGGCCTTTGGGACTCCATAGCATATAAAACCAATGAATGTCACTTTTCCATAAGTATCAATATAGAACATTTGAGAGAACGGACTCGCACGAACGTGCACGTATATTTTAGGTATCAACACTCCTGTTCTCTCTATAATCTAAGATGTGGGCACAATTTCTTGAGTCAAAAAAGCGCTTACGTTGGTGCCAACATTGAAAAAAAAAAACATTGCCGGAAAGTTGAAAAAGTTAGCGCACTGCTCGAAAAGTGATTTTGATAAAACCTGTGTATTGCTTTTGGTAATAACCCTAAAAAATTAATTTAAAAACATTTATTTCACCGAACCCATTTATTTATTTATTGTTTACAGTTCTCTCTCAATTGGTACTTCGGGCTTAGACCGAAAGAGTCAGCAATATAAGTGAGCCCAATTTCTGCAATGTGTTTCTATGAACGTAGTCAGACCATATTACACAGGTCAGTGATCTGGATAGATATTAGATACATACAAATGTACTAGAATTTGTATTCTACAGATGTGGAGCACAATACCCCACGGTTATTTTTCAGTCCGTGCTAAAGCTTCTTTCTCTGAAGTTCAAATTTCCAAAAATATTTATTGCATACCCCAGCTTAAGTAATATGAGGTTGGCATGGGATTGTCTACAAATACTCAAAAAACTAAAATATGGTCACTTTGATTTGGATGGCTGTCATTGTAATATTACAAGAATTTTATTTGCTTTATTTATCAATCCACTCAAAATCTATAGGATTTTCTAGTTATATAGTAAGCTTGCTCGACCCATTACATTTTCTATTTCTCCTCCACCTGTTTCAGGCAGCTAATGCTGAAATTAGAAGATTAACTAAGTGCAGAATATAGTATTCATTATAATCGTAATATAATCTTACTTATCTTGATCAGCTAACAGGATTCGCATAATTACAATAGATATTTGTAATAGTGCATTCAACATAAACGATTCAGAATGAAAATGTAAACCAAATATCTAGAAAAAATATTGGCATTCGTGAAACCTTTCTGCAGGATCCAAATCTTAAGACTGGTTTTAACGCGAGACTGCCGACAAATAATATCTTCAGCTGAATAAGCATCATTGATACAACCCGACTTTCCAGAGACAATATTATGTGCAGAATATGTCGAGAAGAAAACGAAATTCCTGAATAATACTTTTTTACCAATTAAAAGTAATGTTCCAGCCTTGTGTATAGAAGTATCTTCCTTGTTATAATGTCAGATGGCTTCACTGGTATCATTTTGAATAGTTTTGCTCACGCTTCGCTAAAAGCAAAGCTGTGCAACTGAAGTATGGACAAGGGGTTCAAACTAAAAACATACAAGGGCTTGGAAGTAGACAACGCTTCGATATAATATAAAATCCACGATAGCTAGAGCTGGACCTGATGTAGGGAAGGCCCACTGACATGTATAACATAGACTACTTGATCTCCTATTTCATATGGGTCCACTTTTGTTGGGAGGGGTGTGAAAACTATCTTAATTTCAAGTTTCATTTTCGCTTTAACAGTCATGTTACAAGGAAATTTCAAATATATTCAAAATTATTATTTTTATTGGAAACTTATCTCCCATAACATCACATATTCCTTAAACTCGATTTTTAAGGAAATAAAATTAAGCAATTTTTGGCTAAAAGTAGGACAGAGAAAGGATTACAAATCCATCTATTTATATTCTTTATATTTATTTGGAAAATGCACTGAATTGAAACTGAACTATGGTGGTATAAAACTTATTATTTCAAGTTTTCGTTAAACCAACTATGGAAAAGTGATCCCATGATAATGTAAGCGATTTCATGAGCAAATAGCCTGCATTTCTTCTTAGAAATTTACAGAAAATGTTTCTGGAGAAATTTTATTCAGTCTGATGGAGTTATTTTCAGATGCAATCATACAATGTGTGCCGTTGTCAGCCTTCAATGCATAACAATTCTAAGAAAAAACTGTCCAGTAAATTTCTAAAAAAAAAAAAATTGCGGCTTCCCTACATCAGGTTCAGACATCGCTGATGGTCGATGGCGTTGCCCGGCGATAATATCGATGCCTAAATAGGTGAAGGTGGGGTGGTTACAGATGCATAATATCTAAGCTATCATCTGAAGGCTACAACACAGTGAGAGCGACAAGTGTGTTGACAGCGGGCACTGCTTTATTTATTGTAAAAGAAATGCAGGAAGGAAAAAATTAAGGAAAATCTTTAATATAGCTTATGCGGCCCACTTAAAATCTAGTTTATTTACTACTATCTTTTAATTTGCTATGCTTTATAAAAATAACAAAGTCCACATAAAATGAATGTCAATTATTCACTGTCCACACAGAAATGGCAATGATATTGGCGACTAATTTAGAGATTTTCCCAAACTTTTTGTTGGAAACTTGTCAAGCCGTCCTCATTGTGTGGGACTCCCATATATTCGAATCTTTGACAGCAACCGAAATACAGCGACTTTTTTTGTGTTGCTCTCACTGCGTTTTTTCCTTGACTCGGTAGCGCGATTTCGTATTTTAGGGTTTCACTTTGTGTCTGTATGTGTGTGCATACCTTCATATGTGTAGGAGAGTGTAGCTCTCTGCGTCGACGCGTTCTTAGGCAGTGCCCATATACATATATAGTAACAAGTGAAAATTTTTTATGGCAACCCTACGAAGGGGATGCCCCATTGGTCCCATTTTCGAACTTAAATTTCCCTTAAGAAAAAAAAAACGTGTACAAAATTTCAGCTCTTTACGTTGATGCATATCGGCAGTGTCCAAATATATATATTGAAAAACTAAAGTTTTGTATGGCAACACAAAGAAAGGGTTGGCCGGTTTGCTAACACTTTTGGAGCTGTATTGACAATTTATATGAAAATGCAGTGTACAAAATTTGAGTTCGCTACGTCGATGCGTTCTCAGGCAGTATCCAAATATATAGTGAAAACCAAATTTTTATATAGCCACACCAAGAACGGGTTACCAAATTTAGTATTTACTTACTATGAAACATTCACCAAATTTTAGCTCTCTATGTCGACGCGTTTTCAGGCCGTGCCTAAATATATTGTTAAAAACGAAATTTTTGTATGGCAACCCTACGAGTTGTTCGATTGGCCCCATTCTTTTTAAAAACGTCGTGTACAAAATTTGAGCTCCCCACGTCGACGCGTTCTCAGGTAGTTTCCAAATATCTAGTGAAAAACCAAAGTTTTGTATAGCAACATCAAGAAGGTTGCCAATTCCAATTTTTCTTTCCCTACAAGTACGAACACAAAAAAAAATGAGTCAAATCGGTCGAGCCGCTCTTAAGTGATGAAGTAACATGCGGCAGTTGGGTCGTAACGACCATTCTAAAAATATCCCTTTGTACCAATGACATATAATAAGATGGACTGAGCGTTCTTGCTTCAAAAATGGCACAAATTTTGAACAGGCTGTGAAAACCCTTTATTTCGTTCAATTGTTCACCGATTCATAACTTATTATTATTTGTGGATTAGAAAAATTAAAGATGTTGTAAAATAGTATTGCATTACATAACAATTGTTTAGGAAGTTGAATTTGCTTTAATTAACACAAAAATAAATTTTTAATATTACTGACAAATGTGCTCCTTGCAGATTTGATGTAAAAAAAAATTGACAGACCTATAATCAATATATTTGTCTCTGAATCTTACGTTAATTCCAATACATTTCATTTAATACAGCCGTACTGTTTCTAAAATTGATTACAGTTCAACGTACATTTTGAACTTGAAGGAGACAACAGATTTTAACCAAAATTTGTGGCATTTTTGACTATAGGTATTAAATAGGATGGCTCAGACCATTCTTATTATGTGTCAGTGCTTTGCACTATCTACAATTGTAGTACTTTGAAATGCATCTGAAGCGGGATTGTTTTTCTGTACCTTCCATAGCTTCGCAAACTCGTGATTGTTATCTTACTCCCGAGTATCTGTATATGGTGTCCCATTATTTCTCTTAATACTACAGAATAGTTATGGTAACATTTTTGCTATTCACTCTAGGGCCAGTCTACTGTATATAAATGAATATCTATAAAAATATCCAATTTAACTTTTTTTTTTCTAGCATGGCTCATTCTTTTCGATCTTAGGAGCAGAAAGCTGGATTGTAACAATATTGTGCTGTGGCATGGCACCTTGGGGCGGAATATTATTTAATTTCTTTCAAGCATTTCTAATGGGTCCATTTCGAATTGTTAGCATAGCTGTACGTTGGAAGTTCAACAGAATAATACGAAACTGTGCATTACAAAAAACTAATTAAACAAAATTACTAAATTCCAGACTTGTAAAATTCCAAGTACCGGTACAGTGCCAGTACCTGGACTTGAAATATTTTATGTACAGTGCCAGTACCTGGACTTGAAATATTTTAAGTACAAGTCCCGGTACTGGTACTTAAAAACATTTCAAGTACAAGTCCCGGTACTGGTACTTTAAAATTTTTCAAGTACAAGTGCAGGTACTGGTACTGATATTAGTAATTAAGTACCAATATACTTAAGTACTTTACAGGTTTGCTAAATTCTTCAAGAAAGCAAATGTCTAAAAAAACACATTATGCAAAACTTACATATATGTATATTCAAATTTAAATAGGTACTATCAGTACATAAACAGTCTATAATTGTTGGTAGAATTAAATTGGATTCGTTACTCTGATTCAATTTCATCATCTTCCTCATAACCAAAATCATCATCATAATGTCCATCATAAGTAATCTAGATGTTTTAAATGTAAAAACAAAAATAAATAAAAATAATATATTATGTAAAATCACTTCTATTATTTATTTAACTTACCTTTAAAAGTCCTGTATAAGCTGCATATGTACCCATTGCTAAAATTGCTCCAAGGCCAGCTAAAATTTGAGTTTTCTTCTTATTATCATGGAAATCTTGTTCAGATGGAGTTAGTACGGTTGCATTTTTAGCTTTTTGCGTTGGAGTTTCCTTGGATGAAAATCCTTCTCTTGTAAAATACTGTTTTGTTACTCGATCAATAAATTTAACCAAATTTGAACATTCTCCTATATGAGCCTGCAGTGGATTCGATGCTAGTGAAATGTGAGACAGTATTGAACAGTAAGCGTATACGATGCCATCGAATTCACTCGGTTTTTCACCAAGAAACCAATTTTTATTGCCTAACTTTTTTGAAAGAAGATTTATACATCGTTTTGCATTGTAAAAAATCTAAAAAATTTTTAAATTAGAAAAAAATACGGATATTGTGTAGTTGATATATACCTGATCGGTTGTGTGATCTTCTAATTTATCATGAATTGAAAATCCACCGAAAACTTCCATAACTTTATCGGCAATTTTTAAATATTTTCCTGGATAATAGAAATTAAATGGAAAAATTGTTCGCTTTGCATAAAGCGCTCTGGTTGCATCTAAATTTTGTGGATCTCCAAACATAACATAATAAAAGTATGGATGTAAATTATTAAAAACCAAACTTTCATAGGCAGTGGATAATGATTGTCTTTCCCCGTTTAATTCTGCATTTATGTTATGTCCCTAGAAATGATCAATAAATTTATATGTGATATATGTACATATGTATGTGTGAATAATCAATAATATAAAGAATAGTTTTTTTTCGAAAAACCCTAAGTTGAACTAGAACATATTTATATATTTATTTACACAATTGGTTTGTACAAAAAGATTTACAATCTTTTAGATATGTACAATATAAGACATATTGAACTGTATATTAAAGAAATATAAACTATGTACAGAATGAAAATTAATCAGAAAAAAGGAAAATGAGACAAAGAACAAAAAAATTAAATAAAATAAAGATTCAAATTCACTTAACTAATAGACCGGGAGATGATGACAGAAAAATCTAAGTCATTTGTTAAAAGTATGGCGGCACTTAAAGGGTTGAATTAGGTGATTTAAGAAACGAAAATCATAATTTTAGGGTTGGCCGGCGCGGCGTAATTACAGGCTAATTAATTAAACTTGTCGGAAAAATTACGGTATTCAAACGATTTGTTACACAAAAACTCTTACATTTTTTTGTAGTCCATGAAAATAAACAAGGCGGTAGTGCAAAGAACATATAACGTAACAAGAAGCTTCATCTGGCCTCTAATAATGCACAAGTTGTATGGTTATTTGATGATGCAGTCGGGACTCGGGAGGTAACAAACGGGAAGAAGTAAAGATTTGAGACTGAGAGAATATTGCTCTGTTCTCTCTGTGCTCCGTTACCCCACAGCTATACACACGCCGCAACCAGCAGCCATGCACAGTTCTATGTTTCACTATGCTGCCTAGCTGAAGCCGGGTTTTCTATTAATTTAGGTACTTGAAAATTTTTCATAAGAACTTTTGCACAGCATATCTTGGCTACCTACATTCAAGAAAATATTAATCCCAAGCACACGAATCAATGCAACTGACAGTGATTGTGACTAGACTGCTTGTCGCCCACCAATTCCTATCGCATCCGCTCATCTTACTATTCTCCCTCTGTTCTGGCTGCAATGCAATGAAATGAAAATTCTCTCAAACAAAGTATTCTTGATGACACTGGTTTCTTAGAGTAGTGGTAAAAGAAGAACACGAATGATGCGAAGTGTAGGCTCTGTCTGGCCTCTGGTACTGATGTTATGCTGGTGCTTTTACGATGACGACCCGCCAGCCGCTTCACACCCCTGGTGACTGGCGGCGGGCTGTCATTCAAAGCAGTTTTCGTAAAATTTGTGAAAGCGGGTCGTAATATTACCACCGATGAGTGGCGGATCGTTGACAAGCAGAGAGTTTTCATACAATTTGTGAGAGCGGGTCGTAATGGAACGACCCGCCTTATAAAACTTTTCAATATACGAGATGTGTATTCTTTCTGTTAGATGTTCTTTGCTAAAACGCATTAATAATTTTTTTTTTAAACATTTGTTACAGGATAATTTTTTTTTTAATGACAATATTCAAGTAAATATTCACGAGAATCACAATGCCATACCATTACGACGGTTCCAAATAGCCGCCATACCGCTGCAAAGATGTAGATTTTTTTAATTATGCAAAACGCTTTGCATAATTTTTGCATAATTAAAAAAATCTACATCTTTGCAGCGGTATTAATTAATTAATTAGCCTGTAATTACGCCGCGCCGGCCAGCCCTAAAATTATAATTTTCGTTTCTTAAATCACCTAATTCGACCCTTTAATGGTCGCCATACTTGTAACAAATGACTTGGATTTCTCTATCATCTATGTATAACCTAACCTAGAGCAAACTACTATTGCCGAAAACACAATCCCCCTAGGATCTATCACTAGTAGTCAACAATCCAAATAATTTCCTCTGGAATGCACCAACCATTCAGGTCCGCTGAATTCCAACTGGTAGATAAATCCATATTCTAGGTACATGCACAAAATAAAAACGAGCGCCAGTCAACGTTACAAAACGTGCTATAATTATATTTAAAAAATCTACATCTTTGCAGCGGTATTAATTAATTAATTAGCCTGTAATTACGCCGCGCCGGCCAGCCCTAAAATTATAATTTTCGTTTCTTAAATCACCTAATTCGACCCTTTAATGGTCGCCATACTTGTAACAAATGACTTGGATTTCTCTGTCATCATCTATGTATAACCTAACCTAGAGCAAACTACTATTGCCGAAAACACAATCCCCCTAGGATCTATCACTAGTAGTCAACAATCCAAATAATTTCCTCTGGAATGCACCAACCATTCAGGTCCGCTGAATTCCAACTGGTAGATAAATCCATATTCTAGGTACATGCACAAAATAAAAACGAGCGCCAGTCAACGTTACAAAACGTGCTATAATTATATTTAAATGTCTTGGCGATTGAGCAAACTGTATATGTTCCCATAAGTAATCAGGTTTACAAGTATACACGAGCTAATGTAAAAATATTAGAACCTTAAGAAGAAGATACGTATTTAGGGAGCAACCCAGAAGTTTCGGTAAGGGCTTACATGATCATCTCGTCGTAATCCTTAACAGTTAAAAGCTACATTCAATTTACGAGAACAATTATGGTCTAATGCCGGGAAAACAAGGCTTCCATAAGTGAAAAGCGGTATAAGCAAGGGTTTTATTATCCTAAGTTTAGCAACAGTGGAGAGGAAATACCCCGAAAGCCAGAGTCTTCTTAAGGCATCATAAACATTATTTAATATTTTCTTAACATGGTCGCAACATGGCATTGGGAATGTGGTATATCAGATGAGTTCATAACAACCGGAGGAATGTCAGTAGGCTCTAACCTCCTCCTGTATATGATTGTATAACTATATTTACCGGTATTTAATAATAGATTCTTAGCAACAGACCATTCACATTAACGTTCAAGGTCCATATTTAATCGACAAAAACCATCCTCCAGTGGTATACTGGAGAAACTCAGAAAAATCTGCACATCATCGGCATGCAGATGCACTTATGCATCATGTACATCATTAGGTAGGCCATTTATGTACAGGCTGAACAATACCGGACCCAAGATGGATACTTGTCGTACGCCGCATCTGAGCTGTATCGGCTCAGAAACTCGATTTCTAAGTTTAACCTGTTTTAAACGTCCCACCTGGAAGCTATTTAAAGAGTTGATAGCAGAGGTGGAGATGCCAAATTCATTAGCTTATTTAGATTTTAGATTGTTATGACTTTCACTATCAAATGCTTTGGAGAAGTCTAGTAGAACAATAATACTCATATTATCTTTATCGTAAATCTAAGCTCACCTTTAATAGAGCAGTTTCACAGCTGTCATATCGTGGAAAACCAGATTGCAAAGGTGAGAGTAATGATTGTTCTTCAATATAGCATTTGAGAAGCCATAAGTATTTCAATAGCCTTGCCAAGAAAACACAACAAACTGATAGGACGGTAATTGAATGAACTGCTTGGAGAGTTATTTTTAGGAATGTCAATAACAAAAGCCTGCCTCCAAATAATAGGGAAATTAGCAGATGTTAAAATTGCATTGAAGATGTGAGTTATTACAGGAAACACCACAGGTACAAGTAGTTTTCATTAATTAATGATTGTATGCATGCCGCGATCAGATTAGATATTTTAATTAGGACTATAAAGAATTTCAAGTATTCGGAAATGTCCGTTACGTGTTGCTTTTCTGAACACATAATTTTTACATGCATACGCAACTATTAATTATTGAAAACAAAACGGGGAAAATACGCCAACTAATCTACAAATGATAAAAAGGAGTCAATAGAGACGGCAATAAAATAATTGGGCTGCAAATAGGAAACCAAAACGATACAAATAAAAGAGACTAAATAGTGAATACATGAATTTTGAATAATGTCCAAAAGGGCGGAAACATTTAATGACAGCTTTAGGTCAGAAGCCTCTACAAAATTTTCCCATCATCCCTCCAGCTCAAGATCTCCAATGGAGCACATGCAACGGTTTTAAAGTGAGGAGAAGCGCTATGAACTGCCGTGTAAATGCTGGTAACATGTTGTCATCAGCAAAAGACAAGAGCACCCACATACTCAGACGAAAGTGATTCCTAAGGACAGTTACGTGTTTTTCCTTTTATTAAATTGTAATTTAATTATATGAAAAACATACGAACAAAAATAATATTGAAACAAGTTACTCGAAGGCGTTAATCTGTAGCCATTCCCTACTGCGAGTTGGTGTTACATTACCAAGTGCTATGAGGACCTTTACGAGGATCTTTTTGGAAGGACAAGGTATAATAAAACGCATTCACACTTTCTATTTCCTAATTGCCAGCAATGAAATCTATATCTAAGGGCTAGTTGGGTATGTTGACCGACTCACTCATCAAGATGCTGAAAAACGTAGAATTCTCATATGAAGCGTATGCGGATGACATCCCTCTGCTCGAGGCACAACATGGCTGCTGCCTGTGTCTTCATGCAACCAGGCCTCAATATTGTTGAAGACTGGTGCACCCCTCAAAATATGACAGTGAGCCCTACAAAGACCAGCTTGGTGCTCTTCTCCAGAAGACGTAAGCTTGGGTACTTTGTTCTTCCAAAGCTCTTTGGACACACTCTGAAACTCTCTCCCCATGTCAAGCACTTCGGAGTCTACCTTGACATTGAAAAAGTTAATGCGGCTAAGAGGATCTTCGCTCAAGATATGAGGAGTCTGCTTTTCGCGCTTATCAATTACATCCTTGTCCACAGCTGAAACAAGTCTATAAGACTGCACGCAACACCTGCAAGTCCATTATCCAGAGAGAGAAATTTCTTTTTGACCAGAGTATTAGACAAAGAATCTTGCTGCTAGATTCGCTTTTGATAGAGTCTGGCATCCTGCCCTTTTAGCTAAACTTAAAGCACTTGGTCTCTCCCCTCCTCTTCTATCATGGATTGAAAGTTTTCTATCTGATTGCCTAATTCGTATTGTATTAGATGCCGGTGTGCCCCAGGGATCTGTTATCTCTCCGTCTTTCTTCCTAGTTTTCATCAATGATCTGCTTTCCCTTACTTTCAATCCTCTCCATAGCTTTGCCGATGACAGTACCCTTGATTTTGCTTACTCCTTTGATACTCTTGCGGACTGCAGATGGAGTGCCGCATGTGTCAAACGAGATTGCATGACTAGATAATTGAATAATGATCTTGATATTATCCTCGCTTGCGGCAAATCGAAGCGCGTCTAAGACCCAAAACTGTTTCCTCTCTTTAAAAAAAATCACTATTTAACCACTCACATTTCATTTGATGGAGCTTTAATTTCACATTCGCCGTCACTAAGCATTCTTGGCATTGACATTTCCAGTAAGTTAAGCTGGACAGATCACGTCTTCTCTGTTGGCAAAGAAGCATCCAAATGGCTTGGATTTCTGAAAAGTTGTAAGAAATATTTTAGCCCATCAAATCTAGTGCTCCTCTGCAAGTCCTATATCAGACCCAGAATCGAATACAATTCTCCCATCTGGGCTGGGGCTGGCCATACAGCCTTAGTTTCGTTGTATATTGTCCAAAAGAGAGCCTGCCTTTAAGCTCATTGGCGATTTGGCAATAATTTGTCATGTCGACTCACTCGAGCACGGCCGCTATGTTGGATGTCTTTCGATTCTTTATCGCGTACATGCATGGCCAATGTTCTGATGAAATATCTAGTCTGATTCCTTGTAGATTAATTCCTGCACGCAATAGTCGCGCTGCAAGCCGCGCATCACATCCTCTCGCCCTTCAAAATATAGTAAAATTCCGAGATGCTTTCTTATCCCAAACTGTGTGCGAATGTGGACCAGTCTACCATCCTCTGTTTTTCCTCAGGCTAACAATCTGTGAAGGTTCAAGACTGACATACATCGGCACCTCCGCCATTTTCCTCATGTCCCCTAATCTTTTTCCTATCTCCTTCCTGCCATGCTGTGCTTTGCATCATAGGGTATCCCCTGAGCTTGGCTTAATAAAATAAAAAAAAAGACAAGTAAACCGTATTTGATTATTTTACTTGGATTATAGACTTTGAAATTGAAACTTCCGCGCCATGGTATCATGCCTTCATCGATGGATATACTCCGTCCTGGAGCAAAATGTTTTTCAAATTTTATTGAAAAATAATCCATGAGATGATGCACTTTATACAACCTGTAAGTATTTGGAGGCATTTTTTTGTTATCGGAAAAATGCAAATAAATTTGTCTAAATCTGTTGCGGCTCATAGATTTAGAAAAAATTGGTGTTTCAATGACGGGGTTAGTGGATCAATAGTCGTTAATTCCTGCCTTTCTAACTAATCCCATAATTATTACTAATTAAAAAAATTGATGAATAAAAAAAATATGATATTATAACGTCAACTCACTTTCACGATCACGTTCAACACAACACAGGAATAGAAATATGAACTTATGTTGTCAATAATAAAAAAAAAAACATTTGCAAAAACAGGGAGAAGAATTATATGACTTAATTAAATTACAGTCAAACCTTCCTCTTACTCGAATTTCTCTTCAAATCGAACTTTCGCACTTCATTTGGCACACTTCCTTCGATTTTTCATAGTTCTTTGATTTTTTTTTACTTCTTATTCTATTGGCTATTTCTTTATGCATTTTTAATTCTATATAGAAATATGTGTTGTGAGTCTATCTATGTAGAACTGGATTTTACAGTCTCCAATCGAAACAGTTTTTCAGTTCAGAATATGTAAAAGAGAAATGCATAAAAAAGTACATAGCTTTAACAAAATCAGAACATTTTTAATAAAAACTCCCCACCTCCCCTTCTCCTTAATTGATTTCACTGGCAAGTGCGATTTCGACTGTATATGTTTATGTTAACGTAGAGAAATTATCACACAGAGTGTGTTACCGGCCAGCCCAGGCCAATAACCGTCGGTGGTTGCATCACGCACATGTTGTGTGATCGGCCACTAACAATTGTTCCGGCAACGCAAAACCCACGAGAAATACTTCCCAGGCCATGAAACAGAATCCATCACTACTACATGAGAGTCCTAACATAGTCCTAAATATTCTAAACTAGTTGCTTTGTTCTTATGTAAATGATAAAGTTTGATCTGAATAGCTCTTCCACCTTAAACTAGATACTATTCATACAGAAAAATGGTGTTCTGATAATCTTAAGCTTACTTTCTTATCTTCCTAACCGTAATCAAATTTTTATATCTTTTCTAACAAAATTATTTAAAAAAATTTATCTTAACCAAATGACTACGATTCTCCATACAAAAAGTCTCAAGTGAATAATAACTGAATATGTGAATGTGCCGTGGTCCGATGTATTCGAATCAATTTGCCTACAAATTCGGACTACGGCCGCACATACACTATTGCAACTATTACTCAGCTGGGAGTTATTGAGCGTAAAACAGTAAAGTTACTTTTAATCAAAATTATTTAATTTTTTTTTTGGTAAGTAAGGTATATAGAAAGTGTAACTTTTGGGAAGGTAAGGAGCCAAGCTCAAAATTATGGGAAGGCTATTTGCCTGTGTAGATAGCAGCTTAGGCTTTATGGCATATATTAAGTCAATGTCGTAGTCACTTTTCCATAAGAATCAATATAAAACATTTAAGAGAATTGGACTAGCACGCACACATATCGATTTCTGTTTTATGGCTTGGAAAATATTTTTCCAGGGTTTTGGGTATAAATACTAGTCCTATTTCTATTTTCTCAACAACCTAAAGTTTGAGGCACCTGTCAATGTATTTAGTAAACGAGTCATTAGTCAGTAGTCTATTTGCAATATCTTAATATTTAAATTCTCATTTTTATACTAGCTATGTAAATTGCAATAAATAATCTTTTTATCTTTAGTTTGTTCTAAAATCTGGATTTCTCATTTTATGTAAATTGCTATATAAATTGCAATAACTAATTTTGCTGTCTTTATTTTACTCTAAATACTAAGACTCTCGCTTTTATGTAAATTCTTACGTCAAATGCTATAAATAATCTTACGGACTTCATTTTGTTCCCACTTTTATCTTTATTAGTATAATACCTTGACTAGTAAGTTAGGCCATAGACCAACCACATTAGTGAAGGCCTCATATACTACACCATGATATGTCTTTACCTACGTAGGTACTAACTTCGTATTATTATTACTATTTACTATGTTACTTATTGTTAATCTGTAGCTGTCAGGATAATTGTTACTTGAGCTATCTTTGTCTGTGTATCCTGTACTAGCAAGATAGACTCTAGCTCTAGCTTACAAACACGCAATCTTAGTATCTAAACTCTGAACTATGTAGGTACTTAGGGCCTGTCCGAATCCAAGTCTTCGTCTTGTTATTACAGCTAGTGACGTAACATCGAGTCAAGCTCTATCCGAATTTATGTCTATGCCACCGAGCTTTGCTACTTGTATAACAGTTTTGATATCTAGCTTGATCATCGAGTCAAGGTTCGAGTTGACTATTTTAAATAGACAACATATTCTTATTCGCTGGCTGTCAAGATCAAGCTAAGCAAACGAATTCGGACAAGTTAGCTTCGTTTTAAGCTTGATGGAAAAATGGCGAACGCTGATAAAATGAAGCATAAATATTGCGCAGGCTTTTTACTGTTTTAATTCCTTTAAAAACAAAATTATTAATGGAAATGAGCGTTTATAAAGCAGTAATTTTTTCTGCCTAATAAAATGAATCTTGATTTTTTGAATTATAGCTTATCGTAGTAACTAGATACAATATACATAAATCATGTCGCCAAAAGTTTATAATTTTTTGGTGAATTTGATTGCATTTATTAAGGTCAAGAAATATATGACTGCTTTATAAATATAACCCTAACTTATTTAGCATTTCATAGACAAGAGAACTTGTTTTCAAGTTGATTAATGCACGCCGGGAGGTATAGGTAAGTACAAGTTTCAAGTAAAACAGCACATGTTTTTAACAAAAAATATCGAGCTAAGCACACGAATTCGGACGGGTTAGCTTCGTCTATCTATTATAATAGCTGAGCTTGTTGTGTTACGTCATTAGCTATAATAATAAGACGAAGTCATGAATTCGGACAGGCCCTTAATATCCTGTAACAATGTATTCAACTTTTTAATATCTAAATTGCCTTACCCAACGTGGCGCTATGCCAGGTATGTAATAAATAAACTTTGAATTTGAATTTAATTCAATGTCTCATATTTCAAGCACTGACTTGTATAACATTTCAAGTAATGCTTAAGAGTTTGGATGAAAATCATTCTTCCGGACGAGTAGATATAGCAACTAAATTTGTAAGGAAGCAATATGTGTAAACGGACAGAATCGTCAACTGCAAATATCTTGCAAAGTTAGGAAATAAAAGCTTAAAATGATGTAATAGGCATATCAATTTTTGTAAATGTTTGCCTTACAATAGCAGCTGGATACAGATTACAATATATATGTTTATTACCTCATTCAATAAATAACTAGTCATTTTCCTGTAACCAACAATTTTTGCATTCTCTGTTTGCATGTAGGGAAGCACACCACTTCCAGAAAATAAAGGATTTCCCTTAATATTAATTTCTATGGGTGCTCCAGAAAATTTCACCGCACACTAGAATGAAGAAAGCCTCTTACATTTGAATGTTTTTACATATTTTTCAAAACTTACCATAGCTCGTATGCATTCAAAATCTATTGAGGGAAGACCCCATTCTCCTTTGTATACATGAAGAATCACTCCCGGTTTCATTTTTAATTCAAAACATAAATTTCTTGAATCAAGTATATTTTATACTACAGACTCAGCAAGGCTTGACGTCGTACGTGACGGCTTCATACTTAAAAATTTTGAGGTTCGGTCCGAATAATTTGACATTTCATATAAGAGATTAAAAAAAAAACACCCGATAACGTCGTTCCAATTCTAGTTTGCATTGAAATAATTTTTGTTATACAAATTTATTTTTACACTCATCTTTTTTATTATATTATATTTGAAGAAGACTAAATTTCCTACATTTTTTGTGTAGGTAATGGGTTACAGCGGCGGAAACGAACATTCTTCAAAAAAATAGTCTAACTTAATCTTTGCACGGTAGATCTTGTAAAAGTGATAATTTAATACTATATCACGTATTTGCTACTGACATGTATAACATAAACCGCTGACACCACTGAAATTGCTTACATTAACATTGGATCACTCTATACAAAATTGATTTTCTTTTTAGATTTAAATACTCCTTTCCCCCCTCCTAAAAACTTAAAGTAAAAAATATTTAATTGAGTTATTTGAAAAAATATTTTTTTTATTTTATATAATTCAACTTCAAAAAATTATACAACATTTTTTATTCCAAAACCTAAACAAATAAAAATTATTGTATCCTGTGATGCATGTGCATAAGTTTTTCTCATAATTTGAGTTTGGGATCCCAACTTTGGGTGATTCAAAACTCTCGAAAAACACTTCCCAAGCCACGAAACAGACTCTCTCACTACCACATCAGAGCCCTAACTCCCTATACTCTAAAATATTTGCAGCGTTCTTATGTAAAACCATTGACATGTATAATATAGAGTGACTACGTCTCCTGCAGTTTGCACCCTAAACTAATATTCTATTAAAAAATTACTTTTTGTAAAAAAAAAAATATACTAAAAAATGACACATCATCCATACCGCTTAATGCGGAAACCTTTCTAGTACCTCACTACAGTACTGCGATGACTAAACTAAGTGAATCAATTTAATTTATAAGATAACCGTTCTGCCCCTAATTTCAATGCTATATCTGCCACTGTCCGCTACCAACGTTTCGCAAAATCGTTAATAAAACGTAGCTTCAACCTACCTAGTTTCTTTACCTCCAACGAAGGATGCTGCACGGTATCATGCGTTTAGGACCTACCACTACGTCCAAAAATGGTGTGGAATCTAAAAAAATCCATCCAGTTGGGGCTGGAAACTTGGTATCAATGGGTCACTCCAGTGCAAATTTGAGAGAAACTTGTCCCAAATACCTTATTAAATCTCATTTCAGGCAATTGAAAAAAAGGGTCCGGTGGAGCATGTGGCTGCAAGAAAGGTGAATTGAAGTGCTCTGTTGTATGCGGATTCTACAATGGTGAATCATCGAGAATACACCAGAGGTCATCATCAAGAGCGACGACAAAGATGAGGCAATGACATGGAAGGGCGCGCAGATTCTCAATGCGGAAAATTGTTGAGGATAACACGAACGACGATGATTATGAAGGCATCATTCAACATCAACCCGAACCATCAAAAAGAAATAAATAATAGAAACATGGTGTGGAAATCACTTGACTTTGAATTTAGAAAACTACCATCATTAAGATATAGGAAATCGGTATTCAGAGCGCTTGGAGTGCTCTCAGCAGAATAAAAATAAAACGCTCTATGTAATGAATAGCTACAAATTATTTTTTTAAATGAGAAAAACCAGAAGTTGGACGATTTTTTGGAAGAATGTTCACGTTTTCGCAGCTATTTTTGTTGCTGAAGGTTCTCTTATAGAGACAGAAGGCTACTAATGATTTGGGTCGAAAATTATGCGAAAGATCTTTATACTTGAAGACAGTAAGTTTTTGTCCGTTCAATTTACGTAACTTAAATTCAGGCTGTCTAGGCTTTGTAGTGAACACCCAGTTCAATCTTGCTGACATTAACACTTAAATCACAGTTCATGAAGACTAGCTTAATTTATCTAAGGCTACTTCCATGATCTCACTGACATCGGAAATAAGGCATAAAGCATATTATGCTTTGAATCAATACAGAACTAACATTTTTCAATAAGTTTTATTTCACAAGATGTTGTGCATGGGTGACCAGAAACTTTCATAAAAACAGAATATCAATATGAATGTATGGCTAAAGAATTTATTCTAGATAAATACAAAAAAAAAAATACAGTGCTACGGCGCTTCAAATAAGATATTTAAATTGTAATGAATTAAAAGACAAATATACAAGAAAATTACTGGCTATATTAACCAATGTACATAAATACACATAAAACGTAAGGTTTGAAAATTAAACAATTTATCTAAAGAACTAAACTAAAAAAAAAAGAAAAATACAATTCCGAACTTTATTTAGCCAGTCGCCTTGTTGCTATCCGAATTGGTCTATCGCCAGCGGTAGTTGTCGAAGATGAACTTGGTGCCTTGTTAAAAGTGTTGTTAGTCTTGCAATTTGCCGTGTTATTATTTGATCCAGCTGAAAAATTGTATTGTGGTGTAATGGATACAGCAAAGGCACTTTGTTGGCTTCCAATTTGATGCGATTGTCCTCCGAAATTAAATGATTTATTAACATCAGACATCGATCCTGTTGGCGGGGTAGGCTGTGCGTTAAATGACATTGATCCTGTTGGCGGAGCAGACTGTGCATTAAATGACGTCGATCCTGTTGGCGGAGCGGATTGTGCACTAAATGCGAAAGGTGTGCCAGTTGAGGCACCTCCTCTAAAAGCGAAATTTTGAGAATTATTATTATTGCTTGTACCTATCTGATTAGATCCGAATGCGAAAGGTTTATCTGATTGGTTGTCGCTAGTAGTTCCGAATAAATTTGGTGTAGCGGAGCTATTTGACGCTGCTGTAAAGTTAAAGCTTTTCGTTTGATTTGATGAAGTTGCTCCAAATGGAGAAACGGTTGTTGAATTACTGTTAAGATTAAGAGTTTCACCAAAAACAGGCTTATCGTTGTTGTTATTAGTTGTAGCTCCAAAGGTAAATGTTTTGGATGAGTTAACAGAACTGCCAAACATATTGTTTGTTTCTTTTGCAGTAGATGAAGTATTTAAAGCAAAACCCTGCGAGGGTACTGCTGTACCTGATGTGTTACCACCAAAAGTAAAGCCTTTATTTGCATCAGGAATATTGTTTGTTGCTCCTCCGAAAACAAAAGCTCCAGGCTTGTTTTCCACACCAGAACTAAATGACAAGCTGGAAGTTATAGTTGGTATACCAAAACTTGGGGCGACAGTGGCCGCCTGACCAAATATAGAAGTTGCTGTTGTCCTTGGTGCAGTGAATGCAGAATTTGAGATAGTGTTTGGTGCACCAAACGCGGAATTTGTGGTAATAGCTGGTGAACCAAATGTAGGATTCGGAGTAATAACTGATGCACCAAATGTGGAATTCGACATAGTATTTGGTGCAGCAAATGTGGAATTTGTGGTAATAACTGGTGAACCAAATGTAGAATTCGAGATAGTGTCCGCCGCCACACCAAAGGTTGAATCCGAAATGGTAGGTGATACAACAAACGTAGAATTTGAGATATTATTAGGTTGCGTACCAAAAGGAGAATTCGAGTTAGTAGTAACTGGCTTGCCAAATCCTACAACATTTGGAGTGATTATTTGTGTGCCAAATCTAGTGTTCGATGATGCCGCTGCTGTTGCAAAAGTATTTGGAGCTGGACTAAATGCGCCACTTATTGATGTTTGGTTTTGAGGACTTCTAAAAACGAACGTACTAGAAGGGTTGTTTTCAGTATTGTTGGCTCCAAATATCGAAGCGGATGTAGTAGCCTGATGGACTCCAAGTGAGAATGGATTAAGCTTGTTTTGTGTAGTGCTGTCAGTAAAAGAAGAAGTTGTTGCCGTCGCCTGCTGTGAACATGTCTCTGCTCCAAATCCAAAAGGTTTTGTAGATACGTTGTGAGATTTACTTCCTGAAGTATTATTGGCAAGTGAGAATCCCGATGACTGTTTAGAATTATTTCCGCTAAGTGAGAATCCCGATGACTGTTTAGAATTATTTTCGCCAAGGGCGGAACCATTTAAACTTGGAATTATTGTCATGCTACTGCTAGAAACCGGTATAGATGTTCCAAATGAGAATCCTCCTTTATTAGATGTAGATTTATTGCATGAAAATCCAGACGTTGTAATCGGCAGATTTTGATTTGTGTTGGAAGCAAAAGGTGCATTAGAATTGGATTTTATTGGACTAGATGATTGATTTGCAGGTTTAAAAGAAAATCCACCGATAGGAGAATTATTTATAAATAGGTTGCTGGCAGGCTCTACGTTTTCTGCAGTACTACCAGAATTCGCAGTTGCAATATTGGTGTTTGCGTTAATATTAGAATTATATCCTGATGAGCTTTGTTGAGGCGCACTAAGCAATCCAAATTGGTTATTAACTGTATTAGATGTCGTAATTCCGGGTGTTGTCGAAATTGTTACAGACGTGACAGATGCTTGGAACGTAGTCTTAAGTGTTGTTGGATTTGCAAGAATAATATTAGACTTTAGTTGACTGTTATTAGAAGTTCCGACCGGGTCAGCATTAGTAGTAGGAAATAACGTTGGAGCCAAGTTTTGAGGTGTCTTTGGAAATCCGAAAGTTTGTATGCCAGTATTTTTGCTATTTTCAGAAGGTGATGAAAATTGTAGTAATGTATTAACGGATGTTACTGAACCAGTAGTTTTTCCAAAAGAAAATGTTGGTGTTGATTGAGATGAAGTAATTGCCGTGGTGCTTGCTGGCACTGTAGTCGAAAGTTGAGGAGAAACATTTGTTTGAATAGGAGAAGGATCTTGGAATCCAAAAGTAAGTCCTGGTTTCGCATCCGTAGATTCTATTTTGTTTACAACACCTGTTAAAGAAAAACCTTTCGCAGCTGTAGTCGTCATATTGGTAGTAGGCAAACTTAGAGCGACTGATTGTGTTGATGGCGGCATTAATTGTAATGCTCGCGGGTTTGTTGCTGCCACACTTTCAGATGTAGAATCTGTTACACACGTTGCTTGCGTTGTATTTTGGTCCTTACTACTAACTTGTGTTATTGCTGGAAATGTTGCTGTTGAAGTAGTTGTTTTAGTTTCAAATGAAATAGACGCGGATGTTGTACTTGTTGCAAGCCCAATTGTTATGGGGACTACACTTGTCGGATTTTGTTGTATTGCCACATTATTGCAAACAGGCTCTTTTATTACATTATCTGTTTCGTCCTCATTTAATTCTCCACTGAGACCGCTTAACATCAAAGCCAATTTGGATTTCTTTGTTCGCTCTATTATAGGATTAATACCAGATGATAAATGGGAATTGCTCTTCGGTTTGACAAATGGAATTCCAGAAATATCGTTGTCTTCAAATTTACTATCAGAATTATGCACAATATTTGTGACAGAAGTATCATAGTTTTTATTGAAAAGTGTCAGTTTTGGCTTCGGTTTCTCATTGCCTACTGGAAAACTTGGTTCAGACAATGAATTTGAATTTTCTTTCAGTTTTATTGATTCAATAGCTGGTGTTGGTGGTAACGGAGTAATATCACCACTAAGAATGGTTGCAATTTTTTCAAGTGGCACATAATTGGAATCGTAACATTGTTGTTTAGATCTTGGGGGGGTGGGAGAATCAGACTTTGTATATTTCTCAGTGCCTTTGCCAGTGTGAAGGTCGTCGAATTTTCTTTTTGGTGTAACCATCATTAAACTTGAACTTAAAGAACTTGTAACATCATTGTTCCTTGAGCATATCCTTTTTTTAGATACTTGCTCCGGAGAAACTTTAATTTTAGAATTTGGTGATGATGGTCCTTCTCTTTGCCTTTTTGACATTGATGTGGTGCTGTACGGCTGCTCTAGACGCGGATTGCCTTTTAGTTCGTCAGTTTCTTCCTTGCAATATTTCTTTATATTATCACAACAATCAAGTTCCTGAAAAAGATATTAATGTCGTAAGTAAGACACGATATAAGCATATTCAACAAATTTTACATCGCTATTGATTCTTTTCCGAGAAATTTCTCTAAGGGCATCTAAAACACTCCTCGTTGGTGCAATATCATTTCCAGCAGGATGAAGAATAGGCCGATTTTCACCTGAAATTTGATCGTTGTTCTTCTGCAAACTGACTGTTGGTACAACAGATCCTGTTCTTAATATACTTGAACGAGTGTTAGCCTGGAAAACGGATTTATCTGTAAAAGATTGTGAATTGATACATTCATTTGGGTTATAGGGCATATTTTTTTATAAAAGAAGAAATAAATATTATAACATGTTTCAATTATCAGATGTATGAGCATAAAGCAAGAAACTGCACAAATAAGATCGTTGTGCGAAATGCGCAGGTGAAAAAAAAAAATACTTGGATCTAATTGGTAGATTGAGGGAAGAATTTATTATAACTTAGAAGACACTAAGAAACTAAATGAAAAACACTAGAAATTTAAAAAAGGATGGATCTAAAGATACTATAAGACAACACAAGAAGCTTAGGAAATAAGTTAGAGAAAGTAGTAGAATTAATGATAAAAGAAGTAGGAAAAGTGAGCATTGTGATACTAGTGGAAATCTGGATTGATCAAGATGAAATACACGGACTTGTTATACGAGCATTTCAATGTGATTGCCTATTATAATTTCGAAATTAATGATTATTGCGTACTACAAGCCGCCTAATGCTGATGGAGAACAGTTTCTAGAAGCTTTAGACTTTATTCTATCTAAATATAAAAATTGTATGCTAATATCGAATACTAACAAAAATGTTTTTAATGAGAACGAAGATACTAGCAAATACTTGGAATTACTATCAACTTATAATGCCATAGTGCTGAACAACATTGAAACGCAGTAGGTATGCTACCAGAATTTCGGAAAATAGTAACTGTGGAAAGATACGAATTTGGATTGAAACTCAAGGACTGGCCTCAACTGATAATTACGCTTAGAAAGGCTTTAATAAAGAGAGCAAAAATGTACAAAAGGTAAATAGTAAGAATAAATACTGAAATATTAAAAACAAAGGTAAGATGTGCTGTTGATAATAGCGATAATCTAAACTATTTTTTTAATACAGTTATCCTCCTTTTCACCACTCTCTCCATCTGTCTAGTCTGACTATTCATGTTATTCTTGTATAAATTAATTGGGAAAATTCAAAGACATCCAACGGCTGGCATTAGTAAAGAGCACTTCTCTTGTTTTCCATTTTTTTTTTCTTTTTTAGTCACTGGTTATCTTTGTTCCATAGTAATTAGTTTACACATCATACTAGTTTCTTTAACTTGAGCACTTGTTTTTTTGGTAATGTATGTTTTAAACTTTACAGTTTTCTGTCTGTTGTAGCGTAAAGTATGCCGTAGTTATGTGTTTCACCATGCTCTATTAAGTTGATGTTTGACTTTATCATCTTATTTCGTATCCTATGTATCATTTTAGCTTTTTTCACATAAATTAACTGTTTTAAGCTCAGGAAATATGTCCATTCATACAGCACATACATCGGTCTAAGTCTATGTAAATAATATATGGACTTTATTGCTTAATACTCTATGCATGCAGTTTAGAAAGTTATTGGTACATTGTAAGCAGTTAATTATATTATAAGTAATTATTGTAGTATAAATGCATTTTAGATTAAGATTCTAGTCTGGTGAGTAAAAAAGTTTTTTCTCCTCATGATTCCGATAAGCGGTGTCACATTTTTCTTCACATAGGTACGTAGTGTGTTTCCAAGTCCGTTTATCATTCCCAGATATTTTATTGAGATAACTTTTTTAATAAATTCTTCTTCCACTTGCAGTCCAATGTAAGATTTTGCTTGGATCTCTGCTGAAAAACCACTTGTTTTCAATGTAAGTTTATTTCCATATAGCCATATTGTTTGTTTATGTTTCCCTCTGTGATTTCTATTCTTCAATGCGTAAAGGAGCAACCAACCCAGCTTCCATTAAATTTTAGATGTACAGAGAGTTAATCCCTGTGCGACTCCAATACACACACCTCATTCTCACTATAGATGTTTTCCACTTTCGTACGACACTGCCTTGCTTGCAGATAATTATTTAACAATTGTCGTTTGAGTTTACTCTGATTCCCAATTCGCTTAATATTTCTATTAACACAATATGATCTTGAGTTTTTATTAATGAACTCATTACATCTAAAAGCCGTCTTGTTGCGTTGCTTTTGGAATTCCTATTGTTTTTTATCAAATCCCCCATTACTTCGGATAATAGCTGTTAGTTGATTATGAAGTAGTTTCTCATATATTTTACGGAATACAGTGAGTAGCGCTATGGGACGGTAGTTATTTGCACCTCTTCTATCTCTTCCTTTTCTTTGCATGTAAATTTGATACAATTGATACAATTATTTATTATACAAGCACAAGTTCATGCAACTAATAAGGAATTTTGCGCATGAAAATATTGCAATACTATGATGTTTAAACTGATTACTATGGAACAAAGATAACTAGTGACTAAAAAAGAGAAAAAATTGGTAAATAGGGGAAGTGCTCTTCACTAATACCAGCCCTTGGCTCTGTGTGTCATCTAAGAAAAATGAATAGTCTGACTAGAGAGAGAGTAATGGAAAGGATATAGCTGTATATATAAAAAACAAAAAAAATATTTAATACCTACTAATTTGATCTAAAAAAAATTTACCTGGAGGAGCTATTCGTACCATTGATACGTTTTGATTCCTGGGACCTTTATATGTTAATTCTTTTTTCTTTAGGTGAACGACTGGATATTGCCCTGGTTTATTGTACAAATTTCCAGTTGAAAGGCTTCTGTTAAGCTTACTACTGTTCTCATGATACTTTACAATTCTTGAAACTAAGCCCTTGCTTTGTACATCAATGTACACTCTGGAAATACAAAATATTTAATAATTGCAACATTTTTAGGCCCCTGTATAAGCAAAATTACCTTGGATCTATTTTATTTATTGGTGACATTGTAACCATTGGAGCACCCTTTTGAACCGTTAAATTTGAAGGTGTTGTTGATGAAACTAATTTTCCACCCCAAGGAAATTTTATAGCAATGCTAAAATAAAAAATGAGTTGGAATTTTAGTTAATTTAATTCAAATCAAGGTACAAATTTCCAGTTTACCTTGAACCATTAATATGGGTTGAGTCTGCTATAGGATTTGTTAGATTTGTTGTGCTTAAACTTAGCCGATTAGATAAAGAACTTCTACGATTCATTCTCACTTTTGTTCTTTTTGTTTTACGTTAAATATTGAAATTTAATCACCAGAATTCTATATTTTAATTTGTAGCTACGGTTAAGATTTTTTTTGATTAATTTTCCCCTTAACTATATTTATTCTTTACTTAATTATATTCCGCCCAACAATTAAATTTTGTCACTTATCTCTAATTTTCATGCACTTCTAATTAATATTTAATTAAATTCGCGGCAAAGAAAAGCACGCCAGTTTTTCTGATATCTTCACATACTTGGCATAGTGCCTCTAAACGTCGAACCAAACGTGTGCCAAACACAATTCCGACGTTTCGATCCAACCCTTCTGGCTGGAACAGAATGGGCACGTTTACTTCCACTTTGGTAGCGTAGTCGTTGCCGTAATGTAGTTCTGTCACACCACCGACACGTATATAAATCTTAGAATAGGTCTGTCTGTTTACTCGAAAGTTTTTACTCGGTGTAAAAACTTTTACGCATTTTTACTCACAAACCGTCTGTTTACTTTTAACTAGTAAAAATCGAGTAAATTTATACGTTTCCCCTCTTGCACAAAGTTGCACATTTTTACTCATGATCAAGAGGATGTGTAACTTTGATATGCAATCAGCTGACTGTCAAAAGTATTAAATTTGAGGTTAAGCCGTTTGTTGGGTTATCGAAAGAATGTAAAATGATAATCTAAAGAGTCGAAATTTAAAAAAAAATATTAAAGAGGGTGGGTTTTTTAAAACGTATTTCAAATTAATTAATTGTTTTCTGTTTCAGACGGAAAGGTAGCAGCCAAATTTTTGAGACATGACAAGCTAAACAAAACTTACTCGAAGTGTCTGGTAACTTTTCTTGATTTATCCCCTCTACCGCATAAAAGTTTTTACTTGATTTTTACGCAAAGATTTTTACTCAAAAGTAAACGGACAGACCTAATATATAGCTCTATATTCTATATTCTAAGGCTTTCCTATAGGAAAATGACAATACGCTCAGTCCATTGTTATAAGTCAGTGGTCACACCGACTACGATCGACTAACCTCCTGAGCGTAGTCGAATGTAGTCGACTATTTGGTACATTCAAATGGCTGGATTACATTACAACGCCGACGCCGGCGTGGTCGTCGTCGTCAAACGCCGAACAAAACGTCGGCACAGTATATTCACGTCGGGCAAGTTTACATTAACACTAGGCGGCAGCGCCATATCTTAATTTCCCTTACATTTTACAGTTGAGTTATTTGCTTGTAATCTCTGCCGGTTTGCAATAAAATTTTAAATAATAATAAAAAATATATTTTCTTTTCCTTCAAATCCACATTTTTTTAATATAATATCATTTATTTTCAGAAATTTAAATATTGTTTCAGCGTTAAATTTAGGATTAGAGATGGGTCGACGACGACGCCGGCGTGGGTAATGTAATGCATTTCATACATGCAGTACTGTCTCTAAATATTTTTGACATACAACGACGACCACGCCGACGGCGGCGTTTTTAATGTAATCCGGCCAAAAGTGCGGAGTGAACGATAGCCGTAGGGCCGTAGTCAAGCGTAGTCGTTTACTGTCAAATTTGGCAGAGTGAACGTCAACGAGGTAAGAACTAAATGAGATGCAAATGAGAAAATATCGCGTACCCAATTCTAACACAATTACACTGATATTGTTTGTACATAAGCGCTGTAAAATTTGTACACCTGTTCACAATTGTACAACCTATGCGCAATTTCAATCGCTTTTATTTTCATATACTCAAAAGTATTTACTGAATGTGCAAACGTGAACCTAAAAAAGTTAATAATTAAGAAGAAAAGTTCAGTGGTAAAAAGTTTGTGAGTAATATTTGCCTCGGATCATACATATGATTGCATCTCCTTTAGTTATAACCTCGTTGGTGAACGCTCGGTGGTGACTCGTAGTCGATATAAAGTCACTAGTTCGGTGGCAGTGAACGCGCCCAATGAACGGATCAATGCCGGAGTAAGCATGCAGCTAACTGTCAAACAACGCAAGAAATAAAGTGCTACCCAGAACGAAATTGCCGCGACTGCGTTTAATGACAATTGAATGCAATTTTCATGTTTTCAATATTGTGCTTGTGGATATTTTTATTTTGTTAAAACTTGTGCGAATAATACGAGTAACATTTGAAACATCCCGCAGCTCAGTAATTAATTTGCGTAAAAGTTGAAAGTTGACCAACTTTCTTGCGGCAAATGCGGTAACTGCGTTCACTGTGTGCGCATTAAGCGCGAAAGACCTGAATTACAATTACGACTGATCAGTCGACTACGACTTTGAACAAATGGTAAATGCATGTAGCAAGATACAATTGCAACCTCGACTTCGACTGCGACTCCGGATGAAATTAAACTTTGCTCAATGTGCAAAGTTGGTGTTCGCTGCGGTCATGTACACGAATTTTACACGATTCAACCATTCCTGTTTGCTCTATATTCTAATGTTGACATATCTAGCCATCGTCCATATGAGAAGAGATGTCAAGTCCGGCGATATCCAAACAGTATAATAGGTTTATAAAATTGCTTGAAAAGTGGCCGGTAGATAAAACAAAATCTAGAAGGTATTTTAATACATTAAATAATTGCACATATTAGGTTAGCTATTAAGAAAATCGCACTGTTCTATATCTTACGTCAACTTTATCCATGCTAAAAGTGTAATATATGTCACGATTTTTTGCATCTATGATCTCTTTAAATATTTTAATGCGTTTGGTAAGGTAAGTATTCACTTATCACTTAAGTGTAGAAGATTAATTGCAAAGCAGAACCCAGAAACACCAAGAAATGCTTTGGAAGGATGTGCACGGTCACGACAAACCCTGCGAATTATGAAATGATGTTGCTGCAAAGGTCGAATGGAGATTTGCCAGAATTATTCCGAGAACCTAATGAGAATGTACATAGAGTATCGCAGAAGAATCTGCAAATGTGTTAAAGAAAAAGATAATGAAAATGCTTCTCGTAGGACACCGGTAATCTACTTGTGTTTGAGGTGCATTCTACGATAATAGGTTCCCAAAGATCGACGCAGAAATCTGTGCCACAAAAGGTGACCATAGGATGTAAACTATTTTTGATGGCAGATTTTTAAAAGAAAACTGAACCTAGTAATTATATTACAGGTAGCCCCAATTTTATCTACGTAAGTCCGTTAGGTGCACTACCAAGTAAATAGATATTATATAGAATAGAATAGAAAAATCATTTATTAAAGAACCTCAGCTTGCGCTACGTTACAACGTTAGGTACATCGAGTAATTAATAGCTAGTTGGGATACAATAGGAAAAATACTAAGTCGTTTAGCAAAATAAAAAAGGAGCAATGAACAGACTCATTGCGGTAGAAATCTTTTACAGTAATATAGTCACACAATAGCACCGTTGCCAACTACTCAGTTTTTGCTGAGAACCTCAGTTTTTTTATCTGGAACTCACTTTTTCAGTTCTTACTGTGAAATTCTCAGTTTTTTCAGTTTTCAGATTAAATTTTCTTTGTTTTTCAGTTTGTCTTATGTTGTCCTTTAAACCTTTTACTAAAATTGTAAATGAATAAACCAATTATTGAACAGTCTGAATACATCCCTGTTCTTTAACAGAGAAGTTTAAGATGTGCGTGGTCGTCTCATATTCTCACCACACTCAGTGTGGTACACTCTGATGTAGCCACAAAAACAAAAAATTATAGAAATACTTGAATTAAGCAATATAAATTTTTACATCCTTGAGTAACACGATGTTTAGTTTTAGAATTAATTGTTAACCGCTTAATAATTTTAATCAATTCATTACGAATATATTTTGCACATCTATTTGTAAAATAAAATCAGCAGAAAAACTATTACGATTATATCTAATCCCATTAATGAAGCGTATTTTCACTTTATGTCGTATAATTTATATCAATACTTTGAATAAATTATATTAAAGTGAGTCGCCAAACTATTAAATCTATACGGTGATATGGAAAGACTTTTACGACTCATTTTGGACAACTATATATATTTTGATCAATAGAATATAAAAACCCGCAAGTTGAAATCGTTCCAGACTACAGAATCAAATGAAATTTTGATATGTAAATCTCCAGCAATAGTTTTAGTTCTAAGAATTTTTTAAATAAGCTTTTGTGAAATTCCATGAGAATTTCTTAGCTTTATATATATTACACATCAAAACTGTTCAAACCAAAGAATGTGCTCCTTAATGAAAAGCAAGAGATTTTAGTACCGTGATAGACTTCATATTTATTTGTTAAAGCGAGACTATTTTACTACTGAATTGAGAAGAAGAAAGAACTATATAATTATAAACTATAGACGAAAAAGAAGAATCATAATGTTAATAAATGATATTCTAATTTTAACTACTGCATAAGGGGCCAAATCACTGTCAACATTTGAGCCATTAATTTTGAAAGTGGGGCAGGTTTATTTGGGTTTAGTATTTTCATTTTCTTCAGATTTCTTCAAAATAAACAATATTCGTTAATAAATTTACATTTACATTTAACTTCAAAACCCACAAAAGTCCACTGTTAGATCTTTTAAATATTTTTAAATTTATTGAAACTAAATTATTTAAATATTTCAACGTTACAATAATTGGACTTACCTCCAAGTGTGCAATCTATTTTAAATACAATAAATAAACCAGAAATAACCGAAGAATTTAATAAAAATTGCTAAGCATTTTATATAGAATTAGTTTCACAAATTTTCTCAAAGATCAGTGATCCCATCTTAAGGAGTTTAAATATTATTAATCCAGAGAATATAATGAATGACCAAAATGAAAGTACAAAAACTTTCCAAACTTAGTACCAGATATACGAAAGTTAGATGATGAATGGAGAGCTGCGAGTTTTTGATTTTAATCCTTTTAAAAATCTAACCGACCTACACGAGGATTCTTTAATTTTCCCTAAACTTTCTAAATTCTTTTTTGAAATGTTTTGCCTCCCTCATTCTTCTGCTAATGTAGAAAGGGTATTCTCAGCAATTAACATCAATAAAACGAAAGTAAGAAATAAACTCGGCATAGATACCCTCTGTAGAATTCTTTATTCGAAAGATTACTTAAAACTAAGGAACATGAATTGCTTAACGCGAAAGGAACTAAAAATATGTACCAACTATTAAATCAAAATATGTATGATTTTAAACGAAATAAATAAAGCTGTACTTTTTATTATTATTATTTTTTTTGTAAAGGCAAGATTGTATCTAAATGTTAACTCGTTACTTTTTGTTATTTAATTTATATACTGGATTATATTTATGTTTTCGTTTACATGATAACTAATAAAAGAAATTTAGATATGATTTTTCATTTCTCAGTTTTTTTTCGCAACTTCTCAGCTTTTTTCTCAGTTTTTCTGATAGATTCAGTTGGCAACGCTGCACAATAGAGAGAGCACTAAGCACTCAACCATAGAAATAGAATGGTAAACACCATTTACAAATACAAATAAAAATGTGACGGTAAAGTAAAGTAAAGTAACACAACTTGAAGGTAAAAGAGTAAATAAAGAATAATGACAAAAAAGATAAATACAACTTATATGAATTTTATTAATTATTAGACAAAGATAATTCTCGAAATAAGGTACATGTAATTTTTGGTGATTGGTAAGAATTGCATATTGTGCGTTTAGACTGCTTGCTTAGTAGAAAGAATTGAATTCGGCATAGACACAACACAATTGATAGAAGAGCTAAATGAGATAAATTTTATCTTGATATGTAAACTGATTTCAAACTTTCCAAAATTGTTCTTCCTGTTGAAATCACTGATTTGAATCATTCTTAATGTAAAATGAAAATTCAATAATTGAACCTCCTAAGTTCTAGAAGTGGTTTTCTTTAAAAATCAAAAGAAAACATTTCTTTTAATTCTTTCGCACGATAAGCCTCGGCAAGTCTTTTTTTGTGGTGTACAAATTCCAATATTGTAAGTTACGGTAATTTCTAAAGCACTTTTATGTATTTATATCTTAATTTAAAAAAAGTCTTCAGACAAATTTTCAGTTAAAATAAATCGCTCATAGATTTAGAACTGCCAAAACCTAAATATCCAGATATTTGGTGGGTTTCTTGGGAGACAATTATATTTACATGCCTAAAATTAAAACTCAATTTAACATAATATACTGTATATCAAGTCTTGTGCAATAAATAAATACAATTTTTATATTTTATTCACAGGGACTTAGGTGAACATCTAAGAAAGCAACTTCAAGATTTGATTAACACTCCGGCCAATCTATCTGAGCGTAAAGCTGCGCAATTAAATCGAGAAATTGAATCGCTGGAAAGACTTGCTTCTAATACTTATGGCAATAAATATAAAAGAATTTATTCTTCAACCGCGACAGGTTTAACAGCTAATGAATGCAATCAAGTTCTGTCTTCAGAATGTTTAGAAAGTATCAATAAAGATCGCGGATATTTCAACAAAACTAATAATTAAAACTTAAATAAAATAAGAAGATAAAAATGTTTTCCTCACTAAAAAGAGTTTATAAACCTGTAGTGCAATTTAAAAGCCATATATCATCAGTTATGAATGCACATACATCAGTATTGGTTGAAAAGGCTGTTGAATATCTAAATTTAGCACCAAAAAAAGTTTTTATTGATATGACTTTCGGTGCTGGTGGCCATACGAAACAAATTTTAAAATCTTGTGATGATGTAAAAATTTTTGCTTTAGATCGGGATCCTATAGCTTATGACTATGCCAAATCTCTTGAAGAAGAATATCCAGAACAAATTGTGCCCTTATTGGGAAAGTTTTCTGATATATCGAAACTATTGAAACAACATAATCTATCTCAAAATTCGGTTGATGGTATACTTTTTGATTTTGGATGTTCTTCTATGCAATTTGATGAATCTGAAAGGGGTTTTTCTTTATCCAAAAATGGTCCGTTAGATATGCGCATGGATAAAGGACGTATTAAAGATCAACTTACTGCCGCTGATATACTTGCGAACATTGAAGAAAATGATCTAGCAAAAATTATTAGAGTTTACGGTGAAGAAAAGGCAGCTAAAAAAATTGCTCAAACATTAATTGAAGCCAGATCAACTCTTCACAAGATTGTAACAACTAAGCAACTTGCAGATCTAGTTGCCTCTTGTATGTCTGGTGGTACATATAAAATGGATAAACTGCAACGTCCAAGGCACTCTGCAACCAAAACATTTCAAGCTCTACGAATATTTGTAAATGACGAATTAAATGAAATTAATTATGGGATGGTTTTAGCTCAGAAGTACTTAAAGGCGGATGGCAGGCTTGTTACCATAACCTTTCATTCACTTGAAGATACCATTGTGAAACGACACATTTATGGGCATATTGTTGAAGGCCTTGCGAATCCGATACCTCTTAAGTATTGTAGCCATAGCACTACTCATGATAAAGAGTTGGTAGAACCACTAATCAAATCGAAATGGAAACAACTTCATAAGCATGTTGTAGTCCCAGACGAGCAGGAAGTAAGTGCGAATCCTCGCAGCAGATCGGCTAAATTACGAGCAGCAGTAAAACTTTAATAAATAGCATGTATAGGAAATATTAAAATAAAATGTGTTCAGTTTTAAAGTACTTTTTCCATTCTGTTGAAAAGCTTTCAAGTTTTTGTAATTACTTAATACTCTTGAAGTTAAAGGTAGAGCATAGGTGGTGTAACAAGTTCATGCTCCCTAAATAATGATGGTAGAGCAAAATAGGTTGGACACATACAACGTACACATTATACATAATATTAAAACTTATTTTGATTTTTGCATGTCCGTCTGTTCATCGTCTATCTGTCCGTCCTCACGATAATTCGAGAACGCGTTCACTTAGCTGAATTTTTGTACAAGTTTTCATGAAAATAATCAAAATAATTTTAAAAATGGGCTAAATCGAGCAACCCCTTTTTAGCTTTTTTACGCATATGTGAAAATGATCAGTCCTGGATGTTTTTATTATATTGCAAAGTTCTTCGGAATATGAAATTCTATGAAATTGGTTATTATCATTTTTACTGCCCGACAAACTGAAATATTGCGAAAAAGCACTTCAACAATCAAACTTCATAAGAATTGGTCCAATTCTAGCTTTATTACTTGTTAATTATTATTTTTATTTATTTTTGTTATACCTTTTTTTTTTAAATGCGAATTCAACAGATGTTTCCTGTTTGGCATTATTTAAGGTGAACTGATTAACTCTCTAGGCTTGCTACAACTACCAATGGTTTATCTTCTAAGTATACTTCTAGGACCTAAATTTATTGTGCATATTTGAGTTTAATAAGGGATCTTTATTGGTAAAATCTAACTGATGATTAAACACAATTTTTTCACAAATCAATTACACTCTGTTCTGCGCGACAACTATCAGTTCGTTCCAAAATCACCCACTAGCTTCGGCTTCTAGTGAGTATCCCTATATTATTTCATTGCATCTCTACTAGAGTACAAGAATTCTACTAATTTCGCTTAGTTTCATAACTAATGTTCTATCAATTCATAACTCTTTTAGAGCTACATTCACTTCATTACACGACTGTACAATTCTAACATTTCAAAATTCAATTTATAGCCGTGATCGAAAAACTAGTCTCGTCAACGTTGGGTCAGTCCTGTTCTGATGATCGATTTGCCGGTTTTGAACAGTTTAACTTTTCCTGCAAGAATGTCGCTAGCCCTTAACGAAACCTACATACCTAGGAGCAGTACAAGCACTCAGTAATCCCAAAGGACATTAAGAAGGTTTTGGTAAGATCGACAAAAAGTTGCAATACTGATACATATCCGAGGCAAATTTCATCAGTCAGCTCACATAAAATGAAGAATGCAGTTCTTGTTAGGACCATCAAATAATCGTGTTTTGAAAATAAAATTAATTTTTATTTTTATTTAATTTTGAAGTATATGTAAAGTCAGATGAAAATGGGTTAAATGTTTGCAGCAAAAATATTTCTTAGGTCATTATTAAAATGCAAAGTTTTAAAATTAAATAAAAAATATACAAGAAAAACTAAAATATTAGTTACTAAAAAACGGTGTTTTTATTAATAATTTAACAAACAATTGATGATTGTATATGAAGCATTTTCAAAAAATATTATAGCTCTCGTTTTTGTTTTTCTACTTTGACCTCAGTGATAAACTTTCATGGATTGATAAGTAAGAAGATTTCTGGGTAGCTTGTAAGATCCACAATCAATCCAAGTGCAATATTTCCAGTAGTATCTTAAAGTCGGTGACGAGTGCGGTATCTAACTTCTCTCTTCCTACTCTTTGTTTCCTTGTATTTAAGGATGTCTGAATCAAAATTAATTTCTGGTACACAAATTGCCAAGTGAGTTCAACATATATGAACATATTATGAAAAGTATTAACTTTTTCAAAACTTCTTGTGATTAATTTACAGGCGAATTCAGGAAAATTTAAAAAATGATGTGTCCGAACTTGTGTCGCGTTTACCAAATTTTAAACCTGGTCTCACTATCGTACAAGTAGGCGGACGGGAAGATTCTAATGTTTATATTCGAATGAAAATTAAAGCAGCTACTGAAATAGGTATCAATGCAGTACATCTGCAACTCTCAAAGAGTATAACTGAAACGGAACTTTTAATGCGCGTAAGTCATTCGAAGCCAAGAAAATAAAGTATATAGTTTTTAAGTAATTGATTAAAAAAAAAATAATTTCTAGATATCAGAACTTAACAATGATCCAAATGTTCATGGAATAATTGTACAAATGCCATTAGATTCTGATAATGAGATTGATTCCCACTTGGTAACAGATGCAGTATCACCTGATAAGGATGTTGATGGGTAAATACACAATATAATGTTTATTTTAATTTAATTACATTAATATTGTTCGTATGTGTAGATTGCATACAATTAATGAGGGTCGAGTATCAATTGGAAATATGAAAGGATTTCTACCATGTACCCCTCATGGATGTATAGAATTAATTAAATCCACAGGAGTACAAATTGCTGGTAGTAGAGCAGTTGTATTGGGCCGAAGTAAAATTGTTGGAACACCAGTAGCCGAATTGCTTAAGTGGGAAAATGCAACGGTTACGGTTTGTCATTCTAAAACCAAAAATCTTTCAGAAGAGGCATGTTCTTATATAAGTTTCTATGCAAATCATATTTACTAAAGAAAAAAAACTTTATCTAATTTGTAATAGACAAAGAATGGAGATATTCTTGTAGTTGGTATTGGCCGTGCTGAAATGGTCAGAGGAAGTTGGATAAAGCCAGGAGCAGTTGTCATTGATTGTGGTATTAATGTCTTATCAGGTAGGTACATATTTACATAAAAAATATTAATTATAAAAATAAAATAAATTACTGAAACCACTCACTCTTCTTCTCAAGATAAGAACGGGTCAGAAGGTCAAACAGAACTTGATAATTTTTGTTATTTTCAAGAATTTTAATTTTTTCAATTCTATTTTATTTATACTTACTTACATTTCAGATCCAACACGACCATCTGGTAAAAGGCTCGTCGGTGATGTATGTTTTCAAGAAGCTAAAAATATAGCATCGTTTATTACTCCAGTACCTGGTGGCGTTGGACCAATGACGGTTGCTATGCTTATGAAAAATACTGTACAATCGGCTCAAAGGGCAGCCATAAAACTTGTTGAAAGTGTGTGGAACATTAAACCATTGCCATTGAAAATTGTTAATCCCACGCCTAGGTAGGTATATGATATTAATGAATTAAAAGATTTTATTGAGTTCTGTTGGTCGATAAAATTTAGCTTTTTAAAATGTTGTATTGTTGTAATGTTATGCGGTTATGTACCTAGGTCTAGGATGACAAGAACATGTGATAAGAGCTATAAAATTACATAAATTGAAAGATTTTAAAAGATATTTAACAGATTTAAGGAAACTTTGACAAATTAGGTGATTGCTTACGAGTAAAGAACAAATTGAGAGAGGCAATATCAAATAAACAAAATATTTCTCTTTCTTCTCTTTTCAACTGTTTGGTATTTCTATTTTTATCTCAAATACAAAAATTGGTTTACAAAAGCTAGATGCCTTATTTTATTAACTATGCTAGTGACTTTCCTTCCGTAGCTTGCAAATTAGGTATTACCTGATTAGTTGTAGCTATCTCCTTCGATCTCGATTTAATTTCTGGTGAAACAACATATTCATCCAAAAATTAGAGCTCGCACTTCTTCATTGATTGTCTGCGCTTGGTGAAGCTTTTATGAATGGCGTATTCGAACACTTCCGTAGATCTCTATATTGTATAATTTTTTATATTATTTTCTCCTTTTTTTTTTACTTTTTTATATTTTATTGGTTTAGGTGCAAATTTGAAAGATATATGTATATAGCTCTAGTTGTAAGATCTGAATATTATCCAAACGTATTTGTATTGTGCATATTTTTATTTCTATTGTTCAGATTATTCATATTATGTTTATCATATATTTCAGTGATATCGTTATTGCTCGATCGCAGAAAGCGAAGGATATATCGATACTAGCAACAGAAATTGGTTTAGCTAATAATGAAGTAACACTTTATGGTAACAAAAAGGCTAAAATTGCTCTTAGTGTTATTGAAAGGCTCAAACATAGACGGGATGGAAAATATGTTGTAGTTACTGGGTGGGTATATATTAGCAAATAATAATCAGTAAGAACCGTATATTTTTTATATTATAATATTATAAAACGTTAGAATCACTCCAACTCCCATCGGTGAGGGTAAAAGTACAATATTAATAGGTTTGGTTCAAGCGCTATGTGCTCATAATAAAAAAAATGCTTTTGCATGCATACGGCAACCTTCTCAGGGTCCAACTTTTGGTATTAAAGGTGGAGCAGCTGGTGGTGGTTACTCTCAGGTAAAAATAATAAAATAAGTACTAATTTTTTGACGAAATACATTTATATAAAATTTAGGTAATTCCAATGGAGGATTTTAATCTTCATTTAACAGGAGATATTCATGCTATATCTGCTGCTAATAACTTATTGGCGGCTCAATTAGATACAAGAATATTTCACGAAGCTACTCAAACAGATCAAGCACTTTACGATCGTCTTGTGCCTAATGTAAATGGTAAACGAAATTTCTCCAAAATTCAATTAAGGCGAATTCATAAGTTGAATATTAACAAAACTGATCCTGATTCATTGACTCTGGATGAAATAAGAAAATTTATACGGTTAAATATTGATCCTAACGCCATAATGTGGTCTCGAGGTAATTGAAAAAAAAAAAACCCTGCTTATTTTTAACTGTGAAACTAATCTATAAAAAGTTTTAATGTTTTCTAGTTGTCGATGTAAATGATCGCTTTCTTCGACAAATAACAATAGGACAATCGCCAACTGAAAAGAATCTTACAAGATCGACGGGATTTACAATATCTGTAGCAAGCGAAATTATGGCAGTTTTGGCACTATCCAAAAATCTTGTTGATCTAAAACAACGTTTGGCTAATATGGTTGTTGCATTTGATAAATTAGGAAATACTATAACAGCCGATGATTTGGGTGTAACTGGAGCTTTGTTAGTCCTTTTAAAAGATGCTATCGAGCCAAACTTGATGCAAACAGTAGAAGGTACTCCGGTACTTGTTCATGCTGGTCCGTTTGCCAATATTGCACATGGCTGTTCATCAATTATTGCCGATGAAATTGCAATGAAATTAGTAGGAGAAAATGGTTATGTTGTTACAGAAGCAGGTTTTGGATCTGAAATCGGTTTAGAAAAATTTGTAAACATAAAATGCCGCTCTTTTGAAAAAACTCCCAATGCTGTTGTTCTTGTGACAACGATTCGTGCTCTTAAAATGCATGGTGGTGGGCAGACTATTACATCAGATATAGAACTTCCAAAAGAAAACACAGAAAAAAACTTACGTTTACTACATCAAGGATTGGATAACCTACTAAAACATATAGAAAATGGAAAGGAATTCGGTATTCCAGTTGTGGTTGCAATTAACTCGCACAGGTTTGTAGATTAAATATTTCTTTTATACCTTAGATGATAAAATCATAGGGTATATTAAGTTTGTCATTCCGTTTGTAACACCTAGGTAGAGCAGAATGGATTGAACACCCACGCATAATATTAAAAGTTATTTTGATTTTCGCATGTCCGTCCGTCCTCACGATAACTCGAGAACGCGTTAACTAAGAGAGCTGAAATTTTGCGTACTGGCTTTTAAAGAAAGTAAATTTAAGCACACAAAATTAGGCAAGTCGTTTAACTCCTTCGTGGGGTTGTCATACAAAAATTTCGTCTTTCACTATATATTTGGACACTGCCTTAGAATTCGTCAACGTAGAGAGCTGAAATCTTGTACACGGAATTTTCATAGAAATAGTAATTATAATTTTGAAATGGGCTAATTTGGGCAAACCCCTTTTTGGTGTGGCCATATAAAAATTTAATGAAATCCTATGAAATAGGTTATAATATTTTTTTCTGTCCGACGAACCGTTCTAAAAATATATACGAAAATATTCTTTAAAAATCAAACTTGCACAGATGGGTACCATACGAAATCATATACGGGCATTCATCTCGGGTATCATAAGAATTGGTCTTAGAGCAATTCTAACTTTTTACTTGTTTTATATAATATTATTTTTCCAACTATAATGTCAACCGCAACCTTTTTTTGCAGTGATGACACCGAGAAAGAACATCAAATTGTGAAGGAGGCAGCTTTAAATAATGGAGCTTTTGCTGCAGTTAGTTGTACAAATTGGAAGGATGGAGGAAGTGGTGCAATTGAACTTGCAAAAGCTGTAATTAGAGCTTGCGATGAGAAGAATAATTTCCACTTTTTGTATGAAACGGAATTGTCAATTCCAGAGAAAATATACATTATTGCAAATAAGATGTATGGAGCTGGTTCTATAGAACTATCAGAAAAAGTAAAAGAAGGAATTAAAATTCTTAACCAAAAGGTAGGATTAGTGCACATTTAACGGTTCTAATAAAATTTCAATTTAATTTTTATTTATCAAATTATTTACAGGGTTTTGATAAGTTGCCATTATGTATGGCTAAAACATCAGCATCATTAACCGGTGATCCTACAATTAAAGGTGCTCCAAAAGGATATGTTTTGCATATAAATGATATCTATTTATCAGCTGGTGCTGGATTTATAGTTTGCATGTGTGGAGATATATCAAGAATGCCTGGACTACCAACTCGACCATGTTTTTATGATATAGATTTGGATACAACAACTGGAGAGATTGAGGGACTTTTCTAACTAATACAATTTTTTGAAAAGATGAGAACTTTACTTTTAATTTATTTTGGGATTTCAATTAAAATCATTTAAATTAGTTAAATATAATAACAAAGATTTAAAATGTAATAATGCTGGTAAATTAAAAACTCACTATGTATGTACGTAATTTTTATTTTATTTTTCACGTATACTCCGTTGTTTCTGTTCTTTTACTTAAGAAATTCTAATGCATTCGTATAAAATCTAAGGGATTTGTTCTAGTGAATGAGTATTATAAAAAATTGTTCTGTAATAAACTTCCCTTTCTTATGGAAAATTAAGAATTTTATAGTAACTCTCAGCTATTTACATACCTTATAAGTTTTCCTTACTCATATCAACATAATTAACAACTATCACTCCGAATCTTATTTTGATTTGTCAGTGAATTTTTAAGATTATTCGAATAACTTTCGGAATTGTACCTAATAAGTAAAGAAAAAATTGAGGTAAATGAACAGAACTAATTTTGTAATTCATCCCATTAAAAACAAAAGAGGAATGGGAATGATCTGATATCTAAACCACATTCATAAGCCCTGTAATTAAAAACGGAAAAGCGCCTTTTGCTAGCTATCGTGATTATGAATTTATTGATATAATTAACACTAACATTCAGTTTAATCAAAAACCTTTATTAACGTTACCTAATATGATTAAGCTTTTTTTAACATTAATATAGAATTTTTAAACTACAATGAATTAAAAACAAACAAAAAATATTGAAGAGAAATAAATACTTTTATTCAACTTTTTATAATTAGTTTGATATTGTGTTTTTGTTTCTATTTAAGTGCTGTTTTATTAGTTTGCGGTAATAAATAGCAAAGTCCACTGGAAACTAAATAAAAAAAAAATTATTTGTAAATAAAATAAATATTTTTCATTCATATAAAAAAAATAAATTACCTAACATGACGAAGCTCACCATAAAAAATGGTGGAAGACATCCAAGTGACATAAAAAAGGGAAATAAAACATTTCCAATCAATGCACCAAGTCTTCCGAACATCATGGAGAGTGATACAATCATTGTCCTTTTAAATTTGCATTTATTTTTAAATAATTCAAAATTACCTTATTTATTATTATAATTACCTTAAAGATGTAGGAAACAGGCATACAACTACACCTAAAAGAGCTGTTGATCCTATACTTCCTACGGTCACATATAAGGAAGACAAAATCAATGTAATTAAAGAATTACTAGCCCAGTACATGGTTAATCCGCATATTCCGGAAATAGTCAGGCCAATAACTGAATTATAGGATCATTTTAAGTCCAAATAAGATACTTCAACAAAATCCATCACATTTATAAAATTTTACTTAGAATCCTTTTATTTCCTAGGCCATTTATTAAAGCGCCTGCAATAAAATATCCACCCAAGCCTGCAGCTCCGACAATTATTGTATTCATATACATATCATTTGAGATTGCCTTTCAAGTTCAAAAGATATTAAATATTAATGTACTCAGTTATCAAAAATTAATATATATTTTTATTACTTACAACAACACAATTTTCTGTCGGTAGATTCGTGTTCAGTTTTGATTTGTTCACACCATAAGCTATCATTGTACATAGGTTTGAATTAGTGGTAGAATTCGACAGCAATTGATTTTCTTCAAATTCGGCAATAGATGAGAAAAGTTGTGGCAACCAAAGTCTTACGGTGTTCAAACTGCACAAAATGGGGTAAAAAACCTATTATAATTGGCTGACGAAACTATTCTGGTACTTTACAATGTGAGACTTACCCTAATAAAATACAAAATTGTATTGTGTATACATGTATAGAATGTCCAAGGTATGGTTTTGAAAACATTGGCTTCAATTGTTTCAGCCCAGCTTGCAGAGATTCCAGTACTGATAAATGATCATCGCAAACATTCCCTTCTGTTCCATCTTGCCCTTTTGGCTTACTCGCTTTTTGTGGAGCTTCTATTATTAAATTTGTAATCTGTAGGAATAGAATTTTTAAGTTAATCGTAAATTATTATGCAAATATTATATGAGATAAATAATTATTATTTATTACCGGATAGTTCTCTTTAGGCTGCCTCATATTCATAGAAAAAATTCTTTCAAAAACTTTTAATGCTTCTTCATTCCTGCCTTGTGACATCAAAAATTTTGGACTTTCCGGAAGGAAAATGATTGCTATACCACTAATTAGGCTGGGACTGGCGCAAATTGCCAAGAAAATTTGCCATGAGTGAATGACTTTAAAAATAAATTGAAATTAATTTTATAAATATACCTATTAGGGAAAAAACAAAATTTCTTAACTTACCGAAAAAGTTTTCAATTATCACAAAATTCCATTCCCTTGGAAGTATACCCCAGGCAATTACTGGCAGAAAAAGGGTTGCTGTACTAAAAAACATTCCGATAATCATCATAACTCTGGCTCGATGTTTCATCCCATGAAATTCAGTTACATATGACATCAGAACAGCAAAAGGCCCACATACCCTGTATTATGAAATGGTTATACAAGGCGCTGTATTCTAATCAAACCTTTGAATTCTTTACAAAAATCCTCCTAAATACTTGAAGGTCATTAGTGTATACACGTTTTGACTTAATGATCCTAAAATTACACACACAGCGTCTAACATATATCCAAAAACTAAAAGATTTTTTCGACCCTTCGTATCAGCTATGTAGCCCCAGAAAATGGCCGAAGATATCATTCCTAAAACAAAACGCAATCAGTTGTCATGCCATATTTTAAGAGATAACTCTTTAAATGCTCTTATTATACAAACCAGCATAAGTGATAGCATTTAAAATTCCTTTATCCATTAGAGTTAGTTTTAAATCACATTCAGCACTCGGAAGAATATAGGACATTGTCGAAGTCTCATAAACTGTTGCAAAACATGACGGCAACGCTATAATCATTAGCAATAAATTGAATCTGCCAAAGCCTGTAGCTGATATCGCTTTTTCAAAATCAGCAGGCTCACCCTTATCACCTTTGAAAATTATAAGAGATATGATATCATGTGGCTTTTACTTATTTTTTCCGTTAACTAATATTTTAAAACAAAAAATAGTTTTTATTCATACACACGTGCACTATTAAGGGTTGTAAAAACGCCATAATCACTTTATTTTTACTAAGTACACAATTGTTTAGTTCAAATTTCTGACAACACATTCCTTTTTTTTTATTTATTTTTTTTTTAATAAAATCTACCTTTTTCCGTATTTGCTGCCATCTTAGAAGAGAAGATCACGAATTTGTTGAAACTCCTAATACGTTAAAGATACTAGCAAGCTATATAATTTGCTCTTCTTAGCTGAAACAGCACGGAGTGAATATTTCTATTAATAAGAAACTTACAAGTATCTACTGACAGAGTATGACGGAGTTAGGAGTTATATTATCTTACACAAAATGCTCCTCATCGCTAATATCATAAAACATTTAAAGCTAGTGGCAACTGCAAATAAAAAATAAGAGAAAACTCACATCTTTCAAATATTTAAATAAGAAACTCTGTTGACTAATTAAGTGATAAGCAAAGACGTGAGCAATTCCATTATTTTCGTGAATAGCAATTTGTACGAACTGTAAAAAGTCATTGTCAGTAATGTTTACGGTTCGTTTGTAATAATCCCAATTTATAGCGCCTTAAGAAGTATCGATTATATGACTCCAGGTAAAATTCTATGTTAATAACGAAAGAGTTTATGGGTGGTTTTAAGTGTGACATTTTTATTGAAATAAAAAACTTGGAAACTTTCCGTAGAACTGGAAGAAGTAATCTTTGAGAGATATCGTTTGTAATTTGCATACCTTGAAATCACACACAAATAATATCTAGATATTGAAACTAAAAAGCTTAGCATTGGAAGGACTCAAAGATAGATAGAAAGACTGAATAACTGTTTAATCAAGGTTAAAAAATGTATGAGCCTAAATCACTTAGATTTAAACCACAAGCAAATAAGATGATGAAATTCGCATATTTAAAATCTTGTACAAAAAATTATTCGCTGGTTACAAATGAATTTCAATTATGGCATCAACTTTTAACAATGGACTTCACATCTGACTATATATTTTGTTGTTACATATAAGCGGCAAATTCGCAGTGTTTATTTTCATAGATCATCAATATTTCGGTATTAATTGATTAAATTTACCTAATAGAAATTCGATTTCGATAATGATACTGTTCCTGTATACTTATTCCGGCAGTTATTTTCCTTACCACACAACTTCCCCTCTAAGAATCTACGAGAAGTTTTAAAATAATTCTGAATTACCCTACGTTATACCTTAATGGAAAAAAAAGGGGTATAACATTGGTGATACTGCATAACCGCGAGAGTACTAATGTCACTACTGCATAAGTTAAAATCAAAGTATAATTTTGTTTTTATTATAATGACAAATTTATTGCTACTGAACTCTAGGATAAAACGAGAAATATAATATTTTTGTATTTCAAACATAAAATTGACAAAACAAGTTGTAGTTTCTAAGTTACGTTATCACATTGTGTATAGAGTACTCTATACACAATGGTTACCATTAATTTCGAAATTGAATTTGCTTATGCACTTACGCGGTTATGCAGTATCATCGACGATAATGTTAACAGTTTATTTGATTGAATGACGACTCTCACTATGAATTCTTCTCATTTTGCTTTTTCAGAAATTTTCAAAAGTGGTTCAATCAAATACTTAACTTTGACAATTGTATTCCCACAACACAAATATGGAAAATTCAAGAATTATGAGGAATTATGATTCATTGATGCAAAGGAAGTTCACGGCCATTAGTGCTCTGTTGTGAACATTTGTCTCATAGGAAGTCATTTTCCACGACGCACCAATTCCCCACAATCACGAGAAGTAAAAAAGTCCACTTTTTCACCCAAGAAAGTCTTTCAAGCTACATCCGATCGCCAAAGATTTCCTTTGCGAGATAGAAATTGTTAATAAAATATGTTCAGAGTATCATAATGCATCGTTTAACATATCTCTCATGTCTGGAGGTGTCGGGCCTGAATTTGTATGAAAAGTGGTGTTTATGTTTTAAAAGAAATCAGAAGGAACCAGAAGAAGTGGAAGTCCAGTCCAATCCGCTTCATGTGAACAAGGTAATAGATTGGCATCTATTTCTATTGCATTTAATTCCCCAAATCTTGTTATGTTATCAATTCGTCCTTAACATACTTAAAGAAAAAACAACGAAGAGTAATACAAATTGGTTTTATTTGCTTGCAATAAATTTTAGTAACTACAATAATTCAGCCCATATTTGTATGGCTGAACTTATGTCAATTTAAACTGAAAGAGTGCCCAAAACTCATATGTAGGTATAAATAAAAACATTTACAAAATCACTGTCGATTTTAGTTTGTTTAAAGATAATTTTCTTACAAAAAAAGGAGCGATTAAAAAATCACAGTTACTTTTTCCCAAAACTTCAAGGAGGGAAATTAATACGTATATCTTTTTGATTTTGTCAGTTTTGAAATTTCATGTTTACAAATAGATTTAAATAATAAAAATGTCGAAAATTCCTTCCGCATCCTTTTTACCAAAACTAAAAGCTCCCAATAGAACCCTTGGAGCACCAAGCAAAGTTTCAATAGAGGCTAAGAAGGGAGATCCAAAAGTCACAAAAAAGGAAAAAGAAGACAATGAGTATTTTCATTTGAATGCGTTACTAGTGTCAAGCCTTCTACCTCTTATTCCTGCGGATGGTAAACATTTAAATATATGAAAAAATATGTAAATAGTTTATATAGAAACATTTAAGAAAGAGAAGCTGTACAAAAATGGATGAACAAGTTTTATACAATGGGTACAAACGCCGTGGAACGAAGTACAAGAAACGATTACATTTGGTTCCTGCTCGTACAATTAGAAAGTGGTGCGGTAACATTGCCCTTTGTTCGAGATCCTCCTGCAGGATTAGTAGGTCCAGTCACTAAATCAATTGTACATATCCCATATCCATAATATATAAAATATTTTCATTAATTATAAAATGTTTTAGGAAAAAAAATTGTATGAAGAAATTCTGGAAGCTGCTAATAATCGAGCAGCTTTCGTGGATGATCTAACTTTACCACCTAGAGATGAGACAACGATAGGTGCTGGTGCCGAAAATATTCAATATTGTCGCCCTTCTGAATTTCATGATAATCAGCCGAAACCAAAAATGGGCTTCATTGCTTATGGTAGTTGCTTTAGTGATCAATATACTTAAATATTCAATAACAAAAGTCTATGGATATATGTATGTGTATATATGTATCTAATTTTTGTTTTTCTTCGATCTATATTTTGATGGACGGAAAATTAGTGATGAGCGACCAAATTTATTTTAAACTTCTCAGCTAAAAAGCAGCAATAAGCATCTATGTGGTTTCTCTTTGCATTATTGAGTTTCTATCAGTTTCAAAATTTATTTTACCTTATGTCCCGAAAATAAATCAAAATGACTGACAGAAATTTTTATTTATTTTTTTTTTTACTCAGAACCACGCTTTCTGAATCGACAGAACGATAATTAAGTCATAATTTCTATGTGTACAGAAAAGAAATTAAATAGAACTTTTTCAGGCTAAAGTCTCTACTACATTATTAACACCAACAGTATACAGCAACACTAGCCAAAATTTTAAGGGGCAATGTCCACTTTTCATACAATTTTGGCCCGACATGCAGTACGTTTACAACATGAATACTTGTAATCAAAATATCATGTAAACGCGCATTGACTTCAAGTATACTTGAGTCAAGTAAATGACAAAATTTTGTTCGATTTACTTGAAAAATTCATGTAAACGCAACTTCAGTACTTAAAATTTTTTCATTTGTGAGAGATATGAAAACGACAAAGAGGAATAAGAAGAAGATATTGTTGATAATTCAGGCTGTGATTTTTAGGACTTTTCTCAAGATATTTATGTAAAAATTCGCAATTATGTATTGAACTTAATGCAAAGTTGTCAAAGGTAAAATGTCACTTCAAGTAAATTTCAAGTCAAGTAATTGGAATTAATTCAACCAAAAACCCTACTTGAGTTTCAAGTGGATTTCAAGTCAAGTACTCAAGTATTCATGTAAACGTACTGATGAACAGACATGAGACATCTTAAACGATGCATTATGATACTATGAGAAAAATGTTCACAACAGAGCACTAATGGTCGTGAAAGAAAGAACTGCAAAAATATATACCAAATGTACTAATTGGGGTGTATGCACGAAAATGGGTTTTCTGGAGGCAAAAACGTCCTAGCGAGACCTTTCATTTGATATGCAACATGACGTATTCCAACCACCATCCCCTCCTTAAAGTATCCAGAGAAAAATTGTCCTCTACGAATTGTAGCTGGTAATGAGCTGAGGAGAACTGTGAGACCCGTTTTCCAATCGAATATATCCCTACTAAGTTAGAGTCGATCTAAGGTATGAAAAATCTAGTACCTCAGTTCGAATAAAAAAGAGAAATACTAAAAAAATGTGAGTACGGGGATTGCTTTTTAAGCCTCCGAGAGTAGGAGTGTGGGTACTCAAACTTCTTCCCAGGTCCTAAGCAATTCAATTCTGTACTAAATTTATCAAAATGTAATAGATCTAACTTTGACCCTCCCCCTCAAGTTCTCCTCCGTTTAATTGAAATCATTGAAATAAACATTGTTAATAAAATATCTTCAGAGTATCATAATGCATCGTTTAGGACATCTCTCATGTCTGTTCATCTAGGGCCTAAAATGGGCATTCTCCTTTCTGTTGCTATTCTAATGATGCAAATTTTTAATGTGATATCATGTGAGGGCACGAAGAGAAAAAAACTAAAAATCTTCATTTAGTTTTAGTACTACAAATTTCTTGCATTATTCCGAAGTGCTGTTGCTACTGCAGTCGTTGGTGTAATTTTTAAAAGATAGCAAAAATCGGTATTGCTGTTGGAAATGTATTTTAGTCATCATTTTTCTAGTTATGTCGACAAGAATTATACAGGATGTTCCGGATAAAAGTATTTTATATATACCACGTACTTCTTTATTATCAAGGAAAAAATTACATGGGCTGATAGTGAAAACATTTTTCACGAAATTTGATCTTGGAAAAACCAATTTTTTTCAAAACGTTAATTTTATTGGAACAAAAAAGGTAGAAATAAGTTTATATATAATTCAAAAGCTATTTTTTTAAATTAATAGAGTTAAAATCGAGGATGATGAAAGTGACGCAAGTGGAAGCTCCAGATGACCAAACGAAACTGGCTTACTACTCTTTAGAAAATGCTCAAATTTGCAAATTTTCGCGGGAGATGTTGCGGTTAAATTGCAACATAATTTGAACGAAAGTGCCAAATTTATTCGGGTAAAATGCTGCCAACCATAGAGAAGATATGTCGATTTTTGATTCTGTAAGTGGTATTTCATGCGTTGAACGAAAGTGCCAAATTTATTCGGGTAAAATGCCAACCATAGAGAAGATATGTCGATTTTTGATTCTGTAAGTGGTATTTCCATGCGTTTTCAAAAATCGCCGGTAGATGGCGAAAAGTGGGTAAGCAAAAGTTTTATAGATTTCATTTTTTTTAAATAGGTAAATGACATCCGATCTTCTTGAAATTTTGTATAGATAATCTGTTCGTAATAGCGCATACATAAAAAACCAAAAACTTGGATTAATCGATAAGTTGTAGAAATATATTTTGAAATTAATTTTTCAGACAGAATTTTGGCCGTCGAAAAGTAAATTTCGCAACTTAATCAGAAGGGGAGGAAAAATATCTTCAAAAAATCAGAAAAGAATCAAAAAAAAAAACAGGCATAAGGAATTTTGCAAATCGGATAATATTTACCCCACCTACCTCAGAACCCCGAATTCTGGAAATGAGCAACTTTTTCCCATTAGTGTATATGAATGACCTTTTGACTTTGAATTTTTCATCTGATTTTGATGAGATTGTGTAAGAATATTCTACACAGATGGTAGAATATAAAATAAATACCCCACCCCTGGCAAAATATATTTTTTTATATTTTTGTTTTTATTATAATAATATATAAAGTAACCCACGGCGGTTTACCACTCTGTAAGCCACTGCCGGACGATTGTCGTAATAGTTTCAAAAAATCAAAAAAAACTCACAATGAGCTTAGCAAAAAGAATCTTGAAATTCGGTTGGAATATGGCCGAGAGATAAAGGTGGTAGCTTTACAGTATATGCTGCTAATTAATGTAAGTTGAAAGTAATTTAGCAGACCTTGAAATCTAATTTTGAAAAATGCTCCTAAACTAATTAGGATAATGACTTCTGGGTTTTTGTATATGAAAAACAACAGATTTTAGATAATAGTAACGAAAAGAAAGTGGCTTAAATGTTGCGAATATACCCGCAAGATGGTAATTATCAAAGTTTTCCGAAAAGTGTTAACCCCGGGTTCACCTACATTATTCATTATTTCGGGTTCGATTGGCTTGCGTCACTTTATTTCTAGTCAAGCCAAACATATACGTTGAATTTGGACGAAATCGGTGATGACGAGTAGGGACCCTCTGCTTGTAAGTCCAGAGACGACAGCAAAATCTTGAATCGCTCGTAACTCCGAAACTATGCTCCAAATAAAAGTGCTGTACCTGTTTCCCCTAACTAAATGACGATATACTTTAGAATTCTGAATTAACCCATTAACAAGACCAAAAGCTAACATTTCTCCAGGTGTCAGCGTGTCAATCACTTATTATAATTGTAGCCAAGTATTTGCATACTCCAGAGACGGTCTCTGACCGTTTTGACTCAGAAGAATGTACATACATACCAATATATTTTAAAGAATATTGCAAAACACAAGTCCCTGAGTACAAGAAAAATGCAATTTTTTGCCAGTTAATCCATTATTTTATTATAAAAAATATTTAAAATCAACCAAGAAGAAATATAATTCAAACTCAAGTGATTCTCAGATATCTTCATTGTTTTTCTTATCATAATTCGCCAATAGACTTTATCCCATTATTGCCTCCATCACATGTTATTTGTTGTGAATCTTCTACGTTGTTGAAATTTTCAATAGTATCTACATATGTATATGAGAAAATAATATAAACATTTTTCTATTGTACATCAATATGAATATTTTCTGTCTTGCCTCCATCAGCAGGGCCATTATTTATTTGAGTCTCCATTGTGCTTCTTTGCCATTTAGCTCTTTTGGTTAAGTTGTTTCCGCCTTTAAAATAATGTTTATTCCTATATTAATACTACACGTAAAAAAAACATAATTTCCTATTTATACCAACACATTTGATGTTATCTTTCTTCAAAATTAAGGTATTATTATGTAGATTCATACTTGGCGAAGCTCCTGGCTTAATCGTCGACTTTTCAGATGAATTGATGCAGATGAAGCAAATAATTTTTTGAAAATACATTCTAAACCTAAAATAAAAAAAAGAACAAATTAATTAATTGGTTAATATCGCTTGTTGAATCATTAGTATTGCCTTTTATTCATCCAATAATATATGATTGGATTGACCATTGCATTAGACATAGCCAACCAATAAAACGCAAGATACATATGCTGAACAAATTTTGCCGATGTGACTTTGTTATTGTGATATGCATATATAAAAAACATGTGATATGGAAGCCAACAAATAGCGAAAATTGAAACAATCGCAATAAACATTCGAACAACTTTCTTTTTTGATTTCATTGATTCAATTTGTCTTTCTGTGTTTTCACCAATTGACCGGCTACCCCAAAGTACACGACCCATTAGGAAGTAGCATATCATCATAACAACCATCGGAACTCCATACGTTAAAATCAATATAATTAGGTTATACCTAAAATATTATAAAAAAAAATTAATGAAATGATTGTTTTGCATAAAAACTTACACATAATCAGACATTGATGTCGGATAACGACCGTCAGGCCACATCATAAAACAAACTGTTCTAGACTTGCCATTGTAGTATCTATTTTGGTTTTGTTAATTTATTAAATGATTATTAATTAATTGCTTTTAGAATATTGTATAGAATCTTACTTTTTCGTTGCTATTGATGAGTATAGAATGCATGGTGCCGCTAATACACAGCTTAAAATCCAGATTAAAATTAAAATTATACGAACTTTCCTTCTAGATGTACGCCTTTTCAGTGGATACACGATAGCAATATACCTGAAAATATCTCTTATTATTTCTAAATGAAATGAAACTTGTACACTTTTGTACTAGCAAGTACCGATCAAAAGAAATGGCGACAAGAGTGAATACAGAAGTAGAAACAGTTACATTGGCTATGAAATTATTTATTGTACAATAAATTGCACCGAAGGGCCAATCTGAATTTAACATGAATATGAAATTGAAGAAACAATTTAAAGAAGACATCAGGAGATCTGCTATGCTAAGATTAAGCAAGAAATGATTAGTGACACTCCGCATACTTTTATGGCCTGCAAAAAATTTAATTAATATTTTCACAAAAGAACTCCAGATAAATGTTATTTAATGATGACTTAACCCATTACAATCCATAGGACAATGCTGTTTCCAGTGATGGATACAAAAAGCATCACACCAAATATTACGCCCCAAACAGTTTTCTGTTCCCAAGGTAATTCGTATGGTCGAGTTGGTGATGGAAATAGACATTCCGTTAGGAAATCTCTGAAAAAATTAAACGTTTTATTTTACTTTTTATTCTACAACACAGTGGGAAATGTTTGTCTGTAGTCAAAGTTAATTTCGTATTTACAGCACAAATATAGTGAATTAAAAATATATGTACTATTACTATAAAAGCCTACGGTTGCGACATTCATGTTAAGTCGATTGGGTTATCAATTGTTTTTCATCAATAACGAACTTATTCCAAAGTACGAAAAAAAATTTCGTTTGTGTTTATCCAAGTATACACTGATCAAACGGAAATGGTGTTGTTCTCAATACTTTAACGTACATTACATAACACATACTTCAAGTGGAGAAATAATTTCATTATGTGTTTGGCTATTTATTTCTTTTTGGGATTTTGAAGTATCCCATTGAAACGGTTGGTTATCGTCAACGTTGCTATTTTATTTTATTTGAAGCAATCAGTCAGTTCATATAGAATATTTATTTTGCGATGAATAATCTAATGTTTAGGATTCCGTACAATGCCATCTTTACGTATGGGTCCGCTGGGCCTGAGCGCAGGGCGCCGATATCAATGGGAGCCCCTAGTCCCTACCATAGTAGACCAACTAATGACCAATTTTTCAACCAGTAAAACAACCTATTACCGTTAGTTTAGCTGTCAGATGTTGTCTCCGGAAAGTAGACCATGGGATTTATTCGAAATTATATACATGGCAACAGCTTTTCATACAAAATAACATATAAAAAAAAATCATTGTCATTGCATAGCGACAGTATTTTTTAAATTTCTGTTACTGCTGGCAGCTCTGTCTGGCTAAGATTATTCCCCTAAATCATTTGATTACAAAATGACTAAACCGCCCCATACAATCACGACATTCGTATGGGGATTCCCCTTAGCGCCTCTTTTCGTTATCTTCTCGGAACTGAAAATCAGTATATGTACCCGCCTTTGAATTTGCAATCGGTGAGTTTCCCGTGCTGTGTTTACGTTTGATTCCTGTTAATAAGCCAAAGTAGTTTAAAAAACTATTTCTGTTGGAGGGCAGCCATATCCTGAAGTGCTCTGGGTCCCACGTGGCTAAAGACGACCATGGTTCCAAAAAAGGAAAACAAGATCACTTGCAGACGTTTTTCTAGAAAATGACGTGACGTAGTATTTTGAAATTTGGCAGAATCTTATTACACACATTTCGACAGTCAAAGATTATGAATTAGTTTTTTTCTTTAAGTTTTAATACGGGTGGGCTGAGCCCCTTAAAAAATATACATATTAATTTTGTTTCGTGTGGGATATCGTTTGAAAGAGCTACTCGCAAGAATTAATTATTAAATAAAATAAAATTTTTGGTGAATTTGTTATAAAGATATAACCCAAAATATGATATTCTAGGTTTCTTAAGCTAAAATTTTCATATTATCAGGATTATAGATAACAGAAAAACTGTAGCCATTATCTTCGGTCTCATAGTTTCTGGAAGAAAATATCTTTTGTGTTAGCTTAAAAGACAACTCTTACTAATATCAAAACGAGCTCTTTTAAGATCACTCTTGCGTCCGCCTGCTTCAATATTATTAAAATTCGACAATACAGTAATGTTTACAACATATAAAAAATAGAGTTAACTAAATTGGAAATACAATATGGATAACACATTTTACTAATATTGCAGAACAATGTGGTACAATCCATTCATTTCTCAGATATCACAAGCAAACTTTTAATAGGTTTACATATGCCTACTTAAATTTGGTCAATCGACTGTTCGTTTTATTACAGAACCCTCATTGCATGAGCTTGACTCGCTCTTGATAGAATTATTTTTTATTATTAAACCAAGCTCAGGGGTTATCCTATGATACAAAGTACAGTATTGCAGTAGGGTCTGTACATTTTAAATTCATATGTACAAAGATAAATATTTAAATAGGCTCATCACGTACATTAAAGACTCTTAACATGACAATCAATTAGATTTATTGCCATAACTTTAGTCTCAATTATTTGTTAAAGTTTCTCTAAAGAATTTCGGTTCATTTTTCAGTAATTTGTCTTATGTATGTATGTAGTTTTAAGCAACAATCGATGTCATTCTGATCATATCAAACTCAATTCAAAATATTTGCCTCTTATTTACTATGTTTCCATGCAGAGTTCAATCCGAATTGGATCCGAATTAGCGCTCATGGAAACGAAAATTGATTTGAGTTTCGTTCAATCCATATTAACTCCACGAAACCAGTCGGATTGAGTTGGATTTTGTGTAAGTATTAGTTAGAGTAGTGCGGATGGGTGGGTTGTTCAATACAAATGCAGAAACTTTGTATGAAATATATTATATGTCAACTCAATTCAAGCCGTTCATAGAAACAGCATCGAGTTAACTCAGCCAGCAAAACTTAACGTTAACTCAATCCTAACTCAAGTCTGGCTCATGTACTATGTTTCCATGCTATGCAATAAATTGATACTATTAAGAAAACATAGAGGGTCTCTCGACATATAAAAACTATAAAAGCATAGCACACATAGAATTTTCCAACAGTAGGGTACACAAAAGAAGCGTGAAAGTTTAGATATGTATAATAAAGTGTCTCATCAAATGGCAATATCGTGGTTAATTTGGTGTTCGCTCTGCCTTTTCTGTTGTTTTGTTACTCTTCACTACTTTCGTTTTAGAAATTACTAACAAAGCTTACCATTCTAGCAACTTATATGTACGCTATGCATTCACATAGGTATATATTTAAAAACATAAGGATATACATAAGTGTACTTGTCTATAGATCCAGTTATAGCAAAACATTTTAACAAAATATTATCAATAGGAAGTAATGATATCAAGCAAAAATTTAAGAGTAAAATATGCGTGTTTGAAACACATGTATATTTATTAATTTTTATATATAAACTGCACAACAGGTCCTTACTTTGCAGCATTGATGTTCTCATCTATGTCTCTCTTTTCAATTATTTCTGACAACATTGTTATCACCTCCGAACGATTAAATGCGTTCAGATTTGTTGCATTTAACATACTATTTAGAGAAAATCGATTCACAGCTAATATAGTACAATTAATTAACAATTCGGTATCTACATTTTCCCCCATACTTTGCCCTAAATCTAATTTGATACTTTAATATTAATAAAACTGAAAATTGTATTCAATCTGATAAGGATTATAATGTACATCCCTCTTCAAAGTTCTTCATCTATACGTTTAAGGACGCGAACTACAACTGAAAATTGTGAGAGTCAGAGCATGTTCATGTTACCTTATATTTCGTATCATTTTCGCCTACTCCTGTCTTGTGAGATCCGGCTCTCTATACATAATATTATGTAGCCCATAAAGGAAGATTCCCAGCCCAGCTCAATTTCAATCTCTGAACATTTTTGACACAGTACTCATTAAACTATGGATTAGCTCCTCTCAGCCCACTGCGCCTACCCCTTTGTAAGCTCATTGGAATTCTGGATACTTAATAAAAAGCTCCATTCAGTAGGAAATTCTGGAATATCGCAGAACATAGCGGGACTTTGAATTTATTTTTCGAATTAAAATATTTTACTTACACAATTATTACAGTAGTGTAGTAGTCTTCCTTCATCCTATGAAATAACGAACAGTCGTCCTTGCTTAATCTACTTAAAAAAAACGGTGCAAAATAGTTTTTAAAAAAATTAAATTAGTTTAATATTTTTCTTAAATAAAGGCTGAAATACAATGTCTACGACACGCATTTGTCGACGCCAAAAATTTTTTCGAATATTACGACATTAGGGCATAGCAAATGCCTCGACGCGATAATGTCGTCGTCAAAAAGTAGAGCAAATTTCCTAAAATTGTCGTTGCACAGTGCGACATTTGAGTCTGACAGGTCGTGTGTTGGTACATTTCATGTAATTTTCTTTTAAATCTGGCACTTGTTCTTATAAAATGTAAAAAATATTTCGTAGACATCACAAAAATGCAAAAATCAAACTCATCTGTCTTGAAATGACGACGATAATGTCGCATTCATTGTATTACGTCTGCGACAAACGACGACGCCAATTGCCGTCGACAATTTCGTGTCGCATTCATTGTATTTCAGGCTTAAGGCAGGTATACAAGAAAATTAATTTGATTTTCTCTTATAGCGATTTCGATAGGACTTCAGTGCAACACCAGTGTTAAATTATTCCAGTAGTGCATCACGGAAAATGGAACTTGTAGCCTAGGCGAACACGCTGCACTTTCTACGGTTGAGAGGGGGAGAGGAAAAATTCCGAAATGATTCGAACGGGAGCACGGGCAGCATACCAACACTTCGGCAAGGAAATAGTTTCGTCCATTTTGAAATTGTGAAATTTCTGATCGGACGTTTGCATGATACTAAAATAACAAGTATGGCCGATGCGAGAAATTTTGCGTATTTTTCGTATTTTATTGACTGAAATACGTTTTGAATATGTTAAAATATTTAACAAAACATCAGTTTCTTCGTTTAAATCACTTCGGGAAAATTATGTGCTAGTGGGAAAGCAAAGAAATTTGCAAATAGAAATTTTTTTTACTTTGATAAGGACGATTGAAATTGAGACAAACAAATTTGTGACAATAGTCGCCAAATGAGGCAAAAAACTAATTGCCAGATAATTCGGCCATACTTGTTAATCTTTGTATCATGGGACGTCTGTACAGTTGTTTACCTGCGATTTGAGATATAAAATTTAATTATTATTACGTGGATGGATTTGTGATACAGCTATTTTATATCAGAAACTCTGACTTAATTGAACACGTACACAGTTAAACTCCATAATCATATAAGCAACTGCCGCGGATCAAAATTATTGTGCTGGAACGTCTAAGCACAAGGGGAGGAAAATATTCCTGCTTCGTGATGAAGCGTGTAGGTAGGCCCATTTGGAGGAGGAAAAACTCCGGACTGCCAAGATTCGAATCGCAGCACGAGCGGCATGCCAATGCTACTGCAAGCTTTTAGGTAAACGTACATGTTGCTATCATGCAGCACACGCAAATTGCTGAACTTCTGCCTTGATATATATATATGAATATCGACTTTAATTGTGTATGAGAAGTTACAGTTTTTGATATAAATAACAACTGTATCACCAATTCACAGTATACAATGAGAGTTTAATTGTTAAATTATATATTATAGCACATTAGCATAGATGGCACAAGAACTAGATGTCTTACGGCATACTAGAGCAGAGTACAGACTGTGGAATAGGTACTGCATTTTGAAATGGATCATAACATGATTTAGAGCGTGCCGAAAGCAAATGATTTTATAATACCAGTTTTGTATACATTTGATCAACTTCCTCAACCCTTCAGATACGAAAAACTATGAATTACTCGACGTATACATTTCAAATGTGGTCCTTTCCGGAATGGACCACCCCGCCATATAAAATTTGTATACTTTTTTGGTACTGACCTCACCAAACTGGCTATGGGCGTAATTATAAAGAAAGAAGAAGAAGAATTGTCAAAATCCAGTCTGCAATTGTTTACCATTTTCTGATTTCGTGCTCTAAGTTTAAGTTACTTTTCAAATATCTTCAAGATGGCAAACTCTGAAATAACGCAAGTAATGTCTCTACCCTTACCGCCTACACAATATATAAATTTATATACGGATGAAAACATAAGAAAAAATCGAGCGCCTCCACCGCCGCCACCAATTTATGATACATATTCGATGTTTGGTAACACGTATAATAATGAAGAGATGATAAGGTCTTTGGAAAGCCAAGGTATAAAACGTTTAATTCCGCAGCACTTTGACCGTAGAAAGGAATTGAAGAAACTTAACCATTCCCTTTTTGTAAACTTCTTGGATTTGATTGATTTGTTAATTCGTTATCCGGATAGCCCCAGAAGAGCTGAGAAGGTTCTATGGAATACATATTTTAATTGTCATAAAATATACAGTTCATATTATAGATAGATGACCTTAGTCTGCTATTTGTTCACATGCATCATTTGCTAAATGAATTTCGGCCTCATCAGGCTCGAGAGACCCTAAGAGTTATGATGGAAATGCAAAAGCGGCAGAGGGTAGAAACAGCAATAAGGTAAGTAAAAATAGTAGATGTGGTGCATAATCATACTTATTTCCACTTCCAGATTTCAAAAACATTTAGATCGAGTTAAGGATATTGTTAAAAATGCGTTTGCAGCTCTTCCAGAGCCGGATAGTTGCGACGGAGATTTAGCTAGCTCCAATGACATGGAAACTGATGAAAGATATTCTGGTAATGACAACGATGTTGACCCTTGCAATCCATTAGATAGGCTCATGTGTAAAATTGTTGATAAAATATAATGCGGTCTATACAACAATACTTTTATTATGAATTGATTATTTTTTTTTATACCTATGCAGATTTACATAGCTTTGACGAAATATTTAAGGATGTCTAATCATTTTTTACCTTCAAATATCTGGTGGATATAACTTGCAACCTTCTAAATTTGATAAATTTTATACTGCTAAAAGAAAATAAATTCATCGGTACAATTGCAATACCGAATGTAATTACAAATGTACATAGCATAGGTATGATTTTGTAGAGAGCGTGTTTTCAGCTGTTCCTCGGCCATTTCTAATTAATCGAAGAATGCAACAGTTCTAAAAAAAAGGCTGGGCTGAGCAGCCAGAAAACAATAATAATATACCTATATTGTACGGTTCAGAAATCTCCGCGTTATACCTAAGCAAAATTCAACAAATGCTTGAAACATCGGCATTAAATAACTTCGTCTTTTACCGGCGTTATACGCCAAACCAAGAGCGTACTGAGTTCAGTTCGAGTTGAGGAAAAAATGGTTGTTACATTAATCGTTAAATTATATGAATTAATTACCAAAATTACTGGTAATAATTTGTTTACTTAAAACTTGGAACTGAGTATATAATTCTGCTAGCCTAAATATGTACTTCAGCCAAATAACATTTTAACCCAAATTTTGAATACCTTGCAGTGTTCTTATGCAAAACTGACAAAATTTTGGTGTTCTAATAATATTCGCTTGCTTTCTTACCTTCCGAACCTTTCCTAACAAAATTATTTAAAACAAGTAAAAAAGCTAGAATTGATCTACGACCAATTCTTATGATACCTTAGATGAATGCCCGCATGAAATTTCGTGAGGTCACCCATTCGAACAATTTTAATTTTACAGTGGTTTTTCGCATATATTTCTAGAATGGTTCGTCGTTCTGATAATATTACGCTTGTTTTTTTATCTTCCGAACCGAAATAAAATTTGTATACCTTTCCTAACAAAATTATTTAAAAAAATTTGTCTGAACCAAATGACTACGGCGTCTAACAAAAGATCTCAGCTGAGTTATCATTTTATATGACGCTGTGCTGTCATGGCATGCCTTGGCCTGATGGGTAACCCCCGGAATATACAAGCCATGAACAAAGTCGAAAAAATAGAGCAGCGGGCCGGTCAGTATTCTTGCCTTGTCTTACTGCAGGAGTTTTTCATATAAAAGTTGCTTGTATTTTGTTCAAACGGTATAATTTCCATAAATTTGTTCTACTTGCTATTTTTTATTAACTATTAGAAAGAAAACATATTTGGCTGCAATTTGTTTTAACCACATTTTGCTGTGGAAGTGACAGTCTTGGGCTTTAGGACCTGTTTAAGATGAAATTTTAGTTTTTCCTCCATGACGAGTATCGAAAAGAAGTGGGAGTGAACTCTTACTGCCTGCTGTACCCGGCATTTTAATGTGTCGGTGCCTTCGGCGACTTCATGGCTTGTATTATATTCCGGGGATTACGGCTAATGATACCGAATGTAGCTGGCTACAGATTCGGACTCCGGCTGCACATACACACATACAATTATTACTCAGCTGAAAGTTAGTGAGCGTAAAATAGTAAGTTTACTTTGTAATCAGAACTATTTTATTATTTTGTTAAGTAAGGTAAATAGTAAGTCTAGCCTTTGGGAAGGTAAGGAACCAACCTGTAAATTACTAGAAGACTATTTTCCTGTAAGGATAGTAGTTTACGTTCTATAGCATATACAGGGTGTCTCGTATGTGGTCTGGGGCCCGAAGGCTACGGATAGGTCATGGTTAGACAAACAAACAAATTTATGGGTGGGGGGAGGAAATCGTAACGGTTTCCGAGATAACTGGACTTTAAGATATTTGGGTAAGTTTTTATAGATCACCCTGTAACTTCTGAACGTTACACCCTATGATGATGATTTAAACTTTGGTAGATAGATAATCGTGGGACCTGACCTTTCCAATGGTCTATAAATTTTTTCCCTCACCTTTTCTGGTTTGAAGTTATGGCTCAACAAAGTTGAAATTTCGAAATTTTTACTCGTTTTTTTTATTTAACTACTATTTTTATCAAAAAACACGTCATCAATATCAATTTTTCGGGCCTGTCCTGAGTTTGAGTTTATTCGTGTTTTGTTGTGAAAAGATGAGTCTTGCATCCGAAAGCGCAGCAGAAGTTTCAATCTTTTCCGAAGTGCTCTCTTGCCAAAGGAATCTTTGCGGAAGCATATCCCTTCTCTGAGGTTAGGCTTATTTGAAACCTATTTTTATTTAGCAGAACATGCCATTGTAATTCGTATAGATTGAAAATTAAACTGAAATTTTTAGTAAAGCCCTTATCTTGATTCGATCTGTATTCCGTAGCAGCGCTCCAAGAGCACTTCACAAGAATTTGCATCTGAACGTTTCCCTCTGCGAACATGATCACGTTAAAACGATATGAACAGGGATCGGTGGGAAAGCGCTGCGAGCTTCCAAAGGAGCGCTCTTGCATTCGTCTTTGAGCGCTTCCCTTTCACCCTGGGAGCAAGTATTCTCGAGGATTTCGATGAGGGGCATTTGGGGCGTAGAAATATTACCGAGATGCCAAGCTTCGAACGGGAGCACGGGCAGCATACCAATACGACTGCAATCAAATAGTTTCGACCATTTTGAAATTTCTGATCGGACGGCTGTGCATTTATTAACCTGCGTTTTGAGGTGATAATATAATAATTCCATTCTCATTACGTAATGTGAATTTTATTTATTTTAATCAATAATTGTTATTTGTTTGAGCTCGCTTTTGGAATCAAAATTTGTGTTCATAATTTATAAGCAAACGACATAATATGTAATAACAGAATTAAGTAAGGAGTATCAACCTTTCGTTGAAGGGTTATCTTTCAGGGAGATAATAATATACCAATTTCTTGTCGGATTAAAAGAGAATCAGACTTTATATATATACATGTTAACTATACATATAATAATAATAATAAATAACAAAAAATAGCACAATGTAATAGCAATGCCTTAAATTCGCAAAAGACGGCCCTTTGCTGTCCTGAGACAAAGTAACTGGAATATTGACTATTAAAAAGCCAAAGCATAGTATCTAAATTTGTGATAAGTCAGGCAGTAAATCTGCCAACCACTAAGAAATATAAAACTAGTGCCAATTAACTTTGTGATAATTATGTATTAGCCCCTTTGGGGAAACTAAAGTTATCTAGTTGTAAGTGTTGTATTAATTTGGGGGCCCATAAGAAGTCAAATAGATTCTATATGCCGGGAGCAAGCACACACCAATAAATATGCCAGTGTTTAAGCCTTTGTAAGGATAAGTTTGAAAAAAGAAATGTTTATAGGAGGTATTTGCCCTCACTTGAATAGATCTAGGGTGGCCAGACATACTTGCAGTCGGCCATAGTTCATGTTTGATATAAGAAAAACTCTTCTTTAAAAAAAGAAAAATGTATCTTTAGACTCAATAAAGTTTCTTTGAATCTTCTTTGAATCTGTTTGAGCACGCACACAATTACACCTCGGTAATCATATATAAGGAGCAACTGATGATGACAAGTCTAGGCACAAAGGCAGCGAAATATTCCTGCCTCGTGCTGAAGCTTTGGTTCAGAAAAGAAATGAAGCCATATTGACGCCTTGCGCATGCGTTGCTAAAACTTGGCATCGCCATTTTACAATGGATGAGAGTGACAGTTTGGTTGTTTGGAATTGTTTGTAAATATGGAAAAAAAGAGTGTAATATAGTAATTTTAATGTCACCGCACACTTTGGAGACATTTTAAAACTGGTTAAAGTGCTTAAAATTTATTCAAAGTGTTCTGGGTCGCTCTAAATAAAGTAGATCGCTAGTGTCGTTGGACTTTTGAGTGAAATTTCTATCGGTATTACAGCAGTTTTTGAGTTAGCAGCACCATTAAGTTTTTTATATTATGGTGGAATTTGTAAATTATTAATCTAGAGAACTATTAAATGGATTCGTGTAATTCGTTTACCGTAACGCGGAGTGAGATTGACTTGTTTACAAAACCATGAACTACGCTTGTTTTACAGTGCCAGAAGCAATTTAAATTAATATAAAATACATAATAACTATATACATACTTTCTACTCATGGATTTTAGATTAAAAAAGCTTAATTATTGTTGCTTATTTAGTTAAAACCTAAATAGTATTTTTGAGGATTAAAAATGGGAACGAAAAAGACCAGACAGACTGATAAACAGTTGGTAAATAAAAAATAATTATTATTAGTTTGGCTTAGATGCTAACTTTGTAGATTTTTAGTCGGATATTGATATGATACAAACACCCGCTTCAACCAGTGCGAATTCAAAAGTTGGAAAGTTAATTCGAGAGCTCCGCGAAAATGTATCGCGAAAAAATATTGTCCTGCTATTGGTTGAGATTGCAGAAAGACCCGAAACTAGTATCGATTTTGATATAACACTGGGCTCGGTATTTATAATTTAAATTCATGCGATTTTCTTTAAGAAATGGCTTTTTTTCTCAGTATCTCAACATGTTCCTCCAAAGCCAAGGCGATATAGTCATGTCAGAAGCGGGTCACTTAATTCTGAGCGCAGCGAAGATCTATTCAAGGAGAGTGGACAGTATTTATGAATCAATGCAGAAAATTGTTTCAGGAATGGAGAAAAGCATTAAGGCGGTCGAAGTAGGGTACGCGGAAATACTTTTTAATTATTTTTATTCTTTCTTAGATTAATTTGCAATTGTAAGTTTAGCAATGTTATGAACAAGCCTTCACATGACGAGAAGCTATTTCGATCGAATGTGGAGAAACTTTTTGTTATGTTCACTTCGTCTATATCTTCATGATAAAATGAAGGCGTTACGTGTCCTGTTTGGCAGTGGATAAAAAAAAATTATTATAGTGACAATGTTTGTTAAAACATCCACTTTTCCACATCAACTTTTGGTAAAATTATTGCGGTGTATCGTGCCTCCAATGCTTTTTATTTAGTCCGTTCAGGTCAGGCTGAAGAAAAAGTCTTGAAATGTAGATTTACCTGCGCGCGGCGATATCATGCATGTCCATACCGGAAATCCAACTCATTCGATTCCATACTTGTAATCTAATCTCCAGGTGCTCTATTCAAGGTCGCCTTTATATTTCTAAATAGGCCACTCTCCTAAGGCAGAAATGCTCGCACATGAACTACAAATATTCTTTGGTGTATGCAAAAGTATGTCGCTAACCAAAGACAAGATAAGCACGGAAATGTTGCTACTCTTCCTATGCTCAGAACCAATTCATGCTTATTGCTCATGCTTCAATGACTAGCCCATCTTCCTTAAATTAGTGTTTTAATATAAAACTGATACTGCAACTCATGACTGAGCAAAAGATTTGCGAAATTTCTGTTTATGATTATGCGTTTGTATGAAACAAAAAAGCCGTGTCGATTTGGTTTTCAAGGATTAGAAATGTATAGAAATATCAACATCTCACTCGAATATACGATCGACGATGCCTAGTCCCTGGGTGCGTTCACCGACCCAAAAAAAAGCGTGCAAAGTGCCTTTTTTGTCACGATTAAACGCAATCATACGTTCAATGTGCACGAAAAATGTCAGATAAACATCTTCTGCGTTCACTGAGTCGACGGAGAGTGACATGTAGCGCACTACCTTCCACTGTCGTATTTTGGATAGTGAAATGTAGCAAAGTGATGTGCTACCACAGATACGGATGGAAGGACGACAATAATATGGCAACTTTATAGGTTAGCGTATACCGCTCGACCTTAATTATATTTTCCTGAATGATTGTTACTAAGTTATGTAAACAAAGGCAATTAAATGGTCTTGCCAAAGTGAAACGTATTATTTTATACAGCTATATCCTGATAAAGGCTATCTTATTTTATTTTAAATGAAAAAATCTTTGTTAAGATTGTTGGAATGATAACATCTCTATTAGCTGCCTTCATGATAAAACGATATTAATAGGTCAACCATAAAGCATCGTTATTTTTATTTTATTGTTTTGCCTAGTACTAGTAGGATGCACTAGTTCTGATCTCTTCATGCCCTACATAGGACGATTCAGGGAAACGTACTTATTCTGTTATTAATAGGCAATGACTAGTAAGATTGTTACCCTGTGTTGTGACTTTAATACAAGGTGCTGGAAGTAATTCAGCAGACTGCATTCTAGTTAATACAGCCGATGGACCACAATATCAACCCGATTTCCTTTCAAATTTTAGTACTAGAGATTTTTATGTTTTCGTCTTTTCCATAATGTTATCTAGTTTTTTGGCTTTTCTTTTATGAAAACCTAAAAGCAATTGCTCACGGGAATAATTACATCTACGATAATGGAACAAAAGATAATGCCTCTACCATGGCAAGTCTGTGTGCTTGTTTCCTGGCCTTATCTCTGCCACATATGTACGTTGATGCGAACAATTTTGTTTACATTAGTCTTCAGAAGAGTGGCTGGAGTTTATACAGCAGTAAAAGCAATGCCTAGCCTAAATCTACTATTGGTACTCAGTTTGGGGACAAGTGCTTATAATAATTAGCTGGACATGTCTAATGGGCTTTACTAAGTTATGCATAACAAGTATTATTATGAGATCGCAAGGTGGTAAATCTTTAGTATGGACTGGTGATGTATTTCAAACCAGTGCAGCGGTTGGTTCTGTTATTTTTTCTTTAAGAAATTTCACACATTCTTGTATCTAGGATCTATATAATCTGCAAGGAATTTACACTGTATTTAAAGCCTTTAAGTATGAAGGAATGGATTTGCTAGATAAAATCTTTGTTAGGTTAGGAGACAGTTTGCCAGATTGGAAAATTATAATAAAATAGCAATATTAAATTGTCTAGGATCATTGTATTTATTCGTTTTAAGTTTTTATTCAAACATTTGCGAACATATTTTTATGTTAAAAAACTCAAATTCTAAAAATTCAAAGGCTTTACTACACTACGCTTTCTTTCGTTCACCGTGGCAAAGTGTGTAGCGTAGTAATTAACTGTCGAAGCAACTCTTTTGACATATGATCATTGCGCTATGCTATCACTACGCTACAAGGTGCTATCGTGTCGCTGAACGCACCCCCTGATATTACTTTGGCAATGCACTTTTTAATCAGTTTCTCTGATATTATTTTTGGAAGTTTAATTAATGCATGTACCGCTAAAAATTTGGATGAGGTACAGATAAGCATTACTTTTTTATGAATTTATTTGACGGTTTTTTGTATTATTATTGGTTCTCGCAACAGTTAAGAAAAAAGAGTTATTTTTCACATACAAATTTAATTCTGTGTTAATAATAACAATACTAATAAATGAAATACAAAACTTGTCAACGTTGAATTAGTCCAGCTCCGTGAGTCAGCGTTTCAGGGAATACCCTTTGATTCATTTGCTCAATTTTGAAGAATTAAAAGTACTGAGAAAGTCATCTAGATCTGGCTAAATTCAAAGTCGGTAATTTTTCAGCACAGTGATACCGATCAACCAAAAAAATGTTATAATGCCGCTAGACAAGTATCGATAAGTCACATAGAGGAAACATTTTTTTGATAAAACTGTGTCAGTTTATCATAATTCTTCTGATTTGCATATATATCTATGGGAAACGACTTATTGGCTTAAGGAGATATTTCCTGCCTACCGTGGATAGTATGCTTTGATTTTTCGTCTTTCTGTTTTTACGATTTACGCTCACATCATCCTAGTCGCATTTCTTATTGAATTTGCCAAAATTTTAAGGCTTTGTGGCAAAAATATTTTCCTCCTTCGAAGGCTTGTTACTTGTCAAATTTGCTTAGCAAAGGTAGAAGTAGTTTTTCTTCATTATTTGAATTTTATTAATTTGCATACGAAAGAATAAGAACACTTAATAAGTATACGTTAGTGTTTTATTTGTAGTGTATACTTTCTGCTTTTTTGAATTTCGAAAAATTATAATTTATATTATAAAATAATGCTTTCCACATTAAAAAAAATTATAATGATTTTTTAATAGGAAAAAATCATCACCCATTAAGCAAAAGCGTGCGTTAAAAAGGCCTAGAACTGAACAAGATCCACTTTACGAAGCTGACCTTCAACCAAAACATATAAAAACTGTTCCCCTTTCAAAGACAACAGAACCTCTTTCATCTTTTAACAGTTTTGAAGCGCCGAAAATTTATTTCAGACATTGGAAGAAATATAGAGAATGGAGAGCTCAACATAAAAGTAAATTGAACTGTCAACTGCCGTATTCTACGTTGCAAGACAATATTCCATTGCATCCGTCTTTATGGAACCTATCGTGTATAGAAGATTTCGATTATGAAGACGATATTGATACCAAAAGAAACTATCGAGTGTTCACAAATTATATTGAGCATCGTCATAACACCGTTGTTGATGATATTAACTTTATTATGCATTTTAAAGTAAAAGATTTTATAGAGGCTGAAGAAGATGAAATTGAAATTATGAGTATTCTTGGGTTACCTCCACCCCCGAAGCGAAAATGGCCTCCAATTTGTAAAAATGTCCAGGCTAAGGAAAGAAATCATGATGATTGTTCAGAGGTAAGCAGTGAAGACTATATAAAAAACTATCTCCAATTAGAGAACGCTCTCCTAGAAAATGAAAACTGTAATTCGAAAAATCAAACTCAGCAGAAAAATGCTGAAGACCTTTTTGAAAAGTACAAGAATTTAGTTAAAGGTAAAGAAAATAATCGTAGTTCTATTGAGACCAATCGCAATGTGGAAATTGCACCATCTGGTGATGATGAAATTCAGGTAAATTTAATTTCAGAGATACCTTTAACCGGAACTTACAATAAAAATAATAATATGGACTTTAATGATGACACCACACCGAATCAGCAGCGACAAACTGTATCAGAATGTAATTCTCTCACTCCCTTGCAATACACTGATTTTGAACAAAATTTAAATTCAGACAGTTTAGATATTCAAAGTACACAAACTGTTGAGGCCACTCTAAGTACCAATGAACTAGAAATTCCAAGTCAAAACCATACAACTAATGCAAATAGTAATTGTATAGAAAGCAATGGTTCTGGTTTAGTAATCAGTAATAGAAACAACGAAACAATTACGGAAAATGCTGGCCATCCTGTAATTATGGTAGATAATAGTATCAGTTGCACTGTTTTAAATGAAACTACTGCATCGGCAGCTTATAATGTAAATAATAATAATGTTAATGTGGGGGCGTCAGCAAGTAACGAAATCACTGCCGACCATTCACTGCAGTATGTTTGTGATACTACTAATGAAGTAGAAAATCTACCAGGAAATAATAAAAATAATCTGCATTTGAAAGACAAATTCTTGAATGATAATAATAATATAGTAATTCGTCTAACTGCTGATGAACAGGATGAGGGTATAGCACTAAGCGATCTAGACGAAATTGAGCTTGCAATGTTGCGCCCAAGCGTATCACTTGTAGATATATTGAAACCGATAATGGATGACGTATCATCACCTACTGAACTAGTTTTTAGAAGTGAACCTTTCTCAAATTTCTTGGATATAGATACATCCCTGCTTATCTTTGAAGAAGATTTCCAATTGCCATCGAATGTACTTAAGAAAGCAGATGTTATAAGTAGAAACCTTTTAGAGATACCGGAAAAACTTTTAAGAAAACGACATTTATTTAAACTCCCTCCTGATTTTAATATATTTACAACGAATGTAAGTTGTCGATATTCCTTGTTATAATATAGAGCAGTTATGTTATATTTGTAATTTTTCTTTTATAGAGGAATAAGCGAAATACTGCAGATGCACACTCAACAAAAAGAATAAAATTATACAAGCCAATTGACAATACTCTAAACCCTGCCGTACTAACTACACGACGATCTACAGCTACTTCAGGTGTTTTTTATTAGTTTGGATTTTTTTTAAATGTTTTTCTAACTTCTCCTAATTTTTAAGATTTTTTGGGTTTTGAGGAGTCAACAAATGATTGTGAAAATCATATTAACTACGAGCAGACACAGGAAGACACAATAGCCTCGAAGACCTATAGATCTGTCTCAAGAGATTCGGGTATTGGGATTTCTTCTGCAGAAAATACTTTTAATACAATAGGCGAAAAATCCGTAACGAAGAACATCGATGAAAGCTTATCTAATGTGTCAAATTTAAATCAATCTCACACTAATGATACCATCAGTCAAGACATTTCTTTTCTCTGCAATCCAGACCATCATAGCACTGCCATCCAAGACAATACTTGTCCGTTGTCATCTAGCGATTTAGGTTCTTCTATTAATTGCACAATAAATACACCATCAACATCGCAAGCAGAGTACAGTTCTGCTGAACAAATTGCATCAACATCACATGAACGTAATTTGGATGCATCATGTACAGGACAATTTGAAGGTAATTATATAGAGCTATATAGCTAATAAACCCTATTATTCTTCTTTTCCGTTATGATAGGGAGTGGGCAGGGTGAATATTATACTTCTCTTGGGAATAACAGCATTTTTACTCACAGTATGAACTAAGAAGACTGTACGACTGTCTTAAACTATGGTATCATGATTTTGAACGTCATCCAAATATATGTCTCAAAGGCGGAAAATAAAGTTTTAATTTTATAATGATTTTACTCTATCGGATTCAATTAACAAGCGCCAAACAATTTGTACATATTTGTGAGATGTTTGAATCTGTGTGATAACTTAGTGATAACTTGAATCCTGGGGAATTTTTTTTTTTTACATATTGTGTGCTTAGATCCGAGTAAGTCTCGAGCAGGGAGCTATAGCATGTTGGAGGAAACTGGATTTTCCGCGTATTTTACTTAATTTAGTCCCTCATGTGAGAAAGACCAGACGTAAGAGCTCTTCACTGAATTCAGTTTTAGGCGACTGTTGTTGCTGCTTACTTTAATATCGTCCTCCTCCAAGTGGTCCTGGGTATTCCAACTTGATGAGCTCTATTTTGCTCCAGTCGAGGACTTGTTTAGTAATGTTACATGTTTCGTCTAAGTGCGACGAATCAAGTTTTACTTTCCCCTTTTTATTTTGTTTTCGCGTTAAACATTAAAAAATCAGGTGGTAATTTGCAAATAATACTGTCCAGTGGCTAATAAAGTTTATTTATTTATTTATTTTTTTGTTTTTATATGTTAATAAACATATTGCGCTCACAACTCATAATGGGAACAAATGAATTTCAAGAAAAAAAAAAAATCTCAACAAAAAGGTCCCCGCACTGAACTAATGTTCTCCGCAGGAGGGGGGGGGGGTGTTTTGAGCTAGTATTGACGAAAAATTTCGTAATATGGTGCAGAGAACTTTTATTATAGCTTTTTTAGTATGGTATGCATATACTCTCTACTATTCAAAATCTCAAACTATTTACTAGGTTTGAAATTTTACGTCTATTATCAAGTGTACACTAATAACGGATTAATAAAAGCATAATAAAAAAATTTTGCGATATATAGAGTGAATTATTTTTTAGATCATCGTTTAACAGCTCCTAGAATTGAACTAGCTCTACTAATAATGTAGTCTGCGAAGGAAAGGTGAGTGAGCCCATAGTCGAGTCTAGAAAATGAGCTTCTATTTAAAATATAATTGAAAATAATGAGATTTAAAAAAATCACAGTTATGCAGGATTGTAATTGTCACCACCATTTATGAAAAACAACTTCACAATAAAAAAGTTGCTATCGACAGTATTTATAATGAAACGAAATATTTTAGTATTTGGTAACAAAAAAATTTAGTATCAGTCAAATGAGCGCAAATTCTTGATAAACCCCCAGGATATTTCTTAACTCACAGGAAACAGTAACACAAAACAAAAACACTTTATAGCGTTATATAAGTACCAGCGACTATCCGCAACTCTGCACGCGTGAACTGCTTAGTTTTCCTAAATGATATTTTATTTAAAAAAGAAAAAATAATAATTTTGCGCCAATTTTTGCAGTAAAATCTTGAACAGGTAGACCAATGTAGCCTATTGCAAATTTACAAGTGATTTTTAACAAAAATTGTAGAAAAATTAATATTTTTGGTTTCACAAAATTTCTGTGCTACAAAATTGTAGTTGTATTCTACAAGGGGAATTTTGTACGAATTTTTCGTTTTTTGTTTCACCAAAAGTTATTTGTAGTTGTAATTCATAAGCTATAAATTTGTAGAAATAGAACTTTCTTGTAGATTTCTGTTTCTTTAAAGAAACTGGAATTACAAAATTTGTTCATATATTTCACAAGTGACAGGTGCTGTGTAATTTTCTACAATTTTGGTAACATTTATTTCAATAAGAAAATGCCCTAGATGCGTCGAAGGCATAGCGGCAGTAATAGTAGTGACGATTTTGCTTTGATACTTCGGCGAAAGGTATATCGGCTGTATTGTTTTAAGTAATATTTCGAGGCAAGCAACAGACTGTAATCTTGAATTACTTTTAACCACAGAAGAGGAAGAAAACTTAGAAGATTGTGATGATGAGAATTCCAAAAATTTAGATGGAACTGTATTGAATTATTTTCTTAATCATTTTTCATAAAAAAAAATTAATAATGAAGAGTTTTATGAATATTAATGATTTTTTTTTAAATATCTACTAAAAAAAATATTCTCAGCTCAATCTTGTACATGTGAATTATTTTCTCCTATTTCAGACGTTATCTCACTTCTCCCTAGTCCCAAATCCCGCTCCGTTTTAATAGCGTTGAGTTGCAGATTATAAATTTCTAACCGCAGTTTTTTCTTTTTTTTTTACGAAAGGATTTTAACATCTTCATACCTTTCTGTCCTCTTGCCACCCGCTTTTTATACCCTAGATGAAATTTATAGGGTATACTAAGTTTGTCATTCCGTTTGTAACACCTCGAAATAATGATGGTAGAGCAAAATGGATTGGACACCTATTCATAATATTAAAAGTTATTTTGAATTTTGCATGTCCGTCCTTCCGTGCGCACGATAACTCGAGAGCGCGTATACTTAGAGAGCTGAAATTTTGTACACGGACTTTAAAAAAAAAGTAAAATTAAGTTCGAAAATGAGACAAATCGGGCAACTCCTTCGTGGGGTTGCCATATAAAAATTTCGGTTTCCGCTATATATTTGGACACTGCCTGAGAATGCGTCGACGTAGAGAGCTGAAATTTTGTACATGATGTTTTTACTACATTAGCAAATAAATGTCAAAAATGGACTAAATCGGGCAACTTCTTCTTGGTGTTTCCATATAAAAATTTAGGTTTTTTACGTATACTTTGAAAACGATCAGTCTAAGACATTTTTATTGTACTAAAAACTTCTGCAGAATACGAAATCCTATAAAATTGCTTATAATCATTTTTTCTGTGCGACAAACCGTTCTAGAAATATATGCGAACAACAACTTCAAAATCAAACTTGAATAGATCGGTGACCATACGAAATTTAATACGGGCAATTCATCTAAGGTATCATAAGAATTGCTCTTAAACCAATTCTAGCTTTTTACTTGCTTATTTTGTATTGGCAGCCTAGTTAAAAGAATAATATTGAAAGTAAAAACATATCTCTCGTATCTTGTTTCTTTTTCTTCAAAGCTTTGGGCCATTGATTGACAAGAGGAAAAAGTGGGAGATGATTCCTCAATAATCCTTTACAATTTTGGAGACTCCTTGCCAATAATATCAATAATGATGTTGTCCAAATCTGTCAAAACACCCTTAGTGTCACCTGCTGAACCCGTTTTCTTTGAACTACTTACTTTTATCTAAAGTTAATTAGTTAGTTATTGTTATTAAAGAAAAAACTTACCATTTTTGCTCTCTTCATGCTTTGCCACACATCACGAAGGTACTTCTCAACTTTTTCTTTAAGAATGTCCTAAGACGCAAGGGATTCAAAATATTTTTCCACTTGCTTATTATACGCTAGATGAGATCATAGGGTATACTAAGTTGTCATTCCGTTTGTAACGAATAGATATAATGCTGATAGACGACGCACGATAGCTCGAGAGCGCGTGTGCTTAGAGAGCTGAAATTTTGCACACGGGCTTTAAAAAAAATTTGTAAAATTAAAGCACCATTTTATTTAGTTTGTTCATTTCATTTTGCGATTACTCATTTTGTTTTGATATTCACAAATTTGTGAAAAAACACTTGTAGTTTGCAACTCAGCTACAAATCTTGTTAAACCAAACTTCTACAAAATTGGGACAAACAAGTTTGTTTATCTACAATTTTTCTGATTCTTATCACAAATTTGTAAAATAGTTATTTGTACTTTGTGAAACAGAAATTCGTATTACAAATTTGTAATTGTGATCTACAAGCACAAAGTTGTAGTTGTAACTTGAAATTTTGTGAAATAGGCCACTGATGGATTGAGGAAATTTAAAAATACGGCCGCATAGTGAACTGCATCTTCAAACATGTACAGGATCGTTTTATTGATGTTTTTGGAGATATTGTTTTTCGAAGTTAATATAGCACACAATTGAAACCAGGTTAGAGGGTTATTTAAAATACTTTAGATGTTCGTGTGAATTTTTCGACTAAATTCTGAAAATTATTAATTTTTCGGCACAGGTTAGTATTTTCAATCTATATTTCTCAAACAAGTTTCTCCTTAATTAGTACGTACTCCGCGTTATATATATATATATACTATATATATATCTGTAGGAGTCTGCGTCGTTATTGTTTCTGAGATTGTCGAGGGTACGATCCAGATAAATTGCTACCCTTATCCCAAATTATGAGGCTGTACTGATGCATATATTTTCAAGTAGAACACTTTATTTGGATATTTTGCATACAGAATTCTCATTTGTTGCTATATTCAGCGGTAATATGTATAAACGTAGAAGAAGCAGTGCCGCCAGCCTCCAGCAGTGTAGTGGCAGACAATTTGTTTCTTAAGAAGAATATTTGCGTATGGACACACCAATAATGTTATATAATTCTCTCGTACTTCCACATTTTATTTATTCTTCTTGGCTGTTGGTCGTTGGAACTACAGGAATGAAACACAGGCCTCGACATCTGTAAAATAAAACAATGCGGAGTACATATAAGTTTAAGTGGGATACACAAACGCGATACATGTGAATATAACCATAGAATAATAAAATTACAAGAAGCGACAAGAAGAACACAAAATATGCAACCAATTCTGTTCGCACCCTGTGCCACATCACCTCCAGTTGAAAAATATTTAAGCTGTAGGTCATCAAAGTTAAAACCCGAAAGCTTGGTACGAACTTTTTTATACTGCCATGATAATGATGATGTGTTTTCTGACTTTAGGAACTTAGAGAGGAGTAGAAACGTAAGGGTGTGGTAATGTTCTGCATTCATTTCATGTATATTTGCTTCTAGCGACGGGCACTATTTTCTGAGACATTATTCTTGGAAGTTGGATTGCTTGGTCTGCCTGCCTAGCCTACCGCTTGGCAAAGGGAAAAGATATAATGCGAGAATTTTTTCATCAGAATTTTTTGTTTTTAATTTATTATGATTCCAGTTTTCAACATTTGCTCTGGTTTTCATGGTTTTTAGGTGAGTGGGATTGCGTAAGTGTGGGAAAAAATAAGCAATTATGATTCTGTGCACCTCTTATTTTTTTTAATTGCTGTAATATTTCATTAGTACAAAATAAGGATAACGTATTTTAGAATAATTTTTATTGACAATATCAATGAATGGATGTAAGGGTCGGTTATAGGATGGATTGGATGGGATGGTAGGATGACTAGACCGAATAATCTAGATGGATTGGATGGTTAAATGGAATGAATGGAGGAAAGGAAGGATAGGTGATAGGATGAACGCAGCACGGAAGCGCCAATTACCACTTCCTGATTGTGAAGGAAGAACTTTGTGTGACATAATTTTTGCAACTATTTGATTAAAATTACTTAAGGATGGATTTCTGTTGAATCTACCTTTACTTCTTATTAAAGAAAACAAATTTTCTATGCTATCTTGATTTAGTTTATATGTTAAAAAGTTGATATCAGGGTATTCAGAAAAAACGTTCTTCTGTTAACTGCAAAGTGCCTGTAACAGTTTGGATAAGTCCTTTAAGCCAATACGTTTGCTTATCTACTTTGAATGATATCGCATTCAAATAAGGCCTAATTTCTTCTAAATATGCACGCACCGCGTTATCTCTCTTTAAAGCGCTTTTGTAGAAATTTCTGTTGCACAGTTCCTTGCTATTCAAACAATCAAATAGCCTGTTTATTTTTGCAAAAAATATTGACGTTGATAAAGCATTAGGTGATACTTCTTTACGCTCCAATTCATTCGCCGTTTTGATGATAGCGCTACTCATTACTTGCACAGCGTATGATACATTCATTTTATGCCAACTATTAGGCCTTATGTGTTTGGAAGATAACTTATGGCACATTTTTGTGTGATTATTTTTTTCTATATTTCATATTGCGTTAAAATAAAACAAGAAACAGATCCATCTTCACTTCTAGGAATTAACTTTAATTTATATAAGTACCACCTTTTCAATTAATTTTTCGATCACCGAAAACTGTGACACAAATAAAAATCACTCGTAAATTCAAGCACAGGAAACTTTTTGAGTAGATTAACTGTGGAAAATAATGTATCCAAGAAAAAACTAAAAACTGAATTACATAGCACAGCAGAATATTAGACTGGTTAGATTTCGGAGTATCTTGCTTTTCTTACACTTCTAAAAGCCAACAATACTTCGCTCCAATATAAAATCAACGATGGCTCGACCTTTTTCAGAGAAGAACTGAATTTTTCTTAGAAATTTACTGAAAATTTTTTCCTTAGAATTTGTTTGCATTATTGGAGGCCGACAACGGGTGTCTGGGCCGCCAACAAATCTTATTAGTGTAGAGTAGGCTCGTAGACGAGCATCAAGCATTCATTTCTTCTTAGAAATTTACAGAAAATGTGTTTCGGCAGAATTTATATTCACTTTGGTGACCGGCTGGAGTTATTTTCAGATGCAATACTTTCATGTGTGCCGTTGTCGGTCTCCAATGCATAAAAATTCGAAGTCGCTTGGAGGCATAGGAAGTCGTAAATATTTTTGTTATCAACGCTATTTCAATGCTGTAAAATAGCTTTCCCGTACATACCGTACATATCTGTGCCAACCAAAAAACAACCGTTAACTTCCATCCTATCACCTATCCTTCCTTTCCTCCATTCATTCCAGAATCGCGCAGAATCATAATTGCTTATTTTTTCCCACGCTTACGCAATCTCACTCACCTAAAAACCATGAAAACCAGAGCAAATCTTGAAAACTGAAATCATAATAAATTAAAAACAAAAAATTTTGATGAAAAAATTCTCGCATTATATCTCTTTTCCCTTTGCCAAGCGGTAGGCTAGGCAGGCAGACCAAGCAATCCAGCTTCCAAGAATAATGTCTCAGAAAATAGTGCCCGTCGCTAGAAGCAAATATACATGAAATGAATGCAGAACATTACCACACCCTTACGTCTCTACTCCTCTCCAAGTTCATAAGTCAGAAAACACATCATCATTATCATGGCAGTATAAAAAAGTTCGTACCAAGCTTTCGGGTTTTCAACTTTGATGACCTACAGCTTAAATATTTTTCAACTGGAGGTGATGTGGCACAGGGTGCAAACAGAATTGATTGCACATTTTGTGTTCTTCTTGTCGCTTCTTGTAATTTTATTATTCTAAAGGGCGCCATACACCATCAGTTTTGCCGTGGTTTTAAAAACCACGTTTTAGTCGAGATAAGAACCTAAAACGCGGGTAAGAAAAAGCCCCACACACCATCCAACTTGACACGTCTTGCCATCATCTTGTAGTGTCCATTTACAGCACAACATGTGACCAAACATTGTGATTATTTCATGAAAACCGGTTTTCACAGAAGCGCGGGAACATTTTATGAGAGTAAAACGTGAAAACTCCGCCACTTCTCATTTATTTACGAAAAAGAAATATTTTCCATTCTGTTTCGTTGCATGCAATTTGCGCTTTCATATTTTTTATCTTTATTCATAAAAATTTTAAAGAGTTTGATTTTTTTTTATTATTTTTTTCTTTATTTCTTCCTTTTCTTGCCGTGTACATTTAAATGTCGCCTACATCTTAGCTTATTATTAAGTTAACTTTGATTATGAACGAGCAAAACAGTAAAACCACGGCAAAACTGATGGTGTATGGCCTTGCCCACGTCTTGCCCACGTTTTGAGAAAGATATTTCTGGCATGACCTGAATTCTGGTTTTAGTAGATATCCGAACCTCAAAACGTGGGGTTCGCCATACACCATCAGTTTTGCCGTGGTTTTACAGTAAAACCACGGCAAAACTGATGGTGTATGGCCTGCTTAAGATATAACACAACGCTTGACGTATAACACAGGATAAAGAATAATGAAATGCCTTAATATTTATGCAGAAATGTTGTATATATTGGGAACGTCCATTCATTCAACCTGCGAAGAAATCGCTGTTTCAGGTTGCAGAGATGAGATCGAATTAGGCGCAAAATTTGAAATTGTATAAAGGTCTAAAAAATGTTAATGGTTTATCTAATACAGTGAAAAATGAAAGTGTTAAATTATTTTTTAAAAAAATTTGACTCAATATTGTTAATTTTAATGTAGGTATAGTAAATTTAATAATGAATAATTAGTTAGACGCAGAATTGTTAAATAGTTATATTTATATTTTAGTTTGTTTTTTATATAGTCAGTATATCAATAAATAACAAAAGTGGAATTAAGCAAATAAATTGAATTGATGGTAGTCAGCTGTCACTGAAAATTTAAAAAAGCGCCGTGTAATCAACTGCAGCATATAAACGGTTTTTGTAGATTACCGTTTAAACATAGATATGTATATGCTATCACGGACTTTTTTGTAAAATATACTATACCCAAGACATTTTCCATATAATATATCTCTTAACGGTTTAGGTAGCGTATGGCTAAAGACCCTCTACTCAGCCGATTTTTTGTCGACTTGTTTCAGTAAAATGGTCATTACTTTTTCCTTGTGTTACCTAGCGGCATAACAAAATACATACTAAAACTTATAAAGGATGTAAATGGGATCAGTTGTTCTCAAGGTATAAGCGCACCAGCGGACATACAGAGAGATGTTGCGTTTTATTTATTTATAATGGAAGTGAAGAGCATCGCTGACGGAGGTTTTCATGGTATACTAAGTTTGTGATGCCGTTTGTAACGCACAGAAATAATGATGGTAGAGAAAAATGGATTGGACACCGTGTCCGTCCGTCCGTGCGCACAATAACTCGAGAGCGCGTGTACTTAGAGGGCTGAAATTTCGTATGCAGACTCATATACTCAATTCAAGTTTCCTCGCAAAGAAACAAGTAACACAACGACTGCACAACCAGCCGCATACTCCTCTCCACAGGAGTTATTGTGGTCTAAATTAATATTTTTTTTTTTTTTCAAAATGGTGGTGGTTAACATTAGTTTTTTTTTCATAAAAACTGTAAACTGTAGACTCTCCTCTTTAAATTGACCTATTACATCTTATGTGCTATCTGTAGCCCTTTAAAGTGTTATTAGCTCTTAATCTCAAACCTATTCTCAACGATAATTTGTTCCCTTAGCGACTGAAAGCACATAATTTAAAGAAAATATCGCGTAATTTCGGTATGACCTAATTACGGCTACAGATAGCACATGAGTTTAATAGGTCAAATTAAAGAGGAGGAAGTCCACAGTTTCCAGTTTTTATAAAAAGAAGTTATGTTAACCACCTTTTGTAAAAAATAAAAAGGCAAACTGAAAAAAAAAAACAAGTAAAAAAGCTAGAATTAGTCTAAGACGTATTTTTGTGATACCCTAGTACCCTGTATGAAATTTCGTATGATTTTGAGCAATTTTAATTTTTGCTGTGGTTTTTCGCATATGTTTCTAAAACGGTTCGTCGGACAAAAAATAATGATTATATCCAATTTTATAGGATTTCATATATGGCAACACTAAGAAGGGCTTGCCCGATTTATTCCATTTTTTAAATTTTATTTGCTATTACTATGAAAACACCATGTACAAAATTTCAGCTCTGTATGTCAACGCGTTCTGAGGCAGTGTCCAAGTATATAGTGGAAAATGAAATTTTTGTATGGCAACAATACGAAGGGATTGCCTGATTTGTCCCATTTTTTAACTTAAATTTAGTTTTTTTTTAAAAGCCGTATGCAAAATTTCAGCAGTCTTAAGGGACTTGCACATCAAAAACAAGAACCGAAAAATATAAAATAAAAAATACAATGTTTCCCTTTTAAAATAAGATATGTAGGTATGGGAGTAAGTTTCTGCCCTTTTCAGAAACCTTTCGTTAGTGATATTATTTTTGTGTTCGCTGAAGTGTGAGGTCTCGAACGCAGTAGTTGACATTCGTTTCAAGCGTAAGAATCATTTTCTTTTTTGGAGTCGAAAATGTCAACGCTCGTCCCGGAAAAGCAGCATTTGGAGAGGGACATCGAAAGACGTTTGGTGACGTGTGAAATGCTTCTTGAATGACAGAAACGAAAAAGTTTTTTGCATCGTATTGTGACAGGCGATGAAAAATGGTACTACGATAACCCTAAGCGACGAAAAAGTTGCTGGTTCACCTCACCCAACGCGTCTATCGACGCCGAAACGGAATATTCATGTTTCAAAGGTTATGTTGTACATCTGATGGGATCAGAAGGGTGTTATTTATCGAACTCTTCAAACCAAACAAAACCATCACTGGCGATCGTAAGAGACTGCAGCTAATACGTTTGAATCGATCTTTGAAGGAAAAACGGCCGGATTGGGGCGGTAGACACGATAAACTCATTTTATTGCATGACAACGCTAGGTCATACGTTGCTCAACCGGTCAAGAAATATTTAGAAGGAGTAAATTGAGAAATCTTGCCCCACCCACTGTATTCCCCAGATATTGCTCCTTCGGATTTCCATTTATTCCGGTTCATGTAATCAAACCGGTTTGCTTCTAAAAATGGCTAATGGATCGAGTCGAAAGAACCGGAGTTTTTTCTTCGAGGAATCCGTTTACTACCTGAAATATGGGAAAAAGTTGTCGCTTCCGATGGTGCATAATTCACCTAGAATAACTATGTATTTAATTGTTTAAAAAAACGACAAGCTTTGTTTAAAAAAGTTGGGAAACTTATTCCCATACCCAATAATATGGATAGGGACCACCACTTAAGGGATAGCATTAAAACAAGCTTTTTCATATGATCCATCATCATACAAGTTTTATGAAAATTAAATGTCACTTCTATTCAACCGAGAAAAATTTTCGACCTTTGATGTGTAAACAAAAGCGAATTTTCTCTGTAGAACTTTTCGGTTTTCAGTGTTCGATGTGCGAGTGCCATAAGTGAACGCAATCTCGAGGAGTTATCGTGCGGACGGACAGAGCGTCATACAAAAATCAAAATAACTCTTAATAGCTGTGTTCTTTTGTGTCCGCAGAACAGGGCACCACAAAAGAACGCCTCATACATTTTCATAGAAGATTTATAAATGAAGCGAACAGTACAAATAACTCGCTTCAATCGACAGAACAATATGTTCTCTCCAGTATATGGGACTTTTAGAACAAGGTACACAAAAGAACACAGCTAATATTATGCGTGGATATCCAATCCATTTTGCTCTACCATTATTATTTCTTAATTTTGTTCAAGAAAGAATTTTTTGAAATTCTCCGGTATATAGCAAAAGCTAAAAAATGTTCTAATTTGTTATTTCATCACGCAACCCATTAATTTTTGGTGACAAGTTTCAAGTCTTGGTTTGACTCATCAACAGGTCCCAAATAGCGAAATTGGGTGATTTGAAAAACCAATGAAAAAAATGAAAAAAAGAAGAAAGAAATGAAAAGTTTGAGAGAAATAGAAAAAAAAACATTTTTTTTTATTTATTAAATTTTTTTAAAGAAACAGATTCATTCGAAGCGAATCGAACCTGTATACGCCACGCAGTGGGCTGAAAAATAAAGAAGAAAAGGAAGAAGAAGAAGCGTTTGGTGTCAGCAGATTACACTCATCGATGCAGCTTGGTTTTCTGCCCAAAAAATTCTTTCTGGAACAAAATTAAGTTTAACCCGGTAAAAAGTCCAAGAGTAATCTTTTTATTTATTATTATTTCTATGCGTTACAAACGGAATGACAAACATTAAACCCTATTATTATTTCATCATCTAGTCTAGGGTATAAAAAACGGTGGCCAAATTTGGTTTTGGACCAATTATATCTTTTCTTTCTAGTTTACAACTACATACAAACTACTTCACTGAAAACGTAAAGAATAATTTTCCCTTCCAGAAACGTTATTAAATTGTACAGAGCCTAGTCGCCGTAGTTCTATATCAAAGACTAGTCTGGAGATTAACAATAGAACCACGGACCTTAACATCAATATTGACAAGGTACTTTCCATTAATGTTGATTTTTTTTTATTAATTTTCAACAAAATTTGATTTTTAATCAGGTACAAAAATGGCATAGGCATCTGAAGCCGATACTTCAAAAATCAAAAGAACGACATCATTTTGATGTATTCGCAATCGGAACAGAAATAATCGATAAGCTCTCAGAGAATGAAACTGGAAAAGAAGTTATCACGTTTGATGATGTTATGAAGCAAAAAGATCCCAACTATATTTCTCGTTATTTTTTGTCAACATTACTATTGGTATGAAAGTTTTAATCTGCTATAAATTGAAAATTTTGATTAACATTTCTTCATACAGGCTAATCAAAATAATATTACTCTGGAAGTATTAAACACAAACAAAGACGAGCCCGTCCCGCTTAATAAGATTCAGCTCACATTGAAAAGCAAACAAAGGCACACAATTTCTATTGATGATGATATAGGAGCAAATACTTCAAAGCGAAAAAGAACATATTCATCCGATGAAGAGCCTCAAACGCAGAGCCCTCGAAATGAATTACTATTTGATTCATCTCGGGATATCATACAAAATGGATTGTCACTTTTTGAGAAGAATGATGAAAAAAGAGTTGAAATTTTAAAAAAGTATCGAGAAACAAATAGAGAAATGCTTATCAAGGCAATTGAAGAAAATCGTGATGACTATATACGAATTTTGTCACGGAAGCATAGCATTGATCTAGGCTTGTATTTTACTGAAGAGGAAATTGTAAGGTTCAATTCAGAGGAAAACCAAAGAAATTTCGAAAATGAATGCCTTATTTATCCAAAAAATATAAATATTAGGCAAAATAAGAAAAAAACCGTTGATGATGCGGATTCAGGTTTTCATAGTCACAACACAAGAGAACCTGAATCCGCAGATCCTTAAACAACATTCTCAAATTAATGTTTTATTTATGCACATACTATTTGGTCGCAGTGAACACGAGGTTCGCTCTTAGCAGCACCCAAACGACCCTCGGTACAATTTATCTAATTTATCTAATAACATTTTTAAAGCAGTGTAAATATAGTTAAGGGAATGTCAAATATGAAAATGTGTTATAGTGTCATTCTAATGCATCTGTTATTTCTATTTGTGAAAAATACTTTCGACTTTGTTATTTAAAGTCATTATTTTACATAATTTATTATGTATGGAATGGAATCAAATTTACTTCGCTGTTGTTAATAGTTTGGAAACTTTTATAAGAATTTTCGAATTAAGAAAAAAATAATTTTATTGTTAAGATATTAATCTGTGTAAACATGAAATGCGTTATGAAAATTATTGCAATGTACAAATGTAAGACTAATTGTTTTTTTTTTATTATTAAATAAATTTGAAAAGAAAAAAATCTTGAATGTTATATAAAGAAAACTTATATAATAACTGGTAAAAATATAACGCATGTGTCGACTAAACTAATTTATATTTAGTGTTAATAGTGAAACATTTTAGTTTGTTTCTCAGTGAACTAAATTTAATGATTTTAGGTTTGTATGCAAAGCCTATTGAGGCCTTTTATCTAGGCAAATACATTAGGTCTGTTCACGTACTTCTGGGGTGTTTTCGTCCTTGGGTTTTTTTGTGTGAAAATGTGCAAGAGGGGAAGCTGTCAAATTTGGAAAGTACTTGAACAACTTTCGGTCTGTTCGCGTACTAGCTTGAAAGTACAAACTTGTAAAACTTTTTGTAAGTTTTTACTCGAAGGCGTGCGCGTAATCGAAAATTGAGAGAGAAATTGCTGACGTAAATCTTGCCCTCCGTTCAATTTATTACTTGGTTTAACTCGGGAAAAATCGTCGAGTAAAAACTTCGAAAGTGTCAGTTTTGACAGCTCGTCGCCGGTTTTCAGTTATTTTTCAAGTTTTAAGTTTTAAAAAAATGGAAAACCTGTTACTCCTCCTCCAGTAGAAGTAGAATGTTCTCCAAGAGCATTTCAACGTATTCAAAATGGTAAATTAAATTTGTTTATTGTACTATGTGCTAGGAAAATTTCACGTCGTTATTACAGATCCTGAACATTTGCAAGTTTTTACTCGAAGTCGTTCGCGTACTTTGTGAGTGTCACTCTCAATTTCTATCTTTATCATACATTTTGACGTTTTTCATGTTTTTAGTTGCATAAAGCGAAAGTGACAACTACCAACTGTCAAACAAACGAAAATAAAATCATTATATTTATTATTTTGTAGATTTTGATACGACCTGGGGCCAGATTCCGCACCTGTGAAGAATTTGTCAATTTAAAAAACTCACCGCGAGGTAAAGTGTACATTTTTGAATTTCAAGCGATTCCGTAAGTATCTGTGTACACTTAAGTTCTGAATGGTGTTTAAGTAAGAAAATAGCCTTTTTGAAGTAGTTAGGTTTAATTATAAGAAATGAGTTACATGAATGCCAAAGTATTAAGGCGATTATGGCTTAAAGAAAAATAACAACCAATAATTTGGAAATATCGCTTGGCAAAAACTTACAGGTAGCTCTTCAAAATTCACGACCAAAATGGCCATGAGAAAATATTGTTACGTGCAATAGAAAGAGCAAACTGGTGACATCTACTGGCAATGGAGAGTAAACAACTTCAGGTTCAGAGAATCGATGATAGAATCTTCGGGAAGTTTCAGGAATAGAAGGAATAGAATAGTTAAGAAGATTCTGGAATAGAACACTCCAGAATAATCTGGAGAGTTTCTAGGGTATAAATATAACAGTTGTCACCGCCAAGAAAAGATTCTTGTCTTAGACGTAATAAAGAAACGAAAGTGTTGTAATTAGATTGCGATAATTGAAAATACAGTATTAGCGATAATTAAAGTTGAGTTGATTAATAGAAAGTTTGTGAATTGTATGATTAGAGTGAAATAAAGAATTTGTATATTAAATATTTAATATAGTGTTTTAAATAACGAACCAAAGGCCACGTTCGCAACAACTGGTGTCAGAAGTGAAATAAATTCGCGAAATAAAGTGGTGGCAATTGACTTAAAAAAAAATTCAAGTTCTGGAAAATAATTTATATTCAACTGTGAGTGAATTACTAACTAGTGGGGCGCAAAGTCGAGGAGCTTCGAATACAGGATTTGAAAGTCGAGTTAGGGAACCGGTCATTACAAACGACAGGTGCAAAGAAAGTGCTAGTCGAGCGACTTAGACTAGCTTTGATAGAGGAAGGAAAGAATCCTGAAACATTTGTTTTCGAAGATAACTTGGAAGAAACCGAAGCTGAAGAAAAGCCGACGATGAAAATGGAAGAGCTTTTGAGTACTTTAATGAGCAAAATGGAAGCTCGTTTTGATGAACAAAAGAATACTCTCGAGGAACACAAGAATTCTATGGAAACCCGTCTGGACGAGCAAAAGGATGCTTTTGAGGAACAAGAGAATTCTCTCGAGGAACAAAAGAATTCTCTCAAGGAACAAAAAAATGCTTTCATTGAACAAAAGAATTCTCTGGAATTCCGTTTAGATGAGCAGAAGAAATCTATGGAAACCCGTTTGGACGAGCAAAAGAATGCTTTTGAGGAACAAAAGAAATCTTTGGAAACCCGTTTGGACGAACAAAAGATCTCTCTGGACAATTGTCTAGAAACTCGTTTGGAGGAACAGAAGACTTTCCTGAAAAACTCGTTAGGCGAACAAAATTTGAAAATTGAAGGAATCGAGCAGGAAGTGGCGGAAGCTCAACAAAAAGTCACCGAGCAGCTTGACAGTTTTAAAGTAGATCTGGAAAGAATAAGGCATCGTCAGCCTCTAAACGTAGCAGCTGAAATATCCGGCGCAGGTCGAATGAAACCTCCAATATTTGATGGACAAAATTCGTGGCATATCTTCAAGAGACAATTTGAGGCAGCTTCAGAGGTAAATGGATGAATGATGAAGACAAAGCTATAGCTCTGGTGTTAGCACTTCGAGCTCCTGCATCAGAACTCTTACAAACTGTACGGATGGAAAAGGATTATAATTGAAAATAGGAAATTAATATCGGTTATAACTAGCATAGTTAATAAATCTTTATCTAGTGGAATATTTCCGAAATGCTGGAGGAATCTCTCGTGAAATTGAAAAAGTTAAAAACACCGTTAAATGCGAAGAATACAGACCAATCAACATGTTACCATTAATGGAGAAAACATTAGAAAAAGCAGTGTAAGTACAACTAGAAAAATATATAGAGACTAACAACTTATTTTTATAGACAGTCGGGTTTTCGGAAGATTCAATCTTGTGAAACGGCGTTAAATTTGGTCGTTAAACAGTGGAAAGAAGAAGTGGAAAAAAAAAGGTAACTTGACAGTGTTTCTGGACTTAAAGCGAGCTTTTGAGACAGTTGAACCATGTATATTACTAAACAAGCTAAAAAAATATGAAATTAATAATAAAGAGTTAAAATGGTTTGTTGATTACTTAACGTGATCGATGTTAAAGAACAAAAGTTGATAATGTCTTGTCGGAATTAATGTATAACAGACTGGGTGTGACGCGAGGTTCGGTATTGGGAACTCTGCTCTTCTTGATATATATAAATTATATTAAAGATGCTGTAGTAAAAGGTGAGATTAAGCTCTTCGCGAATGACGCGCTTATATATATTGTTTGAACAAATGTGCAAGACTGAAAGAAAAAATTAGAGCAAGATTTAACAAACCTCAACAAGTGGTTTGAAATTAACAAACTTAAATTGAATGTTAGTAAAGAAAATTTATGACTATTAATTACAGGCAAGATATAGATATAACAATTAACAATGAAACGATTAAAAATGTGACTGATGTAAATATTTAGGAATGATCGTGGATAGAGAATTAAATTTTAAACGCCATATAGAGTATATTTGCAAAAAAATCCGTAAAAAGGTGGAATTCTTTAGAAGAATCAGGAAAAGTCTATCATTTCGAATATCGCTCAACGATACTAATCTTAGCCGCACAAGGAATGAATAACCGTTTACAAAAGCTACAGAATAAATCATTAAGGATAATTTTAAGATGTAACAGATATACACCAATACAATGTATGCTCGATGCTTTAAAGTGGTTGAATGTCCGACAGAGACTGTAATTGAATATGCTTCTATTTATTTACAAAGTGAAGAATGAAAAACTATCTAGATACCTAAATAAACTTATACAATATGTGGGGGATGTCCAACCATATCAACTGAAGAAACAACTCAGGAAGGAAAAAGTTTCGTTGAGTCATTGAGGAGTTAACGATATTTTGTATCGTTGACTTATCTTATGACTATTTTAAATGGAGTGGCACAGTTTTTCAACGTTGAAGCCATCATTTCTTTGCCATATACTTTTCATAGTTGACAAATCAATGAATATGTAATACATGACACAACAATGACAATCGGTAAAAGACACAACGTTGACAATCTCTCCAATGACACCACAATGGCAAGAAATTATAATTGGAGTTAAGTTTAAATTTTGCGCATATGCGGCTAAAATTGACTACAAACACGTTCTACTACTTTTAAAAATAAGAAGACCATCAATGCCTATATAAATTAAAACTTCATCCATGGAAAGAAACTGTTCACATCCCAATTTTAAAACACTTTTTTGTATATAAAGAAAATGCAAAGCGTCATTATTCTTAGATGAGGATATGGATCACAAATTTTCACTAATTTTTCCTGGAAGTGGGTATATCTAATTGAGATTTTAAAATATTCAGAAGCTCATCCGTAGCAGTTCTAGTTATGTTATATTTCACTACCAATGAGGCTAAATCATTAGCAAACCGTTATTTAAAAATACTAACCTTCATATACTCTTCACATATGACTCAACGCTGACTTTACTACTAACAATTACAAATTGTTGCGTCAAATTATTTGAACGCTTTGTCGTCGTGACAAGTCTTTGATACTTACACGCTTAAAATTTTTTATTTATGCTCATTTTGCTTATACTGTTGATACATAGAGTAAACGTTCAATATTGAAGCATTGGTGACTTCGTCGTCGTTAACCATATTTGCTGCTGGGAATAATATAAGACTGCCGAGATGTAACACACGAGCTGCAGAGCTCACTGATATATAGAGGCTTCCTACTCTTCAATGAGCTTCCTAGTGATATAATAAATGAAACAAGATGGAATTTTTATTAAAAAAAAAAAATGTATAGAATTTGTTATGAATATTAATTAAGTGAACACTGAATAGTTATCATGATTATGTAAATTACCAAGCCTTATATTTACATAATGTAATAGATGTGTAAAGAGTATATATTGCTGCATTTTTTTCTTGTTCAGAATGATTTTTTTCAATCCATGTCGTTCTTTTTCTCGGGCCGAACGACTTAGTTTCAATCCGTCATCGCTTTTTCCAGACTCCGAATCGTTCTGAATGCACCTGAGTTTTTCCCGGATTCAAGCAGAACGATTTTAATTTGTATTCGTGAATGTGTTGTTTACAATTTGGACGAAGTGGTATTAGTTGAGTTTAAGTTGCCATTGTTGGAAAATAGCTTCTTTTTTCATTAACAACAATTTTGACGAATTTATGCTTGCTTTTATCAAATGGAAGAAATATCAAGCACTTGAAATGGTTCTGATTCGTTCCTTTTCTATGAGCACAGAATTAAATTATGACATCGTTCTGTCGATTCATACAGATTCATTCAGAACGAGAAAAGGAACGCAGCGTATCATACTAATAAAGAAGTAATAATAATATCGGTGACTTTTTCACGCAGTTACGCGCGTAGCCGCACGCACCACTTCAAGCCCAATATACATACATATCTCTAAGGCCAAGATCAAATGAGCTTCAAAATGACCGCGCATCCAATTTTCTGCCAGTCATGCTGAAAATCTCGTTGTCACACGAGGTCCAAAATGACCGCGCGTCTCGTTATCACAGGAACGTAACTTTATTCGCACAACGGAAAATTATGTTGCTCTTTTCTATTAGCTATTTAGCTTGATTTTAACGAATACTCCAAATAATATATTATTTTTATATTCTGTTTGAAAACTCTTAAAAAACCAAAAAAGGAAAAGAACTTTTTGCATCCACTAAACAGCGAGAGATATTTCGCCAGGTTTTTTTTTCTTTTAAGAATCCTAAATTGAAGGAATTTGTAGAATTACTATTATCAACTATTATCGTATGTCTGATGATTTTATATTTCGTTCCTAGTATGCTAAAGATCTGCCCTCTGGCGTATCTCCTCTATCAAAATCAATTTTCCTATTAATAATTTAAGTTTTCCACCATATCAAAAGCACTACGCTTCTAATTTTAAATGACACGCGACCATTTGGTAGCTTGTGGGGCAATGCAGATATTCAGCAATAGTCCTCATGACGATCTACAGTTTGCGCGTAATGAGGGAAGAACGCCAGAACAAATTGGTTCACGGGACCACAGCGCGGCCTTTTGGTCGCTCGTGTGTACAGCTCCATTATATACACTCATATACTCTCATGGCGCGCGGACAAAAGGGAGCAAGACATACGGCGCTCGTGTGCCATTGGCCTAGGAGTATCTTTGTTTGGTTTGCAATAAAATAAAATTCTATGTCTTAAGTGTGCCGAACGGTTGCCTAAAAAGCAAGGCTTACATAAATAAATAACTTTGTATTTGTTTGTGTACACGATTTTCAGCGAAACAACGGCTAATATCCAATGTAAATCGGGTTGCTCCATATTCAAATAAAAATTTAAGGACTCTTTAGAACGGATCAAAGTAAGATTTGTTTTCCCTTGTACCTATTGTATCATTACGTATATATATTAGTATTTACAATTCATGGCATTGCACTGACCGAAGATTAACTCTGTACCGCACTTCTTCCTTTCTTTTTTGCAACTTATTTCTTAATTCATTTAAATCTTCATACTCCGTGCCATATGAAATGTGCAGGATACCACCATAGAAATTTTTAGCATCTAAGAATTTCTTTGCACGCCTAGAATGTTCAAGTTTTTCAAAGCAAGCATGGAAAACATCCGTAAACTGCTCAACCAATACTGTAATTATTCAATTTAAGTAATTATTTCCACTAAAAAGAAATTCCCTACTAACAACCTGATGAACTTTTTTCAATTTCATCCGTTACACATCTAATTGATTTTAGAGTACCGTACTTCTGTAAAAGCTTCTTTACTTCATTTTTCAAGTTGACTTTCGGCACTCCGAATACAAGAAGGTGAATTGATTCGTTTGCAACTGTATAAACCTAAGAAATCTGTGAATTATTTACACAAGACAATATGAACTCGTAGGTACCTTAACAGCAGTTAAATTTCTACCTTGACGATACTTTAGTCGTGTTTTACAGTACTTAAATCGGCTATGGTGTTGCAAATTAGTATTCATACTTTAAATGGAAGCCCGGGAAACCAAACTGTCAAGATTAATTTGGAATATGGCTGGAAACTACTACGTTTATACGTATTACCCTGCAGATTACGACCGATGTGATTTCTCTGCCAAATTGTGTTATTTTGTTTGAACATTTAAAGGCTGAACTACAATAGAAGTAATAACTTTACGAGATTGAGCGAGACTGATGTAGAATATACTGTGACTGAGGTTTACTTACGAAAAATTGATATTTTTAGCCTAAATATATATCACATTCCGTAAGAGTTATTGGGCCCTATTCTGTAATTTTTCATAAAATAATATTTTATGTTATTTTATGGCGAAAAAATCCCTTCTTCATAAAATGAAAATAAAATATTTTAAAAATTCGTATTCTGTCGTGGTTCCATAAAATTATTTTATGAATTATTTTATGAATTCTTTTATGAACACGTAACATAAAATATTTAGTACATTCCGCTATGCTTTCTATTACTTTTTGAACAGCTGGTCAATTGACATTTGCGTGATACTCTATCAAATCACCCACTAAATAATATATTTATGAAAGCAGTTGCTTTCTTAATAGCTCTTGAATACTTTGGGTGTAAAAGTTCTAAAATATGACAACTCCTGACGAGTTTGATACGAACCCGTAGATATGCAAAGCAGCAGAAAGACATCCATTCTGTTCACTTTGAGATTCCTAACTCAAAGTGAACGGAATGGATGCCTTTCCAGTATGAGGCTCTAGTTAGTTAGTTAGTTTTGGGTATAAATTAGAATTATTCATAAGTTTGCAAAATTAGTTTACAAATCATAATATAACAAATTTATTAATTATCCAGTCGGAAAAACTTTTGAAGCCTAAGGTTGGGCAATTCACATTGATTGTAGAAATCGTGAAGATATCGTATCCTGTGATATCTTCTGCATAAAATTAAAACCTATTTAAATATAATCAACTTTTTATATTTTACCATACTGCACCAAGTGCAAATTTCTACAATTTCTGACAAAATTGTAATCTTTATGTATGGCGGTGGACATTTTAGTTTTTAATTAAAACTACTTTCACACCACAAATGTCAATTGACGAATGTCATTTCATAAAATATGTCAAAATACCTTTAAAATGTGCTGCTTAGGTTCTTTTATGTTATGCTCCATAACAGGAAATATTTTATGTTACGATGCGTAAAATAAAATAAAATTTCTGGTACAGAATAGGATTTTAGGGAAATATTTTATTTTAAGGCATAACATAACATAAAATGATAAAATTTTACCGACAGAATAGGGCCCATTATCGTGATATTTAATGTTCTGAATTTTAAAAAGTGGTAAAACTGAGAAAATTAACAAATGGAAGTTGATGTAATTGAAAATAATGCCTTCTATTAATTCGCAGTACCATTTTTATTCCATTTTAATTTTTACATTGCACTTTTAATCATTTAGTAATAATTTAATTGTTTGGACACATCGCGCTCTTGCGGAATGAGCGATTCTTAGAGCACTATACTTACGGAAAATTGGATATTTAAAATTAACGAAAGTTCCCCTCACATGAATTAGAGTTAATTTGTGTACGCCTGTTAAGGCTGAACCACAATAGAAGTAAATAACTTTACGAAATTAAACGAGACTGAGGTTTACTTACAAAAAATTGATACTTTTAGCCTAAATTTATATCACATTCCGTAAGAGTTATTATCTTGATATTTAATGTTTTCAATTTTGAAAAGTGGTAAAAGTGAAAAAATTAACAAACGGAAGTTGATGTAATTGAAGATTTGTGCTTTCTATTAATTCACAGTACCATTTTTATTCCATTTTAAGTTTTACATTGCACTTTTAATCATTTAGTAATAATTTAACTGTTTGACACTTCATTTTCTTACGGAATGAGCGATTCTTACCGCACCTTTACTGACTGCAATTTGACTTTTGAATTTAACGAAAGTTCCCCTCACTCGAGTTAAAGTTAATTTGTGTACGCCTGTTAAATTAAAGAGCGCGTTCGCTTTACGTAAGTAAATGTACTTACGTTTACTTCTATTGTGGTTCAGCCTTTAAATTAAAGGGCGCGTTGGCTTTACATAAGTAAATTTACTTACATATACTTCTATTGTAGTTCAGCCTGATGTAATTGAAGATTTGTGCCTTCTATTAATTCGCAGTGCCCTAATGACATTTTCTGTGTTAAATTTTAAAAAGTGGTAAAAGTGAAAAAATTAACAAATAGAAGTTGATTTAATAATTTAAGATTTGTGCTTTCTGTTAATTCGCAGTACCATTTTTATTCCATTTTAATTTTTACATTGCACTTTTAATTATTTAGTAATGATTTAATTCTTTGGGCACATCGCGTTCTTACGGAATAAGCGATTCTTAGTGCACTACACTATATTTACGGAAAATTGGATATTTAAACTTAACGAAAGTTCCCCTCACACGAGTTATAAAGGGCGCCTTCGCTTTACGTAAGTAAAAGTACTTGCGTATAGTTCTATTGTAGTTCAGCCTTTTCGATCGTGAGTACGGGCAGCATACCAAAACTACTGCAAGCAAATTAGCTTCGGCCATTTTGAAATTTTTGATCGGACGGCTGTACAGATATTTACCTGTGATTTGGTGATAATATAATAATTTAATAATCATTACGTGTTGTGAATTTGTGATACAGTTATTGTTTATAGCAAAAACTCTGACTTAATCGAACAAGCACACAATTAATTTCGGTAATCACATTATTGTGCTGGACATCTCAGCACAAGGCGAGGAAATTCCTTGCTATTAAAAACTTATCGTGTGGGAAGGCCCATACACTAGAACAGGGGCCCTATTCTTGAATAACGAAGACAGATAACGTATACGTTAATCTGTAAAAAACATTCGAAATGAATGTTTATGTGGTATTCTTGAAATCCGCATTCGTTATATTCGTACGCAAACCATTCGTTATATAACGAATGGGGTTGAACCATTCGTTATTTATCGCATACGTTAAAATCATTCGTAATTCAAGAATAGGCCCCCAGCTCTGTCAAATGAGTAGGATGTTTCTATAATGTGACTATTTCTCTTTCAACATTTTTAATTAACACAGTCGTCAATTTTTAATACAAAGGTTCCTATGTAAATCTATGGTGGAAGAAAGAGAACTTACAGCATGCACAAACTTATACTAGAGGAAAAGCAGCAAAATGACAAACAAAACTATTTCTGCAAGAAAAAAATAGCTAAAAACAATTTGTCCCACTTCCCATGCATTCGGCTTGGTAGAACTGTCACAAACATTATCACAGCCATTTCGCCTGTTACCAAAACACTCGAAAATACTTCACAACCCATGAAGCAGACTCCCTCCCGACCACATACGAGGCCCAACGGAGTCCTTACATATTTGCAGTGCTCTTATGTAAAACTGACAAAAGTTTGATTTGAATAGCTCCTCCGCCCTAAACTACTATTCATACAGAAAAATGGTGTTCTGATAATCTTAAGCTTGCTTTCTTATCTTCCGAACCGTAATAAAATTTTCATACCTTTCCTAACAAAATTATTTAAAAAAATTTATCTTAACAAAATGAGTACGATTTCTCAAACAAAAATTCTCAGCTGAGTAATCATTGTAATGTCGCTGTGCCGTCAAGGGATGCCGTGGGCTGATGATATCGAATGTAGCTGCCTACAGATTCGGACTCCGGCTGCATAAACACTCATGCAATGATAACTCAGCTGAGAGGTATTGAGCGTAAAATGGAAAGGTTTTTTGTAATCAAAACTATTTTATTATTTTGTTAAGTAAGGTATATAGGAAGTGTAGCCTGTTATGGAACTATGTTGAGAGTGATTGGCTTGGACGTGAAGTCCAGACTGCCATCATGAGCTGACAGATCATTCGGTGGACAACATTGACTGCAGGGTGGCACGCTAGCTCGCCTCGGCTATTCGCGGAGAGTGTGGGGAGGTTCCACGAAGACCTGCCGCTGCCACCAGCCATATACAAAATTTATCGTGCCTACAATTCAAAAGGCCGTAACACATTCATTCCTTAAGGAACTTTTACACCACTTACCTACAGCCATTGGGAAGGCACAGATGTTCGGCCTTCTCTGCTTGCCCCATCCGCCCATATGACTCTGAGGGCAGATAACTTTCAGAGTCCCTATGCTGACCTAAAAATTGAAGCAGCTTTAACCAGTCTGCTTCTGCAAAAAATCTGGATTTACGGTGGCCTGGGAATTTTTGCTGACTTTCCCAATCCTCTGCTGTCTCGGGACTCCGTGTCCACGTCTTTTTGGCGATCCAGTTGGATTTCGCTACCCTGACACTTTGCTTTTTTCTAAATTTTTATGCTAAATTTTTTTTTGAGTATTGACATTTTATTGAAACTTACATGAGGAATAATTCCGTTGCCGATGCTTTTAGTAATTTCCGATTTTCTTTCACAGTAGGCCATGCACTTTGCGCGATGAAGATGAACAATCAGACAAATGTCTATATTCTTCTTCTTTATCGAGTCGCGAGTTGCGACGTAGATCTTTGCCGCTCATGCGCTTCGCTCAGTGTAACATATTGCTACATACACTACGCTACGACCATAACAAGCCTTTGGGAAGGTAAAGAACTAGGCTTTAAATTACTAGAAGACTATTTTCCTGTATGGATAGTAGATTGGGTTCTATAGCATATATAAAGTCAATAGTTGGCACTTTTCCATAAGTATCAATATAGAAAATTTTAGAAAACGGACTCACAACGCATACATATAGATTTCTGTTTCATGGCTTGGGAAATATTCTCGAGGGTTTTGCTGTTACACTACACTGTCCATTGAACGAAGACAACTTTAGAACCAAACAGCTGTTCAGTAATGTAACAATATATTTGCAGTATTTTTGCCAAGATGTGTAGTTATATAAAACTAATGCTTCTCCCAACCATTGTGCAACTAGCGACAGTTCGCCCATTTACTTCCGTATCATACTTATTAGTTCCCTCATATGGGAAAAATTTTAAGGTTTTTTTTTTGTTTAATAAGAATTCCAGTAGTTTGTTCTAAGCTACTGTATGCATACTGTGGTACGGGCAACGAACAACGACCCGAAGTACATTATTATGAATAGTTTGATAGGATTTTGAACGATTCAATAAGATTTTGTCGTTCGGGTAATCCTACGATCTCTCGATTTTTGTTTGTAGCTCGTTGTCTCAATTGCGCTACAATAAAGCATAGCTAAATTCCTTTCCCCCATTCATGCAAAAGACGAAAGTATGACATTACTTGTTACAAAACACGAAAAATTTCCAATTTTGTTCGGCTGTGTCCTATCTTCTTATTAGGTTATCTTTGATACTAACTTTCCAAGGATATGCAATAACTGTAAATTTAACACAACAATTAAATTAAGAATTCCAGTAGTTTGTTCTAAGCTACTGTATGCATACTGTGGTACGGGCAACGAACAACGACCCGAAGTACATTATTATGAATAGTTTGATAGGATTTTGAACGATTCAATAAGATTTTGTCGTTCGGGTAATCCTACGATCTCTCGATTTTTGTTTGTAGCTCGTTGTCTCAATTGCGCTACAATAAAGCATAGCTAAATTCCTTTCCCCCATTCATGCAAAAGACGAAAGTATGACATTACTTGTTACAAAACACGAAAAATTTCCAATTTTGTTCGGCTGTGTCCTATCTTCTTATTAGGTTATCTTTGATACTAACTTTCCAAGGATATGCAATAACTGTAAATTTAACACAACAATTAAACTCGGTCTCATATATAAGGAACTACTGCGAGGCAAATTATTGTGACGACACATCTCGGCACAACTGTAGCAAAATGCTCGTGCTTCCTGCTTACTACGTCCAGGTTGGCCCATTGAAAGCATTTTCAATATTATCAGCGACCCGCGGTACATACTAGCATTCGATGCTTTCAGGGGACGATCGATATTTTATTACTACTGCTTTTACACCGTTCCGATTAGAACTGGTGTTTGTCATATGAAATGCTTAACTTAAATTGTATCAAAATATAATAAAAGTTTAAACAATAAATGTATAAAAAATAGTAAAGTACTTAAAAAAAAAAATATTTATATTCAAAATTTTTGCTACATGAAAATGAATTAAAAAAGACTGGATTAATCATATATTCCTCATTCTTTCGATTGGTTTTCGTCCTTGAATTTTTCTGATTCGCTTCGGCGGTGCTCCAGAGTGATTCTCGCGAATGCTAGATGGTTGTCCGTCTGATGTTAAAGTCCTTTTCCTTTTTAGAGATGATTGTTCATCCGATAAAGACTTTGATTGAGTTCCTTAAATGTTTACATACATTCTGGTAAAAATAACACACATAAAACTGAAAAAAAAAATGCAAACCTGCAAAAGAAGCACATCTTTTAATTAATGATGGAGTTGGAGTGCTCATTTTCACCGACTTTTGATTGCTACACCGAAAAGGTATTCGAATAACTGATGTGACCATGGACCATAAACGGCCACCTCGAGATTCTTTGTTATTACTGCATTTCGAAAAATCATTGTTCTTATCAGTCGCGTCATTCTCTCTGCTATTTAGTTTAAGTTTTTTGGCATGCCCCGAAACATTTAAAACTCTCGTTGGCGTTGTATTTGGAGTATAAAACACTTCATCCTCAGTTGTTTCTGATACCTCGGTAGGAATATTTGGAGTTTCGAACGAAATATTTTTTTTTAGGGGAACTACAGCTATCTTCGGTGTAATTAATAAGGAATCGATGGAGCTTGAACAATTTTCTTTAATATTCATCTCATTAATTTCGGTTGTAAATACTTCAACACTGCGACATGTTTTGTATACTGTGTCAACTTTATTATCTTCAGAATTTGATGTAGACGAAATCAAAATCGACTGGGTTGTTGTAGTCAATTTTTGTGATGAGTACAAAATTTCTTTCCTTTTGGTAATATTAGATGAGCTCAATTTGGTAAATCCTGAGTTTCGTTCTATTATTTCACTTTGAGATCGGCGTAGAGCTGGAGTTGTTCGTAAATCCAATGGTGAACTTGTTGAAACTACATTCAAATGTTATTATGTTTTGAATTATCAAAAACTAATTTGTTTAACGACAGAAGTATTTAAGTATTACAGATTCAAAGACCAGGCTAAAATATCTAAAGTCCACCCAGAGGTATGGGATTGCCAATCATTCTAAGGTCCATAATTGATCTTTGTATATGTTGCGGCAAATGACAGTTATAGATCATTCACATTAATGTAGAATAGAAATAATATGTAATGAAAATTTTTCTTCATTATGCATTGTTTTACTTTCTGAAAAATTCAAATATCTACGAGTATTATTAAATTGCTAATACCGACATTAATGTGTACGACCTATTAACGTGACGTAACGTAAGGTTCGTCTATAACTTAGTAGTTAAGACCATCTGCCCAGGACGTAAAAACTTGTAGATTATATTCCACAGAAACATCACAACTGTTTCCTGTATAGAGATTTTTGTACTTACCACTTCTGATGACATCAAGAATTTTTTTTGAATCTGTTTTAATCCAGTTATCCTGACAATCATTTGTCCCATGCTTAGCTATAGCCCGCTGAATGCTTTTCGACATAACTTGACGCAATGGAGAGGCCATAGCAACTACTTTTCCCTTTCTTTTAATTTTACTTGGATTTCCAATAATTCTGTCCGTATTCTTTGAGCAGCCAAGAGATTCCGGGGTGCTACATATTATGTTATATTATGTAATACAATAAAAATCAAATTAAGATATTACCACTGCTTAGCTGCTGACGCTGTTGGACTAATATCTGACTCACTGCTAGACGCGTAAATACTTGAAACATGGCAGCCTGATGAATCAAATACATTATCCTTTGGCTTAGAAACAAGGACCTGCATAGGTGTTGAAGTGGATCGAACCAAAGTACCTTTCACAGCTTTCCCATTATCTGTCCCTCTTTTCGAACAATTTCCAATTGATGAGATATTTCTTACTGATGAAATGCTATCGCTAACGTAACCATCGGAGAGTTTACTTTTCGCTTTCCATTGTAAGTTTAACATAGATATTGGAGTTAACACGCCTTCGCCCGTTTGCTGAACATTTTTCGCCAATAACGGAGAAGTTTGAGTTGAAGACGAGCTTTTCTCGCCGTTAAGTAAATTTTTTTCAGCGTTTTCATTTTTTGAATCCACACTTCCGTTATTATTTTCCAATTTACAAATATTGTTTGGTTTTACACAATTGGAAAATTTTAGTAAACTTGTCTCAGTATCATACATCTACAAAAAGGCAAAGAAAAACAAGCAATTTTGTAAGAAGATTGAGAAAATATTTATACCCGTGAGCACTTTTTACAGTGCAGTGGTAGGTGATTTTTAACTATATGTTGTAATAAATCCTGTGGTAACGTATGCTGAAGGATAAATGGTTCATTTTGACATATTGGACATAAAATCTCTGCAATCACTTTAAATTTCACTTCTTCATTGTGATTTTTGTACTCATGCTTTTCTCGGCACCGAGTGCAGCAAAAAACTTTTGCGCAAACCTTGCACTTCACCTAAAATATTTTTTGTTTTTTTAAACCTCTAAAAAATTTAATAAAATACTTACATCATCCGGTAAAATCATACTAAACTAAACACCTAAGTAAATCATTAACTTTTACAATAGCGATTATCGTGTCACATTTACCGTTACAACCAACTGTCCAGTTACGAAGTTAATGTGCAGTATTAAGCCTAAAACACATTTACTGCAGTAGCTTTGACTTCAACTTTGAATTCATTATGTTTACATGGTATCTTATTTGGGTGAACTTGAGGCTGCCACATAAATGCAGTTGCAGCAGCAGTAAATGCAACTTAAACTTCGACTTTGAGAAATTTTACAGTACTGACAACCTAAATCTTATTTATGTTTAATGAGCTGCTCTAGGTTACTCTAGAGCAGAAAGTCGTGTTTAATGAAGTCAGAGCACTGCTCTAAGTACTCTAAGGCACAAGACGAGAACGTTTTAGGGAAGGAAGGAATTTGGCTTAGACGTGCCAAACGATAATGCTCCTTCGCGTAGTTCCTTATATGATTACCGAAATTAATTGTGTGCGTGTTCAATTAAGTCAGTTTTTGATATGAACAATAACTGTATCACAAATTCACAGCACGTAATAATTATTAAATTATTATATTATCACCTTAAATTGCAAACAAACATCTGTACAGCTGACATATAATAAGAATGGACTGAGCCATTCTATCTAATTCCTATCGACAAAAATGGCACAAATATCGTAAAAATGTATAGGAAAGCAGGGTACAGAGAACATAAAATACTCTCTGCGATCTCTTTGCTTTCCTATAGAAATGTATATACATTAGTCATGAAACTACGTCACAAAACATGTGCCAAAATTTTAATGGGAATATCTTGTATTCTATATACCTTATTTGTGCTCATGTGTCAAAATTTGATGAGAATACATTGTATTCTTTGTACCGTGGCTGTGATGCTCGGTTTTATCACCACAAAATAGCATAAAACATTATTTTATGAAAAATTACAGAATAGGGTCCAATAGCTAGTTAATTTATTTATTTACAATTTAATGGTTTTGTTTAATAATGAAAAATTAAATTTAACACATGTTAGAGCGAACAGCATATGCAACAGTGAGTGTGTCCATGTCAGCCTGAGCAACATCATTCGCGACAGCGTCACATTTTAATTCAGGCTTAAAGGCCGAAACACTATGATGCCGACACGACATTTACGACGACAAATTAAATGTTGACCTAATGGCAATACCATGTTGCTGTACAGAATGGCAGCGACCGATTTTGTCGCCGTAACCAGAGTTGTCTCTAAATATTTTTGACATAAAACGACGACCACGCCGACGTCGGCGTTGTTAATGTAATCCGGCCATACGAATGGGTTGGCCTTTCGTTATTTATTATGCAATATTTCTTCTGAACGCACTCGACTTTTTTCTGTGACGCGATTTTGACAGTCAATTATAACAACATTAAAAAACTTTCAATTTAAATGTAAACTGTTTTAGCTTGTTTGAAGAAGTGGTACTGTTATGATTTATAAATCGAATTTTTCAACTTAAAGTTCTCAAAATGGAAATGAAAAACAGAAGATCGTCCGTAAGTTTTAGCATTTGTTATTCACATTTAAAATTTTGGAATATATGATAATATATTAGCAAACATTTTGCATTACAAAAAATTGTTTTTGCTCTTATATTCAACACCGAATCTGTCATTCTCTTGCTCTTTTCTACCCTACTATATATTACTATTTATAGTTTCATTATTCTGTTATTAAATTATTTGCACTTGAATAATAGGGTTGACAATTCGATACATTACAACCAACATATTTCTTTCTCACTGATGTACATTCTAGAATAGAAAATCTATTAAAACCCACAGCTTCGCTACGTTAGAACGTTAGTTACATGGAGTAAGTATATAGTTGAAATTAACGATAGAATATAATAGCGAACTAACAGGCACTATAGCATTATAGATTAAGATAATGAAATCAAATAATAGAGCTAAAGTAAAGCCCAAGATATTGTTCATTTTATTTATCTTATTTTACTTGTTGCATTCTGTTCATTCCATAAACATTTATTTATTTGAGTACCCGTGCCAAAAGCACGCTGAGCGCTGGGCACATCTTAGCGAGTTACATAGTAGATACAAACATATATTAGCAAAATTAAACATAAACAATTAAGAGTAAAGAATTGGAGGCTTAGAGCAACTATAGTAGCATGGAGCAACGTTAGAGCAGCAAAAGAAAAATTATAATTCCATAGCAAATTAATAAGGAAGAAAACAATAAAAACAATAGCAGGAACACAAAAATTGTAGTATGATTTGTCGCATGATTTGTAGTATGATTTGCAATATGATATAACATATTGCCAGAGAATAGATATATAAAAGTAAATAGAATGGCGACAAATAACAGAGGGTCTTGGCGACTAACTAGTATATCTAGTATAGGCTCCATTCATTTATTTATTCAGTTGATTTTATTTGTTAACTTATTTCTTTCTTTTTGTATTCCAAATCAAATCAAGGTATATTTATTGCTTAAAGCAACGTATAACGCTGGGCTCCACGATGATACATAGTTTAAAAATCAGTTTACATAAATAAATGAATGAATCAATCAATAGCAAAATAAACAATATTAAATTAAATAGAATTAATTCAGATTAGCTTAAATTAGTATGTTCAGCGTGTTAAACAGTCACATATAGTCTTATCATCTAAATCTTTATTACAGCAGTTCCTCTATATTTTATTACATTTAGTTACATTGTGTCATTAACTAGGACTAAGATCAAGATCATTTTCTTTACTTTGTAAATCTTAATATCAACCTTAATTTCATATTTTATTCTATTTTAATCAATTTCAATTTCATTTTAAAAATTATTATTAGTCTTCTAATTGGACCACGTCGTTTATAATTCTATTACTTGATAGTTTTTGTTGCAGCGAGTTTGCCTGTTATGTTTTTGTTGTTTTTCTTGACTTTGTACTCAACCTATAATACTATTATCTATTTTATAATCGAAGTACCTAACGTTGTAACGTAGCTTAGGCTGAGGTTCTTTAATAAATGCTTTTTCTATTCTATTCTACTGATTAACATGAGATATTACAAGGTATAAGTTTTTCCAATACTCTCGACAAATGTGAGGTTATGACTTTCCACAGGAATCAGAAACCAATCACTTATGGTTACGTGTTCTCGGATTCCACGATTCGCCGTCGCGAGAGTGCTGTTTGTGACTTGGGTGTTAAATGTGACCATAGATTGAATTTTATCTCCCATATTAACTATTAGCATAGATGGCACAAGAACTAGATGTCGCATGCAGTACCAAAAAAGTATACAAAATTTATATGGCTGGGTGGTCCATTCCGGAATGGACCACAACATTTGAAATGATGTATACGTCGAGTGATTCATTATTTTTCGTATCTGAAGTATTGAGGAAGTCGATCAAATGTATACAAAACTGATATAAAAAAACACTTGTTTTCGACACGCTCTGAAACATGTTATGATCTATTCCGGAATGCACTACCCATTTCACAATTTGTATACTCTGCTCTAGTATGCCATGCGACATCTAGCTCTTGTGCCATCTATGCTATTAGGTATCTAAGAGTAGTTCTATGCTGGGCTTTACCAAACGTTGGTCCCGAGAGTTCTCGAATCCCACCATAACATTACGTTTGTGCACTTGCTTTGTGAGACCTCTCCTTGAATACGCTAGCCAGGTCTGGTCTCCATTTTACGGTGCACACATCGACCGCATCGAGTCTGTTCAGCGGAACTTCCTGCGCTTCTCTCTTAGGCACCTTCCCTGGGACAATTCATTGATTCTTCCACCTTATGAGGATAGCTTGAAGCTCTTGAATATGTACTCCCTTGAAAAACGTCGCATGGTCGCCGATGTAACTTTTGTGCATCAACTCAAAAGCGAATATTGATTCTCCCCTTCTACTTAGCAAAATCTCTTTCCGTGATAGTGCGCACAATTTGAGAAGGTTACCTCTGTTGCATGTTAACTCCGCAAGATCCAGCTTTAGTATGTATGAACCCATCAATCGCATCTGCATTTTTGTTAATATTAAGGCTGAGAGTTTTGTCGTTGACATTTCCAAGCATGTTTTAAAAAAACGTCTATATAATACTTAATTTTCTATTTCCATGTCGCATTGCATGTCATCTCATTCGGTGTTTGGTCTATGTTTAGTTTAACATACTAATACTAACACCAACTAAGTGATGAAACGCATGTATTGTTGGCCGTTTATATATTAAACGTGTCCATGCTGCGAGCTTGTGTTAAGCTGGTTCTGATAGTCAAATAAGAGTAACGATAATTATCAGTAGACTACAAAATTATTAGCGAATTAATATAAGAGCAGTGAACAGGCTCACTACGGCTGAAATTTATACTATTTAAAGACAATGGAGTAAGAACAATAGAGAGCTTAATTCGAAGCCCAAAAAAAAAAGTAAATGTATCCGTAAATATTGCAATACAATGTGAAATATGAAAAATATACAGTAAATATAGCCAGTATCTGACACATTAATTAAAGGCGGACGAACTTGCTCATCCAGACATAGTGACTGACTATCTTTATCACTTCCCAGCTCTCTCGGGAAAGCGTTACAGGTTCCTTGGCTCACAGCGCGAGCTGCCCGAAGCCCGCAAGGAGGGCTGAGAGCCAATACTTAAATTCGCAAGAGCGTCCGGTTGGGACCTATAAGCAATTGCTCATAAGTCTGGAGAGTGAACAATGGGCTTTTTATGGCCTACGCTCCAGAGCCCCTGAATCACTATATATCAAGTCCAATAAAGGATTAAACGTCGAAGCGCAGAGTGCGCCACTGCTTGGGAGCCGATGTGTAGAAAGCACATGAGCATGAGTACATTAAGAGTCCATAAGCTGAAGCAAATCAAGTTCCTTGAACTGCTTTTGAAGACCAGTTCTCCTGACAGCTTCCGGAAGTGAGTACCAGAGTCAAGCTCCCTGACCAAATATGTATTTGGACCCGAATTGGTTGCGAGTTCTCTGAAGGACAAGTCTGAAGTCATTAAGATTGGTCCATGAGAGCGATTGGCTTATGTATGCGGGTAGATAACACCATCTGACTTTATGTATGAATCATAGAACTTAGTTCCAAGAGCTTAGTGAGGGGTTCAGGCATAAACAGCTTAACCAACGCGGAGATGTCTGATGCGAAACCGTGTATAAAGGAGCGTTTACAATAGCAGAGTAGAGTGGAGTCACCAGATTGCATTTTCTCTCATCATCTGACCAACGTGGAATTAGGAATTTTTCAAAACTGACGCTACTCTGTGAAATCCACTCTGGTGGGAAGCGCGACGAACTTATATTAGAGTGCAAGTTTGAGAAAAGGAGAGACAATGAACTCTGGTGACTCCACTCTACTCTGCCATTGTAAACTCTCCTTAAAGAGTGGAGGCCACAGTAGATTCGGGAGCATACTCTTCGTATCTGAGGCCGCAATGTGAGATGGAGGTCCATGATAAGACCGAGGTTTTTGACGTGTCTATAATAATAATATAATAAAAATTAAATTTATTAGCATGATTTGCCATTTGTATATTTGATTGTACAATATATACTCAATATATATTATATATATATACTTAATATTTACTTTAACATATTGCGATATTCTTCTTTTAAATTCAACTAAACCTTTAATATTGTTAATCCTTGACAATTCATTAAATATTTTCAATCCCTTATATATTAGGCTATTTTGCGAAAAAACGGTCATTCTCCGGGGCAATCTAAAATCATTACAATTTTTTAAATAAAAATTATGTACATCTCTTACATAACTAATATGCTTAACTAAATATTCAGGCATCAATTTTAAATACAAAAACATATTCTTTGTTTCACACTTAACCATCTAAGAGTTTTTGTAACTGTGCAAGCACTTGCTGATTTCCAAGGAAGAGTACAGTGGAACAATATTCAAAATGTGGCTTGACGATCACGTTATATATATATTAATTGCACTGATCATTATTATGTTTCTTCTTATTCTACTTAAAAAAGCAATTTTTTTGCAATTTTTTTAGTCGTGTATTCCACATGTGAACTAAACTTATTTAGTTTTTTTAATATTTAATTTCAACTTATTTATTTGAAGCCACTGATTAACACGATTCATATCTGATTGTAAAATAGAGCTAACTTTACTGATATTGTCCCCTTCGATGTAAATTAAAGCATCATCCGCGAAAAGTGCAAGTTTGGAGTGTTTTATGACCCTCTCATATCATTAATATATATAAGAAACAATAGAGTTCCCAATATTGATCCCTGCGTGCGGGACTCCATGCCGTACTTCTATGCTATCTGAAAGTTTGTCGTTAACTTTTACTCGTTGACATCCATTGCACAAATAAGATTTAAACCAATCATACTTTTTATCTTTTATTCCGTAAGTGAGAAGCTTATTTAGCAATATAGATCTATCCTCCTTCCACGATGTTAACACCATAATAATGGCTGTTTCACAAGAGTGATTTCTTCTGAAGCCAGACTGCTCTTCAATAATTATATTATTTATCGAGTTGTTAATGTACGATTTTTTCCAAGACTTTTTCATATACTGGCATAGCATTGATGGGCTTATAGTCTTAGCATTTCTTGGAATTTTTCACTTTCACAATTGGTGACACCACTGGTTCTTTTCAAGTACTTCGAAATACACCTGTCATTAATGAATTGTTAATTATGTAAGCCACTCTGGTCCTATGTATTCAAAACAGGCTAGCAGTATCTTTGGTGTTATGTTGTTAAAATCCTTTTTTTTTGCTTTTTCCTGTTAATGCTTCACGTAAATCTCTTAATGTAATTGCTTGGAACTTAAACTGATGATTAGTGGCCATTATAATATTCCTATATGGCAAATCTGGTATTGTGTCTTTTATTTCTTGTAAAGTATACATTAAATTTATCCGCAATTTCTAGGCTATCTTGAACTATTATACCGTTAAACTTATGGCTTTCATATCTTTTTTTTGGCTCCTTAAGTACCAAAGCTTTAATTACCCGCCACATGTTTTTTTGCTCAACGCAATCACTTTTAGATTCTCTAATATAATTACTTTTAACCTTGTTTATTTCTGTCTTATAAATATTTCTCGCTACACGGTAATAATTCCAATCACATTCCCTATTAGTATATTTAGCTTTTTGATTCAGAGTTATCTTCCTTTGCCGTAATTCCCTCAAGTTTCTATTAAACCACGGATTATGTTGATTTCTAATATATATTTTTTTTGTAAATTTTTTTGCAATCAAACAATTCATTTTTAAATACGCGAGCTGATCTAGTTCCTCTGACTCCGTATTTCCCTGCTGATCGCCTTAAACCCACGCTATAAATCCAGAAAAACAGCCACTATTGTATGACCATCATCTAACAAGGTTTTTCATTCCATAACTATGTAATTTAATTGCGTTTCACAAGAGTGTTGTAAACCCTGATTGATGCTTATTAATAATTTTATTTTCCTCCAAATATGCTTCTAGTTGCAGTTGCACTACTTTCTCTATACGTTTCTCAATATTCGGCATACTGTTTATTGGGCGTATATTTTCACATTTATTTGTTTCTCTGATATTTGGTACATGCGTAATCTAGTATTCTTTCAAGTTACATGGAAAAACTCCCTCAGTGAGCGACTGGTTTACGATCTTTCCTATGATAGTACATAGATATTGCTCAGCATCTTTCAACATTTGGACATTTATTAATAACGAATCGTATTTTTTTTCGACAACACATTTAATAGACTATTTCTATCTACTAGTTTAAATTTGAATTGGGTGTAGTATTTCAACCCTTTGAACTCAAACGGTGTGTTATTTAATTTGTTTTGTTATGTGATTAATGTAATGCAGAAATAACAACAATACTCGGTGTAATGGTTTTCGATTTCACAAAAGCTCTTATAGGGCGCGGTGACTAGATGAGAGGCGGAAACTCTGTCTGCATCCCCCACCACACACACACACACACACACACACGCACGCACGCACGCACGCACGCACGCACATGTGCATATATACATACATACACATTCATACACAAATAATAATAATGGTCTCTGAGGCACTTCAATGGCTTGAGATTAGATATGTAGTCATTCACTTTTGTATGCTGGGTCCTTCCCTTTAGATAACTTTTTCAACCACTCATGTTCCTTTTCTCTAAATCAATATTTCCATAGTTTCTTTAGTTTACAGCACTGACATGTATAATATGGACTGACTGCGTTAATGGAAATGCACTGCAAAAAGTGGGCTCACTTGTATATTGCTGACTCTTTCGGTCTAAGCACCAAGTACCAACTGAGGAGAACTATAAACAACAAATAAATAAATGGATTCGTCGAAAAAAATGTTTTTAAACTAATTATTTAGGGTTATTACTGATAAAATTGTTTTACCAAAGGCAATATATTCATAAGATATGAAGCAGAAGTTCGAAATGTTTTATTATAATCACTTTTCGAGCTGCGCGCTTAATTTTTCAATTTCCCGCCAATGATTTTTTCAATGTTGGCACCGGCGTAAGAACTTTTATTGACATAAGCAATTGAGCCCACATGAAATAGAAAGTTAAGCAGTCCATATTATATATGTCAGTGGTTTACAGTCTCAAATGCTCTTCTCAGGTCTAAGAATACAGCAACAATAAAGTTTCCTTTATCGATTTCTTCTTTTAACTTCTGGATAGTATCACAAGAACGTATTTTACTCAGTTATGATTGATATTCATTTATTAACTTATTTGTGTCAATATGTTTTTCCATGTGTATTTTACCTGATTTTTTCAAATCTTTTCATATCCATCAAATTTATAGGTCTAAAATGTTCACATCTATTTATGTTTTTGGTATTTGCTAATGATATACTGATATTTTGTACTGGGGAAAACATTGATGATATTGAAAGAAAAATAGAAGCGATCTGAACGAAATTAAGGCATGGATGAGAATTGATCTGAATGTATTGAAATTTATATTTAACATTAATAACGGGATCTTCCGTCATATTTAAGAGCTAGAATAACACTGAAGACGGCTGCGCAGCCATATAATCTTAGGAATGCAGATTTACATAAAAGATTAGTTAATAGACCAGGTACACAAAATCCAAACATTCAAAATTTTTTTTTCGTTTTCAGCAGATTGCAATCTACTTTCTTATTCAGTTTATTCAAAATTTCATTTATTTCATTGAAATTCACATGTATATTTGACTATCAGAACCAGCTTAAAACAAGATTGCTGTAGTGACACGTTTAATGAATAAAAGGGCAACAATACTCCCTGGTATACAAATCATGATGAGCTCATCAGATGAACGTCCTGATGAAATTTATTCGCGTTTGAATCAAAACCGAGAAAAAATTCCTTTATTTACTTATTCACAGATAGTGTGCATGAGATATTGCATCTCTTTCACTTATTTAGAAATGTATACTTTTGCTTCTCTTTTGGATGAGCACTTCGATGAGTACATGAGCGTTACGATGAGCTTATTAATGAGCATGTCGATGAGTGTCATGATGAGTTCATAAATGAGAATCTGATTTTACGATTGATTTCATATTTTTCCGATTTAAAACTCCGGTTGCAAATCAAACTCTGAGGCAATGAGGTATGAGGATTTTGGCATAACATCTTGTTCAGCATATCGGCGACAGTCTTTCCGCGGAAGAAATTAAAGAAGAAGAAATTAATTTAAAAATTTAACTTAAAATCGGACAACAATAATCAGCTCAAATTTTCCTAGTAGAAATGTCATCTGACACGGTGAAGACAAGAATAGGTAAATATTTATTTACTACTGGTTTAATATACATGGATCAGTTTCATGATATCCAATGAGCGCTGCGATGATATTTACTGAATGCCCATCGGAAGGGTCATCGGGACTTAATTTTTTATATAAATGTTTGTTCGTGAATTGCAAACAACGATGCTTTTCAGCCAAATTAGTATTGGTTTACATAATAACTGCCCCTTGCGGGGCAAGAGACAACGTAAAACTGTGCGCAATTTCTACCAGGAATGCTTTTCATAACTTAGTCGATATTATAGTATGTTAAACTAAACATAAACCAAAGACCGAATGAAATGTCATGCAATGCGACATAGAAACAGAAAATGTAAGTATTATATAAACGTTTTTTTTTTAAACATGCTTTGAAACGTCAACGATAAAATGCTCAGCCTTAATATTAACAGCAATGCACTTGCCATTAATGGGTTCGTACATGCTAAAGTTGGACCTTGCGAAGCTAACATGCAACAGAGGTAACCTTCTCAAATTGTGTCCACTATCACGAAAGAGATTTTCCTAAGTAGCAGCGGAGAATCAACATTCGCGTTTATGAGTTGATGCACAAAAGGTACAACGGAAACCATGCGACGTTTTTCAAGCGAACGTTTAAGAGTTGATGCACCAAAGTTACAAAAGCAACCATTCGATGTTTTTCAAGCGAGTGCATATTCAAGAGCTTCAAGCGATCCTCATAAGGTGGAAGAATCAATGAATTATTCAAGGGTAGGTGCTGAAAAGCGAAGCGCAGGAAGTTCCGCTGAACAGAGTAGATACGGTCGATGTGTGTACCGTAAAATGGAGACCAGACCATGCTAGCGTACGTAAAATGGAGACCAGACCATGCTAGCGTATTCAGAAAGAGGTCTTACAAAGCAAGTGTACAAACGCAATGTTATGGTGGGATTCAAAAACTCTCGGGACCAACGTTCTATAAAGCCCAGCATAGAAATACTCTTTGATACCGTTTAGTTTATGTTGGAGATAAGATTCAATCTGTAGTCACATTTGACACCCAAGTCACAGAAGCACCCACACGGCGAATCGAGCAATCCGAGAACACATAATCATACGGATACGTGATTGGTTTCTGATTCCTGTGGAAAGTCATAACCTCACATTTGTCGATATTGAGAGCCACATTTTTTGCTTTTGCACCAAATGTAAAATTTATGAAGGTCACCTTGTACAATCGTTAAAAGATATCTGAGCGAAAAGATTAATGTCGTCAGCATAAATCAAGACTTTGCAGTGCCCCACAAAGTATCACGGAGTGAGATAACTTGTCGAAGGCTTTAATAAAGTCTCTATAAGTACAATCCGTCCGGTAAGCCTTTGCAAACCCGCCAATGGTATCCGAAACAAATGCCAACAAATTATTTGTTATAGATCTGCCCGAAATAATGCTATGTTGGTTTGAAGAGAGCAAATTCTTGCAGGAAATTGATAGCTGAGAGTAAATGATAGATTCGAATAATTTGAACATATAAGATAATTTTGCAATAGGCCTATAGTTAGAAATTTCACCTTTTTTGTGGATAGGTATGATAAAACAGCTTTTCCATAGCTGAGGGAATAAACCATTATCGAGCGATTTTTGGAAAATAATTCTCAGCGGAACTGCCTGGTTAAGACTTAAAGAAGGCTGCAGGGATCCTATCAGATGCGTTGTGAAATCATTAGGAAACCCATAAATATGATTGTTTAATGATGGGCAAATGATTCAAATCAGAATTCCCAAAAAAATGCGATAAATGCTTTCATCGATTTTTTGTTTATCTCTTTAAACCAGATCCAATGTGGTCTGATTATTCCCTGGTGAGGGGGTATATCCTCTTGTGCAATTGTGGTGATAGTGAATGAAACATTATGAAGGTAGTTCATATGATTGCAGTTATTTCGAGGATGGAAATATCACGAAGAAATTTCACTGTCAAAAATTAAGCAAACATATTGCAAATTACAGACAAATCATTACTAGAAGAATCCTTGTACCTAATGGTATTGGGGCTCCACTTCCTCCATACATTGTTGATTCTCTTTAAATAATCAATGCATTAATTTTATGGATGCTATGTACAAAAAAGGTGTTTAATTTTTCTGATATACATATCTTCCTTATTCTTATAACATTCATCATTAAACTTCTTTATCTGTGTTTAGCACAAACTTTCTAATCTCTTCCACATTTCTTGTTGGTCAAACGTACCACAAATTTGCATTTTTACATACCTATTCTGATTTTTTGCTTTTATATTGGGTTTATATATATTTCGTAATTCATTATATTTATTCCATCATCATCTTTCCTACTAGTGGTTATACATATATGTCGCCTGCACTTTACATTATTTGAACTTTTTCCCTAAATGATAAACAAACACAATGTGTTGACGTAGTTTTGTTTTGTCAAATTTCTGAGTAAATTTCTTGAATAACTTCCAAGCAGTTTATTTAATTAAAATTAAACTACTCGCTATCTAAATTAACCATGACGCAATGTATTTTATAAAATTATATCTGGAATAATTGTTTTAAGATACTGAAAAAAGCATCAAATACGGAGGAATCGAGCCCAACACAAACTTTTACAAGGTCGAATAAAAGAATTAGTTTTTCCGGCAAAAAGAACGTGAAGTAAGTAATCATCATTAAATTAGTTTTTTTTGTATATATTTTTTTAACTAACTTTCAAGAGAATTTATGCCTGTTGATGGAGGTGCTACCATATGGGTAACGTCGTATGAAGAATCAGCTGAGGGTCCACAAATTGGAAAAAGTATTAGCACACAAATGTATAATTCAATGTCGACAATGAAATTGCGTAATAGTAAAGTAATTGTTAAACATCCAACAACAAAGAGTGTTAAGACAAATAAAAAAAAATTAGCTCCTGATGATCTTACATTGGAAACAACTTCAGTTTCAGATGTGTGTAATGATTCTACTTTAGTAATTCAAGAAAGTTTAGATATATCATTGATGACTGATGAAATGAAACGTTTTAAATTTATCAAACCGCCAGAGGAGCAACTCAAAATAACTGGTATTCAGAAAACTACTCCAGATAAATCACCAAATATTTACTGTAGTTTTACGTTGAGTAAAACTGAATTTGAAAAGTTACGTCTGCATAAAGAAATGGGCCTTATTCTATCTGATGTCACACCTGAAAGTTATAGCTTACAAGAAAGTAATGGAAATGAATATTATAATGAGAATATCAATAAACAGAATATATTTGGTCGGACAGTGGCAACAAACTCTTCTATTGATAGTAAGATTATGCCGCTGAAAGGGAATTTGGCATCAAAAACCAATCACGAAACAGAAAACTATTCTTTCATTACAGAATACGAATTAAATGTTGATGATATAGTTCAAAAATCTATTAATCAAGACATCCTATCTTCGGTTAGAAGACGTAGTACTATTTGTAAATTAGATGACATAGATATAACTTTGCAAAATAATGAAAAGTATTATACATCCAAAGTGGCTACTAACAAACCTAGAACAACTCATGAACACGATTCCTTGGAGCTTACAATACAACATTATAAAGAAGCACAACTTGACAATCAGTTTGATTCATCTTGTGATATGGAATTGTCAGATATTCTACCTAAAGAGGTATCTACCAGTACGGGAAATAATCTCAACGAGTTTACTGATATTCAGCCTTCCATCTCCACTCATCAAGAAATAAAAGATGACTACAAATTGGAGGGAAACATTGATATTCCATCAACAAAGCAAAATGGATTGTCTTTGTTTAGAAAACGTTCCACAACTTATAACTCTCATGATCTTGATTTAACATTACAAGAAAAAGTAACTGCTGTTAAAAAACGATCTACGACCTACAATTCGGATGAATTACATTTAACATTACTAAATGAACACAAAGATAATGTAATTAAGGAAAAATCAAATAGATGTAATACAAACCACAATTTTGCGGACTTAGATATAACTTTGGAAGATGATTCAGAAAAAGAAAATAAAATTGTGTCAAAAAAAGTAAAAAATGAGAAATTCATATCAAATATTCGAGAATTTGAAAAGCAAATTGACGACATGGAGTTATCTGTTTGTGAACTTAACGACCAAATGAAGGCACCAAATGAAGGCACAAACGTTGTCCTAAAAACTTATTTTAATAATGAAGCAAACATTTCAATTGTAAATGGAAAGGAATGCAAAAATAAGGGAATGAAAAAAACTTCTGAAAAATCATTGAAGCATAAAAATATTGCATTAGATGCTAAAAGTTATTGCGATGATTTTTGTTTAACATTTCAAAATACAGATGATAACATTATAAAGTCTTTAGCAACAGGGCCTTTTCTTCAGACTGTTTCAGAGAATCAATCAATAACAGCAGTAGAAAGTGTTGATGACTCAGATTTAAGATTCCAAAATAAAGGAAAGCATAAAATAAAATTGAAAGCATCTAGCGGACAAGATATTTTCCAACTGTCTACTACAGAAGTCAAAGATATTGAAATGCAAACATTAAATTTTGGCCCGAATAGAAAAACAGATATGATGGATTTGTCTATTTTAACAGCTGAAAATGAAATACCTGTTAAATCTTCAAAAAGGGCCACCATTTACGATTCGTCTAATTTTGATTTAACATTAAACAATGAAGCGGACGATATTTTAATTCATGAAAAAACCAATAAACGTAAAACAGATTATGAATTTGAGTTCTCAAATTTCGAAAAACAAAATAAAAATGCTCAAATACCATCTGATTGTAAGAAATATAAATCAAGCACTCAAGAACTTGGGATAGAGATTATTGACATGGATCTATCTGGTTGTGTTGAAAATATTACCAGCGTCATTGACTGCAAAAGTAATTCCTTCAGCACTCCTATTATAAATAATGCTGACATTTTAAATTCAGAAGGAAAGGAACAAATTGTTGAAAAGGTAAATGAACAACTATCAACCGATTTGGATTTAACATTTTTAAGCAATCAAGTTCACATATCTAAAACTGATAACTATAATAAAGATATTTTAAAAACGGTTTTAACAGATAAATCCATAAATAAGCATAATTCGGGTAATAATAATGATTTCAAGATCAAAGAAAAAGATAGAAACGACATTATTTTCGATAAAAAAAAATCTTTGGAAGTTGAAATGTTGGAAATTCCTTCGAAAAATTGTGAATTCAAGGAAGAACAACATGAAATGCAAATCTCATATTATAAGAAGCTGAATCAATTTATGTCAAATAGAAAGTCAGAAATTATGCATTTGTCTATATGTGAAGATGATAATGATTTGGTTTATAACCAAGCTGACGACGGTACACAAAACAATATAAAATCAGATTGTAACAAAGATATTGAAATAAATATAGAAAAGCTACCAAAGAGAGGAAATTTACCCTCAGACAATACAAGGACAACATCAGATGATGTGGACTTAGAATTACAAAATGACGACGGTCAGGCACAAAAATTGCTATGCAATAATTTCTCTTTAAAACACCAAAAAATAAAGATAAAAAATAAAGAGCAATCATCAATTGAATTAGATAATTCCGATTTAATAATTGAAAATATGAAGAACGAACCTAAAACAACACCAACAATTTCGGACAAACGAAGGACAACGTACGAACCATGCAATTTAGATATATCTTTAGAGAGTTATGAACATCATAGTAATCAGGAGAACTCTGTTTTCAAAGAATATAAACAAATATTACACAATGAATTACCGAAAGAATCTTACTTCGGCGACAATCCTAAAATTCAAAAAAACCAAACTGAAATACTCTGTAAAACAAAAATTCAGCTCGAAGATCCAGTTGATATGAATTTATCACTTATCTGCTTAGAAGACGAGAAAACTATCGGAGAAACATTCTCCAATAATGCTGCAAATAAATCTAATTTTGATTTAGATAGATGCATCAATAAAAAGCGTCCAACAATATACACTTTCAATGATCTAGATTTAACGCTAGAAACTAAAAATGAAAGTTACATGAAGGATACTAGTTTTAACGAATTACCCTTGGATGAAAAAGGCTTTAGCCAAAAAGAAAATATAATCAACGAAAAAGAGGTTAAAAAACTTTCGAGTTTATTGGTACCAAACGATTTTCACTCTGCTGAAAATATAAATCTCAAGACAATTGGGTTAATGGAATGTGAAAATGATAAATCTCAAGAAGAGCATTCATTTCTATTAGATCACTGTAAAAAGCCACATAAATTACAAAAACAAACTGCAGTAGATCTTGAAGACGATGAGTCTATTTGCAGTCTTAATAAAGAAAAAGTTTTATTAAATAATAGTGAGAAAACTATAATTGATGACACTTTAAATTGTAAAATAGAACTAAGAGAATGCTCAAAGGTTAAGGAATTCGATGTACAAAGAAAAACTGCAAGGAATAAACGAGGAACAATTTATAGTTTAGATGATTTAGAGTTAACATTTCAAAATGACAAAAAAGGCAATATAACACGAAGCAATTCGAATTGTCGAAAAACAATATATGCTGTTGATGACTTAGAATTAACAGAATCAGAAAATATTAAAAATAAAAATAAACTCTTGAAAACGCCAGAAAATACACTAAAAGTCGTGGTAAAGACCAAAGACCAAAATTCTAAGCAAATATCACCATTAAAAGTTAATAGTTCTAATGAAAATTTAGATAAAAGTTTACCTGGTGCCAGCCTGCACTTCCAATCCAAAGAAGCTAATGATGTTGAATTATCTATATGCGGGAAAAACAATGAAATTGCATTTAACAGCCATGGAAACAACATCATAGTGAAATCAACTAGTAAAAAATCAAATTCTACACAAAAGTTGATCTTTAGAGGCCATGATGAATTGAATATATCATTTTATGAATGTGATGAAAAACAGGAAGTTGATTCTGCTATGATAAACACATTTAAACAAAATGAAAATTTACACACGACCTGCAAAGGAACGCCTATGGATGAAAGCAATTTAAGAACTGGTTATTGTACTAAGAAGAGTCCCAAAAAGAAAATGTTCTCTACACTTCTCTCTAAGCCAAAATCAGCAAGACAAACAATTTTGTTTAGTGACAAGGAAAATATGTGTATGTCACCAGAATTGAATTCAAATAAATCTATAATCAAAAATGAATTAAATACTGCTGCAGGAAAAGATAATTTAGACAACGCACTTGAGATACCTATTCCATACAGTGAAATTCAAGACGATTTAACAGAATTACCTGCATGCAGTAGTCAAATACGTAGTAATACAATTGCTCTACTTGATTGCGAAACTGATAGTATAGATTGCCTGAGATATTCTACAAATATGCGAGGGCTGAGCAGCAAGTCCAGTTGTTCAAATACAAATTCGAATTTTTCATTAAACACCACAGAGGCTTTATGCAACGTTGACGTAAATAAAATGACGAGCAAAGGATATAGGAGAAATTTAATAAATACTGCTAGTTTAGATAATATTTCGTTTGACTATAAACGCTATAAAGATGACTATGTAGAAAAAATAGCACCACAAGACGATATTGAAAAGACTCAGTTAAGTTTAGTTGATTCCATAAATTTAACGAATTCTCTTGATAATCTAAATGAACGTTCTGTAAATGTGAAAAATAAAAGCAACACCAACTTAGAAGTAAGCAAAGAGGAAACACTTTGTTTAACTTCTGGTAATCTAGTTGTAGCAGAGGAAATGCTTTGTAAAAAATGTATAAATTGCCGAGCTACTTTAGCTCGCAGTACTATGGACGTTGATAAGTTTGCATTTACTTTAGTTTCGACTCATCGCAATGAGATTGATTTTTCTGCGTATAATAAATTGAAGAATGTACATTCTATAAAAGACGTTCTAAACGCTTACAAAAAACGCAGAGAATCTAATAATTTGGAGTCCAGTCACGAAGAATCTATTTTATTTCCAGCAATACCAACGGTTAAATTTCTGCTTGAAAATTATATGAATCAGTAAGTATATTTAATTATGCTTAAATTCTTTTCTTTTATTAAAATTAGTTGTGTTCTTTTGTTGGGCGAACGCTCTTAGTAGATTAGTCGCAGTCATTATTTAACGTGCACCTCATTTAATTTCCGTTCCTTTAGATATTACAGAGGTTTACCTTTCTGTTCTAATAACTCAAAAAGAATGCGAGAAGCTGTAAGGCTCATTTACTAATTAAAAAAAAAAAACGTTGAAAGTCTGAAATTATGCGTTTAGTAAATAATTCGAAAAATTGACAAGACACTAGTTCACCTTCTCACAATTTCTTGGTTGGAAAAATTTGGAGGGGTAAACATTTGGCAGAAAAATTGTCTGGTTAATGCGGAATTAACTAATTTCAATTAAATTCAAATTCATTTTTACTTAATAATGTCTATAAAGGATAGTGTGCCAGACTGTATAAAACTTCTGATTCCATGATTTAATGACCTGGCTGAAAAACAGGTACTTTTTTATTAAGAAGTGAGACCTGGTAAAATTAATGCAATGTCCTATTTGTCTAGAGAAATTGAGGAGCTCATTGATATATGTATCTAGGCTTTTGATATTTAATAATTCTTACGAAAAGAGTTAGCGAATGATAGTTAAAATATGTAAGTAACTCGCACGCTAAATTTGGGACCTATATTGTGATGATCATATCAGCTTAAACCATATACATGTCTGATTATAGAGTTGAAGTAAATGTTTTCTTGCCTTATTGTAGTCTAGTTTTTAGATTACAGGTACTAGTAGAGCACGAAAAAGTAGTACTCTCGTTGGTACAGTTGCGAATCATCTGCATAGATATGTAAACCACAAAACTTAACTTGAACAAACATGTCATTGATAAATATTGAGAATAATAAGGCAACAAGGATGGATCCTTGAGATATACCACTGGACATAGGTAAAAAGGTTCCGTTCAAGTAAACTGCCTGTGATCTGCAACAACTCAGGTAGTTGAAAATCAGATCTGCTGCCTGAGGTGAAAAATAGAAATATCTTTTCGAGCTTCGATTAAGAAGCAAATGATCCACTGTATCAAAAGCCTTCGTGAAATCTAAGAGGACTAATACATCCCGGTCTCGTGAAATATCATTGCTTACCTTAAGTAAAGCTGTTGTGCAACTATGTCCAGGACGAAACCCTGTCTGATTGTCATCTAAGAGTTTATTCAAAATCAAAAAATTAGACTCTTGCGAGTACATTATTTTCTACACTGTTTTAGAAATATATGGTAGCAAACTAATAGGGCGATACTCTATAAATTGTGACCTTACATCCTTGGGAACAGTCGTTGAAGATCTCCCAGCTCTAGGGAAGATTGAGTTTATGAAGCACAAATTGCAAATGTGTGTAAGGACAGGAAGGATTGCAGGTGAATACATTTTTACAAACTTAGAACTCATGCCAACTACACCAGCAGCAGTACATTTTATGCTGTCCATTACCGTAATTACTTCATTAATATTAGTCCTTACAAAGTTAAACTGAGATTCATCTAGAAAAAGGGGGGAATCAGTCGCAAAAGAGCTCACTCTAGAAGTGATAAGTCCTTCTTTTGATGTTAATTTCTTTTACATAGTCTTGTGAAAGTTCAGGGGCTTACACCATATATGTCAATTCCATTAATGAATTTCACTTTTAATGTACCAATTATTTCTGAAGGCTAGTATGGGGTATGACCTATGGGTTTAAGAAAAATTCAAACGCGTTCTCAAAATTTAATAATTAAAGCTGCTGATAAAAAGTTTGTGTAAATTTATCTGGATAGATCAATGCATAATTCATTTGAATTGCGTACGGCGTAAAGCATTTTGTTATATTCCATATCCCTAGACCTTAAGTACTTTGTCTCTGTTAGCTTGATAATAGATACCGCCTTGTAGTAATGTGTTGTCTGCTAGTCTTTAGTTGTGTTGATATCCCCTGGATAAAAAAAAAAAAAATACCAGCCACACGTCCAGTTAAATCTGCACAACTTATTTGTTTAAAACGAACGTTGTTATTCAGGCTTAAATTTATTTAGCTTAGAATTGATTAAAATTACTGCAATTTCAACTGAACTCGTATTTAAAATATTTTCAGATATGAATTAAAAATAAAAGAAGAAATAGAAATTGGGGCCGTTCTCCCGATAGCACCTTCATTTGAATTTTTACTGAAAAATAAAATCGAAAGGTGAAATTAGATTAAAATTTCTATTGTAATAAATAATTTGCTAATTTTAAACGAATATTTAGTCAAGAATCAAATTGGATATTTAATGATCTATACATGTTCACGGGTCTCATGGAGTTTCGTCATAAGCAGATAACGAGTGTATATTTATTGTTCCAATTCGCAGCAAAAGATTTCTATTCAAGTGCAGACAAAATAGCATTTGAAAACGTTTCTTTAAAAAGATTCAACAAGCATGGTAAGTTCGGGGAAAAGAAAAAATTAATTATATTTTAAAATAATTTAATTTGTTCTAGAACGTCTGTCATCACTAGAAGCACTCATTCAAAAGGAATTATTTGCAAAAGTTCCATGTATACTGACCAACTATTGTTCGTCATTCAATGAATTATTTGACTTTCTCGATTATATTAATGGATTTTGTGAAAAAGCAATTAAATTGGGGAAGGATTTAGCAAGAACTTCTATTCGTCTTTTTGGAATGATAGAGAAGGATGACAGGTAAGTTAGCAATAATTATGAATAGAAAGAATAATTATAGTTGGTGTAAAGCCTTATTTGAAATACATATCATTCGTTGTATATTAAAAATCTCTCTATTGTTTTATAAATTAGTGTTTAAATACGATAAATACCTTGATCTGGTTGATCTATTTAAGCTGGAATGCAAGGCGTGCTAATTAATGTAGAACTTGAAATATTTTCCTTGCTTCTTTGTCTATTATGACAATTTATTTATCAGTAAATTAACAAATTTTAATATCTGTAAATGATTAATTACGGGGCTCTATGCGGTAGCCAAATCCACCTAATATATATGGAGACTACATACCAAGAACAATCCAGTCCAAATTTCGCATTTCAGATAAAAATCCATTTTAAATCATCGTCTTCGAATCTTGCATATATTTAACCAAAACTTTATTTTATTTTTATATTACAAATTGGATTAATATAGAGTAGAATTATTCTGGGGGAAAGACAAGTAAAGTCCACAAAATCAGTTTTGGCATAAAAAGAAAAAATCTGTGACATATCATTACTGTTTGCACATAATATTATAAAAAAATTGTTAAGGTTTGATGTCATCCATTACAAGATGTAGTATAGGCAGTTTTTCGAAGAAACGCTGTGCTGCGTCACTTCAAAACTACTTTATAATTTGAAGATCTTTAAATTTTCCAGAAGAAATAGGAAGTTTGTTCAAATATTTATGTACTAAAGAATGTAATAACCTTATAACCGTATAATTTTTTTTCTGAGAATAGAATTTCAAATCTTCAAATAAGATTAATTTACTATTGGTAAAATATTTTATTACCGTTAGAATTTCAAGGGAACAAAATGAAAAAAACTTCCGGAAGGAAATATTCTGCAAATTGTATTAATCTCCATAAAATCTGCTCGAATATTACTACAGCTCGCGCCAAATGGATAAATAACACAACTAAAAAAAACTTTTTCTATGTGTATAAACGTACGGTACATGGGTACAAAACGCACACATCTGCTTTGCAATTACCCGAAAGACAAACGGTTTCTTTAGTTGTTTATTTATCATTGACATATGAAAAAGGTAACGATAACTTGCCAGGTTTTAATTGGAAGTCACCATATGACCTGTTTTCATTTATTTTTTATTTTAAGGGCATTTTGCAATATTTTCGATATATATATATATACTTTATACAAAGTAAATGACTTAAGTTTTTTATTGGACGATCAAGTTGACCAATCTATGTCAAATTAAAGAGGAGAGTCCACAGTTTACAGTTTTTATAAAAAAAAAAAGTTATGTTAATGATCTTTTTGCAAAAAAAATAGAGGTCAAATTAAAAGGAAAAGGTAACAACATCCGAAATTTTTAGACAACCGTAACTCTTGAGAGGAGTGGGTTATGTCCTATGTGAGACCTATCACCTCCTGCTCTATTGACCTCTTAGGCGAAAATACGAATTTCCTACCGTTCCATTTTTAAAGAAAAAGTTTTTAATATTTTTTGGAGCTTACAATGATTTCTTTAAACAGGCGAGATATATGACTTGACTTTCCAACAAAACAAAAACAGAACGATAAAATATTAAGCAAATAATAAGCTGTTAAAGTTGGCATATTCTTAACTACAAATTTCATCCTTGCCAACCCGATAATTATCCCAAAAATCAAAGGGGAATGTCCACTTTTCATACAACTTTGGGCCCGAAACCTCCAGACATGAGAGATGTCTTAACGATGCATTATGAATCTTATATTTTATTAACAATGTTTATTTCAATTTACCGGGGGAAAGCTTTGGCGATCGGATGTAGCTCGAGCGACTTTCTTGTGTGAAAAAGTGGATTTTCTATTTTTCATGATTGTGCGGAATTGGTAGACAAGTGAAAAATGACTTCCTATGAGAAAAATGTTTACAACAGAGCACTAATGGCCATGGAAGAAAGAATTGCGAATTGTAGCAGCTGGGGTATATGGGGTATATGTGATCCAAGTGCATGAAAATGGGTTTTACGTCGACAAGAACATCTCGAGAAAGTTTTCTGAATTAAAAAAAAATACACCACCCGATAGGTCTTTAATTTGATATGCAACATGCAGTATTGAAACTGCCCCCTCCCCCCTTGGGTTCCTACCCTAAAAATATGCAGAGAAAGATTTTCTTCTGCGAATCTTAGCTGGTAATGAGCTGAGGCGAACAGTGAAATTTTCCCTGCTTAATCGAAATAAACATTGTTAATAAAATATGTTCAGATTATCTAAATGCATCGTTGAAGACATCTCTCATGTCTAGAGCTGGAGGTATTGGGCTGAAAATGGGTATTCCCCTTTCGAAAACATGGACTTAAATTATTCTTGGCTTGTAGTCTTCATATTTAACGCAAGACAACGTAATTGCAGCGGTGCATTTTTAAATTGACCGCGTATTTTACTCATCTATTGTGGCGTTTATTTTTTTTTTAGTCCAACGGTAGGAATTTTTTTTTACTTGTTTCACTGAATTTTGTTACCATATTTGTGTGAATTTAAAATGATTTTTCTATTTTTTGCAGTGATAATTGCTTCATAAGAAAATTAGTTAAACATAAAGGAAAGGTGGGTACGCTAACAAAAGTTGATGAATATTTGATACAAATAAGAAGCATTGAGAAAATTTCATACAAGGATGTGATTCTGCCACCAGTCTCGGATTTAAATAAGTCAATATATGAACTGCCTGAAGGTTTAGAGTTCCTGATACAATTTTTAAGCGACCCATCGAGATTTTTAAACAATTTATAATTACGAGGAATTTACCTTTTTTAGAGATATTTTACAGAGGACGATTTAAAATGCGTGCAGTTTTGTTAATATGGAATTAGTATTAGTATTTATTTTTAAACACAAATTTTACTCAAATATAACAATTAAAAAACAAAAGCTGAATTTGTGATCAAACAAATTACATTTTTATAGTATTTTCCATAAGCAACGAAGAAATGCAGACTAATTTATTTGATTCTGTTTCTGTTTGAACTGCTGTGAATGACAAACTCTGTGCGTCTTATACTTTTTTATACCCTTGACCATACTATGTATGAAATTTAGCATTTCGTGACCTACACTGAAAACATTTGCTATTGTATGGTAAATATATAGTTGCTGCTTGCCTGCTAGGCTTTCAAGTAAATACTGCGTATTTCGCCACGGCAGGCAGGAACCAGGTCGTACTGATGAGTATACGGTTCTTGCTGAAACGAAACGCCCTCTTTGCAAAAGAAATGTCTTTTTCAAAGATTTTTCGTTTGTAAAGAGTATTTTTCTACTCAAGCTGCGGATGTGGCAGCAAGCTCGGTCAATTTTCATATTGACTAATTTCGCTATGAACTTATGTCATAGCAAAACTATCTTTGCTATTGTCGTCAAAATTTAATTTCTCTATGATTAACAAGGCCGTGAAGATAAAAGATTTCCGTTTTTCACTGTTTCCTAGTTTTTGTCGAGGTAAGGAAACATTTTAACGAATTGGTAGAAAAAAAAAGGAAATTAGAAATGCCTATTTGTTTCTGCTTTTTCGGAAATAACTATGATGAAATTCTATCATCTGAATGCTCGCCTAATCGCTGTTCCAAGATATTTTTAAAAAATTTGAAAAAACGTCTCCCGTAGTTTTGGAGTAAGTAACCATAACATTACGACACAGACAAATAATACCCAGATATCGACGGCTGTACTAAGAAAGTGATGTATGAGAAGAGCCAAAACTCCCGAGAATTACTTCTCAAGCCGAAACAGAAATCTATATGTGCGTGCTAGTCCAATTCTCTAAAATGTTTTATATTGATTCTTATTGAAAAGTGACTAGACATTGATTTTATGTATGCCATAAAGTCTAAGCAACTATTTTTATTTATTTTATTGCTTATTGGAAAATTTCCTTTTTTATAATTACGACATTTTAGTCATGATTAGTAAGTACTTAAGTTTAACGACTTCGACAATCGAACTCTTAAATTTATTTAAGTCTTTTTCAATTTTACTCTCCTTAGTTAGGCTATTAAACATTTTCAAATGTTTTTGTTTTCTTTCATGGTATTACTCTAAAATTGTCTCTATTTCTTAATTCGTATCTAACAGTCTAACTTATATTTTGTATTACATTTATCAAGTAATTACGCAATAGATTATTCTTGAGTTTAAAATCATATATTAGTACCTTGTAGCAAATCCTTTGTTTAACAGTCATCCAGCTTGGCTTTTCCTTCATCACAGTAACAGGTGTCAGTTTACTACATTTCAGAATTATTCGCATCGCTCTATTGTGCAGTTTTTGTAGTCTATTTACCGTTGTAGTAATTTTACAAAACAAAATTGTAGCACAGTAGTCAAAGTAGGGCAGGATCAAGGTATTATAAACGCAGATTGCTGTTCTGAGGTCTAGAAATTTCCTAAGCCTAGTTCCTTTACTATCTTACTACATAGTTTGTTTATATGGGGTGTAAAGCTCAATTTATTGTCCACCACAATCCCAAGATATTTAAATTCCTCCACAACTTCTATACTGTTTCCCTGTATAGCTAGTGTCACGGGTTCCTTACCATTTATAACCATGCATTTTGTTTTCGACACGTTTAGCTTTGGCTTGTTCATGTTAATCCATATTGCGATATTTTCCACGTCTTCTTGTGTAACTTTCGTCTGCATTCACTAATGTTCTTTCCAGTTATGTACACCAGTGTGTCGTCCACGAATAGCACACTTGAATATTTATTTAACCACATTTGGGAGGTCGTTAATATACAGCACATACAACAGCGTACTCAGGACTGCGCCTTGGGGGACCCCAATGTTGCACTCGACAGCTGCGGACGTATAAGATTCCAGTTTAGTGACTTGAGTCCTGATTTGTAGGTAGCTCTCAAACCATTTTTTTCTTTTGTATTAATGCCATACTTGTCTAGTTTTTTTAATAAAATGTTGCGGCTTACCTTCTTCCATTCCAGAACGACCAAATTTAAAGTTAATTCACAAGAGTGCTTGGGTCTAAACCCTGATTGATGCTCCACAAGTAGTTTGTGCTTGCATATGTATTCTTCAAGTTGAATCTGTACTGTTTATTGGCCTTATTTGTTCACACTTAATCGTGTTTTTCACTTTTGGGATTGGTGATACGCGTGACTCTTTTAAGCTATCCGGGAAAGTTCCTTCCGTCATTGATTGGTTTATAATATTTATTAGTGCTGGGCCTATGAACTATCCTTAAACATGTTGACATTCAAGAACCAGTATCATATGATTTTTTCAATTTACTGAGAATGGTTTGAAGGTCATCAGTACCAATACCATTAAACTTGGATTCCGCAGTATACTCAGATCTTGTATACACGTAGGGTACGTCTGGTATACTCTCTTCTATTTCTATGACATTCTTGATGAAGAACATATTTAGTTTTTCGCAAATTTCTGGGATATGTTTAATGTTACCCCCTTCAACCTCTATTTCTTTAATACTGTTTCCAACCCTTGATTTTACTAATGTCTTTAGAACATTTAGAACATTTATTACTCACAAACTTTTTACCACTGAACTTTTATTCTTACTTAGTAACTTTTTTACGTTCACGTTTGCAAATTCAGTAAATACTTTTGAGTATATGAAAATAAAAGCGTAACTATTATGATTTGGTCTATCATCCGATTCCGGCTTGACGTCGACTTACGGGACACCCTGTATATACACTCCCTCGCGGAGATATTACAACAGACAGACGGCCTTTATTACCATGTATATGCAGATAGCATCATTTGCTATGCCTCTGGCGAGCCTTCATTTGCAAACCAAGTGCTCAACAAGGCCACTCGAGCCATTTCGACCTGGACCGACACAAATGGAGCTAAAATTTCTGTAGAAAAGCTAGAAGCGCTGCACGTTTGCAGAAGAAGGAATTGCAGACAAGGGAATTTCAGCAGTGACAGGCGTCTGTACCATTGCTCAGAGAGCTCAAGGCTCTAGGATTGATCCTCTCACACAATCTTAATTGGAATAAACAGGCTGCCATTGTGGCGGAGTCGATAAGGTGTAAGGTTATATGCAGGAGAAACTCTGGGCCACAACGCTATCTCACAACTATCTCTCAAAGAAAACAAGAGCTTGCTGGAAATCTTATCTTCAAAACGGTGAATTACAAAAAATCTCCACTTCATCCACTAGGTCTGGATATCCTTTATACGGATTGCACGGACACCAGACGAACCCGTTTTGGACTGAACCGAGCAATTGCCTTAGGCCTCAGGCAAATCCTTTTTTATCCAGACGAAATTAACCCGGTGGAAAGCGTTCCGCCCTGGAAAGTTCCGATTAAATTCAACATTACAAAAGAGAAGGGATACGAACAACTAAATAACGAGAACAAAATACAACTACATACAGAAACAAGAAGAGGTCTAAATGCGGACAGAACAATCTACACGGACGCTTCAAAAACAGATGACGCTGTAGGGATATCCATAATCTCGATCCACTCTCCTAAAGACGTAAAAATAGGCAAAAAACCACCAGCGTGGTCAGATGTGCGCACGGCAGAGCTCACGGCTGTCTAGGAGGCTGCCAGCTGGGAATCCAAACAAGAGGGCTCATCTGTCATCTTCTCAGACAGTCCTTCGGCCATCAAGGCCATAGAAAACCCAAAAAACACAAATCCGCTGGCAGTTAACGTAAGAGACACTCTGCTACACGAAACAACTGAACTCCTTACTCCTATACTATAAGGAGGATACTGACACACTACTCCTTGCACTGAAAACATACCTGACGAACAACAACGCAGACTTTAACTGATAAACGAGCAATACATACAAATTAAGAATTATTGAATGCAGGAAAGACAGAGTGGTTTTAGGCAATAATCAGGCATTTTAGTCTACTAACATGCTAACAAACCTAGCTAGATCCTAGGATAATTAGATAAACAAAAAAATTGTAATGCCTTGAATTGCTGTATTTTAAAACTTAATTGTGAAATTGTTGAAAAAATTAGGATTTCCAATGAGGTGGGAATTCACCAACTAGTTATTAAAATCATACTACTATAGAAAGGATAATACGAACTAAAATGAAAATAGATTATGTACTAGGAAATACTGAACTTGCCCAGATGGCCTAGTAGCCGTGGGCAAATGTACTAATCAATGTTTTTAAATAAATAATAAATAAACAAAATTATTTATTATTTAAATAAACAAAATTATTTATTATTTGGTATATAAAAATTCCAATAAAAGATATATATATATATATTTTTTAAATAAGACAATTTATTATTTGCAAATTTTCGACACTTTCCTTGGTCATAGAAAAGTTATAAAATTACTTCACAGAAGTCATTTTTAACAAGAGTTTCATGAATTTAGAGGAGCTTATAATACTATATAAGGTAAAAATACCTCAAAAGCTTCATAAAAGAATAAATGTTATGTGCTTCTTATTATTATATTGGTACTTATTTCTACTTTACTAACACGGTACAAGATACCTATAGGGAACACTAAACTAAATTCAACATCTCAAAATCTAGCCTGCCATTATTTATTCATATTTGTTACTGCTAACATAGATAATGTTGAAAATAAATCACATATATATCCGCCTTAAGTCAGTGGGTGATGTTATCATATTACACTGCGGGCAGAGTTTTCTGGCTCCTAAAGTTCTTAACCAGCACTCCTCACAATGAACATGCCAACAACAAATGGATACGGCCGGATTTTTAAACTCATCCATACATATAAGACATTTAATTTTGTTATTGATTTGGTTTTCATATTCCCGAATTTTGACTTTTAAACACTCAACTATAGGGCCTGAATTTCTGCATCCTTTTGGATTGCTAGAACTATTCGAACTACTAGATATCGATGCATTTCTGCAAAAATTCTCATCCTTTGCAGTGTTATGCTTAGATTCATCTGAGTTTGTGTGATTATCAAAATTACTGGAACTACCTGCTGCTGCTGCTATCATATGGGACAATGTTGAAACATCTTGTCCAGTTACTAATTTTCTTAAATATATATTTTCATTCGCTGTACGTTCACATTCACCACTAAGAGAAACTATTACATCTCTTTCTGTATATTGTGGTGGTCCATAAATTTGTGTATCGTCTCCATCTACATTGAGATCTTCATCTTCTTCATCATTACTGCAGTTACTAATAGATGTACCCAAACCAACCGCTGTATATCCACCTTCTAGAAGACTCGTAGCTCTAACTCGCTTCTGACCAGCCCATTCATATTCATCAAAACTTTCACCTTCTATATCAATACTTTCGTCATCGTCACTGGCAGCAGTCCCATTAATTCTCTCAGCATTTTCACTTTTCCTCAAACACAACTCAACATGAAGATTGATATCTTCCATAGGGCGTTCATTGCAAACAGGACAAATTGGTTGTTCATCTATTTTTCGCTTTCTGGTTTTAATCTAAAAATAAAATTCTGATTAGCATGACAAGCATGTAATTAATTTGTTAATTAATGATTATTTTTTTTCCTAATCTTAATGTGAAACTTTCTGAAATGTTCTTTTGCATCCGTTTCCGAATTCAAGTACGGTGAGATAAAGTGAATGGACATAAGGAGGCTAGAATATTATTATGTGGTTTAACTCTCACTCTACTTCCTTTTGGTCAAAACCTTGCAAATGCATTAAAGAGAATATCCTGGGCTTTCACAACTTGATAAAAAATTGGAAGACAAAAGAAATAATGAAAGCGATATTAAAACAAAACAGCTTGAATAGTTGAATGGCATTATCAATTTTGTACAATTCTATCAAGTCGAAAAAAGACGATCATAGAAGTAGACATTCCATAAAACTTTAAAAGAAGAAATAACAATGTAGGTTGGTGCATATGCAGGATTTATGTGTGTTTAAATGTAAAAATAGAAAGGTGTTTTAACTGATACGGTTTCAAACATAATCCTGTGGAACATAAGTCATATACAACATGTCTAAAATGTATAGGAAATCATAATGATAATGATTGTACAAATGATGAATTTAAATGAAAAAACTAAATTCGTATCATAATGCCAGATATGAAGAAAGAATGACCGGAATTCAGTGTGATCCACAAGAACATATCTCTAATAAAAACACAAAGATGTAAATATTTTCAAATATGTATAAATTTTATTTTATAATCTGTTGTAATAATATGTTGCCTATAATTCATTCGCATCTTTTGATGTAACTTTTGTTCAGTTTTTGAGGAAAGTCAGGTCCTCTTTGTCCGATTTAAAACACTTCTAAATTCTTCACTCGTCTTCTTTCTTTCTTGCAGACGTTTTCAATGGAATACAGATTTAGTGACTGTGATCATTACGATTTCCTTTTTTCCTCCTTCGTCTGTGAGTTTACATTGATCTAATAGTAGCCAAGTTTTAATCTGTCCACTTTAATCGTTTTTTTCACGTACTTTTTGTCGGTCACTATTAAAAAATGTGCTTTGGTATTTTGATGTCATACTCATCCAATCGACATACATACCTTATTTCCAGGGACTGTAAACAACTGTTATTTTTGGTTAAAAAATCCCATCAAAACTGAATGGTATACTTGAGACGTAATGGCAAATAGTTTATAATTGCATAAAAAAACTTTTAAGTCTCATAATAAAGAGTTTCAATAAATTTTCTTATTTTAAAGTTTATTATAACTGTTACCGAAGACTTTTACTTATTTCAATCTTATGATAAGAGTCCCAAAAGAATTATTTTTTAAAGTCTCATAATAACAGTCTTAGTAGACTTTTATACTTTTAGCACATTGCTATCAGTTATCACAGACTTTTATTAAAAAAAGTCTCTTCATAAAACTTCTGTAAGACTTTTAATTTTTCAGTCTTAAGATAACTGTCTTAGAAGAGTTTTACAGTCAGTTATAATAGTTATAAAAGACTTATAATGGATCTATCACAGATCTTTTATTGTTGCAGATCTTGGTATTTTATTTTGGATTTCAGGAATCGGATAGTCTGCAGATAGGTATCCGGATATCCGCACATTAGCAAAATCAAATACCAATATCTGCAACAATAAAATATCTGTGACAGATCCATTATGAATCTTAAATAAATAAAAGTCTTCTATAACTATTATAATTGATAACAGTTATGACTGTAAAAAGAAATACGTTTAATAAATAACAATTATCTTATGATATAAAATTTTAAGTCTTTTATAACAGTTACTTGTTAAATTTGAACTATTATTTCAAGATTTTTTCACAAGTCCCATAACAGTTACGGTCCCTACTTATTACCTCTTTTGAATAGTCTTGTTATGCTTGATACAAGGAAATTGTTAGATTTTCTTCGAATGTAACAGACGTTTTAGTATACCTGGCTGCCTGATTTACATTAATTTTTGGTTCTTTGGGATGACACACTAGAAAAACAATTTCGAATCTAATTCGGGATGCAGCATTCATTTTGTTATATTATTCTCACACAATGAAATGCAAGTAAACTATAGTATCGTAGAAAAACAAAAAAATCTACAAAAGCTGTGGCTTTGAATATCATTTACTAAAAGACATTAGAGTTAACAGATGGTCATGGTTATTTTCTGAGGATAAAACAAAACAAAATTACGGCTTCCCGAATCGTACATAAAAACAATGTTGTATGTTTCCGAGACATGGAAGGTATTTTGAAGCTTTTTAAATTCATTTCTTCTGTTATTGGAACTGGTAAATTATTGAATAACTGTATATGTACCTTTATACATGATTGAATTTTGTGCCCTAGTTGTGCTTAATCGATCCAATCTGAAATTATTGTTATTTCTTAACTGATAATGCTGACTATCTCCAACATATTTTTAATTCCGATATGAAATATATTATTTTTAAGTTTGTGAACCATAGTTAAACATTAAGAGTTAAACGTTAGTTAATGTTCATCCACTTCAATGCTTCCAGCATTATCCGTACTGATTTTCTCCAATGAGATTGTAATATACATCTCATTGCCCTATTCTGCAATTTTTGCAGGGATGTAAAAGGCTCAAAAATTGACTCAACTCAAACAGTGAGTCCGCTAAACATTTTTAGGTTGAGAGGACTTGAGCGGACTCATCATTTGAGTTGGACGGACTGAAATTATGTTTTAACTCAGGAGGGGTCAGAAATAATTTTTGCAGACAAAACCTCGAGAGTATTTCAAAACAAATGTTTTTCCGTGATAAAAAGTCCTTTTACCGAATACTACACAGCACTGCCTAGCAGTGCTTTGGTAGAAAGATTATTTAGCATAAGAAAATTTACGTTCAATTTTAGTTTATTTATTTTTATCAATAAGATCATTATTAATTTTATTAATATATACACTAGCGGCCAACTAATTAAGACACCATATAATTTAATGAAGATTTTCTTTTCTTCATGGCGTATCTTTGTTAATGAGAAAAAAAGTGAGCAAAATCCTCCATTAATGCTAGTAGGGCTTTATATATGATAGTTTACAAAAGCATTTATTTTTTATATTTTTATTAAATCCTTAAAATGCATGTAACATAAAATGTACTTCTTAAAAAATTCGGACAACTAATTAAGACGCTCCATTTTTTTTCAAATTATTATAAAAATTCAAACTTATTTCATTTAGAATTTAAAGATTCGAACACCAAATATTCAGTAAGGTATCGTATACCCATTATTTTTAATTATTTGGGCACATCTTCGCGGCATACTATCAGTAAGCTTGCAAACCTCCTCAAGCGGAATGCTATTCCAAACTTCCCTGGTTGTTTGCCATAGATCTCTCAAATTTGAAATATTTCTTGATCCTGCTTTTACCTTAAGTGTCCGCCACAGATTTTCTATGGGGTTAAGGTCAGGACTTTGCGGCGGCCACTCAGAACATTAACAAAATTATCACTGAGACATTGCTTCACCACTCGTGAAGTATGTTTAGGATCATTGTCGTGCATAAATTTCCAGGTAAGGGGCATGTTTTCATCAGCATAGGATATCATTGTCTCGGTCAATATATTTTCGTAGACATATCGATCCATTATACCCTCAATTTTCACTACAGGTCCAACGCCTTGCCCAGATATTGCCGCCCACACCATAATACTACCTCCACCATGCTTCACTGTTTTTGTGGTATATCTTGGATCAAGGGCCCGATTAGGAGGTCGCCTTACATACCGTTTTCCATCAGATCCAAATAGATTTACCTTTGTCTCATCTGTCCAAAGTGTATTTCTCCAGAATTGAAGAGGCTTGCTTAAATGTTCTCTTGCGAACTTCAGCCTTTTTTGCCGATTCTTGGATGAAAGCAATGCAACTTTCCTGGAAATACAACCTCGTAATCCAAAGTCGCTAAGACGTCTTCTCATGGTTCTTTCGGATACTTCTATATTGTGGCTTTCCCTAAGCATATTTTTTATTCGCTTTGCCGTTAAGAAAGAGTCAGTTGTGCTGGTCCTGTGGATAATTCGGTCTTGAGATGGTGTTGTTTTGCGTGGCCGAAGTTTTCTTGCCACTTTCTCTGTCGTTGAAAATTTTTCATAATGCTTTATTGCATTGTACACACAGCAACGGGAGCGCTTTATTAGCTTTGCAATCTCAGAAGTTGTCTTATTTTGCTCATACAGTCTCTTTATTATAGAACGTTCCTCGGGACTGCATTCAGGGCCTTTCCCCATTTTGAAACTATAAAATTTTATATTATTTTAAAAATAAAATCAAAAGCAGACTTAATACCAGTGGAAGATGTTAAACAAATGTTTTAAAAAAAAATTAAATTGAATTAAATCACTCTTTACTGAGTTGGCACAACTTAAATCACGCTGTCTTAATTAGTTGACCGCTCTTTCAAACTAATATGCACAGTTTTTGTTTCAGCACACTATGCAGCGAAATGTAAAAAACTAAATTAGGTCTTACCCATGAAGTTTAATAACTGTACTTTTATTGCAAATATATTTCAATGTAATATTTGGTAAAATGTTGGAATCAAGGCAGAATGAAATGAAAAATTGTACCAAATTTCGATGTGTCTTAATTAGTTGGCCACAAGTGTATATATATCGTAGACATAGATATATATATGTGCTTAATGACTTTTTACATGATGTGTCCGAAATTTGTAGTCACTTCATGAAATGCTACAAGCCTTTACGCCGATAGTATAATACCAACCGACATAAGGCTTAAAGACAATTGCGACGATAGAGTGACCGACGAATTCCTATGCAATATACCCTCCATAAAATGTTCCTTGAGAAAATTGTTCCTATGACTGCAATAGTCGTCGCTCTTCGGCCTCTCTGGTCGTCGTAATTGAATTAATTCAATAAAGTGGTCGACGACAACGAAAACTGCATATTCCTATGTAATACAGGCTCCATAAAACGTTCCTGGAGAAAATTGTTCCTATTACTACAATAGTCGTCGAAATTGTGTTTAAGCCTTTAACCCACTGACATATAATAAGAATGGACTGAGCCATCCTATCTAATTCCTAGTCAAAAATGGCACAAAATTTGGTTAAAATATATTTGGCTCTTTCAAGCTCAAAATGTACAATGAACTGTAACCAATTTTGGAAACAGTACGGCTCACTGACATATAATAAGAATGGACTGAGCGTTCTTGGTTCAAAAATGGCACAAATATTGAACAGGCTGTGAAAACTCTTTATTTCATACAATTGTACACCGATTCATAATTTATTATAATCTAGATGTTGTAAAATAGTATTGCATTAAATCAAAGTTGTTTAGGAAGTTAAACTTGTTTTAATTAACACAAAATATAATTTTTAATATCACTGAAAAATGTGTTCCTTTGCAGATTTGATGTCAAATATTATTAAGGTTGTAAGAGTAAACAAGATATTTTTCTGAATTTTTATGTCAATTCCAATGCATTCCAATTAATACAGCCGTACTATTTCCAAAATTGGTTACAGTTCAGTGTACATTTTGAGCTTGAAAGAGACAAATGGATTTTAGCTACAATTTGTGCCATTTTTGACTATAGGAATTAGATAGGATGGCTCAGTCCATTCTTATTATATGTCAGTGGTACGGCTGTATTAATTGGAATGCATTGGAATTGACATAAAAATTCAGACAAATATTTTGTTTATATACGTCTATCTCTTACAATCTCAATAATATTTGACATAAAATCTGCAGAGGAACACATTCTTCAGTAATATTAAAAATTAATTTTTGGTTTATGATTTAAAACAAGTTTAACTTCCTAAACAATTTTCATTTAATTCAATACTATTTTACATTATCTTTAGTGTTTTTAATCTGCAAATGATAACAGATTATGAATCGTTACGCAATTGTACGGGTTTTCACACCCTGTTCAAAATTTGTGCCATTTTTGAAGCAAGAACACAAAGTCCATTCTTATTATATGTCAGTGCTTTAACCGATTGCTAGGAGAGCTAGGTGAGCGGTGAAAGGGCAGGTGGCCACAATATATAGAGGACAAGTATTCCCATTAAAATTTTGACACATTGCAGCTGATAGTCTGTGACGTATTTCTATGACAAACGTATATACATTTTTATATAAAAGACAGAGAGAGGAGGCAGAGTATTGTGTTTTTTATCAGCACAGAAGAAATAATAGACCGTCTACAAAAACTACAAAATAGAGCCATGAGAATAATACTTTCTTGTCGGATGGATACACCGGTAGTGTATATATTAGAGACATTAAATTGGCTAAGTGTTAGACAGAAATTAAAATATAACGCACTTATTTTTGTGTTTAAGGTGAAGTATAACATGTTTCCAGAATACCTGCAAAAACATCTAAATTATGTGAATGATACTAGATACAATCTAAGAAATGCAGGAGGTTTTAGATTGCCATTATATAGAAGATATAGGAATCAAAATTCAATTATGAATAAAATGAAATAAATGACTTTTATTAACTTACTTTTTGTATGTATTGATTTATTAGTACTTTCATTAATACTATTTATAAAATGTAACTAATTATAAAATAATTCAAACATCTAGCAAAATTTTGGCTCTATGATAAAAATTACATTTCACATTACTTTTTTCTTAATGAATTTCCATTATGAGAGATTTATGAAGTTATGTATAAAGTTGTTGTTATAGCTTTTGAGCTAATAAATATTTATTCTATTGTATTCTCAGCACCGTACTTTCCTATACATTTCACAATATTACTTTACCTAACATCGGAACATGGTTCGTAATGAGAATACTTGTATTCTATATACCTTGGGTCCACGGTACAGAGATACAAGGTCGTCTTCTCATTGCAAACCACGTTCCGCCATTTGTGTCCGAATGTATAGGAAAGTACGGTACAGAGAACACAATATTCTCTCTCATCTCTGTCTTTTCAATAGAAATGTATATACGTTATAGGACGAAACATGTCACAGGCTATCAGCTGCAATGTATCAAAATTTTAATAGGAATATCTTGTCTTCTATATACCTTGCATTGGGTCCAGACCTGCGAGACGCCGGCATGTGTATTCGAGTCGCGCGTGTGCGTGTGTATGGAGTATGGCTGAGGACCATATTAAATTGCAGCCCGCACAAGATCAACGAAAGAAAAGTTTTAATCAGAGAGTGTTATTAAATGTTGTAATCCTAATATTGAAAAAAAAAAAAAACTACCTACTGCATTAGTTGTCATTGGATTCGAATTGAAAGTTGTAGTGGTAATCAATTTGTTAAAAAATGACACGCATCCGTTTTTACACTCACACAAAAATGACCCCTCGTAGGAAAACACTGTCTTTATGGTTTAGTTGGTTTATTTTTATATAAGTATAAACGATAGAAATAAAACGAACAGCTATTAACAACACAATTTTAAATAAACGTACTAACTATCTAACTCCGTCGAAATACTTATTTACATAAATATTGTATCTTTCAGAATAGATGAGTGTATAGCATACCTAATTATTAAAAGGATTACTACTATGACTAGGTATATGTATGTAGTTACTGTGAAAAATAGTAGATGATGAGAATCAATCTCATACTTCTTGACAATTTCGAAACTTTTTTGAAGATAAAACTGTTGGGGCAGTTTTTCGTCAATATCGGAAGAAAATTGAAGATTTGAATACTGTGTAACTTTTCAATCTAATAGGAATGGTGAGCGACTTCAGTGTTTTTTAAATATTGATGATTTTAGCAGAAGTTCTAGGTTGAGACATAAATAGATCGAATATTGTATTAGTAAAAGCTACATAGGAACCAAAATGTGAGTTTAAGCTGTCGTGCACTACTGAGGTAGTTAAAACCAAGGACGCAATTGGCTATGAGCGATTACTAATTATCGACACGAAATATTTGTGTATTAAGTACTATATTAAATTCATGCTTTGAGATTACTCAGCGAGAAAAAAAAATTTGGACGAATTCTGTCTTCTCTTTGAATGTTTTAATACAATTAAGGGTGAATCTATTTTTTCAGATAGCTTTGCTGTTTTCGTTTATCATGTGATTAAGTATCCAATTTTAGTCTTTTAACATTATTTTTTCGCTTTGGCTATAACAAAATAAATAAATGTCCCTGAAAATAAGCCCAACCGGAGATTTAGAGCAAGGTGCGCTGAAGAATTCGGGGGTGGGAAAATCTGTAATTTCTAACACAGAACACCCGGAATAGTTTTTGTTGTTACTAACACACTCCTCAAAGGCTGTCTGATTGACATAAAGCAGCTCTATATTATCGTAAAATAGTTGCCTGAACATTCACATTTAAATTTGGAAAGAAGCACTCTGATGATATTTATTGAGCATGAAATGTAGAAAAATATTTGTATTGCTTACCTTTAATCGTGAATGTCTATTATTACGAACTTTTTGGAATGTAACCCACGGACATCCACTAGAGTCGTCTCCGTTTGAAGAGCATCCTGGCAAAGGTTCATGGTAAAGATTCCCGTTGCTAAGCGATTTTTTGACTTTTTGATTTAACTGAATTTTAACAAGCCGATCGACCTCTAGTTCGTAGTGTTGCTCAATTTCTGAAGCTCTTATAGTCACTCCACATACAGGACAACAAATTGGATCAGTTTGCTTTTTTCTTTGACGAAATCCGCGTCCTTCTTCTAAAGAGTTCTCCATTACTGAATATATATACCTTAAAAACTTTTCTTCTCCAATTTTTATTTATCTTCTCATGAAAACGAAAATACAAAACAAGATGCCAGTTACCCCCATTTACAATCATTCAACATCCCGATAATAAAGTTATTAGTTTTGAAAGGAATATCGTAATTAAGAACTTTAATGGTTACTTAATCGTAACTACGTAAGATTTTATACTCTTATGCACTTTTCCCTTCAACTTTAAAGATTTCTTATTGATAAATTGACGAATATTCCCAAACATAACCAAGGACCAAGCTGACATTTCACGAATGTCATGTCATACCCAACATCGCACCGAAGAAAACACAACGGATGAGTGCGTTCATTTCATAACCTAAATGAGCCAACAACCCACACATGCAGCACGAAGCACGAGCACTTTACTACACATGTGCTCAGACATTTCATCACAAGACTTAAGCGTGAAATACAATTACGGCTGATCTGTCGACTGCGACTTGATTTTACGTCGAAGTCGATGCTGAGGTGAAATTTGTAATTAAATTAAGGCTTCAACTCCTTGAACAAACCAGAAGTCCCGAGTTCTGCGATTGAACTGAAGTTGGCCGCAGCGAACACCAACTTTGCACTTTGAGCAAAGTTTAATTTCAGTCGGAGTCGCAGTCGAAGTTGCAATTGTATCTTGCGACATGTATTTACCATTTAAGCAAAGTCGAAGCCGAAGTCAAAGTCGTAATTGTAATTCGCGCTTTAACGACAAGTTTCTTATATGACTACCAAATTTAATTGTGTGAGTGTTCAATCAAGTTACAGTTATTGGTACAAATAATAATTGTAGCACAAATTCACAGCACGTATTGAGAAATTAATTATTATATTATCACTTCAAACTCAAACCTCAGATAAAGAACTACACAGCTGTCCGATCAGAAATTTCACAATTTCAAAATGGCCAAAACTATTTGCTCTTAGAGGTATTCGTATGCTGCTCGCGTTGCAGCTTAGAAGAGCTATGAAACACACGCTGCAGTATACTTCATTTTTCGCAGATGAGTGACATTCGGGGAGAGCACAAATTCCATAATGCTAAGGTATATAGAGTACAAGATAATACCATTATAATCTTGGCACATGTTCTGTTACGTAATTTCGTGACTAAAGTATATACATTTCTATATAAAGAACAGAGAGCGCAGAGAGTATTGTCACAGTATATATCATACAGTAGCCCAGCTCTGTCAAAACTGTCAAGTGAGTAGGATGCTTCTATAAAGAGACTATACTTTCTCTTTCAACTGTTTTAACTAACACACTTGTAAGGCATTATTGCCAACTATAACTGAGCTTTAGTATTTCAGAAATGACAATAGTAGTCAGTTGGCTGCGAGTGTTAAACACAATATATATATAATAAAGAAGAAGACTTGTAAGAATTATTATTAAGATTTAAGATTTGGAAAAGATAAGTCTAACCATACTTTATGTTGAGTCTTGTGTGAAACTTTAGAAGTTAAATAAATATATTGTTTAAAAGTCAAAAGGTGTGGACTTTAATTATTGTAGGATAATCCTGACAATCCTACAATAAAATCAGAAGTGGGATTATATCCAAACTTAAGGATTACTGAAATATTTTGTGATTTCATCGTTGTAAATATGGAGAACGCCTTGTTCCCTATTACATCGTATACAACAGGTGAGCTGAAGGAAAAGCTAAAATATCATAAACAAAAATCGAGTGGAACAAAACAAACCTTATATGGAAGGTTACAAAAGGTTATGGAAAACAAAACAAAAAATAACACCTTTAATGATAATGAGATTATGTCTGAGTATGAAGATGAAATTACGTCAAAAATAATTCTTCCTGCTAAAAGAGAAGAAATTACTACCAATATAAATTATGACAGAAAATATATAGCGGACCTCATAAGTGATTTTGGAGGGGAAACAACAGAAAATGTTCGGCTGTTTATAGAACAAATAAGGGAGGTAATTAAAATATATAAAATTAATGAATCTGAAATAAAATTAATTGTGGTGAGCAAGCTAAAGCATAAAGCTGCAAAATGGTTTCACAGCAAACCGGCTCACATATCATCAGATCTAGATACGTTATTGAACGAACTAGTTAACATGTACGATATCAAACAAAATAGATATCAATTACGGAAACAGTTTGAGGATAGGAGTTGGAAATATGATGAACCATTTACGGAATATTTCCATGACAAAATTTGTTTTGCTAATCAATTAAATCTTCTAGAGGAAGAAATAATTGAATCTATCATAGACGGATTTAAAGATAAAAGATTGGAGGATCAGGCAAGGATCCAGAGATACACGAATAAAGGGGATTTACTGTCTTCATTTGCGTCAATTTCAAAAAATCGTCCATCTCTTACAAATACAATTAGGAAAAGTAACATCGAAAAGGAAAAAAGATGCTATAACTGTAACCAAAAGGGACACGTGTTAAGTGAATGTAGAAAATCAAAACGTAAGCCTGGTACATGTTATGGGTGTGGCAGCCAGGAACACATTCTTCCCAACTGTCCATTCAGGAATCGTACTGAGAATAAGGTTGTACCGACATCATCAGCAACAGTGAACACTATTGAAAGTGAATCAACAGAATACATTCGTAAGGTAGGAATTTTTATAAAAAATAATTTTGGTGAATTTGTAGAAACAGACTTAGAAGCTATTTTGGACACGGGTAGTACAGTGTCAGTAATAAAACAAAAATTTATTAATGAGTATGATCAGTATAGGGAAAAATTTACATTTTCTGGAATTAATAAATCGCAACTTAAAGTATTAGGAAAAGTCCACCTCTGGACAAACATTTTTAATAAAGTTAAAAATAGTAAGTTTTTAGTTGTTGATAACAATACAATGAATACTGATGTAATTATAGGTAGAGATATTTTAAAAAAATATCAAGTAAAATTTACTGTTGATCACGAAAATGAAGTAGAAAATGAAATTCTAAATATTAATGTCGATGAAACTGAGGAAAATATTGATATAAATTTTGGATTAAAAAATAACTATAACTTAAAAAATGAAATAACAAATGAGATTTTAACTTATGAAAAGATTAGTAAAAATCAAGACCAACCAAAAATTAAGTGTGAAATGAAAATAATATTAGAGAAACCGGATTACGTCACATCGAAACCTCGTCGATTATCTTACGCGGAGAGAGAGGAATTAGGGAAAATTCTAAATAACCTTATGGAAAAAAGGGTTATTTGCCCAAGTAATTCTCCGTTTTGTTCTCCAATAGTACTTGTAAAAAAAAGAAATAGTTCAGAGTATAGATTATGTATAGATTTCAGGAAACTGAATCAAAACACTTTAAGGGATAATTACCCCCTTCCGGTAATTGAGGACCTTATCGACAGACTTGTGGATAAAAAATATTTTTCACTCATTGATCTGAAATCAGGTTTTCATCATGTTTATATGTCAGCTGAATCAACACAATATACCAGCTTCATAACGCCGTTAGGGCAGTTTGAATATTTAAAAATGCCATTTGGACTAAAAAACGCACCCAGTGTATTCCAGAGATATGTAGAACAGATTTTTAAGGATTTAATTACTACAAACAAGGTGATCATCTATATAGATGATATTATGATAGCTAGTAGCTCAATTGAGGAGCACATGGGAATCTTGCGTACGGTATTCAAAACTTTAGCAGAAAACAAACTAGAAATGAATATGGAGAAATGTAAGTTTTTTCAAACTAGTATAAACTTTCTAGGTTATACTGTAGATTATGAGGGAATTAGACCAGGTTCAAACAATATAAAAGCTATTACAGACTATCCACCCCCTAAAAATCTACGTGAGCTGCAACGCTTTTTAGGAATGTGTTCATACTTTAGGAAGTTTATTTTAGGTTTCGTACACTTAGCAAAACCTTTACAAGACATGCTCAGAAAAAATGTCGAATTTAAGTTTGAAAGTGAGCAATTATTAGCCTTTGAAAAATTGAAAAGTACTTTATTAGAAAGACCTGTATTGTCCATATTTTCACCAATGGATGCCATTGAATTACATTGTGATGGTAGTTCAGTTGGATTTGGTGCCATATTACTTCAGAAAAAAAAGGACGACAAGTTACACCCGATCTTCTTCTTCTCAAAGAGAACAACAGATCAGGAGAGCAAGTATCATTCGTATGAGCTTGAAACGCTTGCAATAATTTACGCTTTACGAAGGTTTAGAATTTACCTTTTAGGTAAAAATTTTAAAATTGTAACTGATTGTAATGCACTCACATTAACCCTGAAAAAACAAATAATCAATCCTCGTATTAGTCGTTGGGTTTTAGAAATGCAAGAATATGATTACAATATTGAACATCGTGAAGGAAAAAAAATGCAGCATGTAGATGCTTTGAGTAGATCACATCCAATTCTTGTATTAGAGGAAAATACATTTGAACAGAATTTAGCGATATGTCAAAGTACAGATTCGAATCTTAAAGGTTTACGTGAAAAACTAGAAAATGAAGATGATAAAAGTTTCGAACTCAGAAACGGTCTTATCTACAGAAAGATAGATAAAAATAAAATTCGATTTTATGTTCCGGAAAAAATGGAACAACAAATTTTAAAGGTCTGTCATGACAATTATGGTCATCTAGGAATTGAAAAAACCATTAATATCATTAAACATACATATTGGTTTCCGCAGATAACACGGAAGGTCAGAGATTATATTCAGACCTGTCCGAAATGCATTGCGTATAATGTACCTGCTGGAAAGTCTGAGGGCTTTCTACATTCTATCCCAAAGGGTGACAAACCATTTGAATGTATCCACATAGACTACTATGGACCTTTAGAACAGACAAAATTGAAGCGAAAGTTTGTTTTAGTTATGATTGATGGTTTTAGTAAATTTGTGAAACTTTATGCTACTAAATCCACAACAACAGAGGAAACGATTAAATGTCTTAAGCATTACTTCATACATTATAGTCGACCAGTTAAGTTGATAAGTGACAGAGGTACTTGTTTCACCTCTGGTAAATTTTCTGATTACATGAAGTGTCAAAACATACAACATGTGTTAGTGGCTAGTGGTTGTCCAAAAGCCAATGGACAAGTTGAAAGGGTAAATAGGATCATCGGCCCGATGATGTCTAAATTAGTCGACCATGACAGAAATGTCCGCTGGGATGATGTATTGGATAAGGTTGAGTTCGCTTTAAATAATTCAACGAACAAAAGTACTAAACAGACACCCTGTAGGCTGCTTTTTGGAGTAGACCAACGTGGTGAGGTTAACGATAATATCCGGGAATATTTAGATAACTTTATTTACGAAAAAGATTATGAAGATTTAGGAGATGCAAGACAGAGAGCGTCAGCTAATATAAAACAAATGCAACAATATAATGAAGAGCATTTTAATCAAAAACGAAAACCACCTATTTTATACAAACCAAGTGATTTAGTTATGGTCACCAATGTAGATACAACACCTTTGGTCAATAAAAAATTAATTCCTAAATATAGAGGCCCTTATGTTGTTATTAAAGTTTTAAATAATGATAGATATTTGATTAGAGATGTAGACGGATTTCAAATTACTCAAAAACCTTTCGAAGGAGTTTTTGATGTGTCACGTATGAAACGTTATCTATATTAAAAAAAAAAAAAGAGAAGTACACCAGTGTTCCATTATAAAACAATATCCTAAACTGAATTGAATAACAGTATTAATTTAACAATCATTTAAGTACACATACTCATTAGAATATTCTAAGTCTTGAAAGTTACTGATTACCCCAATTTTTATGTTCAATTATTATGATTAAGATAACTACATATATTACTTCCATTTGAGTAAATTTACTACTGATATACACAAACTATGTCAACTATCACTTATGAGAATAATCAAACTGATTATCATTACTTATATTTATCAGCATTTATGAAAATGTTTATGTAAACATGTAAGTTGAGACAACTGCCAATTATTAATGCAAGCTTAGCCTTTATGTTGATCATTACTAAAACGAATTTATACCTTATGATAACTTATGACCATTTATGTTTGCTTATGTAAAATCGTTTATGTAAAACTTAAGATTTATGATTATGTAACAATAGCTACACTGCTTCATTGTGCCTTATGTGAAGTTTGATTGTAAAACATTGTTGTGATTGGCGATGTTAAATTTCACCTTTGTGAATGGTCAAACAATTGTCAATTGACCATGGTTCGAGGTCGAATCCAATGCAGGATGGCCGAAGCTGTAAGGCATTATTGCCAACTATAACTGAGCTTTAGTATTTCAGAAATGACAATAGTAGTCAGTTGGCTGCGAGTGTTAAACACAATATATATATAATAAAGAAGAAGACTTGTAAGAATTATTATTAAGATTTAAGATTTGGAAAAGATAAGTCTAACCATACTTTATGTTGAGTCTTGTGTGAAACTTTAGAAGTTAAATAAATATATTGTTTAAAAGTCAAAAGGTGTGGACTTTAATTATTGTAGGATAATCCTGACAATCCTACACACTAGTAATTTTTAATACATGGATTCCTATGTAAATCTAAAGTGGAAGAAAGAGAACTGATGGCATTCTTAAACTTTTACTAGAGGGAAAGAGGCAAAAGACACCACTTTACCGTCAAACAGCTGTTTAGTAATGGAACAATACATTTGTCGCCGATTGCCGATATGTGTACATACATAAAACTAATACTTCCGTCAACGGTCGTGCAGCTAGCTACTGTTCGCCCATTTATGTCCGTATCATACTCAATAGTTCCCTCTTGTGGGAGAAATTGAAATTCTAAAATTCACTTTTCAGTAGTTAGTTCTAAGCTATTCTACTGTATGATATATACTGTGGTATTGTGTTCTCTGTACCATGCTTTCCTATACATTTTCACGATATTTCGTCACTAATGGCGGAATATGGTTCGTAATGGGAATATCTTGCGTAATGCCAAGTTTGTAACCGTAGACGGGCAGCATCGTAACCCCCGGAATATACAAGTCATGAACAAAGTCGAAAAAGAGAGCAGCGGGCCGGTCAGCAGGCGAAATCCACAGTCTTTTTGCCTTGTCTTACTACACGAGTTTTTCATATAAAAGTTGCTTGTTCAAACGCTATAATTTCAATAAACGGCTGTGCAGTCCTTTACTTGCGATTTGTAGTGATAATATAATTAAATTCTGAATTTTAAAAAGTGGTAAAAGTGAAAAAATTAACAAATGGAAGATGATGTAATTGAAGATTTGTGCTTTTAAATTCACAGTACCATTTCTATTCCATTCCGTACTGTTTCCAAACATTTTTTACAGTTTAGTGCATATTTTGAGCTTGATAGTCAAATGGGAATTAAATAGGATGGCTCAGTCCATTCTAATTATATGTCAGTGATCACTATGTCCAATACTAAATGAAAACTTCAAATGCAGTATAGGAACCTTTGCAATGCTAACCTCTTTTATGCCTCATTTTCATCGTTAAGTTAATTCATTTGACTAATTGAAGAATATCTCCATCTTTTGCTGATTCTTGCAACAGTTCCATAATCTTTTCTTCCTCGCACATATCAAATTTTGTTCACTTAAACCACAAGAATACCGCACTTACAAAGCCAAACTTTTCATTTAAAATTAACACATAGCGGCACATGCGGCGAAAATATATATTTATTCATCTTCTTAAAGTGACTAGGATAAAGGAACTTTACAATAATTTTGTTAAAAGTCAATATTTAAATATATTTATTTTATAACCCACCTTTTCTTTTATAGAAATCCAAATTAGTATTTAGAACGACAAAATTAACAGGAAAATTAGTGAAATGAAAATGAGGCATTATGATGCTCATAAGTCTTGTACTTGTACCATGCTCGCCATTACAAGCATCACAGCTAATGCTTGCTGTATACTTTACTCCCCTCATGGATGAGAGTCACAGGGAAAATCCCTCCCCCGAGTGTCTCTCATCAACGAGCAGTGAAGTATACTGCATCGTGTGGCTTCGCCCCTACGCCTTACCATATACTTTCATCGCATCAATGCAATTTGGTTTTGCTATTTAACGATTATGCCCTAGATTTAAACATGGCGTTACGTGAAGTGCAAGTGCGGATGTGGTGTTGACAGACTTCTTGTGGAGATATCAAAAATAATTAATTTTAAGAAATAATTCTAAATATGTATTCTGGAGAAGATTCAAACAGTGATGCTTTGAGTAGTAAAAATCAATTTAATAATTGGCCATTGGGGCAAACTACTTGTAATATGAATAACGACCAAATTGACTGGGCTGCTTTGGCGCAGCAATGGATACAAATGAAAGAATCTTGTTCAACTCTGCCTGGGACAGAAATTGCTGTTAATTTACCCTTGAATAATTTTGAGGAACAAGGTGAAGCTCCGATGGAAGTAGTAAAAGATGATGAAGTATCTAGTAGTCAAAATCCGTGCAGTAATAATATTGGTACATCTTTAACAAATTCAAGAGAATGGCCCACAGCTTGGTATTCCGATCAAACCCAGTTTTGTAAGTCTATTATTATTGTATAGCGATAATATTGCTAATAAATTAATATTATTATCTTTCTTATATTGCACAATATTTGCATACAATAATTACATAGGTCCAAACTGGAACAACTGGTCGAATCCTAATAACGCTAGTATTCCTGCAGTACAACAATTAAATTTTTTCAAAGGCAGTACTCCTACTATACCTTTATTGAAAAGTGGCAGCGAGAGCCAAACTTCCGACTTACCCCCCATGGATGTGGCAAAAAAGAAAACATTGCCGGCATGGATAAGGTAATCACATTATACAAACGAAAATTAATCTTTTATTCATCAGAGTATTTTTTTAGGGAAGGATTAGAAAAAATGGAAAAAGAAAAACAAAAACAATTGGAAAAATTAAAAAAGACAAGTTACGATGACCAAGAAAGTAATAATGATAATGATGTTTCTGTAGGAATCTTATTAACCGATATTAAGGAGGTAACGACTATTTCAGCTCATTTAATTGTAACCAATAATATTATGCAATTGCAGGATAGTGAAGATTTAGACAGCGATGACGAAAAAACAGATGAGAAAAAAATATCATTCGTGGTAGCTGATCAAGAAGCACCTAAAAAAAGTCGAGATGAAATTTTGGAAGAGCTAGTAAGTATATAGATGAAAGTGAATGCTGGAAGTTCATTGTGATGTGTCCTTTTAAGATGTTGGTTGTACGAAAATCGCTTACAGAGCTATTGCTAGAAGTTACAAATGAGGAAATAGTTATTGTTGCGCAGGAGTCACTAAGAAAATATAAGACTAAAGGTAGTATTATAATGATTATTTCACAGATAAAGCATCCCGGGGACAATCTGTTTGCTTAATAGCAAGTCCTTTTTTACATAATTTAACGAATAAAATTTTTAATATTACTATGTTTGTGAAGCATCATCAGCACAAGTTTTCCGTAAAAGCGCTATATCGTCTATAACCGGCAAACTTGGTAAGTTTTTAAAATTTCAGATTATATTTAATAGGGGTTTTCTTTACTATACATGAGTGCAAATCCTCACCCTGCAAGGTTGTCTCTTATTTGCAATGTAAGCATTCGTATCTTATAGGATTAGGAGCATATGCGGATAGCGCTAGTGATAACAGTGACTCAGAGAGTGATAGTACAAGTGATGAAAATGATTCTGAAGAGGAAATCAAGGTTTCTATTTTAATATTTAATTTTTTCGTTTCTTAATTAAAACTATCTACATTAAAGGAAAGCATAAGAATGAGACAGAGTGCGTTTAAAGCAGTTGCCCAAGAAATAGAATTAAATATTCTTCAATCTGAGAATAGACGTCAACCATCAGAAAAAGTTGTGGAATGCTCAAAGGAACCATCAGAGGGACCTAGTCAAAAAGTTTACCTCAAAGATTCTGGTGAGACTCAGCCTGATAAAAAAAGTCAAAGCAATGGTGCGTCTTTCTTTTTATTATATAAATACGACGGGTAAAATTTCACATAATTTTCGGATTTTCATATTTATATAAAATAATTTCAATATTTTATGATAATATGAAAATTATTTCTTTTATTTTTGAATTTTCGCTCGCAACAGGTAAACGATCTACCAAGGAAAGAACGACAAGATTTAGTGCAATAAAAGACTGTAAAGAGAAAACAAATTCTTATATAGTTCAAGCAGCAGCAGCAGCAGCGGCAGCAATTCCATGCACTAGCTATGAATATGATAAACGAAAAAGTAAGACTTCTCGTCGGAATTCATATTCTTCGGATACTTCTTCCGATCAGTATGATTCATATAAGTACAGTAGAAGGAGTACAAGCTCCAAAACTGAAAGACATCGAAGAAATGATAGCCGATGTGATAATAGTCGGGCATCATCTGATTCTGATGATCATAAAAAACAGAAACGTCATAAATCGTATTCACGGCGAAATAGATCTAGATCACGTTCACGATCTAGATCACGATCGCAGCATTCATACACAAGCAAGCGTTCTGAAAAGAGGTATTGATTTCAAAAAGATTTTCTTTTAAAAATTATCTGCGATATTTCAGAAAGTTTTCTTTTCTTTTTTAATTATATATTACAATTATTGAACAATTCATGATTAGCGGAGTTTACTCCTCAGATTGTGAACATAAATTATGTTGTTAAAATTTAATAACATAAAATATGTAAGTTTTAATGAATAAACTCTTGTAATGGATATATGTCACTTTTTGTTTGTAATTTAATTTGTAATATCTATGGAGCTGAGGAAGTGAATGTAATTTTTTATCAGTCAAGTGTTTTCCTAGTAGAACCTTCACTGCTATCATAATTGTTAGTAACTCTTGCCAGTTGTCTAGTCAACTTATCAACTTCTAATCCCAACATGTCCAAATTTTCCTGTAAAAATATGAAATTAAAATTTTCTTATCTAAGATGAAAAATGAAGTATACAACTGCATCTGATAATCGCTTTAACTCTAAAAGAGTGGTGTGTAAAATGGAAATTTGTTAGTAACAATAGATCGTTAATAAATTGACTTGAAGGAAATATCTCAATTTAACCACGCAATGCAATAGCTAATTTAAGGTTTTGTTTAAACTTTTATGAAAAGAAATTGGTTTGGAGTTTAGATTCATATTAATTTTTTTTAAAAATCGTCACGTAAAGGAAAATATCTTAAGCTATATTTTTTAACAGCTGGAAAGTCAAAATTGTCACCAGTGTGAACTGTTCCAAGTTAAAAAAAAGACGTGTGTGTGTATTTGTACATTTTTTGTAAAAGAAAAAAGATTTTCTGCTTGTCTCGAGTTTTATTTTATAATATACAAGAAGATAATTCAAGATTTGAATAAATTGTATAACGTGGTAGGTTGGTAGGAACTATAAAATGCATAAAACTTTAGACAGATTTTAATTTTTTTATATCGACGGAGCATAGGTGTTTTCCGTAATAACCTCAATAAACCAATTAACTCTTTATTGTGAAAGTGAATAAAATACTAATGAAGGAAATATTTTACTGGTGACAATCAATAGAGATTTAAGATTCCAGATCCGTTCTAAGTGGCAAAGAAAATATATGGAAGACAACCGATTAAAATGTGAAATTGAGTTTCTCTAGTCTCCACTAATTAAAACATGATTTTAATATTTCAGTAGATTGACGTATTCCAAATCTAAACAAACTTGACTCAGCGCAACAGCTGAATATCATATATCAGTTAAAAGGATTTTTTTTTTTTAAAGAAAACATCTGTCAATCGGGGAAAAGTGTCTATGCTGCAATAATGAAAAAACCACAATTATACCTTCTCATAGAAATTGATTTTCAAAATTCGAACTTATTTGGCTGATAACAGTGAAAACAATAGATCAACCACATTGTGAGAATTAAGTTCTGTCGATTTATAGCAGCGCTTAAAGACAATATAAAAAAATCGAGTCAGAAAAACACATTAAATTGTATAGATTAAATGATGATCCCTGGCCAATAAATAACTAGAAGTCACATAAATGAATAGTGAGACTATTCGCTAGAATAGGAACCAATAGTATTTTTTTATGATTTTTGAACTAATGCTGGCCACTCATCCGATGTAGGCAGCATACTTACGTTTTCCGTCGTCGCAACTTTCTTACAACCAGTTTTTAAAGTTGCAGAATGTCATAGAAATGGCATATTACTGGAACGCTTTAACACCTAATTTTCCATTAGAATCAATTGTGGTTACATCAATATATTATTTATTACAAAATAATCTAAAATATTTAGAAGTTTCAAGAGAAATATTAAAGTAGACATGCAACATGTGAAATCTTAAATATGAGTTTGATTGAAATTAACAGACTCGAAAATTTATATAATTGTTGGAAAAACAATTTGATAACCTTTGTTTCGACAGATCTCGTGAAATTTTCTGAATTTCAACCAATGAATGAATATACAGTACAAAATAAAGATTTGCAACAATCATGATGTCAGAATAATTTCACTTGGAAATCTATATATTCGCCTTATTGCGTTTAGAAAATTACTGATAGAATACGACCAATAATCCCTATTAAAAATAAATAAAATAGGGGATGAGTGTGTGATGGATTGATGATTTTTAAGCAAGTGTAAAACGCACTAAATTCTAATTTTGAAATGGTTTGATAACTAATTTGTTCATGTAGGTAATATCTTTATAAAAAGTCAAAATCGCACAAGAAAAATATATGCCGTTTGTTGAGTTAAGATCAGAAATAAACCAAGTAAACTTTTAAAATGATAATTTTCAATAAAATAGGAAAAGCTGTTTTAGTTGTTGCTTATTGGCCTTTACCTATAAACAGAAAGGAAGTTGTTCTTAGACCACCTCAATATAATGAATAAAATCATTGACCTGAACATAATTGCAAACATTTTGCGTTCGTTCATAGTTATACCCAAGCTAAATGCAAAAAAATTAAAATATATTATGTGTCCCACACTACCACTGACCTATACGAGAATAAAAAAGCAACAATAGATTAAGCATATAAATTGAAGTTTAGAAGATCTAGCTGTGACGAAATTCAAATGTAGGTATATGACATCAACAGCAAAATGGACAGCAGCATATACATAAATATACCGTTGATATTATACAACTGGAATGGCTAGGGCTATAGAGACTAATAAATGTAATTCACATTAGGTCTGTTTGGTGAAAACCCCGGGTAAACCTAGGGCTACACCGGGCTAGACTATCTTGTTTTTTGAAAAACCTAGGGCTACCCAGAGCTTACACTAAAAATTTCTTGGGGTAATGGTGAGAACTGTCACTTGCAATTTGTTGCTGATTGGGGCATATAAATTACTTCTTGAGAAAAAATAAGCAGAATTTAGAAGAAAATAAATAAAAAAATAGCTAGAGCACATTTTATTTGTCTTCACCCATTTTATAAATAGCTTTTTACAGTTAATTATACTCGTGAGAACTCAAAGAAATGTGATTACACTAGCTTTACCCGGTGTTTAAAAAACTTGTTCGATGAACGCAAAAACCCTCGGTAAATAGTGGAGGGGAAAATTTGCACGGAGTTTTCATCGAACAAACCTATTGTCTCTTGCGAAAACAAATTTTTTTTTACTGAATAGAAATCAACAAAAACCGAAAATACAATTAAGGCCAGTGTTTCTTTTTTAGTATGTTGCACAAAAACAACTCAGAAATTATTTAGAATATCAAGAATAGTAAAGGAGAGAAAAGGCCAATGGATTTGTTTCTTCAATGTATGAGGAAGTAATGTACAAAAATTGGGCATACGACAAGGATCAGTCCATTGCTGTTAATAATAAAAAAAAAAAATTAAAATATATAAGAATTTAAGTATTTAGTGTTTGATTCAAAGTAAAAGGTGGTAACCAACCTACGAAGCAAAGCGATTATTAGAATAACTGCCCTAGTTATAATTACTTACTTTTAAAGTAATATTTTTTAGGAGGGTATCTTCAAGAACAGCTTGCAACTTTTTGTTAATTTCCAATGAGAGATCCAATGTCATACTTTGACTAGTACCTCTAATCCCAGTGTATATAGCTGACATGACTCCTCCATATTTGGCCAATTCTGTCTGCATATACAGAAAATCAAATTACAAATATTATCAAACAAAATCTCTTAATACGTACAAGAAAAGTCGACACATGTGCAGTTCATTTTATTGCGTTAGATTTAAACTTTACCTTATTTTGATCACTCTTAGAAGATGTAAGTGCTCCTGCTTGATCACGCAACATATAATATTGAAGTATTTTCGATTTTTTCTGCAGTTCAGCAACAAGTGACATAGTATGATTTTCAAGGAAATCAATTTTCTCTGTTTGTCTAGCAGCTGCCTGCTGCAAACGTAAAATTCTTTCTACTAAATGTTCTTTGGAAGGTTCTTGAATGGTTTTGTTTTCTGAAGCACTTGCAAGCGTTTCACTTTGATTTGATTCAATATTTTGTAAATCTTCAGTTTCACTATCCCTACTATTTAAAACTGTTTGTTGATTAGAATATTGTTTTCTATATTTATTTAATTCTCTCTGCAGCTCCTGCAATATATATATATATAGATGCCTGAGATGGCAATTAAAATTCACATAAACATAATATAAATTTTTACCTTTATTACTTGAGCATGTTTTTTCTTTGTGACTTCAAGATCGCCAAGTACATTGTCTAATTTTGATTTCGTTGTTTCATATAACTTTGTTTTCTCTGACAAATGTCGCGTTAGCATTAGTCTTTCATCACATCTCTTTTGAATTTCCTCACTAAGTTTCGTTTGTAATGCATTTAATTTTTCCTCAAATTCTGATTTATCTTTTTCCAGCAATATTTTCTCCGCTTCTATCGCTTTTATCTAAAACAATCAGAATTAAAAAATGTAATTAATTGAAGAGGAAAAATCTTACCTTCGAATTTTGCAAATATATTTGATTTTGTAAGTCTGCAATCATTTCAGACATTTCCTTATTGAAGACCAGTAGTTCTTTTTCTTTGCTTCGTAAGTGTTGTGATTCCTTATCAAAGTCACTAATTTCTTTGCCTTTTTCTTCTAACAATTTTTCCAATAATTTTATTTTTTCTTCATTTCTAAACATTTTTATTGTATTAGAAATAAATTTTTATTATGCATAATATACATTACATTGCATTTTGCGCCTTCATTATTTTATTGGATTCCAATTCACTTCGAAATTTGGCCGAAGTTAAAATTTCTTGACTTAGAGAATTCTGAACGCAATTATGTTCCTTTTGTAATTGCTTTAGTTCAATTAGTAGCTCATCTTTCTAAAAAACAAAAAAAAAGTTTTTATTTAAGTTTTATTTCTTTTTTCTGTAGATATTTTTACAGTCTTGATTTCGCTGTCGAGGCTGTCTTGCAATTTTATTAGTTTGTCTCCAATGTCCTGATGCTCTTTTCTAAAATCTTCAAGTTTTTTTTCTTTTGCTTCATTTTCATGTTTTAAAAGAATTAGATTTGCTTCCAGTTCTATCCTTTGTTGTTCTAAAAAGAAAAATTATTAGCTCGTTCTTCTTTTAGTAGAATCTGCATTTAGATAGTAGGTACCCGTTACTTTTGGTACATTTTTAGGAGTTTTATCTGCAAATTCTTCAAGTTTTTTCTCCATAACCTAGAAATCAATTAAATTAAAAATATTTAACCGAAATTTCTTTTAATAGGTAATACTTGTCTATTTTCAGTCTCCTGGTTAAGTTTAATTGCGTTCCACTTTAGTTTCATTTCTAAATTACCGACGTCAGTTTTTAGTTTCTCATTTTCCTTTTGTTGCCGCTTTAATTCAGAAAACTAAAACTCTGCACAATAATAATATATTTATAACCATAGTAAAACAAAAGATTACTTTCTCTTCCAACATAGATGTTAGCCGTGATTTTTCTTCATTGATGGAATGATATTTAGTTGTTATATTTTTTACTTCTTTTCTGCTCTCACTTAATTGCTTTGCCAAACTCAAATTATCCTTTTTTGCATTCAATAAATCTTTTTCTTTTGTCGCAAAACGGATGACGGCAGTTTCCTTTTCTTTTGTTGCAGTTTCTGCATCGAATTTAAACTAAAATTACAAATTTAAGACATAGTGTGCATTATGCATATTCGGTCCGTTTAATTAGCTCCTATAATTTTTAACTCTTCAGTTGTTTCAATAAACATTTATTTATTTTAGTACCAGTGTCAAAGCTAAGCATAGCGCAGGACACATCTTAGCTTAGAAAGTTACATGGTAGATTCAGATTGTAGCCAAATAAACAATAAAAGTATAAGTAGCATATAGTACAGTATAGTGAAATACAGCAAATAAAGTTACATAGTAGATTAATAGCAGTATGAGAAGCTTAGTGAATACATATTATAGAAGAGCAAAATATGATTTATAAAGTAGCCATACAAATTAAGGAAGTAGCGAGAACCTAGTCAATAGTCTGCTCTGGCTTTACATTTAATTAGAGTGAGACTTGTTTTCTGTGAATTTTTTCAGAAACAAAAAGCGGCGTAGTTTATATTTTGTTAAATTTTTCGCGGTAAATTGAATGTACTATAATTTTGTTTCAAAATATAATTATTAACTAGTTTTAGTTTCCAAGTTTCATGAGTTTTATGCTTTACTAAGGGAACTGTTTGCGACCTGCCCAACGTAACCTTGCTCATAGTTTATCTCAATCTTATTAACAGACCTATTTAATACAATTTCTTACTGAATATTTCTCCTTCTCCAATATAAGTTTTTCACGTTCCAAAAGTTGTATTACATTCTCCTTTTGCCTCAAAAGCAAATTCAGATGAGTTATTTCACCCTGAAATTGAGCAAACTTTTCTTCATTGGGATTGGTGTTTGTCTGATTATCTACGATTTGGGGTACGCAAATTGTTCCACCATCCATATAATTATTAATGTCATAAGCACAATTCTCATTATCCGGATGTTTTGGTGTTAACTCCTTAAAGTGCTCTTCAGCTGCATAGTCTTTCCTTTCATCTTCTTCCATTCTTATGATTAATATAACATATTAGATCACCAGTTCAACTTGAAATACGTTTTTAACATGTAAATTCAATGACTAAAACACCTTTTATTTATATACACATTTTAGTAAACAAATAAAAAAACATGTTATCATCAAAGAAAAAAACTAATTAAGGTACTAGTAGTCGCAAGCAGTCAAGTGCAACGTGCCTTCAGTGAGTGAATTAAAGCATCGCATGTAGATGCAGATGCTTTGACAATTGGACGCCACGCATTCGATGCGGGAACGCAATGAAAATTTTTTCGACCCCACGACCTTGCTTCATGCGAAGCAACATTATTGTTATGGCACGTCTAAGCCAAGGGAAGGAAATTTCTTCCTTCCCTAAAAAGTTCTAGCCTTAAGCCTAGTATGGAGTTTGAGCAAAGCCGAAGTCGTAATTGTAATTCGCGCTTTACACAAGTCTATGGAACTGACGGACAGTCCTGATTTTGTCTGTCAATTTTACTGACAAAAAACGATTTGTGCTCGATCAATTGACTAGTCAGTTGCAGTTCATAATAAAATGTCGTCAAGCGGAGCAGGCATTCCTCATCATGCATATCTAACGATTTCCTCCTTAATCCGTCATTTTTCTCTACAAAATAAAAATTAAGATGTATATTAAACTCTTTTAGTCATTTCCCACTCAAAAGAGAGATTAGAAATATAAACACAAATTTCCACTAGATTATTTTCAATTTCCGCCAACTTTATCTTACATTTGACAGTTTATTAAGTTATACCTACTCGTGTAATCTCTGTGTCCTTCGAGAAAAACCGCTGCATTGATTAATCGAAATAATATTTGACGAAAGGATATTTCTTCTTTTAGAAAAGAAAGAGATGAAAGATAGATTTTATTTATTAATTCGATACTCGAGAAGAGCCTTCGATTTGTTTAGGCAGGGCACTTTCTAATAGCGTTTGTTTTGATATTAAAGTAGTAATTAAAATCGAGATATTTATTGTGAAAAGTTGAAGAAAATAATTCATAATAAGTTAAGCGAAATGGGGCTCAATGGTTGTTGTACGGCAGTGAAATATCTGATGGTTCTTGTAAATCTACTATTTTGGGTGCGCAATTAAAGTTTTTATATGATCACCTAAATGATTTCCAGCGGTTCAGTTTTCCTTAAATTAAGCAAATTGATTACTCACTTGATATTTGATTCCATTATTTTAAATAAAGTTATTTTCTGCATTTGAAGAATGACGTCATTTGTGTGTGGGATGTGATTTCTCAGATTTAGTTTTTCACATAGCATACAATACACAGCACGCAAGCATGCGCGCCGCGCAATACAATCTTGCTTGTTGTGCAACAATTAATTTAGAGCATTGACTGTCTGCATGCCATAATAAAAGTGAAAATTTGTTCATAATTTATGTTTCCTGAAAATTTCAGATCCTTGGTCTTGCTATAGCTGGATGTGCGATATGGATGTTTACAGATGCGACATTTTTGTTCTCAATGATCGAACAAAATAATGATTATTACGTTGCTCCATATATATTTCTTGCTGTTGGAGGGTTAATGTTAATAGTTGGATTTCTAGGCTGCTGTGGAGCATTTAAGGAATCTCAATGCTTGCTAGTTTCGGTAAAAACTTTATTGTGCATATGAATTTTTTTTAGTTATTTAAAATCTCTCCATTATTATCAGTTCTTCTGCATACTTCTGGTAATTCTTGTTGCGGAGGTAGCTGCAGGAGCTTGGGCATTCCACAATAAGGATAAGCTCGATGAACATGTACGTTCAGCGGTTCAGTTCAGTGTACAAGAGGAATACGGGCAGGTCTCGAGCAAAACAGCGATTTTTGATACTTTTCAACGACAAGTACGTAACGACCGGAACTTTTTAAAAATAATATATTAATTTTTTTTTAACTTTCTAGTTGCAATGTTGTGGTGCTGACGGACCAACTGACTGGGCATCCAGTAAATATAATCATGTTGATAGGAATGATATTTTGAGTGTTGCTGTTTCTAAGATAAATCCTGTATATCAAATTCCTGAATCTTGCTGCCGGGAAGATATTGATAAACAAACATGCGAAATTATGAGGAAACTTCATTTGGGCGCAGCTTTGAATACTTCAATTAATTCGCAGGTAATACAAATTTAAGCTAACCATTGCAAATATGTCGTAATTATTATTTTTGTGCACCTAGGGATGCATTGATAAAATAGTTGAGCTTGTCCACGATCATTGGATTACCTTATTGGGTATCACCCTTGCTATTGTATTATTAGAGTTCTTTGCTCTGATACTTGCTCTAGCGCTTTGTTGTACCATCAGAAGTCAAGATCACTACAAAGCATAATCACAAATTGATCTAGCATTATAAAAGGAAAGAATATTTTGAAATCGTGGGATATTTACCGATATATATTTGAACTTAATGTGAGTACAACATATTTGATGAAGTGAAGTGGCTAATTTTTTAGTTTCCCTTCGAGTTTTTCTATTTTGGAGAGGCACATTGTTTTATTAGGGCAGCAAAGTATGAACGATTTAAGGAAGAGAGTTTGCGTAATTCTTAGTATGGAATTTAAACAAAATTTTAATTTTTTACGTTTATAATATGAAAATTCTACAAAATTAAAATGTCAGGGATATGTTCAACTTTATGTTCATGGTTTTTGCTAATAAAATTGCTTTCTCTTCTTAGGAGCAAGTACTTTTAAAACAAGAACCCCGTCCCGACATTACGGTACATGCTTAAAAGGCGAAAAAAATAAAATTGTTATTTGTATATAATTTAGATACTTTTCAGTTTTTTCACACTTCAAATTGGAAATGTTTTTTATTTTAACATTGCATACTACTAAACAATAAATTACTATGAAATAGTCTTCAAACATTTGAAACTGTCTGAACGTTTTAGAAAGGTTAAGAGAAAATTTCCTTTAGCAGAAATGTTTTTTTTTGTGGTGAATATACCATTATTGGAATTATTAAAAAAAAGAAACTTAATATTCGTAAATTATTAATCAAAATAACTAAAATTAATATTCATTTGGTAAAATTAACTAAATAGTTTAAGTTGTATTTATGTTGAGAAATTCATTCTGACAAAAGTTTAGTAAAATTTATAGTTTTTTGATTGAATTGCATGTGATGGGATTTTAAATTGAAATTATTAGATTTTAGCATTTATTGGTAAAATTTAACAGAAATACTTTGTTTAAAAATAGAATCACCGCTATGAATATCGAGTATAAGAATATACCGTCTATAAAATACTACATTCACTACGATGTGCATTGAATTACGCCAGCTCGCTCCCGGATTGTTTTTTTTTGAAGAAAATAATAAGTGTTGATTTTATGTGCGGAACATATTGTATAATTATGTACGTTTTTGAAATCTTTTTTCTGCTAACACCACAGACATACATACATACATATATGTATATATATATATAAACTAAGAAAAGTGTACTAAACCAAACTCAATGGATTATGGGGATCCGTTTATTTATTCAGATTGCTTATTACCGTTCATTTAAAGCAAATTTGAAAACTTGCATCAAATATCTTACAAATTATACATGTATATATTTATACATACATGTTGGCAGCCAAACATTTTTGAGGGTAGCTTTTAATGAGCTTTTTGAATATTAATCACAGTACCACTTCAAGACTGATTCCTGAGAGAACATTATTAAGGTACTTGCGCTTGCTCATGATTATTTGTGGTATTAAATTTTATTAAGTTGATTAAATAAGCCAATATTCTCACTTTTATTAACAAGAACTTGAACAGATTACTTCTAATCACTCTGAACTTTTTTTTTTTTTTTCACCATCCACCCTCTCTCCATCACTCTAATTCTAGCATGACTCATCAGATTTGCTAATATTTAGCTTATACCTCTTCTCAGACAGCATCTAGCTGGTATTAGAGAAGAGTACTTTTTTACATATTTATATGTTAGGATATCAGATCAATGAAAAAGTTGTCATTATATTTTCTAGAAGGTTCCATGTTACAACATTAGTGTGCGCTTTACGAATAATGTTTATTAAAATTGCATATTACACATTATAGCGAGGCACATTCAATCAGTCTCACAGTCAATGGGTAAATCCCTGACTAGGCTTTTGAGCTTAGAGCTGAATACGTTAAAACTAGAGCTTACCTTTATAACATCGGGAAGCTCGTTATAGATTTTGCTCGCCGTGTATATCAGCCCTTTTCTAATTCTGTTTGTTTTTGGCCGTACCAATCTTAGATTTTCTCTATTCCTCGTCCGATGGTTATGTACAGATGTGTGTGTGTCCACTCGTATATTTGATTTGATGAGTCCACGTACAATTTTGTAAATAAATTTAGCCTTTTCAAGATATATCATTTGATTAATGCTTAGGGTTTTTGTATATGCGTGTAATTCCGTCGAAGGAGTTCTCCAAGGCATACGGAAAAGAATTTTTAAGGCTCTATTTATCAATCTCTTCACTCTAATTTTTTCGGATTGAATGCATTGGCTCCACGCTAGTAAGAGCGCCAAATGATGACTATAGGGAAGCACTTTAATGGTGAATTCTTTTCACCTGAACTGAACCATAACTCGTTCGGTTCCTACACCCAAAGTGTTTTGTTCACCGCACTGACACAGAACTGGTTCAGAACGTATGTTCTTTTCACAGCGGTTCATGTTCGGTTTCTGCTCCGGTTTTGAACTTTCTTGTTCCATGAAAATTTGTGGTTACGGTTCCGAACTAAACGTCAAATCAAAATTATTTGTTATCAGTGTGGATGTGCAAGCATTTGGAAGTGAAATTATTTTGTCAAAGTGATTTATTTTTTTATTAAAATTATAAACGACGAACATTTTAAAAAGGCATTACTCGTAAATGCATCATCAAATGAGTTCTTTTCACCACAAAACCGGGCCGGTTCAGGTATTTTACTTTCTTGCATTCTTTTCACCTTGTCCCCGCTCAGGACAGGGCTAAGTTCGGTGTAGATCTGACAGGTTCTGGTTCAGTTCAGTGCCTGCTCGGTTTTGGTGAAAAGAATTCACCATAATTGTGCTCCTTTCAAAAGCGCTGGTTTTTCGTCCCAGTGGCTTAATAGGTGTGTACACAAATATAAATTATATGACAGAAATATGTTCGATGGGCTCCAGTACGGCACTGCCAGAAAAAAAGGAAACACTAATTTGGTCCCATCGAAATCGACATTATAATTTGAAAGATTTGGGCATGTTTGCCGATTAATTGGTTAGAGTAAGATATAGGATGCTTCATAAATCTGGAGAAAAGTTCTTAGGCTTGTCTGGTGTCAAAAATTTGATAGCCACGTTTTCAATTAATTAATCTGACATACGTTTTAAAAACCTCACCTTTAGATGAAAATTCCGTACTACCAAGTCTCGATCGGGAGTACGGCACTGACATATATAATATAGACATGACCCACCTGACACCACTGAAATCGCTTACATTATCATGGGATCACTTTTCTATAGTTGTCTCTTTTTTGGTTAAACGACTGGATTCCACTGAACTTGAAATAATAAGTTCTATACGAGATCAACCATAGTTCAGTTTCATTTCAGTAATAGAAATAGATATCAATATAACATTTGTAATCCTTTCTCTGTCCCCCATACCTATTTTTAGGGATAGTCAGGCAAAAATTGCTTAATTTTATTTCCTTAAAAATCGAGTTTAAGAAATATATGATGATGTCATAAGAAATAAGCTTCCAATAAAAATAATAATTTTGAGTATATTTGGAATTATGATAGAAACATGTTCGGTAAACTTCAGTGCTCCCAGTTTTCCACAGCTAGAAAAAGTGCAACAGTGAAATGGTCCCATCGAAATCGACATTAGGCCTGATTTGTCGACGGCGACTTGATTTGAAGCCGACGCTGAGGTGAAATTTATAATTAAATTAAAGCTTAAATTGCTTGAACAAATCAAAAGTCCCGACTCTGTGTTTGAACTGAAGTTGGCCGCAGCCAACACCAACTTTGCCCTTTGAGCAAAGTTTAGTTTCAGTCGAAGTTGCAATTGTATCTTGCCACATGCATTTACCATTTGTTCAAAGTCGTAGTCGACTGATCATGTAATTCAGGCCTTAATTGAACACGCACACAATTAATTTCGTTAATCATATAAGGAACTACGCGGAGCAACATTATTGTCGTTAATCATATAAGGAACTACGCGGAGCAACATTATTGTATTTGCACGTCTTAGCACAAGGGAAGGAAATTCCTTCTTTTCCTAAAAATTTCTTGTGTGGGAAGGCCCAAATGTCGCTTTCAATGGAACTTCAGCGCAACACCAATGTTGCACTTTTACTAGTAGTGCAACACTGAAAATGATGGTGCAACTTTTATAGCAGAAGTGCAACATAGGTTTGTACTGACTTCTCTTAAGCGTGAAATACAATTACGGCTGATCTGTCAACTGCGACTTGATTTTAAGTCGAAGTCGATGCTGAGGTGAAATTTGTAATTAAATTAAGGCTTCAACTCCTTGAACAAACCAGAAGTCCCAACTTCTGCGATTGAACTGAAGTTGGCAGCAGCGAACACCAACTTTGCACTTTGAGCAAAGATTAATTTCAGTCGGAGTCGCAGTCGAAGTCGAAGTCGCAATTGTATCTTGCGACATGTATTTACCATTTAAGCAAAGTCGAAGTCAAAGTCGTAATTGTAATTCGCGCTTAACTTTGCACTGGGACTGGATATTTTCTCGATGTTACAAATACATATTGAAGTTGAATTGTCATCTGCTCTGTCAAAGTGTACTGTCGCGATTATTTGTGAAATTTGTGAAATTTGTGAGTTAAATGAATTTAAAAGATTTTATTTGGGTAATTTGCATAAAGCTTAAGAGGGAATTTGTTTCTATACATCAATAAAGAACGTTTATTTCGTTTGACAGTACCGTGTATATAATACGTGTGTCCATGTTCGATGGACTTCAGTCAAAGATAACCTAATAAGAAGATAAGAATCAGCCGAACAAAATTGAAAATTTTTCGTGTTTTTTAGAATGAAACAAATAATGTCAAATTTTCGTCTTTTGAATGAATGGGGGAAAAAAACTTGTCTCCAAAATCCCTTCAAACTATTCATAATAATGTAGATCGGGTCACACTACCTCAATTTTTTAAAGATAAACTTAGCTTTGGCCAAGGTGCTGAAAGGAGATGTAAATAAAATTATCACATCAGAATCCAGCATGAGTTTCTCCCACTTTACTTCTTCAGAGCAAAGCGGATGTAAACAGAAGCACGTTCTGTTCAAATATCATAGGAATTAGACTAAAGTATAGTTTACACAAGCGAAGTTACTGTTCCAGTTTACTTGCGTCAGTACGAAAACGAGTTCCACTCACTTCAACTTTTTAGCGAAGTGGAACCTGGAAAATAATGAAGGGCAATAAATATTTCTGAACCAGTGGTTCGTCCAAGTAAGTCGAGACAACAAAAAAGTTCTTCCCTTAAATCTTCATCTTCACTATACCTCACGAAGCAAAGTAGGATAGCATGATTATTCACGTCAGTCGATTCATCAAAGTCTAGTGGCTTATCAGTAAAATCTTTATGTTTCGAATGTAAATGACGAGCAAGTTTGGAAGGTTTCACAGCTTCATTTGACATAATTTCCGAACATACTACACACAAAGGCCGTGGCGACAGCCAGGGGCTACAATGAAACCAAACTTTAAATACTCTTTATTATAAAGCCTAACTGTCTCCTTTCCTCTTTTTGGTTTGTATTTTACATTCCGACGTATCAACGTATTTGCTTTTATGTGTTTCCCCTAAACTTGAAGCACTAGTATTTGGCAAGCTTTCAGCACTATCACCATCTTTCTCCTGTATATTGTCCTTGTCTCTACTAAAGAATGTTAAAAGATTTTGCTGTTTGACTTTTTTTGTCTCCATAATGTGGGTACGGTGTCAAATTTTACGAAAAAAGTCGCTTGTCTTTCACAACACACAACAAAATATACGTACTAGCACAACAAATCAAGATTACTGTTACCTGTCACGTGTTCGGTGCTCTTCGGTAGACGCTCTGATGCGGCGCCTGCGCATTTTGATAAGTCGACGGCATTTATTGGAGCTAGACTTGGTTTCATTAGAGAAGAACAGGCCGTCAAATTTCGCAGAAACCTATTTTTGTATTTTATTTTTGTAGACGAGCGGTCGTTGCTTAGCGGTCATTTCAGTAGCGGCGTCCATAGTTTCTGCTGTGTTTTGTTAGAAAATAACTTCTTTAAACGGTATTTTTCTAATTCATAGTTTTATTGCTGTGTTTTGTTAGAAAATAACTTCTTTAAACAGTATTTTTCTAATTCATAGTTTTATAACTATTTGGTAAGACATTAATTTTTGATATTATATTGTTATTATACATTACATTTGTACGCCACGGTGATTTATGATTTGACCGAAATTTTTCGCGGACCGGCAGGAAATTTCTACGGCCCGGCGGTTGAAGTGAAGAACACTGCATTACATTACCCACGTCGGCGTCGTCGGTGTGATCGTCGATCCATCTCTAATCCTAATTTTAACGCTGGCGCTCCATTGCTGCCAATATGCAAGATCTAAATCTACTATGAAAAAACATGAAAAAATGAAACTATATTTGATTTGATATTAAAAAAATGTGGACTTGAAGGAAAAGAAAATATCTTTTTTATTATTATTTAAAATTTTATTGCAAACCGGCAGATTACAAGCAAATAACTCAACTGTAAAATGTAATGGAAATTAATGTATGGCGCTTCTGCCCAGTGTTAATGAAACTTGCCCGGCGTTTTACAATGACGACCACGTCTACGTCGACGTTGTTAATGTAATCTAGCCAATTATGAGATCGCAAGGTGGTAAATCTTTAGTATGGACTGGTGCTGTATCTCAAACCAGTGCAGCTGTTGGTTCAGTGTTTATTTTTTCTTTAATACATTTCAGAAATATTTCTTGTATTTATGATTTATGTAATCTGCAAGGAATTTACACTGTATTAAAACCTTTACGTAGAAAGGAATGGATTCGCTAAAAAAATCTGTTAGGTTAGGAGACAGTTTGCCTTTATATTTTATTATTTTATGTTAAAAAAAAATTCAAAATTTTAACTACACTACACTACACTTTCTTTCGTTCACCGTGACAAAGTGTGTAGCGTAGTAATTAACTGTCAAAGCAACTGTCTTTACATATGATTGCTACGCTGCAAGACGCTATCGTTTCGGTGAACGGTTAAATTAATAAATTTTTATCGGGAACTTGAACGCCAAGTGCTACAAACGCCTTGATCGCAAAGTGAGAACTGTAACTTGTTGGCGACGTGTAACGATAAATGAGGTACCTTGACAAAATTTGCCCACTCGTAAATTTAATCCAATATCAGAGTGACATTTGGATTGCCCTCTTACAAGCAGAAAATAATTTATTGTTAAGTTACTTTGATTTTGATATATGTTTACTTCACAACGCTACAAGACGCTATCGTGTCAGTGAACGCATCCACACGGGTATTCACAACAGGTCAGTGATCAGGGCGCTTCCTGTTCAGTTCTTAATTCAATGCTTGGATTTGTCCGGTTCTGGTGCAAAACAATCGAAAATCACTTCATTTTTCATATTTATTTGAAAAATAAAGTCTTGACAAAAAAAAGTAAATAAAAAACTATATATACGTATATGTACATATAGGTATGTATGGTAAGTGGTGCCGTTACCCTTTTGAATTAATTTTTTGCACTTTTTGAAATTGCATACTTACATTACTAGTTTTAAGTTTATATTTTTAAACAACGAAAATTAAAGAAGAATTAAAAAAAATCTACTAACAATATCACTGTTTGTAGTAGTTTGATTGAATATGACTTGAAAATGAATATTGTATTTTTAAGAAATTTACAGCCATTAAAACAAAAAAACATTTTTTTTTTGTTTATAGACTTGCTTGGCTGAAAAAGATAAGAAGAAAATCTTTTTATAATTTGCCGAAGTCGTTGCTTTTAGAATTAAGTAAAAACGCTTCCACAGTAATATGTATTTTTTTAGTTTATATCTTTAAACATTAAAAAGAAATGGTCTCAAAGTTTTTATACAAAAAATTATTTCGTCGAATATTAAATAATTAAGAATTATGTGAAAAAATAATGTAAATCTCTTAAAAACTTTCGAACAGTTTTCAATATTTAGCATATTGTGAAAAAAAAGCCATTTAGTAGGTAGTATTTTATGTAAAATGACTATGCATTTGTAGTAAAAAAAAGTCAATGAATGTACCACAAAATAGACTGCAAAATGAAAGGGTTGCAGACCTTTCAGAGACAACAGAGTGCATAAATTATCCTACCGGTTATTTTAATCAATCTCATTCATATGTATGAGACTTGGTTTTTTTGCTCAAAATACATATATACGGTTCCCTCCTGTTCATTACCAAGTTTCATAATTTTATGTATAATTAATCGGTTGAAAAGGTTTGTTATGAAATATCAAATTTTTTTTTTAAAGGACTAATTACATTTTGAATAGCAGACCGTGGAGATTAGTAATACTGGAAACACATTGCTGTTACAGCAATAATCAATAATATTATTATTGTCATGTCAGCTATTTTCGATTCCTTATCCTTATGTACACGCGCACTGTCTTCAATGTAATTAATCCTTTAATGTCATTAAACTTTCAATCAAGTGTTCGCAAACATAATTATATTTTATGACACGATGTAAATTATCGAAACTTTATTTTATTAATAATACATGTTGTTAATAAGGATGCAATATCAAATCAATGACACTAATTATAATATGCGCACAAGCAAAATATAGTTAAAATTCTTTTACAAAAACAAAAAAAAAGACTACGCATCTAGAAAATTATTTTAGTTCGCTTGTTATTTTTCACTAACCAGCGGTATTGCATCTTTATCAACAAATTTGTTTGTGTTTTAAGTCATTTCTCTTCTTCATTCTATTTTTCAGTTCTAAACAACTAATGAAGTACAAAGTTACCAATTTTGTTAAGTATAAATTTTTAAATTTTGTTACTTGATAATTTTAAAATATACATATATACATACTGACATACTTTATAATATACTTACTAAGTACCTATTTATGTGAATTTTTTATTTCTAACGATAATTTTTAATATCACTTTTCAATAAATTGCGGGTGCCAATATGAAATTTCGTTAAAAAATAATTATATGTAGATTTGTCTTTAAAGAACTGCCAAATTATTTGACTGAAGCCTACATATTAATTAAAATAATATGTATATCTCTAAATAACTCAGACATTTTTTGTGTATTTGAGTATTAAATAATTATTTTAAACAAAAAAAAAAGAACTAATTGCTTCTCTGACGCAGCAGTAAAATATATTATAAGAAACAAAAAACAAAAACACACAAAAAAACGCAATAAGGAATATTATAAAAAAGTTTTTTCGTCTCGAATTTCAATTGATGTTAAATATTAATGTTAAATCAGAAAAAAATATATATTAGATCTACATTTGTAGTATAAATAAATTATATCTAAGAATACAAAAAGAAAGTGTTTAAAAAAATATTAATGCATATATATGTGTGTGTGTATTTTTGGAATGAAAAATAAATAAAAAACAAACAAAAAATGTAAATTAATTATAATACATAAATACATGCATAGAGATTCATTGAAACCATGCGCGCTGTTATTAAAAACGTTTTTGAGTCTCATTCGATAAAATAACCAATGTGTATTAAAATGGAATTATTTTTCTTATGTAATACTTTCTCGGTAATCTATTAGAAATTTTTTTTATTATTATTACATTTTAGCACAAATAATGAAAAATATCTCCATTAAATTATACTCTATTAAATTTTTAATATTTTTGAGAGAATTTATTTTACGTTTTATTTTTTTATCAATATTAATAAATATTTTGTGTAAATAAATGTTGTTTTAGAGGGGAATTATAATATAGAATTATTTTTGGAATTGGAATATGAAATCTTAGTATAAATAAAGTTCAATTCAACAGTTATTTTTTGTAGTAATGTTTTGGATTTTTTTTTGTCAACAATAGTTGAACTTCAGATTCTAATATCAGCGATAAAACGACCAATTCATTTTGAGCTTGTCGGTATTCTGGAATTTCGAAAAAGTCACATTGAATGTGTAAAATTTACGAATTTTTCAAGTGTCTTCTCTAAAGACTAGTTTAAGATTTAAGGGTAAAATCTTGGGCAATCACATCTCTTGGTATGTCATGCGGGAAGCTTTATGTGTTATATGCATAGTTGTTTGTAGGAGGGCTATCCTGGGGTGACATGCAATTAAAACAAATGGTTTAGCGGTTGACGACGGTATACGTATATCTACAAAATGGCTTCTCCTCTTACACATACAATATTACATCAAGTGATTATTCGATACAGCGGTTGCTACGAAGTTAGATATAACTTAGATTGCAGCAAAATTTAAAATGCTATATTCCCTACAGGCTCGGCCATACCTGACGCATGATCGACCCGAGTATCAATTGCAGTATGCACACCGTGATTGTATCGAACACCTTACAAAAAAACTTACAATTTATTAAAACATAAAGTCGAAATGCAATACATTTCTCTGGACCAAGATGTCATAACAGTTCATGATGGGTTTGGATCACCCGCTCTTCCATAGATTTCGGCACATAAAACAATGCGTTGCTATTGGTCGTGCGATAAACAAGACCATTAACTAGTTCATAAATTTGACTTTCACCTCCTTCTAATTCGGAACCTATTTTAACTATGATTGGGTCACGCTTCTGCGCAATGGCCAAAGCATTGAGAAAGGAATCGTCATCTTCAAATACCAAAATATTGGTGCATCTATTTAAAACGTCTACATGAGACATCCTACTTGACACTCTTTGCTCTATCGTATAGCTATAACTCTGCAACTCCAAGGCCCAATGATAGATTCTCGGATTTAGCAACTTTTTACTCAGAGTGAGCGTAAGTGATTGACAATCTGTAATAATTTTAAAATCTATGCCTAGCAAATAAACCCTAAATCTTCTCAACGCATAAATGATAGGTAAAGTTTCCAGTTCGTAGCTGTGATACCTTGTTTCGACATCGGTAGTTCGCTTGGTAAAGTAGAACACCGGATGCAGTTTATTCTGTCCTTCTGTCGTTGAAGCAAAGCCGCCCCAAATCCTATGCTACTGGCATCACAGTGCAACTCGGTCTCTTTGTGCGGGCTATAGATCGACAAAATCGGGGATTGCACTAATTTTAATTTCAAGAGTTCAAATGCTTTGAGCTGTTCTAGGCCAAATGTAAACTTCGCATCCTTTTTAAGGAGATCGTACAGAGGCTTTGCATGCATAGCAAACTTCGGAATGAATTTACGAAAATATGAGCATAATCTTACGAAATTATGGACGTCTTAATATTCCTTGGTATCGGATAATCTTGTATTGCTTTCAGATTTTCCGTATTTGGCCGTATGCCTGTAAAATCTACAATATACCCGAGATAGACTATTTGTCTCTGCAAAAATTTACATTTGTCGTATCTTAATTCCAATGCATGTTCACTACTTACGCGCATCACCTCCGCAAGTTTTTCCAAGTGCTCTTCGATTATTTCCGTCGCGATCAGAGATCATCTATGTAAGCAAATAACCTATCAGACACTATTAAGTTCCTAAAAATCGCGTTAATAAAATTCTGAAGTATCTGAGGGGCATTCCTGAGACCAAACGGCATCTTAATATACTCGTACTGGCCCAAAGGTGTCACAAATGATGTGTACTTGACTGAATCCTCCGATACATTCACATGATGAAACCCACTTCGGAGATCTAAAACAATAAAATAATTTTTCCCATGAAGCCAGTCGAGCAGATCTTCGATAAGCGGAAGAGGGTAATTATCTTTAAGTGTGAGCTTATTTAAATCCCTAAAGTCTACACATAATCTTATTTCACCACTTTTCTTTTGCAGTAGTACTATTGGAGAAGCATATGGTGAATTGCTCTCACGAATAATACCACTAGACAATAGATTGTCAATAATTTTCCTAAGCACTTATTTCTGTGTGTATGCTAACCGTCAGGGAGAGCAATAGAAGGGCTGATCCCTACTCAGAGTTATTTTCATCTCTACACATCTGACGGATTAAATGAACGAGCAACAGACACAATGGCACGAATCTTCGTTTTAACTTCGAAAGGCAAACCATCGTTAATATTTAATTCTACATCGCCAACATCGTCAGAGACACCAATATTTAAAATTTTGTTTTTCAAAGTATCGTCATATAATAAAATTCCCTTACCAGCAGCATCTGCCATTGTGAATACTCAGGCCCTCTGTTGACATCATTCCAATTTCTTCCCTATCAGCTGTATCTAAACTAAACTCATTCTGCTCAGACTGCGAAAGTAACGACCTAAAATGATTAATTATTTCATACTTGCATTTACAACAACAAAAATACTTAAATTTATCACATCTCCATGTAAGTTTATGTCGCAATTGACCGTTCCTATCACTTGAAGCCGGCTACCGCTGATTCCACAGAATTTATAATTCTCAGCATCCACTGGACTGATCAATGAAGATGGCACGTATTGTTTCTGGACGTAACTGATCGGGCTCTCCGAATCCAGCATGCTAAGTAGAGTTCCAGAACATTCCATGCTTCCCTGGTTGTTTCCATTAAAATTATAATGAAGTGTATGTTCAAACTCATTGTTGGCGCTAGGAATTTGCATATATTGTTGCACTTCAACTTGGTACGGGTAATTTGTTGTACTCGAGGTAACGTTCATTACTGGTGTTCTATGATTAGAGCAGTCACGTGCTCTATGGCCCTGTTGTCCACAATGGAAACAAGCATTTTTATTCTCTCATATTTTCGCAGTGCTGTTTTTAATTCTTCCGTAAAGCAGCATTTTGTTTACATTTGCGTCCGGAATACCATCGTCAATATAGTGCACAACATCGCTTTCTTCGATATCTCCTAGAGCCGCTATTTCCTACATTGAAAGTACATATTGCTGGCAGGTTTCATCACGCTGTTTTTTCCTTGATCTTAATTTGTTGTGTATGTCCGCTCTAGTAATTTTCTTTCGAAACTCGGCTAGGAGGGCATCCTTCAGATTTTCCCAGGTTGAACAATCGTTTAGCAGATACTAATTGCGTTCGTGAATCCCATCCCAGTACGTGGGCAGATTCTTCAAAATTAATTATCCATTTTTCGATAGAATAATGATTGCCGCCTCTAAAACTGGGGAAAAGGTTTTTCACGTCTCTGAAGATCATTACTTTTGGTTGACTTTGAGGCTCGTCCGCCAAGGTCAAATCCGAGTTATTTTTTTAACCTGATGATTTCCTGTTTTTTAGCTAATTTGGCGCGCAATCTTGCTACTTCACTGTTCAAGACGATCTCCTTGTCAACATGCTGCTCTTCTGTGATCTCACTATCATCTACTGAGCTAGGTTCGATAGATACGTTCTGCAGGACTTCATCTTCTGAAAACGTAACCAGCTTTTCTTCTAACCGTAGCTTTAAGGCAGCTTTTAATCCGGTTGACGGTAATCCAAGATCCATCAATTTTTGCTTCAGGTATGATTGCACACGTGCTTTTTCACCATCTCAGTTTCCATCACGTCTGAAGGAAAAGTTTTCCACTGCACAACAATAGCAATCCCGAACTGAACTTTATAGCTTTTTACCACTTTAATAAAATTAGTCTCCACGATTACCCCGGATTCTAATCCCACTTCTGAAACTGTAAGTACCAGTAAATTTTCTAGTTTACTATAATTATTAAGACGCATAAATGGTGTACACAAAAAATTTTTATTAAGGAATTGAAATTCACATAATCATATGCAGAGCTGGGCAATACTTAAGTAAAAAAAGACTTAAGTACTACTTAAAGTACATTTTCGTTACTTAAGACTTATTACTCAATACTTTTGAAACGCCTCTACTTAGTTCTGGAACATATGCACTTGCTTCTATTTATTTGTACTTAAGACTTAGTTTTGTACTTAAGTACAAAGATTTTTACTTAGGTATTTCTGAGTCAATTAAGTACCTACAAATATCTACATAACTCTTCGTACAAAAGCAAATACAATCTCTAGCGCAACTCCTTTTTTGTTGAGTTTTAAAGCACGCAAAGAGCACACAAGACTGGGCAAGTAGAATAAAAACCAGTAACGTCTCGCTGGGATATAAAATCGATGATGCCTCGACTTGATGACATAACCACTGTCATATATAATATGGACTGATTACGTTCATAGAAATACACTGCAGAAAGTGGGCTCACTTCTATACTGCTGATTTTCGGTCTAAGCACCAAGTACCAACTGAGAGAGAACTGAAAACAACAACAAAATTAGTGGATTCGTCGAAATAAATGTTTTTAAATTAATCATTTGGGGTTATTACTGACAAAAACTGTTTTATCAAAGACAATGTATTCACTTTTCCAACTTCCCGCCAATGAGTTTTTCAATGTTGGCACCGACGTAAGAACTCTTTTTGACACAAGCAATTGTGCCCATGTGAAATAGAAAAGTAAGCAGTCCATATTATAATCGTCAGTGAACATAACCAAGCAATGCCTCGCTCCAATATAAAATCAACGATGCCTCGACCTGATGTAGGGAAGGCATCAATTTCGTCTTCGAAATTCACTGGAAATATTTTCCTTTGAATTGTAATGCATTATTGGAGGCTATAATGGGTGCTAAAGCGTACGTAATGGTTTTTGTGAGTGTTGCAAGGAGAGGTGAAATTTGTACTCTACTTGCAGCACCGAAAACTATGAAAAACCACTGGTTACTATATATATCATAGTTTTCAAAAGGTATTTATTTATTAATATCTATTAACTGAACTCGATAAACTTCATTATATTACTGCCAACGTAGAAAGATTCTGAAAAAGTACTTCAAAAAGTACTCAGTACTTTTTATAGACTTAGTACTTAGTTACAAGTACTTTTCATACATGTGGTATTTCTACTTACCCTGAAGTACTCAGGCCTTCGGTACTTGTACTTGTGTATTTTTTCTTTGGTATTTGCCCAGCTCTGATCATATGTAACCTACACAGCAGTCTTCCAAATCCGTTATGTTATATCATATTCTTCTTTTTTTTTTCTTCCATATACTCTAATAATAAATGCTTCCACTTTGCTTATGTTGAAAAACGTTTTTACAGTTCTGCTTGCATTGAACAAGAGTGCAGAGCACATTTCTTGCTAAAATAGTGCGGCTAAATAAAATAACTATGATTAATTGATAAGTATGCGCTATAAATGGAATGTTATACTGGCGAGTACTGTCAACTACTGATAAACACCAGTATCAGTTTTCGTACTGGTACTCAAAACATTTTAAGTAGATACCAAAAAAAATTATCACTTTTACTAGTAAAATTATTTCCAGTATATGTACGTACTGGTACTGGGACATGTAATGAGTAACAATTTACTTGAATATCATGCAACTCTGATTATATGTATGCCATTTTCTCAAGAATCCTATGGATTGACTGGTAGGCGGTATTTAGATTATGCCCAGAGTCGAGTAATTTGGAATGTTCATTATGTGAACTGATGCTTGGTTTGTGATGTTTTTTTATGGTACACCTAATCGAAATATTCATATTTGACAAAAAGTTTAATTTACATACAGTCTCTGAATGTGTATCAGTGTGAATTGTAGATGGGTCTATTTTCAGGAAGGTTTGATACAGACTTCTGATGGATGCTTGGGGTGAATAAGTAATGGAAGATTTTTATCGGGTTTGTCAGTAGATAAAAGTTATTTAAAAGAAAGATAAGTAATTGTTTTACAATCAGGAAGCCGACTTCAGTGAAGTATCTAACATATATGAGAGAAAGAAGACACAGAGTAAAACAAAAAGAACACCTATTCCCAATTCAGTCAAGTACTGTCATACATATGCCAAATGCAGACAATACCTTTTATTTCAATTTTTCTAACCAAAGAGGAAATTTTCATGTGTTCCATATTATTAATATTGAACCATTTAATTAATACGAATTGTTTTAGTTATTTTACTATTGAATTATTTCAGTTTTTATTTTTTCATGAATTTCTTATGAACATCTTATTATTGTATTTCTAGCGCTTAATTGCTAATCTACATAGTAAAAATCTTATTTCAGCTAATGTACTGATCGTGTACTACCTCCACTTTGCGCCATTCGATAGTTTTTTTTTTTTGCTTTTTTTTTTATCAAAGACTAGTCATAAATTTAAGATGTTAGAATTTTGCATAATTCGAATAAAATTTCAACAAAACAAAATCAGTGGAAAATAATAATGAACTACAAAATTGGGCATCGAAAACAGGTTTTCGATCATTAAAATTTCAAAAATTCACCTGCTGTAAAGTTTCGTACGTGTCTTATAGAGCAAGCAAGAAGTGTGGTGACGATATGTACATAAATATATCCGCGGGAAGGGAATAGCTCTCAATTTTTTTATTTATTTCGTTCAGTTGCAGTAATCATCTCACAACAACAAATATTGATACAATACACATATTTATTTCAATATCTTTAATAATTACATTATATACAATCGTTATTAATATTAGCGTTCGATATTTGGTTTTCTGTTATATACCTCCGCACGTTCCTGCCTACGATTTTAAAAATATCAGTTTACATTTTTGATATTCAATTGGTCAACTACTAATGTTCTTTTTTTTTTTACTATTTTAGTTTTAAAATATAAATTTTATTATATTATTCAAAAATACAGAAAACTTTTTATGATATAGTGTGGTACACGGCATGTATAAACTAAATAAATGTATTAATATAAAATTGTTAGCGTTTTTTTTTGTGAAATGAAATTGTTCGAGAATTTTCATCATATAAAAAATAAATAAAAAATTTTTTAAGAACTTTCTATACATAATTATATAAACAGTAAAGATTAAAAAAAAATACGATAAAATGTAATATCATTTGTGGTTAAACAGTTTTAATTAATACCATTTGTTTGGAAAAATAAAGAAAATATTTCGAAATATAAATAATGTGTAAATGTAGTATACACATTCGGATCGGAATAAAATTATGTTTAAAGTGGCAGCATTATATTAGTTATAGATAATCATAAAACTCACATAAACTTAAAGGTTATCAAAACCATTCCTTTCTTTGGTAAAGTTGTAAGTGTAATTCATATCTTTAGTTTCGTTTTTGTTTTTATTTATATTTCGATTAAAACATTTCTAATAGACACAATTTCAATTTCATGAGAACCAATGATTTCTGCTTTTCTTTTCCTTGTTCGTTAAATTTCTGTGATAAACATACATACATAATTGTGTAATATTGGTGCAGCAAAAGCACTACCATTCACATCCTTTCATTCAAATCAATTTGATCCTTTTGGTTTTGTATATAAATACAGGTATACAATAATAATAATAATAATAAATCAATAATAATAATTATGTATATCGAATTGTTTTGTTTGTTTATATTTTGCGAAAATATAAAATCCTTATATCTAAAGAACGACGTCAGGCAGGTCGTGCGGCCTGGCCTAGGCGCGCATTTGTGTTTCATGTACAATCTTTCTTTCTTTGTAGTAAATTTCCTCAGATTCTTTGTCACAAAGAAGCAATACAACTGCTCCGAATAGAAATATTGCTGCCCCCCAGCCTACTCCATAAGCCCATCCAAATTCCCATATCGGCCGGTTACCTAAATTTAATTCTGCAGCAAAACATACAGGATACAAAATGAGTGCGGTAAGAACAGAAAGCACTGAAAATCAATAGGAAAATATTAATTAGGTATATTGAATTATTTTCTTTTTTATGTAATAAAAATATTTATCTTACATGAAAGTAGCATGACAAGAACGGCAATCCTATAAAATTTATATTTTAAATTATGATTTTGTGTTTTTAAACCAACACCCGTTAAAACTGTTGCTAAAACATCGGTAAATAATGTAATTATACATAGAGCTGCAGTTGCTTTAATGTATGCTAAAAAAATATATATATACATAAAATGTGTTTTAAGAAGTAAAATTAATGTTTTTTTTTACTTACCTACATCCCGGCTGGGATAACAACCGGGAGGGTCGTGTAAATTAAATGGTAAAGGTGGCATAATATCATCCTCTATGCAATGGATAAATAGCCCTTGCCGCCAACCAGCTGCCATTAACCAGTCGGTAGATGCAAGTGCCATTACCATGAGAACTATTACGATAATTCCACAAATAAATGCAATAACCTGAAAGAAAGGAATACATATGTAATAGTGAATGAATGATTTTCCTGTTCAAAATTCCGTATTTAATTAAATTGCATAAATATAAATTAATCTTTTGAGTACCGGGTAATTTTAACATGACATGTTAATTGCCTTTTGATTATAGATGATTACTTAAAATGTGCTGGTTGTGTGGAGCTGAAAATTTTACAGGATGATAAACAGGGGAAGGGGCAATTTATCAACCGTTTACGAGTTACGAGGTGATTAAAAAAAAACTATTTTTTCGCAAAAGGCCCTGTATTTTAAAAAGTACTGTGCGTACGGTCACAGTTAAGAGCTCATGGTATGCAGAACTTCATGACCTTTCCAACGACTGCTCAACTGTAGACTCTCCTCCTTAATTTGACCTATTATACCCTATTTGCTATCTGCAGCTGTTAAAGGGTTATTAGCTCAAAACCTGTTCATGTCATACCGACATTAGCCGATATTTTTTTTAAATGACGTGTTTTCAGTCAGTAAGGGAACAAATTTAGGTTTGAGAATAGCTTTCAGAATAAGTTTTGAGCTAATAAACTCTTTAACGGTTGATATTTGTTTGTTTCTCCATTTATATTTATGTCAGAGACAAAAAGCCACAAAACAACGAGAGGTGAATTAATCAACCTACATGACTTTTATCTAAGACTTCGATAGCAAATTTTCAGAAATTTAGTTTAATTTTTTATTCGTCTATATAGGTCTGTTCGCGTACTCATTTTTTGGATAATGCACTTGCATTTGTATAAACTTTCATTCCGTTCATTTACTTTCTCGTGCAAGAAAATTACGCGAGATTTGTATACGTCAATTTAAAAGTTACGAGTAGAAAATCTTGCTCTAGGTCACTCCAGTTCACTTTAGAGTAGGCTCATGAAACACAGTTCAGTTCACTTTAGAGAACTTTTAGAAGTTTACATAAAACACAATAAAAATGTCGAATGAATAACCACTCAGTGTTCTCCTGTGAATTTTGTAAGAGCACAACAAGGTATCTTCTTCTTGTTTTTAACGAAATTGCAGGAAAAGCGTTCACGTACTTTTCCATACTTTTAACATCCTCAGCCCAGGAGAGTATGTTCTTGCACGAGGAGTGCGCGAACCTATAGTAAATATAACATTTTGGTAGATTTGTCAGGTTATTGTTCAGCACCTGACCAAAGCATAGAATATCTTCTATGCATTTTGCCTTAAATAAAATATATTTTACTACAAGAATTTAACTACAAGATATGAAAGAGCCCAACCCATTGACATACCACCATGACCATCACTTTGAATGTAAAAATTTCACGTCAATTACGATTCTTTATTTTTATCTATGGAATTGAAAAAGAAGTTCTATGCTAATATAAAGTACTTTTATAGTTAAATGTAAATATTTGATCTACACAAATTACCAACGTCATATGAAACTAATTTGAAATTGATATATGTAGCATTATCCTTATCAGCTTGAGATAAAATCAATTTCTTATCAGATTTTTGTTGAATAGTATCTAGACTCTTGTGTCAATTTTTTATATATAGGTATAAGACTGAGATAATTATTTAGGTAAAATGAATGGCTGCTTATCAATCAGGAAAGTGATTGAAATTACTACAGATTCTATTAATAAATGAAATAAAACTGTTTATTGTATTGTATTTAATTAATAGTTTTAAAAAACTTTTCTATACATATGTAAACTTAATAATAATAATTATTATAATTCATTTGACAACTTCTCTATACTTATTTTAATTAACGTTTATGCGAATGAATTGTATTAATTTATGCTTAAAAACTCGAATTCTTGTTTCCAATTTTAATTCTGGTGGTAAGTTATTGTAAAATTGCAATCCCTTTTACATCAAGGAATTTTGTGTGCTGCTTGTATTCCATCTGGCGAGTCTAAAATTCTGATTGTGACGCAAGTTATATGTTTGGGACTCTGCAACAGTTACAAGATTTTCTCGCAGATATGCAGGTAGTATATTATGCTTCATTTTAAAAATATACATCATTGCTTCTGACGTAAGACGTTGTCTAACATCCATTCACTGTAAGGTCTCCAGCATAACTCGAATCGGAGTATATATGTCGCATCTCAGAATCTCCCGCATTCCTTTATTTTTTAAGAGTTGAAGGCGATCCTTTATTTCGTTCGAACTTGCATACAGAAGGGTCGAGCAATATGAAAAATGTGGCAACACTAATGCGTTATATAACATTATGGCATTTCTTAAATTTAGAGCCGGTCGTATTCTTTCTTTTCAGGAATCCTGTTTTTTTAGCTATTATTTTACAAATAAAGTCCGAATGCTCTTTAAACTTTAGTTTACTATCTATTATCACCCCCGAGATATTTAAGGCTTTCCACGTACTCAATACTTGTGCCATCAATACACATTGAAATATTGTCCACGGAGTTGAACTTCACACATTTGGTCTTAGATAGATTTAATTTCAAGTTGTTTGCTTTCAACCATTTACTCATGCTTTCAAGGTCCTCATTCAACTGTTCACACATAATTTTCATATCCCTTCCACTTATCTATATTAAAGTATTGTCAGCGCAAACAACGCCACTTTACTGAACTAAATTGCACTTTTAACATCATTAATGTAGATAAGAAAAAGAATGACTTCAACACTGATCCTTGTGGTACGCCAATATCCAGTCAATGGGTCTGATAATATATTATTAACTTTTGTTCGCTGCGATCTTTCCTCCAAATACGATCTAAACCATTTAAGTTCCACTCCTCGCACACCGTACATATGTAGCTTTTTTAACAAAATTCCTCTGTCCACAGTTTCAAAAACGCGTTTAAAATCTAGGAATATATCCACCACATCATTGGGATCATCTATTTCCTTTTTCCATTCAAGTATTAGCTAATTTAACGCTGTTTTGCATGAATGTCCACCCCTGAATCCCGACAGCTCCTCTATCAGCAATTGGTTAGCTTCTATGTACTCTATTAGCTGATTCGCCACATGACGTTCCATAATCTTCTCATCCACAGGAAGCATATTAATTAGTTTATAGTAGATAACATCGGTAAAGTAGGGTTAATTTAGGACAAAAACAATTAAAAAAATCTGGAATTGGTCTAAGATCAATCCTTATGATATCTTAGATGAATGTCGGTATTAAATTTCGTATACCTTTCGTTGAAGCGATTTTTCGCATATATTTCTAGAACGGTTCGTCGGATCGTATTCTGAGGAGTTTTTCAGTACAATAAATAAATAAATCAATTTTTATATGGCATCACCAGGGGTTGCACGATTTGGTCCATTTTTGAAATTGTGTACAAAATTTCAGCTCTCTTCGTTGACGTGTTCTCAGGCAGTGCCTAAATATCTAGTGAAAAACGAAATTTTTGTATGGAACCCGATTTGTTTGAATTTCGAATTCCACTTTTTTTTTTAAAAAGCCCACGTCCAATATTTCACCCCTCTAGGTACACACGTTCTCGACGGATGGACGGAAAATCAAAATAATGTTTAATTATTATGGGTGCGGGTCTAATCCACATTCCTCTACCACGGAATGACAAACTTAGTATACCCTATCATTTCATCTAGGGTATAAAAATTGTTTTCGTCGATTCCTTTAATTAAAATAGAAAGTATCTACTTTATTTTTATTGAAACATTTAGAGATTAATTCGTCAAGTAACATAAATTTCTAAATCGTGTGCCTTATGTCTCCGCAAGGAATTTAAAGGAATTAACCAAGTTTTTTTTTTTCTTGCTTCGGTACTAGCCCTCAAGTCCATTTCGTGTTCGATTTGCCAGAGTTCATGGCATTCATGACTCCCAAATCTGTTTTTGTTTGCTCTTGATTAGGAGCGCGTTCACTGCCACTTTGGTAGCGTAGCTGTGTCAAATCGACTACGATCGACTATCCTCCTGACCGGTCGAATGTAGTCGAGTATTTGCTACATTCAAAGTGCGGAGTGAAAGATAGTCGTAGTAGAACGCTTAATAGTGAGTTATAGTCGACAAAGGGTGTTTTTGTTTTTACTTCGGTATTAATCCTCAACTCCATTTTGTTTTATATTTACCAGAGTCATGACACTCGTGACTCCCGAAGCTGTCACTTTCTGTTTTTGTTTGTTACTTGGATTAACCTCAGGTTAACCCTAGCTGCTCCTGCCGTTGACCAGGAGTACCTCGGTTCTTGCTTTGAAATGTCAAAGAAGAGGTACGCAAAAACAGGAACGCGTGCTTCACTAAACTTAGCATATCAATAGGTTGTTTTTTTGTTACTTATTCCTAAGTGTTAATAATAAAAATATTCCTTAATTCTATTGATAAAAGGGTATTTCGAGAAAAAAAAAACGTACCTTAAGAGGTCTTGTTATTGTTATCGTTTCGATTGTTGTAGTTGGTGCCATTTTGGAAGGTGATGGCCTCCTGGAACTGAAATTAATTTAAAAATTTTTATCCAATTTAATGCTTACGCTCTGCAAACTCATACCAACTTGAAAATCCTCGAAGCAGGAACGCACTCCAAATATATGCTAGAGGTTAGTAAGGCTTATAAACAGTGAACAAATCTGTCAAAATAGTAAGTTATAAAGTTAGAACATGCTTGACAAAAACAAATACATAATATAAGGTAAAACAGTTTTACTGAGACAATTTTATAGTATTGAAATTAAAAGCGTTTTGTGCTTTCAAACTGTTGTTCTGTAACATAATCAGCTCAATAAGAATATCGCCGGTTTGAAGTTAGAATTTTTATTTGTTTCGGAAGTTCATGCCAAAGTACTAAATATTAAGAATCCCTCAATTTCAAATTTAACAACATTAACTTATTGATGCGACTTCAATGTTTTAGAATCAATTCATTCTCTTGAAAAAAAAACCAACCAAACCGCCTAATTTGCAAAATTACGAATCTTTCGGAAATTTCTAATACTCTCAATCTGATGAAAGTATAATTTTGCGAAGTCTTATATCGTTTGCAGTTAGAAAATCTAATGAAACGTTTTAGCGCAGACCTAGTCTATTCACTCCAGAATATCTTACGACACGCTTGGCTGCGTCTCTATTTAACTGTATTTAACGAAATAAAAGCAAATCTATTTGGATTTTACTAAATTTTTTATTTGAATGGCCTTGGATGTGGATCGAAAGCGAATCATTGAATTCAGTAATTATTCAAAAACAGCAACCAAAAAATTGAGCTGAAGTTTTAGTTGAATGATTTTTAGTTTGTACTCCAACTGGCAATTTCTTTAGTTCTGTTTATAGATGACTATCTAATATCTACTTTTCCTACCGTATTTGACTGCAAACTTAGAACATATAGCAAACAGGAATGGGTGAATCGTGTATAATTCGTGTAATTTTTCAAGAGCAGGGCATAGGAGTAAGTAAGCCATGATTGTCAAATGTGCTTTTGTTTTGTGAACAGGTTTACTCAATTTAAAACTCTTTTGCGAAATTTAACAAAAGTACGGAAGCAATTCTTTCCAAAACTATTTATCTTTGAAGTTTATTTGTGCAGAGTTGTATAGTTCCACTGGTGCCTGCTAAAACCTTCATATCAATAAAAAAAAAAAAATAGAAATAAGTGTTCGGTCAGTACTTACAAATATAATTCGGATTATAAACTAGGAAAATGCGCAAGTGCATTATGTAAATTATCTTTTTTGTTAATAGAAGTGAAGATTTATATAAATCAAGGCCTAAGCAGAATTGCGACGACAGAGCGGAAAACGGCAGACGATAGCGGGAAATTCGGTTGTCAAAATAGGCCGTCGAAAGATTGGGAACACAACTGCAACGACAGACGGTGAGCGATGATTGTGAAAGAAGAAGATAATGAAATTATATTTATTAAATGTTTCGAGCGTTTTAAAAGGAGATTTTTAGTAAGAGTATTTTATATTATATTTAAAGAAATGCAATGGACCAAAGTGTGGAGAAAAAACTGAAAATGCAGAAATTAACTAAATTAAACGCTTTGAAATATCCATCCAAACCACGTCTATTTTGTCCACTTGTCTTGCCTGTCTTGCAAATCATAAATTATTCTCTGATTTTGTACTTCCTCAATAAAATTTTCTTCAAAGATCATTATTTGAAATTTACCGCGGCGTGCTACCACCTCAAAAAGACAAAACTGAATGCCAAAATAATTTCATCCAATTAATTTTGTTGGTGACAATGCAGCGACGACGGCAAAATTAGAATTTGCTCAATCTGGACGGCAACATCGTCGACCGCTTACCGTCGTTCGTCGTAATTTGGTGCATTCGGATAAGACGCTGTGCTTTTAGAAGGGTGACAGCGGAGTTTCGTCTGCCGTCGTACTTGTGCTTAGGCCTTTAAATATGTGAATTATTTCAAAATGAAGTCGAAAAAGAACTTTTTTTACCACAGATGCTCTGCACAAAACCTTTGTTTACTTTTTGCAAATTGACAAGTTGCTTAGAATAGGGACGGCGTGTAAATACATGTAAATCATGGACTACCAACACAACCAGAATTCATTACGCGAAATCTGGCTTATCACCATTCCTATTTGCTATATGTATATTCTAAGGAAATCGTCTTGTCTAGAAATAGCAGAGCAGTCATATCATAACATTGTTATTTTTCTGCAAGCAAAGATTGTCATTCAATTTAAACTGTTTTAATTAAAACAAATTAGTATGTAGTTACAAAAACTGCAAACTCAAACATTTAGGGCCATTTGATTACGCCTGTGCTTTTTCAAACATTTTGTTAATTTAAAAATTATCTATTTATAGTTTAGCCTCAGCTATAATAAATTAACAAAATTAAAAAAAAAAAAACACAACTTTAAGAATTTTGATCGCAGCTATGAATTAGGGACATTTTTGATTGAATATATGTAGGTACCAAATATATTACCTTTCTTTGAAGTAGTCCAATGTTACAGATTCAGAATCAAATTCACTGTAGTCCGGCAAAGAGTCACTTTCAAATGAACTAAATCCGCCAAGTATATTCTGCTGATTATAGTCAGATTTATCAGACTTGAAATTATTTTTTACATTAAAAGCATTCGACATTATTAGTTAGGCAGATTTCTACTGTAAAGAAAATGTCCCATTAAGATCAAAATGGCGTCAACTTGTCCCCAATACTGTAATATGTGCGTTTTTAATTTAATATATTTAATGTCACAAAACACTATATATTATTAAAAAATAATACTGCTTTAGCTATGATGAGAGTTCTTCATAAGTGATTCACTGCAAAGTCGTAAAAAATAAAAAATAACTAACATTGGAGCAGCAGACTACCATCACTTTCTCTAGCAACAACTTTGAGAAATTAAAATCACTGCAAGTAGATCTTTGCATACTTATTATTATTTTCTTTGTTTATTTCATTTTCTGATTAGATTGCCTTGAAAAGTAACCTTTAAATTTGTTCTAAACATTTAAGGAAACTATAAAACACTAATTATTTATTTATGTCGTCTTGTTTTGTTCGTTTTGTTAGTAAATACCAATTCCATTTCCAATATTTTTAAACTGTTAAGTTGGATACACTTCAAGAGTGATAAAGTGAAAGTCAATTTGCAATTAATAGTTGGTAAAACTGATTAGGGCCAATTCAGAATGGGCGCAGCAGACCATAGCCCATACACGAAAGTTTTTAGGCAGTGAGAAGCACCGATAGAGCACCCTTTAAAACGTTTACTAAATAAAAATATATAAAACTCAACCAATCAGGGACTGGATTCCGCAACTATGAGTTTTCGAGTGTACACAAACTTTTGTGTACACCACTTTGTTCCGATTCCGCAAAAGTGGAAATGAGTTTTTCTGTCAAAATTGTGTACACTTTAATTAATATTTTCTCATGGCCATTTCGGTCGTGAATTTTGAATAGGTATCTGTGAGTTTTTGTCAAACGGTATTTTCAAAATTATTTGTTATGTTATTTATTTTACCATTCTCTAAGATGAAGTCGCCTTATACTAGTGAATTCATGTAACTCATTTCTTATAACTAAACTTAACTTCTTCAAACAGACTATTTTCTCACTCAAACAACATTCAGCACAGAAAATTTTCATTCAGCACTTAAGTGTACACAGATCCTTACGGAATCGCTTGAAATCCAAAAGTGTACACTTGCGCTCACGTGAGTTTTTCAAATCGTGTACACTTGCAAATTCTTCACAGTTGCGGAATCCAGCCCCAGATGAAATTTTACACCCGTAAATCGAATTAAATTAAAAAAAAAAATTTCTTGTGTCCAAGTGATATTTCAATCGCTTATAAGCACTCTTATAAGAAATTAAACTAATTCCGACTTTAATTTTCAAAAGTTATTCTTAACTGAATCCTGCATATGGGCAAGAGAGATGGCGCATGGTAAACACTATCTTTACTTTATTCTTTCTGCAGTGATTGCATCTGCAGCCAACATAAAACATCGAATAGCATAAGTAAACGTTCGGTAAGCAATATTTTGTGTTGGTAGCTCCAACTCTGCCATAGGGCAAAAGAGAGAGCTGTAAAACTTGTGCCATTCTTTCCTATAGGAAAATGGCAATACGCTCAGTCCATTGCAAAGAGGTAATAACTAAAGGAGATGCAACCATATGTACATGAGCGTACCCAAAATTGCCCTGCATTTGTGTATGTTTCATTCCGCCGTATTTAGTCTTCGCTGTCAAATCCATACTTAGGTTTGGTTTGTTTTGGGCTTGGTGCATTGACGCAGGAAAACCCGTGAAATAACCGTAGGGGCACGAAGCAAATATTACTCACAAACTTTTCACCACTGAAGTTTTCTTTTTAATTATTAACTTTTTTACGTACATGTTTGCAAATTCAGTAAATACTTTTGAGTATATGAATATAAAGGCGATTAAAATTGCACATAGGTTATACAATTGTGTACAGGTGTACTAATTTAACAGCGCTTATGAACAAACGATATTAGTGCCAATGTGTTAGAATTGGGTACGTGATATTTTCTCATTTGCATCTCCTTTAGCTCTTACCTCGTTGGTCCATTGTTTTAAGTCAGTGGACGAAACGTAGAAATTCGGCCGGTTTTTGCGCCGCGAGCGTCGCATACGGTAGTAATCTCTGATCAGACCTCGCGATGCGTCGAAATTTAAATCTGTTCACAATTTACGTCTGTTTTTCAAAAATTCTGATTTGTAAGCCCATCCGGAACCAGATTCTTTGTTGACAATTACGTGACAGTTTAAAAATTTGCCTCGAAGTACAATAGTTTATAAGAATAAATGAAATTGAAGTACATTTCATAGTAATGAATAGCAATTTTATTGTGCTGCTTACTTTATTACATGTGAAAATATTAACTGGATCGCATATTAAAAATGATAAAGACACAGTTACTTTGAGTACACCAGAGTTTAATCCATTAGGACCTCTGGTGAAATGCTCTTTCCTTTCATGGGAATTCTTGGATTGTTCGGACCCACATGACCACAAAGGAAATATAACAGCTAAAGAAGAAATGGGACATGGCTGTGTAAAATTTGGAGGAACATATTACGAAGATGTGGAGAAAACTAAGGGTCAGTGTACTGTTCTACCAGATATAGAGTGTTATGGTCCCAGATCATTTTTACGAGATGGATTTCCTTGCGTAAAATACACAGAGCACTACTTTGTAACGACATTAATATACAGCATCCTTCTTGGATTTCTCGGAATGGATCGATTTTGTTTGGGGCAAACAGGAACAGCCGTTGGCAAACTCTTAACACTAGGAGGAGTTGGAATATGGTGGGTTATTGATATTGTTTTACTGATAACAAACAATCTTGTACCAGAAGATGGTAGTAATTGGAATCCATATGTATAGTTTTGATTTTTTTTTTAATAGAGAGTTTAATTAAGTCAATTTATTGTGTTTAAATTCTTCCCTCAGTATATCTTCAGTTACCTAGGGATTTGGAGAATCATTTCATAAGAAACTGAATGAAAATTTTTGTCAATTTGAAGTTATAATGCCTAACCATAATTTGCAGTACAGCACCATACAGTTAAGTTCATAGCAGTGTGTCTGTACGCTCTAGATCTTCCTACTCTCCGATCAAAAACTCAGAAGGCAATTTAGGAGTCTTAAGATGGCTACACACGTACAAGCCATATTGCCCAGTTGTATGATTTGAATGAGCGTGTGTAGCGCAAGGCGGAGCTTGAGTTGAGATTGAAGTCGGCCATGGACGAAATCGGACGAAACTATTGCGACTTGGCTATAGAAATGAATTAAAGTTTGAATAAAATGGAGGCAGAAGTTAATATCCGATTTTGTCTAGTTCAATTCTATAGCGAAGTCTTAAGTTTTGCTTGTACGCAATTCAATAGTTTCGTCCGATTTCATTCATGCTCTCTCCTGATATTTGACACATACGTTCATGTAAATCAAACGACTGGGCCATGCACAAGTTGCAAGATTTGCTTGAGCGTGAGTAGCGACCTTTAAGTGTACATTTATCAAACGGAATTAATGATTAAACTTTATTTCCATCCTTTTTCTTTATATCTCCGTAGCCAAGAATAAAGGAGAAAATATTTCTGGATTTGGCTAAATTTCATCGATGAATACAAGCTGGAGTCCCCTTCAGAATTTTGCTTTTAATTTTTCCCTTTCAACACTAGGACTAGTCTTACAAATAAAAAACGCGAAAGAGATACTTTAAAAATCAGCTCCCCATCATAAAAATTGCGTTCCAAGAATACGCATAGGTAACGGCACTTATCTCAAATCATGTCAACAGTCAATATCATCTAGCCCGTGTATGATAAATTTTTTTCATCACTAAAAACATTGCCTAAATAATATTTTTTAAACCATAATTTCCCCGTATTTTCCAAATTGCAATTTTGGTGGCGAAAGTTGTGTGGTTTAAGTGCCTTCGGAAAACATTAGCCTAGTTTGTTTTATCGAAAATGGAAACTACAGACAGAATGCCAGTAAGGGCTAACGCAGCTTGCTATAACAATTTATAAAGAAGAATGTGTACAGAGAAATTAATAAGTAAATTAACCAACGATTATAATAACTCTTCGCCCATAAAATAGAATTACCTTCAAAAGCCCTTCCTAAGCCATATTCAAACTATCCTTTCTTTCCCTAATTTTAGGTATAAGATAAGATATAGCCGTAATTTTGATTATATTGTACTGGGATTTTTTTACCATTACACTTCCATGGCAAGTACTTAGTTGAAAGATATATTCAGAATTTTAAAGAAGCAAGAAACGTTGTACACATTCCATGATAAGACGTATGTACGTATTGAATGAGGAAAGCATGGTGAAAGCTTGGTTTTGTATTATTCAAAGGACACATACAGAAGAGTATAACAAAGTATATTTAGTGGATCTCAATATACTTCAGAAGGTACAACGTTTTGTTAAAATTTATATTTTAAACGTTATAACTGACTTTTTACAGCCGCAAAACTGATTTTTTGCAGTTAATTCATATACACACCGTTCCTATATTTAGCATACATTTCTTCCTTTCCTTCTTTCACACCCATTAGTACTCTGTTGTGAACATTTTTCTTAAGAGTAGAGAATTTGAACGACTTATCAGTTCCTCACAACGATGACATTTTCCACCTTAAAAAGCAATGATTTATTTCTTTTACAGTTATTTCTAAAACCATTTATCATATTCAGAAACTAATTACATATCGAATTAGGGGACAAAATGTAGATGCGATTTCATCCTACATACAAGCTTTAACATGCATAGTTAAAATTTTTATAGCTTCTCTTGTAAGTAATAAAACTTTTATGTAGTACCCATTTTGCAATAAGATTTAAGCTCGGGTGCAGTTATAAAGGAGGCCTTTGCCACTTGGGCTTGTTCGGAAGGAAAGCAAAGCAACCTCGATAGTGGATTTGCTTTGGAACTTGCAGGGATATTTTTGTTTCTTAAAGAAGGTTGTCATGGGGTTTTTTTTGTATCAGGCTGGTTAAATTTAAATTGTGTTGTTGCGGAATGGAAAAGAATTTTGGGTCTTACACTCTTTTGTACAGGAAGACGACCAAATAGATAATTTTCGCGTGATTTAAAATTTTTAGCTGGTACCTTGAAACACTAAAATCCACATTTCTCTGTAAGTATTCCATGGATTTTCATAATTTCTTTTTTAATTATTGCCAGGATATTCGGTGAATCTATAATTTGATTTGAAAATTCTTAGGTTCTTAGGTAAAAGTATGTGAAGGTATCAGGAATGATGTCAACTTATCAGGAAAAAATGGAATGACGTGGAAAATCCTAGGTACTTCATAAAACACAAACAAAAGCAGATACAGGACCCTTTTTCTTACTTCTCAACAACTAAAACAGCCGACAGTTTGCTAGTTTAAAAAAAAAAAATTCTCCGAGTTACAGAATTTCCAGTGCAGAGTTGAGGCTGAAATAGATTATGAAACCACCACTCATAAAATTTTTTGCTTGTCTAAGCATAACCTATCCATAGCCTCCAGGTGCACATACTGGACACCCTGTATAAAAACAATTTCTTTTTTTGCAGGTTTGATGTATTTTGGTCAAACTTTCTTGATTTTTTACTTCTTGATCCCGTTGAGATTCCAACTTAAAATTTTAATATGTTTTAGTGGATAGTATAAGGTAAAAAAAAAACGAATAAAATCAAAAGTACGTGTTCCAGGATATTCAAGGATAAAATCCTTATCCGTCGGCGTTGTTAATGTAATCCGAATAATTGGCATCTACTATGTGCAGAGAGTCCGCACGGCACATCTGCATATACACGGACAGCCAAGCATCCATTAAGGCGCTGGATGCTGTGTTGGTTAAATCAAAATTGGTGCAGTTATGTAAGACTGGCCTTGAGGAACTGACTACACGGCATAAGGTAACCGTATGCTGGGTACTCGCCACAGGGATATTTCAGGCAACGAGATGGCGGTTATGCAGTATCACCGACGATATAGGTAACGGCATTTATCTCAAATCATGTCAATAGTCAAAACCATCTGGCCCTTACATGATAGATTATTGTCAGCACTAAACATTAGTTAAATAATTTTTGTTATACCATTATTTCCCTGTATTTTTCAAAGCAGGTTTATTGGCAAAAGTGCGTTCGGAAAAAATGAGCCTAATATTTATTTGATCGAAAATGGGAGCCACAGTTAGAATACTAGGAAACGCTTGCACGCAACTTGCTATACCTAAAAATTTATGAATATTCGAAAGTTGGTAAAAATAAGAAGAATGTGTAGAGAGACGTTCAATTGAAATAAATAAGTAATTTAACCAACTCTCGATTATGTATAATAATGGAGTGAATGCAATCAGCGACCTGTGAGAAATTCCACAAAAAATTTAGATTACCACTGCTGTAATTACGTATTACCATAGATGGCACAAGAACTAGATGTCGCATGGCATACTAAAACAGAGTATACAGATTGTGAAATGGGTAGTGTATTCTGGAATGGACCATAACATATTGTAGAGCATGCCAAAAGCAAATATTTTTATAATAGCAGTTTTGTATACATTTAACCGACTTCTTCCATACTTCAGATACGAAAAAATATGAATCACTCGACGCATACATCATTTTAAATCTTGTGGTCCATTCCGGAATGGACCACCCCGCCTTATAAATTTTGTATACTTTTTTGGTACTGTATGCGACATCTAGTTCTTGTGCCATCTATGGTATTACGCATTATTAAGAACATACCATGGTGTTCTCGGTACTTTCTCGTCTATAGTAGACTGAAATTCACTAAAAACAATTAAAAAAGCTAGAATTGGTCTAAGACCCATTCTCATGATACCTTAAATGAATGCCCGTATAAAATTTCGTATGGTCATCGATCTATGCAAGTTTGATTTTTAAAGTGGTTTTTCGCATTTATGTATTTCTATAACGGTTCGTCGGACAGAAAAAAAATGATTATAACCAATTTTATAGGATTTCGTATTCTGAAGAAGTTTTTGCTACAATAAAAATGTCTAGGACTGATCGTTTTCACAGTATATGTAAACAACCTAAATTTTTATATGACAACAGAAAAAAAAAAGATGCCCGATATAGTCCATTTTTGAAATTTTACTTGTTATTACTATAAAAACACCATGTATAAAATTTCAGCTTTCAACGCGTTCTCTGGCAGTGTCCAAATATATAGTGGAAAACGAAATTTTTGTATGGCAACGTCATAGCGATTTTTACCATAAAAACTAGAGGGGAGCGTACGTGTGAGGTATTGCAATGATAACTTCGGCAGCATTTAAATTTCAATAAACTATCTCCCTCACAATTTCTGTAAAAAATGCATGTCATCATAATGTAAATCCTGCTTTATGTGAGTGTTCAATCCATTTTGCTCTACCATCATTATTTCTGTGCGTTACAAACGGAATGATAAACTTAGTATACCCTATAGATTTCATCTAGGGTATAATATAATATCAATGAATTTGCAAAGTGCATTGAAAATGCAGAAAAAAAATATCGAACTCTTCCACCCAGCGATCAGAGAGATCTCATCAGTGTGCTAATCTCTGATCTTCAAAGGCCTTTTTTCCCATAATTATAGGTACATATAAGAAAAGATGTAACAAAGATTTTCATTTTACCGCTACACTTGCCTATAATTATGGTAAGTAGGTAGTTGAAAATGCAATATTCAGAATTTTAGAGAAGCAAAAAACACTGTATCTACACATTCTATGAGAAGACGTATATGTACGTATTGAATGAGGAAAGCATGGCGAAAGATTACTTTTGTATTATTCAAAGGACACAAACAGAAGAATATGTATGACAAAATATATGTGGAGGACCGCAATATCCTACATAAGGTAGGTACGTTCTGTTAAAATTTACATTTTAAGTAATTTTAATTCAAAATCTATTTTCGCAAAAGTGTCTATTGAATCAACTCTGTAAATCGATAATGAAACTGCCATAATTTTTCATTTTCCAAAGATTTCAAAGCTTAGCGAAGCTTTTGCAAATCCCACTCACAAATAGTGACAGGATTTCTCATTCCAAATGTATTGTAAGTAGGTACTTACTCTGTGTTTTTTAGCTTTTATATTACATAAAATACAATATTTCCATCGACTGAGGAAACGACTCACAATTTTTCTCAAAATTGTTGAGCATAAAAGCACAGTCCAGTCAGTTTCAGTATATTATGTAGGCTATATAGACTCTACAGATTTCTCTTCTCAAAAGCTTTCAAGTTCTATAGATAGCTATCCACTGCTTTCGTTTCAATAATGAACGTGGTGAAGTAGTTTTGTTTTGAATTTTCTACGTGACGTTTACTCCGTGCAAGCTATCTTTTCTCATCTAAGACGAATCTTTCTGCTGCATTTATTTTTCTTTTCCACATTAATTAGACTAGATACCGCTTAAATTCTATGAATGTAGACAGAAATAGGTGTCGAACAGTGTTTACCTAGTAGGTATACATATATTTCGAATGGTAAAATATTTCCAGTGAATTGTGAAGTGTCTCGTGGGGTAGCAAAAGCAATGAGCATGTGACACAGTGAGAGTATCTAAATCCAATGAATGCATATTTATCTAAGTACAGATATACCTCCTGGATGTGGGTTACATACCAATAGTGTAGTGAAGTGAATGCCGCAAATATTGTGCGATTATAATACCAACCAATGTGCCAATAAAGGTAAGCTCTACATAAATTTCCTCTACAGAGGGCAGGCAAAATAGCCAAATATTTCAGACCTATACCAAACGTTAAGGATTTTTCTTGCGTACTGTTGTGCGAAAGAACAGAAAAATGTATACTTTCGCGTGAGCATGATGTTAAAAATAGACCCCCAGCGTCTTTAATTTTTACAAAATTAATCAAGAGCCTTTGAAGATAAAAAAAATAAATAAATAAAAAAATAAATTTATATATAATCAAATTAGTATAAGTTTATAATTTGGTTTATAAAATTGATAAGAATATTTATATGCTGAGAGAATGGCACACTTGAGACTTTTTATTTTTTTTTATTGTACGTTGCCAAAGCTTATTGGAATTACTTATGTGTCATTTTACACCTCTGGCAAGAAAGAAAATAAGGTCGGATTGGATCTAGAGTAAGCAACGGCATCAGGAGCAAGTGAGTAGTCTGATGGATGGAATGGTGAAGTGAATTCTTCTCAGGCATGCTTCATTTATATATACCCACCTCCCCCTCCAATTTCGAATCACACAGGACCAGGAGAGCTTTTTACTCAAACTCAGTCTCATCTTAGACCATATACATATATTAACTTGTGAAAAGTTAGAGAGAACCTTCTGAATGTTTTTGCATTAAGGACTATTTTTATCAACAATGTTATAAATCTACTTGGCTACTTTTCCAACTTAAATTTAATGGAATTATGAAAATTAGCAAAAGAGGTTTTCCTCGTCACGTCTCTCACAGGTGACCTATCTTTCCGTTTTTAAATTTTCATGAGTAATGGAATTGAAGTGATGGATGAATAAAAAACTATATGTTGTTGGAAACTTATACGCTTCTGGTGTATCGTTTTTGATCCTGTCATGGCATGGAAATTCTATGTTGGAAATGGGAGGAATTTCCAATATCGATATCCTATGTTAAAATCGACTTCATATAGAATAGTTACGTGCACTTTAAATTAAATCTTACGAATGAAATTGGCCAGTGTCAAATTAACATGGGCAATATCATTATTATATTAGATTATATCTAATGCAGAAGCAAGGGCACATTTACACGTGGATGGAATTTTTACAGCTATATTTTCTAGATAGATTCCAGTAAAAAATATATATAACATGGAATTAATGTACAATGCAAATGTAGATAATTAGGTACGTGAACCACAATGGACCACAAATGGTGTAGCTGATTGTAGGTGTTACGTAGTCACCCACTCTAACCTATATATTTATGTGAACTTAAAAAAAATCTAAAATAACATCCTGAATTAAAAAATCTCACTTCCGAATTTTCCGAACCAAAGAGGAAAATAAACTTTCGAATTTTCGTTTGAGAATTTCAAAATTAATAGAAATTTATGAACTGGAAAGCAAATATTGCCCCTCTGAATTTGTTCGTTTGATTCCTAATCGAAAATGGATTTAAATCGAATTCGACAATAGTTTCCCTTATTTGATTTTAGTTGCACGATTTCAATATTTTTTCTCCATCAGTCGATTTCGTGATTTAAAAAGAGCATGATCCAGGAACGTAAGAAATTGTTATTTCTAATATCGCGATCGGTTAGAGCGGGAAAAGTTATTTTATGTTAATGTTCCAGTTTAATGGAGTCAGCTCAGCAGCATTACAGGATAAAAATGTGATTTAAAGATTTAGGAATTGTTTATTAGATTTCGTCACTTTTGGACGACTGACGGCGACGATTGCATGGAATGTGTTCGTACATGAAATAGAATTTTTGCTTTTGATTTTCTATATTATTTTATGCATAATTCTTAAATGGTGACCATAATCATATTATTCAATGAAAAAAAAAAAAAAAAAAAATGGCAATTTCCACACCGCAGTTTTTGAAAATATATATTTAAAGTTTAAAATATTTTTGCCTGTACTGCCATCTGACATACGGTTTGTAAAACATCCTTTCTTTTTTTACTACTGCACAATGATATAATGGATTTATTCAGAATCATTCATGTGTGATATAATAAAAAAAGTATATTTTAGTTGATTTCTAACATCTTTTATGTAGTAACGTGAAATGTTTCTGAAAACATTCAGACCAGTAGAGATACTTAATTTTACATTCAATATATATTTCTCAGTGATATTAATTAAAATAAATTTTATTATTTTAGAATTACTGCAAAGATGGCTCTTGTTATGCTTCCATCAGATTTACCATGGTGGACATCAGTTGAAAAAAGTTTAATTACTATTCAGGCAGCCGAAAATTTTGATATAATTTTGGAACATATGCAAAAAATCCATGATTTATGCAAGTATTAAGACGCAGAACTAATAATTATTTCACAATGAAATAAAATTTTACAATTTTTTTTCAGTGTTAGTTTGGATCCAGATGATGACGAAAAGGACTGTACCTTTTTGGATAATTTCAAGAAATATTTCAATAACGATTTAGAAGCACAAGAAAAGGAACTTTTAATAAATTCTGTAAAATTAATTGCTAAATATGCGCAAAAAATCAAAAGTTTACGTCCACCACGTGGCTTAAGTTTCAGTTTACAACAACAAGGTAATTTCACTTTTACCTGTGTATTTCATTTGCTCAGATATAGGAAATAGGTAGTAGGATTTATTATAGTAGTTATTATTTTAAAAATCATTATGTGCTTAGATCTCGTCAATTAATGAGTAATCATTGTTTGAAACTGGTCATATGATTCGTGTTGTGTTAGAAATGCGTGTTCAAAAAGCCTCCTAAAGGAGTTTTTACAACAGTTTTGAAAGCAAAAGTAATGGATATATTTTCGCAAAATAAATCACGGAAACGTATCTACTCAAAGATAAAAAATTAATGAATTGTAATGTTAATAATTTCTGAGGTTTTTTTTTCTTCTCTCAAAATGTAGAAGTTTGAAACTCTATTTTGTATAAGAAACTAGTTTTACCATTATTGACAAATAAAGGAAATATCGTTTTTCTAAACAATTTCAAATGCTATTACCAGCCACTAGAAGCTTCAATCTTCAAACGGAAGAAAGTCGAAGCTACGTAGCTACCATGTGGCCGGTATTCAACATTTGTAACGATATTTTTACCCATTTCCCGTTGAGCTATTGAGATAAAATGTACCTATAGATCTTCAATGACAATAAATTTTTGAACTTTTGTATAATATAAAACCAATTTGGTGGCTACATGATGGCGGACGAACTTTGCCATTAATGATCTGATTCGATTAAAAATCAATATCTGATGGGTTATCGCAGTCGCGGATCACAAATTTTTGGAAAAAGTTTACAAAATCAATATTGGCAGACAAATGATATCTTGCGGACTTGGAGTTAAGGATTACAGATCTTTGAACAAAATTTAGAAATATCTTTTATTAACTTCAATTGTTAGTTATAATCAAATCTTGTAATCTGATCGACTTGAAACTTGTACATACCACATTTAGTTCAGATGACAAGACAAAATTTTGTAACATTACACATTTCCAAAAGTCTAGAAGCTAGTTCGAAGGCTCATATTATCCGAAGCTTCGAGTCGAACCCTTCGAATCATGAACATTGTATGAATGCTTCAACATTTTTTGAAAAGTCTAGGTATGAATGCTATAATGTTGGATGGCGCAGTTATTTTTACGGCGATATATTAACTTTTGGGAGCAATTCAAGGGCATGTTCAACAAAATTAATACATATTAAAACAAATAAATGGTTTAATTGATAAATTTATTTTAAAATTAATTAAATTAAGCTTTAAAATTCAACTATTTTATTTAAAAATATCATTTATATCCCTAGTAGAAATTGCTCACAGTTTTATTTTGTCTCCTACCCCGCAAGGGGCAGTTTTTATGTAAACCAATACTAATTTGACTGAAAAGTATCAAGGTGTTTGCAGTTCATAAAGAAACATATAGAAAATTAAGTCCCGATGAGCCTCCTGATGAGTATTCATTAAATCTCATCGAAGGGCTCATTGAAAAGCATGAAACTGCTTCCTATTTACTAAACCAGCAATAAATAAATATTTGTTATTGTCATCACCTTGTCAGATGACATTTCTATTAGGAAAATTTGAATGGATTTTTGTGATTTATTTATTTAAGTTTTTAAATTAATTTTTTGATTTGGATTCAGCGGAAAGACTGTCGCCGGTATGCTGAACAAGACGTTATGCCCAAATCCTTACGCCTCATGACACTCATTGACATGATCCTTAATAAACTCATCGTGACACTCAGTGCTACGCTCATTAATAAGCTCATCGTGACACTCATTGACATGATCATTAATAAGCTCATCGTAACGCTCATTATGTACTCATCGAAGTGCTCATCTAATATTGTAAAATGCACAAAAGAGAAGCACAGCATACATTTCTAAACAAATGAAAGAGATGCAATTCTCATGCACACTATCTGTGAATAAGTAAATAAATGAGTTTTTTCCCGAATTTGATTCAAATGCGAAAAAATTTCATTAGTACGTTCATCTGGTTGCTCATGAGGAGCTCATTGATGAGCTCATCATGATATGTCTACCAGGGATTGTTATTATACAGTGATGAAATCTGTATGTGTTGGATCCATACGCTTGTTTGCTTTTGTCTGTTCCTCCAGCAAAAATGATAAAACTCATCTTCCATTTTGAATTTTAGTTGAATACAATTTTAAGAGTTTATTTTTATCGAAGTAGTCAGCCAACTTTTTGAGCAACATCTCAACGAGAAGAGAGTAAATTTAGCATTAACATTTTTAAGCCAGTATGAGTTTCAAATTTTATAATGAACTATATTTACATACATACTCTCATCATAACGCCAATTCCATGAAAAACTCCTGAAAACACTTTTTAAATTATTCAAAAATAATTTCAAGTAGGTACTTCGATTTTTATAATTCAACCTAAACAACACGTGCAGACCACATGCTTTGAAGCTTCGAAGTCGAACAGTTCGAAACTTCGGCAAAACATTCACTTCGAAGGATTTGACCTCGGAAGCTTCGAATCACCTGTGTGTCTCTGAAGTTAATTAAAAATTTCTAAACAGTTTCGATTTTCTTACTCTCTGAAATAGAATTAATCTTATGAATTTTTCTAATATATATATATTTTTTTTCCAGCTGATACTATACAAATCGACCGTTACTTTGCAGCTGCTTTATTAGCAAATGCATTCTTTTCAACATTTCCCAAAAGAACTGAAAAAACGCATCCAACTTTACAAGATTTTAATTTTACAAATTTTTTTCGGAGTTTAGATTGGTAAGTAAATAATTCGCAAAGTCAATTTTGACGACTTTATTATAATAAAAACTAAAAAGGAATATTTACTTTGTAGTAAATGTCAAAGAGTCAAGTTACATTGTTTTTTGTACTACTTTGATTGGTTAAATCAACAGGAAAGTTTTCAGGATTGCATAAAAGTTTCACGTAAAGTAATGCCAGGAAAACAATGGCTTACAATAGAAGATTGGCTGGAATGTAGTCTTCCCCTGAGTCAAATAGATGTTAAACATCAAGGACGTATCGAGAATTGTTTCGATCGAACAGTTCAGGCTGTATTCACATCACCACGTATTGGTGGACGGGTACTACGAAGCGGAAATTCTCAAGAGTGTCTACAATTATTTACAAATCCGGAAGCATTGGCTTGTTTGTTATTCGTCGAAGCACTGGAAGATAATGAAGCATTAATAATTAAAGAAGTCTACCAATTGGCTACTGTTATGGATCCTAAAAATAAAGCATCTGTAGAAATTTTGAAGGAGCCACGCAAAGTATCATTTTGTTGCTTTGATGCTGAAAACTATCTAATTCTTCCTGTTAATCAATTTGAAGAAGATAATATTCTTCGAGAATTAAATAAGTGCCTTTTAGCTTTTAGACAAAACTCCAATTGTAAAATGTTTGAGAATCAAGAAATTAATTCGCGAAAGGGGCATAATACTCGGTTGTCACCGATTGGAGAAAGCGGAAGCAATTCTCCATGTGATTTAACTACAACAACAATAATTGTAAATCAGCCGTCCACAGTTAGTAGTCCATTATACTCGGAAGCTGGAAGCATTGATAAAGGTATGTTTAAAGATTTAATTAGTATAAATGTTGACGAGATAAGTTTGTGGAAGAAATATGTGTATAAAAATTACAGCGCCATCTAGTTAGTTATCATAGTATCAATAGTTCTCTTCAATCGATAAAATACGATGAAAAAAAATCAAAATTTTTATTAAAAACGCAAGCAATATTCATTTACAATAATTTTAAAAGTAAACATTTAACGATCTTTATTATTTGCATGCAGGTATTGAAGTAAGAAAGCAGTGGTTAAAACCAGGTACGTACAAAAAAGGTCCTGTGATTTCTACTAGCTCTACAGGAGCACAGCGTAGAGGTCGTTTTATAGTATTGGGGTCATCAGGAGAATGTCTTCCAGTTAATCGGGTCTCTTTAACTCGTCAACGCAGTAGCAATGCTTATTCCAGTTGCGATTCTGATGAAGAGTTTCACAGTGCCAAAGGCAGTTTTGATGATAGTGATGATGATGAAGAAGACAAAGCATTCAGCAACATTTCAAAAGAATTAGACTCACCGGAGAAGCGAAAAACATTTGTGAAAAAATTACAAGAAGCTTTGAAGAATTCAAGTAGTTATACTGAAAGTACTGCAACCAGTTATGCGGTGGGAATTAGTATATCAGGATCACAAGATGGTGATGATGTGGTAAGGTAAGAAAAATGTACATATGTATATTGGAAAGCTCATTATAAATTTGCTGTTCTATGTTACATGAACTTTAATATTAGTCTAGACTTTAGCTTCGCAAATTAAAAATTGTGAGAATTTTTTTTTTTCAATTTAATCGCGCTTGCTTTTTTAATCCATGTTATTTTAGCAATTTTCGTAATATTTTTCTAGATTACGACGAGGTGGCTCAACCGGATTTGTTTTAACTGAAGATTGTCTTGATGAAAATTTCTACAGAAATTCTTTGGAACATGAAAAAAAATGGCTCGATAAGTTTCGTAATAAGCAAGTAGCTCTTCATAGAAAGGACACTAGTGATTCATCCAAATATAGTTTTAGTACTGAATGCAATTCTGAGCTGGAGGAAGTCCTTGATAGATTTTCCAAGTAAATAATTATTAAGAATTTATCTGAAAATGAAATTTACCATTTCTCTTATCTTAATATAGATGGTTAGATGATCCAGAGCAAAAATATGAAGAAGAAAAACCTGATCCACGAAATGAAGCAGTACTGAATTTTGCAAATTCCTTACTCAAACGAACGCTAAGCGAAAGTTTCGTTGGTATACCATTAACCGATGGATGTGCCACAAGTATTGGTATGTATGAATTAATTGAAACAAATTATCTTCAATCGCTTCCAAGCAGGACCTTCCTCCTCCTCCTCCTCAGAAGATGCACTGATTCAGGAATACAAGAAGAACAACAATACACCTTTACTAAGTGCCAAATCACTCTCTCTAGAGTTAGCAAAATTTAAACATCAGTTAGCTGGTCAAGTGGTGTGTATGATAAAAAAATAATCAAAAAAATACAATTTTCCTCAAAATAGGGACAACATTTTCAAAAATAATTTCTTTTAGGCGTCCCAATCGGCGAACCAAAAACGATCTCGAATTGGCAATTTAAATGCAGTTGCCACAGGAAACTGGGGATGTGGTACTTCACGAATGGGAGACGTTCAACTTAAAATGGTCATTCAATGGATGGCCGCTAGTGTAGCAGATTTACCTGTTCTAGTGTATTGTACCAATGGTCATCGACAGTTGACTAAGGTGATGAATATAACGTAGGTAATAAGCGAATCACATTATATTAAGGAAGATTTTTTTACTTTTCAGTTGGATACGTTAATCAGAGTCCTCAGAGACAGGCAGTGGACTGTTGGGCAACTAGCAATAGAAACTTTAAAATATGCCAAAGAAAATATCGAAAATACGAACGCATTTACAAATAATTCTCGAGATTTTTTTGAAAAGTTAATTGGAATTTGATATTCCTTTTAGTAAAAAAAAAAAAACAATTAATTATTAATTATTACATTACAATTTTACACTTATTTGGGGTGGTTTTAAATATTCTATCCCCCTAGCCAACTGAACAATTCTGGCCTCAGAAAATGAATATACACTTTATAACAAAATTTTATTATGTAGTGTAAATCAAAGTCTTCCTTTTACAAATCAAGAGAAAATACGAAATTTTTCAGTAACAGTGAAAATACTATAATGATAATAGGCTCAAACTAATTTTTTTATGAAAAAGGCAGTTTTTCTTTTTTTGAATTTCTATTAAAAATCAAAGTTATCCCGATTTTGGGAATGAATTATAATGTCCTTTTAAGAATAAACAAATAGAAAAATAGTTTTTTCTTTTCATTAAAAAAAAAAATAACATCTACAGCTATAACATTAGAAATTGGAACAACAATAGTAAATTTACAATTTCAAGGAACTCATTTCTCAAATTTTGAACTTTTTTAAAGACCACTTCGATTTTGTTTTGTTTTAAAAAAGAATATAATCATAATAATAAAACGGTTGGGAAGTGCTCTTAAATAGCTTAATTGCCTAAAAGTAATTAAAGGTTGTGATAGTAGAAATTGTTCCACTCTCCAGTCTCTAGACTTGAAAGAAGGAAACGGAATCCTTTAGTGCCTATACGTTACACACAGATTAGCTCACGTGGTATTCAACCTGGTTATATCTGATAAAGCATAAGAATTGCATGATTTAAATACGGTGCACTATTATACGCCCCATACTACCTGAGAACGTGTCGACATGCAGTACGTTTACATGAATACCTGAAGTATATTTGAAATATGCTTGAAGTAATCAAAATATCATGAAAACGCTCATTTAACGCATAAATCTCAACTTAAGTAATTGGAAAATTAAATTCAAGAAAAATTCAAGACAAGTAATTGGAATTAATTCAATCAACCGCCTTACCTCAGCTTCAAGTGGATTTCAAGTCAAGTACTCAAGTATTCATGTAAACGTACTGATGGAGAGCACAAGTTTTGTACACTGCTGTTTCATGAAAATTGCAAGTACAAGTTCCAAAATAGAACAAATTCGGGCAACCCCTTTTTGGTGTTGCCATACAAAATTTTGGGTTTTCATTATATATTTGGTCACAGAGAGCTGTATGCAGCGTTTTCATAAAAATAGTAAATAAACTTTCAAAAATGAGCAAAATCGGGCAACCCCTTCTAGTGTTGCCATATAAAACTTTGTGTTTTCACTATATTTAACTTTTTATTTTCATCTAGGGTATAATATTATTGGTCTTAGACCAATTATTGGTCTTAGACCAATTATAACTTTATCTAAATAATCTAAATTGGTGGTATTTTCTTCACTTCAAAATATAAGTACAAATGCACTTCAATGAATGAAATACTAAAGTAGAAAATACAATACTATGTACGTAAACACATATTTACCAACTCTGACATATGTGCACAGAATAAATCGCTTATAGTAAAACCGTCATACATATAAAAGAAATGAATTTTTGTTATATGATTTAAAAACAAATAATATTATTCTCTTCAATTTTCGTTTTGTGCGTATTTGCTTTCAAAATTATTTTACACAGTTTTGTCAGGAGTGGCCGAATTTTTGAGCCGGCTGACTTTAGGAGCATCGCTACCCTATCAAAAACTGTAACTTGTTTGAACACGCAAACACAGTTAACCTCGGTATTCATATAAGGAACTACGCGTAGTAAAATTACATTCTTCCTTCCTTAAAAACTTCTCTCGTGTGGGTTGGCCCTATAATTGTCATATCGTCAGGATTTCAATAATAAATTATGAAAAAATACAAATGTGTGCAAAACTGCATCGTTCCTTAGCTCTACAGCTTAAGCTATTTCCTTTTATTATTTTTTTATGAAGGGTAAACAATAAAAATCTACTCTGGAGAACATTAGCGTAACAAGGAATTTTTTCTGGGATGGGCCAGGTCCCCTAACACGTACATAGGTTTTAATAAACATTTTGTCTGCGAAGTATACCAGCTCATGAGTATTCCCAGCTATTGTCCGACATTTTTCTGCATTGTTCTGAGCACTTACAAGATATTGATATAATGCCTAGAGCCATTGAAATTACATAGATTAAAAAGAACCATAAAGTTTCTAAAGGTACAGAGAGTCTAAAAGTTACAGAACCCACAAGAAACATAATCTAAATTCTAGAACATAATTTCCGCTAAAATAGCTCTTCACACAAAAAATAAAATAATTCTCATAAAAATAAAAAAGTAAAATAATTCTCATTATACAAGTCGCAGACATCGCGTCACTATTTTTGTAATATGTGGTCTTCCTACGTGAAACCTTAACTCCGCCCCTAGAAAGCAAAAAAAACTAGATCAGCACTTTTAATCTAGGTGCTATAAATGCAGTTACGTGTGCACATTCGGGGCGATTTTAATAAGAAAAGCTTTTGAGATACGGCAGCCTTTGTCGAGGTTGCGATGTTAAGGTCAGAAAAACAACGAACAGTTTTCAATTATTTCCCATTCCTTATTATAATTATCGTTGAATGTTATTGAGCACCCGGAGAGAGAAAAGCATGGAACATCACTTATCTGTTAGTATTCAGCATTCACTCAATTTTTGGATAATTAGTTAGTCAACATTCGGCAATCGGCTGATATTTACTGCTTATCGAGACCAATGGCGTCAAGCATTTACGAAATAGTTTTAGTCGGATATTTAAATTATTGTGAAAATAGATTAGATGGAAAGTGCATGCTTTTCTTTAATCCCAATGAACCCAAGCGATACTCCTCTATTCCGTACAGTCCACTCAAAACATTCGACGCGATTTAAATTTTTCTTAAATCATAGGAAGTAGTGTTTATTTAAAAAATAAAATTTGCACGATTTTAAAAGAAAATTAAAAGAAAGTGGTGTGCAAGACTTTTGTCTTCCATATCCCCTTCTTTGCTTCTCTCACGTATTAAGGGAAAACAAATCAGAATCCTCAAGTTCCATACACGAAACTGATATGATAGTCAGGCCCTGGGTAATGCACAGTATTTATTCCAAGTACCAGTACCAGGACACATACTTGAAATATTTTAAGTACAAGTAGAAGTTCCGGTACTGGTACTTAAAGATTTTCAAGTATACTTCAGGTACTGATACTTATAAGGTTTAAGAGCTTTCGAAAATTCAAATCAGAAATTTTGAAAAATCTATAGCCAGTTAAATAACTGGATGAGGTTTCCATTTACGAAATATCATAAAATATCGTAAGAGCTTTTGCTGTTTTAATTTCTACATAATTTTGGTAGTTGTTCATGCAGTATTTGAGCTCGCCTTTAGCAAAACAAATGTCACATCAGATAATGATTGTTTTTGTGTAGCATTTACAAGACCTGCAAATGAAAATAAACGTTTCACAGGTACAGAGGGAGAGGCGAGGTGTTGCACTTGATTGCTAACCTCTTCGACAAAGGATATTGACTCAGCATGTCAATTTCTACACATATACATAGTATATTGCGCTAATTTTCTTTCTATTTGACTGAAGGCGGTAAGATTTCTTGAAGCACTGTCGAGATGCAGATAACCTCTATTATTAGAAAGCGTATTTAAATAATTTACAAGAGCTAAAGTACCTCGCGTTATGGCGATGCTTGTAGTAAGTGCGTTAAGTACCAGTATCGGGACTTGTACTTGAGAATTTTTTGAGTACAAGTACCGGGACTCGTACTTAAAAAACATTTAAGTCCAGGTCCTGGTACTGGTACTAATACTTAAATATCAAAAGTACTTTACAGGTCTGAAGTTAGATAAACATTTTAGATCTATTATTAACGTTTTTATTAAGCACTAATAAAGAGATAGTTAAAGTCTGTATACGCTTTAGTTTATACGGTTTTTTTTTTCTGCAAACTTATTTAGCATCTGTAGCACTGATAATTTGTTTTTAATTATCTCATTTTCAATGTTTATGAGTGCCATGTTCGAAAACCTCCCCTGAAGCACTGCTCTTAACCAAGTTTTAACTCGATGGAAAAGCTGCGTTCACAGCCGGCCGAGCTGACAGGAAGACCCAAAGCAAGCAGCTTTGCAATTACTAGTATAAATTTGGGCAGAGGTTTTTATTAATTTTTGTTTTCAGTTTTTCCAAATTTCCTACAATGCTCTTGTTTTGGGAACATATTATTTAATATTTTTATTTCAGCCTGTAAGGTGGAAATATCTACATTGAAAATATTTTTATAATTTTCTACAAATGCCTCTCCATGTGTGAGGTCAAAATTTGACTGTGCCAAAGGTAGATTTTCAAACCTATTTTTGAAGTTAGCGATAAAGTTGTCCATCACTTGGTTGTACCTAAATATTGTATGTATCTTCCAATATTCGGATGGCATTGGCTTTGTATCTGATGGAAATTGTTAAATTAATTTTACCTTGAGTGGACTTCATCAGAAAGTCTTTTGCTTTATCCGGTTGTCTGCTCCTTTCCGAGACTCGAGTAGGTTTTAGACAAATTTAATGTTTTTCTATGAATTTCTTGGTTTCCCGCAGACAATAAATACCTAGAGTGCTAATATAGTTTCATTCCATAATGTCTTTTAATTGTGGTAAATATTTCTTCCTTATAAAGATAATCAGCTTTATTACCTAATCCGTTGGGATTAGAATCGAAAAAAGCTTTTTTTCCGGAAAATTAAACAAAGTTTTACGAAATTTTCAAAATTTCATTGATATCAAAGGTTGCCAATTAAAATTTCCTTACAAACTGTCAACATAATTCTGCATGATTTCTCCTACGGATCACGCCTTTGTCAAAATTCAGTGGAATCAAAGCAATCTCAGAATAGTTTTCAAAAATTTTAAAAAGATTTTTATAGGTTTTTTTGAAGAAAAGAACTCATTAAAGCCTTTTCGATTCCGATCCAAACGGTTTCAGTTTAATTAAGCCTAAGACTGTACCAATTAACGAATGTTTTTAGGTAATTTTCATAATTTCCTAGAGGGGGGGGGGGCAGTCCGCATTCTGCGGGGCCGCTACCTAGTTACGTCAATACTGGAGAACTAAATTGTAATAACGGATTAAATTAATTTGAAATAACACCGCTACATTTAAAATAGTTCAATAAGAAGAAGGCCTGAAGTTCTTGTTTAGATGCTTCAATATGGCATTACTGTCACACCTCCCCACCCTATCAGAGCTGTGTATGGAGTGTGGATTTAATCGCCAAAATCCAAGTATGCACGGCGCACAATGGAAGATGGAACCAAACAAACTTTCAACACCAACCCCACATTATGTTTGTCTCGCTTACCCTTTCTCGATTGCAATTTCATTTTGGTTTGGAAGGGGAATAAAAGAAGAGGAAGAGTAACTTAAGTTGGCGCGTGTTGCTGGCTGCGGACTGGGGACGGAGGCTTGTGTGTTAAGTAGTAGTATATGCATAGTGAAATTTATTTGGCTTGCTCTACTCTACACTACTCCCCTGACAATCCCGTTAGCAGGCGGGTGAATGAAATGAAGGTGAATAAAAAATATAAATTAAAGCGAACCGGTCTTACATTGAACTATCAGAGGAAAGTCGTAAAACTTGTCACTGTTATTTTCTCTTCTATCGTCTGCAAATAATGCGTAATGCGCATAAAAAGAAATATACATAGTTCGTTGGCATACGTACGTCTACGTACCTTTCCTAATTATTGACATTGAGCCTATTTATGCATAAATTATGTTGTTGTAGGCCGGCAATGCTGCTCTTATTTCATAATCTGATGTATCCCATTCCCCGTCCCATCTTTCACATCCCATTTTCCATAATCACATCCCTCTGGTCTGTCTGGGGAATAAAAGTCTCATTCTTTCTCGTTCACGTTTTCATAATTTCCTATAACGAGGAGCAGCGTGTTCTCTCTTGAGGCCTCCCTCCCTCCCTGTCCATGTCGTGTAGAAAATCAACTCTTCCACATTTCACGTAATTTTTGTAAAGTTATTTTTATTTATTATGATAAAATAATAAATTACCAAATTATTCAAGTGTGAGTTCCTCCCTTCCACTTAACTATGAAACCAAATTGGTGACATCCCCCTTTTCATTTCCCCAAACACATCCCAACCATACCACACCAGAAGCAGAATAATAATTCCGGTTTCAGTTTTCTTTTCCACTGTTGTATAGATATATGCACACACACATCTCTACATTCAGCCAGAAATCTCCACTTCAATCCAAATTTCAACCGTTTCAGCAGTCTTTGACGAGAATTAAAGTGTTTCGGTTTAGCGGGTATTTGGTGTAATTAACATTCTGCAAGATATAGGTACTTCTTGCAATTATAAAATAAAACAATACAAAATTGCGGGTAAATTGTCTTATTACCACGGTGATAATATAAACCTAATAATAACAAATATTATTGATAATCCCGATTTTGTGAGTACGTGACCAGTGATTTTTACACCTTCAATTTATTTTTGTTATTTTGTGTAGTGTTTATTTATTATTATTATTATTCTTAGTTATGCCTGTGTAAAATATTATTTTCTGTGAAGAAGAAATGAAGCAATTTTGTGGATATCGTATATGAAAATTGTGTTGAATATTGTGCTTGATCAAGATAAACGTGGTGAACAGTGAGAGAGATTAGTGATGTATGACAAAAATATTTCATCGCAACATGTTTAATTTGGATACTATCGGATTTAGTGGCTGATTTTGTGGTAAGATTAATTGATATAAAATGTATTTAATGTAGAATTTCTTCATCATTTAAGAATTTACTACTTACCGAGTAGGTAGGTAGGGGAAATGCTGCTGCAAGATTGCCGTCGGCATTTTGTATTTTTGTTTTTGTTATACTAAATTTTTTATTTATTTTTTTTGTCTTCTGGAAATCTGTGCTTTCATACAAAATTCACCACGTGCTGTCATTACCAATAGTAGTGAGTTATAAAATTAATCACCTTATGAAGGTCACATTATTATCAAATAGAATAGGCGACTTGAATACGCTGTGTAGCCGGCGGAAACACCCAGAATTCCTTGGAAATTAAATAATATTAAATACATGCATATATACATTGCATCCGCATATTGGTATGTATTAATGTACCTTAACTTAAACTACAGAATTTTAGTCGCATTAATATCATCTACATATATACGGGATTAACTTTAATGGGATAATGAGTAAGCTTTCTCTAGATTTGAGCTTTCCCCTTCTTTCAATTTGTTAGGTGAAAGCTGATGGTGCGCGTGGGCGTCTTATGGTTGATTCAATTTTCAAACAACGCGTCTAAAAGTAAATTTGCTTCCGTAAAAATCTTTATTATCGACACTTTTGTAAGGAAGGTACAAATGTATGTATTCAGTGAGCACAGCATACTAGATATAAATAAGAGACCTCAAGTAGATTGTTCACCGCAATTTCTCAACAATTTTAAGCACTTTAACTTTTACGTCGAGCTTTTTACAACTTTAAGGATTGTGCCGGCGTAAAAATGTCGTGAATTGTAGGTATGTACATGAATTTGGGTAGGATGTTATTTTAATTTATAACCTTTGACATGTATATAACATACATATAGGTACCTACTATGTATAAATATTAAATGGAACTATTTTATATTCATCTGGTATCAAATTTGCTGTGCTTGTAGTGGACAAAATCTTTTTTATAATAGGTATGAAAAACCATTTCTGGATGAAATTTGTATTATGTATTTAATTTTGGGTTGTTTTACCATGATTCTAGAATAATTTTGACATGGGCGGAACGGAACAAGACAGGTATGTGTATAAAAATGTTCAATTTATGTGTATACTAATTTATCCATCTTTGAAACTACGATTCTATATACCTACACATAGGAATGTAAGTTTCACATCGGAAAGTTGTGCGCGCCTCTCTTTTCAAAAATTTTTCCTACGAATTTTCTCGAACATTTTTGTTCAAGGGCGGTATGCTAGAGCCAAGACATTCCTGTTCATATTCAAACATTATGCAAAACAAGTAAAAAAAAGAATTGGTCTAAGACTAATTCTTATGATACTCTAGCTAGATGAATGCAGGCTTGATTTTTGAAGTAGTTTTTCGCATAATACCTATTTCTATAACGGTTTGTCGGGCAGAAAAAATGTATATTAACCGATTTTATAGGACTTCATATTCTGAAGAACTTTTCAGTACATTAAAACCGCATAGGATTTGATCGTTTTCACAGTATACGTAAAAATCCTAAATTTTTATATGGCAACACCAGCGGGGGTTGCCCGATTTAGTCCATTTATGAAAATATATTTACAATTTTTTTGAAAATACTATGTACAAAATTTCAGCTCTCTACGTTGACGCGTTCTCAGGTAGTGTCCAAATACGTACTGAAATACGAAATTTTTGTATGGCAACCCTACGAAGTAGTTCCCGATTCGTCCCATTTTCGAATTTAATTTTACTTTTTTTTTTAAAGCCCATACGCAAGTTCAAGTACACGCGCTCGCAAGTTATTGTGAGGACGGACATGCAAAAATCAAAATAACTTTTATAGTTTTATGCATGGGTGTTCAATCCATTTTGCTCTACCATTATTATTTCTGTGTGTTACAAACGAAATGACAAATTTGATTTCATTTAGGGTATAAAAAGGTCAAGGCATGCTCAAGGATTTTTTCTATGCCGATTTCTTCAAGCAGTAGGTGCTACTAGTTTGTACGTTAGAGAAAAGAAATTCGAACAGGAAAACTATAGTTCTCGATTGACAAAAAGATGTCGTTCTTTTTCGATAAATTCATTTGTGTTAATATTTCTTGCAGAAATAAGTACTGGATACCATTATTTCTGTTAGGAATTTTGACGTTTGTGAAATAATTTGAAAAATTGAAGGAAGGACGGCGATTTTGTAAGAGGTGAATCAGTTTTATTGTGTCAAAAGGAGGAATAAAAATTATTTTAGGTACCTACGTGTATTTTCATTTTTCAGTGGGAATTCTTCTTCTTCTTATAATTATTAAGCGTGAAACACAAAGCTGGCTTTTCCGGCCTCACCAACTTTGACAGTTCTGTAGAATATATGTGATCAGGCATCAAGTTCCCAATGGCAAAGTTGGTGCGGCCGGCCAGGTTGGAGTTGAACTCGAGTAGGTCTACTTTCTAATATGCTGGAACTTTGTCAGCTTTGACAGCTACTAATTTTTGTTATCATTTGATGCCAGCATTGTTTACGGCAAAAAGTGTATAGCAAATATGTAAAAAAAAAAAGTTTGGGAAACATATTTAACGTGAAAAGTTATTCCTGCTGTAGTAAATTATTACCAAATAATTTCAATTTTCAAGCCAATAGTCCAATTAACTACTATCATACAGAAGTTGTCAAAGTTCATATTGTGTTGTGAGTAGCAAAAGTTTACAGGGCTCATCAGTCTGAGGTTCTTAAAGTTATACTGAGGTCGAGGTTGGAAGAGTTAGAACTGTGTTTCTCGCTTTATTATTGTCTTGAGCTAGATCCTTTGGGCCCCATTATGGAAGCTGGAGAAGAACTCTGGCCTGACCCGACAGGGTTTAACAGTCAGTGAGCCTGAGTAGGCCTTGCGGGCTGAATAACACTTATGTTAACGTAAAATAGCCCTTGCATTGAAGAGTGGGGAGTGATTCAATTTTTTATTCGATCAGATGAGTTCGTAGAAAATATGAACAAGCAAGACGTTACTTGTATACAGTTGATTCAGAGCTGTTTTGATTTGAATACAGTCTGGAATCAAAGGGGGGAGGATGATAGTGAGGTACAGCGCGAATAATGAGAAGGGTATGCTGGTGAGGGGACAGGGAAAAGTGGAAAAACTGTGGGGTGTCGCGGAAGGCTAATATAGCAGTTATATTTTATGAGGATAGCAGAAGTTTCAGACTTTAAATTTCAAGTAAAACTGAGTTCGGAGTAAAGTTAGTCAAGACTTTGAGCTTGTCAAAAACAATAGGGGAGAGCAGATCATCTGAGGAATTAGCTGACTGAATCCATTTAGTATTGCATCTGGGCGCACTGAAGGCGGGATAGTTTATGAAGCTGTGTTCTATGGAGTTGGGTACACTACACATGTTACAGAGAAATAGATCCAGCTTGCTGTTTAAGAATAGAGCTTCTTTGGGGGTGAAGTCCTAATAAAGTCAAGGTGGTTTTTGGAGTAGGGAAAGAATTTCGCAAAAGCTAAGCCCTTAGTTACAGACTGAAGTCGAAAGTCTTCTTTCCATTCATCCACAATACATCGTTTAATATCCAGCAAGGCATCTTCATATGATTATATCGGTTGCCCAGCTGTAAGGCTTTCCTAGCCTTGCTGTCAGCAAATTCATTAAGCGCAAGTCCTTTATGGCCTGGGAGCTATATGGTGTTGTAGAGATAGTTCGAATACTGGGAGGCTTAGCATAAAGCGATAAGGCTTCGTTTGTAAGGGCCATGAAGGCAGCCTTAGAATCAGTTAAGATGAGATGTTTGTTTCCACCAAGGCAGGCCATATGTTCCATGGCTACATGGATGGCCATTAATTCCCCTGGTGGACGACCTTAGTGCAATGTATTTTCTTGTGATAAATGACATTTACGGGTGGCTTACTATACTTTCTCCCATATAGAGATGGATGTACCAGGCATCGGTGGCGAAGATGCTCCAGCCTTTAGAAGTAAAATTGTCCATGACACTGCGATATATGTATGTATCTGCGTAAGTTCTTCATCAGTCACGGACGAACTCTGTTACCCGATCTCAGCAGGTAGCCACAGTCAGATTTTTATTGGAGATTGTGCCAACTTTGGCAAAAAGGTCACGATATGAATTCGAGATGGATGCATTGCTGGAGATGTTGCAGCTCAGAGGGGCGACTTCATCAAGGGACATTGGGCTACTGTCAAGAAGTTTCCCAAATTTCTTGGTTAGTGTCAACTTGCATCGGAAGTTAGGGGGAAGCTCATATGGGGAATTATCCAATTTTTTTTTTTTTTTTTTTTTTTTTTTTTTGAGACATCACACAATTTTCAAATACAAATTTCAAAAAATTCTCCTCCACATAATATCAAGTTTTCTTTAGAAAATAATTAGAAAAATTCCTTGGCTCTATCATAGCGACCTATAGTTGGAATATTCTAATGTCTTGTAATGGCATAACTTAATCTACAATAACCTGCTAGATATAACAAAAACTTTGTATCTTCATACATACATACATATGTATAAGACTACTTGGGCTTTATACCTGTCCTTTAGTTAATTTCAATAGGTATATATATTTTGTTTTCATTGTTTCAATACCTAGGTGCCTACATACCAATTAAGTAATGTATTTTTTTTTCCTAATTATTTTGAGGTAAGAATGAATTTGTTATTTTTATTTTCCCTTTATTTACTTATTATAATGTAGATGGTATGTATGTCCTCCTGACAGTATGAGACTTACTGCTTTTACCTTATTTCCTCTTAAACCGCAGTTGTAGTCTGTATTTCTTGTTGTTCATTCTTTTGAAATCTAATCGTTAGCGTTAAAGCTCAGAATTTGTATGCATCATCATTAGAAACCTAAAACAGTCACAAATTTATTTTGTGGGAGTAAAAAATTTTTTTCTTACAAACTTTCTCGATAATTTTCCTTCAAAGCTCATATGCGCCAGTTAGTATCCAGCTACTGACCATTTAAAATGCCTCAGCAATCAGTGTAAACTGTAGACACATATGGAATTGCTATCTGTCTGATTTTCGACAAGTTGAGCATACATAATTGATTTCTCGTCTGATTTGTTCGCATTTCAGACAATTTCAGTGTTAATTAGAGCAATACTAAACTAATGATAAAATAGATCATCTTCTAGGTTACTCTTATCTAGTTGAATGTTGAAAAATATGAAAACAGTATTATCAACAGGTAGGCAGACTTAGTAAATTATATTCGAATGAATGAATGAACTAAAAAATCTGTTGTCTACCAACCAGCAATATTGTGCATAAAAATTCTGAAAAAAATGTCGAAAAAGTTCCTAAGAAAAATTAATATTGCGCAGAAAACAAAAAGTTTTAAGATAAAGGCGTACGCATCTTTTCAATCTGAACCTATAAATTACTATTCCATGAAGCGGATGCATATTTTTTTAGTAGAGGTCAAACTTTGCGTTGTAGAAGTACCATTTCCTAGCTGGAAAAATTCCATGTGCTTCGAAAATAAAGCAGATTTGAGGCGCTTGTAACAGATTATTGATATGCTTCCAACAAAATACCCCTCTGGAAGTAATCTGAAGAAATTTCGCTTTGAAGTTATTGTTAAAATTTTTAGGATAGGAAAGCGAACGTGATCATCAAGCTCTCTCGTGTAGGCGCCGTATTACAACGCTCGGCTTTTTTAGATAATTGTAGCTACAGCAATCGTGCAGAGCTTCTAATCTGCTTCATAAAAAGTGCATTGAAAACATTTATAATGAAGCTAAAAGAAATCGCTTATTTCTGCGGGCATGCAATGTTATACAGACTACAAGGTATAGTAGTGAGGTCAATCCGGCTAACTAACCACGGTGGCTGTGGTTTATGGCGAAAGGTGAATAAAAAAACATGAATCGCTCTGGAAGAAGTTGTGGACAGCCGGAATAGATATGTATGTTACGGTACTGAGCAATTTAGGAGAGCTTACCGCCCCTTTAAAAACATTCAATAACGAAAACAACGAAGGAGTTGTTTAGTTTACTTTTCAGAAATTCATAGATTAGATCAACTTTATTCACAATAGTTTCAAAATGATCATTAAACGAAAAACACGAATCGAGAATGACTTGCCGTCTATGGTTTACACGAATTGCAACTGTGAATAATATGGACTTGAGGTACACTCGTTAAGATTAAGATGATTAATAGTACCTAGAACACCAATTGTGAAAGGTGTTTAAGTCAGAATTTAAAATGATAATTTTGTAATCGCTCACACGTTATAAAAAAAACAACCTTAGCATCATTAGCATAACAGAAAATTATGGAATTGCTCTTGACCAGTTAACAAAACAGGAAGAAATCCGGGGATAGATAATAAATTTATGAATTAAAACTTTATGATTAATGTGGATACGTTTGAGAAGCAGTTAGTTCCACAAGTTTTTAATACATATACTTAAGGGATATTTGCAATGTAATCAATTTAGAAATAAATAATAATCGTAAATAAATGTAATCGTTTTAGAAATAAATAGAAAAAGAAAAAAAAAATCTAGCGAGCACAATTCAAAGCATAGTGAAGGGATTAAAGCTTTCTTCTTAGCATAATACCCTAGACAGACTGTCTCCCTAATGATTTAAATTTTATTTAAATGGAGTCAAATGTGCAGTATGTAACACAAATGAAGTCCATCAAGGACTCGTTGGCAACATTTCGCTTCATTTTCAAATGGAGCAAATTTTACACCATTTCAATGAAATTTTGTGTATGTGTTTAGATGAAAGATAGGATAGTTTTGGACACGATCGATGGCGCTGTTGTTGAAGTCTAGAAAACTGCCCGAGAACGCTTCGACCCGAAAAGCTAAAATTTTGTGTACAGCGTTTTCATAAAAGTTGCAAATACAAGTTCAAAGATTTAAAGCGGGAAACTCCTTCGTAGGGTTGCGATACAAATATTTCGTTTTTTAGTGTATATTTTGCTGTAAAAGTACCACCTACCGTTACTCGGTGCAGAGAATACATGGTATTCTCATTACGAACCACGTTCTACCATTAGGGGACAAAATGACTTGAATGTATAGGAAAGCACGGTGCAGAGAACATAATATCTACTCTCTCTCCTCTCTCTGTATTTTCTATATAAATGTATATACATTAACGTACAAAATTACATCACAGCACATGTGTCAAAATTTAATGATATTAGCAATTGTATTCTCTCTACTGTGTACCGTCAGTAAAATGAGCTGAATTTAATGGAAAGTGTAAAGTTTTTCCAATAAATTTAGTAGCGACATGATGACATGATCATGAATGAAATTTCTTCGCAACTTTTCTTCTCTTTTTGGTCTCTTTGAACAACAAAAATTGGTCTTTTACTAAATGCTTTGCGACTACAGTAAATACTCGCAACATTTTTTGATAGCATTTAATTAAATTATTGAACTCTGCTCTGGTGGTGACTGTTTTATATTTACCATATTCATTTCGATATATCGATTTCATCAACGACAAAATAAACTAAAATCAATTTTTAATGAATTATCTGACATTCCACCCTTAAAAGTCGGACAAATTAGACAACTACTTTCGAGGTTGTGACAAAAATGTTATACTGTGGTAAATGGATATTCTACAACTAATTAGAGCAATACAACTAACTTAAATTCGAAATAATATTTTGAATTTGTAATGTGAAGTGTCATTTGCACTTCTACGTAATGCAAGGCTTGCTGAACCGAATAAAAACACGAAAAAATCAGTAGAACAGTTTATTTAATTTGGGCGTATATTTTCACATTAAAGTACGAGAAAAGATCCGCATCACCCACTGATCTTTACTCACATTATTGAGGAGCTGTCAATGACAATCCAAATGAAATGAATTGACTGAATATAAAATTAAGTCATTATGGACACAGTCTGTCTAGGATATAACACAGAATTGGTGCTTTTCTGGAGGTTCTAAGCCTCTAACTTCTATCGCAAAAATACCCCAAATACAATCACCCAATTTCAAAGCGCAATGAGTTATCTTGCCACCATATAATTCACACATACTTTTTATAAAAAGTATTTATATGGGCAATTAGTGTGACCTCCAACTTTGAACTTCTATGGTAGGCAATCAGAGATAACCATACCGATGAGACCTCTCTGATCGCTGGGTCGAAAAGTTCAATAATTTTTTTTGCACTTAAAATGCATTTTGTAAATTTATTGAAATTATTTTCAATAAATTTCAGTCTGTTAGACGAGAAATCTCCTTCATACCCCAAATATCTTCAATTTTACACTGCCTACTATGCCTTAGGCTATGTCCCCACTAGACAAATTTCTAGTTTTGAGTACGTTTTTTTGTTTTTGTAAAGCATTTTGACAGACATCACTATTGGAATGCAAATTCATTTGGAAAATGTGAGCTAAGAAAGAGGTTCGTATGTTTGCGCACAATTGAACAACAAAATTTGAGTGACGTCATTTTTAACTTTGAAACATAAAATGTTTGTCTTCTCCGTTGTCCGTTTTGAAATTATGACAATAGGGTTTTTTGCAGTCAAGATTGAAGACCAAAAAAAAAAAAAAAAAAAAACCATGGAGACTCAGGGTTTGCTCCGCCCCCAAAAAAAAATATATTTGCAAATTTTAGATTTTCATCCAATTAATTTGGCATAATAACACATGAAAAATCGTTTGCCAATTGCCACACAAACGAAACAATCTCTTGTTCAATCCAACCAAGTTTGCCAACAAGTTGAATCGTGCTCGTGCATGTATTAATAAATTTTGTCGTTAACTTATTTCATTCCTAATGGGCAATTTGCATAACTCAAGCATGCTGTCAAAGTAAAAGAGATGGTTTTGTACTGTATTTAACTGTTAGGTATATAAAAAAAAAAGGAGCTATACTTTTTCAGTAAGTCAATGAGACAAAGTAAGACACTTCAAACAGTAAATTTTTTTTTAGTGTGATACCGTCTGTGTTTTATGGATTTAAAATATTTTCAGCTAAGAACAAACTCGTCACTCTGTTTTCATTTCATATTTATTGATTCCAGAATATTTTCTAAACGTTATTTTCATGTTTAAGTACTTTATAAACGTGCCATTTCGACCTGGGGGGTGATTCTGATCTTTTTGTCGTAGGTATGTAAATGTCAAAATATACGACAAAATGGAATGAACTTTTCTTCTCCTGCTTCTTTTGTGTTTTTATTTAGTACAGTAAATCTGGCATAACATAGAATGAACCGAAAATTAATACTTTGCAATTCAAATAAACAATTTAATTTGAAGTTTGAGCAGCAACAATGTTGAAGTAGATGTTGAATATACATTCACCTTTCTTCAAAACTTATGTCACAATCTCGAGAGCAGTTGCCGCTTATTTACTGTAAATTGATTTTAGTTCATTTTGTACTGAAATACGATAAAATTGTGATAAGATGTCAAAAAATGTGATTAAAATAAACGACAAAAGATCATAGTAAGCAACTTATTACGGTTATTCATGGTTACTTTGCTGAATCGAGAATGAGTCGATCATTTTTATTGTGAAAAAAAAAATCTCTAAAATAATGCGGCCTACTACTCGAATTCAGGAGCTTATATAAAAGGTGGGGCAAAAAAAATGTCAAAATTGTGAGTATGTGCAATAATTTTTGCAAATGGCGTCAAATGTCATTGTGCTTTGACATTTATGTTGTAGACAGATAGAGAATTAGTTAATTGCGAGCAATGGAGCGATACACACCTGAGGAACGCGGAATTATTGTTACTGCTTATTTGATAAATTTCCGGTCTGTTGTTTTAGCACAGCGTGAATTTCATCGTCGTTTTCCTCGTCGTCCTGCACCATGTGCGCGTACAATTAAGCGTTTAGCTGAGCGTCTCGTGCAAACTGAATCCACTAGAGAAGTCGCAAAAAGTGGCCGGTCGCGTATTGCTCGTTCGACGGAGAATATCTTTGCCGTGGCCGAAAAAGTTCACAAATATCGACGAGACAGTGATGCCAACAATTTGGCATCAGCAGACGTTCGTTTCAACGAATTTCGGTGAAAGACCTGAAGATCTTCCCTTACAAAGTGCAAGCCGTTCACCAATTGTTGACTGTTGACCGCCAAGTGAGGTTAACTTACTCCCATGCTCTGTTAAACCTGGAGCAAGAAGAGAATGATTTCGTATCCAAATGTATCATAATGTGCGACGAAGCCCATTTCCACTTAAATAGTTATGTAAACAAACAAAATTTGCGTTTCTGAGGCACGGAGAATCCATATGAAATGCATGAAGAACCATTGCATTCCCTCAAAGTGACTGTTTGGTGTGGCACTTGCAATGAAAATGTGATTGGCCTTTATTTGTTGAGGACGGCGATGGCACCACCGTAACCGTAACTGGTGAGCGCTACAGACAGATGTTGAAGGAGTTTTTTTTTTGCCGCAAGCTGTTTAAATTAATTCTCGAGCATTGTTGGTTTCAGCAGGACGGAGCAACAGCTTACACAGCTGGAGATTTTGAAACACCAATTTCTAGGCCATGTCATCTCTCATTTTGACGATTTGGACTGACTTTCCAGATCGCCAGATCTGACGGCGCCAGACTTCTTCCTTTGTGGCTTTTGAAAACTCGCGTTTACCACAGCAAATCACAAACCTTTCAAGAATTGAAAGCCAACATTGAAGAAGAAATCACCATATTTAGAGCCAGATGTTTTGCAAGCAACAATTCAAAATGCCGTAAAACGAGCAAAAATGTGCATCAACTCAGGAGGTGATCATTTGACCGATATCATTTTTTCAACTTAATGTTATCAATTTTATACATTCAAATAAATTGTTCATAAAAACAAAGCCCATATAACAAAATGGCAGCCAATTCACATTATGACATTGCTTTTGCTCCACCTTGCAGTTTATATTGAGAAATATGGTCAACATTTTGCGTAATTCAATGGAAAATTAAAGACAATCATTTAAGGCGACGTCGTCCCAACGATTGAAAATGCTACCCAAACTTCATTATCAATGGCTTGACTAGTTATCAGCGATTACTTGTGAGGATGGTACCTGATACATGAAAGCTAAAATCTCCTATGTTCAAAGGTTTCCTTTTGCTTTTCATAGCATTTTAAAATTTAATTTTTTTAGAAGAAGATACTGTTTGAAGGCGTGTTGATCATGTATTAAGTCTATCCAGATCTACATAGATATTCTGTACATTATCCACATATGTATTATTTTTACATTTCTCATAATTTTAGGAATGCCATTATATAAACGTGCTTGCTAAACAATAGTGATTCTAGCACCGATACCTGAGGCACTCCAGAAAAAGAATGGAGAAAGTATCCTTCATACATACTTTCCATCTGCACATCCGAAGAGAAAAGTTTTCTTTGATCAGATTGCAGAGTCATCAAAATTGAAGTAAGTTTGAGGCTTCTATCTATTATATGTATTAAGATGATGCTGAGGTGAACACGTTCAAAAGTCTTCCAGAAATCAAGCGAAGCAAGATACTAAAATAGTTCAGATAAATGGAATTCTTATATCTGAGGATATCTTGAGTATTACTGTTTCCGCATTTTTTCTGTCTAGGCTTTATCTTTATTTATTAAGAGTCATTTTTACAAAAAAAAAAAAAGAAAAAAAAAACACATTTAACTAAACAACCCGTGCCAAATGAAACTAAACTAAACAAATAATTTTCGTTATTTTTATGTTCCCATAGAGAGCAAAGCTGACCAAACGTAATTAAATCCTTTCGCTTTTCAACACTGACAACAATTTCAAGGTGACTTTTTCGTGGGAAATTGTTTTTGTTGAAAAATGAAAATGAATTGAAATACTAGAATGTACATATGTATGTAGCTGCTACGTGTACATTTTCGGTGGTTGATGGCGGTACCGGATGTGACTTGACTTGCGATTGATCCAAGTAAATATTCACGATCATAGCATTTTTTTATCCAATATTGCAGGAAAACATATTTTGTTTATAGATTTGAAATTATTCAGAAAGTTGTAAGAGCGAATTTTTATGGTATCGGAAAAACAGAGATAGTTTTCATTTATCGGAGAAAAAAAAAGACGAAACCATAACCCTATTCTATGGAAAATTATGTAGCTTGGCATTTGGACCCTAGTTTGTAAAGTTTTTTCAAAATACTCTCAAATTGCAAAGTGAAAAGTAATTTTCGTAGAATTGGTAATTGCGGAATTTGGATATTCGATCTTAGAATAGATTGTATAAATCCGAATATTAGGATACCCGAATTTTTAAATCACGTATAACTGAATATGGAAATATTCTAATCTGAGAATTCCCGAACCTTTTTAAAAACCAAAGTGAACAAAATCAGTTTAATTTTCGTATAAATAAACTTCCAATTACATAAACTTAGTGGATCTTGGAATTTATCAACCAACAACCAATAAAAAAAACGAATTAAAATTCGGTTTATTGAAATAAAAAAAAAATGTTAAAGCCTAACGATTATCTCATAACATAGGTAGGTACGTAGCTAGAAGTTGAATCCCTTTGCACTAATGTTGACATACTGAACTTGCCTCAGATTTATGCAGGTACTTTATCCTTAACTAAGCATCATTTTAAATAATTTACTAATCGAATTGTACGTGCACATATACTTCTTGGGTGAATTCGTTCTTTAGCTTTTTTATGTGTAAATGTTCAAGTGGGAAAGCTGTCAAATTTCGAAAGTAAGTAAGTAAGTACATGAATAACTTTGTAGATCTGTCTGTTGTTAACTCGAAAGTTTTTATTCGGTGTAAAAATTTTTACGCAAATTTACACAAATTTACGAGTAAATTGATACGTTTCCCCTCTTACACAAAGTTACACATTTTTACTCATGGTCAAAAAAGAATGTGTAATTTCGATATGCAATCAGCTGACTGTCAAAAGTATTAAATTTGAGGTTAAGCTCCTTGGTTAAGCCCCTTGTGTTATCGAGTGAATGGAAAACTAATCTAATCATCAACATAATAAAAATATTAAAGAATATGAGTGTTTTTTTGTTTTTTAATATATTTCAAATTAATTAATTGTTTCCTGTTTCAGAGAGAAAACGTAGCTGCCAAATTTTTGACATATGGCAAGCTTAACAAAATTTACTCGTGAAGTGTCTGGTAACTTTTCTTGAGTTATCTCCTCTTCCACATAAAAGTTTTTACTTGATTTTTACACAAAGATTCTTGCTCTAAACTTACCAGACAGACCATTTTATTTAATTTTTTTTTTTTTTTTTGGGCTGGAAGCGAAAGTGACAAGTACTAATTTTCAAGCTAACATTATTATACTTTGTATAAATAAACGATAAATTTCACTGTTGTATCTAATACTAATTTTATTTAAAAATTAATTGGACCACAAATTGATGTTAAAATTGGTGGTAAAATTTGTGCCAATCATCAATTTCAAATTTGAATTTGTGTGACAGTTGTTACACAAGCTACCCCGAGTTTACAAGATATTCTCATTACGAACCACTTTCCACCAGTACTGGACGAAATGTCTTGTAATGCCACAGATAACAAAATCTCCATATAAACCCGGATCACTTTATCAAAGCTCTTAAACTTTTTATTCAACCAAAGAGAGCTATCATTGCGAAGAATTTATGTGGCATAATATAGCAAGAGAGAGAGAGAGAGATAATGTATTGAGCTTTCTATTAGAGGGCCATTATCTCGTTTTAAATCAACCGTTTTTTTGTGAGGTTTTCACATCTAGATGTAAGTTACCTCAGGTATAGGAAAGCACAGTGCAGAGAACATGACGATACTCTCTCTCTCCTCTTCAATAGAAATGTATTATATACATTAGTGGACGAAATTTTGTCACAGGTCATGTGTCAAAATTTAATGAGAGCACCTTGTAGGTATATACCGTGGATTTGGACTAAAATTTTATAAAAGGGGAAGTGTGACGTCAGCATATTTTAGACACAACTACAATTGAAGTAAAAAACTTTACGAATTTGAACGAGACTAAGATTTACTTACGAAAAATTGATATTTTTTAGACAATTAACTGTTCTAGTAGCTCCTGATATGTGTTCCTGTCCTATAATGTTGGACAGCATATTTGACAGTGTGCGGAGAAAAAGCTTTCATATGTGGCACATCAAGTTGGACAACATGTTCGCCGTGTATGGGCCCCTTAAAGCTTCTAGAACTATTATCTTTTCTTCAATAGAGTTCACTCAAGATTGAAGAATGACGAATACGTGACAAATATTTCCTTAGACGTGTATGGGCCCCTTTATAATGGATAGTTTTTGTTCCCGAAACATTGGAGGTGTTTTTCTTTATAAATTATTGAAAACTGTAAAATTCATTTAGTTTTCAACATTTAAGATGAGGATCACATTTGGTTACAATTTAAGTAACACGATGATTAAAATACGAAAGCCTGGAAGGGATTTTCGCCAAGGTATTCACTTTAATTCATCTAATGATGATTGTGCCAACTTGTTCGGCAACATTTTGTGAACTTGTTGGGAACCAATTTGTTAGTTAAATTTAACATGTGTTCGTTGGTTTAACTTCTTACATTAATTACCTGATAATCAAATAGCAATGGATGAGCAAGTGTTATTACCGTCTTTTTTTTTTGCGTTTAAGTAAAATGAAAAAAGTGGCAATGTAAACATTGAAGTCAGTGAATTCTTATCTTTCTTACGGAGCGTAAAATGGAAGGAGTTTATCACACTCTTTAAAGTCAGTTTTGCGATTTCAAATTGGATTTGAAAATTTTTTCCGAATATCAGCAATGGACTTTGAAAATTTATTACATGTTGCGCCAAGAAATAAGATACCAATTTTCCAAAAAAAAATCTGTATCACCAGCAGCGAGCAGATGGCTACCACTTTATAATTCTTAACTGGCGCGAGCCTAAGGAGTGACAACAAAAGTTCTGCAAAAAGTAAAAAGCCCACGATTTTGAGAAACGAGGAATAAAATTTTATTTCATCTGTTAATATTGATTAAACATAACTTAAATTAAAATAAATAAAAAAAAAAAAAAACTTTTCTACTGAGGCATTTTTTGGCGACCGTACAGCCGAGTTTTTCTTGCAACACCCTCCATCAACATTTTGTACAACAATATTTGAAACATTTTTTGTTGCATTTTTCCATAAAATTTTCACATCTTTTAATGTTTTTGCCTCTTTACCCCATTTTTTTTTAATTTGCTTCTTATTATTGCCCAGTATGGTTCTATTGGGAGAAGCTCTGGCACATTCGGAGGATTAAGTGATTTCCGTACGAAATGTATCCTTTTGTCCTCATATCAACTTACCGTTTTTTCTTGGAATAGTGAGCTGGCGCTAAATCTGGCCAAAATTATGTTGTCCCATCGTGTTGCCGCAAAAAAGGCAAAAGTCGCTTTTGAAGACACTCTTTAATATATATATCTGTATTTATTGTACCTTTACAGAAAAAGGGCGTTACTTCTATTACCACACTGGCAAATAGCTTGCTATATTAAAACTTTTTCATCGAATTTTTTTATTTTAATTATTTTTTCAGAATAGCAGATAACCTCTCCAAGCACTATTGAATAAAACTGAGGGCATGTTATATTAGAAAAATCCATTTTCAAGTATGTTTCATCATCCATACCAACCCACTGCTTTTTTCATTCATTCATTTTTTTTTTTGATTTTCACTGTCTGTTTTTGGGCTCGTTTTGGTGCTTTCTGCTTTTTTTAAATTTTTTAATTTTCACAATAATCTGTTGAGAAGTTCCAGCTTTTCTCACAACATCTCGGGTAGACATACATTTTTTTAGCCTTTACTATGTTGACCACCCATTTTTCCAGTTCCTCATCCGCAGGACCTTTTGGACGTCCCTTCTTTGGCTTGTCCTTTATCCGCTGATAATCCTTGGAAGTTCCATAATGCCCTTCGAACCGTGCCATAACTCGTTCCAGCTTGTTTTGCCAATTTTTTATATGGCAGTGATGGGTTTTCACTCCAAAACTTCAGTGCGCACTATTTCGTTTTTATTCATTTTCTCCCGAAATTGGTTTAATACTTAAAATATAACTGGACCTGTGTAAAGCGTAAATACGACTGACAACGAATATTGCAACGCATACTTCTTCTCTGCAATTTTGTACAGTTATAAAATACGAACATTATTTGCAGAACTTTTTTGTCACTCCTTAATAAGTATATTATCATCGAATTTCTATGTCTATATCCAGTTTCTTATCAAATATTGGCAGTAGTTTTTGTCCTCTCCAGTATTTTTATACCCTAGATGAAATCTATAGGTATAGGGTATACTAAGTTTGTCATTCCGTTTGTAACACCCACACATAATATTAAAAGTTATATTGATTTTTGTATGTCCGTCCGTCCGTGCGTCCGTCTGTGCGCACGATAACTCGCGTATACTTAGAGCGCTGAAATTTTGTACACGGACTTCAAAAAAAAGTAAAATTACGTTCGAAAATGAGACAAATCGGGCAACTCCTTCGTGGGGTTGCCATACAAAACTTTCACTATATATTTGGACACTGCCTGAAAACACATCAATATAGAGAGCTGAAATTTGGTACATAGTGTTTTCATTGTACTAGCAAATAAAGTTTAAAAAATGGACTAAATCAGGCAACTTCTTCTTGGTGTTGCCATATAAAAATTTAGGTTTTCTACGTATACTGTGAAAACGATCAGTCCAAGACATTTTTATTGTACTAAAGACTTCTTCAGAATACGAAATCCTATAAAATTGGTTATAATAATTTTTTCTGTCCGACAAACCGTTCTAGAAATATATGCGAAAAACCACTTCAAGAATCAAACTTGCACAGAAGGGTGACAATACGAAATTTCATACGGGCATTCATTTAAGGTATCATGAAAATTGGTCTTAGATCAATTCTAGCTTTTTTACTTGTTAAAGCCCGGTATGCTAGAGCCAAGAAATTTTTGTTCCTATACAAAAACTATGTAAAAAAAAGTCATGGAATGCTCAAAGAATTTTGTTCTTTGCCGATTCTTTGGAGCAGTATGCTAGAGAAAAGTAATTCGAAAAGAAAAACTCTACTTCTCGATTGACAAAAAGAGGTCGTTGTTTTTCGAAAAATCCATTGATGTCAATATTTCTTAAAGAAATAAGTACCGATGCACTTATTTCTGTAAGGAATTTTGACGTTGGTGGAATAATTGAAAAATAGATGGAAGGAACGGCGATTTTGCAAGAGGTGAATCAATTTTAAAATGACAAATGGACGAATAAAAATTGTTTTACGTGTATCTTCATTTTTCATTGGGAATTATCCATTTCTTCACTTTCTTTATTATTTCTTTATTGTAAGAAATATCACACAATTGACAAATCCAAATTGTCAAAAATTCCTTAACCTAATGTCAATTTTACTTTAAGAAATAAGTGCAAAAATTCCTTGACCGAATTCCTTGGCTCTAGCATACCGCACTTAACTTACTAAAAAGATCGCCAAAATCACTAGTTAGCCAACACAAAAAATTGAGTTCGACTTATGAGAAAATTCACCTAACAAATTCTGCTGGTTTTTACATCCAACATTGAACAAGCTGAGAAAATGTGTCTGGAATTTTTACATAGCGTTTCCAACTATACAGAATGTTGCAAGCATGTTTCAAAACTTGTTGGATATGAGAATTTGTATTAATGGAAACGATGCTTTTGAGAGGTATATGATTCAACGAAATCTTGTGTAGAAACGCAAATTAGGTAAATAATGTGGTTCTTGGCAAGAGTTTAAGTCATGGCTAATTAAAAACGCAAAAAAATATATTTGTGTCTAGTAGATAAGGATAATTAGCACGTTAAATTAATATATGACTGTCGCGCAAGTTCATTGGAGATTTTTAAAACTCAGATCTATTTTTTTTCCGATTTCATTAAAATTTCAATAAGGGAAGCAAGCTCAATATTAACTTACAAAGCAAATTTAATCGGTTTTGCAAAAGACGGTGGTGGTTACTCTAGCAATTCTGTCGGAACACTTCTTGCACCCAAGATTGTTTTATTAATTTGTTTGTTTTGAAATGTGTGTGTTTTTATTTTTTTGCCTTATGTGCTTCGTACGATTGCAGTGAATTGCCCTATTATGTGAAAATAGTTCAAAAAGAAATGCAAATTAGATGTGACTTTCCTAGGAAGAATTATGGCTGTCAGCCGTATTTTACAGATTTGAAAATTTATTTTACATTTGCTATTAACTTCGATAATATTGAGAATGCAAAAAAATCGAATTGTTTATTTAAATGATGCCTTCTTCAGTCTAGTACTGAGGTACGGCACTAAACGAAATTTTTTTGAATCTCTATTATCGGGCCGGTGTTTTAGCAGCTGAAATATGACAGCGGAGACTCAGAGATGAGAGATGAAGCATTTTCATTATTTTGCTTATGTTAATGATTTTACAAATTTTTTGTTGTTTTTTCTAGACAATATATATTTTTAGGTGCTTAAGAACGGGTTGGGCCGATAAATTAAAGCTAATTTGTTTGGAGACTTACTGGTGGTGCCACCTCTTATCGAGAACAACAAGCAAAAATTTAGAGTGTTGATAAATTTTCACTATAACTCTTATGGTGGTTTCCTACAGCCCGTGATTTTACGGGCCAGGCAACGCCGTTGTAAGGGTCAATCTCGAGTCGGTAACTTCAAAGGCGTGGCGCGAGCGTGTGCAAGGTGACCCGTGGTGGCCCGAGCGAACGTGTCATTTCTTCATACAAAAGCGGCTGCAGAACTAACGATAATTTACGGTAAAACAAAAACCGTTCAGTTGATTGAAAGAAAAGTGTTTTTTTTTTAATGGATAAATTAGAGTATTGTGTGGTAATAAAATTTCTTCCGACAGAAGAAGAGAAAGCTCAAACCACAATTAATAAACTCTTAGGGAGGGTTGGCTGTTTATGATTATGGGATCGATACTTCTTCGTTTTCAACGGCGAAATTCCGGGCACGTCAGCTTGGCAGAGAAGACAACCCTTGCATTGACTGCTCCATTGAGGCGATGAAATCACTGAAAACTTCAAATCTCATGCCGAACAATTGGTTGACTGAGAAATATTCCGGATCTTTCATAAAGAATTTATAAATAAGCCATTGGTGCAGTGCAAGCTGATATATTCAGGATTTGGGCTTTGTTCCCATCAACTACTTTCTGTATTCGCAGCAGAGCTAGATTTTTTTCGAACTACACCATATTTCTAAGCTTGAGAGAAAGCTCAAAAGCAAGTCATTTCTGTGTGCGGCAATGAGCGTTACTTCATAAGGCCAGGGACTTTGAGATGATTTTCCTTTTACCAAAATTCGATATAAACTTCGGCATATAGTCTTGTTTTATGTAGATAAATTCTTCTGGCCAATCGTTTTCCAACGTCTTGAAGCCTTCCAAAATATACGATTTCTTGAAATCGGCTAAATAGACATTTGTTTTAGTGATGACCTCTTAATAATGTTAATGTTAAGTGTAGGAGCAACTAGGCTTCCAGGACCTTGCGGATACTGTGACCAGGGTAGATCTATTGTACCTTCCCCTGAGGTGGTTAAGTAAAATCAAGACTTTTAACGAGCTCGATTATTGCTCTTGGGGTTAGATTGCAAACTATTTGGAGAGATAAGTGTTCCTCCAGCGATTTGTAGCCTTAAACCTGTAAGCGCTGGGCACTCACATATAACATGCATCGAGGCTTCATTTTCCTCTTCGTACAGTTGACACAGTTCACTGTCGGATTTGTCTATTTTCTTGAAGAAGTGGTGAAAGGGGCCATAACCAATGACTGCGTTAGCAAACAGTCTGAGCGACTGTCTGCTAAGTCCAATAAGCTGTCGCGTCTGGAGAAGAGAGCGGTTGAAGAATTTCTTCACCTGCCTCATACCAGGCGTGTTACGCCAAAGGAGATCCAGCTCCTGTTTTCCCACTTAAGCAGTTCCCTCTTAAAGTGGCTTTTTGGTACGCCAAATGTCGGTTAGGGATCAGTATGCGTACATTCTACTCCGGTTTTAGCCAGTTCATCTGCTTCTGCATTACCGTCCATTCTTTCGTATCCAGGAACCCAAACTAAGGTTATTTGGTTGTCCCTAGACAGTAGCTGGAGTTTCGAGTAGCAGCTCCAGACTAGTTTCGACTCATGGACTTGAGAGGAAAGAGCTATAGGAGCTCAGCTTGGTTGCCTGAACAGATGTACATAGATGTTAGAGTTCTTGCAGCCTATTTTTTAGACATTTCTGGGCTCCAACCTCTATAGCATAGATTTCTGCCTAAAAAAATGGAAGGTGAGGCGCCAACCGGAAGGGATAGTTCCACTTCTGGACCAACCGGGTTTGCGCTTATTTTGCCATCCTTTCGTGATCCGTCAGCATACCAGACTTGGGCCTGCCGTGGGAATTGGAGCCCTCTATCTAATATCTGGCTTCTTTCATTAATGGTTACGGTAACCTCTTTCAAAGGAAAGTCTTTTGGTCATAGTATCTGTTGGAGCATCTAAGTCGTTGCTCAAAGATATTGAGAGATGATCCACACTGGAGGAAGTGAGATCATGTGACATTTTGGTTCAGAGTATACTAGCCGCTACTACCTTCTGAATAAAGAGGTAGATTGACTGTAATCCAAGAAAGGCTTCAAGTGCTCGTTGAGGACACGATGTGAAGCCGCCATCAAACATGCTATCCTTTGCACCTTATTAAGGGTTCTCCTGGTGGTTGCCTGCAATGTTTTAGGCCACAAGACGTTTGCCCCGTAAAAAAGTTTGTCTGACTATGCCCTGTAAAATCCATAAGGTAATTTTGTGGTTCCCACTTTTTCCCGAAAAGCCTGTAGCATGAGGTGAATGCCCACATGGCTTTATTAGTTATTACGATGATCTCTTCGTATAATTCGACAATATTGTCGTAGTGGCCGCGTTTCCGTCAATTTAACAAAGATGCATCCTGTGATCGCTTTTCCCTTATAACCTTTGATTTCTTTATAAATTGCGACAGCAAGTGACTATACCTTCTCGCCGCCAACTTTTTACATGCTTTCTGCTTTAAATTTATGATAGATGTGCGTATCACGCACTGACATGTATATAAATGGACTGCTTGTTGAATCAAAAATGCATGAAAGCAAATGGCACCACTTTCATATTCCTGTCTCTTTCCGTGAGAGCATACTTTCCCACTGAACTGTAATGATTAGGAACGAGAAATTGTTTGTAAAAATCCTTGTAAAAAACACTTCTTTCGACTCATAACTAAAATTTAACGATACAAATAGTCCCAAATACCTTTGTGGTAAACTCGGTAAATCCCACTGACATGTATATACGTAAATTCCCAAATAATTTAAATATAACGTAAGTTTACGACAGTTGGTAGCATTGACAGTGAGAGCATACTTTCTGAAATCAAAATTGGTGCCACATGAAACAGGAGATCAAGCAGTCCATTTATATATGTATATGTCAGTGGTTTCACGTCACACATTCCAGAGGGCGACTCTCCAATTTTTATATCTACATATGTCAATCAATCGTTTTTCTGCCTATACAACTGAATTACATAAAATAATAAAAAAAAACTCAAATTTCTTATATTGTGTCCTCCTTCCGCCATATGTAATCAACGAAAGCCTTTCAAAATAAATTGACAAAGTTTTTTTTTTTTTTTATATTCCGCCATGTCGTATTCCCTTTTGGTCTATTCGACAGAGTTTACCCTATTTCCAATGAAATTTTATGGCTGCAGACAATTTTTTAATTATCTCCATCGATTGAATTGATATTCTCGCAGAGTTTTGGACACAATAACCGGTCTGTCGTGTCTTTTTTTTTATTGTTGCTCTCTAGCACTTGAGATGTAGGTACCTATGCCTATTATTTATCTTTACGACATGAGAGTATGTGAAAAGAATAAAAAAAAAACCTTGATAAGTATGCAGCAGAGGAGTTTAACTTTTAAGCTTAGCTCAGAATCTGAACGAAGAGAGCTTTTCGAAATAACTAGGACTTTATTCCTGGTTAGGTTAGTTTTTCCAAGATTGATTATTTTTAGTAAGTATATGAATTCGATTTTCACTTCTCACAACTATTTTTCGTTAAGGGGTGTGTATTTTACCTTGTTGTCGACTTGGCGTCGTCAGCTACCATGAACTTTCAGTTTTAGGTATGAGGAATTTGTAAAATACAAGCCGGTTGTAGATTGATGTTGTCGATTGAGATTGTTATCTGTTCATGTATGCATACATACAAATATTTTCTGCAGTCTGTATTATGAACTTGACCTTGTTTTTAACAGGTCTCTGATAACGTACATTAGTGCACTAAATATAGAGAATTATTATTATGGCTTTAAAAGGGTTATACAAGGGGAAGCTGAAAAGTTCGGGGAATAACAAGGAAGGCGAGTATGTAATATTTCCTTTTCCAGTATATTCTCCCTTCAAATATTTTTTGTCTTTCGATTCGAAATGAACCAATGAACTCAAATTTCTTCTTCCGTTAGAAAATACATAAATACAAATTGCGATTAGGGGCGAGATCTGGACTGTATATTGAGGGTGATTTAATATTATTTCAAAGGCACATTTATGGATGGCAGCCATTGCTGTTGTGAACAGGTGCATTACATCGTAGTAAAGCAGCACCCTTTTACTCCTTTACACTCGTTATCTTTGCAGTAAATTAACAATAAATTAATAATAATAAAAAAAATAAATAAAAAAAAACATTGACCATCAGTTTTTCTGTTGAGGCCGAAAACTTAAATAAAATTCTTAGGCTGTGATGTACCCTTTTTATGCCACTGCATAGCCTATGCATTCATGTTTCATCTCCAGTAAGAATTTGGGTGAAAATTTCTTCGGAACCACAGAGGTTAAAAAACTTTTTAAAGTGGTTTGAACGAACATTCTTGCGCTTACCTTTTATACACCAGGATGATTATGCATAATGCCCGAATTTGTTCTCTTATACTTTAACTATTTCTGCCTAATTGTTTTCTTTTTTCTTTAGACGAAGTATGATTTTAACAGAAATTGCTTTGATGGGTCTCCCTGAATGAGCGTCGTCATCTATTGATTTTCTACCTTGTTTGAACAAATCATGCCATTTGTATACCGTTGCTGGCTCTTTGAGAATTTTTTAGAATATTTTTGCTTGCTTCGTTAGGAATTTGATGATGGCACCAAATAATTTCTTTTCCATATGTACTTAGATTTTTCGTTTGGATTAAAACTTGCTTGAAGTATGAAAACTCACACAGACAAAAATATATACAATTTCTGAGGTTGAGCTTCAAGGGGTTTTATAGCTTAGTCCATTACTAGGACTAGTGTTTCCTTTCAAGATTTACAAGTGATTAGCTTATAAATCTCAGCTGGACGCCTGAGCCTTTAACCTTATCTGCATGCTTCATAGGATTTTTTTGAAGTTGGAAGAACTAAGGCTGTTGTGCCAGAAAACGTGTCACTGTTTTGTACTTCTTCTCGTATTCTTTCATTTCAGGGTCATCAATCATTCTCATCCTGTGTGGGTATCCGCTGAGAGACGAGTGTTTGATTATATAATAAGGAGGACTCACTTAGTTTAGCCTTCAGAGTTTCCTCTTTTCTCATTGCGTTTTGGATTAGGTTTCCTCCATAGTTCATTATTCTATCCGTGGGGTCATCGAAATAAAATTAACTATAGTGCTGGCAAGTCACCGTAGTAGCCTCAATGGTAGGAGTTAAGTATCTTAAGCGATAGTCCTACTCACATTGTCTTCTATGTAGGTGTGATTTTCAGTTAATTTTGTTTTTGTCTTGTATAATTCCTAGATTGCTTAGCTACTAACATGCGGACCTAATGAATGGGAGGTTCGTTGCTGGAATAGACTACGAATCCCCTTCAATTACCCATCGCCAAGTAAACAAAATAATTGAGCGCTGGTAAGATTGCATCTATTTATAAAAAGGTGTGCACTTATAATTGCAAGCAAAAGTTCTTATCCAACGAAAATGTAACTCAGCCAAGAAAAACGTCGCAAATTAGTTGAAAATTCCGAAGACGACGATCTTGTAGTGTCCAGAGAAGAGAAAGTCCTGGTCAGGCAGGAAATCAGGTTCGTTACACCAAAGAAGTGGTAGACAACTATAACGAAATTTCGTTGAGAGATATGGCTGCAAAGGCTGGAACGTCATCTGCTACGGTCCATCGAATTAAAACAAAGAAGGCCTACGAAGTGTACCTGCTCAGAAAACATCGAACAGAACATCAGAAAAGAACCAAGTTACAAAATCCAGTATGTATGTAGTCTCGAATTTTGTATGAAAATTTCCTAACGAAATTTGGCTGCTGCTGCATTATGGATGATGAAACCTAAGTGAAAGCGGACTTCAACCTGCTTCCAGGGCACGAATTTTATGTGGCAAAATGCGTCTACTTTCATTCTTTAGAAAGCATGATGCCTAAGCTTTTTTTTTACCGGACTTAGCAACTTTCCACTACAGCAGAAAAGAGCGAGATTTCTACGATGCCCAATCCATACCTGTAGTAAGTTGCTGGATCCGAGATTTTGTATTCCGAGATTCCATATACAACCCAAAGACAATTCATTTATGCCAATCTTAGAGCATATAACTAATGAAAGCGGAATATCGTTTAAAAACCCTGTCGGTGTGAGGGAATCTCGGTTCTTGAGCGAATGCGTGGAAAGGCAAGAAGAACTTATTTTAACTTACTAACGTCAATTGGAATTAAACTTCAGATTCGTGTTTTTTTTTTCGGGTTTTGTATTTTGTGTTTTTTTTTTTAGTTAAAATACGTAAAATTGTTCCGCTAATTGTGTTAATTTTAAATAAAAATATTGAAAGTAACAATTTAGTGATTAAGCCTTGGGCTTAAGTTCATAAACGTGTGAATAATAATAATAAGCCCGGAAAGACGTTTTTCAGGCAAGTTTAAGTCCTGAAATTAAGCTAGAAAGCTTCTTTTCTGCAAATACGTGCGAAAGTAATGAAAAATGATAGGAAAAGAAAAATATCAATTTCTTTGTTTACTTTTTTTTGTTCCCAACTTTTTTTTTTTGGTTTTATTTTAAATAATTGCTCAGATTTACTACTTTCATGAGCAGAACAAATCCATAAACAGAATTCTCCACATAGTGGGAAATGCAGCAATTTTTCATGCTCATTGCTCTTTCTTTAGTTGTATGATCTAATATGCCAATACACCAGAAAAAAATTTCAGTTATGACAGATAATAGAGCTGTCATTGAGGAAATAGAGACAGCAATTATGTCAAAAATATAGGTTTGTTCGATGAAAACACCGGGTAAGTCCAGGGCAAGCTAATGCCACACTACCTTCCTTTCTGAAAAACTTAAACTTACACTCAAAATTTCTCAGGGTGAGAATTTCGACATTTGTCACTTCAGGGGGTCTATTATTGAACACGAAACGAAATTTCGAATGGAAATTTTCGTACATCTGGCACCATTCAACACGAAAAAGTCAATTTTTCGAGCGGAACTTTTCGGACATTTTCTCGTTGACATTTCACTTTCGAGTTATTGAAGTGCGGAATAGTTTTTGCAAACAAACAATCATGTAAGTAGTTGTTATTAATTGTATTGAGACTTTTACTTTTAAAAACAATGAGATAATAAATATGCATTATTTTTAGGGCCAAGCTTGAAGAGGATATCCAGAATCACCTAAAATTGTTTATGTATTTATAGTCGCATGCCTAAAATATTATTTTGAAAATTCATTTACCTCAAAGTGAGCAATGCATGCTTACGATCATAGCATTAAGACTGTGATACACTTTTCGATTAAAGTATAAATGCTCATCTTGAGATCTTTATGTGCCTATTATTCCAGGAAAACCCGTAACGTTAAAAAAATGAGATTTGGATGCTCGTTTTTCTTCTTCACTTATTTCACAAGTAATCCATTTTGGACATACTTCCAATTCCATAATATATAAAATTTCTGATAACACGACAGATACAGTAGATTGGGACATTCCAATATTTACATCTTGGCCCGTCCCACCTTGATAACCACCTTCAGCAAAGAATCTCAGTGCCGCAGCAATTTTTAATATCGGTACTATTGATGTATAGCGGACGGTTGGTTTAAATTTATCTTGCATCTCGTCTAATAAATATTTAAATGCATCCTTTCAGAGCCGGTAGTTTTTCATGAACCTTGAAAGATTAAAATGAATTTGATTTGTCCTTAAATTTCCATCCTCCTCTTCTTCAAAAAATAATGCAATGCTATCCATTTTTAAAATAACAACACTTGAATATTTTTCTGAAAGGAATGAACACATCACTATGACAATTTAAAATTAACAGAAAATCTACTACATATCGAGTTTTTGTACTAGTTTATTCTTTTTTTATATGGTAATGCTTTACATAGAGTTCGTTCGTATTCAATCATAGCTCGAATATAGTTTTTCGTACATAAATTTCGAGAGGTCCGAAATTTCGTTTCGTGTTCAATAATAGACCCCCAGAACTGTCACTTGAAATTTTGTTCCTGATTGGGGCATATAAATTACTTCTTAAACAAATATAAGCAAAAATTAAAAGAAAAGAAATAGAAAAATAGCTAGGTACGTTTTATTTGTCTTCACACATTTTATAATTAACTTTTCACAATTATACTCAGGAGAACTGTCAGAGAAACGTCATTCATTACCCTAAGTTTACCCTAGCTTCCAGTAACTTGTTCAATGAGTATACAAAATCCTGGGTAAATATTGTAGTAGGGGAAAATTTACACGGTGTTTTCATTGAACAAACCTTATTTTATCGCGAAGAATTTTGTTCAAAGATAAAACTTAATAAACAAAACCGAAGCGGACATTTATCCGATATTGTTTTCCACATTTTAAAGCTTTTCTTAACTAAAAAAAAAAATTGAATAATTATAGAGAAAGTTTTTATTTTTATGTTTCTAAATTAAATTAACACTTAAATACAAGAGAATTAACAAGCCGGAACTGCTCATACCTCTGAACTAAATGAGACAGATGATTTTTACTCTTGTATTTCTTAACTTTAACTAGCATATTAAGCCACAATTGCTTTCAGTTGTCATTAGGCAGGCAGTAACGATGAAAGCGCACAAATAAATTGTCAAAATTTTGCAATTTTATTTATGATCGATTCTAAAAATTGTAAGTGTGTGTCCCGTATGGGACATAAAAAAAGTTGTGCTTTAACTATTTAAAATGACACCTAATATAAGATATTCGAGGGCCTTATTTAACCTTCTTACGAATAGTATTTATTTCATATTGGAAAAGATTATTGTAATTTGGGTATAGTAAGTATTTTATTATTTATTTAACTTCGGAATCCTGTACAATTTGATACGAGTTTCCCGTTTAATAAATATTTATACTAGGACTAGCACACAAAATCCCCATAGATCATTTTGTATTTTCACATAGCACAGAATTGACCAGTGGCCATATCGAGATATCCAAGATTTCGTGCTATTTTTGATTGCTTGTGTAAAAGTTTGGTATATCAATATTGGATGAATGAATACGTGCCACACATTAACAATTTTATGCATTGATTTTAGTACTATTTTGAATTCTAATGACGAATCCATAAATAAATAAAAGTTACGACAAGTTAAAAACAATGAGCTTTCGTTTGATAGTGTGCACGTACAAATATTGTAGTAGGTTAAAGTATAGTTTCTAAAGGGCGGTACACAGTAAAAACCTTTTCTCTAAAATGAACGGCAACAATTTGTGCCACAAAACAAAGTATTTTTCGATAAGATTAGAGAAAGCTCCACCTTGGAAAATGTAGATTAGGTTTATATCCCTAAAATGTCGGGAATTTTCAAATTTTCTTTTGTTTCTCTCCCCCCTAAAATGTAGGGAATATTTCCTAAAATGTAGAGAATATGTAATAGTACTACACCTTTGATTTGAAAAACATAATAATGAGCTGAAGCTCTTTTCTTATGTACCATATACTACCATATATGCTTTTTTCATTAAAACATACATATGTAGTATGGAAGAAGTTAGTGCTGACGCGCTGAGCAGTGGGCACGCTCAAACAAAATAGTGAAAAACAATATATGACTTGTTTTCAAATTTAATGTGGAATTATATTGACGAAACAAATTTAGAATAAAACCAAATTAATAAATGTTCTCTTTCTTATATCCGAGAAAGCTTAAAATTTCGGGAATTTTGCGTATATGTTTTCTGATGCCAAATATAAGTATAAGTATAACTGATCTAGGTGTAATATTTAAAATCGTTTAAAGAGCATATCGATTATGTTACATCTAAAGATTTTCAATTGCTAGAATTTTTAAAGAGGAAGACAGGTGAATTTAAAGATTCCTTAACATTAAAATCTCTGCATTTTTCATTAGTACGGTCCGTTTTGGAATATGGATCCGTTGTATGGATGTCTCTACTCAAATACCTCATATTAGACGTAATGGACAGATTCAAAGAAAATTTATACGTTTTGCTGTGTCTAAACTAAATTGGGATCTTATGTTGGACTATAAATCACGTTGTCTTTTATTAAGATTGCATTCTTTACAGTCTAGAAGAGTCATCATAAGTTCAATAATGTTGGTCCATGAATGTACCTACTTAGTTGTAGGATTTCATGTCCAGAACTGTTATCTTCAATTTTCTTCTATGTACCTCAAAGATATATTCGTCCTAGACGTTTATTAGTTGTTCCCTTTCATAGATCGAACTTTGGATATCATGAACCTATCACATATGCTATTTCTAATTTCAACTTGGTTGATTCATTACACAATTTTAATATATCTAGAGAGAGATTTAAGATAATTATTTTGAAATTTTTCCGCTTAAGCTTTATAGATTTGTAATATAGTTTAGTTTTTTAAATAACTTTTGATTTGATTTGTTTTGATTATTATTGAAATTATATTTGTATAAATCTTGGAATCTTTTGGATTTGTTCCGTAGATTGAAATAAACGAAAAAAAAATCATTATGTTCTATTGATTTGGGAAAATCAAACTGATTTTCCCTTTTTATCAGAGAAAATTACATTTATTTTTAGGAAAAAACGTGTCTTACTTAAATTTAGGGAATTGTCCTACGTTTTTTACAGTGTATTCTAGAGCCAAGGAATTCTTGTTCCTATACAAAAAGAAAAGGTCATGGAATGCTTAAGGATTTTTTTTATGTGTTGATCTCTTCAAGCAGTATGCTAGAGAAAAGAGATTAGAATAGGAAAACTCTAGTTCTCGATTGACAAAAAGATGTCGTTCTTTTAGGATAAATCCATTTATGTCAATATTTCTTGGAGAAATAACTACCGGTTACACTTATTTCTGTTAGGAATTTTAACGTTTGCGGATAATTTGAAAAATTTAAGTAAGGAACGTCGATTTGGAACTAAACTTGATGCACTTTAATCAATTCCACAGTTTTCATGTAAACATTGTTCTGCAAAAATAACAAATATAGACCACTTTCGATGTACTTGATTTCGTAAAGGTCAAATTACATACAATGGGGAATTATCCATTTATTTATTTTCTTTATTTATTTTGAGATACACACAATTGTCAAAAATTTGTTGACCTTATGTCAATTGTTTTTTTAAGAAATTAATTGTAAAATTCCTGGACTAAGTTCCTTGGCTTTAGCATACCGATCTTAACAAGTCATTGTAGAAAATATTTCAGCAAATTCGATATGAACAAAGATATAATTTATTATAAACTTTAAAGTTTTTTCTATACTATAGTTTTTCATATTGATTCATGTTTTATAATATGAAAAAAGACTGTGAAAAATTTTAAAAAATTTTAAGAAGAAATGAAAAATCAGCCACACAAAAAAAAAAAATTTCTCAAAGTTTATGGAACGCGCCGTGGAATAAATTTTCAAACCAAGCCTAAGTTCGTGACTTCGCGCAATTTGAGTAGAACGAACACATCGACAGAAGCAAACTGCGACGGCGACGACGACGATAAGAGCAACACGGAACGGACGAAGACGCGCGGGTAAGGCGGGTAATAAAAAGCAAAGACACTACGGAATTACGTTACTTGTTTGACGGAACAGGCCTGTACGGGCTGAATCGCGCATTCTATATAGCTTAGCTTGCTAGGTCTAGCACTAGTCGTGTAGCTTGACTCTTGCAGAAAAAAAAAACAATAAAAAAATTCACCCCATACTGTGACTAGGCAAGTCGTCGGGTATTGTATGTTATGTATGCACATAGCGCTGTTGGCTCCAAGTTCAACTACTTTTTTCAGCTGTATGGTGGCGGAGGTCTGAACTGAAAGCTATATAGATATGGATGTATGCATGTGTATATATGAATAAACAATCATTGCACGTATATTAAGCTGAAGCTCCACCAAATATTACATTTCGCGTGATCGTATGTGCGCGCACCAGTGCTGCTCCTGCTGATAATGAAAAGCATAATAATTGGTAAACCGTGAATCGTCGGTGAATGTGAAAGGTTTTTTTATTTAATTTTTTTTTCTTCTGTGTATATACTTACCTACATGCATATATCTTTTTTCTAGCATGCTCATCTGAAGTTTTTATGAAAGCAAAAGAAAGATATCATTAAAATTCTTAAAAATAAAAATTCCGAATAAAAAGTAGGCACTAAGGCAATTATAATTAATAATAATAATAATAATCGTGTGTTCTATACCATTCCTAAACTGTTGGTGGGTGGTTGTACCCACCACAATGCTCTTGTTGTTAAGTAACGGTGTGCTAATCTTTAAATTCATCTGATATTTTTTATTCCTGTAAAATTAAATAATAACTCCATTCCCATGCACTGCACATGCAACCAAAACAAAGTGTGAATTATATCATCAGCAGAGTGATAAAAAAGTAAAAATGGAAAAAATAAAGAAATTTTGAAGGCCAGTGTCGTCGGTGTTCCTTGCAAGCAGTTTTTGTTTGCGGATGTGATGTGATGTATAAAATTTCTAAATTCCAAGAATATCACAGTAATAGCGTTTCAGTGTTCTTTTATGTGTCGAACGAAGCCGTTGTTGTCGTAGAGTAGACCCGGTATCAGTTTTGGAATACAGAGAATGTAGGTAAGAAGGTACGTACCTACCCATGCTAAGGGAATATAAAAAAAAAAAGCAAAAGCCGAGAACACAAGACAAAGAGGGGATTAACATTTCGAAAGACTTCCCGCTAAGATTTTAGATTAAATAACAACAACAGCAGCAGCAGCAGCATCAGCAGCAGCATCAGCAACAACAACACAAACGTCATTTATCGCAAGAATTTTCTGTTGGCAAGAACTTGAAAGGTAAGGGTAAGCTGATATTTTTTAATGTGTGGTGCCATCAGTCTCGGGCAAATGAAGGTACATTTATGTATTTATATTATGTATGTAGAGCTGAAACCGCTATGCATTTTTCTGCTCCCCGAATATACATATTTACAGTGACTTTATATCTAATATACATATAATGTTGGTTAAACGTGTGGTTATCGAAATTAATTTATTGTTCGGCATAATTAGGCCATCTCTGGGTTAAAAAAAAAAAAAAAATAACAAAAAAAAACATTTAGTTTTGATGGTGATTGAATCAACCAATTTAGCGAATTTTATTTTAAGCTGAAAATCTTAATAGAATTGCAAAATTTTACAGATTTTCATTAGTGAGCATAATTAGGGAAAATAACTTTGTTTCATTTGCACTGCCGCCGCGTCAATGTCGGAGCAATAAATAAATATATATGTATATACTTGTATATACTCTACATGAAACCATCCATATTGTATTCTCAGTCTGGCAGTCTGTCTGTTGTCTGTCTGCCAATAATAAATGATAATTTGAGAACATGTTGCCTTAAGTAGGGCATTCAAATGTGAACAAATTTTAATTCATTTATTCGCGATATTTTTTCTAGAGTCACGTTTTTGTAATGAATATACCCGGCATTTCGGCTCCCCAATTTTATTTGACATTTTTGTTTATGAATGGTCGCGAATATACATTTTTTCAATATTTGCGTTGATATTTATATATCATGAAAAATTTGAAAGCTTTGAACTTTTTTTTTCATCAAAGAGAAAATTTTATAATTTGATCTGAAAAATGATTTTAGGTTAGTTTTCGACAAATTGATAGCAATAAAGATGACAGATTTTTTGTGATTTTATGTCAAGTGCACTGACATGTATAATATGGACTGACTACGTTAATAGAAATGCACTGCAAAATGTGGGATCACTTCTATATTGCTGATCCTTTCGGTCTAAGCACCAAGAACCAACTGACTGACTGGAACTGTAAAGAACAAATAAATAAGTGGGTCCGTCGAAATAAATGTTTTTAAATTAATTATTTGGGGTTATTACTGACAAAATTGTTTTACCAAAGGTATAATATGTTTATAAGATATGAAGCAGAAGTTCGAAACGTTTTATTATAATCACTTTTCGAGCTGCGCGCTCATTTTTTCAATGTTAGTTAAGAACTTTTATTGACATAAGCAATTGAGCCCACGTGAAATAGAAAGTTTTAAGCAGTCCTTATTGTATAAGTCAGTGGTCATGTGTCATGTCATAACATTGCGCCTAAGTCAAATACCTAACTACATATCTACCTAAATTTTTAAATTTTTTTTTCATATTTACCAATGATGTGCCTAAATTGAGAGAATTCATTACAAGCAATCAAGTTCAAATATGGTAAAATATGAACTGTTTTTTTTTTCCTAAAGAAATTACACTAATTGATATAAGCTTTTAGTAGATTGACTGGCCTTTGCACTGCAGCCATTCATTGGCTTATTGTGCACCTCTTTTCTTTATATAGATAACACTGGGTAACAAAAAAAAAAAAAACAAGTTTTTCTGCGGCATTAGGTTTGGCAGTGATTTTAGTATACATTATCATTGTTAATTCGCGACGTGTAGTTAATTTATTTGAGTTGACTTTGGTTCTCAGGAAATTCCACCTGGCACGATCATTATGCGACCCTTCAATATCTGCAAGGTTGAAAGGCCTTCTTGATGACTCGGCGATAAACCGACTGTGTAGGTAGCTACAGCCAAGTATAGGTAAACGGAAATATAATTTTTAGAAAGCATAGATAAACCGATAGTTCAAAATAATTTGGGAGTGATGATAACGTTGAATGAGCCAAGGAATCATCTTGATGATTGCTATTTTTGTGCAGTAATTGTGAAAGGTGTGAACCGGTACAAAAAGCTCACGTAGGTTTATCCTGATATACAATACCACGCAGTGAAGATTTGCCAGTACTAATATTTACTACTTTATCAACAGATTCCTCTGATGATATTGAAATGTTAGTCACTCAAAATGAAAGCAACAGTTAAAGTGAATTTGAAGGATTCAGTCCTACACTTCAGGGTTTTTCTCAAGGTGAGCTCAATGACTTGATCCATGATTTAAATTTATCAAAGAAAAAACAATGCCTGCGGCCAAGCGTAAAAATAACATCTCACCAAATTAGAGAGGAAAAAAATTCTTCCTTGCTTCAATGAAGAAGATGATCTGGTGTATTGTAACAGTATTTCTGCACTTTTGAAATTGATGGGTATACCGGAATATCGGCCAGAGGAGTGGCGACTCTTCATGGACATCTCAGAAAGTAGTTTGAAATGTGTGCTACCGCATAATGGTAACAAATTAGGTTCGATACCGAGAGGCCACTCAACAAAACTTAAAGAAGATTGTGAATTTTTTATTAGGTCAGCAAAGTGGATACAACAAATACCCTTGTTTCCTCTGTCTTTAAGAATGACCGCTGAGAGCAAATATGACTGTGGGAAAAGTAAACATCATTCATGAACCATTAATAGACCGCAAAAAATCCTTCATCCACCACTTCATATTAAGCTTGGGCTAATGAAACAGTTCATTAAAGCTAAAGCTTTTTATTTAAAAATAAAAGTGACGATTGTTTTAAATATATTTGTCCTGGACTTAGTATGGAAAAATTAAAAGCAGGCATCCTTGTTGGTCCACAAATCCGTACCCTTATAAAGGATTGCAATTTTACAAGCCAGAGATAGAATCTGATGCCTGGACAAATTTTGTATAATTATCAACATTTTATTTTGGAAAATCAAAAAGCCAAAATGCTTGAAAATTTTGAAAAATTGGGAGCTAATATCAAACTACATTTTTTAAATATAGCCATTTGGACAAATTCCCTAACAACCTTGGCGATTACAGTGAAGAGCAAGGAGAGCGGTTCCTCACTGTTCCCCAGTGTAATTCATCCATTAATTCTATTCTTTCTAAGAAGAGTAGTGTGAGTCAGTTTAGGCGGGTCAGTATACTGCCTCGACCGCACGATTTTTTGTTTTGCTAAGATGATGGTTTTGGGGGTAAAAATGAAGCACCACCCTACCTAAAAATTTCATGCGGCAGAAACATCATACTGACCCATCCGTCTAAACTGGATTTATCTTTTTGGATGAAATTTCCTTGAAGTTGCAGGCTTTAGAAAGCATGAGTCAAGAGCCTGGAATCTACATTGTGCAAATGCGAGGCATAACGTGTGCTCCAATTGTTTCATCCTCTTCCAGACATAACCTACACATACATATACATCGGTTAGTGATATGCTTATTCGATGAATTTGTTCATTGAATTTGTGGTGTCCGGTTAAGACTGCTCTAATGATTCTGAGTTTAGTCCTAGTCAGCCCTAAAAGATCCAGGCTATTATTTGGTGAAAGTTCTTTAATAAATGTTTTTGCTTATCTTGAGCCTATCATTGATCTCTGGTTCATTTAGTTTCACGGTATTATGGATGCTTCTTTCTTGATGGCCAGTGTATGTGATTTGTAATTTCCATCAATTCCTGAGTGCCCTGGCATCTATTGAAGTGTTAGGTGGTGTTTTGTGCCAAGGTCTGTTAATGTTTGGATGCATTCAGACATTACCTTCATTTTGACCTCAGCTGATGAGATGGCTTTCAGTGCAGTTTAGCTGTTTAGATGGATATTTTTTGTTAGTGTAGAAGTGGCTGAGATTTTCCTTAACACATCCTGCGGTGATGAGATATACTTCTGCCTGAAATATTGAGACGAATTTTCCCAGACTTCGAAAATAATTCATTCTTTGCTTTACACCATATATTCCTGCCCCTTCTCCTTTCTCGGTTTTAGAACCGTCTCATAGGTGTACCAAATTAGGGCTTCGTTTTCTGGATTTCTATATCTATTGCCTTCCTATTTGGTATACTTATTTATTTTGTATTGCAGACGGAGATTGTATTCAACTACTATTCTCTCTGATATCATGTCCAATATTGAATTTGCTTCTGTTTGTTTGGTTATAGTCCGTAGACTTTTTTAGTCCAGGACTCCGTTCATAATTAGCCCCACCAACATTTCTGAGTACCGGTAGAGTTTCTATTGTTTCTATAGAATGCTGGTAGATGTTGTGCCCTTTGCGCCAGTTACATTTAGACAGGCTGTCATCCTTTGGAGCTTATTTAGCTTCCTGATGATTGTTTTTTGTGTACACTTGTTTCACCACGCTACGGCATCTTGGTATTCCTGGCTCTGACTACTTGTTTTTTAAGGGCAAATCATTATGTTTGGCTTGACTCCCTATGTTGTGCCGCATAGTTTTCTACAGTCTCACAACTTTAGTGGTACCTTTCTGGACAGCGTTATACATGTATGCCAATTCCAATTGAGCTTATCATCCCAACATATTTAGCTTCTTTGACAATGAGACCTCCCCTCACCAAAGGGGCTGGTTATGCTCGTCCATTTCCTTGTTCTGGTGAAAGATATAATTGATGTTTTGCTGGGGTCATACATTTTCTATATACATTGCAACACCTGGAAAACTGCAGATTTTTGTGCTGCACTGCAGTAAATGTTGCAATGTGTAACCATGAAACAATTGCTGCAGCGTAATACAAAATTTCACACTGTGCAAGGGTTGCGATGTGTAAACACTTCTGAAACTCAAAAGTTTCGCGTGCAAGCTCAACTGCTCGTACATTCTGTAGTCTTGCAGTCACGAATTGTGATGTGTAAACGCCTAAAAAGACGGTTTTGGGGTGCATTCAATTTTTTTTAGTTTGGTCCAATTTTTGTTGCAGCTGCATGTTCAGTTTTTCATATATAATTACGAAATTTATGCTGTTTTATTGTTGCTTTTAAAATTTACAAAAAAAAAAAAAATCAGTTTTGACGGCGGCAATAACGTTGATTGATATTATACAGAAATTTTTATCATCTTCAATAAGTGATTCTAGCATTAAATTGTTCACCAAAGTTTAAGTTAGGCCGCCAAGATGCAATGCGTTGTGCATATGCACTTCTCATATGCTGTATAGTAAATGGCACACCAAAAGAGCAATTGCACTGCATACTCCCAAGCAAAGTGCTTAAATTATAAACGAATTGTTTTTATCATGACGTTGTCCTATGGATATCTCATCCAAATATCGATATTTCACGCAAAACCTGTACATGCAATGCTCAAACGAAAATACTTGCAGCATTACTACAACAAGTGGCCTTGCATCAAGCAATTGCTGCATTGGTGAGCGCGGCATGTCACTTAAAAGTATATGTGATGCTTTTTGAAGAACATGATGCAATTATTCTTTTGGTATGAGAAGTGCATATGCACGATACAATTGCATTCATTTTTAGCGGTCTGCCTAGGAGTGACTTACATCAGCACCTCCGCCACTTTTCTAATGTTCACTAATCCTTTTCCTATCAATTTTCTGTCATACTTTGCTTTATTATCTCCCGAGTTTGGCTTAATAATATTTTTTTAAAACAAAAAACATTTTTTCGTTAACTTTTTATTCAGAATTATAGATGAATTTATGCCTTTGGATTATCTTCATTTAATTGAACTTTGTTAATCAAACGCCTGAAAGTTTTCACTGCAGATTATTTAAAATAAAAACACTTGAGTTGGACGTCGGAAAAACTGCATGCTTCAATCGGAGCAAAAGTAGGTACTCCTTTTTTTTAAGTTGAGCTACCTACTCTTGACCAGAGTCAAATGGCGAGATTATTTCAATTTTGCGAGATATTTGCATTTCAATCTGGATATTGAGATTTTATTCTAATTGTGAGAATGTATACTAAAAAATTGTCCAAAAAATTTTCATTTGATGACATCTTTTTTATTAAATGCATTCATTTCTATAAGTGCATGATCACTTCTTCAAAAAATCCAGTTCGTGCTACGTTTACTCTAAGAAGAAAGTACTAAACCAGAGGAAATAGTTAATCGGGAATGTAACAAAAATATTTTCCTTTCTCCCTTTTTTGTTCCTCTAAATTTCATGAATTATGATCTAAAATTTGTTTACATCCAAGCGGGGCGCCACATTAAATCTTTTTCGTATACTCTCTATCAGCAAAGTGCAGAGAATTCAAATTAAATTATCAAAATTTTTGGTATTTTCTTTAAAAAAAATTATGGGCTAGAATTTTATTCAGTTAAACAAGTTTTGATAAATTTTTACATTCAGCAGTCAGTACTAGTTCCTCTGGGGCAGTGCTGTGTATATGAGCGGTGTTTACACAGAAGATAAGAGCAGTTCGTTCTGTAAGTTAGCAACCACCGAATTTTGTATTATAAATAAGTTCTCACAGATATGAGTACACGTTTCGTACAGAGGAAATCTGATAAACAAATGCTAATTTTTATTGAATTTATGGAAATATTTTATTTATTTATTTTGTTCTTTGAAAATATATGTATTTTTATGTGAACCATATGTGTACAGATATTTTATTTTTTAATATATTTGGATGCTTGGTGAAGTGAGTTGAAATTTTGAACGAGACTCTTTGTTGTTTTTTTATAGAAATTGTAAATATCACCTGGAAAATGGGCGGCAAAGTCAATCAATCCTCTCATTAAGTTCGAATAGAAAAATTTCAATTTTCATGTATACATTATATATGTATTATTTATGTACATATCTATGTAGGGCCGGACTGAGTCGTCGAACCGACCAGGGAAAATGACCACCAAACCACAGCCCCTTTGAGTCTTCAAAAATGACTTTTTCTAAGGCAAACAATCCTAATTATTAGGTTGATTTCCTACTACTGAACAGAGCACTCAACTAGACCAAGATGGGCTTTCAAATGGAACCTTTCCCATTGAATTTTTTCTAGAATTTGCAAGATTTACGGGGTTACATGTCTAGAATATTTTCCGAAAGTTTCAAGTCAATCAGAGCAAAAGTCTAGGAAAAGGAGACTTTTGGGGATTATCCTCATTGGGTTAGAACGTCCGGAAGTGATGCAAGTATATTATGGCAGCTGCTTAGCTATTGTTTATCTGTCTCTCTCGCTTGCTTCTATCACTTTCTAATGCTCACGTATTTTAAATACAGGGTGTTTCCCACTAGGAGGTCAGTAGAGCGGGAGCTGATAGTAATCAGATAGATGAACAAAAAATTGTATGGCAGGGGGGAGGGGCATATCAACCGTTTAGGAATTACAGGATGATTAAGAAAAAAAGTTGTTTTTCACAAAACACCCTGTATATTAAAAACTACAGGGTGCATCGTCACAGTTAGGGGCTCATTGTATGCAGAACTCCATGGCCTTTCGAACGACTGCTCAATCAGTTCAATAGCCATCTCCCATCAAGAATTATGGATGTCTAAACTCAAAATTTCGGATTTTCTTACCTTTTTATAAAATTTAACTTCTATTATTTTTGCAAAAAGGTCGTTAATATACATTTTTCTTATAAAAACTGTAAACTGTAGAGTCTCCTCTTTAATATGACCTATTACACCCAATGTGCTATCTGAAGCCCTTTAAGAGTTATTAGCTCTAAATCTATTCTCAAACCTATTTTCAAACCTATTCTCAACGATAATTTGTTCCCTTAGCACGTCATTTTACAAAATATCGTCTAATTTCGGTGTGACCTGAATAGGTTATGAGTTAATAACTGTTTAAAGGCTGGTGTTAACACATAGGGTGTAATAGGTCAACTTAAAGAGGAGAGCCTACAGCTTACAGTTTTTATAAAAAAATGGTATGTTAACGACCTTTTTGCAAAAATAATAGAAGTTAAATTTAAAAAAAAAGGTAAGAAAATCCGAAATTTTGAGTTTAGACAATCATAATTCTTGAGGGGAGAGGGTGGGTTATGGGGCTGATTGAGCAGTCGTTCGAAAGGCCATGGAGTTCTGCATACATTGAGCTCCTAACTGTGACCGTGCACCCTGTAGTTTTTAAGATACAGGATGTTTTGTGAAATATTAGCTTTTTTTCTTAATCACCCTGTAACTCCTAAACGGTTGATATGCACCCCCCCCCCCCCGCGCCATATAATTTTTTGTTCATCTATCTGAGTACTATCACCTCCCGCTCTACTGACCTCCTAGTTGGAAACACCCTGTATTTTATTTTAATATGACCTGGACATTGCAACTGAAGCAGGATCTTTGCTTTATTGACCTGGAATCGACGACTCTTTAAAGAAAACTTTTTTTTTTTTTTTCGTTTTTTCTAAAAACACTATTTTTGTTGAAAAACTAATGCACTGATCTTACTGAAATTTTTATACACTTCTTCAAAATAGGATTGACTAGTGACTGAATGAAGGTTTGTTCTTTCGATTACAACTAATTTTACCAGACTATGCGTAGTGTAAATTGTACCAAAAATTTTAGATTTTGGCATACAAATCTGGTAAAAATTCAAATTAAAATTTTTCTTAAAATTCTTCATTCAGTCACGAACTATACTTATCTACTAAAAGACAAAAATTGGATTATTAATTTTAGATAAGGCTATATCATAAGTTATCCTGACCACCACGAGGAAACTTTTTTTATGCGTCTCCGGAAACCAAGTCCCACCGGCTGAATTTTCAAAATTTTTGAATGAAAATTTTATAAAATATTCATCAAATGTTGCTTAACATTTTAATAAAAGAATTTATTTATTATATAAAACAAAAGAGAGAATATGCGCTTTTTTTAGCCTTCGAAATCCATGTAAGCCCTCAATAAAGAAGAGGACACAAGAAATTTATATACGGGAAACATGTATGCACAAAATATGTATAAGAGCGAGCGGTGGCTCTTTCACCCTTAAAATTAAAATTAAAACTAAAACAGGATTACTCTGCGAAAACAGTATGCGTGAGACCAACAATTTTACTCGTGAAGGAACTGAGGAAAGAAGAGAAGTGTTAACACCTTAGATTAGATTAGATTCGTGGAAGGGCAAGTAGGCGAGTTAGTTAGCCTCGCATTCATTGCGACCTGAAAGATCTATTGTGAGTCCCTTTCAATTTATTTCCTTTCTAGGTAAAGACTAATTTAGAATCATTCGTGGAATGAGATTTCGCACGTAGTTTGATGGAGGAAAAACATGTTTGAGGTGAAGTAATTTCCGCCTGGCGTTTTAACCCCTTGTCCATACTGTTTGTTTTTGTAAAGTTTTTGTAACCTCACTCTTTCACTTATTAATGGCCCAATGTAGGAGCAAAAACAATAGTACTTCTTCACCAAATGTAGAAAAATTCACTTTCTCTTATGATTGTAAGAATTTTGCTCATTGTATAGGTACTCTACTTTAAAATTGATTCGCATGAAATATACTTGATTTTTTAAAAAATATGGAAATAAAAAGAAAATTAAAGAAAAAATAAAGAATAAAAAAATAAATTACGGTAATGCGAAATACTGAATAGTGCATATAAAAAAATATAAAATAAGAAATTACAAAAAGCCTAAAAAGTACGCTTAGGTAGGTATAACACGCTTTTAAACATTTTTTGAAACCTTTTGATAAAAAAAAAAAAACAAGATTTTCCATACATTTTTCGAAATAAAAATGTTATGATGCTAAAAATAATGCCAAATGCTATTGAAGCCACTAGAATGCCATATATAATTCTATCTTGGCAACACTCACACGCTACCTTGGCTACACGTCTTGTCAGTGTTTACAAATTGTGGGACATTTTTGAGTATTTTTAACTCAGCTTCTCCTCCCAACGCAGCCGCAGCTTTCGACCAGAGTACGTGGTAATTACGTGTAGTCGTCGCGATTAACCCGGAGACCACTGGCCCATCAGGCGACCGCCCGGTCGCCCGTCCTCCCAGTTGAGCTCTGTATGTATGTATGTATTACATAAGAGAATCTTAATTTTGATTCAGAAAAGTGCTGTTGGTGACGTGTTTTTAGTCAAATACAACTGTTGATTTTGAAAATTTAAAAATTTGCCACTTTTCCATAGCGAGGAGGGGTATGGTGGTAATTGTAAGTTCTAGTGAGTGTGAATAGGGCTCTTTGTTTATCCACACCACATCTATAGTCGGGAGAAACTTGTTTGGAATATACAAAATGTTGAAAATGAGATGCAGTTTAAAAATAATAATTACCCTGTAGCTCTGAAAATGTTAAATTTGATCATCTACTACTGGACCTGGGCCTGAGCTCATCATATACTTTTCTTCAACATAATGAGCTTTTCCATGAGTTGCTGACATTATAAAAATTCTCACTGATATATTCATCAGTTAATTCATGATAAAATAATGGAAATGCTCACTGCTCTTATCAATAAATTCATAATGGTGACCATATTCTCGATTTTGATGATCAGTGATAGCTCCGTGGATAGAAGGGGGAGTTTGTCAAAGTTTTAATTCAGTTCCCAGCACCACAGATAAGTAGATAATACCCAGATTTGGAAACTAATGTTAAAAATCTGCTTTTCATGAGCCAGCCATGATGTATACTATATATATTAGCCAGTCTAAGCTTTTAGCAGAGGCAAAATCTCTGAAAATTAACCAGCCTACAGGCCAGCAGAACAATTTGGTTTGAGCTTGCGATTGAAAAGTAAGAAAAAATTGTGGAAAGTATATAGAAGTTTTGTCAAGATATTCAAAAGCTTTAGCAAATATTTTAACCAAAAATAATGTACAAAATACCTTGAAGATGTCACTACATAATAAACACATCAACTGACTATCTTATCTCCTTCAACATACCATTCATCATAATTTCGTGGAAATGAACATGAAAACACTCATCGGAGCTCATCAGAAAATTTCATCCGCATTCAAAATATAATTTCACAGGGTGATAGATGGGGTCGAGATAAGCCAAAAATTGTTCGAGAATTGTTGGGGAGGGTAAAATGCGTCGCGTGCGTAAGTAGGAGGGGTTCTGTGATTTTGGTACCTTTTGCCTTAACACCATATAATTTTCTTTTTATACACCCTATTAAAAAAGAATTACATCAGAAATAATTATGAACAATACATATACTATGTCACACTCCATTGCCCTTCCATGCGTCGGCAGATATAGGACGTTAAAAAAAAAAAAAAAATTGTAAAAATAAATAAAGTAAATTGTACATATGTATGCAATTTATTAACAATGGCTATTTCAATTAAGCGGAGGAAGGTTTGGGTGAAGTCAAAGTTTGATATAGTACATTTTGGAAAATCTAGTACAGAATCGAATTCTTTAGGCCCTAAGAAGAAGTTTGAGTACCCAAACTCCTATACTCGGAGGCTTAAATAGCTATTTATAGCCATCCCAATACTCACTTTTTTATATTTCCCTCCTTTTTATGCAAACTGAGGTACTAGATTTTTCGCACCACAGATCGGCTTTAACTCGGTAGGGTTATGTCCGATCGAAAAACAGGTTTCACTGTTCACATCAACTTATTATCAGCTACAATTCGTAGAAGACAAATTTTCTCTGTTTACTCTTAGGGTGGGGGTAGAAATCTCCGGCGGGGAGAGGGTGTTTTCCAATATGGAATGTTGTATATCAAATTAAAGGTCTCGCCGATTACTATCGGGTGGTGTACTTTTTTCACGATTTAGAAAACTGTCTCGGGACGTTTTTTCTTTTTTCATGCACTTGGGTCACATACACCCCCAGTTACTACATTTCGCATATATTTTTGCAATTTTTTCTTCCATATCCATTAGTGCTATGTTGTGAGTATTTTTCTCATAGGAATTCATTTTTCACCACTCACCACAATTTCGCACAATCATGCGAAGTAGAAAAGTCCACTTTTTCGCCAAAGAATATCGCTCAAGTTACATTCGATCGCCAACGCTTTCCTCCGCTTAATTGAAATAAACATTATTAATAAAATATGTTCAGGGTATCATAATGCATCGTTTAAGACATCTCTCATGTCTATTGATATCGGGCCTAAAGTTGTATGAAAAGTGGGTATTCCCCTGTGCGCAAGTTAAAGCAGGTGGTACCTACCTATAGCTGCTCAAATCGCATAACATTTCTGGCTCTTCATTGAAACTTTTGGCATGGGAAATTCATGACGTGCCAGAGATGTTATTATACGTCCAGGGATTAAAGTCTAATTTTTTATGACCTTAATACTAAAGTGGTATTAAAATATACCCTAAAATTTTTAACCATGATGTTATATACAAAAGTAAGATTTTTACTACAGAAGATTACATTTTTCAAAGCAAACACATTTTCTATTTAATTTTTAATCGTAATTAAAAATTACACTCAGAAAATTATTTAGGTAGGTACCTACGGATTTGTGTTTTTGGTTTATGCTCTCACATTTGCATTTGCTTTTCATACTTTATCTTATAGTTAGAGCTTAAGTCTACTGTTTGTACCGGTGAAAACTTGAAAAGTTTCAGCAAACTGGAAGCAATAATTCTTCAGATCAACTTCCTCTTACTATAATAGGTATGGCTGCGATAAGTAAATTGTATTTCGCGAATGAAAACTTAAGCCATCTAATATAAACACGATGCCTGAAATGGACCCGCATTTGTGCAGCATTCATGTTTTATGCTTATGCGGCGGTGATAAGTTCACCATACACTCTAAGTATTAATCGCGTGTGCCGTGCGGTAGCGCTTTTATACATAGATGTATATGTATGTAGTCTCATTTTACATTTATCTTTTCACGTCACGCATATAGAATATATAAGTTGGTGGGTTTATATGTGAATTTATTTATTCTATAGAGTTACAAATACATCGAAGAAAATAACAAGTTTCTGTATACGAACGATATAGCTTCGATACAACGGCCATAGGAAAGCACAAGCAAGGCGACGAACACTAATCCCATCCCAATCCCAAATTCCCAATCCCAAGATGCTCTCTGAAAGCAGAGTAAAAACCAAACAGAAGAGGAAGAAATGCCAACTGCCATGCCATGCTAGGAGCCAACTTGCCAAGCAAGTCAGCCAAGCCGAAATAGCCGGGGGCGAGCACGACCGAAAGAGAGACAATCATTTAATCAGAAAATGTGAATCGAAATCGATGTAAGACGATGCGAGAAAATAGGAAACTCTTTTTATCTTTTAGAGTCTACTTATGCACACCCTCGGGGCTTGAAAGGGAAATAGATGAAGGCAAGACATTGTTCTACGATTTATGGCAAATTCAGAAGTTAAAGATTTTCCCGTTGACCATACGCATTCTTGTGCACTTGGGAACTCACTCACCAGTTTGTAGTTTTAGATTGCTTTGTGGAATTATAATTTGAACATAAAAAGTTCGAGATAATAGTAATTAGTGAAAATAATTTTAGTTGTAGAAAAAAAAAAAAAAATCATAATAAAAAATCGATATTTATGTGTACAATATTTGCTACATTTCTACTTAGATAATTGAGTTAAAAGTGGGATGAATTACAGGAAAGAAGAGTTGAATTAAACCAATTTGTAACTTTGATTCAACACAATGAAGGCTAACATACATACTGTGAGGAGGAAGTTTTCTTTCCTTAAATTGCTTTGAATCGCTTACATTGCTGGGATATGGAATTAGATAGAGAAAATTCAGCTGGTCTCTTGGCGCGAGCGTTGTAATTAGACCGAGAATTTTTTTTTATGAGCTCTGAGTCACTCACATATGTATGTATAATAGGGAATGGGATTTTAGTGAGTAATTTGTAGTTAGTATTCTTCTTAATATATGTACATCGTCCCAAGGCTCTACCATGTTATTGATGAGTTTCGGTCTTTCACACTGACCAGTATGACTGAAAAATATTATTGGGTTAAATTAACCAAAATTCTAAGTCAAAATAAGTATTTTCGGGTTTAAAATGGCGCCTAGCACAAAAATGGTTGAACATTCATTACTATTACGCATGGGGTTATTTTAAATTTGGCGAAATTTGAACTCTTTTTATTATGACAAAATAAATGCCCATAGTCATTACTCTTTCAGGGGCAATGGTATAAAATATGTATATACCACATTTTTCAAAAATTTTCCAGTGAAATTTGGCAACGGTACAAATTCAATACCATACGAAGATTCGTTCTCGGAATATATTCTTTGTAAAAAAAATAACGGTATTTATATTCTTATTGTATTGTGTTCAGGCGAATTAAGGTGTTTTGTTCCTAATTTAGTTTTAAACTAACAGACGATTATTTGAAATCATATTGTCGTTTACTGTGAATTATTTTTTAAAGAGATTTGAGAGGTTAGACTAAGTGATTAGTTTTATATACCACCGCGCAAAAAATAATTTTGCGAAAACAGGTAAAATTTTTTAAAAGGTATAAAGAAGGATGTTTTGTTATTAAACTATAATTGAATACAGTCATGAATCGAAAAATTCTGCGCTCCGAGCATATCGCGCCAATTTTATGCTACGATGAAGATGAATCCGTAGAATTGGCAAGTATTCCTTCCGACTCAGAGTCTGAAGATGAGGAAAACACTCTGGAAGAAGATAAGGTACTACCATTTTATGAGGAATCCGGAAACAAAGAATCATCTACTTTCGAAGTATCTCAGCCTTATGTGAGCCACTTTTACCAAAATATAGCATATTTAGTCCTACAAGTGTTGAAACATTATAAACGTCAAGGGATGATTTCGAAACTGATGACGAAATTATTCTGAGCGATTTAAAAAAAGTTTGGAATGCAAAAGCTTTTAATCCACCGAAATGGAGCAGAAATTTCCGTATAGCTGAAGAGATCATTGCAAGTCTTCCTTCAAACGATCCAAGGGATCTTTTCAGTGCATTACTCACTGATAAAATTGTTGAACATATAGTATTCCAAACTAATTTATTTGCACAGCAATCGGAAATGTTTTATCTGCCTACCAATAGCGCAGAAATCAAAAGTTTTTATTGGAATAAATTTTCTTATGGGAATAAAACCGCAAGCGAGCTACCGCGATTACTGGTCTAGTAGACCTGAATTGAACGACCCATATATATCCAAACTGATGTCAGTCAAAAGGTTTAGTTGGATTTTAGGAAATATTCATTTGAACGATTCGTCATTGATGCCTGGCGCGGATTCTCCAAATTTCAGCAGACTATACAAAGTACAACCCTTACTGGAATATGCTTTTGGAAAGATATCAAAAATGTTTTGATCCAGGAGTACTTCTTGCGGTAGACGAATCGATGATTAAGTTTAAAGGTCGCAGTTCTCTGAAGCAGTACTTGCCTAAAAAGCCCATAAAAAGAGGATATAAAGTATGGATGCTTTGCGATAAGAGTGGTTACATATGTAACTTTGAAATATACACAGGCAAAAAAGGCAATGATATTCAGAAAAACTTAGGCGAAAGCGTCGTTTTGCACATGAGCTCTCCTTTTATTGGTAAAAATCACAAATTGTATTTTGATAATTTTTTTACAACATGTAATTTGATGGTTGAGTTGAAGCGGAATGGAATATACGCATGTGGCAAAACCCAATCGGAAATTTTTACCATCAGACTTGAAAGAGGACAGGAAACTATCCCGCGGTGAATTCGACTGGAAAACAAGTGACTCTGGATTACTTTATCTAAAGTGGAAAGACAATAGATCGGTTACTATGCTTTCAAATTTCCATGATCCTGAAAAAGTAACTAAAGTTACACGAAGAAAGCCCGATGGTACTTCAGAGTTAGTTCCTTGCCCCGAAGTTATTGCTGAATATAATTCAAATATGAATAATGTTGATAAGTTTGACCAGCTCAAAAAATATTACGAGGTTGACCGAAAGAGTCACAAATGGTGGCATAGGATTTTCTTTCATTTTTCGGATGTGTGCGCCGTGAATGCTTATATCTTAGCAAAATTTGTCGACTACAAGCAACCTCTAAAGGAGTTTGAATTGGATATTATCAACTATTTGACAACTATACCATTGCCTCAAAAACGAAAATCTAAACGAGAAAAAGTTCAGATAAAAAACAACAAGCCTTATGTTGACCCATCCATTCGAGCGGCAGGCTCATCGCATCAGCCAATAAGATGTACATTACGTCGCTGTGCCAAATGCAGTAAAAAGGGACACCAAAGGCGAACACAGTGGATGTGCTCTACGTGCAACGTTTCTTTGTGCCTTAGTAAAACAAAAACGTGTTTTACAGATTTTCACAAAAAGTGATCGTATTATGTGCGGTGGTATAAAATTCATACCATATCCTTACGCAGGACTCTGCAATTAAACAATATTAATTTACATTTTTTTTTTTTGTTCAATAAGTGGAATAAACTCAGTTTGACTAAATTTCGTTACTTTTTTTAATTTTATCATATCGTGCCCCTGAAAGAGTTCATTTAAACATCATTCATATTCGTTTTTACAATTACTTGCATTCAGAGTAATTTGGCATGTTTGTTCAATATTAAATATTTACGCAGTTAATTTAGCTGCTTTGTGTGGGTCATAGACAAGCCATTCATTTTTCTTTTCAGTAAAATATGCTTTTCAGATCTTTCTTGCTAATACCGAGGACTGTAAACTTTATTGAGGCGTTTCTAATTTTTTGTTGTTGTTGTTGTCATTTGTAATATATAATCCTGAGAAATCCACAAACCCTGAAATGCTTCGAACATCAATTGATTTTCAGTCACACATTAGCTATAAATAAATATAATATAATAATTAACCTAAATGACGAATATAGTTGAAAAAACAGAGACACTTAAAAAACTCCAACCATATTTTGCATCATTTAAGGATATGTCAGTTAAATCAGGCAAAATCATGGTGAGCTTCGATGTACGGTAAATAAGGAGTGGTCCAAAAAAAAAATTGACCCATTTATTTTTGTTTGTAGCAACAAAAAAAAAACTAATGGCAATTTTTTAATAATATTTCTCTATTTTGTTTTTTGCAACTTAAACTTTAAAATACAAAAGTTATTTCCAATACTTCTAATACATTATGCATTTTGTAAGAATGTTTTAACTTTGTTATTCAAGCTGCGCATTATAGATTTAGAACAGTTATATTAGTAATATTTTTATATGCTCTTTTCCATTTATTTCTGAAATCAACCTCATTTTTGTTGTTTTTCTAAGTTCCTTTTTCATTAATGCGCAGTATCTCTCTACTGGACGAAGCTAGGGGCGGTTTGCTGGATTGACTTCCCATTGCTAAATCTGGCCAGAAAATAACAGACCCTTCATGCTGTTGAATAAAATGTTGAATTTGTTTTTGAAGGCACTCATTGATGTACATATTTGAGTTTATTGTTCCTTTGATGGTAAATTCACTGCTACGTAAACTGCAAGAACAGATCGCCTGCCAAATCATGTACTTCTTGGAAAATTTTGTCATTCCATTTGTTGAAAATTTTCTGGATACTCTGCTCCGAATTTTTGCAGTAAAATATTCGTCACCTGGTATCTGCGAAAAGTCTGCTTTGCAATAGATTTTATCATCCATAACGACCCAATCGTATTTCGTCAGGTAGTTCTCATAAAGTTTTCTCGCTCTTCTTCTTCTTCCTTCCTCAGCGGCACTTTTTGAACCTCATAACTCCTTAATCCACAGATTTTTTTTTTATATTTGTGCACTGTAGACTTTGATGTTCCTGCCAATATCGCCATATCTCTTTCCGAAGTTCCTGGTTTCCGAGAATAAGTACCCTTCATTTGTTTTATGACGGGATGGCCTTGGTTTTCTACCTAAACCCACGTATGTTTTCTATTGGAAAGCCTCGCCTATACTTGGCTATTGTCATATTTACCGTGAAATAAATTGTATTCAGGTTTTTTGAAATTTTTAAAAATGAAATTGTGGAATTTTCCAAATATTTGGACAAAATCATTTCACGCACTTTTTTTTTCGCTTGGAGACATTTTAACTATTTCACTTCCAATATACGAATGATTCATATAAACTCGAGAGTTCAGTATTGATGGAATATTTTAACAAAAAAATTTAAGTCTGGATTATTGTAATTTTGCAGGTATAAAAATAACTTAATGGGTCAATTTGTTCTGGACCACTCCTTAGCTCAAAAATAATCTAGAGCTAATAAGGAATGATCGCGAACAGCTAAAGAAACCCTTCAGCAAGAAAATAAGTCAAACTGAGCACGAACTTCTTCACTATGCAAACTGCGGAAATAAAATGACAAATCATGATCTCTTCAGTTCAGTTCAAAAATTTTCTCGGTAAGTTTTCTGATGTTCCAGCTAAAAATTTGTGCAAGTATCAACACGTTTCTATCAGTAGAATGTTTTGAAAGTCATATTGAACGCAGACGAGTTTGAAACAAATTAATAAGAGTTAACTCGAAATCAAACATTTTTTTTTCAAACGGCATGTCCGGTCACATGGTCAGAGAAAAGCGTTTGAAATGAATGATTTTTCGTATATTTTATCTAGGAACTATGTTTTCAAATGCGGCGAATATTTGTTACAACAGCTGAAATTTTTCTCAGTGCAGCAGGGTTTTTAGATGATTTAGAGCTAAAAAATTCCATTAGTATTATAAATTTTCCCCATTTTAGCATCTCTTTTTTAGTCCTACCCTTGACGGTATCGGAAGTTTTTGATTTTCAATTCTAATAAAACAGAATAAACAGAAGAACTTTGCGTGCAGACTTTTCGATAGAAATGCAGAAACATTATTCTTATTAGAAGCGTTATAGAATTGTGGCATCGTATTGAGAGGCATTCTTGATTGGGCTTTGGACCGGTTGTTGCGCCCAAAATTTCCTCGAAAACTGGAATTATTTACTGGGTAATTTTCCCATAGATTATTATGCAAATACTCAATTTTTTTTCCTAGGTGGTCAAAAAATATATGAAATACACCAAAAAAGGAACAGTTCACGTAACTTTTGAAAACTAATTAGTTTTTATAGAGATAGAGGAGACTCCTATAAAAGTACATTTGCAAATTAAGAATAAAGTTATCAGTGCTACTTTGCAAAAGATAGGCAAATCCGATAGGTGAACTGTGTCGACTGTGCGAAAAGGAAGATGAAACCTCATTGCATGTTATATGTGTGAGTGCCCAGCGCTTGTAGGTCTAACGCTGCAAATCACTGGAGGAGGAACACTTATCTCACCAAATAAAGTCTGCAATCTAACCCCAAGATCAATAATCGAGCTCGACGTTAAAAAACCACCTTTTAGGGAAAGGCATAATAGATCAATTCTGATCGCGGTGTTCGCAAGGTCCTGGAGGCCTAATAGCTTCTACTCTTAACATTATCATTATCAATGCTATTAGATACAAACTTTCATCCCTAATCACAGTTTTTTTCTAGTCATTTCAACTATGTATGCATACCTAAGCAAATTTGTGCAATTGTGCTATTTTCTTATTCTCATCGAAGTTTCCAAAGCTTTTCTATTTGAAAAGAGTTCAATATTTGAGTTTGACGGTCATGCGCAATTAATTTAACACAGGAAAATTGAATTATTTGGGTGTATGATTTTTCCCATAATTTTGTATGGTGAAACGAAATTATTCCCGTCTCCATTTTTATTTTATTTTTTTTTCGGGTCAGAAATTCCCACAATCTTCCAACACAGCCGTTAAGCATTTCTACTCCTCTCTCACTCCTACCTCACGCTTAGAGGCATTATTGGCTTGAATTTGAAACGTCAAGCATCTCCTAGTGTTGTTTTATGGCCTAGCGTTAAGAGGTAAATTTGGCTGGGCATAGGACCGCTAAGTAACACTTATTTCCAATTTTAGAAGTAATATAATTCAATAAATTCCTATAAGAGGAGATTTTTCTTCTATTTAAAGACCTGTCCCTTTTTGTCCCTTTTATACAGGGTGTCCCGTATGTGGTGTTGCATCCGAAGGCTATGGATTGATGCTCAGAGAAACAACAAATTGTATGGATGGGGAGGAGAAATCCTAACGGTTTTCGAGATAACGGAGCTACTGTTTAGCGAAACTGGATTAAAAAGTTCATTCCTAAAAGATATTTGCCTTCTTTCTAGCATTTATTGAACTTTTTCGCTGGAAATGCTTAAGAAAAAGTGCCAAAAATGCAGAAAAGGTTTCATTTTGAATACAGTGTCTTCAATCCAATGTGGAAAATTGGTGTTGTTGACGCGTGTTTTTTTAATAAAAATAGTGTAATTAATTAAAAAAAAAATTCAGCTAAAATTCCGATATTTGGTTGCACTTTGTTGAGCTATAACTTAAAAACAGTGAAGAGGAGGGGAAAAATTTATAGGCAATTGGAATTGGATTATCAATCTAAAAAATTTTAAATCATAATTATAGGGTATAACGTTACAGAAGTTACATACCCAAATATCTTTAAGTCTCGTTATCTCGAAATCCGTTGGCAGTTCCCCTCCCATACCCACACAATTTTTGCTTGGCTAAGCATCACACCTATTCCCCGGGTGCATGACCACATACAGGACACTCTGTATACATAAAGAATATTTAAGTAAAACAAAATATGCAAAAAATGAATAACTGTTGTTTGTGCCCAGATCATTTCGAATACTTCATTTGTTTGTAAACAGATTTGTAGGATATTCAAGTACTAAATTGTAACCAGTGTTGCCACAAGAGGTAGGAATAAAAGTAGCAAGACTCAAGGGAAAAAGTAGCAAAGTAGCAAAATTTTGTCAAAAACAAAGTAACAAAAAGTAGCAATTTTAAAGCCTAAGAAGTATAAATTAATAGCAACATTTTATTTTAAAAAAATGTAAAATATTTTTCTGTTAACGATAAAAAAAAAAATTAAGACAATTCATACAAAATAAAACTGAATAAATCGCAGAATTAGAAAATATATGTAGAGCTTAGTTGAACAAAAAATACTTATTGGTTTTTTCCTTAAATAAATTCATTCCATTTCACAGCACATAATAAATAAGGTAAAACGTTTTATATCGATATTTATGACTATTAAACGCGATTTTAAATTGCTTTATGTAATTACGGTGTCCAGTATAAAATATTTTTTATTTCGACTTTCTACTTGCCCTTTTGCAAACATTATGCATTCAATGGTCTTCAGGTCAAATCTATTTGACTTATTTGTTTTAGTTAGTTAGAGGTCTGAGAAGACTCGTTTAGCGACAGCAGAAATGTGTGGTAGACACATTAAATTCATTACGAAATTGCAGAGTTCTTTAAATAAATATTGTCTCAATCAGTTTTTTAAAGTCGAAAGATAAGTCTAAAAACCTTCAGGATCAGTCAACTAATTTAAATTCGATTGCACCTTTAAGATTCGTCATTGTGTACTAATTTTTTCTACATCAGAATGTTTATTATAAAGATTTGGAAAAGCTTTTAGTAATGGCAAAATAGTATCGTTACATTTGCATGCTCTATCGGGATCTAGACAACATAAGTGTTTTAAAAAGTCGTTTTTGAAATCGAAGCATTCTGTTATTTGACTACTCAATTCATAAAACAAAAGGATATGTGACCTTACAGTAGTCAAAATGGAATCCTCTAAACCCTTTTCTGCAATAAATAAATCAGCATTTGCACTGATGTATATCTCATTAAGCGGCAAATAATTTTCTTGATGTTGTATAGGTCAATGTCATTCAGGCAATCTAAGTTATTTTGTTATTAACTCGTAGGTTGTCTCAATTGCTTTGCATAATGTATGCAACCTAAATTTTTCTGCTTGAAACTCTAAGTTAATAGTAGTTACAACTTGAAGGATTTGTGACAAAAAGTAAAAATATATTTTACTTAAAGGATTTCCCATTTGTTCAGAAATTTTTCTTGCAATTATTAAATCATCTTTTAATGAAGATGATATAAAAAATAATTGAAGAGCTTGCCAATTCTCCTAAATTCTGTCAACAACTTCCTATAAACATAGCCATCTTGTTGGAGTTATGTTAAGATTTTTTTTCTGCTTTACGCCAGCATAATTCTAGAATTCTCCAAACTCCGATATTCTTTTAGAAAATTTATTTCGAACTTACTCTACATTGAGTATCTAATAAACTCGATTGTCTGAATTTATGTAAAAGTAGCATTTTAGACAGAATAATAGAAAAAAAGTATCAAAGTAGCAGTTTTGGAATGACATGAAAAAAAAGTATCATTTTTGCTACAATTGTAGCAAAGTGGTATCACTGATTGTAACTCATTACACTGGGACATGTACCAGTACTTACACACGGAAAATAAATTTACCAGTAAAAGTGAGTATTTTTTACTGGTACTCAAAATGTTTTGAGTAGCAGTACGAAAACTGGTACTGGTGTGTTCCAGTATTTCCCAGTACAACACTCCATTTATAGCGCGTAGTGAAAATTAATTGTGGGAGACAAAAACTTGATGCTTATTTTGAGGATTTGTATTTTTTTCAATATAAATCAAAGTTAGAGTATTTATTATTAGAGTAAGTATATGGAAGAAAATAAAGTAGAATACGATATATGAGACGGATTTGGAAGACTGCTGTGTAGGTTACATATGATTATGTGAAATTGAATTCATTGGCTTAATAAAATACTTTTGTGTACACCATTTATGCGTCTTAATAATTGTAGTAAACTACAAAATTTACTGCTCAATCATTTTATTGCTATTAAGAATATGCAATATATTTTATTATTATTTAAGCTGTTTACATTTAGTAAGTAAATATTTTTATGTCATTTAATAATATTTTGTCATAGTTTTGGGGTTTGAAAAAAGAACTGCGCTTTTAGCTAGTATTCGGACACCAAAATTTAGTATTCGGACAGTACAGTTTCAGTTTCCGGACATAGGCTTTTTGGAAGAAATTTATTACCCATTTTATTGTTAAACATAAACACAAATGAACTTTTTCATAAAACTTTATACGTTTTATTAATTGAAAGAATTATGAACACATTTAAGGCACTTTTCTCATAAAAAAAAAACAAAAGAATTTATGTAGGCAAATACTTTGTAATAATTAAAAAAAAAGACTAGGTAATTTTAAAAATATTATAAAGTAGATAACTAAAATAAAACAATAGTTTCAAGAAAAGTTATCGCATATTAGTTTTGTTATTAATATTTCCAGCAAACGAAGTCTTTGCTTGCTCCTCGTAAAATGATGAAAACATTGGAGTGCACTTGGGGTAGTACCACCAATCACCTATGTAGTATGCTAGTAGAATCCCAACCAATGTTTTTAAATCGTTATCTTCAACATCGCTTTGTAATTCAATTAAAATATTGCTTCTTCTTCTTAATTGACTTTTTTTTTAGACTTTGTTCCTTTTTCATTAGTCTTCTCTATACGGCATCGAATTGATCTCGGTGAAACACAAGGACCGGTCGTAGACGACACACAAGAAAGACTAGGTTCTGGAGAAATAGTTTCAACTTTTTTAATTAGAATCAATAGCTAATCAGTACACTTACCAGTTGCATCTTTCTGCCGTCATTCAAATCGGGTTAAACTTACTGATTTGAAGTACATACACAGACTGATAAGTATTTTTGCAAAAACGACACGTATGTTACACAAATTTTGGATCAAATAAACAAAATTCTAACGGAGTTCTAAGGCTAATGCGTGTACTTTGCTTATTTTTATTAAAGAAAATGAAAAGTGTCCGAATACTAGAGCTGTCCGGATACTAGTGCAGTTACCCTACTTAATTGTAATTACTGGTTTTTATAAATTTAGTATCCGTTTCCAGTAATTACAAGTAAGTACCAGTAAAGTACTGGGAAGTACTGGCACTGGACATAACCAATATTTTTCTACTGGTACTGGTAAATTTTCGAGTAAAAGTAAAAAAATTTACTTTAAACTAAATAGTTTTTTTTAGTATGAGTACTGGTACTTAACTGGTACGGGTACTTAAAGTCATACAACTCTGTTTGTAAGATAGTTTTTCAAACTACTTACATATAGGTATGTACTTTCCTTTCCCTTAAATTAGAGGATTGGGTCTTTTTTTTTTTCTATCTGGAATTGGGCACGGCGTACAGGCTAAAAAAGCAAATTGTATAGAATGACCTTAAGAAGATGAATCGGGTGGAAGTAGTACCAGGAATAGATGCTAATGGCAGTATCCAGTATCCTGGGCTAAAAACATCCATAGCAGAAATGCCACTTGATGTTTAAAAAGAAAAACATATTAATCAATAATATCAAATAAACACTACTTATACAAAGTCAATATTGAATTTTAAACCGATAAAACATAAAATTTAACTCAAAATCTACAAACATTTAAATATGATCTGTGTATGTGTATACTTACCTCTTTCTCTTCAAATGGCTTGCTTTGCAGAATTTCCATTTCGATTATTTCGACATTACCCATATAGATAGGAGCCATAGTAGATTAGAAATTATTGAGAGAGATGCTGCTAATTCTGCTTCAGCATCTCTACAATAATTTTAATTTATTCAAACTCTGGAATAAGTGGATAGGTTTGGGGGATATCATTTACCTCACACGAAATACATTTTATGGTCTTTATCTTACCTTTTATTCGTATAATTTAAATAAGGAAAAAGTTATAAACTTAATACATTCAAAATAATACAATAAATCTTGCCAGTTTTACTCCCTTTTTTTTTAGGCCAGCCCGTCCCTTTAACTCGTACACGAATTTGTCTGTCTGCATATTTATATATTTCTTTTTTACTATTTTCGACACTCTCGTAAACCCACTTTTCGTCATCACAGCGAGCTGAAATTTGGCACACAGGTTCATGTCGCGTGACAATTGAATCTATCAAAATTTGAACCGGAAATTTCCATGGAAAATCGGGAAAATTATTTGCAAATTTGGTATAAAAATTTGATTAGTGATAAATCCGTTTCAGGAAAAATGCAGTTTTCCGATTTTTCAGAAAAATTTTCCGGAATTTTTCGACTTTTCCGGAAAATTTTCCTGTAAAAAAGTTTTCTAAATTATGCAAGATCAAGTTACCTATCAACTGGCATCATTACTTTCTCTCAAACAATGGTGAAAACTTGCAGAAAAAATCGAGGAAAATTCATGTAAAACGCTTTTCCGGAGGTATTCCGACCAAGGAAGCGCTTGAGCGTTTTGCAACCTAAGACAGAGTTGTAGAGCGAAATGAGTTGCATAAAGTTGCTAAAACTCCATGGAAAACCCGGAAAAGCGGGAAAATCATCGGAAAAATTTTCATCGATTGATTAGTGATAAATCTGTTTCAGGAAAAATGCAGGATTTTCCAATTTTTCCGGAAAATTTTCCGACAAAAAAGTTTTATAAGCTATGCGGAATCATTTTTTTTCCGTCCTACTGGCATCAATACTTCCTTTTCAACAATCATGAAAACTTGCATGAAAAATCGAGGAAAATTCATGTAAATTTTTAAAAAAATTTCATAGTAATAGGAAAAGTCTGTGGAAAACATGGAAAATCGGGAAAATTCATGTTATATGGGATCAAGTTGGAATACAGCTAAAAAGCGCTGTTTAAAATATAATTTGAATTTCAGAAAACCGTTGCAGTACTTCAACGATTTGATACTGGACAAATTTTTTTTTCGGATCGGCACCAAACATGACTTAAAATGTCGGTAATGATAAGCTGAACAAAAACTCCCAGGCAACCACGGTGCTGACTTCCAATCATCTCATCGTAACTGCTTTCAAAATTTCAAATTTTTCGAAACCTCGGTAAACCCTAGTCCGAATTATCGCAACTGTTCGAATTGTGTTCGAAGTACGGTCAGTCGATTGGAAACTCTCGAGTCGTATGGACGCAAAAAAATTTCACTGGGAATATTCAAAACTTAACTCAAAATAAAGAAGAAAGAAAGAAATATAAGGAAAACGGAAAATTAAAAAGAAAGTATGAAACTAAAATTAAATTAGAATTAAGTAAAAATATAAATTAAATTAATATTAGAACCATGCAGCACGTAATAACAATTTAGTTAACGTGAAAAAGGCAGAAAATAAAATAAGTAAAAAACGAGTTTTCAAACAAAACTGAGGCCAAACCGCATGAAAAAGTAGAAAATAAACTTTTCTTCACACACAGAGGTGTACTCAGATTTTATTGGCTGACAATCACCGATTTATTTCAGTATGATCAATCAGAGGTAATAAGTGATTTGATTCATGAAGAGAAAGAATATTCAAGAGAAATGTCCCAATCAAAAAATCTGAGTCCACCTCTGTGTGTGAAAATAAAGGGGAATGCCCACTTTGCATACAACTTTAGGCCCGACTCTTCCTCCCATGAGAGATGTCTTAAACGATGCATTATTATACTCTGAACATATTTTGTTAACAATTTTTATTTCAATTAAGCGGGGGAAAGCTTTCGCGATTGGATGTAGCTTGAGCGACTTTCTTGGGTGAATAAGTGAACTTTCCTACTTCTTGTGATTGCGTGGAATTGGAGAGTCGTGGACAATGACTTCCTATGAGAAAATTGTTAACAACAGAGCATTAATGGCCATGGAAGAAAGAACTACAAGAAAATATTCGAAATGTAATAGCTGGGGTGTATGTGACCCGAGTGCATGAAAATTGGTTTTCCGGCGGCCAAAACGTTCAAGTTGTCAGAATCGGGTAGAAAGTACACCACCCGATAGTACTCGGCGATACCTTTGATTTGATGTGCATCATGCGATATTGGAACCACTCCCCCCCCCCCGCCATGGTTCCTACCCCCAAAAGTATGTAGAGAAAAATCTTGTGGGAAAAATCTAGTACCTCAGTTCGAATAAAAAGTAAGTATCGTCCTCCGAGTGAGTACTCAAACTTCTGCTAAAGACCTAAGGAATTCGATTCTGTACTAAATTTTCCAAAATGTACTAGATCAAACTTTAACAACCCACCATATCGTGTAAGACATCTCTCAGGCCTGGAGGTATCGAAAAATGGGCATTCCCATTTCGTTGGTTGTGTGAGACGTTCTTTTCTAGTAACAGTGCCATGAACGGGATTGGATAGCCCGTATAATTACTATGAAGTTAGCTATAATTGCAATGATAAAAAATAGCAGTACTAGTACTACAATCAAGATGACTTAGTTGGTATTAGAATGAAAATGGCTGTGCACATTTGATGAATTCTACCGTGTTAAAATAAATCGTGAAAATAATAATTCCCACATTGAAAACATTCGTTATCCACTATACCGCGAACGTGTATTAAAGATTTCAAAATCATTATCTGGCTTAAATTCCTTGTGTGCCGTAAGTGAGGTAAATAAATCATAATTTCTGTTTCAATAACAACTATTAAAATATTTCAAAATGGATTCCACTAGACCACCTTTGTGATATGTATGCATAACTATGCACTCATGTTGCAACATCTCAATTGATTTATTCTGCAAATTCCTGTTGCCAATAGAATACTGCGACAATTAATGGTAATTAGGGAGGGGGAGTGGCATCATTTGCATCAACATGAGCCCGAGTATTAATGACTAACGTTGTTGTAGGTCAAATATTTATTATAGATTTTGGAATAATGCAAATCATTAGCGGATTTGAAGCATTAGTGTAAATATAGGCATTGTATGGAAACAAAATCAGCGATACATTTTCAAAATATCTAAACGAGTCTTGTAAATTGCCATTTTTCTCGAATCTCGATTGTGATGCATTTCATTTTGTTAGGAAGTGTTTGTAATAATTTTTTTTTTTAAATGCAAGTGAAAATTTGTTATTAACAAGTAAAAACTCTAGAATTGGTCTAAGACCATTATGATACCCTGAATGAATGCTCCGATGTAATTTCGTATGGTCGGTCACCCATCTGTGCAAGTTTGATTTTTGAACGGTTCGTCGGTCAGCAAAATTGATTAACCAATTCCATTGGATTTCATATTCTGAAGAAGTTTTCAGTATTATAGAAACGTCTAGGACTGACCGTTTTCATAGTATTCGTAAAAATCCCAAATTTTGATATGGCAACACCAAGAAGGTGTTGCCCGATTTAGTCCATTGAAATTATATTTATTATTTTTATAAAAAAGTCGTGTACAAAATTTTCATCTCTTTACGTGGACGCGCTATTAGGCACTGTCCAAATATAAAAAAATTAAAAAATTAAATTTTTATATGGCAATCTCATTCTTGTCCCATTTTCGAACTTAAATTAATTTTTTTTTTTTAAAGAACGTGTGCAAAATTTCAGTTTCTAGTTAACGCGTTCTCGTGTTATCGTGCGCACAAACGGACATGCAAAAATCAAAATAAGTTTTTTAATATTATGCGTGGGTGTTCAATCCATTTTGCTCTAGCGGCACTATTTCTATGCATTACAAACGAAATGATTTCATCTAAGGTATAAAAATTTATGAGGGTAGTACGTACCAATAGTGGAGAAAATAAGTTTAAGAACCAAATATTTAACGAGCAATTTATACAAATCAAAAGCCTTCCAATACTCGCTTATTATAACTCAGAATCAAGATGTTACTGTTCCGGTATGATTGAAGGAAAGAAATGTAGGTAGCCAAATAATCGCGCCGGGACGCCCGTACGTACTAGCTTATAAAAAAAAACAAATGCCTTGCGCCTGAAATGCGAATCCAAGTAACAGCCGAGAAGATCTGTACTGAACGGGAAGATGTGATCAAATCTACTAAGACCGAAAACAAATTTAATACAGTCATTAAAGTCGGCAACATTAACTCTGCGACGGTATAATGAATCAAGTAGTGGATAAATCAAATCTTCATTGGAAAATGGTGTATGATCAGGACTTTGGCGAATTTCAGTTTAGTGCTGGAGACTAAAATCTGAGTAGAAAGCCATAACCTTCACAGTCCACCATAAATTTTGCCAATCAGGACAGATATATTATGAAATCAGTTCAACCTTGTGTTGATCTTTATTATTATTATTTGTAGCCTGTTCAACAATAGCAATATATGGCTGTCGAGAAAGACGGGGGTAAAAAAATGCTCTTAAGGTGTCTTGGCATACCCCACAAGGAATTTTGACTTATCTGGATTAAGCACAAGGTCGTTATTTACTTACTACCAATACAATCTTCAATGAATTGGTTAATTGGTCTGCTAAAGTACAATTGAATATAGGTGAATATTAATTTCAATAATGGCATCTGGCAGTTCATTAATAAATAAGGTAAATAATAGCGGACCCAGAATAGAACCCTGAGGTACACCGGATGACAAAGAAAACATTTCATTAATGCGAACCTGCTGAAATCGTTCAGAGGGATAAAAACCAAAATTGATGATAATTTATTAATTAACATTAATAATAGAATCAACACAAAGAATTTGAAGAAAATATATTATTTGTCCAAAGTTATAAATCAATTAAAAACTTCTTCCTCTTATAAAAACTTACAAATCCGGCAATTTTGTTCTGTTGTCTGTTCTATTTGGGAATTTTTGACTGTTGCAGCTCACAGTTGTTTTATACTAAATTTCTAATATTTCTAATATTGAAGATTTACACATAAAGCAAAAGTAAAAAAAAAAAATACATTTTCTCCTGCATTGTAGATGAGGCATTACGCATATTTCAAGCACTTTGTACAAAATAAAAATGTAAAAACTATTGCTATGTATATGTGTCTTGTTGAAAGCTTGAATCAAGCCTGATTCGAAGAAACTCTGAGCTGACAGATAAAAATTAATCACTTTAAATTATTTTATAAGCTTCTCATTAAAATAACTGATACACCATTTTTGTTTTTTCGTTTCTTTTCACCTATCCCTACCTAAATATATTTTCAAACCCAACTAACAAGTCAACCTCTCAAATCTCGTGTACTTCTTACATGTGCTATTTCGACTCGATTAAAGCAGCAAAAACCGCACTTGAACTTTTGCTGTTGGACCACTTCAATCTTCCTGCTGTCTTGTCTGTTTGGGAGGTAGTAAAAAGTTTCCCTGTTATGGAACGATTGCCTTGCCTGATCGTTTCACTCTCATCCGCACCCTAATATGCTTTGCGCTTTATTGAAAACATTTTGTTCTCCCCGGGCTGACGTAATCCTGCAGCATAACTAATGACAAGAAAAAAAATTTCGACTTGGTACTCTCCATCGATCATCCTAGTGGAAGTTTGGCTAAACGTTGCGTCCTAAATCGAGTCATAATCTTGAACTTCACTCTCTCTTTTTTTTTCAATGATTCTGTTCTTCATCTAGAATTTTAAAAAGCTGATTATTTAGAAACTTAATGACTTGTGGAGGAATAAAGTGTGGAAGAGATTTTGCTTCTCATCGTTACTGTTGTTATGTGATAATTTTTTTGTTTTCAACTGTGGAGGTCTGTTATGATAATAAGAAGTAAAACTTTAATTTGAAGGTGAAGTCAATTTTTCGCAATAGGCTTAAGAGGAGTCAGTACTCATCAAAAGTTTTAATTTAGATACCAGCGAGCCTGTAGGCAATAAAAATTACTATACGAAAGTGAGAAATTTCATATGAAATTAGCCTAGACCTAGAACACGGATCACATCTAGAGAGACATCTAGCGTAAAAGACAGAAACTAACATGCCATCATTAAGACGAAAAATGAATATTTGCAGTTCAAATAAATTGAAAATTTTTAACGAGAATTAACTCTGCTAATTTTGTTTTTTTGCACACAATTGTTAAACATATTTGGGGTATTCACGCAATGTTGTATCAAAGAGTGTATCGTTGTAAAACATGTATTTGATTACAACCTAGTAAAGTCATCCAAGGCCTATGCATATAAAATTTAATACAAGGGTTTTGTACTTTTACATTCACAAATTGTGTAAACCGGGTTGTATAGTTGTACTTAGGAGGTCAGATTGAACGTCAAATATCAGAGGGTGCAGCGTGGGAGGGGAGTGTCCTAGGAAAGTTTCCAGTGTGCCAAATGAAAGATCCTTTTAAGGACTATCGACTGGTGCACTTATATTTTTTCTAGGTGGTACTGGGTTGATTTAGCAGAGTGTTCAATTTACAACTACCCACATCACGGTTTTCCTCCACAAAAAATAAGGTATTGCAAATTTGTGAACCCTAAATATAAGTAATGGCTCGTCAAAGAGCATGAAACTTTCTGGAAAACTTAATAAAACATCACCGAAAAACAAATTGGTGTGATCGATTTTCTTTTTCGGCCCTAAATTACTTAATAATAGTTTGTGAAGTTCAGAAATTAGCTTTAATTATTTTCAAAATTCGAACCTTTCTTGCGGGGTGAGAAGTGGACGGATCAAAACTATGTATTCGTCTTTAGTTCGACAAAGCGATTAAATTTATCGAAAAAAAAGTTTAGAGTGGGGGTAGTTCCTCAAACCCCAAATATAACATGTGAGGTGTCTAATAAAAGCCCCCGCTGAGCTCTATCAAATGGCGTTTTTCAATTTTCAATCCGGTATACTCCATAGTAAATTTTTGCCATCCTCTAAAACTTGATTACATTTTAATTGAACACCACTTTTTTACTTTGTCCGACCCTGCATCATAACAGATGCCCCTAGAGAAAAAATTTTGCATTTGCATTTAAATTAAAGGTAACAAAATTCTCTATCCATTAGAAGGTTTTTATTGTCAATTCGAGATATTTCCACACTGACCTTTTTTTCCCGATTTTTCTCATCTGGGTCCCATATACCCCATTACTACATATGAGTTATTTTTCCAATTTTTTTTTTCGATCATAGGCATAAGTGTTCGATTACGAAACTTTTTCATTTTTACAAAAAAAATCCTCCGAACCACCGTTATTCCCTAAAGGTAAATTGTAAATTTTTACATTTTGTTACGACAAAAAAGCTGCAAAGATTGCCGTAAAAGGAGGTTGTTCTACTATTATTAATATTTCTCCTAAATTATTAGCCCGAGCGGAAAACTAATTTAAAATGAACGTTCTCAACAAAACAGGCTTCATTTTATCCGCTGAAATTATACTGAAATAGTGTATAATTAAGTAGTAATAGTAGAAGTAACAACTTGGGAAACAACCAAAACGGTCAAAAATGCTATAAAAAACCGGCATTTCCTTACTTTAAGCCGTTCTTTTCATTAATAGTTGAGTTTTTATCTCAGCTATTTTTAACCGGATCTTTACTATGAATCCTAGAAATTTTGAGGATTTTTTCAATTTTTCCGGGGCCGGGGAGAGCACCTACGGGTCAATTTTACATTACATTACATTACATTTCGAAGTAAGCTAAAGGCTAAAGGGTGTGTTAACTCTTTGTTATAAATTCTTGTTGTTTTTTTAAAGCGGTTACACTGATACATTAAAGAGTGAATACATCCATATTATTTTGCTTTCTATTTAAACAACTTTCAAATAAATATTGCAATTTCTCGTCGGTGAAAAATCGTGAGAAGAGTAAAATAATTTAAAAAAGCTCCACTAAAAGTGAAAAAAACTCGACGTTATTTGCTTGATCTAGGCGTTATTTTTCTAAAATAGGCGAAATCTAAAGAAGAAATGAGAATATATACTAACAGGAATTCGATTTAAAGAACTTATTTACTAGACTATTTCGTTACCTTTAATTTAGGAAATAAATCATTATTCTGGTTGGTATAAATAGTTAGCCAGAAATTCTAATAAAAATCTTAATACCTAAATGTCATCGTTCCAACGTCAGATATGCGACAGGTTCAATCATGCAAAAACTTGAAAAACACAATCAGTTATATTCTAAAGCAAGTGGTACCTATGTTTTTTAAGCACTCATGCAGCATCGTTCGGAGAGATATGTTTTGGATCGTACAATTTGAATACCACCGTGCCGAATAAGATACAACAAATGTGGTACTTGAACTTGTACTTGTGTACCACCAAGCTTGTAAGAGTTAATTCTGCACTCAAAAAATGAAATAAGTCCCCAAATTTGCCAAAGATTTTTTTTTTGAGGATTTATTGCATTTTAAATTTTACGCACTTAGTGCATAATCAAATAAGTTCGGCAAAATTAGATAGGAAATAAATCCACAAAATAATTTTTGCGGATTAATTTCTTACTTTTTGTGAATTTTGGAACGGTAAATCAAGGTAGTAAATAACAAACACCATAAGCAGTAAATACTTAGTTGTTTTAGATGACGGTTTCAATATCAATGACAGTACCTACCGAAGATGAGCCTGTGACAGAAAATTTTTGCGAATCACAAGCACACTGGAAAAAATTTGCACAATTGTTGCCACAACGCTTAGGTATTTTTCCCTAAAATGTAGTGAATATTCCCTACATTTTTGGAGATATTCCCTACGTTTAAGTTGCGGATAACGGAAATAAATATCTCTGTCTGTATTGCAGAGCAGTTACGAGTATTCAGGATGCAATTGAAGTATTTTCGTAAAGAATAGCTTTCAATGATTTTTCATGCGGTCTTAAGGCAGGCTTTGGACGGCACTGACTAGGAACTGTAACCTTGATGTGCTGTCAAAAATCCAGAGAGCCGCCCACGGCGGCATTGGAAGTCATGCTTGACCTATTGCCGCTGGACCTTTATTGTAAGGGTGTGGCGGCAACTAGTGCTGTCAGGCTGAGAGCGGGGGGCTGGTGGACGGAGAGGGGTTTTGTGCACTCCAATATACTCCAGAAGGTAGACTGTAGGGACTGCAGGGTAGAAACAGACTATCAAGTACCCATCCTGACTTTTGGTGGAGGTATCAATGCAACGATAACCACCAGGAGTGACTGGGGGGGGGGGGGGAAGGAGGTGGTCGTTACATCCGATATTTCTATATTTACGGATGGCTCCAAGACGAGTGCGGGCACAGGGGCTGGAGTGTACTCTAGAGATCTCCAGTGGCACGAGTCTTATAGACTGCCTGACAAATGCAGTGTTTTTCAGGCAGAGCTCACAGCGATTTATCAGGCGGCAACATTGGTATCCATGTGCAGTGAGCCCGCACGGCACATCTGCATATATACTGATAGCCAGGCAGCCATCAGGGCGCTGGATGCTGGGCTGGTAATATCAAAATTGGTGCAGTTATGCAAAACCAGGCATGAGGAATTGACTGTAAGGCACGAGGTGACCCTAAGCTGGGTACCTGGACATGAGGATATCTCAGGCAACGAGATGGCTGATCAGTTGGCCAAAAACGGCTCCGAGGATCCCAATCGGAGCTTTAAAAGAGGAAATCATCAGGGACGTCTATCTAAAGGCAGGCCTCCGATCTACCAGCGAGGCAATTGTGGCCTGCACATGACAGGAAAAGGAGAAGGGAACTGCTTAATAGCAGCAGAACAAATACCAGGAATCTAGTAATGGTCATGACGGGTCACTGGGCCATAGGGGACCATGCTAGAAGACTGGCAATAGCGGCGAACGATTTCTGCAGGAGTTGTAGGGACTCGGATGAAATTGAATCCGTCAAACATGTGCTTTGCGAATGCCCCACTCTGATGAATAAAAGAGGTAGGATACTAGGTAGCTACTTCTTTTCAAGTCTGGGGGAGCTTCAAAGTATAAAGTTCAGAGACATCCTGAGTTTTCTGAGTGAGGCAGGATGGTTCTAGGTTAAAGGTCTTGGATATATCCTGAGTTTCCCAAGGAAAGCAGGATAAATCCGCGGCTTGAAGGGTTATCCCATGAGATCTAGGGGCACAATGGACCCGTTGGAGGTCTAAGTGAGGCTGGCTGGTTGTCTAGCGGCACCCCTCTTACCTAACCTAACCTAAGGCAGGCTTTGGGTACACTAGAATTATTTTTAGTAGGTAAAAAGAAATTTTTCGAAACTGGGTTTCTTTAAGAAACAAATTTTTTTTTCCTTAATCTAAGAAATAATGTAGCAAGTATTATACCATTTTAGAATCCTTATTAAATGCGTCAAATTTTAACGTTACTTGCCAAACTGGCGTAGTACATTTTTTTTTCAGTACAGTCAGTTAAAGTTGGGTGAAATATTAATTTTCTATTCTTGGTTCGGCAAAATGTGACATTTTCTTCCAAGCTGGAGCAGTTGGCTTAGAATTTGAAGCAACAGGTTACATAAGCAATATTCGGGATTACATAAGAAAAATAAAATTGAAAAAAAGTAAAGATTTGTAGCAACAGGAGCTAAAAAACCATCATGGGGTGTACATTTTCTCGAAAACAAAAGAAATGTCTGTAATTTGAAAATTAGATGACTTAGATTTTTTTTTTTATATTTTTCTGGTAACTATTATGATTTGGTCTATCACCCGGTTCTGGCTTGACGTCGACTTATGGGACACCCTGTATATTCAAATAGGTATATTTATAACATGCCTCGGATTTTCTATCCATCAATATAAACGTAAGGGTAAACATTTGAAAAACGATAGTAATTAGATGTACACGCAGTAAAAAATGCTTAATACGATCGCGAAGAGAAAAAAGAGCTCGTCGCGCCGCCGGTCTACCGGAGTGCCGCGTCGCGGCTTTATTTCCACTTTTTTTTGCGAACTTATTTCCATTTTAATTGTTACATGCGGAGCTATTTCTACTTTCATTTTGCAGATTTATTTCATTATGAAATAACACCGAAATTTATGCGAACTTATTTCATTTTTTGAGTACGGAGTTTTTTCTTGCGGAGTCAATTCATGGAGCCACTTTTTTCATTTAATGGAGCCTTTGTTAACATCTCTGCAATTCAAAAAGTTTATTATTGACAATATTCTATGAGCTTTGATTTTGATTATTCACCTGGTTTCATTCCTTCCCCCCGCCTCTTTTATGAAAATATCTTGATCGTCCTGTGCCTTGTTATTTAATTGAAATTTTGTATATAAGTATGTTGTGGCGTCCTGGGAAGTTTTCTATGTTTACTTCTCTAGAAAATTGCAATACTTATAGGGATTTTGCAATTGCAGGAAATCTCTTATTGTGTTTATTCTTTTTCACAAATTTTCCCATATTGTTTTCTTTTTCTTTGTATTTCAGGCATATCACAATTTACATCGATGATGTATTTTTATTTGTGACAATCGAGAATTTCTGATATGGGCTAGTTTAGGGAAACTATGACCGCCTCGCACTGCGTAAGTATCGTGTATATAGTACAGCGAGCATCACTGTAAATAGTATGTCGTCTAAGCTAGCCCTATGAATCTAATCGCAATATTTTCCGCCTTTTTTTTTCTAAACATATACCTTGTTCACATGAAGCGGAGTAGACTGGATTAGGAGAGTTCTAATTCGCATAGTACCAAGGGCTCACAGCGTGCCATTCTCATTCCGTAGTTAGATAATCCAGTCAACTCCGCTTCATGTGGTCGAGGTAATAGATTTACCAATTGACATCTGTCAAAATCAAAACTCTTGTACATATTGCAATGCAACTTATAGTGCCAAACCCAATTCCGACGTTTCGATTTGATTCGATTCAACCCATTTCGATCCAGCGGATACATGAGCACAATTGGTCCGTTTGGTTTCGAAGACTTGACTTTAAAATTTTCCAAGATTTTGTCTGTCCACTTTACTTCTATTCATGAAAACATTCTTCTTTTTTTTTGTCGTATAATTCATGTCGTCTTTTATTCCCTCAACAAAAGCCTTTTCATCCATCTTTGAGTATAAAAAATCCTACATTTGTACGAATCGGATCGAAACGGTAGAATTGTATTTCCCACTTAACCTTTATGCAGACACTTAGTTCAACAACTTCTAGCAGACCCAATACGTCTGTACAGGCCTACTCATAAAAGGTGTGTATAAGCAGGTAAGAAAGGGGTATTGATATAGGTATACTAGTTCATTTCTCATGCCATATGCTCTAAGCACGTTTTCTCAAACCTCTCTCGAAACAACCAAAAATAACGACAAAAAATTTTCTATTCGAAGTAATCAGTTTTTCGTACAAATTGTATTACAACAGAAACAGACCGAGACTTCTGGGCAACTCCCACCTACTATTACATTTGCGAATTTCATATATGAAGATTCAAGTCGCTGCGTTAAATCTTGCTTAGTTTTTTTTTTGTCACAGACCCAAGAGTCCGTTTAAGGGTTAAGCCAATAGCGGCGTTACAGCGAACGCCGTTGATGCAGTTGATATTTGAATTTGATATTCGATATGGTATCTCTGGTTTCAAAATGATTTAGGAATAAAAATCGTATACGAGATTTTAGCCTATTACGTATGAGCAGAAGGAAAAGTTTTGAGACATCTTACCCAGGCACGAACTGACGGACGTTAAGTCGGAATTCAAAATTTCATGCCAGAGAGATCTTATCACACAGCATCTATGAAAACCGTCGGCTGCATGTTTTGACTCCAGGTGCTCAACAATGGAAATATTAAAGGTGATTGCGACGACTGATTTAGCTATGAACCGTTTTATTTTTTGTGACTGCAGTCTACATTCAGCTGCCGCGTAATCGCAACCTTGAAGATTTTTTCGCAATCTAAATTTAACTAAGCTGCTTAAAAATTATTGGTTCATTTAAATTAATTATTGGGTTCTGAAATGCGATCAGTGCGACGTCATCGCCGAAGCCAATGTTGAATCCAGTCCAGATTCCAGGATCACCATTGGATTTAGGCCTTAAAAACGGGTCTATTTTTAACTTCGTTAAGCAGATTTGCGAGTATGCAAGTCCTGTTTTGCCCACATTTTATGTTCGCATCAAGGCGGATCAGCGAAGGTTTCTTAGACTCTCTTTTTCCGATCTTTTTTCAGACTTTGTTGGATTGATGTTAGTATACTCTACTTTACCACTCGAGCTCGGTATTCAAGAAGTTGAATCTTGCCTCAACCTGAGTTTAACTCTCCTTCAGACCATTTTAACTACTTTAACCTAAACATAGACAAAGTCTGGTAATTACAACGTTCAATTAAATCAACTTCCTTAATTCAAATAAACTCAGTTCCTTGTAGCATCTACATAGGAATCAAACGTCATGACTTACTCTGTTCCAGGTCTTTAGTTCTTTCCATGTGAAGTACACATGTTTGCATTTATAAAATACTATCCTATTCCCACAGTGGTGGGGAAAATCTACGAACTCTGCTATTGTAAGACATATCCTTACATATGAAATCTTGCTCTAGAGAAAACGACAAACCTGAAAGGTGCTCTTCGAACAACACCAACGGCAGCTATGGAGATTATGCTCCGGCTCTTGTCCCTTGACATCCATGGGAAATGGATAACTGTAAAAAGTACATTAAGACTGCACAAGGTCCTCTGTTATCCTGCAGCCCAACTGGCACAGCAGAATATTGAAGATCTGTCCAGGGGCCGGATTCTGTTTGGGAGATGAGAATTTTCGTTTTCCCTGATTAAAACTCTCTAACTCTCCATTCGAGATTCTTTAACATACTTGGGAAGTTAGGGAAAACGTGAGAAGTGTCAAAATATTGATCGACGGCTAACTCTGTGTGGGAGGATCGTATGGCATTGTGGTCTTTTTCTTCGGATTTAGGGTCTAGAGTACAAAAATTTAAATGAAAAACTTTTGTGGTAGGGGCTTTTCGGATGGGGGTCATACAAGCCCTCATTGGGGGTTGTCCAAAATACGTCATGTTTGGTATCAAATTAAAGAAGGAGAAGCGGGTAATACAGTGGTGTAGTTTTTTTTATCATTTTAACTTCATAACTGACTTTTTACCCCCGAAATACGGATTTTTTGCACTTGGGTCATATACACCCCAGTTCCTATATTTAGCATATATTTCTTTTGTTCTTTGCTTCACATCCATTAGTACTCTGTTGTGAACATTTTTCTCATGGAAAGTGAATTTCCACGACTTACCAGTTCTTCATAATGATAAGTTGAAAATATGTGCCTTTTTGCACCAAAAAGCGGCCATTTTTTCATCTTAAGCAAGACTGATTCACTTCTTTTGGCAAATATCTCCAAAACCATCTACCGGACTCAAAAACTAATTGCATATCCTACTAATCCTACGTACAAGCTTTAACATGAATATTTAAAATTTTCATAGCATCTCCTGTGTACTGGAATTTTTAGTGGGTACCTTGAGGCACCAAAATCCATATTTCTCTGTAAGTATTACAAGGTTTTCCATAATTTGTTTCTGTAAACATAGCCAGGTAATGCGGTGAGTCAATAATTTAATTTAAAAACCTATCTACCTTCACAAAACACAACAAAAACAGCCGAGAGTTTTGTCCAGTGGAATAGAGAGTTTAGTACTTCTCAATACAAATTCCTCGAGTTACAGAACTCTCATCTCCACAACTCTCCGAGTTAGTGAATCCGGCCCCAGGAGACTGCATATTGGGAGCCAGGGATGAGTACATGTCCCTAGAATAGACTTTGAGAAAACGTTCTCAAGTAGAATTCCTATAGATGAGGGGGTGGGGGGGGGAGAGGATGATGATGATGGCGTGGCAAATGACTCTGATATATGAGCCGGTGAGAATCAGGGTGGCGTAAGTCAAAATTGGATAGATTAGAGTAAATTGATTCTCTCACCTCGGCCCATAAAAAGTATGGACATCTTTTGTTGAAAATGGCAATGAAACACTGCCATCAGTAGCTATAACTGTAAATTTTGACTTACTTCTTGATGGTGCTTAGCGGGTGATGGTTAATAAGTAAGAATTTCGTCTTGAAAATTAGTGACTTACGCCATTATGGTTCTCACCAGCTTATATATGTCTTTACGGACGGTTCGAGAAGGGATGTGGGAGTGGGAGACCCCGGCTGGCTCCCACACACATATTTACAAAACAGTAAGGCTGCTGGTCAGAACTTATGAGGTATCTAGGGATCGATCTATCAGGATTTGTATTGACACCCAAGCTGCAATTAAGACTCTGGACTCGAGTACTGTTAGATCGCGCCTAATGCAACTTTGTCGCTGTGAGGTCGGGAAACTGGACTCTAACCACAGACCTATTCTCTGCTGGTTGCTTGGTCATAGTTGCATACCTGGAAACAAAGCAGCTGATGCCAGAAAGGGTTCAGTTATGAATAATTATGTAGCGGAGGAATCCATCCCTAGAATCAGTGCGAAAAGGCCTGTAAGCTAGCAAATCGCAGATGGGGAGAATTGACCACATGCGCAATTTCCAAACAGCTTTGGCCCGACATATGTCCTGGGAAGACTGAATCTATGCTGAGGAGAAATCGAAATGATGTGTGTAATCTTACTGCAGTTATTACGGGACATTCCCTCTTTGGCAAGAAACAGAGCACATGCAAGCTCCATACAATGACTTCTACAGAAGCTGTATGGACGAGGAAAGCCACATGCTGTGGGAATGCCCGAACCTTACTAAGCGTAGGAGAAATACGCTTGATAGCTTCTTTTCTTTTCGAACTGAGGGGGACCTCTTTACCTCTTGTGTTTGGTTTCATTGTTAAATCTGAGGTATCTTTTCCATGTAGGGTCCCAATAAGGTGGCGATAGTACATATGTGGCTGGCCGTAAATGCTTCTACGATGGTAGCCACTCTAAACTAACATATGGTTATTCCAAGTCGAGATAACAAATTTGCATAGTATTTGTATAGATTCGTCAACTGCTTCGCCTTACACATTCATTCATACATATACTGATAATTCGGTGAACCTTGCACTAAATTTTAGTAATATAGCGCGCAACTGTAGAGGTCAAGAGCATCAGCATTGAGTTTACTTTGGGTCTGGACATTTTCACTTTTTTTCTTTAACAAATCAGTCAGCTTGGAGATGTTTTTAATATAACAAAATTTATGAAAAGCTTTATTGCTCGAGTAACCGTTAAAAAAAATTGATTTTTATAGCGATCTTATAAAAGGCACATATTACAATAGAGTATAGGTACCTACTTAGGTTTTTGCGAATAATTACTGGGTTTAGATCAATCAATAACTTTTATCTGTCTACTCGAGACTTGGTAAATTTTATAAAATGGCCATGACCAAAATTTCATCGAAATTAAAATCAACTCAACTAGGTACCATCCCTACCATAATTATTTTCATACGGTTGGTAGGTAGGATATATGTATAGTTATGTAGGTAAATGACAGCACAACACCTACATGATTATATATTCAGAGTGTAAAAATATCTCCCAAAATTCATTCTTTCCATAAACAGGATACAAAATTATGTTTATTTTAGCATTGCATGATGTTTTTAATTACATTTAGATAACCACACCAGTCGATGTTAGCACATCGCTGTTCACATAACGCCATTAAGCTATATACACATCCACATCATTGAAAAGTTTCATATAGATACCGATCTACTTATATTTTAATTACCGAAACGAAATTTGCATTATTATGACAGCAATGCCACTAATTACTAAATATTACAGTTGTTAACTAAAGGGAATAACATAAAATTTCAGGAAACGGTTAACAAAAATCATTTTGATTTTATTATTCCTCTTAAAGCTATCCAAAAAGACGACGGCAAACCTTTAATTTTCGGTATAAGAAAAAAAAAATTATAGGTTGACGAAATGGCACTAAAACTTGTTTAATGACATTACCGCGTCATGCCAAGGGTGCAGGGTGTATCATAGCTAAAGAATCATTGGTGGTTGTGTGTGAAAGTTTGTTCGCCCATTCCATATCACGCGCCCAGGCAATAAAGAATCTATACACCAACCTACATACCTAGCAACATTAACATTTACGAACAGATATACATATACCTGTGTAGACGTGTGTATTGTATAGTAGTTGCCGAATGCAGATGCTCTGGAGAACATGATTCTGCGCGTAGCTATAACAGCATCTTATTTCCTTTTCGCACGTTCAAGTTTTGTTAGTTTATTTATATGTACGTGTGGTGTATCAACATCAGCTAACAATTCCCCGTTTTCGGGTGACAGAACTGATATACACACTGTGACAACCAACCACACATAAAACAAGAATATAAAAAATTTCGATAAAATTTGGCAGTTTTTGTGCAAACGTAAGGCAATCCTCCGACTTCCCAAAGTGATGAGGTGGTTTACATTTCCTAATCTACATATATATATTCAAAAAGTTATATACGTTTCGTGTAGATGTATGTAGAACGCTTACATGGACAGGAACACCTGTACCGAGATTCAGCTAATTTGTGAGTGATTCACTTCAGTCACTTCTTTCACTCACTTTTGAAAATAAAATGATTCCTTTAAAAAAGTGAAGTGAGTATTTTCGAATATTAACTTCGAATGTCATTTTCACAGCTTTTTGGCTTTTTTATGTGTGAAAATAAACACGGCTGCGAAATTTGTCCTCTAAACATTTTATGCAGATAATAAGAGAAATATAATATAACATATTCTAAGAATTTAATTTTTCAGCTCTTTTCTTCCGTTCATTGGGGTCCCTGTGCACTAACAAGCATCCCCTCTAATATATTATAACTTTATTGTAGTCCATCAATTAGAACTTTCTAGTATGCAAATGGCGAGTTACAATTTATTAGTGATAAGTAATTACTATACGTACTTACGATTTCTAAAATAAAATCGCTGCTCGATGATTTCACTCCCAACTCACCCCAAAATTGAAGGTGAGTGAAGTGAGTGAGTGAATTTCTTAGCAGAATCAAATTTGCAGAAAAGTGACTCACTTCACTCACTTTTTGCCAATTTCGACGTAGCTGAATCTCGGTACTGGTGAATCAACAAATAAATTTCGAACGTATGTAGGTAGGTAGGTACCTACGAGGAATTTAACTATGCACTCCTGGCTGGATGACTTCCAACTTTCAGTTCATGTAAATTGCAGATTGAATTCCACCAACGGCAATAATATTAATTATAGTAAGGTAGGTAGGAGGTATTATGCAAAAGGATTCCGGAATAGCATAATATGTACATAGTTTATGTTGTTTACACATATGTTGGAAGGAAATATAACTGCTTTCGGCTCATTATTAAAAAACTTCAGAATTTTCGGGATTTCGTTTTTGGTAAAATATTTTTGTTGATGTGATTTAATTTTTTTTTTTTTTAGAAATTGTGTGCTACTTTGGGTTTGAATATCCACTTAAGGTTACGGAGGAACAAGCACTTTTTGTTATATTAGAAAATAAATAGTTTCCAGAACTTGCTTGTAACGTGTACGAAACTGCTACTGAGAAAATAATGAAATTCTTTTCGATTAAAAGCAGTTTTTTGTTTGTTTGGTGAAACGGAGAGAAATTTGAAATTTACACAGTAAAACCATGGAAGTGGAATATCGAGCGAATACAGTGTGTACGTGAATAAGCTACTCACTGACAGTCGGATTGAACTTGGTTGGACTTGTTTTGATGTTTCTGAAAGTAAACATTTCAGAATTCCGGGAATTCAGCGACTTTTTTAAGCTTATTATTATTAATAAACATTAAAAATTTGAAATAGGTATATGTAGCGTTGTTTTGTAAAATTCCCAGCGGGAATTGGAAACGCTCATAGATGAATGCAAGAGCACTTATTTGGAAGCTAGCAGTGTTTCTCCACTGTATTCTTGTTCATAACGTTTTAACGTAAGCATGCCCACAGAGGGAAGCGCTCAGTTGCAGATTCTTGAGAATCGCTCTTGGAGCGCTTGTAGGGTAGCATTCTTGGAGTTGGAGCGCTCGTAAGATAGTACTCTTGCAGTTGGAGCGTTTGTATGGTAGCACTCTTGGAGCGTTCATAGGGAATACAGAGGGAATGAAGATAAAGGCTTTATTAAAAATTTTATTCTGAATACACTTCGTTTAATTTTAAATCTATACTAATTACAAGGGCATGTTTTTTGCTATACAAAAAAAGCAATATTGTTTATTGTTCTTTTGTGTCCGCAGAACAGGGCATAATAAAAGGTACACAAAAGAACGTCTCAAACATTTTCATAGAAGATTTATAAATGAAGCGAACAGTATACAAATAGTTCGCTTCAATCGACAGAAAAATTTGTTCTCTCCAGTATATGGGTGTTCTAGAACAATTTACACAGAAGAACACAGCTATATTATTAAGAAATTTTCATAACCACATATTTGATTTGACTACTAAAACTTCAATTAGTCGCACACTCTAACTGATTACTAAAGAATGAAAGTTCTTCTGCGCTTTCAGATACATATGAGCAAAGATGGCACAAGAACTAGATGTCGCATACAGTATCAAAAAAGTATACAAAATTTATATGGCTGGGTGGTCCACTCCGGAATGGACCAAAAGATTTAAAATGATGTATGCGTCGAGTGATTCATATTTTTTCGTATCTGAAGTATTGAGGAGGTCGGCTAAATGTTTACAAAACTGCTATTATAAAAATATTTGCTTTTGGCATGCTCTAAAATATGTTATGGTCCATTCCAGAATATACTACCCATTTCACAATCTGTATACTCTGTTTTAGTATGCCATGCGACATCTAGTTCTTGTGCCATCTATGATATGAGTCATCTTTTCACAATAACAAAAAATTTATAAAGCCCTAGATACAATGAGAGCGACGGGTTTTTTTACACTTGACAGCTCGAACTATCTGAGGTGTGTTGATTATTTCTGTGAAAAGTATTTAAAAATGAATAAAAAAAAAAAATAAGTATGCTAATTAAAGCCAGTATACTTGCCCTATAAGTTTATTAAATAACTATTACCAAAAAAATGAAATTTTTTTTTTCAAACTTGTCAGCATTTTCATTTGTTCTCTTAAAATAAGACAAGGAACAAACGTAGAAAAAAAAAACAACGCGCCTCAAAATTTAAAGTTTAATCAAGTTTTGATCAAACTTTGCGGCGCCCTAAAGTGTCGTGGCTTACATTAGCTCTAGCCATACAAAGATTAACAAGGTATGGCCGAACAATCTGTCAATTGGTTGCTTCTTTGCTTTCCCACTAGCACATAATTACTTTTTCCGAAGTGAATTAAACGAAGAAGTAAGAAGTCAATAAAATGTGAAAAACTCAAAACAAATTCGTTTGACATGACATTGTCACCTCATAACGTAGCAACACAAAAAATTCCTCTCGAATCGGCCATACTTGTTATCTTTGTATCATGGGCTCTAGCTATATATGAAAACCATTGATTCTCTCTGCGTTTTTATGTTTTTAAATACTTATAAATTATAAAGCAAAATTGCACTACACACGCTAAAAAAGCTATTTCTTTGAATTCCTCCATATTAAATAATATTTTCATATTCTACAAATTAAAATAAACGTAAATAATGACCCGTGCCATTGGCTACAAGCTACATGGTGCGCGCCAGTGCAAGCCCGCTACCGAGCCAGCTACGAGCTACAGCACCACATTCTGTTCCAGCCTTAAGCATAAACTCAGAGAAGAGATCTGCTTCCCCAAATTTACATTTAAAATTTCTGTTAGGTTAAAAGTTAAAAGCTTTTATTTTCCCATACAGCAGCTATTAAACCCCACTAAAATCTGTCAATTTTTCTTTCTCTTATATTATTGCATACTTAATCTGCACAGTTATCGATAGAGTCTGACCCTCTTTTCTTAAAATCGGTTAAACGTTTCTCTCCCGCCACTCAATTATATTGGATGGAGTTACTTCTGGCCACTTTACATATATACCATGCTAGTGATCCGCAAGGTTCTGTTCTCTCTCCTACTCCGTTTCTCATTTTTCTTAATGATCTGCTATATGTCTCATTTTCAATCCTATTCAGAGTTTTTCAGACGACAGCACTCTTTATTTCGTGTACTCGTTCAGCTCTTTAGCTGATTTCCGTCGGAAAGTTTTATTTGACAAACGAAGCCACTTGTTTGTTCAGTTCACTAAACTATGACCTTATAGTAATACCCACTTGGGGCAGAGTGAATCGGATCTTGTTTAATAATGCTTCCAAAACGTAATGTTGTCTGCTATCACTCAAACATAATCCAACACCCGCTCAACACATTTCCGTCGATGTGGAAGATATTGCCAAAATCGCGATGAAATGCTAGGGCATCTTTCGAAGATGCATGAAATATTTTCTCCATAAGACTTAGCGCAAATCTATAAGTTTCATATAACAGGACTAGATTAGAATATAATTCCCATATTTGGGCAGGTGCTAGACGTATTACATTGTCCGCGTTAGACAAAGTCCAAAAGAAGGCCTTCTGGCTTATTAGCGTTGACATATCAGTAGCAACTATTGATTCTCTAGAGCACCGGCGTAATGTCGTATATGTTTATCTCTCTTTTATTGCTACTTTTATGGCTATTGCTCTGACGAAATATCTAACCTGATCCCTTATAGAATTCTTCCTATGCATACCACATGAGCTGTAACCCAAGATCACCCTCACACCCTTAAAGTCAGTTTCGGTTGTACCGTGAAATTCAGTGAATTCTTCATAAGCAAAACAGTACAAATGTGGAATAGTTTGCCATCTTCTATTTCAGCTATGAGCGTAATGCAAACAGTCACCTTCTTCGCTCAATAATCCTCAATTCCCTACCCCTTCGTCCTTTCCTGACAAGGCTGTGCTACGGCATCATAAATATCTATCCCCTGAGCTTTGGCAACATCATAAAAAAAAACTATCGCAGGAATGAGATAAAGCAATTCGTTAACGCAAATTTTAGGTTATGTTCATCTGTTCAGTTGCGTTAATTTCAGATTTTATCAAACTTATTGCCACTGCCTCAGTCCATTGACAAATCTCTCAGTTTGGTTGCGTTGCGTTCATTGTACTCCAGCCTTAATATATTTGCTTTGGGTAAGTTCTTCTTCTTAGGGCCAGAGTCACAGTCTGAGTTTAAACCAAATATTTAGTTTAAACTCCAAGAGTGGGTTTCAGAATTTGATTTAAACCAAAGTTTAAACTGTGCCATCCTCGCTTTAAACTCATGATAAAAGTCTTTGAAATGTTTTTGACATTTTATTTTGACAGTAGCGTTGTTTGTTTGCATCAAGAAAATAATTTTATCATGGACTCAGATTTGGACAATTTTAACGATGAAGAAGCCTTTTTGAGTAAAATTCAAAACTCTGTCGACGACCGAGAGTAATTAAAAATCAGCCAAATCATTTTAATGATTGGGACGACGTTTATTTTTATGCTAGATTCCGTTTAAATAAAGAACTTTGTCACTTTGTCTTCGAATCTATACTTGTCCGTTTTCTTACACTTTACTATATGCCTTTTTTTATACACTAGGGAAAGAAATAGCTCAACTAAAATTTGCAGCCCTTTTGGATGGTGGCATATATAAAATTAGTCAATATAAGTTCATTTTTTTTTTACTTTCTGGTCTGTTTACTTTTTCTAATTGACAGATTGATTGATAGAAAAATTGCTTCACAATGGCGGCGATAACTAATTTAGTTCACAATTCAATCAGTACTACCAACGTTACTAAAAGAATGCACTGTGAAACCTTAGATCATAAAACGAAAGGATAGGCTACCTTATATAAAATTCGTGTACGTGTGATAAGCAATTTTTTTTGTGGACACGGGAGGGAAATGACAAGAGTGCTGGGTTTTTAGTTTTTGTCAGTTCGATATTTCTGACATTTCTCATTTGTCATTTCTTAGGTCGGGTGTTGTTTTAGTGATTTGTGAGTTAAAACATTAATAAAAGTGTTTTATAATTTTGTGATATTGAAAAACTGGTAGAAATAATTTTTCTGTGCAAGAGATTTGTTATAATCGAGACTCCGGAGACTATAATTATGGTGGTGAAGTGCGCTGTGTTGTGCTGCAGAAACAAGCGGAGTTTGTGTCGTGGCAAAGGATTTTTCAAGCAAGCACTAAATTATGTACCCGCTCATAAAATATCGTAGTTTACGACTTCCATGACTAAACAAACACATCGATGCGATTCTTCTACATACAGAAAAATGCTTAAGTTTTTCTTCCTCATAGCTTATCCTTTCGTTATATGATCTAAGTGTGAAACCCGATTTGTTTAAACTAGACGGCCATTATTAAAGTCAGAAATGCAATGAGTGCGACGAGAATTAAAGTCTGAAATGCAATGAGTGCGACGAGATATAGTCGACATTTAATGAGTTTTATTTTTATTTTTTTTATTTTTTAGTAGGTAGGTGTGTAAGTTTTGCTATTTTTTTGTTTTTTTATAGACGAAGTCCACTAATTTTTCCTCGAAACTTATTTTTATGTTTTATCTTATGCTGTACCCGATCTGTCAAACTCAAATGTAACACTGCGACACGAGAATCTTAGAATTCTATCATTTATTTTTTAATTGGTTGAACAACATTTATTCCTACTTGAGATCTGTCAAAGTAGTTCATTTTCAAAATTATTGACATTCTCGCATTTATATTTAAGTTGCGTGAACCACATTTATACCTACTTAAGATCTGTCAAAATAGTTTATTTCCCAAATTTTTGACATTCTTTCATGCATTGTTAAATGGGGTGAATAACACTCATTTCCTAATTGAGATCTGTCAAAGTAGTTCATTTCTAAAATTATTGACATTCTCTCATTTACTATTAAATCGGGTGAGTAACATTTATTCCCTACTTAAGATCGATCAAAGAAGTACGTTTCCTGAACTTTGATAGCGGTATTCAAAAATGATTTTGTCGTAGACAATATCGCGTCCCGTTCAGACTTAAGTCTATATTCATTCCTCCTTTTCATAGAAGAATCATCGAAACGAAACTGTACCTATAGAGATCATCATATTCGGACCCTATTTTTTGTATCAACCCTCTCAATTGATGCAGTTTCATTTTCATTCACCCTTATATTCTGTATGAGATTTAATTAAAAATAAATAATGAGATTTTGTGAAATAACTTATGATTTATATTTTTGCTGAGATGTTGAAAAGTAATTTTGCAATAGCTAGAATTGTATAATAACGATTAATTTGGTTTAGTATTTCCGTTAATTATTCTATCTAATGATTTATGTTTGGTTGTACCCCTTGAATGTCATATGAGCAGCAAATTGAATATAGTACTTGTGTGTAATAGTATCCGAACATAGGGATAAAAACTATGAGGATACCGTATTTTATAACAAGATGGCTACATATAGTTTCTATGCGAAGCGGATTGATACAATATAAGAAAAATGGATAAGAGATAACGTAAACTGACTATACGGAAGAATTTGATGGCTTTCTGAGAATATAACGCTGCGTACCTACATTATTCTCGTTCAGATAGAGTACATCAGAGAATTATTGAAATCTAATGAATATCCATTGTTTTATTCTACTATGTATTTATGTGGCAATAAACCATACATATATGTATAGTATAGATTTATTCGTTTTGATAATGTCAACAAACGAACACACAATTCAAAACAGAGAAAGTGGCATCTATTATACTGATTCATGTATAATTGATGTAGGTAAAACGCTAATTTATTATCATCGCAATTATGTATATCATGAGGCTATGGTGTTGTCGACGAACTATTTTTTCTACTAAGTCATGTGAGTCATTGAGAATATATTCAAAATAAAATTGATGAGGCGAAATATTGGGTCTGGGAAAAAGTTTGTGGCATTTTTCCGATAGATGGCGTTAATTGAAAATTACTCACGAACGACTGATCGCAGCAACACCACTAATCCTTGTTTGATAGGTGACTATATAAAAACCGAAATTAGTGCAGTAGTGATTGGAAAGTTGTTTGCGTTTGAAAATGGAAAAAACTAATGATAAATTGCACTATATGAATGTAGATATTAGTATGGAGCTAGGCATTGACCACAAAACTATTTGAGCGATTTAAACAATGCTGGATACAAAAAGAAGCTCGATATATGGGTTGCTCATGAGTTGAACGCGAAAAACATGCGCTGCTCAAACACAATGAAATCGAGCCATTTCTGAAACGTTTTACTAATCGGTGATGAAAAATAAGTCACGTACGACAATCGCAAGGGTCAAAGATCGTGGACATGGGATTGTGAGGTGTTACAAGCATTTGCAAAGCCAGAATTTATGCTGAAAAAGATGGTGCTGTGAGTATGTTGGAGCTGGAACAGAATCACCAACTATTAGATACTTCCAGTTGGTCAGACGGGGCCAATTAACCCTACAGTTTTTTGATGATCCGTCAAAATTTGCGAGAACTTGGTTCGGAAGTTTTGATGCATCCACCGTTGAATAGTCCAGACATAACATCCTCTGACTATCACTTGTTTCGATCTTTGCAGAGCTCTCCAATGGAATTAAACTGGCTTCAAAAGAAGCTCGTGAAAACCACTTGATTCAGTTCTTCTACCAGAAATCATAAAAGTTTTTCACCCGAAAAATGGCGAAACATTGCCAATAATAGTGGAGCATATTCAGTTTAAATAAATTAATCTGCACACTACAAGAAAACCAGTTGAATTTTATAAAAAAAAAAAAAAAAAACGATACGAACTTTTTCTCAGACTCAATACTAAGAATTTACTTAAATATCTGAACAAAATTAACTCAATGCGGAACTGGCATAAATTCATAGAGAATTTCGTCAATATGAAATTGACTGAGATTACTGCAAAGTCTGCAGCTCAAGAATTGAGCGACGAAAATTCTTCCAAAAAGACATTTCTTCAAAACAGAAAGCGTTTGATATCTTTTTTTTTAAACGGGTTTTCTTTTTGAAAGAGCTTTCATTACTCGACTCTCGAGCTGCAGATTTTGCAGAAATCCCGGTCAAATACAAATTGATTAAATTCTCTATAAATTTATGCTAGTCCCGCATAGCTAACATGTGTAAACATACTTATTACTTAAAAATACACTAAAGGGTTGTTTAAATGTACATTTTTGTCTTATACATCTGAAACGAATCGGCCCTCAGCTTACTCTTTAGGTCACTCTATGAAAGGACCGTTTTACGCGAGTTCTTAACTAACTCATGTACTTCCAATGATGCTCCAATTATTACTTCAATAACCTCGTTATTTATTTACTAATTTGAATAACGATTATGAAACATACTGCGATTTAGTAAACTGTCATTAAGACAGCCCCTTTTACACTTTTCTACACTTTTCTCCACAAACCTTTTCCGTGACGTGTTTTATACTAAAGAGTAAACTTTTAAAACGTATTATGCGTGGGTGTCCAATCCATTTTGCTGTATTAGCATTAATTATTTCTGTGCGTTACAAACGGAATGAAAAACTTAGTATAACCTATGATTTCATATAGGGTATAAAAGTGGGAGCAATCTTCGTAGGGTTGCCATACAAAAATTTTGTTTTTCACTATATATTTGGAAACTGCCTGTGAACGCGTCGATGTGGAGTTTGTAACTCAATTTTGTACACGACGTTTTCATAAAAATTGAAAATACAAGTTCAAAAATGGACTAAATCGGGCAACCCTCTATTGGTGTTGCCATACAAAACTTTTCTTTTTCACTATAATGGGCGTTTCCGTATGTGGTCTTGCACCCGAAGGCTATAGATAGGTCATTCTTAGACAAGCAAAAAATTTTATGGTTGTGGGAGGGGGGGGGGGGGGGGGCGACAGTCCAAACGATTTTCGAGATAAAGGGACTTGAAGATATTTGGGTATGTTTTTATAGATTACCCTCTAACTTCTGAATGTTGCACCATATGATGCTGATTTAAAATTTGTTAGATTAATAATCGTTGGTCCTTTTCAGTGGTCTATGAATTTTTCATAAGCATCATCTAGCTAGGATATCACGTAAGAAATGGTCCTACTTTTTTTCCTTATGACAAATATGACGAAGATAAGTTTAATTTCGTCAATTTTATAATGTTAGGGTTATGTGAGGCTACATATATTTTAGTAAACGAATAAATAAATAGTTTTTATAATTTAAGTTTAGAACTTATACTTTCTTTACGAATAAACAAATACACAAATTATTTTAAATTGTTTTGAAACTGGTGTTATACTATGGTGCAATAACGTTAATCACTCGAAATCATGCCTTAGGCATTGTGTTTGTTGGGATTATGGTCTGGTCGGATTTCAGATAAATACCGTTTTCTTCCACATACCTACACTATCATAAATATCATTATAACTGGTGATTTGAATGTTTTCACTAATTTAAACACTATTTATTACTTTTTTGTTTAAAGTTCGCACAGCATGCAAGAGCAGATAAAAATCTGCTCTTGCAGGTGTTTTTTTTTTTTTATTATACATAGTTTATGTTGATTACAGTTCACAGCATGTGCCACCTTTGTGTTTTTTATCTTATGTTTCTAAATGCATAACGTTTGGCTGCACGAGAAAAACAGTAATTAGTTCAAATGCATTTCTCTGAAAAAATATTTTAAACATTATTTTGAACACAATTGGCTAGGCACACACCACCGGTGCAAAAATAATAAATCTTTCCTGACATTATAAAAATATCTGGCTGCAAAGAACTAATGAACGTGCAGAAGGTGATTTAAATAGGTGAAATATCTCACAAATACTAAGTTAATTTTTCCGCTACTATACTAAGGTGATCGCGTTCGTCGTAAAAATTTTTCACTAAGTATAATTGCGGCTTTATATTTTATGATGGTACAGAGAAAGTATTTTATTTATGATGATGTGGTGTCTAAATGGACGATGAGTGCTAATTCAAAGAATTAAGATTGCGCGATCCCCATAAATCTTGCTAGTTGATTTTTTATTTTTTATTTTAGTTATTTAACGCACATTATAACTTTACCCTAAATTTTTACCCAAATGTATACCCCACTTACATTATTTCTGGTCTGTGAAATTAATTTTTCAACGATTCGATGGAGATTTTATTTTGGTCTTATAAATCAAAAGATAAGCATGATTAATTGATGAATCGTAAGGGTCAGTTTCATTATGCTTAAGAACGAGATGTGGTTTATTTTACTAATTTATATAAAAGTATAAAACCGTTGGTTTTGCTTTCCATGTTTACAAGAACTTATTTACAAAATTTACGACTAAACGAGACACTCTTATGTGCTATATTTCGCTGTTGTGACCCAACTATAAAGATCTTTTGGAACAATTTTCTGGCTAAAGGGTGGTATGCTAGAGCGAAGGAATTTTTCCACTTATTTCTTGAAGAAAAATTGACATTAGGTAAAGAAATTTTTGACAATTTGGATTTAACAATTGTGTGTATTTCAAAATAAAGGAAGAAATATTTATTTTATTTTCTTTGTAATAAAGGAATCGATAATTCTCAATTGTATGTAATTTTTCCATATTTGTTATTTTTGCACTTTAAAATAAATTTACCTTTTGCAAAATCACTGTTCCTTCCATCAATTTTTCAAATTATTACACAAATCGCTACCTGAGTTCTTAAGTGTCCAATACGCCACTTTTTTCACTTTACGAGTTATATATCAATCTGTATATAATCGACCACGCTCTATTCATTTTTCTTATCAGTTTTGTTCTATCTGCTTTAGTTTTCGAGATAATATTTTTGAATTTGTTCAATATCCATGAAATTTCGGTTATTTTCAAACACTTTTTGTTCTTATTTGTCCAATGTCCAGTTTTTGTATTACTTTGGACACAGTCTCATAGTGCCTAGAATATTTATAAATTTTGTGCTTAATTGTTCGATGTGCAACTTTTTCAGATATTAAACATTTTTTAAATTTCTAAAAAATAGTTAAATTTTATGCTTAAGTGTCCTATTTCACAATTGTCGTCTTAAGTGTCCAATATCATATAGAAGATTGACATTACTGTCAAAAAGTATACATACGGGAGCCATTTTGAATTAATTTCCAGTCGTAGTCTAACCGTTGTTGAGTGAGGATCGTGTATGTGAAATGGCGTAATTGAAAAACAGAAGTAATCTATTTTTTTTAAAAGTATATTTCTTATTAATTATTGTAATTATTAAAAATTTCTAGAATGTCGAATAGTACTACTTATTTCAGTCCTCCAGAAGTAAGTCCAACCTTACTCGAAATTAATCTTTCCCCAACAGGTTTCAGCGATGATTCTGTTGCAGATCCAGACTTTGTACCTTCATCTCCAGAAAGACTTGCTGGAAGGAATGACAGATCTGAGCCAAATGAAAATACTATTGAAGTTTTGAACACACCTTGATCTGTTGTCGGTACGAAGAAAAGACCGAGAAAAAGTACTGCAGAACCGAATAATTGGAAAAAAGTCGCCAAAAAACGTCAACGTGAACAAGGAAAGGAGTACATGACTGACAGTGGAAAATTGAAACCAGCAAAATCTGTCCAAACACCCAAGTGTGGAAAAGACTGTGCGTATAATTGCACTTCTTATTTCACGGATTCAATGAAACAACAAATTCATAGCTACTTTTGTACGCTTAACGATTCTGAAAAAAAGTTTTTCTGCACAAAGCATAGCGCAGTAAAGTCAACTGCGAATCAAGAAAAAAGAAAACATACGCATACAGTCTAGCTGTAGGAAACAGCATGCAAAGAGTGTGCAAATCATTTTTCTTAGCTGTGTTAAATGTGTCACAACGTACAGTTTATTACTTTTTTAAAAACAATTTTGACATTACAGTATCTGCTCCAATTCCGTCAAAGAAAGGAAAATATATAAAGAAGAAAACACCTGACATCCAAGTTCAGGGTGTGCGTAGGCATATACAAATGTTTCCATGTGTTGACTCACATTACATTCTAGAAAAAATCGAAAAACAGTATCTTGAATGTGGTTTAACTCTCAGTAAAATGTACCGTATGTACGTGGAAGAAAATAAAAGTAATCCTGTCAAATACAATATTTACCGAAAAATATTTAATACGGAATATAATTTAGCTTTTTTTAAACCTAAGAAGGACCAATGTGACATTCATGTCAAATATGAGAATATATGCAACCCCACGCCTCAAGATCAGGACATTTTTAACAAACATGAGGACCTAAATAATAAAGCAAAGCAGCGAAAAGCAGATGACATTGCACAAATATAAAAATCTAGGACTTATATGTTACGACCTTCAAAAAGTATTTTCATTACCACAAGGTTTTACCGGAAATTTCTATTATAAAAGGAAATTTAATACTTTTAATTTAACAGCACATTGCAGAGCAGATAATAAAACATATTGTTCAATATGGTACGAAACTCTAAGTGGTCGTTCAGGGAATGATTTGGCGAGTGCTTTGGTTAAAATTTTGCAATACATTGCTGATAATAATCCAGTGGTCTGATGCTTGCGTTCCGCAAAATATGAACAGAATAATGTGACTAACCATTTTGAAGTTTCTTGAAAAAAAAACGAGCAAATAAAGACAATATCACAACGATATTCGGAGCCAGGACATTCCAGAATACAGGAAGTTGATGCTGTTCATGCTGTGATAGACCGTCATTTAAAAAACATATCTATTCATAGTCCAATTTCACTCTTGAGAAACCTGAAAGATATGAACTATCCAAAGGTATCTCTAAAAATCTTACACTGTTCATCCACAGACTTTTTTAACTATAATGCTGCAAGTGTCGGATTTAATTTTTCTGCTGTAAAATATAATTTTGTTAAAGAAATTTTCTATGATACTAACGATCTATTTCACATTTCAAGAGGACTATGGCGAATTCGCTGAGAAGAAAAAGGTTCCTATTTTTATTAAAAAAAAAAGTAATTCGTCAACAACAATTTGAACCCCCGAATGTTTCTAACTTGAAATCAACAACTGCCATGACCAAAGAAAAAATTAAAGATATATCTTCGATGCTTCCTTACATGCCTGCGGAAATTCTATAAGGCAGTTTTAAAGTTGCCTTAAAAAATGATACCAAATTGTTTATAGTTTTTAGTTTTAGTTTTGTTTACGCACTTACTTATATTTTATATGTATTTGGAATTTATTTTTATGAAAATTTTTAATGTTATATTTTTCGCTGGTTATTTATTAACTCCTCTAAAAATGAAATATAGACTTATTTTTGTAAAAATAATTAATTTTACCTTCATTTAGGAAAGAAAAAAATACTTTTTTGTGATTTTATTATCATTTTGACAAAAAAAAATAACGGTTTTTTTACTAATTTGATAGAAGTATGTTTTTTTTTTTCTTAAAGGTCCAATATCAAATAGCCAATTTATATTCAAATTGGCGTATTGAACACGGAGCAAAAACATAATCATGTATCTTTTATATATATTTATATGAAAATTGTCCAATGTGCTCTTTTGACTTTTTTTTAACTTCACCAAATTCTAAGTACGGGTCAAACCTAAAACAGCGTTTTGAAACTAATATTTCAACAAAACTATTCATTTTCTCATATTAAACAACACTTTCCTTTATAAATCTTTATTTTACTGGGTTAAAAATGCATTCAAACTTTAAAATGCGTTTTTCTCCCATTTCAACTTATGGTATATTGGACACTTAAGAATTCAGGTAGCGAAATGTCAAAATTTTTCTGTATCCGGTACTTCTTCAAGAAATATTATTGACATAAATGGATTTGTCGAAAAAAAAACGACATCTTTTTGTCAATCGAGAAATAGAGTTTTTCTGTTCGAATTTATTTTCTCTGACATACTACTTCAAGGAATCGGCAAAGAAAAAAATTCCTTGAGCATTCCATGACTTTTTTTTTTACATAGTTTTTGTATGGCTCTAGCATACCGGGCTATAGGACACGATTATTTTGGATTCTATTTGACTGCGTGATTAAGCAACTCAACCAAACCAAATTAATGTTAACATGTTTTTTTTTTTTATATACCACAAGGAAAGCTCGGTAATACCCTATGATCGCAAAGTACAGCATGGCAGAAAGGAGATGGGGAAAGGATTAGCGACACAAGAACAGTGGCGGGGGTAAAGTCTGCATTCACAGTTTTTCCAAGTTTCAGCACTTCAAAATGAACGATCGGTGATGGATTGGTTAGCTTTGTTTTCTTCGGACAGATAATGTGGGACCCAAATACCGGTTCTGTTTACTTTACCAATCTGCTGCAAATGTTCTTGGATGGTCGACGAAGGTTGGTTACAAATATTTGGCAGTTTCTTGATTGTCTGACAAGGATTTGCTTCCATTTCCACTTAAATGATAAACAAATATTGACATGCCCAGAAACGACATTACTTTCCTGTCCCCTTAATATGTTAAACTCTTTTCCGTTAGATCCGCTAAACGTTTGGTAGATCTAATAAAATTTGTAGTTTTTGAAACCAAATGCCCGAATAAAATTTGTAGTTTTTGAAACCAAATGCCCGTAAAGAATATAGCTCCGAACACATAATTTTGGTTGCTGGTTTTAGTTACAGCGACTATAGTTAGTTTTTCTTTAGAAGACATATCAAAACCGATATTTGTTTACTATAACCAAATTACATAGACAGTAATACTAATTAGTGTTATTATGGAGAATAAAACTAATTCGTAAGGACAGATGAACGAAACGAATTTTACTATGGAAAAAGCTACAAAATATATTTGGGGTAACCTAGGTATTTCAGGTATGTCACTCTTGAACTTTCGCGAGTTGTAAGCCGGAGGAAAGACAGAAGATGGTAGACTGTTCCACATTCGCACAGTTTGGGATAAAAAAGCATAACGGACCTTTACTATAGGGCCGAAAGTATTTTGGTGGGTAAAAGGATGAGTGTGGTTAGTGTGGCGGTGTGCTCAGGCTAGTCGATGTGAGAAGTTATTGCCACATCGGCCAATGAATTTGAACGATTTCTTTTGGACAATATCAAATGAAGCTTAGGCTGTGCGACCAGGCCCGGCTCAAATATGAAAATTATATTCCATTCTAGGTCTTCTAGATTTGACAGGCTGAAATATATCCTATATATTTTCAGAAATCGAAGACATTAAGATGCTTCTTTGACAATCTTAACTTACTGGGAAATTTGCTTCAATTCTTCAACTTTTATTAACCATCGTTGCGTATCTATATCCTTATTGTTCGGGTAAAATGAACGAATAACGTCGGCACCGGCTCTCCCTTGCTGACGGGCAGTACCCATTGCATGTACGTTCGTAACTAATTTATTCAATAATTCTGCAAAATCACGAGGAGGAATCGTAGATACGTCGGAGAATTGTTCTGTTGGATCAATGATTACTCTTACCACTCTTGGCCACAGGTTGAATTGATTCAACAAGCTAATTGTTAGGCGCCGTCATGTTAGATGCTTTCAAACCAAGTATTTAGCTTACTAATAGAAAGAATTAATTAATATTTTTGTTCACCACTAAGCTAAAATAAATACCCAAAATATTCACAATTCTCGTTCGCTGAAACAATTGAACTGAATGTCACTCACTTTATATTGATGAGACGAACATTCGTCCGTAGTGCCCTGTCACCTCTTTTCTCCTAGAATTCTCAACGACTACTTCCGTACTGTCATCGGCCTCGGAAATGTACTAGGGGAAATGTAGCCCCTATTAGAGTTCATTTCAACTCAGTTATACCCGAAACAATCACCCAAAAAAAGCATACAGTGCTCTTAGATTATAACAACTCGGCCGTCCTGATACCCAAATCGTCCTCGATTTTGCTATCGGGAAAAAATCCTTTATTCTCATGCTCCCAAATCGTGTCTTCCTCTTAATCCGTCCTTGAATCTTTCTCGTCTGGCATAATGTACCGCTTTAGATAGTCCGCGGCTTCCACGTTTTTCAAATGCCCCTCTTTTGCTTCGTAGGGCTCCCATTAATTCTGCTATAACGTACCGGTCATTTAAAAGGACTTTTTTTTTTAACTTCAAACGGTCCTTTGTAAGGTGGTGTTAGCTTTCTACTTTGTCCTTCCGAGTCTATCGTCTTTTTGACGACGACAAGATTTCCAACCTTGTACTGCTTTGCAGGAATTCTCCGCTTGTCGTATCGTTCCTTCTGTTTCATCTGGTTTTGGTCTACTCTCACTCCTAACATCCTCTCTAGCTTGAGCTAGATTTTTTAAGGTGTGGTCGTTCAAGCTGAACTTCTACTGATAGCTCTGCATCAGCTGGTGCACTTGGTCTGTAACCAAAGAGAAATTAACTTGGTGTCTTCTTTGTAACGCTATAAGCGGAGCTATTGAATTGAACCTAATAAATCTTTTTGTCCCAGTGGCGATTGTCGTTCGCTTATGTTGCCAATGCAAACAAAATCATTGAATTAAATCTCTCGACTTGCCCGTTGGCTCTTGGGGTAGCCACCGCAGAGAGAGTGCCTTTATTTTTTAGGTTGAATAGAGCCTGTTTGATCTATAATAAAATAGGGTGGGGTTTAATATAAAAGTGTGTTCTTTAGGGCTGTGAGAATAGACTTGCTGTTTGTAAAGATGAGAAATTTTTTACTGTCCATGAGCTATGTTATTTTAAATTGCCTCCACATTCAGACGACTGTCAAACAATGACTTATTGTCAATAACATTTACCTGAAATTTTGAACAGAATTCATGTAAAGATGATTCTATGTCTTTTCTGTGATCGTAGAAATTCAAGAGATTTTTCAATCTGCCTTAACCTAACTGACTTGATTTTTCTACTTCTATTTCCTATCTGCAGAAAAGCTTGAAAATCATTCGTTTTCTTATCGGATATTTACTTGAATCTGGTGCACAGTGATGCAATAAGAACATAATAATAATTACAGTGACATCTGTTGAGTGTCTTATAGTCACATAATGATAAAACGTTGAATGCTGTTAGTAATACAATTAATAATTCCAATATATGATGTCAAAATACCTAAGTACCTATACCTATAAATACCATTTTAAAAGTATACATATAGCACCACCCCTCATTCGAGTATTAATTATGCCACATACTACAACACTCCCCTCATTAAAAATTTAAACAAATGCCATATGATTCCGTTGAGAACAGAAATAAGATTTTATTATCTGTGAAAATTCCCTTGGCGATTATATCTCGTCGTATCTCGTCAATTATGTTGTTCAAACAATTTAAAATCGTAAATCTGGCAGCGCACTGAAATAATTATAGTTTTAAACTATATATATATAGAAATTTGCAGTTATAGTTGAATATTGATGTAGGTACCTACCTACCTATTCCCAGGATATTGTATTTATACTATAATTATACAAGTTCCACACATACAAATCGAAAGTTCAGTGATTTCAAAAACTGTTGATTTCATCACTCAATTAAATTTTGTTTCCCTTAAGAGCTGAGCTAATAAAAATCTAGTTTTGAGTTGAAATGATTATTCATATAATTCGTAAGCGATTCAATATAATCTTAATATCCCTGACTATGTATGTATGTATGTATGTCTTACTAAAATATATTTATATCGGCTTCATTAAGAACCAAGTAAAAAATTTGCTTTCTGTGCAATCCGAAATTTCTAACCTTTTTTTTGTTTTACACGTATAAACTGACATTAATAATATTTAAAACAAAAAACACTGTAAGTGTGTATAATATTTCTATTTTTATTCTTATATACATACACGTACATACATACATACGTAGGCAATTGATATAAACTCAAAACTAATTCATTCAGGCAAGAGGAAAAAAATTTGTAATCCAACTAGTTAGAAAAAAAAAACAAAAATTTAAACGGTTGCAAATTCCCAGTTCGGTATTAAAAATAAACCATGACGTCCGCAATAGGGTAATAAAATCCAATTTAAAATTTTCAAACAAATTAATGACTAAAAAAGTTTTTTCTTTCTCTTGGAAAAGATTAAAAATTAATTGCAAAGTATTCGTAGTCAAAAAGAATATTGCTTTTGGCGTACAACATTCATCTAAAATTGAAATAGTGCATACATACTTGCCATACCGCCATGTTAATTACATGTAGAAATTCAAAGTGACAAAAGGTAAACAGTACTGACAAATTAAAAAAAAAAAAAAACTAATTTAAATGTTTCACACTTTGAAATTATGGCGGCGGCAAAGAAAATATTCTTCTGCTTAATTTTCTCATGGAGGTTACATAATTTATTCGAAAATTAAAATTCGAAACCTTTTTCATTTCGGTTTATAGATATAAAAATGATAATTATTCTTTATTTGGTGCCAACTTAAAAATTCAATGAGAAAGATATTGAGTAGTATCTATGTAACTGTATATATGTATGTACATGCCATACAGGGGTTTACTTCCGTCCTTCGATAAGTGGCACGCGGTCTTCGAAAATATATTTTGTCTTTAATTTTAATATGTAGATAGAAACAAGTGTCTGGTATTAGGTTGAACCACAATAGACGTATTCGTAAGTAAAGTTATTTAAATAAGACAAACGAGCCTTTTAAATTAAACAGACGTATCCAAAATAACTTTAAGGTGTAGATAAGGAACTTTCGTTTAAATGTCAAATTGATGTAAGTAAAGTGCGATAATAGTTGCTCATTGCATCTGTTTATCCAATGATATTAATGAAATATTAATGAAATCGGTAACACTCTTTTTATTATTTTATTTATTATAGAAGAAGAATGTGAAAAGAAGTGGTCCCTTCTAAGAGAAAAGCCTATCTGAAAGTGCTGCCGTGTTTTCTTCAGATTATTCTTTAGATTCTTCTTATATTTTTTATATAATGCCCATAAAAGGTACAAATCTTCAATTAAATCAACTTTCATTTGTAATTTTGTTGTTGCTTTTACTACTTTTTAAAATTGAAAAACTTAAATGTTAAGATAATAATCTTTTAGGGTCAATCATCTGTAAGTAAACCTCAGTCTTGTTCAAATTCGTAAAGTTCTTTACGTCTATTGTGGTTCAGCCTATTCTTCCATTCGAACTTAAGGCTATATTACCTTGATGACGATGAAAAATTCGATTTGTTTTACATAATTTTCATCCTTAAAACCTGTTCACGAGCGCGATACGATACGTGCGATATTTTGGTGACGTCCTGCTCTTTCTATCTATCTATCTCTATCTCTATTTGCGACTGGTTTTTATCGCGCGATACGTTCACAAGGTTGACAGCAGCTACAACGTAATTTCTTTAGTTTTGTAGTGGCAAGGAGGTATTAGTGTGAAATTTACATTATATTTATATATTTTCATAGTATAGTAAATTTCGACATCACTGCGGAACTTAGCATCCGATTACAAATGTAAACAAACATAAATGTTGAGATTAAGGTGAAAATCGCACCAAACTAAGAGCATTGCTGCGAGAAATTTTTGTATCACACGAAACGTAGAAAGAGTAAGCATGTTCAGCGACAACAATATTGCTGCAGCCAATCAGAGCTCTGTTGCACGAAAAATCGCGCTCGTGAACAAGCCCTTAAAGTGTTTACAATACGTGGGTAAAAGGTTATTTTAATATCTAAAGTATTTGAGAATTCACAGCCTGTTGAGAGCGGAACCATACATCGCGCCCCGGCTGGAAAACAGGTAGCTGAAGCGCTCGGAGCGCGCTTGCTGCGGACACCTTTTCTTGCTACCTGAGGTACCCTCATAAATTACGTGAAACCGTTAACCTTCAGATTCACCACAATCAGCTCTTGGAGGAAGTAGCTGGGTCTCTGTATGATGCTGAAGTAAGTTTTCAAAGATTTTTATAATGTTAAACTTTAAATGCGTTTTTCTGAGACAGGAAGTTCAATTTGCGGAGCTATCAGGAAGCGATTTTTGTCAAAAATTGATTTAGAAATAGTTTTTTCGTCCGTTAAAACATAAAAAAAAAACAATTGTTTTTTTTTTTCAAACGGCTGGCATTTCGCTGTTCAAAGGTTTTTTTTTTTAAACAAAAACCGATACGGGCCACCAAATTTCATTTAGTTTAATAATTTTCAACCCTATTCCTATCGGATGAACTGGCAGAGCTGTGGAGCGCCCTGCGCAGACACGCCGTGCACAGCTTTGTTTGATGGGAGATGGAGCCGCCATTCTAGTTTTTTTTTTTTTTTTTTTTTATAAAAAAAATTGGAATTTACTCTTTATTGATAGAAGAGTAAAATACGTTAAAAACCATTTTCAAAAGTATTTATTTTATGGAAAAGAAAATAAAAATTTCCAAGGTTCATGCATTTACATGTCTTCAGACGGTAACCTTCCCTTAAGCAAAGGTATGGATCAGTAGTGATCTTGTGGAGTTTGATTTTAGATATTTTGTGCTTCAAAGTGCGCTTGGAGATCGCAGGTACGCATATTTGGTATGATATTTATATTCTAGATGAAATCATAGGGTAAACTGTGCATGTTTATGCAATCCAATACGCATTACATTGCACATATACATGCATTTTTTATATGCCCGTTGGTCCGTTAGCATAGCACGATTACTGAAGAATACATTGACTTAGAGCTGACATTTTGTATACTGATTCTTTTTTTTTTATATAAAAATTGTAATATAAATTCGAAAATCGGCAACATCCCCCATTTTCTCTCCGTGTCTTTTGAAAATCGTTCCCTCGATTTTTGGAGAATAATGGTGAAACATATAAACAGACCGTATAGGGTGTCCCGTAAGTAGTGTGATACCCGAAGGCTATGGATAGGTCATACTTAGACGAGCAAAAAATTGTATGAGTTTGGTCGGGTGGTGGGGGGGGGGGGGGGCAATCCTAACAGTTTCCGAGATAACAGGACTTAAAGATATTTGGGTATGTTTTTATAGATCACCCTGTAACTACTGAACGTTACACCCCATGATGATGGCTTTGGTAGATAGACAATCGTTGAACCTCTCCAACGGTCTATAATTTTATCCCTCCTCCTATCCGTTTTGAAGTTATGGCTTAACAAAATTCAAATTTCGGAATTTTTACTCGGTACGGGAACCCTATTACCAAGCCTCCGATGTTCGTCCGTCTATCTGTCACCGGACTGTATCTCATGAACCGTAATAGGTAGACAGTTGAAATTTTCACAGTGTGTGTATTTCTATTGCCTGTATAATAAAATTAAATTAAAGGTGGCGCCCATACAAGAAACGTGATTTTTCGGCGTTTTTCCTCTCGTTTTATTCTCATTCATTATTATTATCAGCTTTATGTAACCCTTTCTGCGTTTTTTACACTTTTTCTTAAGCATATCTAGCGAAAATGGCTGAAAAAGTTCAATAAGTGCCAGAAAGTAGGCAATTTTTTTTTTAAATGATCTTTTTCAGCCATTTTCTTTTGGATAAAAGAGATAAAAGAGTTACATTTTCGGTCAAAGTGTATTAGGTTTTTTTTAAAGCTAAAGTTTTGGACTACTTAAATCAATTATGAAAAATTAGTATTGATGACATGTTTTTTTTTTATAAAAATACTAGTTAAATAAAAAAAAACGAGTTAAAATTTGAATTTTGTTGAGGGCCATAACTTCAAAGCACGGAGAGGAGGAGGCGAAAAACGTATATCTATTTCTAAAAATGGTTTGTCTGACAGTAAAAGAGTAATTTTCACTAATAAAAGCGTCTAGGACAGATCGTTTTCACGGGTTGCCTGATTTAGTTCATTTTTGAAATTTCATTTACTACTTTTATGAAAGCGTCGTGTATAAAATTTCAGTCGGCTTTCTACGTCGACGCGCTCTCAGGCAGTGTCCAAATAGTATACAGAATTGTATGATATTCAAGTAAATTGTTACTCATTACACTGAGACATGTACCAGTACTTATAATGGAAATAAATTTACCAGTAAAAGTGAGTATTTTTTACTGGTACTCAAAATGTTTTGAGTGGCAGTACGAAAACTGGTACTGTGTATTCCAGTATTTCCCAGTACATCACTCCATTTATACCGCGTAGTGAAAATTAATTGTGGGAGACAAAAACTTGATGCTTATTTTGAGGATTTTTTTTTTCAATATAAAGCAAAGTTAGAGTATTTATTATTAGAGTAAGTATATGGAAGAAAATAAAGGAAAATACAATATATGATACGGATTTGGAAGACTGCTGTGTAGGTTACATATGATTATGTGAAATTGAATTCATTGGCTTAATAAAATATTTTTGTGTATACCATTTATGCGACTGACTATTAAACTAGAAAATTTACTGGTACTTACTTGTTCTAATTACTGGTTTTTATAAATTTAGTACGTACCCATTTGTAAGAACCAGTAATTACAAGTTAGTACCAGTAAAGTACTGCGAAGTACTGGCAACCCTACGAAGGAGTCACCCGATTTGTCACATTTTCGAATATAAATCTACAATTTTTTTAAAAAGGCCGTTTGCAAAATTCCAGTTCTCTAAGTAAACGCGTTCTTGAGTTATCGTGAGAACAGGCATTTTGCTCTACCGACATTATTTCTATGCGTTACAAATGTAATGACAAACTTGGTCTGCTTACCCTATAAGGATTTTTAATGTGCCATTTTCTGGTAGTGGAAAAATTATCTAGTCTATGACATACACCAAGTTGACATTCCTTGCAATTTTATTTTCCAAAAATATTAATTTTGAATTGATTCTCTTTCCTTTAGTGCTAATCTTAGGAAAACTTTTCTTTTTATATTTAAATATTGAATTTTAAAATTATTAGAAATGACTAGGGAAAGATGTGGCAATACTGGGCATCGAGGCAAAAACTGATAGTGACAACGCCACTGAAATATTGCAACGAGTAACTCCAGTTGGGATCTATCATTTAGGAAAGGTATGTCCAGCATGAGAATGTGCTGAAAATCAACCGAATGTGGCGAAATATACATAAAATAATTGATTATTGCTACATGGACTTAACTTCATGATTCAACATTAAAATGTCGTTCAGTTCATAATAAAAAAAATTGCAGGGATGATTACAATGTAATTTATTTATATAAAAAACATAATATAGGGTAAACGCACCAATTCGCGTCCATTTAAGGAAATGCCATCCTTACAAGAAGAGTTTTTAGTAGAATTTAGTTAATGTCGATGTTAAAACCTTTGTAGTACAATAGTAAGCTGAATATTTATGTTTTAATTTAAATTAAAAACTCAAAACATTTATCTAGTCTGCATAATAATTGAAAATATCAGTGTATGCTGAAATCAGCAGTGTGCGTCCACCAAGGTACCAATTCGCGTCCAGGTTAAAAAAAAAAGTAATAAAAACTGCTTTTATATGGGGGTGTTAAATAAATGTCGTTTTGAAAGCTACGACTTTATTACGTTTTCGTTATTCCTGATTTGAAAAGCCATTAAAAAATAGCAAGTTGTGATAAAATCACAGTAACATAGCACTCTTCAGATAAAAACTAATTCAATTCAGCCTGCGTTGTTTTACATAACAGCATCTTTTAAATTTCATTAAATTAAAAGGAACATATCAGGAATTATATAAGAATGGAGTTCAACGTTTTATAAATTAGGATAATAAAGCAAATTTTTGCCTTCAAGCTATATTGAGTTCAATATACTTTTTAGCCAAATTTGAACCTCTTGGTCTCTCCTCTCCACTTTTATTATGGATTGAAAGTTTTTGATCTGGTCGCCTAGATGGTGTTACATTTTAAGCTCACGCTCCAAATGCCAGTGTACCCCAGGGCTCTATTATCTCTCCATCTTTGCTCTTAATTTTCATTAATGATTTGCTTTGCCTGAATTTCAATCCCATCCATAGTTTTGCTGATTTGATTTCGCTTATTCCTTTGATACTCTTGCGAACTTCGCGGGCATGTCACATGTATTAAACGAGATTGAATGATTAAATCATTGAATAACGATTTTGACAATATCCTCGGTTGTGCAAAGTGAATGCGTCGAATTCCATGCGCCTAAGATCCAAAGCTATCTCATCTCTTTAAAACAAGATCATCACTTAACCCCTCCCGTGTCTTTTAATGTAGAATTAGTTGAAAACAATGACATGTCCTGGTTGTAGCATATGTGTTGTGCTGGAAGAAAGTGCGTATAAAAATATCCTGTTTGCCTGAAAATCTCGCATAGCTCCAATATTAAATGCGACTTGTGGCCGTCAACAAAAAATTTCATATGGTTTTGAATTTGTCCAGTAATTAACCATGTAACCATTAATCCCATTCGCGATATATCCTCGTGCAGCCTGACGAACTAAAAATCAGTCTTCTAGCTGGCTATTGACTACATCCCTAGGCAGTCGTATGTATATGGAGGACGGACATTTAACAAAAAAAAAATTAATTCACTTTATTGTTCCTGCATACAGGGGCGGATTTCCCAACAGGCATAGCTGCGCGGCAAATTTTTGAGAGTGATAAATTCTCAATTGATGAAGTAAAAAGAAACGAGATCATAAAGTCGCACTATTCGGCAGGAACGGTTTCAGAGCAGAGATGGGCGTTTTTGCATTACCACTAAAATGGCAGCAACACTAAATTTTAATGATAGTTAAAATATAGGTTGCACACTAAATGATTAGTGGTAGTGCAAATTTTTTATCACTATCACTAAACGAATAGTGGTAATGCATAGTCTATTGCATTATCACTAAACGATTAGTGGTAGTGCAAATACTTTTCACTATCAATGAGTGATAATGAATTCGTGCATTGGTAGTGCAAACATCTTTCACTCGCACTGAACTAGCAACGAGCGAATAATGCATAAAATTTGTAAAGAAAAAATATCTAGCAAATTTCTAAGAAAAAATTTAGGACTTCCTTACATCATTCCCTGTCGGTCGCAGAGTTGCCATACAATAATTGATTTGAAGTAGGTATTTTTTATTAGAAACTAATATTCATAAATACAATGGATAAGAAGTTGGTTGATTTTTATATTTTATTTATTAACGAAGACAATTTCTTTACAAGATTAAATGCTCTTATGTTTATATGTTGTATAAGCAAGCCGTGTTTTTTTAGGATTCATATATAATCCCATACAAAATCCACCAGAAATTGCCCAACTGGTTATATTTTCACTGGAGATGGAGATGATTCATTAACAATCAAGACTAATTTTGATCGAACGAGCTACGCGTAGTGCTGCATATGCGTACCATTAAATTGTCGTTCAGTGCTAGTGAAAGATGTTTGCACTACCAATGCACGAATTCATTATCACTCATTGATAGTGAAAAGTATTTGCACTACCACTAATCGTTTAGTGATAATGCAATAGACTATGCATTACCACTATTCGGTTAGTGATAGTGATAAAAAATTTGCACTACCACTAACCATTTAGTGATAGTGCAACCTGGCTTTTAACTATCACAGAGGCCTCTAGTGCTAATGAAATAATTAATGCACTGAAAATTTAATGCACTACGCCCATCTCTGTTTCAGAGTTACCCCGTTTTTAAACGTCATTATCGACAGGTTGATTGCAGAAATACAAAGATGTGCCTCTGCTTACGAGGACTTGAGTAAAAAGTTTGACTTTCTCATGACGCTACATATAGCTTGGAATCTCAAGATATCCGCGAGGGCGCAGGGCATTTGAAAGCCTTCTATCTACGAGATCTAGAGGGGACTTCGGAAAACTATTGTCAGCATCTGTGAACTCATTTGTCGTCCGCTGAAGTTACATGGGCTTTTTGGACATTTATCCAAATGTGGAACTAGCGCTGCGGAGGTTGTTGTGCACACCAGGATTAAACTGCTCGGCAGAACGGTCGTTTTCAGCACTAAAACGAGTGAAGAACTATTTTAAATCTACCACATTATAGATTAGGCTCAATACACAGACTCTCTCTATCATTTCATTGCAGAGAAGAAAGTTCGTTGCATGGCAATCTGTGTTTACACGCAATGAAATATCCTTGCATATAATTTCGTACTTATTTGTGATATTTCTAAGTCTGCTTGTTTATTTTCTAAGGTTGATGTACGTTAAGCAAGAATGAAAAATAACGGTAACATAAAAATGTTTTATTCAATTATTTAAAATCTTTTAACAGCCTCGGGGCCCTGTGTCATCATGTCCGGGCTAGTCAATAACTGTAAACCACGAGTGAAAGGACATTGCAGACGCTTTAACAAAATATAGGTGCAAAACTAAGTCACTACAAATGTATCATAACTGCACCAATTTTGCTGGTTAAATAAAAATTGGTGCAGTTATGCAAGACTGGATTTCAGGAATTGACTACACGGCATAAGGTGACCCTATGCTGGGATACCTGGCCACAAAGAGATCCCAGGCAACGAGATGGCTTTTGAGTTGGCCAAAAAGGGTTCTAAAATGTATAACTCCGCAGCAATATCTTATGTGAGGATTCCGATCGGAGCTTTAAAAGAGGAAATCATCAGGGATGCCTATCAAAAGGCAAGCCCCCGGTGGATAAACAGGGTAACCTGCCATATCGCGAGGCAATTATGGCCTGCATATGGAAGAGGACAAGAGAGCAGATCATATATCAGGAATATAGTAGGGGTCATTCAGAGCTGGGCAAGTACCAAATAAAAAGTACTTAAGTACAAGTACAAGTACCGAAGGCCTGAGTACTTCAGAGTAAGTACAAGTACCGCATGTATGAAAAGAATTTGTAACTAAGTACTAAGTCTATAAAAAGTATTGAGTACTTTTTGAAGTGCTTTTTAAAGTTTATCGAGTTCAGTTAATAGATATTAATAAAGCAATACCTTTTGAAAACTATAGTATGTATAGTAACCAATGGCTACTATTTATAGTTTTTCATAGTTTTCGGTGCTGCGAGTAGAGTAAAACTTTCACCTCTCCTTACTACACTCACAAAAACTATTAGAGGTCCGCACAAGCACCCACCTCCAATAATGCATAACAGTTCTAAGGAAAAAATGTCCAGTAGAATTTCTAAGAAAAAATTGAGGCCTTCCCTACATCAGGTCGAGGCATCGTTGATTTTATATTGGAGCGAGGCATAGCTTGATTACCCTTGATTATGTCCACTGACGTATATAATATGGACTGCTTACGTTTCATTTCACGTGGGCACAATTGCTTTTGTCAAAAAGTGTTCTTACGTCGCTGCCAACATTGAAAAAATTATTGGCGGGAACTTGAAAAAGTAAGCACGCAGCTCGGGTAGTGATTTTAATAAAACATTTAGAAATTCTTTTGCATATCTAATGAATACATTGTCTTTGATAAAACAGTTTTTGTCAGTAATAACCGTAAATGATTAATTTAAAAACATTTATTTCGACGAGTCCACTTATTTGTTGTTTTTAGTTTTCTCTCAGTTGGTACTTGGTGCTTGGGCCGAAAGAGTCAGCAATATAGAAGTAAGCTCACTTTTTGCAATCCATATTATATATGTCAGTGGTTATGTCATCAAGTCGAGGCATCGTCGATTTTTTTTCTCGAGCGAGACGTTACTGGTTTTTGTTCTACTTGCCCAGTCTTGTGTGTATGTTATTAGTTTGCCTAAGGTTCTGCCTTGACGCGTGAGTGCGGCACATTCTCTGACAGTGCTTTGCGTGTTTTAAAACTAAACAAAAAAGGAGTTGTGCTAGAGATTGTGTTTACTTTTCTACGAAGAGTTAGATATTTGTAGGTACTTAATAGACTCAGAAATACCTAAGTAAAAATCTTGGTACTTAAGTACAAAACTAAGTCTTAAGTATAAGTAAATAGAGGCAAGTACTTATGTTCAAGTACTAAGTAGGGGCATTTCAAAAGTATTGAGTAATAAGTCTTTACGTAACGAAAATGTACTTTAAGTAGTACTTAAGTCTTTTTTTACTTAAGTATTGCCCAGCTCGGGGGTCATTATGGGTAATTATACCATAGGAGATCACGCTAGAAGGCTGGGTATAGCGGCGAACGATTTTTGCAGGAGCTGTAACGACTCGGAGGAAATCGAATCTGTCCAGCACGTACTCTGCGTGTGCCCCACTCTGATGAACAAAAGAGTTAGGCTATTGAATAGCTACTTCTTTTTGAGTCTGGGGGAGCTGCTAAACAAAGAGTGTTCAGATGTATTCTGAATTTTCTAAGGGAAGTTATTCCATGAGGATAAGGGGCACAATGGACTCACTGGTGGTCTAAATGAAGCAGGCTAGATACTTATAGCGGCACCCCTCTCCTCCTAATCAAATCTAAGAGTATACCATAACCATCTCTTGCAAATCAAATGCGCTTCACTTAAAATAACGGTTTTCATTAATTACTTATAATGTTATGAATTACGTATGAGATCTATAATTTTGCTTCTATTGTTTTTATGTGTTTATAAAATAAAATAAAATTTATTTGCCGGCATTGGTTCAGTTTTTCACCTAACTGTATATTCATTAAAGAGGTATACTTTTCAAATAAATGTTTTTATACGTTTTGTTTAAATTGATTGCATTACTAACTCACAAATTTTTAGAGTCACACGAACATAATACTCACCATAAGTATTATCAGTTTTCAAAATCTCTTGGCTTTAATACATTTCCGAAAATATTTCGCAATGATTGTTGATTACCTTTCATTTGACATAAATATTTACATATGTGTGTATGTATAATATATGTATGCTCATGATGCTATCTATATCAATGGTTGTGTAAAGGAGAAGTTTATGCAATGAAAATTTTTCGAAAGCTCCAAATGTTAGTTATCATAGTAATAAAATATACAAATAACTATGTAAATATGTATTTCTATAATAATTTATAATAATCATAATAAAATATATATATATATACCGATTTACATATGCATACATACAAACATACAACATAAAATATTCTAAACTAGAAAACTTGCTTTGGATGCTTGCCTGGCACAAAGTGCCAGCTAGCCAAGCCAGGTCAGCCAAGCAGCAATCTACCAACAACCAACCAACCAACAACCACCAGCAAGTCAGCCATCATCAGGCAAGAACACGGCACAGTGCCACTACTGTATGTAGCTGGCAATCGGCAATGGACTTGGACAGGAGGACAGAGCGCGTTTCAGCAGAAGAGAGGAGAGTTAATAAATAACCACCACATCAGGGCATTTAAATAATTCAATTTATTCATTCGAAAAGCGAAATAAATCAAACACTTATCAAGGGTTAAATCTGTTTTTATACAGTTGACTTTCGGAGCCCTCTCCACAGTAGATTTCGCAGCACCTCTCTAACCCAGTCGATCTTCGATTATCAATTCAAATGAGTATTCCTGCTCTGTTATTGAACAAAAAACGTGTTTTTCATTAGTTTTGTGTTCGATTGAAGGACGATCCACCAGTCCAGCTCCAGATGCACACAACGACGACGCGCCACAAACAGAGTGAAGAGTTTCAAATACAAATTTAAATCTCGAACGTCATTATATACACCATTCTCCTAATGGAGTAGCTCTTATAGATTAGCATTGGAATTAAAGTGGACATTAAGTTTAGTTTAAGGAGATATATGTATAGTTTACATTAGACTCTATCACATCTTTTATAGATTTGTAGATTGCATATAGATTGGTATTGTATCGAAAATCGAATTTCAAATTTCAATTGCGGTAACTGACGCGATTGCATAAATATTTATGCACATTTGTCTCTCACTCTCTATACTTAGGCTAATGAAATAACGAGTATCGTTCACGCTGAATTACCTTTGTCGCGTACGCAATGGACTTGAAATTATTTTTATTGGAAAATTTTCTAATTCACAAAGGTTCCGATGACATTTTTTTAAATATTTGTTTTGATGCGGATGTGAGCTTGATTGAATTATTAATTTATTAAAAGGTTTCATAAGTACATATATGAATAGTGAGTTTGTGCACACGACACTCGAGCAGGATTTTTATTTTGATCAAATTTAATTTTTGAATTTCAAAAGGCAAATAATATTTTTTTTTATATGTATGTAGAGTTACCATACACAAGTTTCTATTTAGAAAATTATATTCTGAATTGAGAGCTTACTTTCACTAAATAAATTTGATGCTGATTTTATTAAGGTAGGTGCAAGATACAAAAACTGGTTATCAATTTTTGAGTTAGATTAAAGCAAAGGCATTACTTGGTTTTTAAAGAATTTTGGTTAAGTAGATAAATACGATCTTCATCTATTTCTGGACAATGGCATACAATGGAATAATGATTAAAATCGAGATGTAAGAGATATCCTTAGAGGTATAGAAGAATCCACGTTTCTACATTGATTGGGCTATTCGGAAAACTGTGAAAGTGAGCGTAAAGAATAGACAACATTATCCGTGCTACCATCGACTGGAAAGAGAGAGAGAGAGAGAGAAAAGGTACTGTAAACATGAAGTACCTGCAGAAGACATCGAGCTTAAACTCAGAGATGCCATAGTTTCTGAATCACAAATGTGAAAGTATACATTAAATGTATCGTCTACTATCACGGTGTTGTCGTATTTTATTAAAATTAAAATATAAAACCCAATAGAAAGTTTATGTAATTTTTAGCATTATGTTTTCCCTGTTAGTTTTTGAAGTTCTAACAGCCCATTGTAAGTAATTCCTCCCCACACCATAAGTGGACCTTAATTGACCATGATGATGCGCTAGAAAAAGTTGTTCTTTCCATAGATCGTTAAAATAGTGAGAAAATCCATTAAGTTCTAAGTGCGAGCTCTGGTGGTGTTGTAGATGAGTCGGTTTTTTCTTCAGTGGCTAGACGTCTTAAGTTCAAACTTGATTGTATAATTTGCCGAACAGTCCAAACGGTAGATATCTTACATAATCTGCCATCCTAGATCTTGTCATTCAGGAAAATGCCAAAAAGGCTGTGTGTAGATTGCGCTCATGGGGATGGGATGGACGGCTTATATGGCACCTCCCATTGCTCTTTGGCGTTTGGGATAGAATAGAAAGATCGTCTGGCCTTCATGTTACTTGATGCGATGGTCCCAGAGCTTCGTTTTGGGTGTCGCTTTACTGCGGGTTTTCCTGAAAGAGAGGGGAATGTCTTATCGGGTCTTCCCCAGTTCGCTCTAAAAATTTTTCACCGACGGCTCTCTCACTAATGAATGATGATCCGGTGCTGGTGTTTACTTTCTTGAACCTGACATTGGGTTGGATTACTCAATTGGAAGGCAAACTACTGTTGTCCAGGCTGAAGTCTTCGCCATCGTAATTGCAGCAAAGATAGCCTTTGATATGCAAAACCAAGAGAAAGGTCATTGCTATTTTTTCGGATAGTCAGGCAGCCTTGAAGTCTCTGAGTGGCCCTCGGATAAGATCTAAGTTACTCGGGGACTGCAGGACGTCTGTGGATAATATCCACAACAAGATGTAACTTCAGTGGGTTTCTGGGTGCATGCGTACCATGGGGAATGAAAGGGCTAACCTCCTAGCTAGGTTTGGCTCTGGTACGCCGTTCCTTGGAACGGAACCCACTGTAGGTGTTGCCGCCTCAGTTGGCAGGTCTCTTATCAAAATTGATGTTCACGTAAAACATCAACAGCGATGGGCAGAGCTGAGCACTTGCAGATGTACACAAACTTTTCTTGATAGGCCTAATAGGAATTTATTTGACTTTCTCTTGGGAATGCAGAAATGTGGTTAGCATCATCACTGGCCACACAGCTCACTTTACGCTCATCTAACAAAGATAGAAGGAGTTGTTGACAGCCCTGATTGTCTGTCTTGCCTGGAAGGAGAGCCTGAGACAACCGAACACTTTCTGTGTGTTTGTCCGGTCTTTGCCCGTAGTAAGCTGGATACGCTTGGGTCTGCCCTCCTATCTGTGGATGAGCTGAAAAACTTACCTCACCTAGGTCTGATGAGCTTCATTAACAGGACAGGAAGGTTTTGGTGAGAAAATGTTTAGGAGGTTAGTACAATGGACCGCCTTGGCCTCCGTGCTTGGGATCTTATATATCCTATCCTATCCTATATATATATATAAAAATCCAATTCGCTGTTCTGATTGGTTTATCACAACTCTCAACATGTTCCCCCGTTCTTGTTCTGTAATACCTATATGTAGCTGTAACTACTCCTGCTTTATAGTGAGTTCCATAAACCTCTTGTTCCTCTCCCAGAATATCCTTCTTCTGCTAAAGCCCATATTCTGCCAATTTCTTCTTCTGTGATCTTTTGTTTGCATCCCATTTTATTTCTAAGAGTTATCTGCTACTTAAATTTCAATATCTACTAAACTGAACTGAGCGGCAGCATGAATTCGATTAATGTACCTAATCAATTGCTCCGCAATGTACATACATATATTAACCTTATGGCAATTCAACCATATACTGCTGTATCCAACGACGTCACGTCGTCCGATTTTGTTGCCATCTCATTTGAGTTTATACAATTCCAGAAGTTAAAAAAAAAAATCCCAAAAAGTAATTTGATTTAGAATTTAAAATATTTTAAACTTCTATATTTTCAGGCAATCTTTAACGAGTGGAAAATTAAGAAATTTCAATGGAGGACACCACCTATAATTCTGATATTATACCTTTCACCAAAAGGAAACTGAGAAAATAAAAGTAAGTACACACTTTAGTATACGAGATTTTTTTATTGCTTAACAATTGCGCATTATATATTTTTGCATTTCATTCGCTCAAGTTCTCTTATCACTAAACTAACCGGACTCTTTAGAAATGACGGACAGAGGTGTGGGTATTTACTAACAATTACAGTTAGTTATCCGAAGCACATTTGCGCCATCTATGTATGTATTTTTTGCTCCGAAAAACTAAATTTTTTAATGTTACTTTTTTTTTTTTTTAATTACATAATTGGCGTCATGTAGAGAAAAATAAAAAAGTAGCTGTTTTATATTCATTCAAAAATTTCTCTGGTCTGTTATAATTCAAAAACTGTAAAAATTAATAGAAGAAAACTAAATTTCGATATATGTAGTGAAATCAAAATATCTGAATTTAGCCGGGGTTAATTTTTTACCTTAATCTTAAAAATTAAGCATTCTAAAAAGTTCGAATGGAATTTTCCTTTTTCTTGTCGTCATCAAAGTATTTAGTTCAGAAATTTATCCTATTTTGTCATATAATATAACTGAATAATTTGTATCCTTAGAATATAGAGATTACAGGAAGTGTGATAAGCCAAATTTGGTGTAGTCAAATTGTGGTTGTGTTAGTATCTGTTGCCGCTGTAGTGAAAGCTCAGTACAGCCGTAGTGTAGAATCAATATAGAGAGCGGGGCAACAAGATATATGACTGAAAATATTGCGTTTGCTCCCACCGAAAAGGTTCTTATTCGATGCACTACGCCAACATACCCTGGGAATTTCTCATCTGTCATAAACGTAAACAAATCTCGGTGGAGGAAGGATTTTTTCGATATTTCATCGTTTTTGTTATGTATTTTTAATTTAATTTAATATACAAAGGTGTGTAAAGTACACAAAATAATATTTTATAACTATACTTGCCTAAAAAATGATTTCCCACGTCGTACTTTGGTGTTGTTGTGGCAATTTTTCACCGAACACTTTATTCTGAAAATACATGAATATCACTTAGAAATTTATCACTATAATATCAACAGATAATTTCTTACACTCTTTACTTTATTTAGCACTATTTTTAAATATAATATCTTTCACTTTTCACAACATTTAAATTACTTTAAATTTCTTTCAAATTAGGAAAGTTCGTCTGACAACTGAAAATACATTTGTCTCTTTCTTCAATATAATGCTGACCTACTTCACGGGACCGCGAAAAAATCCACGCTCATACACACGAATTTTACAGGTAACAACACTTCCTGTTGTCCCTATATTCTAAGTTTGTATCTTCTAGGGTCCTAACCTAAAATGCAATACGTCATAAACCTTAAAAATTTGAAAATGCTTACATATCACTGACATAATATATAAATGGACTGCTTGATCTCCTGTTTCATGTGGCACCAATTTTGATTTCAGAAAGTATGCTCTCACTGTCAATGCTACCAACTGTCGTAAACTGGCGTTATATTTAAATTATTTGTGAATTTACGTATATGCATGTCAGTGGGATTTACGGAACTTACCACAAAGGTATTTGGGACTATTTGTATCATTAAATTTTAGTTATGAGTCGAAAGAAGTGTTTTTACAAGGATTTTTACAAATAATTTCTCGTTCCTAATCATTACAGTTCAGTGGGAAAGTATGCTCTCACGGAAAGAGACAGGATTATGACAGTGGTGCCATTTGCCTTCATGCATTTGTGATTCAACAAGTAGTCCATTTATTACATGTCAGTGTTACATATAAGCTATAGGTACGCTGTGTTCCTTCATATATAAATTTTTCAAGAACATGCATTTATTGACGAAAACATCTTGTTCTGTCAATTGAATCTATTTGTAATGCTGTCAACCTTGGCCTGTTTTGTTTTTTTCTTTTTACTTATAACAGTTTTAAGTTTTCGAAGTTTCGAAGAAAATAAAGAAAAATTGGCACTTTCGTGAGCATTTTTCAATGGCAACATTAATTGAAAATTCAAATGTTTATGCTCACCATTTTAAAATATATTCAATAACTTCTTTGGACTCTAATTAAATAGGTAAGCTTATGGTGTCCATCATTTGTAGATTGTAAAAGACACTACACATGCGCAAGCAAGTCGTAAACCTTTTCATGTAAAAGTGAAAGAAAGCCTCTTGTAATTTTTTGCCATTACACGACAAGACAAATATTGCCAGTTTATGTAATAAAAAAAAAAAAAAAACTTAGATACTTCTCAATAGAAAAGATACACCATGTTCAATGTAAATGTTCTGCTTAGGCTATCAAAATGAGCAGGTTATCATAGGGAGTTACTTTTTTTTTATGGCAGATGAATTAAAGAGAGCAGAGCCCGGTAGAAATAAGTTACTTATTTATTTATTTAGAACTTCATCAAAGATCTGATTACTGAGTTTACAGAAAGTATGCATAACAATAATAATAAAAAAGAAACTAACTTTAACTAAACTGATCCGTTATTTGACTTTTTGAAAGATAATAGTCAATGCAATGAAACTGGCGGTTAAAGAGACGAGACATTGATGATATCGACTCGTGCATTCCACAGTTTTTTATACTATGCTGAGGAACAACGAAGAAATCGTGGTTTCTCAAGGATTCAAATACAAAAACAACTCTGGACGTTTTTCGTTTATTCTCAAGAGAATCCAATGGAAAGAGTTTAAGGGTGTCTACATATGAAGGTAGAATAATAAGGTTGTCCCATTAAAGTCCACACAGGGCAAATCGACAGTATAGAACGGACACCAGACCGAACTGGAATACTCCAAAATGGGTCTAATGAATATACGGTAAAGGACCTTCGTTATGAATGGATCATTAAACTCCTATGACCATCGCTTTACAAATCCCAGAGTAGCATTGGCCCTAGCAACGATTGCGTTAATATGATCCTCGAAGAAAAGACGAGTATTAAGGAAGATTGATTATGTCAAGTCTAGTTAATAAGTATCCATCTAAAATATAATTTAAGTCCAAAGCCCTCCTTTTACGAGAAAAGGACATAGTAGTACATTTGCTGATATTGAAAGGAAGAACGTTAATATAGCACTAGAGCTGAAAATTGGATCCGGATTTGCTAATATTCGAATATCCGGATACCCGGATCTGCGAACTATCCGATTCCTATCCGATTCCTATTCGGATCCAGATCCGAACTATACGGATCCAGTCTAAGAAAAAAAGCTTCAAAATTGTGTTGTTTCAATGAGAAAATGAAAATATCATGAAATTTATATTGTCTCAATGAAACAATGCAATCTGGAGGAAATTTTGACATTTTTTTGCTTAGTCTGGATCCGGATAGTTCGGATCCGAATCCGGATAGTTGGGATCCGAATACTAGGATCCGGATTAACTGGATACCCGGATTTGAGGAATCGCATCCTAATTATCTCGGATAATCCGCTCTAAATAAGCACACCATTTATGAAATGTGTCTAAGTCAAAGCTTAAAACTCCATACTTGTTTTCATTAGAAACAAAGCAGAAATGTTGGCATATTCAGCATGGCAAAATATACTTGAATTAGTCACAATCAGAGAGATACATCATTGATGTAAATTTTAAAAAGGAGTGCTCCAAGATGGCTGCCTTGAGAAACACCAGAAGTATTATTTATTTCGTTAGAAAGAGCTACACGGAATATATCTCGCTGCGTGCCATCAGATAATAAAAAATAAAGCCAAATGACATATTCCAGTAGCATCGCTCTAATCTAACCTAAGCTAAGCCACAATCCCAATTTTCATTCAAATTTTTTCAACTATTTCGAAGTACTACCATAGATGTTACAAGAACTCCAGAGCAGAGTATAAAAATTTTATATGTTCGAGTAGTCCATTTCGGAAAGGATCACAACATTTGAATTAATGGATACGCGTTAAGGGATTCATATTTTCTCGTATTTGCCGTTTGAGGATGTTGATAAAAACTGCTGTTAAAGAAATATTTGTTCTCGGTCCGGTCTAAAATATGTTGTGGTCCATTCCGGAATGCACTACCCATTTCATCACAATCTGTATACTATGCTCTGGGTATACCATGCGATATCTAGTTCTTGTGCTATCTATGGTACTGGAAGCCATGTTGGATGTTTACAAGCACTAACTGGATAGCAAACGATTTCGTTGAAAATCTAAATGTCAATCATCACTTAACTTATTAGGGTCAGGTACAAAAGTTCAGTGGAGGACGAGTTTGAAAGATTTGAATTTTTTTTACCGATCTATCTAATTTCGCGACCTTTGAACATTTCGCGGAAATTTGTTGTTTCTTCTTGATAAATTTAATCAAAACAATTTTGTAATATTTTCGTATAGATATTCATCGTTAAAAAATTACTTAATTTTTGCTTTTCAATAATTCCCGATTGTCCCCATCTAATTTCTCAAACGTAGTCTTTTCCTTTTGTTATTTCTGCATGTAAATATTTTTCTGCTGTTATTGCAGCAGAACACATGTAGCCTTACCTGCAGAATCATCCAAACTGCTACGCTACTTCAATCTTAACAACACGTTTGTCAGTGTGACGTCAAGACAAGACCTCCTCAGATGAACAATTTGCTCACCAGCAGAAAGTGTACTACATCTATAGCACAGCGAAAATGAATAATGAAAAAAAAAAATCCAATCCAAAACTAGCAGTGCGCGGATGACGTAACATCGTCATGGGCAATAATTAGAGGGAAAAATTTTTGCTCGCGAATGCAATGTCGACTCGACGAGCTCGACGTGCCCATCTAGTTTATTGGCTGTTCTAAGTCGAATAAGAAAGAAGAAGGCAGGACTTAGCGTGACGCGCCTGCCTGCCTGCCTCTGCCGTTGCCGTCGCCTTAGTCTGCTTATCAATGGATACGAAAAAGTCGCGCATCATTTTATCGTTGTGCTTTGTGCAAATTACGATATTCGATCCCGTCCTGATCGCGACTCGACCCCAGTTAGTTGCACACTTGGGGCATGCCACAGTTTTATTCTTTTTTTATTTTTCTTTCCACTGGACGACGCAAGAACTCAAGAAGTCCTGCTTGCTTTTATAATTTCCCAACTTGTTTTTTAATTTCACGCTTCATGCACACAACCGGGGCCTTAAATACTGCGGTGAATGCGGCTTTAGTTTTTGCTCGTTCGTGTGCTTATTTTTTTTAACGTAGGCGCAGGTTTTCTTCATCTCTTGTACCTGTGAAGTGACTCTGACTTTTTATGATCATAGGTTTTACGATGAGCGCTATTTCATTTTGTAAGCAGGTAAAAATAATTTTAGCTTTTAGTGGTGCCGGACGTAGGAAGTCAAGTAGGAGTGAGTTCTATAATAAACGCGCAAAGCTTAATGATGATCACACGAGGCGCTTTTATTCCCATAATATGAATTTAGATGGAGCGACGTATAGGTATTAATTTTAGGATACTTAAAATCTAAAGACTGATTACGTATACGTACAGAGGAACGGAATAGCCGGAATGGCCCATCTTGATTAATTAACTCATGCAATTTATGTCCGCTCGTTAACATCTGCTGAATAGCGTTGCGCATTGAAATTTCTGTAAAATACATATGCGGGTTATCATGTTGCGCATAACAAAAGCCTCCAGGCTCTTATTTCTACACGCAGAAGTTATTTTAATTTAGTGATTCTACAAGGAAATAACGCAAAACTGCTCTATCGCTATGGCAATCTTTTCTTTTATTAATTTCATTCTAATCCCTTGAGGGAAATAGGGTGAAAATGGTAGCTTGAATCAATTTTGTACAGCAGCTTTTAATGCGTTTCATGATCAGGTACCGAAAATAGTAGGCACTAGGCATGTAATAAGTATATAGAAATTCTGTTTTGGAGCGGGGGGTGAAAGGTAAAATATAGGCGGTTATCTGAAAAAAATACTGGGACGCTAGATTTAAAATGAGTCGTTATTGAGAAGATTTTTAAGAGTGAAATTCTTATACTAAATATCTTTTGAGGATTCTATTCGGTATTAAAACGAGTTTATACAACTAATTTAATTATTATTTATTTTCCCGCGGACGGGAATCGAACCTACACTTATTAGAATCGGGCAAAGATGAAGAATAGAAGAATTTTTAAGAACTTTTATTTTTAACGATTCTAAATCAAATCATAAATACAAAGAGGAATAAACAATGAATTTACAATTTATTTGTGTGCTTTCATCGTTACCGCTTAATGACAGCTGAAAGCAAAACATGGCTTAGTATGCTAGTTACAAATTATGAAATGCAAGAACGCAAAATCATCTGTCTCTTTAGCTCCGTGGTAAGAGCAGTCGCCCGGCAAGCGGAAGGTCCCGGTTTCAAACCCCGGACCAGGCGGTTATTTATTCCTCTTGTATTTATGATTTGATTTAGAATCGTTAAAAATAAAAGTTCTTAAAAATTCTTCTATTCTTCATAATTTAATCAATCTTAAATTTAACTCATCATCAGGTCATGTGACAGACAATATTAACAAGGGATAGCAAATTTATAGCTGATCAACAGAATTTATTCACATTAGTTCGTTAAAAATTTACACAAGTAGGTATATACAGCGTTTGTAGTCCATATTGTATAGTATTCCATAGGGTAGTAGCGTACAGCATCAATTCAAGTAAAAAGTTGTTCTAAACGATTTTACCGATTCTTTTACATAACCTCTAAGAAGAAAAGGCTTCCCTTATGCATCCATACTTCTGAAAATAAGGTCAGTTTCAGAAATTTATGGACCATTCCATTTTTAATCTGAACCTTTATACGCAGCTCAGATATTTAACTGTTAGTTCTACGAATTAATCTAGTTTCAAGAACTGTCAATGTTATACAATGAGTTCTTAACGGTGACCATACACCCTGTACTTTTTAATATACAGGGTGTTTTGTGAAAAACTAGCATATTTTCTTAATCACCCCTGTAATACAGTTTTATGTTTGCCTAGGTGATTACTATCACCTCCTACCTTATGGAAATCCATAACGGAAACACCCTGTATAATGTATTTTTTAAAGAAACAGATTCATTCGAAGCGAATCGAACCTGTATACGGCACTTAGTGGTTTGAAAAATAAAGAAGAAAAGGAAGAAGAAGAAGCGTTTCGTGTCAGCAGAAAACCGTACACTCATCGGTGCAGCTTGGTTTTCTGCAGGCTGCAGACGCTTGAAAATAGATCAAACTGATCTCTTCTCATATAAACTCAGAATAAATTCTGGGTGTGAATTATATGAGGAAAAAATTTTTTAAAATTTTTTTTAATAAATAAAAAAAATTGTTTTTTTCTATTTTTCTCAAACTTTTCATTTCTTACTTCTTTTTTTCATTTTTTTCATTTGTTTTTCAAATCACCCAATTTCGCTGTTTGGGACCTGTTGATGAGTCAAACCAAGACTTGAAACTTGTCACCAAAAATTAATGGATTGTGTGATGAAATAACAAATTAGAACATTTTTTAGCTTTTGCTATATACCGGAGAATCCCAAAAAAATCTTTCTTGAACAAAATTTATTATTTAAATAAATAAAATGGGCAGAAATAAAATAGATAAAAAGAAACCATTTCGTCATTCAACTAATTTTTATCGAAAAGTCCGATTAGCTCTTGACAATATAAAGGACAATCGAAATTTGGATCAAACTCTCGACACTGTACAATTAAGAGAATTTGCAGATGAAAATATCCTTCAAAACAAATTTTGAAAGCCAAGCATTGTTCAATTCGGATTTTGAAGTATATAGTGAAAGTAATGAAGAAAGTGACGAAAATGAAAATAATGACGGATATGAAAAGAATGACATAAAGGACCAAATAGTCTGCTTGCTTCAAGAGTTAAAAAAATGGGCTTTGTGTTTTAAAATTTCAAATGCAGCGGTAAATGATTTAATAAAAAAAAATTCAGAAGGATAGTTAAAATAGATGTTTTTAATAGATTGTTTTTATGCCTACAATTATTATAATTATCAACTGCATGTACTTTATCTCCTCTAATTCTACACACTCGCTTATTTCGTTTCATTTGCCCAATTATACTGTGAATGAAAACAAGATAATAAATACAATCCATTACCAGATTAAGGAGAACTTATTATTTTTCCTCTGACTCCGTACAGCTCGCTGCCGATAATTTTTTCTTAATTTCTAGAGCATCAGAGAAAGTATTTATATTTCCATATTTCAAAATACAAACAGACTCATCCCAACTTTTGTCCGGAACACTTTCAGCTATTCTTCGCAATTTTTCTTGATGTTTGAAATTCAAATTAGATGGCCAATAAAGAAGATTTCCTACAATTACAGATACATAGGTACTAAAAACAATAAAGAACTAATTTGTTTCTTAAGAAATTCGGAATATCATACCCATTTCCCATTGATATGGCACGACCGTGTAAACAATTCCACTTTTTTCTTCAATTGCAACAACTTTAAAAGGCATTTTGTTGTTTTATTTATGTAGTTTTGAAAAGAAAAATATTCATCGGCCGCATTCAACCATTGAATAAATAACTAACAAGGAAACGGCATATCGGGTGAAAACGTAAGCCACTCGGCGAAATGTATTAGTGTGCTCTGTTTGTATTGGTTTCGTCATGGCAGTCATGAAATTCTGACATTCTGAAGGGGAACATTTTTTATAATCCAAATTACTATGTAAAATATACAAATTTTTAGCTCCCCCTTATTTTCAGATAATATTTCTTGGCGTTGCCTTTGTATGACTGGCATAATTTAGCCACCAATTACAATTCAATTGTAAACAAACAAACTGGCATTGGTAAAATGTTAAATTTTTTGCCATAGCTGTTTATTTTTATAAATATTTCACTTTTATTTTGTTAGAAACACTGTAATTTATTAGTAAAGCTATAAAAGTTACTTGAAGAATTCTTTTCCACGACAATAACTCTGTTCGTTCTTGCAGCACAGCACAGCGCACTTTATTACGGTTTTTTAAGACTCCGGAGTCTCTATTACATAAATAATCGTTCACAAAAGTATATTTTACACTAATTTTACACTACTATTAAGAAAATATCCTGTTAAATTATTTATTTATTAGAATATCTCGAATTCAAATCCGATAACTTCTTTTCAAAATAATGAAATGACAGAATGTTGAACTGACACAAAATAGCAACGACGCCCTCTTGTCACCCCCCCCCCCCCCCGTGCGTAGGTTTCACTCATGATACAAAGATAACAAGGTATGGCCGATTCGAGAGGAATTTTTTGTGTTGCTACGTCATGAGGTGCCTACTGTCATTTCCAGCGAATTTGTTTTGAGTTTTTCGTATTTTATTGACTGAAATAAGTTTTGAATATATTAAAATATTTAACAAAATATTAGTTTCTTCGTTTAAATCACTTCGGGAAAAGTAATTATGTGCTAGTGGGAAAGCAAAGAAATTTAAAAATAGAACATTTTTTTCACTGTGAAAGGACGATTGAAATTGAGACGAACAAATTTCTGACATTTGTCGCCAAAGGAGGCAAGCAATCAATTGACAGATTTTCCGACCATACCTTGTTAATCTTTGTATCATGGGTCACACTGTCATTGAAATGCTTAAACACGTACACTGTATTCGCACGATACCCCGCTTCCTTATTAGTTATTTATTTAATGCATTCAACACAATCTGTAACATGACAAATAATCTGTCAAATTAAATGTCACTTAATAGTTCCAATTTCATCATTCCAGAACCACAGGGTGATGTGATAGTAGAAGTTTATATATGCCACCTTATTGTTGCCATATTTATAAATTTTAATATTAGTCACTATATGGGGATGATGCGTTGTAAAACTCACGATCTTATCACTATAGTCAGAAAATAATTTTTGTTTAGGTGATTAGTCCGTTATTATCACTTAAATATAGTGTAGAGCACTGCATAGTGAAATTTCTTAAAAATCGGCCATATTTTTGTAGAAATAATTACCAGCATATTGGATACATAAATTTGTTCGAAAATATTTCTTTTATTTCATAATGTTAGGCGTTAATAACATTGAAAATTGCCAAGCAAAAGTTTTTGGAGGTACTTTAAAGTTAATCCTAACATTATACTTTGGCTGGAAAAACGTTAAAATAAAAAATTAAAATTTAAGAATTTCCCAATAATTTACTAATAATAACTTATTTTTGAGGCGCCTTGTTATTTTTCGATTTAAAACATTTTATTTCATCAGTAAAATTTGATGCGTTTGTAATTCATTTGGGTATAAATATTGCAAAATATTGAATTAAAAATCCATAACGCATATAACTTAATATATGCATACCAACATTACAGAACATTAAAACCAAATTCTGGTTAATTTAGATTATATAGTGAATTACCTAGTGTTATACATTTCCGTAGAAATATCACTTGCATTATCTTATATCTAATACCACTTTATATTATACGTATTGTCATCATATTTTTTGTATGTATAGTGCTTTTTTTATATGAAATTCACTATCTTTAAACGTGAATATCACATCCTTGTAACGTGATATCAATTAAAATTAATCACTTCATCGTGATAAAAAGAGTGAAAATAACGTTACTGTCATCAAAATGGAACGTTTCATTCACTCATAATCATTCCCCAAAATGGTGTATAGACCAAGATTGGGACGTGTTCTGATAACAAATGTGGTAGTTAGCAACACTATAGAGGGACTATATTGAGTGTTTGTTACGTTCCAATTACCATTTGTCACTATAAAATGCTAGTTGGGGCGGTCAATGAATTAAGTCTTGCGGAACACCACATTTAACCTTAATCCACTTCGATTTAGCATCGCCAACTTTAACAGAGCAATTTGAAAGGAAATTTGAAATCATTCTAGAAGATGAAGGAGAAAAATTATACATTTTTTGAAGTTTTTATAAAATTAGGTAAATTGTGATTGATGGATTCAAATGCTTTAGTGAAGTCTAGGAATACCAAAGATGTTAACAAATCACTGTCAAGTGAATTGCATATATCAGTAGATACTTTCAAAAAGGTACTTTCACTGTTATGGCCAGAAAGAAAACCGGACTGCCATTTCGAAATGAGCTTATTATCCGACACGTACTGAAGAGCTTGCGAGTTCATTAATTTCTTGAAAAATTTACTAAGATAATAAAGTAAGCTTATTAGTCGATAATCGGAGATTGAATTTGATGCAGAGTATTTAGCCAAAATTATAACAACTGCATTTTTCCATATTTAAGCAAACTCAGAAAATGTGAGACAAGGATTAAAAATTTAAACTAAAGTGTCAAGAACAATAACAATTTGAAAAATTATGGACCAATATTATCTGACCCGGTGGCGATGAAGCTAACGGACATGCATGCCTTGAAAACCTCTTCATACGATACACATCGGATACTAAAAGTATTGTGATCTGCTGCGTTCAAACTGATATTGGGGGCGGGCTATGTTAAGGAAATATTACAGAGTGAAGTAAAATAAATATTAAGATCATCAGTATTCAAGTCACATGGTGGCAAAGCCTTTCCGCATATGCCGAACCGCTTCAAATTTAACAGTTTCTTAGAAGGCAGCGATAGATTTAATATATTATTGAAATAGTTCTTCTTTGTCTTTTTGATTACGGTATTCGTCTTATTTCTAACTGCTTACCTGGAAAAACATTCCTCCGACTTACACCTTTTGTACCTGCGAAAAAGTTATTCTCTTTCAGCAATTAAAGACTGTCCCAGATGAAAAGTGGACGCAGAAAAAATTTAATAATATTTTAGAAATTTTATTTCACTAATACGAATATGACAATATAGTCTAACTGTAATTCATTATTATTTGCTCAATTTTTAGTAACGGTAAAATTGACCACTTTTTTTTTAGGCCTGCCATCAAATTTGTTACATAAGTTGAATTCAGCTGTTGCATAACATGGATGTACCGTTTTCTGAAATCCTCGATGTCTCTGGTCTGTTTATTTGTTCTCTTCAATTTCTGCTTCAGACGGGTTAGCGTATTTTGGAACCATATTGATTGAATTTGCCTCATAAAGTTCCAAGGTCCTTTTGCTGTAGTGGCACGTTTCCAAATCAGGCCAAAATAAAACAGGAACTCCATATGACCTTATGAAAGGGAGAAGTCTTTTTTTCAAGCATTCCTCGATGTAGACATCGCTGTTAATACTCCCTTTTGTAATGAAAGGCTTTGGTTTCAAACCGCATGTGCAAATAGCCTGCCAAATTAGAAATTTTGAAGGAAACTTGGACATCCTTCGAACTTTAAACTGCTTAGGGACTCCCCTCGATGAGTGGAAACGTAAAAAGTTTGTCCAGGAAGTTGTTTGAAGTCTCCTTTGCAGTATGTTTCGTCGTCGAGAATACAGCAAGAATACTTTGTTAAAAAATCGGAGCAAAGTTTTCTTGCACGCGTTTTACAGATTTTTTCTTTTTCTTCACTTCTGTCGGACGCACATAAAACTTTAAAAGATTTTAAATTTGTCCTTTTTATACCCTAGATGAAATCATAGAGGTATACTAAGTTTGTCATTCCGTTTGTAACACCTCGAAATAATGATGGTAGAGCAAAATGGATTGTACACCCATTCATAAAACTATAAAAGTTATTTCGATTTTTGCATGTCCGTCCGTCCGTCCGTCCGTCTGTCCGTCTGTCCGTCTGTGCGCACGATAACTCCAGAACGCGTATACTTAAAGAGCTGAAATTTTGTACACGGACTTTAAAAAAAAAAGTAAAATTAAGTTCGAAAATGAGACAAATCGGGCAACTCCTTCGTGGGGTTGCCATATAAAAATTTCGTTTTCCGCTATATATTTGGACACTGCCTGAGAAACGCATCGACGTAGAGAGCTGAAATTTCGTACATGATGTTTTTACTATATTAGAAAATAAAATGTCAAAAATGGTCTAAATCGGGCAACTCCTCTTGGTGTTGCCATATAAAAATTTCGGTTTTTTGTATATTTTGAAAACGATCAGTCCAAGACATTTTTATTGTACTAAAAACTTCTGCAGAATACGAAATCCTATAAAATTGGTTATTACTATTTTTTCTGTGCGACAAACTGTTCTAGAAATATATGCGAAAAACAACTTCAAAATCAAACTTGAATAGATCGGTGACCATACGAAATTTAATACGGGCATTCATCTAGGGTATCATAAGAATTGGTCTTAGACCAATTCTAGCTTTTTTACTTGTTTTCATCCTGTTTGCTGTTGACTTCGATATTCCCATTTTTATGGCCACATCTCTGATGGAAAGTTTGGGGTTCCTCTTGTAGATGTTCTTTACCTCTTTCTCTTTTCTTATGTCCTTCGAGCCTTTTTTCGCACCAGTTCCATGTTTCCTCTGACTAGTCATCCTTTCAGCATAATTTTTTAAAACCTTGTGAATGGTACTTTTAGAAATTTTAAGCCTTTTAGATAACTTCCCAATGGACAATTCGGGATTTGCACTTCGTGCGGAAATATTTATTTTCTTTGAATTTCTTGATTAGACGCCATTGTTCACGTTACGGTGATATCAACAAGACTGATATGTATATCAAAAGAATGAACTGTGACGAGCCAGTCGTGACATGTTCGATCATGATCCGTTAGATAATAGTGAAATAACAAAGAAAGAGTGCGTTCACTTTTCATCTGGGACAGTCTTTAGATATTCAATTTCACGAGAGTACCAAGGAATACGGTTTGGAGTAATCCGTTTTATATGCAAAGGTGCATATTTGTCTTATAGTTATGTTATGAAACCATAAAAAATTTTCAGTTGCTCCTCAATTGATGAAGAGTCCCGAATAGGTACAAATCCAAGGAAGGGTGAAAGCTTCATCAAGCAAATTTTGTACATCACTTATATCTACAACGATTTTGACGCAATAGATTGCTTTTCCTGCATTTTATCCATGAGGAAAGCAAATTTTCATGAAAATAAGTAGAATTTTAAAAAGCAGAAAATGTTATTTTCCGCTTATTAACTTCAAAAAGCTTATGTTAAAAATTTATTTAATTTAGTTCAAATTTGTGGTAGCCCCGCTCCGCAAACCAGAGATATTAAAAAAAAAAATCATTGTATTTTCATTTTTAAATAATTTTCAATAAAAATTGGGGGACAAATTTAAAAATTAGAAAACGTTATTTTGTTGCTTTAGGTGTTTAAATAAATATTCCATTAATCAATTTGCGATTTATTCAAAAATCTTAGCGCCCCACCCCATCTTGCGAATTGTGCACCAAGTTGTCTTATTTATGACAGCTATATGTCTCAAGATGTGGTATAAGACTTGAAAAAAAATTATTTAGTGATTTAAAAAAAAAAAAACTAATCACCGCGGTCGAACGAAGGTTGAGGCAATTGTTGAGAATGCTTTAGCTCCATATTCTATTGAAAATATTTTATGTGACGTTGGTGGTGGTGCCATTTCTATACCCACAGACTTTTCTAACAAAGGAAATAAAAAATTTTTTCTAGTCGCTATTCGATATTTTTCAAAGAAAGTAGTATATGGAGCTGACAATGCTTCCGTAAACTATGGAAAATTTAAATCAGTATTTCAATATCTAAAACGAATACTGAACTTAAAGGATTTAATTGCTGGACATGCTGTCATGCTCATATTCTGCATAACACTGCCAAACAAGCACAAAAAACATTATCTTTTAATATCGAAAATTTTGTTCTCGAGGTTTTTAGTGAATTTTCATCTAGTGCCAAAAAACTGTCAGAACTTAAAGAGTATGTCATTTTTTTTTTACAATTACTCGGACATTCATGTATTCGATTTCTGACATTATTTCCACCTGTTGATCGTATCCTGCAATCATGGACTGTTTTAATATCGTATTTTTTTAAGTAAAGGAGAAGAAAAGGTTCCCAAACTTATTTGGACATTTGTTGCCTGTGATCAAGATTCAGAAGTACAGAATGGCAAGAACGAGAATCAATTATCCGAGGTATACCTTTATTTTATTCATAATATTATTCATAATATTATCGTCTCATATAAAACACTTAAAAAGTGATTACATCCAACCTACAGAAGTTTATGATATTTTTCATAAAATTAAATTAGAATTTTCTAATAGATTGGAAAAGTTTTTCTTTCGATTTAAAGCAAATCAAATTTTGTCGCAATTAGATAGAAACAAAAGACAATATTTCACTAAAGAAGCGGTTTTTGTATATCAAAAATTTGTAGCTTATTTGAATATGTGGTTTCATTATTTAACTGAATCTTTTTTTTTTTTAAATCTAAGCAATTTAACTTGGATAATTAGTTGGAATATAATGAAATAATTGAAGTTGCTCAAAAATTGAAAATACCAATAGATAAGGATGCTTTTCTGAAACATGTTTCCTAAATAGCATTTTGCCAAAACTGCAGATGCAGATCTCTATTGAATCAATTTCTATTAGTACTGTAAATTCACGTTCAAATAAAGTAATCCAAAAATGGATTCAATTTTTCGATATCGCGGAAAGTTCATATTTGTTTTTAATAGTTCAATATACTTTTGTTGTACCTCCAAGTAATTGCTATGTAGAGCGTGTTTTCAGCTCCTGCCAAAAATTGACAAAAAGTACAAATTTAAAATCAAACACTTAAATAATTAACTATATTTCTTATGTTCCTATTAGTTATAATAATAATTATGTTTCAGTTAAATAGAAAAATAATTGTAAACGAGTGTTTGATTTTTTTTAGTGGTGTCCCATTTTGTAAATTTTAAAAGGTGGCAAGCCTAACAAAAACACTCACATCGTACTTTTTCCATTTTCACAAAAACACTCACATCTTCTCACTCAAATGATGTTCAAACAACAACAGCGCGTCCAAAATGGCTGAAATTTCTGTGTGTACCTTTCAAAGCATTTGTAAACACATTACCAAATTTTTATTTACGAGTGCTTCTATCTGCATTTTGAGGTCGGAAATATTTCAGACAACCCTCGTACACATTTTTCCATAAATAATGCATGGGTCACTAAATGATAACTTAAAATTGCTTGCCGAAGATGGCAAAGTTACAACAAAGTAAGTAACCCTAACCTCATTGACCTTACGAACTTTGTCAATTGACCTGATCTCATATATTCTGCAGATACTATGCTAAAGTTGGTGAGGTTGGCCTGATTTGAAAAGTTAGTGTTGTGTTTCCAGCTTTACCATTTCTAACGTTTCTTTAGTTCAAACCAGTTTTTAGTTCCCTATCAATTCTTTGCTGATGGCTGTTTTCTTTTTCTTTTTTACAGTGTAGGCACGTTTTTTGTTTTACTTTTGCGCTCTTCGATAACAAACAATAGTTTTCTTAAATAATTATATTTGAAAATAAATACAAGCTAAATATTGACGTGTCTTCAGGCTATTAAAGCTTAGTATAGATAGGTAAAAGTATTAAAGTTTTTCTTTACCTGAAGCATTACCTATACTAAACATAATAACAGGCTCTTTTACCTGCTTAGGCTTAGCAACTATTCAACTAATAAAACTTGCTTGTTCTTACTATGAACTTTAGCTTTTAACTAATAAATCGAATTCTAAATATTTGAGCATAGTTATACTTAAAAAAAATCTCTTATTTAAAAAAATAATAATAATTTGAATGATTTCAATTCAATTCAATTCAATTTTCATAATTATTCTTCTAATGTTTTCCAAAGATTTTTTTTTTTTTTCAAAACTATATAACTAAATTAATCTGCTTATAATGTAAAAATTCAATTAAAAATAAAAACAAAATATTTTAAAATTACATTTTGACTCTTATATAAATTCTTTATACATTTCAGTTAAAAAAAAAATCTCTTACTAAGGCATGTTGAGTACAACACTAGCTGAAGGTTGCAAGCTAGGACCAACTGGTTCATACCTGCAACGTTGTTGCGATAATACAAATCTAAATAGTCATAACAATTTATTATGGCCCCCGATACAAACGCCTCCACTAGCATCACTTCATGCTCCTTTACCGCCATTTCTATCATCTGCTGCTGGTCGTCCTATAACTCCTACATCGGCGGAAGTAAATTTGCAGCCAGAATTGGCTCCATTGAACTATAGCACCTCTTTGAAAGCTCGAAGCAGTTGTGAAGGTGAATTTTCGTTTTTGGATTTTTTTTTTTTTTCTAATCTCATATCCGTTATTCTTTCGCTTTTAGCTGCTTTTCTATTAGTAGAAACTTTTAGTTTTTAGCTTTTCCACAGACAGGCAGAATGAGGCGAATTATATTGTGCAGTATAATTTGTAGAGCGATTTATTGCGAGCTTTTCTTCTTGACACCTGCCTAGCTATTTTGTATTATTAACGGAAACTCTTTTAATTATTGCAAACTTTTTCTTCGGTCAAATGCTTCATTTTAAGGAATTGAATTCATTAAGATTTTTTGAAATTTTTTCCTGGTTCTAAATGTTTATAGAGAGGTAGCTTCTTATAAATTTTAAGTACTCTTCTAAAAAAAACTATGTATATAATATACGCATACTCGTATATGTATGTTCTTATGTCAATGCATGATATTTCAAAATTTTAAACATATATCTTATATATAACTAGGTACGAGGGATATTTGCGGAAAGTAAAGATACAAAATCCAAAAAATTTTTGTAATGAATTTAATTTGGGACTGACCACCGCAGACGTCTCCCATTTGCTCGCTTAAATACATCTTTACCAAACTGTGAGCCTCGTCATCGTCACATGAAAGTCTTCCACCTACATACAGGGTGGGTGATTCGTAAAGAAGTGTTCCAATATGTGCCAATCGATATCTTACAGTGTTGTGATCAGCGTTCACGAAGTGCAATTTTTTCGGAAAACTCCTTTTTCAACCCTTTTTTTTAACGGATAAAGATATTTGGGTATGTTTCCACGGATTACTCTGTAACTTCTGAACGTTACACCCTATGATAATGATTTAAACTTTGGTAGATAGATGAATCTTTCCAACAGTCTATAAGCTTTTCACCTCCTCATCTCCGTTTTGAAGTTTTGGCTTTACAAAATTCAAATTTCGGAATTTTAGCTGAGTTTTTTTTTTTTATTTAACTACTATTTTTATCAAAAAACATGTCCTGAACACCAATTTTTCATATTGATGAAAAGCTCAAAAGTTTAGCTTTAAAACGAGCCATCACACCCTGTACCCAAAATGTAAACCTTTCTGCGTTATTTGCACTAAGCATATCCAGCGAAAAAGATCAATAAGTGCCAGAAAGTAGGCAATTTTTTTAAATGAGCTTTTTCAGCCATTTTCGCTGGATATGCTTAAGAAAAAGTGCAAATAATTCAGATATGGTTATACTTTGGGTGCAGAGTGTGATGGCTCGTTTTAAAGCTAAGATTTTGGGCTTTTCAAATACGATAAGAAAAATTGGTGTTGACTAGTTTTTTGATAAAAATAGTAGTTAATAAAAAAACAACTCAGCTAAAATTCTGAAATTTGAATTTTGTTCAACCATAACTTCAAAACACGGAGAGGAGGCGAAAAACGAATAGACCGTTAAAAAGGTTCAATGATTATCTATCTAGCAAAGTTTAAATCATCATCATAGGGTGTAAAATTAAGAAGCTACAGGGTGATCTATGAAAACATACCCAAATATCTTTATCCATTAAAAATTAATTGATCGTCAATGCTGATCACAACACGGTAAGGAATCGATTCGCACATGTTGAAACACTTCTTTACGAATCACCCTGTATATATGTTATGTTTTCTTAAACTACGTAACCAAGTGATAGTCGTTTGGCTTAAAAAAAAGTGCTTTGACTTGACACTTCTGGACATTGTTCATGAAGTTCATCGATCGTTATCAGAACAACATTGCTTCGTCAAGTTTGAGTTGGGACACTGTTGACAACTGTGAAAAAATATTTTTTTTTCCCGAATATCCCTCGTACATAGGTCATTTAAGTAGTGGCTTTTTTTAATTTACTTCAAGGTGCTTTTATAGATACAAAATTCAAAATTCAAAATTTTCAATTTTCAATTTTTTTCTAGCAAAATTTAGATATTTTACTTAGTAAAAATTTATGATGTAAAATTTGTTAGAAAATTCATAAATGACTCCTCAAACAGTTACACACATTTTTTTTTAATATTTGACGAAACACAAATTGTTTTCTGATTCGCAAACACAAAATGTTTTCTTTTATAAACAAAAAATGGAAATTAAAGTGTTTATCCGGAACTGAACTGGTTCAGCTTATTTTTCGATAGACGACTTAACTTATTTAATTATTTGTAAATTTTTTTAGCCTACTTCATATCGAAAAAATTTTGTGTTGGTATAAATGATAAATGGCTAGATTAGTGGTAAAGTAAGAATTTTCATTCACAGAATTCTAACATTTAACTGCTACAAAACAGCAATTGGAAGGGATAAGTGCTGCTGAATATAGTCAATATCATGGCGTTCGTTAATATCCTTTGCTAATGTAACAAATTCTCTTGTAAACGAATTCTGTCTAATTTGTTTGTTCTTTTCGGGGAGTCGAATTATCTTCGTACTCAAAACTTGTGGTACTAAGGCAGTATCTGCACTCCGTCATCCTCAACATATACCCCGAGAAAATTCAATCAGAGCTGGATTCACACTGGAACAAGGGTTCCACCCAAATCCATCTTTGAATTCGTGCAGTCTATCTCACCTGACATCGACAGGGACAGCTGTGCTGAAAAGAAACTTCAAAACGAAAATTTCATGTAAGGCAGAATGGGAATCATATTCTGTAGGTACTTCAGCCATTGACAAACTCTATTATTTACACAGACTGCCCCAAATCTGAAGGAAACACCGAAGCATGCATTTTCTGCGAGGAGCCTCATATGGAAATAGATATACACCGTGAAAGCCATGTCACAGTTTTCCATGCGGAGGTCAGGGCCATCCTGGAAGCGGGAAGGTATCTCTCCGTCTCAGACACTGCGAGCAAGGAGATTAAAATCTGCTCGAACAGCAGCTGTCAAAGCTTTGTCAAAACCCTTTACAACCTCTAAACAGTTATTGGTTTGTAAAACTATCTCGGAATTACAGGGTGCTCGTTCTTTGGGTACCGCAGGGTACAACGATATCAGCGGGATAGAATAGGCGGACGAGCTTTGGTGTCGCCTTGAAGGCATCCTCCTCCACAATCGAGATTGTACCAAAACACCTTTTCGCAAATATCTCGGTTTGGGCCGACCGCCAACACAGTTGTCTTTGGTTATATGACTCTTGGTGCAGAGCTACAAAGGAATGTAAATCTAATCTAATCTAAAGCTAACGAATAAGATATTGGAACTAAACAAGCCAACCCTGAGAGCTCTAGTGTCAATTCTCACTGCGCATTCTTTTCTCAGGGGTATACACCGAATGGCACTTGTTAATGATCCTCTAAGCAGGGATGCAGAGAGGAATCGGAAACGGTAACTCAGTTTCTTTGTCACTGTCCGGCCCTCTCAGGAAAGCATTACAGATTTCTTTGCTGACATTTCCTTGACAATCTTTGTAAGAGCGTCCGGTTGGAGCCTATGAGCAATTGATCATAAGCTGGAGAGTGAACTATGAACCATGTTATGGTCAACGTTTCAGAAACCCCGACGTCATCATCGTGGCATCAACCTCGCTTGAACTCATCCAATCTAAGGCAGTGTCAAATAAAACTGATTTTTGTTTTTAATGCCAACATTTACAAACTGTGGTGAAGAATAAGATGATGAAACTTAATATGGTTCTGCTCCTAGAATACGTAGTTAAAAAAAAATCTCGATACGTTGCAATTGGTCGGTGGTGTAACACAAAACAGGACTATAGTGGTGCAATTTCTTCCATACCATACCCTTTATACCTACTTACCAACTCACGCTGCAGTTGAAGCTGGGTAACCCGAAAACCTGAATAGAAATCAGTTCTAATCGGGTTTTCGGCTGCAAATTGAATGGAATCAATTCCACAGTGTGAATCGAATTTGTGGAAGAATTTGATTCTCATAAAACTTATAACTGTACTCCAAAATTGAGCACAGAAAGTCTAGAGTCGTGTATGTGTATGCGTGTATGGTAACCCACCGGGGTTAAATGCATTTATATCCTACGACGGGAGTTATATAAGATGTCTATATATTCATTTGAACACCTTACCTCTGCAGGACCTGTAAGGTGAAAGAAAGTCTTCCTTATTAATTCTTTGAAAGGTGAAACGAAGCATTACTTTTAAATTCAATGGAAGCATTCATTCTGCCATTTCAGAAAAGTGTACGGAACCATTAAGCATGAATTTACCAGAAGCTTGGAAGGAACCATTCAATTTATACTCTCAGGAAGATGGATAGAATATATCTATTCATTACCTCTGCTTTCTCTAAGTATTCCCTGAAAGATAAATAACATGAACAAAAATACGACGCATCATTACATAACGCCTGTCTCCTAAACCAGTTCAACGGAAGGTATATATATTCATGTACTCATTACTAATGAATTCCAGGTAATGCTTCCGGTAAACCTTATAGAAGTCAGGCATTCTCATTTTCCCGCTGGATAGTTGGTACATGCTGATAATCATCTACCAATAGGTGTTAGTATGCACCCAGATTACCTAAGCTGTGTTCCGTTTTACATTCTAGGAGCTTTCAGACATGGCCACTAAGAATTTCCTTCAGGGTAGGATATTATAACCAATTCCTTCGTTGCTGTCCACTCTTTAATTATATCTGCATGTCGATACGGGAAACTTCTTACCACATGGCTACGAAGAATGTCCTGGAATCATAACTAACTACTTTTTAAGCAATAATCCATGTCATATGAATTGACATAAAAATCAGCCTAGAAAAAGGGTTTATCAGTACATAAAAATTCATATGTACATATAAACTCTGGCAACAAAATAATCCTCACCAGAACACGAGGGACATAAAAGTAATGAGATTGTTCACTAATAGTTGGCTAGAATCGAAAAAAAAAATCGCCCTTGACATTCTGCGGTCTTATAAAAAATCACCACCTAGTAGACCTAAATTGTAGAAGAAGTAACAAATGCACAGACACAGTGATTAAGCCTTCCGGCCGAAGTATGTAGTTAATCAATTGCAAAGTCTCTAAAGAAATTCATCAGTTGTGATACAGAATAGATTGAAGGTGCATTGGCCTAATGACTAGCTACTATGCTTAAACTATAGATGATAAATGTTGATTATGCAACGAAGAGGACGAATGCGAAAGACTAGCTCGCCAAAGACTGCAATATGATTTATGATCCCATCAGACATCCACAAAACTCACTTTAATTTTCTTAAAAAGGACGGACCAACCACAACTACATATAACAAAGTAGGTATGTATGTACATATGTAGCACAATAGATATTTTATGTCGCAATGCCCCAGAGGTCGAGTCCCCGGCCTCCATCCTAAAATTTAATAAAAATAATGAAAAAATCAAATTGCTTATTTATAGCTGGCGAGTTCATAGTTGCATCATCATGACAAAATCTCTTCTAATCCTTCGAGGGAAATAAGTAACACTTCATCGGATCCTGTTTTTCGTTATAAAGGCTTTAGGACGTCCCAGTCAATGTTGCTTTTGTAAAAAAAAATTCTCTTCTAAGAACTTCCCGGTCTTTCTTCTCGACCTGTTCCTTGCTGGTTTCAGTCAAGAGCCTAAATAGCAATGTATAGCTGTTGCCGTATTGCAGCGCGTAACTAATACAAATCCATTTTCTTCGTCTTATTTTATTGTTGTTCTTGTCCTGATCGAAGATTAGATTAGATTTGTGGAGGGGTGTGTAGGCGTTAGCCTCGCGTTCACTGCGACCTGGAAAGATCTATTGTGAGTCCCCGTTCAATTTACTCTCTTTCTACCTTTCTAGGTTAAGACTGTTAATAAGGTCTAGAACCATTCTGGGATTGAGATTCCACACGTAATTTGGTGGAGGAAAAGCATGTTCGAGGTGGAGTAATCTCCACCTGGCCAATGCTTCGCAATTACATATCAGGTACGGCACGATTAAGTCTCAGCGAAGCCCATCTTCGCAAGGAGCAGTAGTCTGAGAAGAGCTCTGTACTCATTTTAAGCTCGGTTCTCCTAAGGAGTAGGAGTTTTTTTGTATTTCCGCCGGAAGTGTCGATAAATTGTTTTACCTGACAAGTCCTTGTATTCTTTCCCAATAAAGGGTAGCTATCTAAGTTAACACTTTCAAGTGCCACAAAATAACTCTGGTACAACAAAGGGAGTTTCTGCTCCTTTCATTCATTCATTCATTTTATTTCAGAAAGTAGGTACACAAGATTATTAATCTTTTAAAGTACCAGTATAAAGTGTCAGTATAATAATGCTAGTACTAATAAAAATTCCAAAACAGAAGAAAAAGAAAAAAAAAACTTATAAAATAAAATAACTAATATTACCTACTATTCATAAGAAGCAATTCCACCACCATTAAGATATATGGGAGTAAAGCAGCGTTTTGAACTCTCCAACTGTACCCGCACTCCTCACCCCATTTGGCAAATTATTCCAACTACGAGCAATATAAACAAAGTAAGAGCCTTCTAATACTCGCCTATTAAATCGCATGATCAAAACGTTACGGTGCCGTGACGATTGAAGGAAAGAAATGTAGTCAGTTAGATAATCCGGAACACCCGTGCGCACTAACTTATAAAAAAAGACAAGTGCCTTGCGCCTGAGATACGACTCCAAAGAACAGCCGAGAAGATCTTTACTAAACGGGGAGATGTGATCAAACCTGCGAAGACCGAAAACAAATCTAATGCAGTCGTTAAAGGCAACATTAATTCTGCGACGGCAACATGAATCTAGTAGTGGTTAAATAAGACTTCCATTAGAAAAATGGGGTATGATCAGGGCTTTGACGAGTTTCAGTTTGATGCTGCAGCTTAAAATCTGGGTAGAAAGCCATAACCGCCGCAATCCACCATAAATTTTGCCAATGAGGAAAGATATGTGATCACAACAGCTCAATCTTGAATTGATCTTTACCCCCAAATTTGTAGCCTGCTGAACATAGGGTAACACACGGCCGTCGAGAAAGACGGGAGGAATATATGCTTCTAAGGAGTCATGGCGTATCACAAGGCATTGAGACTTGCCTGGATTAATCATAAGGCCGTTATTTACTGCCCAGCCAGAAACTCTTTCCAAGTCCTCATTTAGACGTGCAATAGAGTCTTCAATGAGACCAATTGGACTGCTAGTGTACAATTGAACATCGTCGGCATATAGGTGAACGTTAGTATCACGTACGGCATCTGTCAGATCATTAATAAATAAGCTAAATAATAGTGGACCCATAACAGAACCCTGAGGTACACCGGAAGACAAAGGAAGCAATTGGCTTAACCGTCAGCAATTTCATTCTCTTTATGGCCCTCATGTCCAGGTATCCAAATGAGGATAACTTTGCTTTTCTTCAAAAAATATTTAACGGTTTGCAGACACTCCCAGACTATCCTTAAGGACTTGACTACCCGACAGGTTATTGATGGTTCTTCTATGGCTAATACCTCAGTCTGGAATACGGTAAGGGTAGAGCCTAGGGCCTTTGACATATGGCATATGAGGCCGTATACGCCCAGTCCCACTCCACTGTTCGTTTTTAAGCAGTCTGTACACCACACCATCGATCCTTGTTGGAGGGGCCGTTTAGTGGAACGTCACTGTTGTCGGTTTCCTGATCGAAACGTTTTCTCATAATTCTTTGTTTGAGGTCCGGTCACGTAGACGTGAATTTTTCGAATACATGTAAAAAGCTATTTACAAATTTTGTATGTAGTAATCAGCGAATTATTTCACGTTGCAGTTAAGCAGCTGAATCTTTGTTGTTACTGAAATTAAACTATAGGAATTCATATCCGAGACATAATATGGAAAAAGCATTGCTTGATTATTTTTTTTATGAAGGAATTGGAACTTTTTTCTAGAGCCGCAAACTGGCTAATTATGCTACCTCCATTACCCAACAGATGGAGCTTGTACGTTAATCCTTATTTATACTGGATTAAGTCTCAGATCAGCTCAACTATACTTTTTTCGGGATTTGATGTTGGTGGTCTGGTGAGCAGATGTTACTAGCATAAACCAAAATCGTTGAGACAATCCATCAAATTTAATTACATATATGTTGCGCGTGTCTTATTGTGGAATGCATTTGTAAAAACAAATAATAGCGACGAAGGGATAGTCAATGTACCGTATTGTGCTCCATATTTAAATCCTGGTAAGAGAGTAGAAGGTGAGTGAAATTCTGGGCATTACTCCACAATAATCTGCAAGGTATTACGTCGACTATCAAAAGTTTAGAGCGCTCTTCAGTGTTCTTTCATTTTCAGTTTTTTTTTTTTTTTTATCAATTCTCGTGTAATATCTAGAGCTATTGGTTCTCTTGCACGCAACTTGAATTACTCAGCACCTTTTCCTTATACTCCACTCTTCGTTAAAGTTGTTGATCCTTTCACGAACATGCATTTGATTGATTTACGTTTTCATGGAATGTTTCCAAGGATATTCTTCTACGAGCACAATCAACACACAAAATTTTCAATTATACAAAAAATGATTTCCATTTGTTTTTGTTATGTTGGCATTAATAACTGTACTTCTTTTTTCAGTGACGGATTCTGTTTTTGCATCTGGAGGATATAATACCCCTCCTGTAAGCTCTCCATATGTGACAGCATCACCATACGATTTGGTTACCAAAGACTATCATCAATCCATTGCTTTTAGTCAGGTGAGATTTATGTGCTTTTTTATTAATAGATATTTCTTTGATGGATGGAGTTTTGAGTGCTAATCAAAATTTTTCACTTTTAAGAATTTACGCTTTTTGTAATTATTTAAAATAAAATATTCTAGGTCCTCTTTGAATTTATTTAGTGAAGGATAAACAAACGGTGTCAAACTGTGCTGACGACCTGCTTCTGATAGTAGAAGCAGATTCTCGTTTAGGCATAGAAAGTAATATTGAAAGGTTGATGAGTATCGTGACTGACTGGGGTGCATATGTTAAAGTAAGTGTGTCGAGGGAAAAGTCAGTGTGAATACTGCTGAAAAGCAAACTGTCGTTGAATCGTCCCCCAAGGGTGAGGGTAAATGGTGGCAGTCTCAGATATGCGACCCAAGTTAAGTATTCGGGGATAAGCATGGCTGAGAGAATGCGTTTTGATTGTCACGTTGTTGAGCTAAAGAAGCGGAGTCTAAGCTTGGTAGGTCAACTCCGTCGAATAATGAGGAGCGAATGGGGCCTAAGCAAGACAGCGACTTGGATTATCTATTTGGGACTATTTGTTTCTTGTGCAACATATGGGGCACCTGTCTGATGCAAGAGTGTCATTACCATGCCAGGGAGAACAAAGGCTCTCTCGTTTTAGAGGATTATGCTATTAGTGTGTTTAGCTGTGTGTCGCACGATTTCGACAGAAGCCCTACAAGTCCCAATGGGCGCCGCCCCGATTGATCTTGTAACGATCGGCAAGACTTATCGTTTAGGATCAAGAGTGGAATTGCCCTGAGAGACCATGACTGGATGTCGAACGAAGAGGTGGAAGGTCTAAATAAGAAAGAGAGGGAAAAGCACTAAGGCAGTGCATTATGGATAGATGAAGCCAGTTCGAGTGAAAAAGGAAAAGTATCGTTTGGATTCATAAGACAGGTGTCCTTCGTTTAAGAACATTGTGAATTTGAATTCAATCTTTGCATGAGTTTCCTTTTGATTGGTCATGGCTCCCTAAATGCATTCTTGCTTAAGAGTGGTGTGTTTGGACGTGAGGAGTGTATGTGCGGAGATAGTTGTAAGGACTGGGTGCACGTACTATGTGAATATCCTATGTATAAAGGACTTAGAGATCTGGGCAGTATGGGCGTGGGAAAAATTTATGGAGGGTATGATTTTATATACTGAGCAGCAGAGAGCAGTATCAGTGCATGACTAAATACGCGAAAGAAGTTTTCAAACGGAGAAGGAGGAGATATGCTAGGCAGGAAGTGTAGAAGAATAAGGCGAAATATATAGACGAGAGGGTCATCAGTTCCGGGCTTGCTTGAAGCCCAACTAAAGTAGCATTGGCTACGAAACCTGACCGGAGGCTTTTCTGGTACCACGGGGTTAGTTGGCCATGGAACTTGTTTCTGTTTTGACATTTGTATGTGAATCTTCGGAGAGTAACGAGGTGGCTGTGGTTGACGCCCAAGTGCGAGTGTGGGATGATTCAACGATGATTCCTGAAAGTGAATGACCGTTGACATCTTCTCATAGAGCTTGACTAGGAGCTCAGCGTGGTGTTGCGCTTTAACAACCGGGTGCCGGGACCCATAGAATGGCAGAGATGTTAGATAGATCTCGCCAAGCATGCACTTGGCGTTGACTGATAATTCAGAAACAGAAATATTTCTGATGGGCGATGATAGACGTTACACAATCAATCTGGTTATGAAGAACACCATGATATTGAGCCATACGTAGCAGGTGCCAACGTAAAGCCCTCAAGGACTCCTGTGCCAAGCCTTTCTGAATAGGTGTTTGTTTATGTCGAATCTTTAAAATTCCTTGAATTATCAATCCTTAAGGGCAGAGCTTTTGAGAAATTTTGAGTAAACAAAAAGCATTAAACAGGATCGGATAGAGAGCTCTAATAGAGAATGTCAGGAAGGCTGAAGTGTTGCTATGTCGAAAATCAATGTTCCATCAAAAGAAATGGGAGTCTCCAAAATGTTGGTTTTGTTTTAAAGAAATTGGCCAGCTTTAGGTTTTAATTGCATTGAATTCGATGAAATCGGCTCTACTCCTAAAGAAAGAGCTTCAGAATCGTGTTTATTTGAAATAATAAAGTATAAAAAAGAATTGTCAACTAAGTCAGAAATATTTGTTGTGGATACATAATTAATATGTAAATAATTAATAGCTGCGGTCCAACATGAATGCCTTATGGCACACCAGAAATATTGTTAATTATGTCGAAAAAAGTTCTACGAAACAAAGGACGTTTGGAGGGCGACTGAAAATATTGGAGCTAACCAACTGACAAAGGGAAGAAAATTAGATTGTTTAAGTTATTAACAAGTAGGTATTCTGTGATTAATTGTATCTAAACTAGGTAAAAGCAGTTTACTATAGCTTTCCACCTTCAATAGCGCAGGTAAACATAGTAAAAATAGTTTGTGCAGAGGTTTATCAAAAAAGATGAGCACAGATGAGAGCATTCAGGAGCTTTGGCTTTTGAGACATAAATTCTTAAGCAGACCTGCTATATATACGTCATATATGAAAGACGGAGGTACTGGTTGTTACATGGATTCATATGACTTATCTCGTTTTTCTGGTCAAACAAGGATTTTTCTCTCTGTATGCATTTGTTACAATTCCCGGCTAACGTGCAGTGGATATGCCCGAGCGCAGTTGTGCATTGATCGACATGCCCTGACGCATAGCAGACTGACCAGTTATTGAAAATTTATCTAATCATCATTTTTTGTAATGTCAGAGAACTCTACATGAAAGTACAAATTTGGACACCTCAGGGATGAGATGATTAATTGAACCATGACTACATAGTAGTCTGAATTGTCATGAATGAATCCGACCGGGATGTTATATTTGTCGGTGTGAGAGGGTAGAAATATGTATAAATACAATAAATTGGATTTTTCTTCAGTTGCATCAGGAACTCGCGTCGAGATATCCCTCATTTGAAGTAAATTAAGCAATTCACAAAAGAGATCACAATTAATAAATTAAATAGGAATAACTGTATTAGGATGAAATAAGCCAAAATGTATTAAGAAATTACCAATCATCCCTTCACTTCTTCTTCTTTTTTCTCTCTAGGCAAATAGTATTTTTGTTCAATCTCAAACGAACTTTGTATCAGGGACGTCATCTATCTCTAAAAAAACAGAAACATGTATAGGCAGATGGCAGCATACCTTAGAGCCACTGCATATTCAGGTAATAGTAACATTTAAAAATTTCAAATTGTTTTCAATATTTATCCTACATTTAAAACTTTAGGTGCCACCCTTTCAGCCTTTATCCAACTTATCAGTAAAATCAGAAGGCATTAGTTGTGGTAGCTCGCGTAGCTGTAAATTTGATGATTTAACACCACAACCGATTTGTTACCCTCACCAGTTGCATACGAATGCTGGTTGCAATAATTCGGGTGGTCTTGTGACAACAATGACAACAAGTAGTCCCTCAACAACTTGTATACCCTCCTCGAACGATATATCGAACGGCTGTAGTCGCACGATACCAATTTCATGGTCGAACTCCTCATCATCTAATACAGCACCATCGTCTACTACAACATTATTGGGATCAGCAGGAGGTGGATTCTCATCACCATATCCTGAGAGTCACAATTCGCTACAGCATCATCAACAGCAACAGCATCATCACCAGCAGCAGCAGCAGCATCATGCTGCATCTTCTTCATCAGCGTCATCGGCATCTTCCAGTCTTACTTTATTGCAAATCAAAAGAGAACCGTGCCAAGTTTCGGAAGTCACCACTTCTAATAATCTCGGACATCATCAGCAAAATCATAGATCAACATCTTCGTCATTATCAGCAGTAGTTAAGATAGAGACATCATCTCCAAAGAGTACAGTTATGGACAATCAAACAATGTCTGCTCCGCAGAATTCAGGTAATTGATATTTTCGTAGGATTCTCTTATCTTAACTATTTCTTTTTTTTTGCGATGTACTATCTATTTACATATGAACATTATTTATTGTCCACAGCAGGCGCTATACCAGTAGGAATAGCTGTTGCCAGGCAGCGACTCCAAGAGCATACAACTGTTACCCATCAACCGAAGGAGTCGAATCGTTTTGGCATCGGGATCGCCGATATCGGTGAGTTGAACCTTTTTGTTATTTTATATATTTTTTTTTTATTCATATCTTTCAAGCTTCATTTTCTCGAGATCTTTTTTCTTGTTGTGTTGTATATTAATTTTTTTCTTTGCACTCTATGTTCGGCATATTCCGTTCTTCTATGTTTTTTTTTTTTTTTTTTTAATCCACGGCACAGTGCGCAGATATGTAGGTATTTAGCCTAAAGTAGCTCTGACACATAATCCGATTCATGAACAGGGCTGCCAAGCCAGTTCAAGTTATCACGAAAGGCTGCTGTAAATCTGTTCACGCTGCCGGCATTTGCGGTATTAAATAACGATATCTAGACGTGTTTAAATTTCTTTTATTCGCTTTTATTTGATGAGGATTAAGATTTAAAATTAAATTTGATTTTCAATAAAATGACAGTTTCCAGACAAATGAATTTGAATTTTTGTATCGATTGCATGGAGAACATTGCTTATGAAAATTATAATGATGGCTGCATATTAAGAATCTGTTGATTAGACAAATCGATGTCCCGCAGTTCGGTTCTATGTCTGGCGAGAATGTTCCGTCGCTTGTACCGGCAAGCTTATCACCCACCTCTTATATACTTAACTTATCTTGTCTTCTTGTCTTGTCGATTTATTAATCCAAGTGCAACGTCGACATATTATAGTCATGTCGTATAGCTATTTATTACTATATATACTCACATATATATATATACATATAGTTTTTAAAAACTATGAGTAAAAAAAATATATATTTCTTCCTCCCTAATTTAATTGGCTGAATTTCCCAACTTGGCAGGTCCCAATACATATTTTTGTCTGCTCAGAGAACTCTGAACACTCTGAACTTTGATAATTTTTTCGTATTTTGGTTTTCATTTTGATTTATCATTTTCATTACATTTCTGTCAGAGAATGAATTAAGATCAATTTGCAAGTGAATAAATGTCAAATTGTATACGACAAAAAGTACAAAAAAAAAAATTGTCAACTGCTTACGAGATTTTGACAAAAGCTTTGAAGCATTTTTGATGCTCAAACTTAAAATAATATTGTTTATTTGAAATGCAAAGTATCATTTTCAGTTAATTCTACGTTATACCAGATTTGCTGTATAATAAAAACACAAAGCACGAAGCAGAAGAAAAATTCATTCCATTTTGTCGTATATTTTGAGATTTACATACGATAAAAGATCATAGTCAGGGTGCTGATTGTGATTTTGATATTTCAGGAGAAAGTTGTCGTACATTTAATTTCACCATGGTTCATTTTGATTTATCCTTTTCATCAACCACAAAATGAACTAAAGTGAATTTGCAATGAATAAAGTCAAAGTATACGTACGCCTAAAAGTACGACAAATTAGTTAACTGCTTCCGAGTTAGTGACAAAAATTTTAAACTGCGGTAAATTGATATTCTACTCCAAATTTGTACATTATTAAAAGTGTTTAAATTCGAAATAATATTTTTGAATTTGTAATGTGAAGTGTCATTTTCAAGGCTTGCTAAGCTGAATAGAAACAGATAAAAGCCCCCTCCAGCATCCAGGACTAAAGTGCTCGAACAAGTTGAGCCAACATAAAATCAAAAAATCATTCTTAGAGAACCTCGAGTTTGTATTTTTTCCCACCCAAAGTGCTCTGAACATTCCAAAAAAAGCTATTCGATCTATTGATTTTCGACGAGCCAAGTGACAGCATTGCTTTTCTGACTTATACTCGCATGTCTGTTTTGCTTTAAAGAGGTCATCGGGGACGAATCAAGACTAACAATAACTTGAATCCTCCATGTTGAACGAACCATCCGCAAATAATTGACCCCTTACATCGCATATTAAAACTGTCATCAAGTAGTTTCATGGATGGAATGATGAAAGTGGAACTTCTTAACTAAATGACAGTTTCACTTGCTTTCTTTGCCTTAACTTTGATTCATTCGTTCGCGCTGCTCCAATTGACAAAACCTGGCGGGTGATTCTGATCTTTTGTCGTACTTTAATGTCAGAATATACGACAAAATGAAATGAACTTTTCTAGTGACTGTTTTATGTTTTTATTGAGCTAACAAAACCTTGCATTACGTAGAATGAACTTCAAATGACACTTCATATTACAAAAAAATATTATTTCGAATTTAAGCACTTTTAATGCTATAAGTTGCATTTACCGTAGTTTAAAATTTTTGTCACTAACTCGGAAGCAGTTGACTAATTTGTTATACTTTTAGGCGTAGGTATACTCTGACGTTTATTCACTGCAAATTCACTTTAGTTCATTTTGTGGCTGATGAAAAGGATAAATCAAAATGAACCATAGTGAAATTAAATGTATGACAACTTTTTGCTGAAATATCAAAATTTGTGACAAAAAAAAAAATACGTCTACTGCTACGACAAAACTGCAATGAATAAACGTCAGAATATACGCGCCTAAAAGTATGTCGAGGTAGTGACAAATCTTTTGAACTGCGGTCAGTGGATATTCTATACCAACTTAGAGCATTACAAGTGCTTAAATTCGAAATAATATTTTTGAATTTGTAATATGAAGTGTCATTTTAAGTTCATTCTACGTAATGGATGGTAGGCTTGCTGAGTTGAATAAAAACAGAGAAAAAGCTGTAGAAAAGTTCATTTAAGTTTGTCATATATTTTGACATTAAAGCCTAGTATCGAGTTCGGCCAAAGTAAAATTTGACGCGGTCTCCAAATATTTCACATTAAAATCGCTGGTAAGATTTTGATGTAGGTTAATTTGGAGAAAACAAAGTGACAGATATTTAAAAATTTTATTGCTAAAAAACTTGAAATTGTTTATAAAATCTGGATAAAAGTTTTTACAATTTACAATTAAAAATGGACTTAAGTAATCTGAAAATTGTCAAGAGAAATTAGATCCCTCAATAAATTAAAAAAAAAAACAGTCTGAAAATTGTCACGATTAATTAAATCTTTCAATAAATTCAAAAAAACAATCTGAAATTGTCATAGAAACAGGAAATGTCAAATTTTTATCAGCATTAAAATGTTCAGTAAAATAAATGAAAGCGCCATCTATCTTAAAATAGAGAAATATTCACTTTTTACCAGTGAACTCCGTACTGCACTAGTAAAATAATCATTAAAATTTTTGCTTACGATTTTTACAAGCTCTAAAATTTGCGTGGAAATGTCACATTTTACTTGAACTCGATACTAGGCTTAATACGGCAAAAGATCAAAATCAGCACCCAGATACAATTTACGTTGACAAGATCATGAAGAGAAAATAGTTTAGTCTATAAATGATAAAATTATTCAAAATTTTGCAGAATTCTGATAAAATATTAATCTGAAAGACAAATTCCTTGATTGCATTATATTAGAAATGAAGTTTCTAGGAAATTGCATTGATAGCATTGATAAGACTGCGCCCCCAACAAGTTACATAGGTTGAGCTTTCCAAAGATTCAAAGCAGAAACAAAAGAAATACATATTTTTGGGGAGTGTGCTCTTTGGTAGTCGAGCTTTCGAATTTTCGAGGGATATTTAAGTTCATTAGCTGTATTCTTTCATTCCGTGCAGTGCACTGCAGAGCACCTTGATTATTTTCTCTATATTGGTATACACTTCTAAGACCTTTTCTACTTCTGTGCACCCTACAAATAAATTCAAATTCTCTAGTGTTCTGCAATATATTGCACGAAGCGAAAAGAGCTTTTATATGTATGCTTTTAATCAAGTTAGACGATTCTGATAAAAGCATCTCAACGGCTACCACTTTTTCCACGAAATGAACTGGATTTATAACTATCACTTAGGTTCTCATCATTGGAAGCAATATGCGGCACATTAAAAAACCTACCCGCTTGAGCTTTATTTTGTAGTAGATTGATCAAATAATCAAGGAAACGCTAGCTCCACTGCTCATAGGTCAGGCTTAAGTACATTAAACTTGTATAAAACTACCGAAATTTCCATGTATACTGTGGTCCTACCAAAAATAAACAAAATATTACTAAAATTTAAGCCGAAAAAGTTGTATACCGAAATAAAACGAAATCAGATTTCTTTTTTGTATTGAGATGCCGACCAACGTCGATGCGGCCAAAATTTCCATAAACTTCAAGACGTCTATAATTATCTAAATTTGGTGCGATTTTCACTTCACCTCTTATGTTTGTTTACGTTTGAAATTGGGTGCAAAGACTTTGCGGCGATGTTGAAATTTATTATAATTATTATTTATAGATATGAATTTGATAATAACTTTTTACAAAAAAAAAACGAACCTTGTGAACGCTCCGCATCGAACAATAAAAACAAGTCAGAAACTATATCGCACTCATGAGCAATGGCACAGTATAACAGTTCTGTCAAAACTGTCAAATGAGTTGCATGATTTTATATAATGTGACTATATTTTCTCTTTCATAAAATACGAGTAAATTTTTAATACAAAGGCTCCTATTCCTATGTAAATGGAAGAAAGAGAACTTATAGTATGCATAAACTTGTACTGAAGGAAAAAGGGTAAAATGAGAACCAAAAATATATCTGTTCCACTTCTCATGTCATTCGGCTTGGTAGAACTGTCAAAAAGTCACAAACATTATTACAGCCATTTTGCATATTACACCCTATTTCGGCGAAGATAACTTTTATCGCGGAAGATTATCATCTTCTATATTGCGGAAGTCACTCACCCCCTTCGGAAATGGATGTGTCCCGAATGCAATACTTCTAGGCAATACGAAAGCAATACTGCAGAAGATATCGTTGAGGAATCACGTTGAAATATTAATGAGCATTGCCTGGAGGAGAGGAAAGTGATATCGCCAAAATGTCTCGATAATATCGCCAGGTAATAGAAGGAATTAAATTATTTTTAAATACGACTTTAAAAATGAGAGGAGTTCAGGTAACGCATCCTCTTCATTAAAAATGAACATAAACCGGTTCTCGCCCTTGGTTATTGTTCTCTGTTCGTCCGGACGAAAAACACATAATTCCTTTTGCTCAATCAATCAATCAATCAAAGTCCTTCACATGCGATTAACGAAACAAAAGGAATTTTGACTATTTTAAACCGAACATGATATCCTGGGATTTTTTAAAAAGATTTTACGTACTGGCTTTTATTTTGGCCTAGGTTTCATTAATGTCTTTAATACATTTTACATAAAATAATTCCAGTTGCTATTTTATTGCCATTTTGTCATTCAAGTAAAACTGAAATTGCAAGCAATATCGTCCTCTTTTCGTCTGGAGGAAGAAAAGATATAAGACTGAAATTGGAAGTAATCAAACTCATATCATCTAATTATTTCTTAAGCAACTTAAAAGCAATTTTCATACATTTTTATTGTAACCGTCATTTAAAAAAAAAGAAAAAAGTAATAAAATAATTAATTCAAATTTTGAAAGAAAGAATTGCACGTAGCATTTAAAGAAATTGAGCATGTGTGTGACAAAGAGAAATATTTTCGTTTTTTCTGAAGGAGAAATGCTTACATTTTTCAATAACAAAGCACGTTGTTTTTAACACACTGGTGAATAAGGGTGTAGTGGTTCAGTGTTGTTTTTTACACTCTGGCGAATAAGGGTGTATTGAACAAGAGTTTCATCTATTAGTCCACTAAGAAAAAGAGCGCTCTAAGAGCCCCTCCTGAAGCGTTTCCTTGGAAGTTCGTAGCTCGTACTAAAGGGTTCTCCAATAAGAGGTGTTATTTTAATTAGCCCGCTATTTCGGTAGATGTCACTTTTGGAGCTGTCATTTTTTGACATTTGACAAGTAGAAACTACGCCATTAATAAAAATGGAACGATACACGATTCAACAACGCATTGATATTATTAAAATTCACTATAAAAATGGTGAAAATGTGGCACAGACGGTTCGTAAAACTCGAACATTTTTGGGTCGTCGTGAAGCACCTTGTCGGACCGCAATACAGAAATTGGTAGAAAAATTTGAGCTGTCGGGACAAGTTAGTGATGTGAAGAATAAAACCCATGCACGTTGCTCAAGAACAGTCGAGAATATTGCTGCTGTAGCCGAAAGTGTTGAAGAAAACCCAGGTTTGTCCATTCCTCGTCGTTCTTCGGAATTAGGCATTCCACAAACGTCATTACACCGTATTTTGCATAAAGATTTGGGTCTTAAGGCTTATAAAGTTCAGTTAACACAAGAACTCAAGCCGGCCGATCATCAACAACGTCGAGTCTTTGCTGATTGGGTCCTTGAAATGCATGAAAATGATCCGGAATTCCATCGAAAACTCATCTTGAGTGATGTGGCCCATTTCCACCTCGATGGCTTCGTCAACACGCAAAATTGTCGCATCTGGGGCTCGGAAAACCCAAGAGTTATTGTTGAAAAGCCTCTCTATCCTCAACGTGTGACTGTTTGGTGCTGTTTATGGTCCCGCGGGGTCATTGGACCTTACTTTTTCGAAAATGAGGCTGGAGCAACAGTTACGGTGAATGGATTGCGCTATCGACAGATGATTAATGATTTTTTATGGCCGGAGTTGGATGGTATTGATCTGGACAATGTTTACTTTCAACAAGACGACGCTACGTGCCATACAAGCAACGAAACCATTGATCTTTTACGGGAAAAGTTTCCGGACCGTGTTATCTCTCGAAGAGGTGATCACAATTGGCCACCGAGATCTTGTGACTTAACACCTTGCGACTTCTTCCTTTGGGGCCACGTGAAAGAGAAGGTCTACGCCAGCAGCCCAGCGTCGATTCAAGACCTCAAAGATGGAATTCGTGAGGCTATCGAGGACATAGGGCAGCCACTTTGCGATTTGGTTATGGAAACTTTCATGAAAAGGATTTGATCCTGTAGGCGTGGTCGTGGTGGTCATTTGGCTGATGTTATTTTCCATTATTAACGGCATATCTTCCTCTTTATAATGAAATAAAGATCCGATCATTTATCTCAAAAAATGGCATTTTTCTTTGAATATCAAAATGACACCTCTTACTGGAAAACCCTGTAGTATACGCTCGCCGCCGGTCAGAGCTTCATTACTCTTTCCATTTCGTGGCTCTCTAACATCGTTTGTCTTTTCGCTACATTTCCCTCTTAGTTAGTGTTGGGAGGTTGTTGCTACTAAAATTCTCTCAAAAATGTGAATTACTGGGAACTTTTCCCACATAATATTATGCGAGTTTTCCCACAATTTTTTTCTAGGTACCAAAAGGTATGAGAAATACACCAAAACGAACAGTTCACGTATCTTTTGAAAACTAATCAGTTTTTATTGAGATCGAGCAGACTTTTTCAAAAGTACATTCGCAAATTAAGAGTAAAATGATCATCATACATATATGAGCTATTAAACACAAACTCTCATCCCTAATCACAGTTTTTTCTAATCATTTCAACTATGTATGCAAACCTAATCAAATTTGTGCAATTGTGTTATTTTCTTATTCTCATCAAAGTTCTCAAAGCTTTTCTATATGAAAAATGCTCAATATTTGAGTTTCACGGTCATGCGCAATTAATTTAATTTATTTGCATTTTGTATGTCAGTTTTAAGGAAATATTTGCTGAACTTTGAATTTATGATTTTTCCCATAATTTTGTAAAGGGGCTAGTTGAAATTATTCCTTTCTCCCTTTTTGAATTTTTTCAGGCCATAAATTCAAACCATCTCCTAACTGACACTGATTTACATCTTGCTAGAACTTCATTACTCTTTCCATTTTGTTACTCTCTAAATCGTTTGTGTTTTCGCTACATTTCCCCAATTAACTTTTGCCATAAGGTCAACTGATACACGGATAATATTTTTATTTAATAATTTTTCATTTTGGCACATGTTATTCTGTTTTTTAGGGTTCCGCGCGACAACAGGAAAAACGAACGTGTGCGTCCGCCCGTCTGTCTATAATTTTTCTCGAAATCGACGTGACGGACGTAGGAATTTGAAATTTGACAGAATATTATGTCTTCAGGATGTGCACTTACTTCCCCCCCCCCCCCCCTCAATAGTTAGTTTAGCATCAGGCATTGGAACTGCAGCTTTTTCGTCTTTATAGTTGCGGGAAATAATGTTTTTCGTATTAACTTGACCAATTCTTATAAAAATACTCTTGCGTTCGTTTGTTTGAATATTATTCAGTTTTCATAGGCATATTTGGATTAGATTTAAATATACTTGAATTCGGCCAATCGGCTGTTCGTTGATAAAATTCTGGTACGGCACTTAACCGAATTATTTATGCACTCAATACCGAAATTTATTAAAAATAAATTTTACCACCTTATTTCTAAATTTATTTTTAAACATAAATAAAAGTTAATATCATTTCTAGCGTTTTTCTCTTTTTTAATTAATTTAAAGTTTAATATGTGATCAAGAGTTAAACAACTAGACGATCACTACATCAGCAATAAGTTGTTTTGCGTGCGCTATTTTTACAATTATAATTTGCTAAAGATATTTAATTGACCCCATCAATAAGATAGTCTTATTAGATTATGTACAACTTTACAAACTTTATAAACTTTCATAATAACTCTTGTACGGCTAATGTAAAGAAAGTCTAAGAAAGTCTCTAGATTTTTCTCTGCTGTGAGCACGTAGCTTAAGGCATAGTTGAAAGGTTTATTAAGATCTTCATACTCGAGGCCTTAAAACTCCTTTCATGACTTTTTTTTTGTAACGACACAAGACGATGATGATGATACGACATTGTCGATTTATTGTGTATTGACAATGTCGCTATCGCAAAATATAACGAAGACGATGCGGCTGCTGCTTTAAACGCTTTTATTATGAAAATGCTTCCTTGTTATAATGTCAGATGGCTCCACTTGTACCATTTTAAACAGTTTTGCTCACGCTCCTCAGTCGCTAAAAGTTCTGCAACTGAAGTATGAACAAGGGATAAGCCGTATGACCATAACCACAGATAAGTAATACCCAGATTTGGAAACCAATGTTAAAAATCTTCTTCTTCTCATGAGCCAGCCATTATGTATATATAAGCCAGCCTTAGCTTTTAGCAAAGGAAAAATCTCTGAACATTAACCAACCTACAAGCATACCACAAGCCAGCCGAGCCTGCGCTTGAAAAAATACGAAAATTTGGGAAAACTATAGAAGTTTTGCGAAGATATTCAAAAGTTTTAGCAAAGAACTTAACCAAAAATAATATACATACGGGGCATGAACTGACTTTCCTATCTCCTTACATATCTGGGTATTACTTATCTGTGCCATAACCAAACTAATAACATCCAAAAGAAGTAAAACAATCAGTAAAGCCTCGCTACAATATAAAATCAACGATGCTCCGACGTCTTGTTGCCGTAAAAAAACCAGCAATTCTTCGCTCCAATATAAAATTAATGCAGGCTCGACTTGATGTAGGGAAAGAGCAATTTTTGCTTAGAAATATACTGGAAATTTTTTCCTTAGAATTGTTATGCATTAAGTATTGGATGCCGACAACGGGTGCTTGGGCCAATATCAATTTTTATGAGTGTGATGAGAAATTTATAGAAATTGTTTCGGCAGAATTTTTATTCAGTCTGGTGGCCAACTGGAGTTAGATGGGCCATCCCACACGAGTATTCCTGATGCAGTATGTCGTAACCCCATTTCACCATTTTTATAGTGAATTTTAATAATATCAATGCGTTGTTGAATCGTGTATCGTTCCATTTTTATTAATGGCGTAGTTTCTACTTGTCAAATGTCAAAAAATGACAGCTCCAAAAGTAACATCTACCGAAATAGCGGGCTAATTAAAATAACATCTCTTATTGGAAAATCCTTTACAAGCCATGAAGTCGCCGAAGTCACCGACACATTAAAAGGCCTTAACGTGCCGGATACAGCATGCAGTAAGAGCTCACTCTCACTGCTTTTTGTATGCTCTTCATGGAGGAAAAACTAAAATCTTAAACAGGTCCTAAAGCCCAAAACTGTCACTCCCACAGCAAAATGAAGTTAAAACAAATTGCAGCAAAATATGTTTTCTTTCTAATAGCCTAAACAAAAAAAGCGTGTTGAACAAATTTATGGAAATTATAGCGTTTGAACAAAATACAAGCAACTTTTGTATGAAAAACTCCTGCAGCAAGACAAGGCAAGAAGACTGTGGATGTCGCCTGCTGACCGGCCCGTTGTTCTCTTTTTTCGACTTTGTTCATGGCTTCTTGTATATTCCGGGGGCTACGCAACAGGCCGATTAACTGCTATCATACAGAAGTTGTCAAAGCTCTCATTGTGAGCTATAAAAATTGGCAGAGTTCACCAGGTTGAGGTTTTTAAAGTTTTACTGAGATCGAGGTTGGAAAAGTTAACACTGTGTTTCCCGCTTTATTTTTAAGAAATTTAAATTTTTCCCGGATAAGCTCGAACATTCAGCTCAGCCCCATCTATAGGAGAACACTGAAACTTTTTATTTATCTCAATATTGAAACTTGGTTATCAGAGGCTACCACTGGAAGTTCGTGGAGTAGTATAGTTAAACTCGTTTACCTTTGAGTCTAATATCAGAGACAGACTTGTGGTATTGATATTGCGCAATTATTTCATATTAAAATATAGAATTTCAGAGACACACTTGCGATTTACGCGATACTAAAGAATATTAGAAACTGACATTTTATTTGTCATTTGACTTAGAAAGTTCCGCGTACATATACGAAATGCGAGCAAATATTGTGAAATTACTTGTCAATATGGAAAATAAAAACGAAATAAGACATTTCAACTTGACAAATGTCAGACAAAATTGCAGCCAACATTGCAGTATAAAATTCGACTCTAAAAGGTTCGTGTATTAAATGATTATGGTTTATAACTAGGGTAATATTGAAATAAACTCTGTATACCGCAAAATTTTTCGAAATTTCAATATTGTGTTCCAATGTTCTACAATACTGAGTGTATACCGAGCTGTTTTTCAGTATATACATAGAGACACACTTGCGGTTTAGTGCAAACTGCAATATAATGAAACCGCAAGTTTGTCTCCGGTATAAGCTATAGTCTGGGACTTATGTACTTACTGTCTTGCAGCAACTGGCCGAAGCAAACAAGGTGGTTCTGATTTGGGTTCTAGGACATGAAGGTATTAAGGGTAACTAGATTACGGACCACCTTGCAAATTAGCCAGATCCCCGTTTATTGGTCCTGAACATGTTTCTGGACATTCAAAAAGAAACCTCTCAGCACAGATCAGGCTTTGGGAGGATATCGAAGAAGTTCGTAAGGTACCTACTCTCACAACAGACTGCAAAAATATTCCTCACGCTCAGCAAAAAGAAATTAAAGCTCATAACGGGCATTTTTACTGGGCACTGCCCATTTATGTACCATCTTAAAGAGTTCGATGATGAGATCTATCGCTTCTGTGTGGAAGACGATGAAACCGCTGAGCATGTCCTGTGTGACTGTAAATCTCTGTGCCGCATAAGGCTTAGACATCTAGAAAAGGTATTCCCACTGCCAGAAGATGTTGTTGCAAATATGGCCCCCTAGAACGTGTCATATAGACTTTGTGAAAGACTTTAAGTTTGAATGTTCACCCCAGGTCAGTTAGGGGTAATGTCACAAAAGATCTTATAGGTTTCAGTGACTAAATGAGAAGCGGGAATTCTTGTCTGCATCCCCAACCAAATAATATAAATAATTATAGTGTAATGAATATATTTTTGTAGAACTGCAATCGTTCAGTATGCTTACCCTGTTTCTTCCACCCACCTCCCCATGGCTATTTATTTATTCATTCTAGTTATAAATATCTGAATAATGGAGTGATCAGATAGTATTCGAATTTATAATGACGTTCTTAGCAATACTCACCGCAAATGACAGTATATTGGTGAGTGATATGTAGGTACTCTGAGGATAAGGTATAGCAATACCTCCACGAGTGATATTCATGTCATTATCTAGTGGAGCTAACAAATGTATACAACAAATAAAGCGAGCTGAAGACTTACGCTCTGACTGAATTGTCTTTTGTTTTATTGTTTACTCAACTATACATATATAAACACATGAGGCAATCAACCCCACCCCTGTTAAAATGATCTTCTATAGTCACATACCTGCCTGAAGAGCTTTTGTTGTTAAAATTTAAATTTAAATTTTCATATTGAATGTTTGCCCTATAATAGGTACTAGTTGATAAATAAAAAAGTGTTAGGTACTTTTTCTCAAATTGCATTTTTTTTTTTTTTTTAATCTAATAAATCTCCTCCGTAACTCCACTGAAATGATTTCAATATGATGAAACAAAACTTGAGAAAACTTACACAAATAAGAAAAAAACAAAAATATTTTTTATATTATACACGCAACAAGAAAAAAAACCAGAAAACATGTATACCTATACACATACATATGTATTTATGTGGAATCTTGTAAATTATAAAATATGTCACACTTGTGTGCACAGGTGTAAAAAAAAAAGTGTTGCATCTCTTGCTGCTGTGCAAGGAAAATCATTTTAAAATCGAATTTTATTTTTATCGCTTTTTATTTTTCTTCCACACAAACATAGGTGGCGCGACCTCATCACTTAGTAGTCAAAACATGTTCTTTGCCGGAACTAATTCGACCATGATACCGTTCAGTTCTGATGCCCTAACTATGGGCGCAGCAAATGTTCAGAACGCCATACGAACTCCTCCTACGTTTTGGCAGTATCCAAGTAAGTATGCACCAATTGGATGTATATTTGATATTATGGCGTTTTAGTACCGCCCACTTTCCTAAAAGGGTGACGTACACATTATCTTTTGTTAAGGTGGCAGCCATAAATGCGGCTTGCAGCTTTTTGGTTGCAGCATGGTGTGAGCTTTTGTTTTTTTTTTTTTGTATGGTGTGTTGTGGCAATGTTAGTGTGTGTGTGTTATTTTTTTTAAAATTATAATTAAGACTGTTTTTTACTTATGCATATGATGTGTGTGTGTTTGTGTGTGTGTATATATAATTTGAAGATCTTTGCTTTTTTTCCCAAAATAATCGGTATTGAGGCATTTTTGGAAATTATTTATTATGTTTCAATTCGGTTTCAAAATAATTCCTACTAAGGTCCTTGCGTTTTGAAGATTTTTGCAGTATTGTTCCATACATGGGTGGTTTTATGATACGCGTGCTCTGTTAACAATTTAAAATCTATATTCCGTGCTACCTAAAGGGTTTTCCAATAAGAGGTGTTATTTTGATATTCAAAGGAAAAATGCCATTTTTTGAGATAAATGATCGGATCTTTATTTCATTATAAAGAGGAAGGTATGCCGTTAATAATGGAAAATAACATCAGCCAAATGATCACCATTATCACGCCCACAGGACCATATCCTTTTCATGAAATTTTCCATAACCAAATCGCAAAGGTCTTGAATCAACGCTGTGCTGTTGGTGTAGACCTTCTCTTTCACGTGGCCCCAAAGGAAGAAGTCGCAAGGTGTTAAGTCACAAGATCTCGGTGGCCAATTGTTGAAAGTAAACGTTGTCCAGATCAATACCATCCAATTCACTAATCATCTGTCGATAGCGCCATCCATTCACCGTAACTGTTGCTCCAGCCTCATTTTCGAAAAAGTAAGGTCCAATGACCCCGCGGGACCATAAACCGCACCAAACAGTCACACGTTGAGGATAGAGAGGCTTTTCAACAATAACTCTTGGGTTTTCCGAGCCCCAGATGCGACAATTTTGCTTGTTGACGAAGCCATCGAGGTGGAAATGGGCCACATCACTCAAGATGAGTTTTCGATGGAATTCCGGATCATTTTCATGCATTTCAAGGACCCAATCAGCAAAGACTCGACGTTGTTGATGATCGGCCGGCTTGAGTTCTTGTGTTAACTGAACTTTATAAGCCTTAAGACCCAAATCTTTATGCAAAATACGGTATAATGACGTTTGTGGAATGCCTAATTTCAAAGAACGACGAGGAATGGACAAACCTGGGTTTTCTTCAACACTTTCGGCTACAGCAGCAATATTCTCGGCTGTTCTTGAGCGACGTGCACGGGTTTTATTCTTCACATCACTAACTTGTCCCGACAGCTCGAATTTTTCTACCAATTTCTGTATTGCGGTCCGACAAGGTGCTTCACGACGACCCAAAAATGTTCGAGTTTTACGAACCGTCTCTGCCACATTTTAACCATTTTTATAGTGAATTTTAATAATTTCAATGCGTTGTTGAATCGTGTATCGTTCCATTTTTATTAATGGCGTAGTTTCTACTTGTCAAATGTCAAAAAATGACAGCTCCAAAAGTGACATCTACCGAAATAACGGGCTAATTAAAATAACACCTCTTATTGGAAAACCCTTTAATTTGCATTTGAATTTGTTATTCATTAGAAAAACATATTCATCATATGTATGTAGCAGAAAGAGCCTGACTTAAAAAGGTTATCATTATCGCTTAAGCGATAGCTGTATAATCTCTTCTCAGCGAATTGGGTATAGAGTTTGGAAAAACAGTAAACATTTTAACCAATAAAAAGTCCTTAGAATTATCGTCACCAAATGCCTGGTTTATTTATCTAAATAAAGTTTTAAACATGAAACTTGACTGATTCCCATAAGGAAGGTACGCAGCGCTTCTTTTTTCTATCCCACTTTATTGCTTTTTTACATGGGCATGTCCGAAGAGGCAAGCGCTTAATTGTTATTCTTAGGAAGCTCTCTAGGAAGGATGTTAAATGATTGACGTAGAAGTTATTTGACTAATGATCGCAGCGCTTCTTCTTGCCTAATCTTATAAGAGGCTTTCAATACTGCTTCCTGAGAATATTATAGTAAGGGGCTTACGCTTGCTCAAGATCATTTGTGATATTAAATTTTATTAAATTGATTAACTTTTATTATTAACCAGAACCTCAGCAGATTACTTCTGACCATTCTGAACTTCACATTGAAAACGGAAAATGCTTTCTTCGTACAATAGTGAAAAAATCAACAGATTTTCGTGAAAATTAGATGAAATCAGTCCTTGTTGCACTGTAGCTCCTCAAAATTTTCTCTAAAGCTTCCAAACTCTTGAGTTACTTACTTGCGCCTTTGATTATTTTTCTAGATAGATCGGTGGATATTCTTCTAAAGAGCTTCCAACTGATATTTAGGGAAGCGCTTAAATTGTGATTCTTTCAGAAACGCTGGTTTTTTATTCCAATGAAAAAGAAGGCAGCTAGCGAATCCAATCCAGTAACAAATTCAGCTATCTGTTTCCATAGAACAAATATTTCGGTTCTAATACCTTGACAATAATATACTCGTATGCAGTGTTGGGCGTAATCAACTTCATTTGTAATCAGATTAATAATCATGATTACTTCAATCATGATTACCCATCAATCATTAATCATGATTACATCGAGTAATCTTAGGAAAATGTAACCATTACATTTTTTTTGATCACAAATGAAACTTTTCAAGAGATTTTAAAACTTAGTTCTAAGAAAACAAACAATCTGTGATCGTAAGAATTTTTATTGTAGAAAACTCCAAGGCACTGTTGAATTATGTATTAATTGAAGTCAGTGTAAAGAATGTAAGTGCTTCTATTGATAGAGACTCACACATATCTGATCACCAATTTAAATTCGAGGATCTTGATTATATATGAAAAAAGATTAGATTTCTGGGGCGTATAAGAAAGTCGTTGAGCATGGAAAATGCAATAATGCCTTTTAACGCTTTGATTTTGCTAGACTTTTCATATTACTCCACATTGTTATATGCTAGTTCGAATGAATTCAAGGGCAGAATGCAGCTGTTGTAGAATAAGGCAATGCGAGTTATTACCGACTTCGGGATAGAAATACAACAATGTTTGTTTTCTTTTAACTATAATTTTAAACCTTTTTTTCAAATTTGTAATCAGAAAATGTAATCATGATTACGGTTACGATTGATCAATCATTAATCGCCATAAATGATTACTTTTCTGATTAATATTATCAATCTGTAATCATGATTACAGATTACAGATTGTAATCGTAATCATTAATCATCAATCAGATTGCATTTTGCCCAACACTCTTCGTATGCAGTTAATTCTCATACCTACCTACATAACTAGTTAGGATTTCATTATATATTTTATTTCTAAACCTATAGTCAAGTCCTAATAGGTAATCCTTAAGGATACGATCCTCGTACTGTCAATGGAGATATGTAGTAATTGATCAAAACTTTAGTTTACGTTTACAGGTGCTTGTCTTGCACTGATTCTGCAACATCTAAAGAAGAAAACAAAACAGATTATAGGTCGCCATAATCAAAATTTTAGAGGTATTGGCCAAAAACCCAAGCATTTTTCTAAACTTTCCTCCCAATCATCAAGGACGTCAGAAATAATACTACAAACGGCCGTGACCGATTCAACAAAATTGTTACAACATGAGCAGGAATGTTGAGATGAATTTAAATCGCGAATTGAAGTTGTTTTGCGTGCATTTTTACTTCATCTAGATGCTATCACGGCTCTTCGAACGCAGCTATAACATTTTCCACCTGCACTAAATTGAGAAAATTTACAAACATATGTAGGTACGTGTGCAGGAATTTTACAATAATTTTCCTAAAATATAATTTTCAACATTTCAATTTCGAATAAAAAGTTTAAAAATAAGGCTTGGAACAGACAGCATTGTTAGTGCCAAGAAAGAATAGTGGTGAGAGTACACATCCTTGTGGAACTCGAGAATTTATGAAAAACTTTCGGATATCCTTGAATTTCTGTAAAAATTAATTATTTTTGTTAAATTCCGTATCAATGTAGAGCGTTCCATTTGAATTCTATGTCAACGTAGTTGAAGGATTTTTCTTAATACTGAAAAGTTATGTAAAGGAGAGACGCCACTATAATCCTCAAGGTGTGAATGTGCACTATATGCGAGCATCCTTTTGTGGATACAGCTTGTTATTTTATTATTGTTCAGTGGATTGATGTTTTTATTTTATCCATAATCACGAAAGCTAGTTCGTTAAATGTCCTTTATTATGAATTTTTATTATAGTATACCTTGTATCCAGTGTTTCGGAGAAGTATAGGTGTTTCATGCTCCTTCAAGGCCATATTTTTCTCTTCAGAATGGTGGTCGAATATTAATTCCTAGAGGCTGCACACCCCCGTTATATGTGTATTTTTTCTGGATACTATCTAAGGACTGTTTCAGAAAAAAAAAAACAACCGACCACCTAAGAATTAATTAAGCTATTACTTAATCATTTGCATTATACACAACCGACATTATATAATTATTGCGTGCTATAAAATTGGTGAGCTTTTTGCTTTACGTTCTTCCTTAAATTTTGTACAGAGACAGTATCGATCGTATCGGATGCTCTTTTATACTTCCTCTTAAAAGTGTCTAATTTATAGAGGTTTTTCTTTTATTTTAATATTAACCCAATATTTTTCGATTGGCCTTAATTCCGGACAATTTGAAGGCTTCGCTTCCTTAGTTACTACGGGCATGCATTAGGCATCGTACAAGTCTCTTGTTTTTCTGCCGTAGTAGCAAATTGCTAAATCTGGCCAAAGGAAATCTGATGCATCATGATGTCCAAAGAATGGAAGAAGGCACGTCTGAAGACACTCCTTAACGTATACATCCGTTTAGATTGTACCTGTTGTCACGAAAAGTGATGATTTCTGGCCACACGCACATATGTATTAGCTGCATTCTTTTGTATCTGGAAAACAGGGCAGAACAAAAGAGCGCCTCATACATTTCCATAGAAGATTTATAAATGAAGCGAACAGTACAAATAGTTTACTTCAATTCTCCAGTATATGGGAGTTCTAGAACATGGTACACAAAAGAACACAGCTATTGTTTGCCAAAATTGATATTTACCGGGAAATTTGGTGCGCTGATCATTCTTAAACTTAAGATCTGCGTCACTGCTCTTTTTTACTACAAAAATTTCCTGACTGGTTGAAGTCCCCTTTCACTTAGGTTTCATCATTTACATATAATGCAGCAGTCAAATTTCGTTAGGAAATAATCATACAAAATACGATTCCTGCTCTGTTTGGTGTTTTCTGAACAAGGAAACGTCGTAGGCTTTCTATTCTTTTAATTCGATGGATAACAGATGACGTTCCAGCCTTATACCCATATCTCTCAACTAGGGGATTTCGTTTAAAGTTGTCTACCACGTCTAACCAAGCCCACGGATTTTCATCAGATATTCTTTGGAAATTTTCCTGTCCGAAGAATAAGTACCGTGGAATATTCCCGAGAATGTCAAAAGAATTTTATGGGAATGTCACGGGGCAAAAGTTACCTGTCCAAAAAAAGTATGCCGTCATTATTCCAAAGAATTTCTTCAGAAATGATAAAAACAATGTCCTTGGAAATTTAGTGGATATTTTCCGCGGATACTCTATGGAAAGTTTGTTTGGATATTCTGCAGAATTATTCTACAAAAATTCTTCAGAAATCATAAAGCGGGAAACACAATTCTACGGTCATCAGAGTTCATCAGCTCAAATTTCAACAATATTCCTATATCTGATAATAGAATAGAATGAAATCTGAGCTGATGAACACTGATGGCCGTCGCATTGTGTTTCCAGCTTAAGAATAATATCTTTGGAAATTAAGCGGATATTTTCCGCGGATACTCTATGGAGATTTCGTTCGGATATTCTGCAGAACTAATCCACAGAAATTCTTCAGAAATCAGAATCTTCAGAACTTCTCCCTGCTACAATAAATTAAAAGCGTTTTTTGAAGATATTATTGTTAACAAAATAAAATTTATTTTTGAGAAATTCATTAAAAAATAAATAAAAAAAACAATTCAATTATAAAAAGAAAACAAAAAAAATCTTAAATTTATTCAGTGCTGGCTGTTTTTCCTCCAGTTTCTCTGTAAACGAAAAAGTTATTAGTCTTAAAAGTAATAAAATAACTAAATTTATATCTTACTTTATTCTTCGTCTGTTTACTTCTTTCCTTATGGAGTCTTTTAGTCTACACAGGGTTTTGCCAAATAAATCTTGCGCATCTATCCTCTGTTGAACTCCAAATCGCTCCGCGCAAAATTCTAAAAGTTAATAGAAAATGGTACTTTACTAGAGTTATTTATTAATTATTATTTATTATTTCACCACACACACGGCAAATTGCAAATGACATTTAACTTTTTAATACATTTAATAGGAAAAAGAGAACTTTTAATTATACCTATCAAGCCACAACAGTAAATTTTATCACTCTGCCACATTTTCACCATTTTTATAGTGAATTTTAATAATTTCAATGCGTTGTTGAATCGTGTATCGTTCCATTTTTATTAATGGCGTAGTTTCTACTTGTCAAATGTCAAAAAATGACAGCCCCAAAAGTGACATCTACCGAAATAGCGGGCTAATTAAAATAACACCTCTTATTGGAAAATCTTTTATAAAGCAATTTTCTTAACTTTGTTTTTATCGATTTGACAAATTTGTTCCCTATATGAAACTCACATCACGCACAAGAACGCAACACTAAATGCTTGTGATTTCACGAAACCATTCAGTTCCATAGCAAAACCCTAAAAAAATTTTTCCTAGAAACAATAAAACATTGGAATTTCATTGGATAACGCCTGGATACAGTGCAGATTCATTCTGAAGAATATCCATAGCATGTCCAGATTTTTCAGTTCCACTGTTAATCCACACTTTTTCCATCAAATAAAAAGGAAAAAAGTCGTTAAAATAAAAGGAACGGCAAATTTATCGAAAATTTTGCCCCCAGTAGTTGTCCGCTGTTTTTCCAATGAAGGAAAGAGTATGGAGATTTCTTTGGACAAAGTGAATATTTCAATTTCTACTTTTTCTGCAGTATGTCCACACTTACTTTCTCCATATATTTTCATATACGGAATTCTTCAGAAAAATAATGGATAAATCAAGGAACAGTTTCAAATATTGTCCACAATTGTCCATTGTTTTTCCAGTTCTTATCTCATATAAAATTTCTACAGAATTTCGCAAGATTTTCCTAGGAATGGCAAAATATAGTAGGGTAAAACTTCGGAACAAGTAAAGACATCGTTCTGTGTTGGAATTTTTTGTATAAATATTGGAATTTCGTCCAATATTTTTGTAGTATAGTTTGGAAAATGTGAGGACATAGGTATTGTGATTACTAGGGTTTGGAAAATTTTTGGTCTACCGAACCTGATTTCTTTCCTTCTCTGGATTGATTTGATTTGATTGTTTATTTAGCTTTGTTAGCTATTGATATGTACATAATTTACAATTTATGACTAAAATTTTTCTTTAACGTATTCTACAATTTCTCTCTTAAATAGCTTAATGCTTTCAATATTTCTGATACCTAACGGCAGCTCATTAAATTCTTTATACCCTTTGTGTATAAGTGAATTTTGTGAATTAGCATTTCTAAAGCTTGGCAATCTGAACTGATCAACATTTCTTAAAGCATATGGTTGACAATCACCTACCTAACTTATATACCTACTCAAATATTCTGGAACAAGATTGTGGTTAATCTTAAATACAAAAATAAACATATTCATTTTTAGTCTCTGCTTAACACTTAGCCATCTTAATGCTTGCAACATAAGATTTGTAATCGTATATATGTACATCACATTTTAGTATACACCTCATTGCTTTGTTTTGTAGCCTTTGTAGTTCCTTCGTTTGCTCCTGGTTGCATAAGAACAAAACTGTAGCGCTGTATTCGAAGTGGGGTTTAATTATTATGTTATATATATTTATTGCGCACATAAGTGATAACCTCTGCCTGATTCTTCGCAGGAAACCTATTTTCTTTGCTATCTTTTTACATACATATGTATGTACGAAACATGACCATCGAATTTCAGCTTATAGTCTATAATTACACCCAGATATTTTATTTGATACACTTGTTCAACTTATTTGCTTTAAGCCACACACTCACATTATCTAAATCTTCTTGCATTATTCGCTTCCCTTTTTCAAAATTATCTTCTGCTGTATACAATAAAGCATCATCAGCAAAAAGCGCCAACTTAACACGTTTTAAGACCCTTTGCATGTCGTTTATGTAGATAATAAACAATAATGTTCCCAACACTGATCCCTGTGGAACACCAATGTTAATTCGAACTGATCGAGACTCCTGCCCGTTTACTTTGGTCATCTGTCTCCTATTCGTCAAATAGTCTTTAAACCAGTTGAGTTCAACATCTTTTACTCCATATTTCTCTAACTTCATAAGGAGAATGTCCCTGTCAATCGTTTCGAATGCTCTTTTTAAGTCCAAAAATACACATACATATTACTTTCTTTCTGCTTGCCAACTGCTCTTTCCATAAGCTAAGGACCATATTGATTGCTGACTCGCATGAATGGTTCCGACGGAAACCAGATTGGTTTTCCACTATTATTTTATTAGTTTCAAGATAAGCTTCCAACTGCTGATAAACAACTTTTTCCAATAATTTCTCCCCTAATAACATTGCATTAATCGGTCGAAAGTCCACACATTTGTTTGAATTCTTAACCTTTTCTATTGGAGTAATAACAGACTCTTTCCACATATCAGGAAATTTTCCATATTGCAATGATTTATTTATGATGTTTAAAATTGGTCGACCTGTTTTTTTTAAAGTGTCCATTATCATTGTTTTATTAATTAAGTTAATGTCCTTTTTATTATTAATTTTAATTGGAATATTTTCCAGCTCTGACAAAGTTAGCTCAACGAATTTAAAACTGAGCACATTTTGAATGGTCGGGTTCTGCTGGGTTTTCAACTTTTTAGCTAATCAATCCTCTTTGAGACATATTCGGATTTTCCATATGTGTGGAAAGAATTAATTTGCGACGTTTTTTATAAGTGCACACCCTAGATGCAATCTTACTAGCGTCCTCCAATTTTGTTTACGTAGTGATGAGTAATGAGAGGGGATAGGTGATCGGCTTTTTTCTGAAATAATCCTTATTTAGAACGTTGAAGAAATGCTTTTTCTTATAACAATATGCGATAATCTCTACTGATATCCCCTCAGTGCGTTTTCTATAATATTTCTTCGCCACGACCTTTTTGATATCTAGTTCGTTCATCTGGTGATGTCCATATCCCTTTTTTTTGTCTTCTTATGCTCAACCCACCATGTAGTTTGATGAGAATTTACAGAATTTAATAAAGAAGTTGCATTTATTTTTGATGACTGTTCTCATGCATTGTTTTTTTATTACGTGCTTTATTGAAATATTGTTCGAATCGGTTCATATCATTCAACAATCCCCCTTGGGGATTGAAATCGAATACCTGCATCATAAAGTAGCGTATAAAATTCGTCTTTCAGTAGTTTATCATCTGTATCTCTTTTAGCAGCGTAACAGTAGTAAGGGACGATCATACAGAGATTGCTATTTAAGTTTTGTTTATAACAAAAAAATTTTTATTGTCTTTCAAAATATTTTCTTTATGCTCTACACACTTTTGCATGCGCTTGAGTTAATTCCGAAAGTATTATTCCTTAGAATAGTGACAAATTCCGAAAAATGAAACAACCATTTACTTGCCAATGCTAATTTATCATCACTTGAGAACATCCATTGCTATGATTGTCGCTGACTTTCTGGCTCATAGCAATAAATCTAACAATCGTCACACATTATCGCAATGTCGAACACTGCTTTTACCCAGCTTTGATTGAATTTCTTCAGTATTTTATTCTTTTTCTAGTCAACTCGCCCATTCATTTGGGTCCCAGTGAAATTGTGTGGTATTCACCGAACATTATCAGATGTTCATGCAGGATTGATTTTCTTCTATCGAATACTAGTCTAGAGATGAGCATTATACTCACGCGTCGTCTCTGGATGACCATATTGAAGGATTACCTGAATGTAATTAGATTTACCCATTGGTGCAAATGTTCTCTTACGCATTTTTTCATCCAGTGTCGCTTAGTCCCATAACCTTGATGTTATGTGGTGGTGCCAATTCATCTATCTAAGCACTTCATCCATAATTTTTAAGTTCCATTGACAGATTCTTGTGTTTATACGAAAAGCAAAGGTTGTCATACTTAGTTTTGTCGTCAATCTATAGATCAGATGCTGCGTTTTTTATAAGAAAATATCATTAGTCCCCAACTCATCCAAAAAGGACAAGAGCACTAAACATTTAGCCCAAATCCATAGCTATTGGTTGTCAGTGGCTGCTTTATAGACGCATGCTGAGAACAATTGCCACAGAGTACTACTTCCGTGTGTGGAGTCATTTCCGATTAGAATTTTCTCTGTTATCCTCAACTATTCGAAAATTGAATTAAATTAACATCGACTAAAAAGAGGAATGTGCCCTTTTGGTATCGCAATTTCTCTTCGCGTATCTACATCAATGAAACTTTTCGAACATTTACAGTCTGAATATAGAAACAAAAGTTAGGTTGCTATGGAAACAAAATCCTCTCCAACACATACTTATACCACACAATAGCGACGAGCACAGCAATCAGCAATCCAATATTCATTTGCCAGAGAAATAATCCCCATTACTTTCCACTTTGTACCCAACTTGTTTACTTTTGTTTCTATACTCAACCTGTAAACATAGATAGGTATAGGTACGTGAAAGTTTAAAAAAAAAAATTCTACTCTATATATGTAAGTAGGTATCTACACCAGACAACAAATTGCGAAAATAATTCAAACACTCCCAAGTTGAGCTGCAAAGTACCCGTTCGCTAAAAAGCTATACACTAACAATTAGATGGGAGGGACAAAGAAGCGCAGACGCTTTTCCTCCATTCAATATGAAAGCGCTCACGGGCTGGTTGGACGATTCCGAACCAGCAAACAACCAATCCCTACGAGTATCTATAAATTATTGTTTTTTTTTTTTTTCTCTTCTTTTACAGCTCCAGTACCTGTTGAGTCGATGCTCCCGATGCCCATACCACCTGTAGGTTTTCAATTGGTTCGTGATCCAAACACGGGGCAGTTCTTGTTTCTACCAGCAACAACAGCGACTATAGGTAACTTTCTATTGAATAAGAAAAGTAAAGCGATGCTTTAGGTTATTTTTTTTCAGAGCCCTTTCAGCCCGCCGTTGTTTGGCCGACCTATCCGCAGCCAGCAACAACGATTCAATCGCCTCATTTATTGCTTCCTCCGATTACCCAATCCCTACAGCCGCCACCTTTGGCGCCTTTGCAATTACTGGGTTCGGATTACCTGGCGACTGCTAGTACAACTTTACATCAGGTAATTATTGTCTTTGTTTGAGTATGCATGCATATTCTTGGAAAAAAGGAAAGAAAAATACTTTTACTGCTGGGGGTTGATTCCCTACATTTTCTTGCAGCTTTTGTGTATGAATGTGTTTTGTTGAAAATTAAATCTGTGGAAGTTGATCAAATATATGTAGAAAATGTGCGATATGAAAAATTCAATTAAATTCTATAGGCAAAAATCATTTATAGGTTATATATAATTTGTTAATTAAAAAGGAAATATTTGTTGTGTGGGGGTAGATTCAATCGTTATATTTGTGGGTAATCATAAATGGCATTAATAGAAATTAGCAACATCTCGTCGGTGGGCACTAGAGTAGGTACTGCACAGATACTTGTTTTACAAGTAGTACTTGACCTGCAGGTATAGTGCCTTTGATTGAACTGCAATACCTGTATCTGCACAGTTCAAGTATAATAACTTAACCTGTAACTGCAAGTATAGATGAACAGGTATATCTGCATGGACAGATAACTGGTAGAGCAGGTAATACAGATAAACAAGTAACTGTACTTGTGACTTGGTACTAAACAAAAGGTGTAGAAAGAGTAGGAATTTTTAAATTTGTGTGCGGATTTTAACTACTTTTTAGTGAATTGCTGAGCGATTTACTCCAATGCTACCATTGTCTCCCGATAACAGATATATCGTGATCCCCCAGACAAAAAGGATTCCACATTCGGAATAAGGACATTTAGCGGAGTTATCTCCAGAAAAGTGTTTTTTTCGTCCTTCTTGCAGCACAAAAGTCACTTTCTATAAGTGTCCTCTTATTAATCATTTCCAGTGAAAGAGGATGGGGCGCCGCCCTTCAGGAAGAACGAAAAGAACCTTCACTCTTTTTTTTTATTGTTTTCTGGGAGAGGTACATATCTGTGTGCAATCTATATTATTCTCATTCAACCTATTTCGCCAATTTTCTAAAACCCGACCTGTCTGTTCGGATTCCTGTACATTTTCACTCGCGTTATCCATTTTTATATGATCTCGCACTGCTTTATATAAACACAAAAAAAAAAAAAAAAAAAAAAGAGAAAAATCGAACACAAATATTCAAATTGAAAATACTCTTAACACTCACTAAAGTCTCAGTCCAAAAGTAACTAGAAATTTTAATGACCAATAAATCATTACTTTCCATTAGCCATGAAATTTAATGCAGGACCATAGACTAAAACAATTGGAATTAGCACCGCCTTTTCCGTCAACGCACATTAAATCTTACTCGCATAGCTCGCTACGTTCCCGGTGAACGTAACTAAGCTGCTCAGGGAAGGATGCAGGTTCCAAGAAAATTAAGATTCGTATAGGGTGCCACGTAGTTTTTTTCCTAGGGAAGTTAAACAACGAAACCTATTAAATAGAACTCGCTACTAAATTTCAATTCATATGTTGTATATTCATTATAAAATTTAAGCGACTTTAATACGGAAAAAAATAATATACATAGTTTCAACGCTTACTACTAGGATGGTTAATCTACATGTATATCGGGATTTATACTAGATTTATACTAGGCTATAACACACATCTGAATTCTTGGACGAAGATATAAAGAACTACTCAAAAAAAAATACATTCCGTTTGCGAAATAGAAATATTTCTCCTACGGACTGATGGAAACAGACCTTCCAACTAAACTCATTTCTTAAAGATTTGAAACACCATAAAAATATTAAAGAAAATCACAGTCGCCAACCAGCCACGTACAGAATATCTAAATATTAAAAAATAAAGGAAAAAAAGGGTACCTAACTTTGGATACTCCTTATTGTCGTGCTGGTGTCAGCGTTTATCCTCAAGGACAATTCGCAAAAACTTTTTTGTATGAATTTATTTGTTGTACTGTATACTGATTAATACATATTAATACTCTTCCATTAAAGGTGAGAAGGCCGTAACTGTATTTATACTTATTTATAATAAGCCAATCCCTGCAGACTTGCTACCCCAAGAAACATATCCATTTCTTGAAATGCACAACATTGTCTTTCATTACATGTTTGTTTGAAGCAGATTATTGTGGCCGTGCGCAGGTACCTGTGAATCTGATCTGATACTACAAGTTCAGGTATATTGTTGTACCCGCACATGCAGCCACAGGTAAGCAACGCCATATTAACTGTACTTGTTCATAACTTGAGTACTTGTACCTGCAGCTACAGTACAGGTAACAATACGTTATTTACCTGTGTCTGCAAGTGCAGATACAACAATATACCTGAACTTGTAGTATCAGATCAGATTCACAGGTACCTGTGCAGGGCCACAGGTACCCATGCAGGGCCACAGGTACCCATGCAGGGCCACAGGTACCCATGCAGTACTCTGGTGGGCACTATGCTTGCGATTCTATGCAGGGTGTTTTTATATGTCGAGGCAGTGGCTTAGATAAGAATTCAGGGGCCCTCCCGCGAAATTTTTAAGGGCCCTTATTAAATATGCATATTAGGTATAAAGAATATGTGCTTTGAATTTTATCAAAATCGGTTAAACAGATCTTGAGATATCTTGTACCTACCTAGACCAGTTTGAAAAATGTAGTTTCGGGAAAATCCCCAGAAGAAAACGCAATTACTCCCTGCTGCGCTCACTTCTAATTCCTATAACTTCGGAGATATTTTGAACTGGTTAAACGGTTAAAACATTTTTCAAAGTATGAAAAATTTATCTAGCAAAAAAAAAATTTGATTTTTTGAAAAACTCAAGGTGGTATAACTAACCCCTTAAGCAATAGGCATTATAATGAGTTTTTTTTTTTAATTTACAGAAAATGTTTCGGCATTTTTATTTGGTGGCCGATAGGAGTTATTTTCAGATTCTGTATCGGTCTCCAATAATATGCATAAAAATTATAAAGAAAAAATTTCCAGTAATATTCTAAGAAAAAATTGAGAGCTTCTCTACATCAGGTCGAGATATCGTTAATTTTATAATGGATTTGGAGCATACATTCATGTATATGCTATACCTACTGCATTCACCTATACTACATACATATTATATCAACCACGAAAACCATCCAAAGTAAACAATCCAAGCAAAGTTTTTTTTTTCTTATTTCAGAATATTTCAAAGAAAATAAAATAAAATCCTCAGAGAAATTGTAAACCACTGACATATAATAAGAATGGACTGAGCCATCCTATCTAATTCCTATAGTCAAAAATGGCACAAATTTTTACTAAAATCTATTTGTCTCTTTCAAGCTCAAAATGTACACTGAACTGTAACCAATTTTTGGAAACAGTACGGCTGTATTAATTGGAATACACGGGAATTGAAATAAAAATGCAGGCAAATATATTATTTATATACGTCTATCTCTTACAATCTCAAGCCTATTTGACATCAAATCTGCAGAGGAACACATTTTTCAGTAATATTAAAAATTAATTTTTGGGTTAATTAAAACGAGTTTAACTTCCTAAATAATTTTCATTTAATGCAATACGATTTTACAACATCTTTAGTGTGTCCAATCGTCAAATAATAACCAATTATAAATCGGTGTGCAATTGTACGAAATAAAGGGTTTTCACAGCCTGTTCAATATTTGTGCCATTTTCGAAGCAAGAACGCTCAGTCCATTCTTATTATATGTCAGTGCTGTAAACAGAGAGCGATGTGTGCAGTGGCGTTGTTAATGCCTGATAAAGGGTCGTACGGGCTCTCCTAACAAATTCCAGGAAGCAATTTTCTGGTACAACCCAAGCATGGTCATGTGATATCCGTATATGTGATATTATTTTTCGTAAATAGCTGGAATTCTTTGAATATTTCAGTTATCAGTTTAGGGCCCCTAAGTTTCGGGGACCACCCCGCCTGGCTGTGTTTGCGAATGCCTTATCTACGCCACTGTGTCGGGGGCACCACTTTATTTTTGAATAACTTCACAATAAAACAATCGGAAATCAATTTTTTTACATATATCGCATATTCAAGGATTGATAATTGTGTATATAAAATCATATCTGTCAAACGAGCTCCTCTCTAGCGGCTGCACAAATTCTAGATCCCTCAATAACATTTTTCAAAACCTCATTTCTGTGTTGATTTGCTCGATTTCGTGGTAAATGTGTTGGCATTTAATTGCTGAATTATTAGCGTATATTTTTATTGTTGGTTTATTAGCGTATTTTTCTTTAGGCAGTCCCAAAGAAAATGTTTATCGTGCTCAAATATTCGACGGGGAAATGTATCTTTAAGAGTTTCGATCGTTGCAAAATCTATCTGGCATGTGGCGTCAAATTGTTTGAGCCACATTATGTTCTAGACCTTATTGTCTAACCTTCGGAAAGAAATAACTCTTGCAACATCGTACGAAATTGATTTCCAGCGTTTTCGACAAAAATGTTCCAATTACCTCACCACCCTATTTCTAAGGGTGTAGAGGTTATTCATGGATTCATTATTAAATTTCTAATTAATTCGGGATCGTCATTCTTTAATTCTTGCATCTTTGCACTCCATTTATGACAACGTCCTTGGTAAGTTTCTTGAAGTTTTTGTATGAGTTGAATTCCGTACAGAAAGAAATGTAAATTTTCCGTACAAATTTCTATACAGGGTTTGCAGAAACACCCAACCTCTTGGGCACGACGTGATATACCTGATGATCTCCAACTTCACTCTTCTTTACATTGCATCAATATTTTCTTAGCTACTATTTATGAGCTGTTGAGCTCTGCTATAGGCATCCGCAAAATTTTATAGCGTGTAGTGCTACATTAAAAATTTTATTACATGCCGTAAACCAAAAAAATTACGTAATTTTCTGCCAAAAATGTCAGCCACAATATCCATATTTTTTGCGAAAATTGTATGCACACAAAATTCTACAAATCTACTATCTTAATAAATAAGTAAATCAAGAAAAATTGGTACACATATGGCTACGGAGGCTATTTGATAATTCAGTGACGCTGAGAATAGATGGCGCTCAAGTCGCAAGAGTAATTTTATTTTTGAAATTTTTCATAGATAGGGCGTTCGAAAGTGGATAAGCTTTGGTGTCTTCCTTTCTATAATCGAATAATCGAAAAAGCTTTGTTGAAACTGAAAAACATGGAACCATAAAATTAGGTTCAAACTAATTTTTTTTTTTAAATGAGATTACATTATATTGCTTCGTCCAAAGATGAAAAGATGATTTTCTTCTAAAACTAAAGGTAGGTACCTACTCACGGTGCTAATCGTAGGTTATTTATGAGTTTCAATAAAGAAGACTTGCAGCTATACTTGGAACAGAAACCCGAGTATCATTCGGTCATAAATAAGACCCTGAGCTTCGTGGAAATACTGCATTTACGTGCACACTTATCTTTCCTAGACTATTGCAAAAAAAAAAAAGAATGCTGATCAACGAAAATCATTCAATCACTCTGTGAAGCCTTTCTTTTTAGGGCTATAAAACCGTAACAGTTTCCATTATTTAAACATGAACTACCTGATGTAAAATGAAGTGCAAGGGGAATTTGAGGGGTATAATATCATCAGTGCTAATGAGAGAATATATGGAGCTGAATTCCCTCACTTCAACTGATGTTTTGTTACGTTACGGTTTTTTGTGATACCTAGAGGTAAAACATTTTGTGTCGTTTCATATCGAGTACTTTTTGATCGATTTCTTTCAAAATCTCATCATTAACAGGAGATATACCAGCTCTGCCGTCCTGAGGAGAGTGATCCTTTCAGTAAAATTGCACTTCTTACGATAATTATATATGTATCTGTATTTAGGCTCAAAGGAATAAGCCTGATTAATTCTAATAACAAATAGCTTCCCGATAGGGCAAGATGGGAATCACATTCCCTGCTTCAACCAATGACAAACCCTATCATACTATATATACAGACGGTACCAAATCGCAAGAGAACACTGGAGCAGGTGTTTTCTGCGCGGAGCCTATCATGGAAATTGCCATACACCTTGAAAGCCATGTAACAGTTTTCTAGGCGTAAGTCAAGGCCATCCTTGAAGCAAGAAGGTATCTCCTAAACTCAGATATTAGGAACAAAGAGATTGCAATCTGCTCGGACAACCAAGCAAAACATTTTACAGCCTCTAAATTTGTATTGGAATGTAAAACCACCCTGAATTCGTTTTCTTGGAGTACTGGTTCTTTGGGTGCCAGGTCACAGCGACATTAGCGGGAATGAAAAGGGGTACGAGCATGCTCTCTTGGTGGAAATCTCCTGCAAAATTGTTATCATACCAAAATACCTTGCCTCTACTATCTCGGCTTGGGCCGACTGCCAACACAGTCGCCTTTAATTAGATATCCCTTCAGGTAGAGCCACAAAGGAGCTTCTACTTTAATTTTTCTTAAAATAATAACTTATTTTGAAAAGACATAACAGCATTTTAGATAATTTCGTTAAGGAGAATAACTCGATTTTCTTGAAAGTAGAAATGATACACCCGTTTTCCTTAGGACGGCAGAGCTCTGGTGACGTATTTTATTTTCGCTAACTTCGTGCATAATGCCAATAATTGTTGGGCAGAATTTTTGCTCACTTTAGCATAATCGGCTGTTTTAATTAGACTTTACCAGGCCTTCAGTCAACTTTCATCTAGATTTGATTTCTGACGAAATTTACCAACCCAATTTAAAGTAATTTCGCCGGAGTGCAAATCACCGACACTATCACGGGCACTATTTTCACTATTCTCTGACCGACATTACCATTCATCTGAGAATTTATTTCCACTGAATGCGTCGTACTGAGGAAAAAATACGTTTTATTTTCAATCATAATATAGGCGCTGCTAAGGGCGGGAAATTTTTATTTCTTAGTCATAACACTTTTGTTGTTAATCTGTTTCACTGTATACTGAAAAATTAACCAACTCTGAGTTTCGTTAGCTTATGCAATATTTTCTAATATTTCAGCATACGCAAACTCATAGTACTCGCTTTGTTGCGCTAACATCAGATGCTAAACGTAAGCAAATCTCTGGATCAGCAATTCCTCTTCCTATACCTCACCATGCTGTAATTAAAATTGAGGATTGCAGTGGCGGCACAACGACCACTGCTGAGGCTCATCATCAGCATCACCATCATCACCAGTCGGCGGCAATATATGGCGAAGAGAAAAGTGCGTCGATGCATTCAACAGCAGCTACATTAACAACATCTGTTCAAACTAATGATGGTGGGGGTAATATACCTACACATTTGTATTACCATCAACCTTCAGCTGGTCTCATTCAAATAGCCCCTCATCAATCTGAAAATACTTCAATTCAAGAGTGCAGATCGTTAATAACTAATTCAACACCACCACCGCTTGTAGTATCACAATCGTTGCCTACATCTTCCCCCAAAGTTACAACATGTCTACATTCACCTGTTTCGGAACAAAGTGTACCTGAAAATTTAAAGGCAACTAATATTTGTGTACCAGAAGTTCAAGACGCCACAATTCAAACTGATACCCCTGTGATGAGCGAAGATGACAATACAGTAAGTGCTGAAGATTGTCCTCTGCAAGGGCCGCCTACTGAAATTCGAGATGGAATTATTCATTCTACATCCCTCAGCCACCCACTAACCTCTACATCATCTTTGTGCCATAATGTGTCTATCAATATTCAAGATCAAATTGAATCTCAGGAATCTACTCAAAATGAAGTAGAAATGTTTACAAATAAAAATGATTCGGGCTTCGATAGCAATGCAGTGTCATCCACTAATTCCCTAGAAGAACCTTCTATGATTGCAAATGAACAGTGGAACTGCAACAATATTAGTATGGTTACAGAACTAGAAGGCACAAGTACTCCTAATATTTCTTCAGAAATTTCCTGTGGGAAAGAGCAAGACTTCAGAGAAATTGTTAAAGTCACTTCAACTCCTGTAGATCTTAGTGGTCTTGAGCTATTATCCAACATAAGTATAGAAGCAATTGAAAACAAAGTGTCATTCATAAAGCAGGAACCAATCGAAGAAAAGAAAATCTCACCTTTAGTAAATTTGATCATCTCATCACCCTCTGAGACAATGGTAGTAAAGGAAAGCACAACCGCTGAATTATCCTCTGACAAATTTGTTAATCAGCACGAGCTGGGTGGACTCAATTTACTGTGCGCTTTAGCCGAACAGCGAATACAAGAAGAAGTTGGACAACGCCACCGAAAGCGATCTTCTTCATCATCGGAAAGTCATGGATCAAAGAAGAAAAAACACAAACACTCCAAATCCAATAAGAAATCTCGACATGACAAGGAAAAAAGGGAGAAGAAACGTTATCGCAAGGATATCGAAGAAGGATGTAAGGAAGAAGAAAATACTGAAACAGGCTTGGATCAAGATATAAAGGAAACCTTTAAAAGGGTAAAAGCTAAATATGCAAAGTGTACGACATGTAAGGAGGAATTATCGCATTGTTGTAAAGACAAATGTGGTTGGCCTACTCCGGAGGAGTTAATGCGTGCAATGGAGACGGATATGCGTCTGAGATTAGCTGACATAACACGACAATGTCAAGAGAAAAAGAGAGAATTGGAAGGATTGAGTCCAATATTACTAAAGCAGCGTAAACATCCAATTTCAGAAGAAGAATTAACTCCTGTTTCCAGTAAAAGCTCTACGCATTCTTATATTCTAGAAAAACAGCAAACCTCTTGCACACCATTTAGCTGCAGCTCTCCTGTCCCGTCTGATACTCAGAACAGATTAGAAACAATAAAAAATTCCAGTGATACAGAGTCCAGTAAATTTGAAGATATTGAAACAAGTTCCTCGTCGTCTTCAAAACGTAAAGGTTGTATTCCAAGGAAGCAAGACGATAATAATACAGAAATGATAGTAGCCAAAAAGCCAAAAAGTCTTGTTGGATATATTTTAGCATCTAAAAACCGTTCCTCAACAGAATCTGTGAAAGAAAGAAATGAATCTGAAACCCCTGGTTTTCTAACAGACGAGGGAACTGTATTTTCAGAATCGTCATGTAAGGCAACAGGGGTTATCCCAGTGAAAATTGAATCCCACGTAAAAGAAGAGCCTGTAGAGGATGAAAACTCTACACCGGAATTGGAGCAGTGTTCTTTATCTACCGAGGATAGCATAGTTTTATCTGAGAAAAAATATCATCGCAAATCATCAAAACATCATTCCAAACATAAAAAATCGAAGAGCAGCAAAGATAAGAAAATTCGAGAAATCGAGAAACGTAAAGTAAAAATTGATTCCAGTTGCGCTCTCACTTCGGAACTTTTAGATAAGGGGAAAACACGTGTCCTCACAGCAATGGCAGGCCTATTTTATGCTGGAACACTTAGCCCAGTACAACCGCCAGATATCTATGCTGTAACCCTAGATGGCGAGAGAAATAATAAACCTCATATAATGTCACGGGAGGAAGTTCTAAGGGATGCGGTATGAGTGATTTTCATTCCTTAATGATAATTAAAAATAGAAAATATTTACTTTGAAAATATTTACAGATCTTAGAGGTGTATCCAACAACAATTGAAGATGTTCTGCCAGGAACACGAATATGTGCATATTGGAGCCAACAGTATCGCTGTTTATATCCTGGGACAGTTGCAGAGACGGGCACACCAGATATAATCAATGATAAAAAATTCGTTTGTGTTGAATTCGATGATGGCGACAGTGGAAGAATCGCCCTTGAGGATATTAGATATCTTCTTAGTGACTATCCTATCGTTGGTAAGTTACTAAAGTTAATTTTAACATAATATGTACACGATTAAATATATTTTACTATAATAACCTGTAACTGCTCTCTGGAAATTTTCGAGGGCTGCAGTAAACGAATATGCAAAAGATTTTACATGTACCAAGCTGCAAGCATCAGCGAAATGTGTGTAGCTTAGAAAATATTTTTCTACTGTCATGGATTATATTTTAAAGGTATCCAAGATAACAGAGAATATAGTTTAATGCATGAAGATGAGTAATTATAAACCGCTATGACCACTGAGAAAGCTTCTAGTGCTCATCCTCCCATCTCCTTAAAGCAGGCCAGTCTCCTTGAACAGGTTTAAGAATTCACGGAATGGTCTGTTCACCAACTTACTAGTGGCCTGCTGTGGTTTACAAAAGGTTATCATTCTGCGTTTAGCTATCGACGAAGTATATCGTACCCTTAACGATAAAGATGGGCTGGTATTCCTACTCGAAAATGTTTGTGTTTGAACATAGACTTCATAAGTCAAATTATTGGACATACATTCTCAGTAATTTATTAACTTATTTTATTTTAATTTTTTTTCCAGAATACGATCCCAATCCATTATTGTCCTTAGGTAAAAGGAAACGTCGAACTAGCCAAAATATTGTGGAGCATCATCAAAAACTAGAAGCTATTCCCTCAACAAGTTCGAATTATTTTGGAATTATAGACGACAAAAATCAAATCAAATGCAACGCTGATGATTTCAAAGAACGACGCAAACTGAAAAAAATGAAGAAAGATCGTCACAAAAAACTAGAAATAAACGGAGCAGATCTTTCTGCAGTGGAAAAAAAGCACAAAAGGAAACATAAGTGCAATGAAGAATTCTGTAAACATCGAAAGCATAAGAAACGGAAGAAGCATAAAAAACATCATCGCCGTGAAATCATCCAAAACATAAATTCTTCGCAAAGTGGAGATTTTTCACAAACGGCATCAACTCCGCTGGTTGGAGATAATACATCACAAAATGAGGAGGAGGATGAGGATGGAGACGAATCAGATAATGTTAAGAAGAAATCGGATGATATTTCCTTTAATTTAAATGCTAAGGAGGATACCATGATGGAAGAGGATGTCGCTTCTTCAACTACTGAAAGCTCTGGCTCAGTATATGTAATTTTAGTTTATTTTATTTTTTTTTCAATGTAAATTTTCGTACTAAATTGTTTTTTTATTTATTGTAAAAATAGGAACCAGGATGGAAAAAAGAACGACGAAATTCTGCTGATAATCATAGTAAAATTGCTGCATTTTTGCCATCCCGACAACTTTGGGCTTGGGCAGGTAAAGGTCACAAAAGAGCAATAAAAGGCAGAGCAAGAAAACAATTTTATAAATCTATTCAACGAGGGAAAGAAACTATAACTGTATTTATTTGTTAATACGTTTTAGATTTTTTCTTCTACAATTTTTTTTTTATTTCAGGTCGGAGATAGTGCTGTATTCCTCTCTACAGGCCGGCCGGACCGTCCTTATATAGGGAAAATTGAATCTATGTGGGAAACATCTTCAAACAATAAAGTAGTTCGAGTAAGATGGTTTTATCATCCCGAAGAAACAGTTGGATGTGCTAAACTTAAATATCCGGTAAGTTTATAATAGAATTTATTAAAACGGTCGATATTTACAACCGACATAAGGGTCCAAAATTTAGACTGTTGTACTAGTTTCTTTGTTCGTCTTGAATATTTACAACAAGTCTTATCACATAAATTCCTGAGAGAACCTTGTCTGGTGATAATGAACATAAGGTTATTCAAGAAGAATTTGTTTTACCGTTAAGAGTTTCCTCAGGGTAATGTTTCTCCCACAGTTTATTGGTGTTCTGTCTATGGGATCATCAAGCAAAAGTCGACATTGCTTGTAGTCTGCCCAAAACCTCAAAGCTGCAAAATAAAAATCTTGGAGTAATCCTGATTGTTGATGAATTAGTCACCAAGTATACTCAAAGTCGTGCGAATTAATCCGTCTTTTACTGTTTTCCAAAATATTACTGTGATTCGGCACCAAACCAAATACATAACACACCCGATGCAGTATTCTGCTCCGATTTGTAGTTATCTATGTGGCCTGTCAAAGACTGAAACATGATTACCATTCTGTTCTAGTTGGAATTACAAACTTGAAATTAACGACTAGCATAGTTTCGCGGAGGTGAACGCTGTTAATATCAGGCTAGAAAGATTGTGCAAATCCAAAGATCAATTCATGTAAGAGTAAATTCAGCTCTGATAATCTGATTGAAGTGAAATCTCAGAAGCTTAATAAAAGCCCCTTCTTACTCCTTCTTACTGTTAATTTGTACACGGTGTATGTTGAGAATAATTTCAATCGTCTGATTACCAGTGGACTTGAATGCGTCACATACATTAATATCTTACGAAGATTGGCAAAATCCATCACTTTTCATCATACGACTAGAAAATTGAGTATATCCAGAGTATCATTTGAGGCCTCAGACCCTACTTCAGTCCTATTACTCTCCTACTCATGACGATATTCTTATAAGCATTGCTCACCCTGTATTCTAGATGTAGTTTCCAGCTCAGCTGCAGTAATCCTTGTTTTCTTTTTGAAAATGCAGACAAAACTCTTCAGAAGATTTATTGTCAAAGCGATGACAACTTTATAATTAGTCAGATCCCGTTTTTTACTAGTTCTTTTTGGATCATTTATAATGAATCCCAATTACATACCTTCTTGAATGATATCCATCTGGGCTCGTTACTTTGTTCGGTCAAATCACGAAAAAATTTTGTCTGCTGTTTAAACATGCGTACTAAAGATCCTTAATTCATTCCATATTTGGTTAGTATATTCATGATTTTATGCAGATGAATATTATTAAAAGCAACTCTCATATTGATAAAAACAGCCAGTGTTGATTACTCTAAAAGGAAGCCCCTTTTGATAGAGTAGATTACCATCTTTATGGTTTCTACGTGCTAATGACTAACTTTATATTGAATGATCATTACTGGGAGCTAGTAGGTCTTAATCTCAGACCCATAAAATTAGGATTAGTGTAATTATTTATAGAACCTTCTACCAATTTTTCAGTAATACACACTGAATTCTGTGCACTTATTTTTTCTTCCACAATGGCAACTTCGTAGTATAATTAATAAATTGCACAGGTCTAACGAAAAAAAGTGCAACCAAGCAATAAAAGCGGAAGAGTTTGCTTTTCGTGCCTATCAATTGCATCCATGTCCAGAACTGAAACAAGTCTACAATATTGCACGAAGCACTTGCAACTCCAGAGAGAAAAATTTAATTTTGACTAGAATGTTACACAAATAATCTTGGTAAGGCAGCAAAAGTTTCTGGTCCCTGGTCAAAACCATCAGGAGTAACTCCGGCAGGTCCCCTTCACTTTCACTACTAAACAATAGTGAAGTGGTTGTTAACTTCCTGGATAAAGCTAATATTCTGGCTGCTAGATTCGCTTCAAATCTTTGTCTTTCACCGGGATACCTGCTCTGCATATCCCGTGTGGATGTGTACAAGAACCAATACATGTCCGTACAAGAGATGTATTCAAGTTCCTTAAGGAGATCAACATCTCCAAATCCTCAGGTCCTGATGATTTCTCGCCCCTTTTAATTAAAAGCTGAGCTTCATCCTTGGCTAAGCCTCTGCACAAACTATTCTACTTGTCTTATTCGAGAGGAAAATTTCTGCTTGGAAACTAGCTCACGTTCAGCCTATTCCTAAGAAAGGAGAGGGTGACGATCCCTCCGCTTATAGACCAATTGCAATCACTTTTATTGTTTCAAAAAATTTTGAATCTATCATTACGCCAAATTAATGAAGTACCTAGAAACCAATCAACGATCGCCAATATGACTTCCTATAAATGCCGGTGTGCAGCCACGGCTCTGTTCGTTCCATCTCTCTTCTTAATTATCATTAATGGGAGCGTTCACCGGCGCAAAATAGCGGGCAAAAAGTGACTATTTGGAAAATGACAGAAAAACACTACGCTACAAGAAGCTATTCGTATCAGTGAACGCGTCCAATTATTTGCTTTCCCTTATTTTCAATCCCATCCATAATTTTGCCGGTGATAGTACCCACCCTTGATACTCTTGCGGACTCTAGATGGAATGTCGCATATGTTAAACGAGATTGCTTGATTAGATCATTGAATAACGATCTTGACAACATCCTCGCTTGGAGCAAAGCGAATCGTTTCATTTGATGGGGCATTCATTTCCAATTCACCGTCACTAAGCATTCTTGCCATGAATATTTCCAGTAATCCAAACTGGACAGATCACATTTTCTCTGTTACCAAAGAAACATCGAAATGTCTCGGATTTCTGAAAAAGTGTAAGAAATATTTAAGCCCATCTAATCTAGCGTTTCCACTACAAATCCTACATCAGAACTAGAATGGATACCAATTCTAATATCTGGCCGGCGTTAGTCGTACAGACTTAATTTTATTGGATATTGTCCTAAAGAAAGCCTTTTCAATGATGCTTGCACGCAATACTCGCGCTGCAAATCGCTCACATCCTTTTACCCTACAAGTTACTTTCAGCCGTACAATAAAATACCGTGATGCTTTTTTATCCGGAATTGTGCGAATGTAGAATATTCTACCATCTTTTTTCTTTTCTCAGGCATACAATCTGCGAAATCTCAAGAGTGACATACACATCATCACCTCCATCACTCTCCTCATGTTCCATAATTCCTTTCCCTATCTCCTTCCTGCCATGCTGTGCTTTGCTTGGCTTAATAATGTAAAAAACATTTTAAAGTAATTAATTTTTCTTATAATATTTTCTTTTTGTTTTTCGACAGGGCGCTCTTTTTGAATCACCTCATGCCGATGAAAATGATGTACAAACGATTTCACATAAATGTGAAGTTCTTCCTCTAGAAGGATACACAAAAAAATTTGGTCCAGATTTAAAGCAATATGAAAACATTTATGACAACAATGATACGTATTATCTTGCCGGGTTCTACGATCCAACCATTCAAAGTCTAAAACTCCAACCGGATATTCCAACTTTGTCTGAGAGCGGAACCGTTTGGACTTAGAGCACCTTTTAGGTGTACTAAAGAAACCTTATTCCAGATAATATAAATTTTTGTGGTGATCTATTCAAATGTGTGATATAAATAAAAACAAAAACAACATGTACATACATACAAACAAACTACAATATATTCAGATAAATTGTTTTTTTTTTTCTCACATTATTATCAAACGGAAGTGATTGTTGTTGACAATATTACATTGGTCGAAATTCTCTTAATAATTAATTTCCTAATATATTTTAATCGTAGGATTATTTAAGTTAAATAATTGCTATCTGATCTATTTCATCGTAATTTGTACGAGCATATACATGTTAAGTAAGTACGTCGTTGTAGCAATATATCCTTCTCGCGAAGGTTACTCTTGTAAATACTGTAAAAAACAAAAGCAACTATTATTGTGCTATTATTAAGCTATTCCTACTATAAACATAGTTTAAACATATATTTTTAGAGAACTAAAAAATAGGCAAATGAATATGTATTTTGTTCTGCTTTTTTTATATACATATATAAATATATATGCATATAGGTATATATACATAAATGTACAAAAATTAAATGAACTGTATACTTTTACCGATTAATTTTTGGCACATAATCTCCCAGTTGTTACATAAGTAGTTCTGCATACATACATACACATGCCCAAGAAAAATCAAATAGAGTTAATATTTTTCATAGAATTAAAAAAAAATAAATAAAAATATTCAAAATCCGTTGAATGCGGAAAACTCACATGATCAAAGTTTTACAGGCTGAGTTTATGCTCAAGATATGGTTTAATCTCAGGCTTACTTTTCTCTCTCTCTCTCTCTCTCACTGTTTGCTTTTGTGTGATGAAACAAAACTACATCTTGATTTTATGCTCGGACTATAAAATTTACTCCTTTCTCTATTTTACTCACAGTCGTCCACAAAGTGGATATTTTTATTATATTGACTTTTCAATATTAATAATTAAAATATTAATTTTGTAACTTGTGGCATTTTTCTCGGGGATGTGCGGTACATACATAAAAATAACTGCGAAGCCTGAATTACTTAATATTTATTATGTTATGAGCAGGAATTAAAAAAAAACTTGTTAATTCTTTACGAGTACCACATACATACATATTTTGTGACGAATTTCGTCCTTTAGTTGATTAATCACAATCTAAAAAGGACCTAGACTGCTGTCCTTAAGCGTATTTAACTTTATCTGTAAAGTTTTTTAAAGTTTTGGATAAATTAGATTTAAAATATATTTTATTTGTTAATTGCTTGTTTCCTCATTATTCCTCAGGTATACTATATGTTGTAAATGAGACATTCTAATATTACTTATTCTTCTTTATATTTTTCGTTTAGATTTCGAATTCAGTTCTTTAATATAGCCAGAGACTTAAGTTTGATGCGGAAAAGTTTGCATTCCTTAAAGATAGATGAATCGAGTTGATTATTTGTCGTTTAACCTAAATCATCTTCTATGTCCACCCACATTGACTAAGTTTTTTTTTTAGCTTTAAATTAGATGGAATTTATGTGTCAACATTTTCAAACAATTTTAAAAATGGATTGAAACTAATTACTCGATGGAAATAATTTAAATTTCAAAAAGTTTGAGATTCACATATGCATCTACATTCAATTTTTAGTAAAGTTTTCACTCGGAGCTTCAGTAACTATTTAATATATAAAAATCATTAAAAGTATTGCCAATTACTTGAAATAAGAACTTTGAACTCTCTTGATATCTTTGTGATCTTTTTGTTTTATTCTACCCAGAAACTTCAAGTTATATGATCTATACAAAGAGGATTACTGGTATATCTAGAATCCTTACGTAATGATTTATTACTTCAATGAGACAAATCGACTGGAATAAAAAGAATTGCTGAATTTTCAACTATTATATCACTTTTATTTATAAACAAAGGTAACGAAAAAAAAACTAGAAATAAGTATGCCAACCGTTTTATTTTCTTTACTTTATATTGATCAATAAATTCACCAAAATTGTGCACAAATTTTCGGATAGTTCTACGTTTTTTTTGCTAGATTTAAAAAACTACAAAAAAACTACAAATTACAAAACTAAAAAAAGCATTAAAATCAAGAAGTTTGTAGGCCAAAAACTTTCTTCTACGAAATATTCTCGCCAACGAACAAAGTACTTACATTATGACAAGACTGCATTAACTGTAAATATTTTTAAATTCTCTGAGAATTCCGATATTTCTGCTGCTGTTGTTGTAGTTATAAATCAACCATTAGTAAAATCGCATGAAAACAAACTTTTTTTTTTCACTACTTTAAAATTCTTTTATTAATTCTTAAAAGTATTATTATTTTAGTAATTGGCCATCCAATTTCCCCTATTCTCCAACGAAAGCGTTTCAGTTCTTCAATTGTACTGAATTGGCATTGGTCAGCGTAAACTCTCCGAACTAAAATTCTCCAAATGTACTCCATTGGGTTAGGTCCGCAGAATATGCTGGATACCTAAAAGTGTTACTGAATTCGCTTGAAACCATGCCTACTAGTCGGAATAGAAGCGTTGTCTTGCTGGAACACCCAGCGCTTATGTTTTGATTTTCCTTAAGAAAACTAAGCTAAACTAAGCTACATCAAGTTGTATGGTTATTTGGTGATGCGGGAAGAAGCAAAGATTTGAGACAGAGAGAATATTGCTCTGATCTCTCTGTTCTCCACCACCCAACAGCTATACACACGCCGACGCCAGCAGCCATGCACAGTTTATCACCCTTATTATCGTTGTCACTTTAAGTGAGAAATGGCGTTACGACACAAAAATGGTATTATGGTTGTCGTTTAAAGTGACATTTGTCGAAAACATACGACTTTGGACGTATTACTGTTGTCGTATTAAGTAGACAAATGTCGATGTAAGTGACAATTTTACTCACTTGGTTTTCGTAAGTGACAGATGTTAGATTTGTGTAAGGAAAAGGAAAATGCAAGCAGAAAATGATAAATTTTATAATGGCTTTCTAAGTTGTTCATTAAAACGTAAAATTCAATAGATTTTTATAAATTAAATTATTTTTTTGCAATTGTAGTGTAAAGATTACAACAAAAAAACAATTTGAAGTCATGATAGATTTTATGGTGCAGCATCCTGTTATAGCTAAAGGGCTAAAATACATCGCGTTTATATTTTTTTTTTTTTAAACACTTTCAAGAATAACAACAATACCACGAAATAAGACAAACCTCACTTTTGTCTACACCCTGACGCATGCCCTGATGCTACCTGTCCCTTTAAGTGACAACTATAATACGGCTTTGAAGAAAAATGTCACGTCACACCGTTCGACAACGATAATACGAAAAGTGAAGTGAAGTGAGAGTGACTGCGAAGCTTGTCACTTTGGTGAGTCGACAACTGTAATAAGGGTGTATGTTTCACTATGCTGCCTAGCTGGAGAGGTGAGCCGGTTTTTATATTAATTTAGGTACTGGAAAATTTTTCATATGAACTTTTGCACAGCATATTTTGGCTACCTAAATTCATGAAAATGTTTAGCCCAAGCACACGAATCAATGTAACTGACAGTGATTCTGACTAGACTGCTTGTCGCCGACCAATTCATATCCCATCCGCTCATCCTACTATTCTCCCTCTGTTCTGCTGCAATGCAATGTAAATGAAAATTCTCTCAAACGAAGTATTCTTGATGAAACCGGTTTCTTAGAGAAGAGGTAAAAGAAGCAAAGAGAACACGCAATGCAATGCACATGGTCTATGGGCATGATGCGGACTACAGGCTGTGGTGCTGTGCTAGTCTTTGACGATGACAACCCGCCACTCACTGGTGACTGGTGCCGGGCCGTCATTCAAAGCAGAGTTTCCATAAAATTTGTGAAAGCGGGTCGTAATATCACCACCGGTGAGTGGCGAATTGTTAACAAGCAGAGAGTTTTCATACAATTTGTGAGAGCGGGTCGTAATGGAACGACCCGCCATATAAAACTTTTCAATATACGAGATGCGTATTCTTTCTGTTAGATGTTCTTTGCCTATACAAAAATTTCCATTGAAAAATATCGATGTAATAATTTTGTGAAAATTCCTTACCCACTTGTCTTTTGCGAAATTAATCCTGGCGTCTTTGTGACGCTGCAATAATATTTATTTTAGCTCGCCGTATGCTGGGATTATGTTTTAGTGCTCGCCTTCTTCCCACGGTATGCCGACATACATTAACCGAAGATAGCGCCGCAAGTTGACTGCAACTCTTGGTTCGTTGCGTTAATTCAGCTTCTTTCTTCTTCCTCGCCCATTTGCGTAACCGTACTTAGCTGGATCATGTAGTGAAGTAGACACTACTCCATGACTCCGACCGATTTTTTTACCAATTTCTCAAGATTAAAAAACTCCCTCCCTCCAGTTTGCAAATTAATAATTTGTCCTCTCTCAAATTCACTTAAAATTTTTATTCTCGGCATTGTTAAAAAATATTATTTTAAGATTAATTTAAGTTGTAGACTGACTTTACCACCAGAAGAACTTGTGCGAACGGTTCAATAAATTCACACGCGCAGTGATGGTTTATAATTATGCAACAGCAGAAATTCGATATTCTCAGGAAATTTAAAAATCTTTACAGTTAATGCAGACTTACCATAATGTAAGTACAATGAGTTTTTCAAATTTTTATTGAAAAATAGGAAAAACTTCAAATTTTTGCCGGATTTATAATTTTGCAACTGAGTGTGTACATACGTTATGTCATACATCATTGCCGTCGTGAAAAATTAAGTAACTAGGTTAGATTAGAATCAGTTTTTATGACTTTTTTTTTTATTGAAAACTGTGCGTCCTTTGAGACAACATACGCCCATCAGGGAATCAGATGAATCCTTATCAGCCGCAAAATAATAAATTGCCAACCAAAATGTACTTCCTTCATTTCTCTTAAGCTATTTAAACACACATAATCCCAATGTTAGAATTTCATATTCTTCTTTAACCCATTTGGCTATCTCCAATGGCCACTTTTAAAGTGCGCTCTAAATTGTGTTTTTTAAGCGTAAAATCGGTCATTACAATGGATTTCCCAATATGAAGCGAATTGTTAGTTAACACATGTGTAATAAGTTATCAGAAATTATTTTAAATTTAGATGGCGATATGATGAGGTTCCGTTCTTAATCACTTTTTTTTTTTAATTTAACCTTTCCATATTCTCTGGAATATATCCCAAACCATAGCAAGCTATAACAATTTAAACTTGCTTTGGTAGTAGCAGTAGTAGGTAGAGAAGATACAATACCCTGCTAAAATTTAAATGGCCTGAATTTATCAATTGGTTTCTTTGCTATTACTTCAAACCTCTATTATTTGAAGAATTTCTTCTTTGTTTGTCCTTTCGGTCATTTTTCCTCTAAAAAGAAAGTGAATAGTATAAACACAAACTTCTTCTATGGTCTTACGTTTTAATTTTTGATGTTTGACATTTTAAATTTTCGTTTGAAAATAATTATAATGTTAATCGAAATTATCAACTATAATATTGTCTTCTCCATTAATTTTGCTTAATTCTTTTTTTCATAACCGAGACTGAGATTAAATTTGTATCAATCCGTAGTCATCGTGCCTCAATTTATATTAGGTTTGTTCGATGAAAACACCGGGTAAGCCCCGGGCTACACCGAGCTTCACTATCTTGTTTTTTAAAAACCCTGGGCTTACACGGGGTTACAGAAACTTGTTCGATGAAAGCCCGGTGTTTATGATTTCGTGCTCCGAACTTGCACTAAAAATTTCTAGGGGTTGACATTTGTCATATGGAATTTGTTCGGTGATTGCGGTTGAGTGCTGTATATAAAAGTGAAAAAATAGTGGAGCTCATACCAAATTCAGATTATATAAGGAAGTTGGATAAAAAATTAGATGACAAAATACCCATCGATAATATGCACATAGGAAATTCGAATGAAAATTATAAGGAAATATTGAGGAGGCGATTAAGGTCGTAGCACATGAATGAAATCTTAAGATCTGCCCTTCTAGTAAGAAATTTGATCGTAAAAATGTTTCTTTGCCATTATTAATAAGTAATTTGTATAGACTTCACGTTATCCCTGCAGTTACCAAGCAAATAGATTCTCTAAATTCTTAAATGAGATGTCAGGAAAGGGTTTAATAGTGGCTCGAGAAGAAGCCAACGGGATAGAGAAAATCATTTCTGTAGATTTTGATCATCCAAACTATTAATTTTATACCTAGAGACAAAACATCTGATGATAAAAGTGAAAATATTGCAGCACAACTGTTTCTTGCAGATATGATGGAGCTATATCTGTAATTTTTTCAAAGTAAAGTTACAGAAAAGGCGATAATATCGATGTAAAAAAGCTAATAAAAGAATATGTAACTAAGAAAAAACTGAGAAATATTTTTTGTGCATTTTAATATTTATTTATTCTTAAATTTGTAATTATTTCACCTATTTTCACAAATCACTGGAAATTAGAAGTTAAATTATGCTCAGGAGAACTGTCAGAGAAATGTCATTACATTAGATTTATCAGGTGTTTTAAAAACTTGTTCGATGAGTGCAAAAAACCCCGGGAAAATTGTAGGGGAAAACTTACACGGTGTTTTCATCGAACAAAAGGCTGAACCACAATAGAAGTTAACGTAAGTACATTTACTTACGTAAAGCGAACGCGCTCTTTAATTTAACAGGCGTACACAAATTAACTTTAACTCGAATGAGGGGAACTTTCGTTAAATTTAAAAGTCAAATTGCAGTCAGTAAAGGTGCGGTAAGAATCGCTCATTCCGTAAGAAAATGAAGTGTCAAACAGTTAAATTATAACTAAATGATTAAAAGTGCAATGTAAAACTTAAAATGGAATAAAAATGGTACTGTGAATTAATAGAAAGCACAAATCTTCAATTAAATCAACTTCCAATTGTTAATTTTTTCACTTTTAACACTTTTTAAAATTTAACACATAAAATGTCATTCGGGCACTGCAAATTAATAGAAAGCACAAATCTTCAATTACATCAACTTCCATTTGTTAATTTTTTCATTTTTAACACTTTTCAAAATTGAAAACATTAAATATCAAGATAATAACTCTTACGGAATGTGATATAAATTTAGGCTAAAAGTATCAATTTTTTGTAAGTAAACCTCAGTCTCGTTTAATTTCGTAAAGTTATTTACTTCTATTGTGGTTCAGCCTAAACCTATTATGTGCTCCAGATACTTCTTCCGAAAGCTTTACAGCCTACACTAAGAACTCTTCCGTGAAAATAGTATTCACGCCGTACACATTCCTAATTAGTTACGACAAACCTATAACTACTATAAATAAAATGTTTCTCTCATATTCATTCGGTTAACCAGATGGTAATACTTTACCTATTTACGATCGCTATAAAATCCCTAAACTAATCAGCACTAACTCGAACATTGTAACTAAACTAATCAGCACTAACTCGAACACAGTAATATTTAAATGAGGCAATGCAAATAAACTAACCCATGTAAAGAGCAGATAATGTTGTGCATCAGTTTGGCTAAAGTTATACTTTTCACATGGCCTTACACACAACAAAGTTCAAAATTAGCCTACATTTATATTTAGGTACTACATATGATCTGGTGACTTGGATACCTGATAGGAAAGTACAAATCAAGTACAAGTTAAGTCAAACTGACATACACCGTCAAAGAACAGCTTTAGTCTTAAGGAGCATTCCAATGAAAAGGATTTATCGTGTAGATGAAAGCAAACTCATATTTAATCTGCCTTCATATAGTACACGTAAGATGACTGCCCTATAATTTGCATAAGAAAAGCTAACTACTTAAATTTAAAAGCAATATACCTATACCACAGTATATATCATACAGTAGAATAGCTTAGAACTAACTACTGAAAAGTGAATTTTAGAATTTCAATTAAAAAAACATAACCTTAAAATTTCTCCCACAAGAGGGAACTATTAAGTATGATACGGACATAAATGGGCGAACAGTAGCTAGCTGCACGACCGTTGACGGAAGTATTAGTTTTATGTATGTACACATATCGGCAATCGGCGACAAATGTATTGTTTCATTACTAAACAGCTGTTTGACGGTAAAGTGGTGTCATTTTGCCTCTTTCCCTCTAGTAAAAGTTTAAGAATGCCATCAGTTCTCTTTCTTCCACTTTAGATTTGCATAGGAATCCATGTATTAAAAATTGACTAGTGTGTTAGTTAAAACTGTTGAAAGAGAAAGTATAGTCTCTTTATAGAAGCATCCTACTCACTTGACAGTTTTGACAGAGCTGGGCTACTGTATGATATATACTGTGCCTATACTTCTAACTTAAATTAAATCAAAATATAATTAGGCTAATTAAATATGTATAAGAGAGAATTTCCATTAAGGTTATAATTTACGTGCTGGCAAAATATTGGTGGAGCTGCTCTCTTGGAATCCTCTACTGTAGCAGATTTTATGTATTTTCATAGCTATCAGGAGACCTTTCAGTAATAACTATAATCATCATCTACTAGAAAGATTAGAAATGAGTTTATAATGCAAGTAAAAATGTTCTTAGGAAGGCGGCTACATACAAGTCTTTTTCTTCAATAACCTGCGACAACTTATTATAAGGACAAGAGAAATTTTTCTAAAATTGACTCCGAGAATGAAGACAGATTACCAGATTTATCGCAAATTACAAATTAAGTTTTACATTAAGCTGTACGTTGTTAGTGTTTCCTTATGAAATAATAGCAGTTAAATTTCTTTTGCTTTTTATAAAGCTTTCCATGCCCTAAGTAGCCTTTTTATAATATGACCTATCAAAACCAGCTTAACACAAGCTCGCTGTAGTGAAACGTTTAAATAATAACCGGCCAAGTGCAAGCGGACTCGCGAACGAAGGGTTCCGTACCATCGTACAAAATTTAACACTGTACTTTTTATTTATTTTTTCAAATGAGAGTAGGCGTCATGTGAAAAAATAATGCTGTCATTTGAAAAAAAATGCCTACTTATAATAATAATAATGAATGAGAATAAAACGAGGAAAAAATGCGGAAAAAATCAGGTTTCTTGCATGGGGGCCCCCTTTAATATTTTAATTTTATTTTATTTTTATTATTTGTTGTTATATCGCCAATAGAAATACACAGTCTGTGAAATCTTCAACTGTCTACCTATTACGGTTCATGAGATGCAACCTGGTGACGGACATACGAACAGCGAAGGCTTAGTAATAGGGTTCCCGTTGTTACCCTTTGGGTACGGAACCCTAATAAACGATCAACAATATCTGCTTTTCATCATATAGTCGATGTTAGTGTTAGTATGATAAACTAAAATAAACCAAACATCATTATTTGACATGGAGTGCAACATAGAACAAGAAATTTGAGTACATAGTGAAACCTCTCTGAGGCGGACTGGCATTTGACCAAGTAATATTGTTCGTTTAGCGAAATGTCTGTTATTGATGGAGTTAAAATAAAAACAACAAGAAAGCTATGCATAGATAAATTTTATTTGAACCAAGTTAGAGCAAAACTTAACTTAACTTAACTTTTGCACTTTTTATGAAGCAACATACTTTCCAGTTACGTATGTATAAAAGTATTTATTTCAAAGAAGTCATTCATTCCGCTTTGTAGACGTATCTTAATCACATTTTCATAATGTGTCCGGAAATTTGAAATCATTTTAAGAGCCTAGTTGATCCACTGTTTTTAGAGCAAAATTTTGTAAGAACCAATAGCGTTTCTTGCTACAGTTTCAGTGTAGCTCGCATTATCAGTTTCAATATCGACTGTCGCTTTCCGAACTGACTCTTGCTCAGAACAACAATTCAACAATTAAGAATACTGTCGTATGTGAAATATTGAAAGGTATCGAAAATTTGATCACAACCAATCTGTCATCTTCTGGATCGAATCCATCATATATACACTATAAAAATGTAGTCACGAATATTCCTTCACTACTTCTTAATTTATGACGGTCAAATCTGTTCTTATTTTTGTTACAATCGTCGTTGCCTATATGTAAAACATACGTTTGTGTATGTACCTACATTTATTATTGTAATCGAATTCCTAAAAAATGATCAAAAATCAATTTCAATAAAATCCAGAAAAATATTGTCCGTGTCTACCTAGAAGAGATATTAAAAGAGGTAAATTGTCTATTCATCCCTTTAGGATCCACCTTAGGTGCAATATTTGTCCGCTCATAAGAGGTGTCCGTTAAGAGAGATTTCGCTGTATTATGTAGACATTTTTTTTTTCAAATATGCTTGGAAACGTCAACAACAACATGCTTAGCCTTTTTATTAAGAGCAATGCACATGCGATTAATGGATTCGTACGTAAAGTTAGATCTTGAGGAGTTAAAATGCAACAGAGATAAACTTTTCAAATTGTGCCTACTATCACGGAAAGATATTGTGTTAAGTAACAACGGAGAATCAACATTTGCGTTTAAAAGTTTATGCATAAAAGTCACATAACAACGTTTTTTTTCTTATCTTAGAAGAAATTTTAAAAACTTGTTGCCTTGTTTCTTGTATATCAACAAAGGAAGATCTCAGTTGATGGAATCGATTGATTTCATGGTCAATGATGATTTTTCATAGCATTAAATATGATGCTTTGCGTATTTGTATTTTACTTTGCATATACATATCTACATAGTTACAAATCTTAAAATAGACGTCTCTTTTTATATATGCACAGCATTTATCAGGAAGTATATATGAGTTTCTCCATCAGCTCCATGTCCGAAAAGGATTTAGTGAGTTGAAGAAAAGGGGAACAAATTCAAATTTTGTAGCCATAGAGAAAAAGCAATTTTTACTATTGTCAGAAAATGGGACATTATATAATATATGTATATCAACCGAAAGTTAGCTAACCAGTTTCTTAGTCTTTTAGTTTGAAAGCCAAATAACGTCGTATTGCCAAATAGATTACAAAAAAATTTAGTCGATTGTGTACACTTGACATTTCTTTCCAGAAATATTAAAAGTCTTTTCTAACTCAAATTGTCGAATTTTACAGATATATTCTACTTAACGTATGTATCTTAAGGACAGCAGCATTTTACAATACCTTTTTAAACAGAATATTACACACAGTAGAAGTTGACAAAAATCTATTATTATTATTATTATATATAAGAAGAAGTACATAGTATATTTTTTCACGGAAATCAAAAGTATTGACTTTAATACATAAGAATACCTAATAGTAAGAATAATAATATTAGTAATAATTCAGAGCAAAACAAACAATTTATATTAGAAGTAAGCTATCTTAGTAGAGTCCTTGAAGAACCCATGTACATAATTATTATACATATACTCAGAAGAATGTGAAAAAATGATATTAGTGCAATTAAGGAAGGCAAATAAAATAGAGTTTTAATCTGAGCTTAAAACGCACTAATGATGATTTTTCAGCAAAATTTCCCCTATTTATCCCACATGGAAAGAAAACGGTTCTTACTTAGTAGATTTTTTTTTCGAGGAATCTAAGGTCTTGGTAATGGCAGAGAGACGGTTGCTTTGAAACAGAAATAATACCCAAGGGGGATACCGCATTTCACAGCTTTAATCAAATTTTAATATTCGGTTATCTTAAAGAACAGTTACATAATAATATATAAAGACAAACTAAATAGGAAAACAAAAAATAAAACAGGCCAATTTCGCAAAAGTTCCCTCATGTCAGCTCCCTAAAAAGAATACTACTAATACTAAAATTTTCTTTTTATATGCTTGTACGCTTGCAGACAGGTATTGAGCTCGTCTATTTTTCTGTTATGTATACAAACAAATGAATTATCTTTTCAATAAAATTTGGATTATCTTACAAAAAACTTCCTTACATACAGATAAGACTGCTAAAAAAATTGAAACTTCTTTGACTTATTGTGAGTTTTCAGTTTTAGGGTTGTCAGAACTATTACTATTATTTTATCATCTTTGATAGCTACCACGGGAGACATACATATTCTAAAATATTTTGTTTGAATAAACCACATTAAATAATTTCTTTGATGTTTCAGCTATCGAAGAAACATTTTCTGTAATTTTTAAAAAACCGAGAAGACGAGAATGCGTTAATCATACTTCGATATTTAAAAAAAAAAACGTTAAAACGTTGAGGACAATGATGTCATATTTCATAGTCCAAAGTTGTTGGATCGAAGATTCTCAAAGAGCTAACCCACCACTCGTAGTAAGCACGAGGCACGATCATTTTGCTACCCATGTGCCCAGACGTATCATCAGAATAATTGTGTACGTGTTCAATCAAATTATCACAAATTTCAGCACGTAATGAGAATTGCATTATTTTATTATCATAGCAGTAAAGAATCAGTGCAGTAATGGAATGCAAAAATCTGGAAAAGGCATACGTGGGGAAGTAGGTTAACCATGCAACGGAATTTGCGGGAGAGTAGATCACGTCAGATGTACAGGTCTGACTGAATATTTAATAAAAGAAATAAATACGAAAGAAAATGTGTGGTTTATCTGTGATGAGTACAGACTAAATTTAAGATGCATGAATGAAAAATTAGATAAGGTTATGGAGTGTTTTAAGAATGTAACTAAAATTTTTAAAGGTGAAATTAATGAAAAGAATAAAATGTTTGACAAAATGAGTAAAATTGAAGAGGACGTGATGAATAATAAGGAGAAATTTCTAAATGAAGTTATAAAAAAAAGAGTAAAACCGTCGTATGCAGAAGCTTTGAAGAATAACTCGGCAGTGTTAACTAAGCCAAAAAGTAAACAAGATTGCCAGGCTACAAAAAATTACATCACAAAGAATCTTGATCACATTGTGTGTAAAGTGAGTTGGGTTTATAAGAACCAGAATGGCGTTATTGCTATTGAGTGCAAAAGTATTGAGAAACAAGCACGTGATAAATTGAGTGAGTTGTATGAAATTAAAATACCTACTTACCGAAAGCCCAAAGTTACCATTGTTGGATTGAAAGATGAGTATCAAAATGAAGGAAAAAAAATTTAAACTAGGCTGGGACACATGTCTGGCATTCGAATGTATACATTGTACTCAGATGTTTTACTTTTGTGTAAAAATGTTTGCGTAAAATTCAAGTAAAAGTTTTCTTTCGGTAGAGGGAATAATACTAGATGATAATGAAAAAAGTTAATAGACAACTTGCAAATCAACTGTTCAACTGTCAAATTTTTCTAGTCCGAGAAGTTAACATACACATTATGGGTAAAAAACTTTCGAGTCTGCGTAAAAACTTTGAAGCCTGGGTAAAAACTTTCTAGTAAGACATACAGACCTAATGTCAGGGCTATAACCATAAATCGACTGAGTGTACAAAACCTAATACATGCTCGAGCTGCGCAGGTAGTCACAATTGGAAAGTATGTGATGCAAATTTCGAAAAATGTGCAAACTGTATTGAAGCGGTCCAAAAATTAAATTTCAAGCTAGACGTACTATAAATCATAATTCTCGCAGTCTTAAATGTCCAGTTTACGAAAGAAAATTGAAATTAGAGCGACGTAAATTGAATATTAGCAACCAAAGGAATGGAAATGTGCGTATATAAATATCCAAGGTTTTGAAGAATTATAATCTTTGTGTCACGAGGAAAATTTTGATATAATTACACTATCTGAAACGCATACTACCGATAAAATTCAAGGCAATGAAATAAAATTAAAACATTATTATATTGTTAGAATTGACTCAAAATCAAATAGAACAATTGGAACGGTATTATACATAAAAAACAATAATAATAATAGATCACGGGTATAACCAATTAATAGATGAACCAACGCGAGTGACAAACAATTCTAGAGCACTTATTGACTATATTATAACAAACTCTAATGGAGTACGTGCAAAAGTTAACAATCTTTATAAATAAGCGACCACAAAACAATTGAGATGAACATTAAAATAGGGAATAATAGAATTGAATTAAATATGATGAATCTGCATTTTCTAATGACCTTCTCGATGATTTCCATGAATGTGCGATGGTATTAGAAAATAAACTGGTATATATAACACAAAGATATATTAAAACTAAAATAATCAGTAGAGACCATAAGCCATGGTATAGTGAAAGCCTGAAAAATGAAATCATATAAAATAATACAATTCAGAAGAGCTAAGCTAAGCGGTACTCAAAATGACTGGAATTTATATAAGGAAATAAGGAATAAATATAAAGTTAAAATCAAACAAGCTAAAACTAGCTAATGTTTAGAGGGAAAATTTAGAGTAAGATGGGAGATCAAAAATGCATGTGGAAAATATTGAATGAGTTAGTATTTGGAGAGATAAATAACTGTGTGAAAAATTATATTAAATTTGGCAAGGAGACTATAAAGGAAGATTCTATAATCGCAAGGAAATTTAACAAATACTTTATTAAAAGTGTACAAGATATAAATAATAGTATTGCAGTGAAGAATTTTGATGGGAACTTACTTCAACCAGTAGAAAGTCGATTTAAGTTTAGACATGTTGATGTGCAAACACTGAAAATCCTTTGTGAAGAATTGAATAAGATAAAAGATGATAATAATATGAATATAACGGTGATACTAGACAACTACGAATTAGTAAGCGCAGAGAGAGGAGAATTTCCTAAAAATGTTGGGAAAGTAATGTACAACCAACTATGGAATATATTAAAGAAAATGAAATACTAGTACAGCAACAGTCAGGCTTCAGGAGTAAGTACTCATGCGAAATGGCATTAATCTGGATGATATCAGAGTAAAACAAATTTATGGATGAAGGATCGATAATAATAGCGGTATTTCTTGATTTTAGGCGAGCCTTTGAAACAATCGACAGGAGCATATTAATATCAAAATTAAATAATTGCTGAATTAAGAACGTAGAGCTGAATTGGTTCATAAACTATTTGAAAGATAGAAAACTGCATACGAAATTTGGCAAATCATACTCAGAATCTGAAGATGTTCTTATAGGAGTTCCACAAGGATCTATACTAGTATTTATAGAAAATGTTAGTGAATGCGAAAGAATAATGAACGTAGAACTTAAACGCTTGATACAGTGGTTGGACATTAATAAGTTGAAGCTTAATATAAATAAGTCAAAATGTATGGTATTAAGCTGCAACACGAATGTGACGATTAATGTTAGGGAATTAATCGAATTTTTCCTCCCCCCGAGTGTCTATCATCCACGAAAAGTGATGCAAATTGGAGCATGCTAGCGGCGTGAACACTGGGGGTTTGTTCTACTGCATTTAACGCTGTAAGTTCTACCTAGTGGCACCACAGACAGATAGTAATCGCACCACAATCAGAAAAATTCAATCAATCCTTTCGTCCAACTGTTGGAGTGCTGTGGTTTGCCCTACTGAAAATAGCAGTCAAATGCGCTATCGCATTGTTGTACCACTCTTAGAGACCCGTATTATCATGAACTAGTATTTTCATACAACACGTTCAGTCGTTCTTACTGTTAAAAGTGACGCCATCAGCATATCGCTAGATAGGGGAAATGAGCCAGATCTCACATTAATTAAAAATTTTATTCCAGTAATTCCTGTATTCTTTATATTCTAAGACTAATTAATATAATAAGTCACAAGACTTTTTAAATTGAGTAATCATGTAGAGTAAGGATTAACAGCCTGCTTCCCTTTCCCTTACCTACAGTATCGTTGTTTAATCTAGCTAGCTATAACTAAGATATCTGACCATGAGACACTTAAAATTCAAATACTAACTGAAAATAGAACTGTGAGAAAATAATTAGAATTATTAAATATAGTAAAGAAATATTTGATAACAAATTAGTAAGTGAGGGTCTCGACAACCTCTAAATGTGTGAGGAACTATCCACTAAATTCAATAACATGATAGTTGCACGAGACAAATGACTGTATATAAAATAATTAAGGATAAAACTTGTGAATGGTATACAAGTGAATTGGAAAATTTAAAGCAAGAGAAGATTAGGACATACAGAATTGTGGTCTATGGGAATGACATGAATGATTGGATTTATTACAAACTTGTTAGAAATAGATATAAGCGTGAAATACTAAGTGCAAAAAACTCATACATAGAAAATCAGGTAGAAAATAACGCAGAAAGGCCAATGGAAAATATTAAAGACAAAAGTGCTTAATTCTAAAAGAAGTAGTGACCTCAGAACTGTTGAGTTCTTTGATGGGCAAGTGTCAGAGCCATTAGAAATTGCAGACAAATTTAATGACTATTTCGTTAATAGTATAAAAGATTTACATATAGTACATCTATCCAAGCTGTGGAGTGCATTTTACTACAGTTGAATATATGAATATGAGGCAACACTAAATAAGACTGTGTTTGACTGGAAAAGGGAGTTAGATGCTGGTAAAGACAGTGATTGCGTTTTTTCTTTACCTTAAACGAGCTTTTGAAACGTTGGAAAGAACCGTACTGAAGAAAAAATTATGGTTATTTGGTATTCAGGGAGTGGAACATACGTGGTTTAAATCATATCTCCATGGTAGACAGCAAAGAACCAAAGTAAACAATGTCCTATGAAGTGCTGTGGAGGTTAGTTGGGAGTACCTCAGGGATCCGTTTTGGGTGTTATTCTTTTTGTGATGTATATTAACGATATAGTATCGGTATTGAAGTTTTGTGGATTATCCCTATTTGCTGATGATACTTTGATATATATTAGTGGGTGGAATATTAATGAGATGGTTAGAATGTTAAATGAGGATTTACTAAATTTGAGTGAGTGGTTGATAATGAACCAGCTAAAATTGAATATTTCTAAATTTAAGTTTATGAAGTTTAATATAAGTGATGATATAGTATTGATGGTTGATGGAACAGAACTGGAATGTGTTAAAAATTTTAAATATCTGGAGTGTTGTTAGACAATAAGCTAAAATTTAAGAACCATGCAAATAACATATGTCTAAAAAGATAGGTTTTCTGAAAAGGATAAGACAGTACTTAACTTTAAAAACTGCAATATTGCTCTACAATGCATTGATTTTACCACATTATTTATATTGTTCAACACTGCTGTATGCGTGTTCAAGTGAAATTAAGGTAAGGCTACAAATATTTCAAAATAGAGCTATGCGGGTAATTTTGAGATGCAGTGTATACACGCCAGTCTTGAGTATGCTAAACACTCTAAAGTGGATGAAAGTTCAACAAAGACTTACATGCGACGCAATGATTTTCATATTTAAAATGCATCTCGGTGTATATTTAAGAGAAAACTTACGTTATGTTGCTGAGTCACAGCCTTATAACCTTCCTCATGGCAGTAACTTTAAACTGGAGAGGTGGAACCGAACGAGCACGCAAAACTCGATTATGTATAAGGGTTTGCAATTTTTTAACGGTTTACCCAGCCAATTAAGAATTGAATGAAAAATTGACATATTTAAGAGATAATTATGTGAGTATGTAAAAAGTAAAGTTTAATGATTTGTATGAATGAATTGAAATTAGCCAAACTTTTAATATGTAAATATTTATTATATATCAAGAATTTATTTGGAGCTGTTATTGTAAGAGTCTTATATTTGACTAATAAAGAAGTAATAAATAAAATAACTATATTTAACCTCTGCTCATCGGTTAGCCCAAAGTACCATAGAAACCGTTCTACATTAACAGGGTCTTAAATGTTTGATTATTATTTAATCTCTACCGTGTTTCCGAAAATTAGAATCATTCAAATAGAAGCTGGCTGTCTATTTAAGCACCGAGACAGGTTTTAAGCTTAACATAACGTTGATCAAAGATCCCAGTTCGATATTATAGGCACTAACAGACTATTGTAGAATGTTAGGCCAGGAACAACAAAGCACAAGGGATTTAGTAGTGAAGAATAATTAGTAGGTATTCAAAGAAAATCGCGGTATGAAGAACGCACACAACTCCGAAAAATCATACAGTTGAATGACACTCAAAGAACGACACAAGTGGTGGAATTTCTTGAGAGACGGTTCTAGCCAGTTAGGAAAACAATAATATATTTATTCTTTCAAAAAAATTTATTTAAAAAATAAGTTCTGGAGGATCATTACCAAATAACAATTTCCATGATATTGGAACAGTTAATTTAAAAGCTTGCTCTCCTTTTATACAGTTTCCAAAAAGTTCATACAGTTGATTAAGCTCTCCAATTAAGTGACCCGCATCTGAGGAATTATCACCTTCCGAAACATATTTAAATAGTACGAGCACCTGAAAGTTCATATTGGAGCACGTTTCAAACAAATTTCGGGCATTCCCTCCTCCATGTATAACAGTATCAGCAAACTCCTTCCATGTAATCTTACTTAATTGACCAGCATAAGCACTCTTAAATTGGTCGTTGCACATATAACCGAATGGAGTGGATTCTACATGGTGCTTCTCATATGCATGACTACTGGCTAAAATGATTATCTTAAGGATTTTGTTGTCAACGAGGAACTGTACTATGTCTTTATGGAAATCTTTTATATATTGAGGTACAAGCGGAGAGCGTATTTGAAACACGATTAATTTTTTTTCACAATCGCAGAAAACTTCAAATGACGTAGTTTTACTTTCCTGGTCATGATTGTATGCTGGCGGTCCAAATACAGGCATCAGAGCAGGGTGCCAACCGGATCCAACTCGTTTAAGGGATAATGAAGCTACTATCAAGTCCACTGATAACTGGGCGACATTTCCGACACCAATGCTTGGTATTATCGCTGTGAAATCAGTGAATTCATATTTTTCTTTTAGCACTATCATGACGAATCCTAATTTCTGCCTGACGGCTGCCGGTGACAGTTTCAGTTTATTTATTTCATTTTCCAAAATAAAATAAAAGCGTCACATCACACGTCAAAAATAACCAGTGCTGCCGATCAGGGGGCCTATTCTTGAATAACGAATGGTTTTAACGTATTCGTTATATAACGAATGGTTGATAACGAATCGTATACACCGTTCGTATTCTTGAACCTCTTCGTTATAAAGTCGAAGTGGTGAAAAAGTATTTCAACATAACGAGTGTGGTAAGATTAAATCTGTCAATTTACAAATTGGATATCGTCAGCTGTTTCATATTTTAAAATATAATTTGTAAAAAATGGCAAGCTTCAGTGAATTGTCATTATTGTTTGGTCCTGAAATCGTTAAAGAATCTATGGACTATCAATTACGTCAATAGTTAATCAATTCCTGCACCCTTAATTCAACGCTGGATAGAAAAAAAGGTTGCAGGAGGACCTCCACCAGTGCCATGCAAATGTTTTTTATGCCGCAACAGATTTTCCTTTTACCACACATTTTTATCCTGCCAAATCTGGACTGGAAATTTTCTATTACCTTTGTTTCGAATATAATATCATAAAAAAACTTTTCTAGTTCTTTTGTGCTTCGGGTATGGAAATTAATACTGATTTCATTTTGCCACAATTCCGTGGCATCTTTTGAACTGAAAGAGTTCTCATATTTACCAAATCTCAGTTTCTGGTTTTCCTTTAAAAACTCAATTAGTTTAGTTTTTTGAGCATATGATATTTTCGCACATCTTTTATCTCCCATTATCACCCATAAAGTAGCAGCTGATTCACTCTTCGTTTGGGATAACGAATGGTTGAACCCACTCGTTAAATAACGAAGGGTTTGCGTTCGGTATATAACGAATGCGGATTTCAAGAATACGATTCCGAATGGTTTTGACAGTATAACGAATACGGAATCTGTCTTCGTTATTCAAGAATAGGGCCCCAGAGCTTCCAAATTCCAAGAGGTTATTTGTAAAAATATCCGCCAGGGCGCGCTTCTCCATCTAAAAGCCCAAGCTGTATGTATGAATGTAAGCCGCTACAGACGCTCAAGCAAATCTTGCGACTTGTGCATGGCCCCGTCGCGTGTGTAGCGAATGTGGGAACTAGTGTTGAGAGAGGATGAATGAAATCTGCCGAAACTATTGCAAGCAGAACTTATGACTTTGCTAGAACTGAACTAGACAAAGTCAGATATTAACTTTTGCCTCCATTCTCAACAAATTTTATTCAAACTTTAATTCATTTCTAGGCGTACACTCTGCACTTTTTAAAGATGAGAGGCATTCGCGGGTAGGAAGAATACCGAAATGCTACTGCAAGTAAATAGCTTCGGCCATTTTGAAATTGTGAAATTTCTGATCGGACGGCTGTAGTTCTCTAACTGCGATTTGAGATGATAATATACTAATCAAATTATCATTGCGTGCTGTGTTTGTTGTTTATATCAAAAAACTGTACCTTGTTGAAGCACGTACACAGCTAAACTCGGTATTCATATAAGGAACTACAGAGGTGCAAAATTATTGTCATGACAAATATGGGCACAAAAGTTCGCAAATTTGCGCCAGCTGCGTAACAGCTACGTGTACGACGGCCTTATAGCAAAGTCGTCAGGTCTGCTTACACACAATAGTTTTGTTCGATTTCATTCATAGCAGACTTCAGTCTCAACTCAAACTCTGACTTTGAAGTTAAAAAAAAATTCTCTCTAATCCTTTTGTTGTTGTAAGAGAAATAGCATCTAGAGAAAATTTATGGAAATTATAGCGTGAATTTGTGATACAGTTATTGTTTATGTAAAAAACTAAACTACGTAGAGCAACATTATTGTGCTGGCACGTCTCAGTGTAAGGGGAGGAAATTCCCAAGGTAAGCAAAAATTTCGCTTGTATTTTGGGCATGTAATTCTACACGAAAAATAGTTGAAAGTACGATTCAGAGAACACAATACTCTCTCTCCTCTCTCTGTTTTTCCTATAAATATACATTATATATACATTAGTCACAGAATTACGTCACAGTCTATCAGCAGCAATATGTCAATATTTTATATACCTTGGGAAATTCCTTCTTTCCTTGAAAATTTCGTGTGTGGGAAGGCCATTATGATGATGTGTCAGTTCAGATGTCAGACTTGTTATGTTAAATAAGAAAATTCATCTAATTTGACTAATTTTACCTATAAGGATTGTATAAAAATTACCAAATATGCCTCGAAGTAGTGAAGTATTTGTCCTTCCAGTTGGGCCTTCTGAATTATGTTTTGATAAAAATGAGTTCATGAAGGTATACACATGATATAAATCAATTGATCTTAACACTAAAAGTCTTTATACAAATTCTAGAAGACATTTTCCGTGGATGACTTCTTACATGAACATAGAAATGTCGCTTCGCTAGAAGTTATGCGAGATGATTTGGGTTTATACCTAAAGGTATTGCGATCTGCAATGATCGAATTAATAAATGAAGATTATGGAGATTTTGTAAATTTGTCTGCAAACTTAATGGGCTTAGACGAGTTTATGAAGTCAATTCAGAAGCCACTTCAACGTCTTGAAGAAGATATATTAAATATAAAAATAGTTCTTGACGATAACATAGATGAAATAAGAAGAAATCTGGAAAATAAGAAACTACTAAGGTCTTCCAAGGGCAATCTGCGAAGTTTAACAAAAGTTCATAAGAGCACAAGCAAATTAATGGAATTACTAGGTCACTTAGACGATTGCCTGAATCCAGTATTATTAGAGCGGGCAAGTTTGGAACTTATAAAATTGAATTTCAGCTCGCAGTTTTGTTCAAAGTTTTTAGAAGAGTCTCAGATTCTGTGCATTAAAAAGCTCCATCAAGAATTGTTAGACAAATTAAAAGTATATTTTCTTAATGCCCTTAATCAAGGCACAGATAGCTTGGAACAGAGTTTAAGAATCTACGGAACATTGGATGAATGCAGCACTGCAGAGGAAGTTTTTCGAAATGAAATAGTAAGCAGTTACATGAACAAAGTAATATCTGAAACAGCTTTGCAAAACTCACCGCAGGGCTTGACGAGTATATATAATCAAATTCTAAACTTTATACCACTTCATATGAAAGATATACTCCTACTGACACATCACGGAGGAAAAGTTAAAGGCTTCAATTTTTTAATAAATAGTTTTTGGAAGGTCGTCCAGGACAGAATAAAAACAAATATGACATCAATATTTGCTCCTGGAAATCCTGACTCCTTTTACATGAAATATAAAGCTACTCATGATTTTTTATCAAAAATTAAATCTACGTTGAATGACGAACAATTAATAAAAAGTTTTGAAAGTAATGAGCAATTCAAAAGCTTCCAAGCTCGATGGAATTTACCAGTTTATTTCCAAATTAGATTCCAAGAAATTGCAGGTACTTTTGAAAATGTTTGTAATCAATCATTGAACGATGTCACAATGAATACATCCTACGGAGACAAAAACCCAATTCGAATGGCATACGCTAATATTTCAAAATGTTGGGAAAGTGGAGTTTATATAGATAGACTTTTTCCAAGATTTTGGAAGCTTACTTTACAAATTATATCTAGAACATCTCGCTGGATTTCTGAATTCCTTAAAGCTATAAGAATTAAAAATGCAAACTTTGATAAGATTGTCGTCTATATTTCCTTGTATTGTGATGCAATAGATTTTAAAAAGCAATTATCAAGCGTTCTTGTATTAGCGCGTGATAATCTTCCAAATGAACTGCGACCACATAGTACAATTCTTGAAAACTGCATGGATGATTCCAGTTGCGAAGTGGATAATCAAATAGTTGCTATCGAAAACTTACTAACTGAGGAAATTATTTCTAAAAGTTTGATTTATATTCGACAAGTTAATGATATTCCAAGGCTGTACAGAAAGACAAATAGAGATATACCTAATAAACATTGTTCATATATTGAACAAATGATGGAGCCCATGATTAGTTTTCGCAACAATAATAAGAAAATTAACGATGAGAAAACCAGAGAAATTTTAGTCAAAGCTTTTTCCAGTATTACGACAAAGTAAGCATTTAATATTTGTTACCTTTTACATTTTTACATACTGCACCACTGCACTTGAAACAAATTTATTGCGGTGAAATATTACATATTTGTGTTTCGTGGTAATTAATTACTTACATTGGTTGTAACTAATTTTCTGTACGTTGTGTTATTACTTCAATAATAGTGCTAACTCATTTATTGTCATACTCTGTATTCTTTTTTTCATTAATTCTTTTGAATTTCGATGCCACACTTTACTCAAAATTTTACATCTTAGGGAAGCTGGCGAAAATGATTTATGCTTTGGCTTCTTAATATTTTTTTCCCTGTTGAATTAAGACAAAACTCAGAGAACTTTCTGTATATTTGAACATCTAATTTGGCCAAACAATAAAATATGTTGACGGGAAAAATTCTTTTGCAATTTCCTTATCTCTATATATTTTAAGACTTGAATACTATTCCAAATGATTTTTCGACTATACATTTTCTCCGAAAGCCTGATTTCAGCTACTGCAAACTTTGAAATGGTAAATCGCTGTCACCCCAACTGCGATAACGTTTCAGCATTTTCACTAGAAGTTAACAAGGCAATTTTAATAACATTGGGGCCCCGAGCACTGTTATTAGTAAATGTTTTGTTTGTAATACATATTTTCTTGCTCTTTGTTGGCCCGGGCGGGTCATACACTAAGAAGGAAGTGGAAAATAAGGTGCCTGTATATTCCAATTTGGTTTATACGAGTAGGTAATGCGGCAGTAGAACTTATATGAAAAATTGCGTGGAAAATTTGTAGCCATCTAAAACCTAATTAACAATCAAGTTAACATCAATGTCATGCATGTAATAGTTTTAATATTCTTCATTTTTCTGTTGCCTTAGTCTGTCTTTGAATTGCATTTAATGTGAGTTTGAATTAATTCTAGATATTATACAGCAGTTGAAGATGTTTTAACATCTGTACAAAAAACCGAGGAATCACTTCGAAGGCTAAAGAATCTACGGGAAAAGACAACAACAAGTTTATCTGCAACTTCAGATCGTTCTACTTTATCTGATGATGATAAAATCCGTTTACAGTTACAGGTTGATGCAATATACTGGGTAGAAAGTGTAGAAAAATTTCAAATTCAGCGAACAGATGTACAAAAATTAACAGATTTAATTAGTTTAGTTGAAGATGTTACAAGGATAAAAATCAGAAATAAATAGTTTATAATAATACATTTTTCTTTTAATATAATATAAAACCAGAACGTTTACTTTTTTAATATAAATGTGAATTAAGGCAGGGCAATTATATCCAAAATCTGATGTAGTAAGTATTCAAATATCATAGGATAATAGCAAATTTGGGTCCAAATTTGGTGGCATCTCTCAATAGTTCAGTAAAAACGAGCTTTCACACAAGTAGAAGATTATATGCGAGTAAAAGTAAAATGATCAAATATGAACTAAAAACTTCCTAATTGCACATTTCGATTTCAGGTTTCTATCGGAATTTTGTAAAAAGAATTATCAAAGTGAAATAAAATTGAAAGAGGTATGAGATGCGATAATTAAAAGAAGTCAAATTGGCGAAGAAGAGTTTTCACCGATTTTAAATTAAATAAAAAATTAATGAATACTCTGACCAATAAAGTAAAAAATTAATAATCATGACAGAAAATAACAAATACCACTTTTTTCTTGTTCTGCTTTGTATGATAAAAGGCAACTCGAAATGTGAAATAATTAAATTAATCACATAACTTTTATTTAAATCGTGAGAATTCAAGAAATTTAAAAACTCGCTCTTAAGCGTTAAAAAATTTCTTATTCGTTAAGTAGAACTCTCCTCCTTCAGATATTATCAATTTCCACCACTGTCTGATAAATGGTCTTCGTATCTTGTCAAATTTCATGAATTTTAAAAACATTTAGTAGGCAAGGCACACATTTTGTACATTTCTGCTCACCCATTGACCCGATAGCCATTTATTGGCTGACAGATAAATGCAATCAAAATTATAAATGATTTTGCCATTTTTCTCTGGCAACCTCAGGTGAAACAACTTTAAGAAAAGGAAACAAAAGTGCAACATAAAAAAAAAGGAAATTAGCAATCCAATCCATTTATATACATACGTTCAGTGATTTACACCTACTTGGAACTACTTTTCTTAGTTTATTAATTTTTTAACTAAAATTAACTTTCTGCATCTTCCTTCATCATTTGTTCTATTAATCGCTTCCGCTCTTCTGCTTGTCGCATATTTCGCAAAACAAGACTTTCGTAATCTAGATCAGTGATGGTTGCTGATGTTTTGCTTCTGCATTTATCATTTGAAGGCGGAGCTCCAACCCATTCTAGAGTAAGAGAATTTGTAAGGTTTCCCTTTTCGTAAGCAACAGCCATCTCTCCAGCCTCTTTAGTTTTGAATTCCACTAACGCACTACCATTTTTCTTTGGTGACATTACTAAAACAACTATTTCACCATACTTTTTCAGAAATGTACGTAAAGCTTCCTCATTATATCCTCCATTATTTCCGTCATTCTTAGCTGATTTCCATTTGATTTTTATTCGATGTTGAGAAGAATCAAAAGCTGAAATAGTAAAGAATTATATATACAATGTAAATATGTATGTAAAAATGCCCGCTAGCCAAACTGGAGTGAACAGATAGACTGACTGACATACATAAAAATACTTACAATAATTTTCCTGTCTGAGATTTTCTTGTCGCAATTGCTGTCGCATTAATTCCTGTTCTTCTTCCAATAATTTGTTACCTTCCTTACGTAATCTTTCTATTTCTTCTTTGAATCGTTCTTCGTCTGTTTTTCCAATTTTGTAAGAATAATTTCGGCCCAAGCTACCGTTTGCTTCTTGTTCACGCCTTTCTAAATCTGCTTTAAGTTTTTGTCTTTTGCTGTCTAATTGTTTATTTCTTAACTCTGTTTGCCTTTTAGCATTGAGAATCTTATCAAATGCTGCTCGAGCGGAAGAGTCCGTTAAAATTTCAAGTGCTTTGGATAATTCATGAAAAAGTTCAGCTGCTTTGGGATTATCAGGATTTTTATCTGGATGGCAACTTAACGCCTTCTTACGATAAGCTTTACGAATCTACAATTGTTAAAAATAATATATTACTCGTTAACTGTTTAAAAGGTCGAATTGAAAATGAACCTTAACACAAGTCAGTTATGTTGGTGTTAATTGAGGTTTTGCACGGAAATTTAGTGTTCATCGATAACTGAAATTTTTAATAATGTTGTTAACGAGACATAAATGCCTCTTTCTACTCTACAAGATATTATTAACTCAATGTTAGGATTACTGTCAATTTTGTTCGTAAGAGCCTTACTTTTATTGATGTTTGTTACTCTATAATACTATTCAACTTTGGAGGTGCCCAGCGTTCTACCAGTTTAGCTTAAATAAGACGTTATTTACCCTCCACTTACTATTCTCAATTAACTCTTGTTATACTGTTTAGGTTCTAGTTATATTCAACTCTGTATTTATCTTAATATTTCATGGGCTCATACCGGGGTATTTTAATAAATAAATTTTGAATGTAATCTTGTAATCATGTACCTTAGATTGATTTTAGAATAAAATAGAATAGAAAACTCATTTATTTTTAACCCCGGCCACAGGGCCGTCCTAAAACTTTGAGTATCTCGATATTACAATAGTATACATTGGTAGATTCTTAATTGATAGAAAAATACCCCACTTAGTTTTTTAAATGTTATTAGCGATTCCAAACAGTGTAAATTTTTAGTAGTGTCAAGATGTTGTTACCTAGGGTTCCTACTCAAGCAAGTATATTTTTCTATGTGGTGTCATCATTTAGAGCAATTTATGTCTAGTATGAATTGTTACTCTAGAATCATACTTAAAATAAAGAATCCAACGAAGTCTGCACCTTAGGCAGGGATACATAAATAAATGTTTTTTCGATTTGCGCACGGTGTAAAAATTAATTCTTAATCCACATTCTAATGCATACTGCTTACCTCAACCTCCGTAGCATTCTGGTCTACATCTATCAGTTCATAAAAGTTTATATTTGTGTATTTTTTTATATCAACCATCTTAAGACATCCCCATATAAAAGTTCGCGCTTGCAAAAATTGCCGGAATAAACCTTAGACTATAGGTCTGTCTGTTTACTCGAAAGTTTTTACTCGGTGTAAAAACTTTTACGCATTATTCTATATTCTAAGGAATAAACCACAACCTCCTACAATTGACAAACAAAACTTTTACTGTCAGAGCGATTCTTCTTCTTTTCCTTCAAATCAAGCGAGTATATCACATAAGGCCGTGAAACATTGGGCACGTTCACTGCCACCGAAATAGTGACTTTTTGTCGACTACGAGTACTACCGAGCGTTCACTCCGCCAAATTTGACAGTAAACGACTACGCTTGACTACGGCTATCTTTCACTCCGCACTTTGAATGTACCAAATAGTCGACTACATTCGACTACGCTCAGGGGGATAGTCGATCGTAGTCGGTGTGACAGAACTACACTACGCAACGACTACGCTACCAAAGTGGCAGTGCACGCGCCCATTGTCTCAGCGTACACGTTGCCGGTATACTTAAACGTTATGTCTACTTAAAGGTTTTAAACACAGTGTAAATTCCTTGTAGATTACATAAATCATAAATACAAGAAATGTTTCTGAAATTTATTCATGAAAAAATTAACACTGAACCAACAGCTGCACTGGTTTGAGATACAGCACCATACTAAAGATTTACCACCTTGCCACAGATTAGATATATACAGATATCCAGCTTAGAGCAATCAACTGAAAAATTTCTGACTTCAAATCTGGAATTACCCCTGCATGTTACCACTAATATCCCTCGGATTATTTAGAGGGTATTTCATTGATATTCCATCGTCGGGAAAAGAGATAGTCATATAATTCTCAAATGATTTTGACAACTGCAAACGTCTGTCATTAACAAAGTAAGGCACATTTATTCAAATTAAATCTGAAAAAGTATATCTAATCTGTGACCTTGCGATCATGATACAGTGTCGTCGTAATTGCCGTGTCGGCACCATTGTGTTTCGGCCTAAATGCATGTGACAGATACAAATGCAACTTCAACTTCGACTGTGACTGCGACTGAAACTAACTCTGCTCAAAGAGCAAAGTTGGTGTTGGCTGCGACCAACTTCAGTTCAATCACAGAAGTCGGGACTTCTGGTAATTGTTCAAGCAGTTGAAGCTTTAATTTAATTACAAATTTCACCTCCGCGTCGACTTCGACTTAAAATCAGGTCCCAGTCGACAGATAATTCGTAATTGTAATTAGTGTAATCCGGCCATATGTTACGATGGCTCTATGCTAGCACTGTGGTTCTGCCTTTAAAAATTTGACAGACTTGACAAGCTAACGATAGTCGCAATTTTGGCAAGTCTTGTTGTTGTTATTTGGTTTCGATTTGTATAAACGGATCATTGATGTCTCCGTGCTACTCTTTATTTTCAAGAAAACAAGATTTATTTGAAATAATTTATTATCATTGAACAAAATGATCATAATAAAAATATTCTCCAGTAATCTGACTAATAAAGTTTTCGCTTAGTGGGCTTTTTATCTTAACTGCGCTAATTCAATTGCCATTGACATTTGACGAAATTTTCCTTGTACTTTGTTTATTTGATTTTGGTGATTCGTTACGATTTTAAGAGCAAAAATAGGGCAGTATTCAAGGCCGACATGCATCGCAAAAGAATCTATCCAAAAATCCTTAATTCAACTGAACTTTTATTCGATCGACAATATACGGATATAGACACAATAGTTCGCAATAGGCTCCAAAGTGCATCACAATACATCGAACGGATTGAGCTTGAAACTGTTTTAGAAGGCCACAATGGTTGCGTAAATTGCCTGGAATGGAGTGATGATGGAAGGTAAATAGTTTACAGATAAATATAAATTATTTTAAATAACAGAAAGACTTCTTCGATTGATTTAATTGCACTTGTATGTGCTCGAAACAAAAAAAAATGTCCTGGAAGTTTTGAGAATTGTTTTTTTTCTTTATCTAGACTAATTAGGAGCGTCTTTCGATATGGAAAAATTGAATAATTTTTAATTATTCGTGTTTATCGCATACAAAAATTGTGTCTATACTTTTCGGGTTTGGCTGTAAACTTCATACATTTTAGAAAGATACATTTATCGAAATTTGCTATAACTTTCATGCTCTTTTCGACTTAATAATTTCAAAAGTTTTTTAATTTAATTTAGTTTATATGTATTAAAACACTTCAATTAAAGCAACCAATAGATCTTGCTATTACGAAACATTTTATGTGGGTACATATCTCGGTTTTACATATTTTGAACGTATCGACTTTTGAAAAAACAGTCCTCAATTTTATTCTATTTGCTGTTTTGGAAAAGTTCTATTCTATTCTATTCTAAGTTCGTTGGACGAAAATATTTTTCTTTATTTATATAAAAAAAGTACCTGGGTATAATTATAAAGACTTTATTAAAAGACCCTATTAAATTCCACGCCCACGGTAGTTACATAGATAAAAAATAGATACCTTATTAACACAACATCGACGAAATTGGTAAAGCAACCAAGGAAAAATCACTTAATCTACATATAATGTAGTTCAAAATGTTTGTGTAAGTCTAGAATTAAAAAATTAAAAACAAAAAGGAAAAGAAAACAAAACTAGTGTTACATTGAGTACAAGTCAGCTCTAATATATATGAGAATTAACGAATTTATGACTTCTATTTCAATATATATTTTTATATTTCAACCAATTAAATTATTAAGTTGCATTCAGCATTTCTTTCGTACCCAACGTACATAATAGCCTAACAAAGTTGTAAGTCTTGTCAGGAATTAAAATTTCGCAATATTTTCGTTTTCAGTGCTTCCTTTATAGTAGTTAATTTTTTAACTATTACGCAAGAGTCTGAATAATTAAATATAGTTCTGCAAATAATGAAATAGCTTAGAAGACTAAAAGAGAAAACCACTTCCTATTTAGTGCATATGAGCCCATTTTTGACTCGTTATTGTCTGCTTCTGCAGCTCCTTATTTAACTCGACGATATTTGATCATATGAATTCAATCAATCTGCGCTTACAGGTAAATATGTTTTACTAAGAAACATCTCAATTATCTTGCTTCTGGAGGATTTGAAACACTGTCAAAAAAATGTGTATATTTTTTGGGGATGTCGCTACGCATAATATATATTCTTAAACAGAGTATGAAAGTGTGACATCACTTCGTGTATGTTTGTAGCCTGAAGATTTTACAAGAAAAGTAGAATCTACAAATGTATATGTGAGACATGACATGAAAATTTGGACTGAACCCATTCATTTGACTGAATAAATAATGCAACTAATAATACCAACAATATGGTGACTAATGCAAAATTTTATATAACTTTTTCAACTTTTCTTAAATATGTGATTTCTAAAACTTTTTCAGTAAAAACTTCCATGATAATGTTTATATCAATTTCGATAAACTTCCACTTCGTAGCTTTAGAAAATTTAACTTAAATGATGCTATTCAATAACAAAGTTATAAATGGGAAGACTAATATACTTCTTTTCATAAGGCTTGCACATAACAGTATATTATGTATATTAAGAAAGTTTTTTTTTATTTAATAGGAACCAAAACTATTTCTACCTGGACGAACAAGAATGCTTACCTTCCAGACCCTAAATATTTTCATTCATTATACGCTAAATAAAAAATAATTGTATTAAAAAAAATGTAACTTAGAAATTTAACAATATAATATAAAAAGTGTATATTTCGGAATTTGTTAATTTAAAAAAATAATTAATATTTTTAGATTACTGGCGTCTGGTTCTGATGACTTTCATGTTATGTTATGGGATCCGTTTCGGAGAAAAAGGATTTATAATCTTACTACTCCACATACCGGAAACATGTTTTCTGTGAAGGTATGTAAAATACAAAATTAAATTGTATAAAGTGGCGTAAGTTCAACTATATTATTGAGGTATTGTTTACCGCAAGCAAAGAAAAAGTATTATATAGATGAAAACTACGCAATGTTTCATCAAAATACCTAATATATACTTCCAAAGTCAATAAGACAACGGAGGTACTATTAACTTGAAACGAATCTGTAAGCTGGATATCATTCAAATTACTATTAATCACTTTTAATTCAGCTATTGGAGGTTGCTTCGGCTTGAGTCGATCCAAGTTATATAATTTCACCCCAAAAGTTTTCATAATATGTACCTGTTAATATAAAGTTTTATATGTAACGTTTCAAGTTTGTAATGGAAAATGACGAAAAAATTCAATTTAAAATTCACCATAGATGTTTAATCTGACAGTCATGTGGAACAATGGTCTTCTTCTTAGTAAGTTTAAACTTTGTATTATTTCTAATTTCACAACTGTGGTAAAATTTACACAGCTGATTTAACCCCATTATACATAGAAAAAAATTACTTAAAGAGCCTTACCTTCCCCTTTACTACTAAGTTGAATAGTTTTACCATCGTTGGAAATATAACGAAACAAGCGCAAGCTTATTGGAAGACCATGTTCCGTAAAAACAACTGTTCAGATACTGGACTAGTTCAATAAATTCTAGTTTTGCACGGGTGAAACTAACTTGGGTAAGCATTACTGTCGTGATGTTTTTATGGAGTCAGTGCTGATTAATCATTAAAATTTCAAAATATATTACTTAGTACGATAAATAAAAACGCTCGCCTTGTTTGTACTTTTTTAATTTTTTAATATAGCAATTAAAAAAAATTGCATCAAAGGTGGTTCAATCGTCACAAACTCACCTCAATTTATCGCAAAATTGAAAATGAAGCAAAGTTATTACAATAATTAATTAAAGAGCGTATTTTACGAGCTGCTGTAGACAACTTTCAAATTTTCTTAGTCAAAGCTGTATTTGTAGTCTGTATATTCTTGACGCAATAATCCTTAGCATAATTGTTCGTAATTTTTTCAATAGAAAAATATGAACTCATTCAGAAAAGCTAACATTTATTATAGTGAAAAACTTTGTTCGTGGCTTGGAAAGCATGTATAGATTCGGGGACTAGGTTGCACTAAAAATTACTCATACATAAAGTAGAAAATTGTTCGGTCCACTTTACATAAGTATGTTAGTAATCCACATATAAAATTTTTCCCGAAAACAAATCGGAACTACATATTCTATCTTCATCTTATTTCATTCGAAATTGCTTACAGAAAACAAACTCAGTATAAATGTTGTCAGTCACGTCAATATTTGTTATACATATTTGTAAATCCGATTTTGATTTTGGGGATAGGGAATCACTTAAAACTGTGCCATCAATTTCCATAGGAACATATCTCACACTAAGTCTATGTTATGTCAGTGTTTAGTGTCGACAGTGGTATGCAGCAACCAAACACTAAATGCCTATTTGCTGTTTTTATGAAAATATCTTGTGCATAAAAATGATCTTTGAGTAGAATTATATATCTTATTAACAAAATTATTACAAGAAATACAGGCAAGCTGTAGCATGATTACAATTCTAAACTGTGCTAAGCTTTAGCTGAAATAATCGTGGTGTTTTAAATAAAATTTGTTCTAATTTTTTTGAATAAGGTAGGTATATAAATTAGACTCTCATTGTTAAGCTAATAAATAATAATTTAAGCTTTAAGCTGAGTTACATTTATTTATTAGTTACTTTTCCGTACATTCTATTAGTGATAACTTTTCTACGGCTTGGGAAGTATTTCCCGGGGTTTGGGCCAAGGCAATTGAAAAATTTTGTACATTGAAATATAAAGCACTTATATAGCACTTTTGTTTCTGGAAAATATTTTATGTCTACTAGATAAATGGTCAGTTAATAAAGTCAGTAAAGTCTTAAATCAGTTATAAATTTTCTGTTATGTTTTATTTTAAGTTTTTTAATGTTAAAATAAATCAAAGATTAAGAGTTTTTTTTTTATTTATATGACTTTAACATTTAAATGTATTTCTTTCAGTTTCTTCCTAAAAATGGGAATTCATTGATTGCCACGGGTGCAGCAGATAAATGTATATTTGTCTTTGATATTAATAGAAATAATGAACCCATTTGGAAATGCGATTGTCATTGGTCTAGAGTTAAAAGACTTGCTACTGCCCCGGATATGCCTTTTATTTTTTGGTCAGCTGGAGAGGATGGTAATGTTTTGTAAGTAGATTTAATTGTAGTCGGGTAAAAATATTTTTTCTTAACTAAATTTTACATTTTAGGCAATTTGATATTCGCGAACAACACAAATGCCGAGCTGAGGATCGAGTACTTCTAGTGAATTTAACAAACCACTTGGGAGTACATGGAGAAGCAAAATGTGTTGCAGTTAATCCTAGACGGTAGGTTTTAATTTAAAAAATATGTAAAAAAAAAAATTAAAATAACCATCGTAAGTTTTGGGAGAGTTTTGATGCTCTTTCAATATTATTAGCTATAAATGTCATAATTATGACCACAAAATTCTAGTCAATACAAAATATGGAACCGGTGACGGTAACTCTTGCTTACATTTGATTAAATGATTACCTCACGCATACTAAGTGTATTAAAGGAAAATCAAGTCATGACATTCACCAAGCGAATGCTTAGCATGGTGATGGTTTTAGAATTTCAACCAAACTAATTTTATTTTCCAAAATGAATCTCTCAAGATACCGACTATCAACATAGAATTTGAATGTAATAAATCAGCAACTAAACGATTCCTTCCAGAGAGTTTTGAGATATGGTATATTGCCACTATAGTCACCACCTTGAATTGTACCTTTCATAAATAGCCTAGTGCTACAAATCGTGGAAGGATGCCTAGACACTGTACTAATTCAACACTAACTTTTTTAGCTTTTCTAACAAGTATACGTTTTGGACAATGGAATGTGAGAGCTTTAATACCGAATGAAAAGTTGAAAAGTCCTCAAAGAAATGAGCTCGTATGATATCGCGGTTATATGTATTACCAAATGGCACAACACGAGACGAAAAATTTGTTTCAGCGCACCTGAAAATAAGATTGGGAGAATTCAATTCAATGAAAGCTACGCTCTTCGTAGAATTTTGCAGCTTTCATAAGTTGTCTATGGGTGGTACATCTATAAAAGTATACAAAAGTAGACCTGTGCATAAGTTGCTTTTATGGTAATATTTAATTTCAGTTCTTTTTAGGAATTTATAACAAATTAAGATATCATACAATACACTTTTATTCCATTTCTTATAAACTGAAAGAACTATTTTATTTTACTTATTGGAGTGTTTCTTTTCTCTGTCCAAGAGTTGGCAGTTATTTCTGTGCGAATGATTATTATTATTATTATCATATGTAAGCATATATTTTACTCAAAGTCTCCAGAAAGGCGTAAAAATTTTAAATTTATTCCTGATTTCTTGACATACAACTTTTATTTTAGTAACATGAAAATACCCCTTCCCATTTAAAAAAGATTTCTGAGGGATTTTATTTTCAATAGACATTTTTATTCAAGCCATCATCCATTGTCATTCATAAAAACTGTTCCGCCTCTAGTAATTAAAATGAAAACACTTGAATACATAGTATTAGTACTTATCTTATATGTTATTGTTCGGTCTTTTTTTAAATTTTATTTGTGTGAATTGACCTCCACAAGCATGCCTGCAAGTCAGGCGGCAGAGCAATATTATTTTGACGAAAACATGATAGAGGATACTTGTCATTAGCTTGCGTTTTATAATTGTTAAGTATTTTTAATTTGACAACATTTATTTGCCTTTAGTCTAGTTTAATTTTTATTTACCAATACTATACTTTTTTATAGGCCCGAATTAATCGCAGTCGGCGCCAATGATCCGTATGCTCGCTTATATGATCGTCGCATGATACGATTAGAACGGGTTGAACATAAATTGGAAAGAATACGAAAAGGTGAACGAAGTCGGGATGATTTACCCAAACAGTGTGTTACTTATTACTGTCCTGGACATTATAGTAAAAATAATTCCAAAAGCATAGGACACGATAGCAAGGCAATCACGTATTTGACTTTTAATTCAGACGGTAATGAACTTCTAGTTAATATGGGTGCAGAACATGTTTATTTGTATGATATTAATAAGGCCGAGCAGCCAGTGGTAATAGAAATCAGGTGAAACATAAGTTTTACGCCTGACTTCCCTTCTTTTCAGTACCTAAATCTGCCTGAATACCGGAGAAACATTGATGAAACTATATCTGAAACTCCAAAACGAAAATTACCTGAGCATGTAGAAGTTTACAAAAAAATGGTATGATAGCTTTCAATAAACTTTGTTTCTTTTTTGTATAAAATTGAATAATTGCAGGGAAATGACTTTTTGGAAAATGAGAAATATTTGAGAGCTATAGACCAATATTCAGAAGCAATTCAGATGGCTCCCGATTGTCCCATTTTATATTTGAACAGGGCAACAGCTCTAATGCGCCGACTTTGGTAAATTTGATACATATTATAAATATTGATGATTTTAGCCGGGGTCTCTATGTGGATATATCTATTACAGGTATGGAGATGTTTATGCCGCTTTGAGAGATTGCCATATCGCCTTAAAACTAGATCCATCATATATTAAAGCTCACTTTAGATTAGCCAGAGCACTGTTAGATTTAGGGCGAATTAAAGAAGCCGATGAATGCCTCAAAGAATTAGTTAATCGGTTTCCAAATTATGCAAATAATCATGGCGTTATGATGTTGAAGAAAGATATTGCTATAACTGCAGAGGTAAATGGTTTTCAGAAATTTACCTTATCAATATTTCATAACTTCTAACCTTAGCATCGGAAGGCAGAACAAACCGATTCCTTTGGTGCACTGGAATTCTCAGATACGGAGTGGGTAAGTCAATTTTTATATGCACAGTCATAACGGATTGGATATACATGTCTAAGATTATAAAATATTTTGATTTTTTGTAGGTCCATCCCTAAAATGAGCACAGCATTGCTACTTATTTGACCCCCTATCAGGGGTTTGTACGTTCCCATTTATAGATTAGCATCAAATCTTATTTCTTACACAATTACATAACTAAAATGTTAGCTTGATAAGTTAATGTATTTTCACCTTGTCATTCCATTTTTCAACATGAAAAATACTTTCCGTATTCGGATTTTGATTTTCCACTTTTCAAATTTGGTGCAAATGTGTTCTGAAGTTTTGTCCTTATCCATTTTATACAAATTGTAGTTTGGAGTTAGTGCAAAATTGGACCATAAAAAAATCAGAACTTTCACTTACCTTATTTAAAAATTAATTGAGAATATTGAGAATAGAATTTTAGTTGCAGCTACTCTAAAGATTCAAGATTTTGATTCAAAAATGAATAGTCTCAAAACTTTGAATTTCTTTTAAAAATGAAAGATTACATATCGAACATGAAACTCCTTACCTCTAAGGTTGGTTAATATCGAGTGAGTCTACAATAAAAATATCATCAATTTTTGAGTTACATACAAATATTTTTTATATCTACGGCGGGAAATTTAACCGAGATCCATTTGAATATTTGTTTGCACATATAAGAGCAAAAAATGGTAATAAAACTAATCCCAGCCTTTATGAATTTAATCAGTTATTGACATTATAGCAATTATGCCAAATTGCGAGGATGACAGTGACGAATATTTTAGTTTGCACTGGAATGTAGTCCTTCAAAACCTTCAAAATCAGGAAAATAGCTTAACCAATTACCTGATTCAGCAAACACTTTGCAGAACATTAGTGAAGAGGATGAATAGGGATTTAGACAGATCTTCCTCTCCTCCCGAACCACTACATCATGCAAAAATTCCTTTATATACGAGTGATGTTGCTGTGAAATACTTCGCCGGATATTCTTTCTTAAATTAATGAAAAAACTGAAACAGAAACAAAAATCTGACGAGCTCCAGTATTTATATTAAGTCACCCTACTTCAGGTAGAACTACAAAAGAGCTGTGGGGCAGACCTAACCCAAAAGAAACGAAAAAGCTATTGGAGCTAAACAAGCCAACCCTGAGAACCCTGATGTCAGTTCTCACTGGGCACACTCTCCTCAGAGGTCATCTACATAAGATAGGGCTTGTTGCTGATCCTGTATGTAGGGGATGCGAAGAGGAACCCGAGACATTGATTCACTTTATTTGTCACTGTCCAGTGCCACATTTATTTTCTGACAATATTTCTTGGCGTTGCCTTTTTATGGCTGATAAAAGACTCTAATGACAATTCAACTGTGGCAAACAACCGGCATTGGAAAATGTTAAATTTTATTGCTACGGCTGTTTATTTTTACAACTATTTCACTTATATTTTATTTAAAACAGTATAATTTTTTAATGAAACAAATTAACTTGCCTGGAAAATGATTTCATCACCATAATTCAAGACTCAGGGGTCTCAATTATATAAAATCTATTCCACAAAAGAAATTCACAATTGTTTCTCAATATTAATAAATATGAATCACTTTTAATTACACTTGTTTATCAAGAAATTATTAAAACAATACCGGAATTGTTTTCGTAAATTGAGAAATGTCCAAAATAAAGCAGAAATGTCGAACTGACGCACAATAGAGTCAGCCCTCTTGTCATTTCCACCCCCGTGTCCACAACCACGGATTTCTAGACCGTTGGTATTACATATGTATAAATTCCAGTATTGCTTTTTTGCTAACAGCTCAGGGGATACCTTATGATGCAAAGCACAGCATGACAGGAAGGAGATAGGGAAAGGATTAGCGGACACGAGGAAAGTGGCGGAGGTGCCGATGTATGTCACTCTTGAACCTTGGCAGATTGTAACACCGAGGAAAAACAGAAGATGATAGACTGCTCCACATTCGAAAACTTCGAGGTAAGAAAGCATCACGGAATTTTACTGTACGGCCAAAAGTATTTTGAAGGGTGACAGGATGTGCGCCGTTTGCAGCGCGAGTATTGCGTGCAGGAATTAATCTACAAGGGATCAGTATAGATATTTTATCGGAACGTTGGCCATATGCGTATAGCGATAAAGGAGCGAAAGACATCCAACATTGCGGCGGTGCTCGAGTGAGTCGATATGACAAGTTATTGCCAAATCGCCAATGAGCTTAAAGGCTCTCTTTTGGACAATATCCAATAAAGCTAATGCTGTACGGCCAGCCCCAGCCCAGATATGAGAATTGTATTGAATTCTAGGTCTGATATAGGACTTGTAGAGGAGCGCTAGATTTGATGGGCTAAAATATTTCTTACACCTTTTCAGAAGTCAAACTCATTTCGATGCTTCTTTGGCAACAGAGAAGATGTGGTCTGTCCAACTTTATTTACTGGAAATATTAATGCCAAGAATGCTTAGTGACGGTGAATCTGAAATTAAGGCTCCATCAAATGAAATGGGAGTGGTTAAATGGTGATCTTGTTTTAAAGAAATGAAACAGGTTTGTGTCTTAGATGAATTCAATTCGATGCGATTCGCTTTGCCCCAAGCGAGGATAATATAATGATCGTTATTCAATGATCTAGTCATGCAATCTCGTTTGACACATTCTGTAGTCCGCAAGAGTATCAAAGGAGTAAGCGAAATCAAGGGTACTGTCATCGGCAAAGCTATGGATGGGATTAAAATTAAGGGAAAGCAGATCATTGATGAAAATTACGAAGAGAGGCGCAGAGATAACAGAGGTCTGTGTCACGCCGGCATTTATAGGGTGAGGCTAAGATGTAACGCCATCTTATACAATACGTATTTGGCGATCAGATAGAAAACTTTCAATCCATAATAGAAGAGGAGGGGGAGACCAACTGCTTTAACTTTGGCTAAAAGGGCAGGATGACTACGGTTCCAACGTTGCGTAAGAAAAGTCAGCAAGTTTCCAGATGAGCGTATACTGTGAAAACGATCAGTCTTATACTTTTTTATTGTACTAAAAACTTAGAATACGAAAATCCGACAAGCCGTTCTAGAAATATATGCGAAAAACCACTTAAAATTCTAGCTTTTTTACTTGTTTTGTTCTTTTTTTTTTTTAATTTTATAAAAAAGTAATACGATTTGGGATTCTATATTGATCGAAATTTATAACATTCGGAAATGCATTCGTGATCTTTGAACGAATTCGGGATTCTGTCATACTTCAAATCAGTTCAGACAATATACATAGCTATGAGGATAAATAGTCATAGAAACCTTAATTTAATTGTAATAATTTCTTACTGTCACTCACACAGTTATAAAAATGTATTGGATGCATGAATTTACCATGATGTTGCAAATGCAGCTGTAAAATTCAAAATTCATGCAACCGATTGAAATAACATTTATATTTTACAACAGCAGTGTAAATACGCTTTCATTGCATATTTTAATTGTTGCGTACTAATTAATTAATGCTTTATGTTTGTGTTGATTATAGTATTGGAGAACAAAAGCCAAAGACTACAAGGAAAGATTTATTGGACATTGTAACACTACAACAGATATAAAAGAAGCCAATTTCTTAGGCAATGATGGGAGATATATCATAGCTGGGTAACAAAAAAATATTATTTTTATTTATTTAGAAAATAGCACTAAGAAATGTGATGTTTTAGTTCGGATGATGGAAATTTCTTTATTTGGGAACGTCCCACAAATAAAATTAAAAGCATTTACAAAGGTGATATGGCAATAGTAAATTGTGTACAACCACATCCTAATATTTGTCTATTGGCAACAAGTGGAATTGACCATGAAATAAAAATCTGGAGTCCTTTAGCAGAGGTACACTACAAAATTTACAATTAGTTGTGTATATAAATTGATGTTTTATTTTTTCTATTTACAGGTTAGTGAAGATAAAAATAACAGAGTGCTGTACATTGATGGCACTGTTGATTCCAATCAACATAAAATGAAATCAGACCCGTTTGACTTAAATGCGCCCAGTACCTTTTGCAGAAGCAGTTAGTTGAAAAATGAAGAATTGGATGAAAGCCTTGTTTTACTTCACATTTTCTAAATTATCTTTACTAGAATAGTGCAAAATAAAATACTTATTCTTTAAAGCTATGTTTAAATGTAATCTCAATTTTATCAATTTTATATATTTTTTAATTAGGTTCCCCTGATTGAGCGGTGAAAACATTTCTTCTTAAAATCACCATTGCTTGATACAAAGGCAAGATCTAATTCTTGTCAAATAATATTCGAAAAGCTTCCAAATTATCGAATTTTGGAACCGAAAAATATAAAATAAAAGTGAAATAATTCAGTTCAAAATCAATTCCTTGCATAAAATTATTTCAAAAAATTGAAATCGATTAAAAAAACTGAAAATGTCCTGTGCATTCTGAATTTTTATTTTTGTTTTTAGTAAAAAAGCTTTCGAATTTTCCTCATTTTTCAGAAGGCAATTGGCAATTCCATAATTCCATAGAAGCTTTATATCACAATTCTTATACCCTAGATGAAATCTATAAGGTATACTAAGTGAGCAAAATGGACACCCACGCATAATATTAAAAGTTATTTTGATTTTTGCATGTCCGTCCGTCCCTGCGCACGATAACTCGAGAACGCGTGTACTTAGAGAGCTAAAATTTTGTACAGGGACTTTAAAAAAAAAAAGTAAAATTAAGTTCGAAAATGGGACAAATCGAGTAACTGCTTGAAGGGGTTGCCATACAAAAATTTCGTTTTTCATTATATATTTGGACACTGCCTAAGAACACGTCAACGTAGAGAGCTGAAATTTCGTACACAGTGATTTAGGCTTTTTACGTATACTGCGAAAATGATCAGTCCTACACATTTTTATTGTTAAAAACTTCTTCAGAATATGAAATCCTATAAAATTTGTTATTACCATCTTTTCTGTCCGACGAACCGTTCTAGAAGTATATGCGAAAAACCACTTCAAAAATCAAAATCGCACAGATGGGTGACCCTACGAAATTTCGTACGAGCATTCATCTAGGGTATCATAAGAATTCGTTTTAGACCGATTCCAGCTTTTTACTTGTTTTTTTTCGCTTCCATCAACATTACTTACGAATTTGTTCCTATAGTTTCTAAATATTCATGAACGTTTTATTGATATACACGAGAAAAGTGTGTTGCAAAAAGCACTATTTAATGTGTCCTAGAAAGCTGTTAGCTCATATATTGTACAGGTAAGGCAAGTTTCAAACAACTTAATAAAATTAAATTTTTTCAGTATCTAAAAAAGTGACCCAAATAAACAACAATAAAATTCAAATTGACATACGAAAATTCACTGTGTATCACCACATTTAAGATGCCAACTCCAGATTTCCGACGTCGCTGGAAGCTGGACTGATGTCAGACTTCAATGTGACATTATTTGGATAACGGGGGAGGGGATACATTGCCGAATACCGATATGATGCATAGTATCGAATGGTGACTATAAGGTTGGTTGGACCAGGGCAGATACATATTTGTATTAAAAATATCCTCAGAATTTAATATGAAAAAATTTATACCTACCTATACAGAAATAACTATCAAAAGTGGTGTAAAATTTGACAATGTTTTTTTATTAATCTCTAAACCACCTGTATGTTACAGCGAGAAGTTTAAAATAGTGCTAAACAAAAATCTGAAATATATAAATAGTACCTATTTTTACAAGATAGGTATCAAACATGTATAAATAGGATATTTTTAATACAAACAGCTGCCTGCCCGAGGTGTTAGATTGAATTGTCTCTCTTCTTAATTTTCATTAATGATCTGCTTTTCCTTAGATCCAATCTACATCGAGAGCTACACACTACAAACTGCAAGCTACACGAAGCTCTATTTCAATGTATTCCTATGAACGCGCCAGCTTGACGTTCTCTATGTAGCAGTTTCTACGGTATGCTATATGTGCAAACTGAAATTTGTAGTTGTAGCGTGTAGCTCTCGATATAGATTGGGCCTCACTTTAAATCCCATCCATAGTTTTGCTGATGACAGTACCCTTGATTTCGATTACTTCTTTCACACTCTTGCGGACTCCAGAGGGAATGCTGCATGTGTTAAACGAAATTTCATGATTAGACCATTGAATAACGATCTTGACAAAATTCTCGCTTGAAGCAAAGCGAATTTAGAAAGCTGTCTCATCTCTTTAAAATAAGATCATTATTCCCGTTTCTTTTGATGGAGCATTAATTTGCGATTCACCGTCACTAAGCATTCTTGACATCAATATTTCCAGTAAGTTAAGCTGGACGGACCACGTCTTGTCTGTTGCCAAAGAAGCTCAAAATGTCTTGGATTTCTGAAAAGGTGTAAGAAATTATTTCAACTCGTCAAATCTAGCAATTCTCTACAAGTCCTACATCAGACCTAGAATGGAATAAAATTCCCATATCTGGGCCGGTGCTAGTGGTACAGCCTTAGCTTCATTAGTTATTGTTTAGAAGAGAACCTTCAAGATCATTGGCGATGTGGCAATACCGTCGCTATGTTGGAAGTCTTTCGCTCTTTTATCACTACATGCATGGTCAATGTTCTCTTTTAAATATCTAGTCTGATCCCTTGTAGAATGCTTACTGTTCTGCGAATCGCGCACATCTTTTATCCTTCTGTGCAAAATGTACCATCTTCTGTCTTTCTCCGGCATACAATCTGCGAAAGCTTAAGGGCGGCATACATCAGCACCTTCACCACACTCCTCCTAATCCTTCCCCTATTTCCTTTCTGCCATGCTGCTTTGCATCGTAGCGTATGCCCTGAGCTTGGCTTAATAATATAAAAAAAGAAAGAACGAAAGCTACAATTTTCAAAAAAAAAAATCTCAGAGTTATGTTCAGAAACCTCAAAAACCTATCCACATCAAATTTGGAAAAAATTACGCATTTGATCATATTGACTGTGTTCTTTTGTGTACCTTGTTCTAAAACTACCATTTACGGAAGACAACAAATTGTTTTGTCGATTGATGCGAACTCTTTGCACTGTTCGCTTTATTTAAATCTTTCTATGAAAGTGTATGAGACGTTCTTTTGTGTATCTTGTGTTCTGCTCTGTTCTGCGGAAACAAAAGAATACAGCTATTATCATTTTGTCACGAAAATAGCGCAAAGAACCACCGGTATTGTAATGGGTAACACAATGGGTCATTATTGTTATGAGTCTAGATTCCAGCTTCATCGACGCCCAAAACATTTTTCAAACATTTTTCTTATATTGAGATGCTGAAATTTGCGAGTGATATTTCATTAGGTGGTTAGGATCTCAACTAAAATTGAATGTCCAAGGCTACAGGATTTGTCAAAAAACAGATAAATATCGATGAAACACAGGCAAAGATTGTGTCAACATTATTTAAATATGATCTTCTTTGTTTTGATAAAAATAAAAATTTTATTTATTTTATTTTATTTATGCCTATGTAGGTATATGTATTCATCAAAAGTTTAGGAGTTAATATTTCTTTTTAACACAATGTTTTATATGTAAAGTCGTATGCGATTACAATTTACCCCCAATAGAGGCGTTCGTGTTGAAAAAAGATAGATAAATATAAAAAAATCAGTGATAACAGGATTTGATTAAATTTATTGAACAAAAATATGTGCGGCATGTTAAATGAGATCGGGCAATGGACATTTTATATATCAGTGAAATCTAGTTAGGCCCCAGAAGTAGATAACTATATTTGGGCAGTTGAGAAGATAAAAGTTTTTATCATTCGAGTTGAGTGTGATCTATATACATATATACCTACAGATAAAAAATTATAAGGCGTACAATAAGATCTGTGGTAACAATTGCCATCCACAGTTCCGATATTAATGGAAATATGGACTGGTAAAAAATTTCGTACAGCGTACATAACACACATAATCTAGATTATGTAAAAAGTATCTTAATTGGAGTAAATTCTGTCAATATTTATAGATTATCCTAGATAAGTAAAGACTATACAGGATATTGCTAAAATCAATAATTTATGCTTTTCAGATTCAAGCAAGCAGCGCGATTAAAAACAAAAAATACATAATTGCTTAGGACTAAAATGCGTTTTATACGAAGAAGACTTAGTTCAGACGGATACACATAACTAAAAGGCGAATGCAAAAAAAAATCATAATGATTTAAAGTGCAGGCAAGAGACAGAGTAAAGGAAATAAGTCGAGTCGAGAGCTCAGCCTCCGATGAAACTTGAAATTGCAAAACGGCAAAAACAAATGTACATAATGAAGAATGATCTGAGTTGAAATAAGAAGAAAACGAACGATTTTTACTGGACGAGAAATCTGTAGCTGTACCACAGATTGCTGCAAGAGCATTTAGTTTCCATGCCATCAGTTTAGAGAAGGATCTTCTAGGATGAAGATCAAACAAGTGGTAGATTATATTTGAAAGCACGGTCTTTTGAAGAAGCTTTTTTTTTTTAATTTTATTTTATATTTAAAGTCAGTGTGTTTGCATCAGACTTTTGAGTGTCAGCCACATGTGAAATAGTAGTGCCTTTATTGCATTAGAATGATTTTTAAGTGTAAATTATTAGAAAGTCTCAAACGCCGGGTTATACTCTTTTGAACGTTTTTAAAACTGCCGAAATAAAGGTTAGAGCTTTTTTATGGATTAATTTAATTTGAAAATGATAATAAATATATAAGGATTGTATGCTTATTATTTTTTTATACAATATTTATTTGGTTTTTGATCATACAAATGATTTCGTTAAGAGGAAATTTTCAGTCATAAAATGTACTTAAACAAGTGCATGATGCCGCGACTAAATTTTCTCGTGATTTTGCGTAGAGAACTTTGATTTAAAAGCCACACCACGTGAACTAAGTGGTAGAGGTATGTATTTACTTCATGTCTGATCGATGCCTCCTGGGCAAAATGATGAACAAATTTCTCGGATAAATTGTTCATTTTTGTGAATCAAGGCAGAAGGCTGGTTGGTTGCATCTACATATATACATATATATCCAATTATGAAATTCTTTCGCTGCATATTTCAAAATTAATAATTTTTAGAGAAGCCATTTTAAGTTCAATAATAATTTTCATTTGAATAGAGAAATAGAGGAGAGCTGATTTTTATTATTCTACATCGATCATTTATATATTGAAATTTAGAGAATTTAATTTTCTATCTATGTAGGTATTATGGATATTCTGCTTCGATTTAATTTTCGGATGAAAAGAAATATAGATATTATTTCCTTTTTTATTCCCTTAAATCTATTTCGTGACAAATGCTATGATTGGGCTGCGAACAATCGATACATCCCAATTGATTACTGTTTTTAACAGATGGGGTTCTAACCTAGATCCATGAGACAATATGTCCAATTTTATGTTCCTATGTAAGATTCACTCAAAGATACACACTGCGCTCTAAATTATTATGTATTTATGGAATGGGATATTTTTAATTTTTCCAGATAATATTCCTCTAATGCATAATTAGCGCATAGGATAAGTTAAATAATGATGATGACTGGAGTATCTCACATCATACGCAAATTTCTTAATTGTACGAAGATTTTGTTTAGCGATATTATAAGGATTATGAATGGATTAGATGTTTGTTACTATTAGTATAACGATATTCCACTTTTCGTAATGAACGTTTGAAAAGCCAACTTTTCTTTGCTAAATGCAAAAATAATGAAAGTTTTATTTATATAACTGATCAATTTTAATGAAATTTCGTGTTCAAATTGTCAATAACTATAAGCAAAGATATAGTAAGGTATCTGCTATGCTTATCTTGAAATTTACTTGAATTTACTTTTCATGTTCTACAAGTGAGTCGCATTAATTCCGGGTGACCAGGCCAGTAAAAATATTTATGATTGTATTAGACTAATAGGTAGGCTATTCATTTTGGCCTTAGAATATTGCTTGAAAATTTTTACAATTTTTATGCAGTATTGGCCGATAACACAGATTGAAAACCGTACAAAACATTAATATTTTTCTGATGAATTTACGTAAAAAAATTTCTTCAGAATTTTCATGCACCATATGTGACCGAGAATGAGTCTAAAAGAGTTAGACTTATTCGGGTGTCTTGTCTAGCCCAAAAGGTCACAATTCAAGATCACAAAAAAAGTAGTTTTCATTTTCAGTAACTAAATCAATAATTTAATTATACAAAAAGTTAGGTTTTCTGTACAATAATTGCATACAGCTAGTGATTTTATTGATTATTATGTTAAAAATGATCATTTGTGGACTTGTTCACTTTGAAGTTGATATCAGTTTTCTCTATGCCAATAATAATAATGAGCATAGATAGTCCACTATTTTTTTTTTCTTAAGGATTTAGCTTCGGGCTCTACATAAGGCCCCCAAAGAAGAAAAATTTACTCCATTTCGAATGATATTGAATTAATTGTGCTGCCTGCAATTTCCAAAACGATTGATTTTAATCCACTTTGCATTTGTACTAAAGAATTTTTTGTAGTTATATAGGCCAAAAGTAATTGATTTAGAATGTTTGTTATTAATTAAAACTGATATATTCCTATAACCGTAGTTTGCATATATGTTCATATTTCCTATCTTAGTTGGAGTCGTGGATAATTTTTAATATAATAGAATATGAACTATACCTAGTTCAGAAAGCCTTCCACATTTTTTAAAGGCTAAATTTGTGAATACTTTAATATTGATATTTTATATACATATATATATTTTTTGTAAGTGTTATTAATTTTGTGTTATTTTATTTTGAATGATATTAGTTTTACTAATACACAAAGATAATCAGTGTTTTAATCAATCTATCTCAACTTTTATTTCTGAAATAAGACCAGGTGGTCCACATTTACCTTCCTTACTCAACTGAACACAACTTTTCAATATAAGAGACTTTTTCCAATGAGAAAACTTAAAGGAAGTTACCACCTTAATATTATTTGCTTAGAATGAATTACGATCTCCATAAAGGTACCGATTTTACCCATTTTCATACTTAGATTTAGGTTTTTGGCAGTTAGAATATGGAATTAATAGGGAAGGAGTGAAAACACTTTATATTTATGGCCAATATATTTATATTATATTATATATTATATTTATATATATATACAATACACGAAGAAAAATTCCGATGGTTTTTAATCGGAATACATTTCCACTTTACTTATGTAGATATTCTAGGTTTGACTAAACTTTTACTTCTAACTACTTAGATTGAAAAATTCCAACCCAATGCAAACTAAAAACTAAAATTTTTAGATATAGACTGTGTCCGAAACAGACAATCACGCATGTGTTTTATATAGGGTTTGAAAAAACACCAAAAATAAGAATAATAAATAATTGTAGTGGGATGTATTCTGAGTAGACATGGAGAACTTAGATTCGTACACATTGAGAAAGCTTCAAAAACCGCTAACTCGAATTAAATTTTTTATTGTTTCCTATAACTGAAACTAAAGGGAAAAATTAAAAATTCTCTATTAAAAATCGCCATCTATAAATCACACTATAACTAGTTTATCCACTTAATTAAAATTAACTTTGATCTTTTGATCAAATGCGACTTGTAAGTTTTGATAATACATATGTATGTACATACATATACACTCCTTTATATGAAAATAGACATAGCATGCAAATTTTCAATGCCTTCACTTGAATTTCTCTTGATAAATATATATTTTGAGTAATTGCAGGAAAGGAACACATACATCATACGTACTCATAACAATTACGGCATGATTTAAATTTTGATTAACATAATTATTGTCAAAAAAAAAATTGCAGTGCAATGTTTTAAATGAACACGCTAATTTAATGATGAAAATAAGGCATCATTGACAACAGTTGCTCCAAGAAAATCATTTAGAAGTTCATGGTTTACTATTATGTCGCAGTTTCTCTGTAAAAACTGAAAAATTATCTCACGAAGATATTGATTGATGCATTTTCGTACTAAAAACTACAGTATTTATAAAAGTATCTACAATTTAAGCATAATATACTCGTATAAACAGCTCGACACAGCTTTATAATGAAATTCGTCTAAATTGACAGTTCTTCAATTGTACGCACACCCATAAACAACTTTCTGCAACAATTTAAAATGTGATGTTTTTTAAAATAAGAGATTCTTTTTCGAAAAGCTGTTCTTTAGTATACGCCAACAATTTAAAAAGTAGTACCTTTGATTATATAGACTATAGTAGATGTCTGCAGAATCATTTCTATGTTGTATACGAGATGGCTCTAGTTGTCTTTCGCTTGTTATTTCCAGCTTTAAAATTTCTAATAAAAGAATTTTCAATTACTGGATATTACTATATTTTTTTATTTTTTACCATTTTTACTTTATATGCTGGAAAAATTTGATTTGTACCATTAAATATAAGTTTCAATCGTATTTTTTGCAAGTAGCGACATCCCTACACAATACAGAAATGAATCAGGAATCATCCATTACAGTCTATAATTAAAGGTACTACACAGCTGTTAGGTGTTAGATGTGATCTCTATACAAAATAAATCGTCTAAAAATTAAATTTAAACTAGGTAATCTGTGAAATTTAATAAAAAAGTGTTTATGACATTATTATCTACTTAAAAAATATTCATATATATATATAATATATATGTAATATATATAAAATTACTGAAAACTGACTTCGTAATTAATTTTTCATTTATTACACAACGGTAGAGCAAGGAAAACAATGAAATTAAGCATGCTGACGTGCCAACACTATCAAAGGACAAGTTTGACTTTAATATAATTATACTTCAATCAATTTAATTTTCTTACCATACACTTCCAAAACAACGTCGTGTATTTAAAATAATATAGTTGTGATTATGAGAATATTCCGATGCAAAGGAGAATATGCTTAAAGGCGAAATTGCCCTCCACGGCACAGCCAAGTCTATGCAATAAAACTAACTTTGGACTTAGGCCACACTTCGGTTGGGCTGAGGCTGTATTGGCTGGCTGAGACTGAAGCCTATGCGTGACCATGCTATTCGCAAATAAGAGTGTCCTTGAGAAGAAAAAATTCACCACAAAGGTTGTCGAACGTCTTCGTATTTTTTTGCTCGAAGGTGTTACCAATTGCAGCAAACCACAGGTTTTGCCGTTTTGTTTTGTCGTCTTCTTTTAAATCCAACCGTTGAGTTGAGAGACTGGTTGCAATGCAGCGGCCAACATGCAGTTTGCGTCTGGTCTTTTTTTTTTGTTGCTTTACTTCTCATGCCGTATTTTCTGTAGGTACGAAACATTTTTCTCTTATTTTAGAATTATTTTTCTATTTGATAGATTTATCGATCAGATAGAATAACCTGAATGGTAATTGGGGGAGTAATTTTAATTTACTTCAACTTTGTAGCATTAAACGTGTATGGGTGAATGTATAGGTACCTACATATTTTATGTTTAGAGAATGTAGTGTATGCGAATACTTCAATAACTATATAATAGTAGATACCTACTCCATAGATTTTAGGTGCTCAATTAAAAATAAAATATTGTAAATCTGAAAATATGTCTATATATTAAAGTATTTAACTAGTTTTGGGAGGACTACCACCATTTTTATTAGCAGGTTAATTATGAAATTAAAATTGTCGTACGATTTTAACAAAATTTTACGAATATTGACCTAGTGACCTTCTAGAAAAAATATTTTAATACTATAACAAACAGGCTAGAAACTTAATTTTTCTACGAATACACATAGGTATAGTGTGAAAAATGCCAAATTTAAGCACGCCACTAAGCGCCAAAAAGGGTCAAGATTTAAATGTTTAATTTAGTTTATCTTTACTTTTTTCCTCGTCATATCTTTCGTGTTCAGAACTTTAAAAAACTTATGAACTTTATTTGATACTTAAATTCCTTTATTTTTAGATGCGTGATTATTTGGTTGTATAAAGTAGAGCTGAAAGTATCCGGATAATTTACTATCCGGATTATTCGAAATAATTAGGATCCGAATCCCAACTATTCGGATCCAGACTAATCAAAAAAAGGTCAAAATTTTCTTCATATTGAATTTTTTCATTGAGAAAATATAAGTTTCATGCTATTTTCATTTTCTCAATGAAACAACACAATTTTGAAGGTGTTTTACTTAGTCTGGATCCGTATAGTTCGGATCCGAATCCGGGTAATATGGATCCGGATCCGAAAAGTTCGGACCTGGATTCGGATAGTTCGGATCTAGATCTCAGGAATCGGATAGTTCGCAGATCCGGGTATCCGGATATCCGGATATTAGCAAATCCGGATCCAATTTTCAGCTCTAGTATAAAGACGTTTTTAATAGACGATCGTTATCATTTTTACTGCATTTAAATTAGTTTTCATGCTATAAAGTAAAATTCAGTACGAATAGTCACAAGGAACCTATGTGAGATAATTTCGCTTACCAGGATGCTAACTTGTGGCATGAGAGCTTTCATAAACTAACAAACTATTCATTGTCAGGTATTTGCATGTGAATAAGTTATGTAAACCCATTTTAAATAAAATTCACAGGTATGAAAATGTTCAACATTCAAATTACCTTTAAATACACAGTTTATACTGAATACATTCGCCTTACATACCTAGTTTGTTAATATTACAAGGTAGATAATGTTTAAAATTGACAGCCATTATCGGGTGATTTATTTCCTTGTTCTAGTACTCCGATATACTTGAGAGAACAAATTGTTCTGTCGATTGAAGCGAACTATTTGTACTGTTCGCTTCATTTATAAATTTCTATGAAAATGTATGAGATGTTCTTTTGTGTATCTTTTGTTCTGCCCTGTTCTGCGGACAACACAGCTAATGGTTTTTGTGAAACCTTCTAATGCTCTTAAAACGTACGGTACTCATATGTACCTACCTACATATATTAAATGCAAGGTGTTTGAAAATGCATTCACTGTATGTATATCACGTTATTCTTTGCATTATTGTGATAAGAAATATATTATAAGGGTAAGGGCACTTTTTGGCGCAACACTTTGGACTACATCTGGAATTTTTATTGAATGTGAATATCAACGGTGATATCATTTGCATTATTTTGTACTAATTATGCGTTAAGTAATTTGTTAGTATGATCTTTAATTTTTTATGTATTTTAGGAAATATACATTATTTATTTGATGCAAAATTTTTGGTTTGCCAAATTCAATACCAATAATATCCTAGATGAATGCCCGTATGAAATTTCGTATGATCACCCATTTGAGCAATTTTGATTTTTGAAATGGTTTATCACATATATTTCTTAGAACGGTTCGCGGACAAAAAAAATATTTATAACTAATTTTATAGGATTTCTTATTCTGAAGAAGTTTTTGATACAATAAAAATGTCTAGGACTGATCGTTTTCACAGTATCCGTAAAAAACCAAAAAATTTATATGGCAACACCAAGAAGGGGTTGCCCGATTTATTTCATTTTTAAAATTTTATTTGCTATTACTAAGAAAACACCATATACCAAATTTCAGCTCTCTATGTCAACGTATTCTTAGGCAGTGTCCAAATATATTGGAAAACGAAATTTTTGGATGGCAACCCCACGAGGGAGTTGCCCGATTTGTTCTTGATTTTACTTTTTTTTTTTAAAGTCTGCGTGCAAAAATTCAGCTCTCTAAGTAAACGCGTTCTCGAGTTGTCGGGCGCACGGACGGACAGATAATAACTAATACCATAGATGGCACAAGAACTAGATGTCGCATGGCATACTAGAGCAGAGTATACAGATTGTGAAATAGATAGTGCATTCTGGAATGGACTATAACATGTTTTAGAACGTGCCGAAAGCAAATGTTTTTATAATAGCAGTTTTGTATACATTTGATCGACTTCCTCAACACTTCAGATACGAAAAAATATGAATCCCTCGACGTATACATCATTTCAAATGTTGTGGTCCATTCCGGAATGGACCACCCAGCCATATAAATTTTGTATACTTTTTTTGGTATTGCATGCGACATCTAGTTCTTGTGCCATCTATGCTAATACCTAACTTTTAATATTATGCGTGGGTGTACATTCCATTTTGCTCTACCATCAGTATTTCTGTGCGTTACAAACGGAATGATCCTATAGATTTCATCTGGGGTTTAAAAAAAAGCTGAATAAATCTATAAGTACTTACTATATAATTTAGTTTGTGGAAATATAGTAATAAAATCACCCTTGTCAGCAATACTCTTAGAATTAAAAAAGTATGAGATGTACGTACATATATACATGAAGTTGGTCAACAATATTTATTTACTAAATTAAAAAAAAAAAAAAATCCTGTAAACATCCCAAAGACGTGATCCTGGACAAAATATTGTGGAAATCCATGAAAAGATTTTTACATTTGAAGGCTTCTTTATTGCCCGTTTAATGAAACGACAATCTGTCTGAACCTTCCCTCGGGATCAGATCACACATTTCTAAAAGCTATATCCAGAGATTTAAAGTCTTACCGCGATGGCAACATAAATTTTGAGTACAGCTAAAAAGTGACAAGTGCTTCAATTAAGTAAATAAAAAGAGAATTTCCAGAATGCCGTCGGGGCCAGATAATGTTTTCTCTTTTAAGGTTATGTATGTAATTACCAGCCCATAAGCCTAGACTTCTATCTAACCAACTTTAAAAACTTCAAAAAGATAGTTACTGCAAAAAAATTACCGAATCTGGCAAAACATGCATGTGATGTTTCAATGGGACGAAGGACAAAACAGGACATGGTATACAGACTGAATGCCTAATAAATTTTGAATATTTAAGCCACAAAACCATTACGATGCACTGCATTGAAACTTAGAGCTCATGTACCATGTGTCAGTGCACTGCACTGCATCGTTTAGGCTAATTTCTAAAACACTGCATCAGTTGATATTTGTTAAATAGCACAGAATAGTAGCAGAATCGAGGAAGTGTTTAATTTTAAATTGATTAATTAAATTCAAAATGACATTAGAAGATAAATTGGTAGAGTTTTTCTCAACATTTCAACAATTTATTGTCAAAACACTGCACTGCATCTCAATGTGTTTCTGGCTTTAAGTGAGATGTTACTAGAAAACTAGGAATTGCAAAAAATTACATGAATCGTATATATGTATTAATAATAATATAGTAATAAATTAAATAGAAATCCTTTATTTCTCAGGATCGACATAACTAATATTTCTATAGAAAGACAAGGTCTTTTATTTAAATTTCACTATTTTCTTTCTTAAATATGGTCTTTAGGGCAATTATTGAATTAGGTATAAAAAATATATTTATTATACATATATACATATGTATGCATTTTATATTTATATATATTTATTTTAAAGCATATAAAACATAATGTTTAGTTACATACTGAAAGTGCTCGATTGGAAGTAAAGAACTCGGAGCCTGGTAACTCCACCACCGTTGGCGATATTTGACTGCCAATGGGAGTTGGAGTTCCCATGTGCCGAATATTTATCAACATTTTATTACCAAGAAATTTCGGGGAGTTATAGGCAGACGTACATAATGAGTACTTATTTATGTGATAATTTTCGAAATATTATAATTCGCCATTTTTTACTGATTTTTTAATTTATTATGTTAATTCATTAATTTGTTCCCGTTTATTAACTGCTATTTACTGCTCTCAAATGAGTAGCTATTAGCGAACGAATAACCTTAGAAAAGGAACTACAACGGATAAATTTTAGTTTAACGAAGGAGGTAGGTAGGTGTGTATGCATATTATTTAAAAATTTATAATACAATAAATTTACAAGCATCTGAAAATGACAGAAAAGACAACAAAAATTATAAAATAAATTTTTCTTAAGATATGACAACATTCTTTCGTCACTAATAATAAAATAAATAATGAAATTTAGGAATTATAAGTGTTCTTTACTCTTTGCAACTTGTAATTTTTACTAATTTGAAATAAATAAATAGTTTCAGACTGTACAATTTTTATTTCATTTTAAGTCCTTAGCATTTTTCTTAGAGCTGAGCTTATCAAAAGTTGAGTAAGTAAGTATTATTATATTATTATATTCCACTTGTATTGTTGTCTCCAAAATTAATAATCGATTTTTCACCAATTTCCCGACTAGGTAGAACTCGGAAACTCTCAGCAATAATAATCCAATATTCAATTGCTTCTAACATGATTTGTTTGATATTTTCAGAGATATCTATAATTAATTTTAATATTTCATATATGTAAATAAAAAAAAATTTAATTGCGAAAAAGGGCAGTGCTACTGCATTTGTATTATGCAATGTATTAAATATATGTATATGATTTAACAAATTAAATATAAATTTAAAACAAGTAAAAAGCTAGAATTAGTCTAAGACCAGTTCTTATGATACCCTAAATGACTGCTCGTATGTGATTTCGTAGGGTCACCCATCTGTGCAAGTTTGATTTTTGAAGTGGTTTTTCGCGCATATTTCTAGAACGGTTCGTCGGACAGAAGAAATGATTATCACCAGTTTTATAGGATTTCGTATTCTGAAGAAGTTTTTAGTATACATTAAAACCGTATAGGACTTATCGTTTTCACAGGATACGTAAAAATCCTAAATTTTTATATGGCAACATCAAGAAGGGGTTGCCCGATTTAGTCCAGTTTTGAAATTATATTTACTATTTTTATGAAAGCACTATGTACAAATTTTCAGCTCTCGACGTTGACGCGTTCTCAGACGGTGTCCAAATATGTAGTGAAAAACGAAATTTTTGTATGGCAACCCTATGAAGGAGTTACCCTATTTGTCCCATTTTCGAACTGTAGACTCTCCTCTTTAGTTTGACCTATTACATCCTACGTATTATCTGTAGCCGTTAAAGAGTTATTAGCTCTTAGCCTCTTCTCAAAGCTATTCTCAAACCTATTCTCAAAGATAATAATTTGTTCCCTTGGTGACTGCAAGCACGTCATCTTAAAAAAATGACTGCCAATTTCGGTATGACCTGAATAGGTTGTGAGCTAATAACTCTTTAACGGCTACAGTTAACACATAAGCTGTGTTCTTTTGTGTACCTTGTTCTAGAACTCCCATATACTGGAGAGAACAAATTGTTTTTACAAAAAAAGTTATATTAACGACGTTAAAAAAAAATAGTGGTCAAAGTAAAAAAAGGTCAGAAAATCCGAAATTTTTAGTTTAGACAACTATAGGAGAGAAATACGGGGCTGGTTGAGCAGTCGTTGGAAGATCAAGTTCTGCATACAATGAGCTCTTAAATGTGACCGTACGACCTGTACTTTTAAAGATACAGGATGTTTTGTGAAAAACTAGTTTTTTTTTAATCACCCTGTAACTGCTCAACGGTTGAGACTCCCCTCCCCCCTGTCATACAATTTTTTGGGATATTTTATTATACCCTAGAATCTAGATGAAATAATGGATATATGTAGAGTAGGTATGTATACCAAGTTTGTTATTCCATGTGTAATGCATAGAAATAATGATTGCATAATATTAAAAATTATTTTGATTTATCCGCTCATCCGTCTGTACGTCTGCATGAAAACGTGAGTGAAATTGTGAAAATTTTAGAAAAATAAAAATACAGTCCGGTCTGTAGGAAGTTATACTTTGCAAGGGATCCGCAGTTGTCAATTTTAGCTGTAAAAAAATCTGGAAAATTTGAGAGTTCTTGAATTTCTCTACGATATATTTTTCATGAACTTTTTTGGAAAAATCAATATTAGTTATTGAGCAAAGAAGCAAAAAATTGCTTATTGCGTCTACGCACATAACAATTGTTGTCGCCCGCCAAAAGTGCGTATAAATTCTAAGGAAAACATTTCAAGTAAATTTGTAAGAACAATTTGCCAGGTCGAAGCAACGTTGATTTTATATTGGAGCTCTCGGCCTCGACCCATGCATAAAAATTCGAGGGAAGCAAAGTAAATTTCTAAGAAAAACATGTGGCATTCCCTTCATCGGGTCGGGGCAACAGTGATTTTCTATGGAGCGAGGCAATGCTAGTGAATGACGGAGTCATAACGGAAGTGAATAAAGGTGCAGCGGTAAATGCAATTTCGAAAATATATATTACGACGTCACGTCAAGAAATATTCGAAAGAAATAAGTATGCTGGATGCTAGTGCTAGCTAAGCTAGTAAAATGTTCGATATGTAACGACACAAAAGGTAGGATTTCTATCAGATTTTATAGTTTTATATCTTTCGAGGCTTCGATATATCATTCTCTGTCGTATATTTTATGTACACTTTTAAACACGATATGAAGATGTATCAAATCAAGGTAATATATTTTTAATGTAGAATTCATCATTAGTTAATTAAGATGTAGTTTTGATTTGAACACCATTTTTCTTGCACAGAATTTACCGACAAATGCGGATGGTTCAAATCTATGCTTAATGTGGAGCAGCTGTTGGATGCCAAGAAGGAGTTACAGGGTGATTAAGAAAATATGCTATGTTTTCACAAAACGCCCTGTATATTAAAAAGTATAGAGTGTATGGTCACCGTCATTGTATGTATGTGAAACTTCATGGCCTTTCCAACGACGTCAGCCCCGCACTTCTCTCCTCTCAGGAATTTCGGATTTTCTTACCTTTTTTTTAGTTTGACTTTCTGCATACAATAAGCTCTCGGTGGTGACTGTACACCCTGTACTTTTTTAAATACAGTGTGTTTTGTGAAAACCTAGCATATTTTCTTAATCACCCTGCAACTCCGAAATGGTTGATATGCCCCCCGCCCCCCCCCCCCCCCCTTTGTACCATACAAGTTTTTGTTTGACTACGTAAGTACTATCATATGTATCACCCCCTACTGTATGAAGCACCTAGGTGGAAGCACCCTATATATGAAATTTCGCTAATTGAGAATATTTTTCTTGGTATATGAAGCAAGACAAGATACATTCATTCTCATTTTGATTTTTGCAGTGGTTTTTAGCATATATTTCTAGAACGGTTCGTCGGACAGAAAAACAGATTATAACCAATTTTATAGGACTTCATATTCTGAAGAAAATTTTTTAGTACAATAGAAATGTTTGGGACTAATCATTTTCACAGTATCCGTAAAAAACCTAAATTTTTACATGGCAACAACAAGAGTGGGTTGCCCGATTTATTCCATTTTTAAAATTTTATTTGGTATTACATACTATGAAAACACTATGTACCAAATTTCAGCTCTCTATGTAAACGCGCTCTCAGACAGTGTCCAAATATATAGTGGAAAACGACGTTTTTGTATGGCAACCCCACGAAGGAGTTGCCCGATTTGTCTCATTTTCGAACTTGATTTTTCTTTTTTCTTTTAAAGTCCGCGTACAAAATTTCAGATCTCTAAGTACACGCGTTCTCGAGCTATCTTGCGCACGGACGGACGGATGGACAGACGGACATGTAAAAATCAAAATAACTTTTAATTTTATTCGTGGGTATCCAATCCATTTTTCTCTACTAGCATTATTTCTGGGCGTTACAAACAAAATGACAAACTTAGTATACCCTTTAGATATCATCTAGTAGGGTATAAAAATAGCTTCCAAATTGGATTCTTTGTATAGAGAAAACTTCCAAAAATATTCTAAGCGGAGGCACAGAAAACTATAAATAAAAGTAAATTATATTTCGTGTAATTAGTCAAATTTAGTCAAATTGTGAAAATGCAAAAAAAAAAAAATCACAAATATGTTATTGAATTAAATTAAATTAAGTTTAAATAAATTTTGTATTTCTGACTCTACCTACTGAGCTTACAGCCATAAATGATACCTGCTTGCAGTGTTTCGAGCAAAACTAAAAGTCGACAACATTGTATTTGGGTTATCACACTTCCTGTTATCTCTATATTTATAAAGACTTTTCATATTTTTTTACTGTTTCTCCACGAAAGATTAATGAATATACACAAAAATTACATATTATATCCTAGATTAAATCATACTAAGTTTGTCATTCCGTTTGTAATACACAGAAATAATCTTGGTAGAACAAAATGGGTTGGCCACCCACGCAAAATATAAAAGTTGTTTTGATTTTTGCATCCGTCCGTCTGCCGGTCTGTCCATTCGCACCAAAACTCGAGTGTTGAAACTTTGCAAACCGGCTTTTAAAAAACAATAAATTTAAGTTCGACAATGGTACCAATCGGGCAAATCATTCATAGGGTTGCCATACAAAAATATCATCTTTCACTATATATTTGGACAATTCCTGAGAACGCGTCGACATGGAGAGCTGAAATTTAGTACATGGTGTTTTCATAGCAATAGTAAATAAAATTTCCAAAGAGGACCTAAATCGGACGACCCCTTCTTGATGTTGCCATATGAAAATTTGGGTTTTTTACGTATATCTACTGTAAAAACGATCAATCCTAGACGTTTTTATTGTAAGTACCTACTAAAAACTTCTTCAGAATATGAAATCCTATAAAATTGTTTATAATCATATTCATTCCTGCTTTCGTTATTCAACCTACCTATTTTTAGCTCACATGGAGGTACATATCTCCCCAATTATTTTTTTTCTCAATCTCAAAGATTGCTTTTATATCCTAGTTGAAATCATAGTGTATACCAAGTTTTTCATTCCGTTTGTAACGCACAGAAATAATGCTGCTAGGGCAAAATGAGTTGGACATCCACTCAAAATATAAAAAGTTGTTTTGATTTGTGCATGTCCGTCTGTCCATTCGTTCGTCCGGCCGTCTGTCCGTGCTTAAGATAACTCGAGAACGTGTTCACTTAGTGAGCTGTATACGGCCTTTTTAAAAAAATTGTAGATTTAAGTTTGAAAATGGGACAAATCGAGTAATTGCTTCGTAGGTTTACCATACAAAAATTTCGTTTTTTACTATATATTTTGATACTGCTTGAGAGCTCGTTAACGTAGAGAGCCGAAATTTTGTACACAGAGTTTCCACAAAAATATAGTAAATACGAATTTTAAAAATAAACTAAATCGAACGACTTCTTTTTGGTGTTGCCATATAAAAATTTTGGGTTTTTACGTATACTGTTAAAATGATCAGTCCTAGACATTTTTACTGTACTGAATATGAATTCCCATGAAATTGGTTCGAATCATTTTTACTGGCCGTCGAACAGTTTTAAAAATACATGTATGCGAAAAACCACTTCGAAAACCAAACTTGCACATATGGGTGACCATGCGAAATTATATATGGGCATTCATATAGACGGCTAAAACTCTCAGTCTATTTCTAACACCAAGAAAAAGCTTAACGGATTTTGATACTTTTTCAGATTTGGCACTAAATTTACGTAAAGTCAAAAAAAATCTGAGTGAAATGAGTTTAAGTTAAAAACAAGAAAGAAGTTTAAAAGTAGCATTAAATCTTTTTAGTTTAGCTTTATAAGCTTTATAATCAATTGGCTTGAATTGCATTAATCAGTTTTGTTCGCAATTTCGTGATGTACGGAAGCTTGCGTATACTTATATAATTTTAGTTAATTTATTTATTATTTATCGTAATGGCATTTAATGCTGGTGTACATTTAAAAATCGGTTTTAAGGAAGAAAGTAAAAAAGACATTCGCCGGGAAATGTTTTATACAGAAGAAAGATTTATTCATATAAAAAAAAATTACTCTTATAAAAAAATGAAACCTGAATAAAAAATATTGAACATAAAAATAAAAAAAGTGAGCATCCGCAGTTTTTTGAAATTTTAAAATGGACCAGGGGCCATATTATTGAATAACGAATGGCTTTTATGAATTCGGTAAATAACGAATCGAATACCCCCGTACGTATTTTTGAAGCTCTTCGTTATAAAGTCGAAGTGGTGAAAAAGTTTTTCAACATAACAAGTATGGTAAGATTAAATTTATCAATTTACGAAACAGATACAGTCAACTGTTAATTAAAAAAAGTTTTTAAAATATAATTTATATATTATTTTGCTTTTATATAGAATTAGCCATAAGGAAAAGAAAAAAACGATGTCTCTCGTTAGCTCCAGTGTCTCAGTTGTTAGAATATAACCACCAGAAAGTAAAAGCCCGAGTGATCGTGTCACTCCAATATATAATATATATATAATATTATTTTGTATTTACTTTGTTCTAAAGGCACGACGACACATTCTAAGTCAAAAATAAAGGAAGGCATATCACCTTGGAAAATATTTAATAAACAGTTTAAAAGTTAATTTGTTGCTCTAAAAAAATTACTAGGTGCGATTTATTTCCGCCAAGTATTTACCGAGTTATATTGTAAACTGTAAGTTACGGAGCGGATTCTAAGAAAAATCAGTTTTTCCTTAATAACTCCAAAACTACGCAAGATAGGACATATGTCCTGTTGGACTTTTCTGTTCCTTTTTCTGTCAAGATTCTATGGGTGCAATATGGCGGTACCCCTCCGGGACACCCTGTATATGTTCTTGTTTTAATTAAAAATTGCCATTTGTTACTGTAATTAAACGATTTTTGAAATATTTTCCTCTGTTCACTTTTTTTTATCAGTAGTGTAGTTTTATTGCAGAATTTAAGGGAAGTATAAAATTAACACTTGTCAGTTTATTTATTATTCACCTATATTGATTTATTCTAAAGCTTCAAAAGTTTCGTAATAAAACTTTTGAGTTTTATACCAACATACATATAATCATAAACAAGTTTTAATATTAAACTTCAGGGGTAGGATTCTGTAACACGAAATCTAAAGGGTATACTAAGTTTGTCATTCCGTTTGTAACACCTCGAAATAATAATAAAAATAAAATGGTATATATTTATTTCAGATTTTTAAGAAAAACACAACTTTTATGTTTTATGGGCCAAATTTTTCGGGCAAAAAGTTTTTCGGCCGATAAAACAAAAAAGTTGTGTTTTTCTTAAAAATTTGAAATAAATATACCATTTTATTAGTAAAATTATTAGTTTACCGTATTTCTCATGATTTTATTAAACATAGGAGCAAAAAATTATTTTAAAGTGGAATAAATTGAATTTTTCGGTTTACATTTTTCGGTTCTTGTTTTTGATGTGAAAGTACCTTAACTGTAACAACTGAGGGAGGGGTTTTTGTAGATGGGGGATGGTACGTTATGTTTGGTATCAAATTTAAGAGAGAGGAGCGCGTAATCGAGTGGTGTAGTTTGTTTTTGATCATTTTAACGTCATAACTGACTTTTAACCACCGAAAAACGATTTTTTTGCACTTGGGTCATATACACCGCAGTTACTGTATTTTGTATATATTTTCTTTCGTTCTTTTTTTCACATCTTCTAGTACTCTGTTGTGAACATTTTTCTGATGGAAATTGAATTTCCACGACCTACCAGTTCTTCGCAATGATGAGTTGAAAATATGCCCATTTTTGTACTAAAAAATAACCATTTTTTAACCTTAAAAAGAACTGATTCACAGTTATCTAATTAGGCGACAAAATGTAAATGCGATTTCATTCCACATTAAGCTTTAACGTGCATATTTAAAATTTTTATGGCATCTCTTCTGTACTGGAAGACGATCAAATTGACCATTTTCGCCTGATTTAGAATTTTTAATGTGGGTAGGTACCTTGAGACACCAAAATCCATGTTTCTCTGTAAGTATGTATTGCAAGTATTTCACTAATTTGTTTTGTAAATAGAGCTAGGATATGCGGTGAATCCAATCCAATTCATTTAAAAATTCACAAAACACAACAAAAACAGACAATACTGTCAGTTGAGAAATATTTTTCTTACTTCTCCACAACTAAAACAGCCAAGGGTATTGTCGAGTAGAAGTGAGTGGAGAGTTAAGTGTCAAAAGAGCTGTCATCTCCACAACTCTTCGTGCTAGTGAATCCGGCCCCAGCTGTCTGTAATAAAACTCTTTGGGTTTCATATGTGTTAATGCACAAAAGTTTTTGATTTTAAACAAAAATGTTTCGAATTAAGATATTTGTTTTGTTTCAAAACAAGGCCTTGTATTATTTGAAACTTCTAGGAAGCTTTATATGTAAACTTTTATTTATTGGAACTATATACATACAAACCAAATTCTCTTAAAATTAAACCCAGATTTTAAACCGTATAGGGTATTGTAAGAATTGGTCTTATAGTCCAATTCTAGCTTTTTTACTTGTTTTCTTGTTAAATAGCTTTTATGTTTTATTCACTCAATAACCCTTGACTAAATAACTTTGTGCGTGAGAGTGATAGTAAATTTAAGCTTAAAAGTAGGACCAATCGGACAACTCCTTCGTAGGGTTGCCATACAAAAATTTCATTCTTCTCTATATAATTGGACACTGCCTGAGCCGCGTTGATGTAGCGAGTTGGAATTTGAGACGTGGTTATTTCATACCAATAGTAAACAAATTTTCAAAAATATACTAAATTTAGCAACCTATTCTTGGTGTTACCATACAAAACTTTGATTTTCCACTATATATTTGGAAACTGCCTGAAAGCACGTCCACGTGAAGAGCTCAAATTTTGTACATGGCTTTTCATAAATATTGCAAATACAAGTTCAAAAAGGGACCAAATCGGGCAACCGTTTCTTGGTGTTGCCACACAAAACTTTGGGTTTTTTACTATACGATGTTTGTACAGTTGCTGAGAGCTGAAATTTTGTACACATCGTTTTGATAAAAATAGTAAATAACATTTCAAAAATAAATTAAATCGGGCAACCCCTTCTTGGTGTTGCCGTAAAAAACTTTTGGTTTTAACTTTATTTTACTTTTATTTCATCTAGGGTATAATATTATTGGTCTTTTTCTCTTGTTTATGTTATATATGACGTTTTTTATTTTCAAATTTTTCAGGTAGAAGATTCCTCAAGAATATTTTATTCGTAAACCCTTTTGCGTGCGATATGCTCTTGAACACGTATTTTGAATTGAGTTTGTCCATTGAAGAAAAGCTTTTGATGTTTGCTCAATATAACTCTTCTATCAAAATCTAAGGGCGCTTTTTGTCGTATGAGTGTTAAATGAGCGATGAAAGATCTTTAAATTCTTAATTTTTAGTTTCTTACATTTATAAGTTTTAGTGTTGTGATTATAGGTGGAAAATTCTGATAATTTATTTGCTGAATGCCTACCATTAGAAAATTAACTGGTATACCATTTTTGGCTTATTAATTTACAATCCATACCCGGACAAAACTCACGAATAGCAATCGTGGACGTTTTTAAAAGAAAAACTTCGAAACACTTTGAACGTTTTCATCTTACGAAATTCGTAACAACACTGCCTCCTTTCAACTCTAATTTAAAGAAAAGTGCTCAAATTCCGGTCATCTAATTAGCTAGTATTGGATTGAAACGGCGCCGCGTAGAACTTCTTCCGATTAAAGTTAATTTTAAAGCAATAGCGATATTTCGAAGATCAGATAAATAGGGAGTGTTTACGTATTTTTGTAAAATACTAGATACATAAACAGATCTCAGAAAGTAATACCACACAACTGGTCTGTAACTAAGAAACCTACTGTTTGATACATGATTTTTGTATGGAAGCTTTCGAAAAAATTCACGGAATTTAACCAGGAATTGTGCCTTCTTAAGTTAGATGTTTTTGGAAAAGGTACAAAATGCGCCAATTTTTGTAAAAAAAATTTCAGGATGCTACTACTATATGACGCGACTGTGATAAAAAGTGTCTTCAATATTGAATTATATTAAAGCGAGCAATTCAAAATCGAAAATAAACGCAATTCTTTCAAAATTTAAAGCTATATGCCAGAAGGGAGCCCTAGATGTGCCTAATGGAACTTGCTTTAAACTATATTGAAATCGACGTAGCACTTTAGAAAAAAAAAACAGCACCACATAATGTACATGGTGAAGGATACTATAGAAAGTGGTCAAATCCGAAATTCTTCAGAAATCATGGAGAATTAGACAAAGAATATTTACACTTTTACATATACATATCAATGTCAAGGAGGAGTTTCTCTGAACTTACTTTTTTCACAAAATTACTTTGTACAAAATTTTAGCTAGCCAGAGTCTAGATGAACGCTCTCTCATGTTAACGCATACAGACAGTCGGACGCGACAGCCACGCAAAACTACCCAGTAAAGAATTTATTCACATATAGAGCGAATTGTGCTTTTCGAGAGAAAAAGAAAAGAAGTGACTCTCCTATAGTTTTGTTTTTGTTTTCTTGCGCCAAGAGCTACAATGAAGGACTTTAAAGTTTAGATTTATTAGGTGCAATTTATGGCTATAGTAAAAGAGATTTGAGTTTTGAAATCAATCTTTGTGCATAAAATCATAGATGGCATAAGAACTAGATATCTCATCCAATACCAGAGCAGAGTACGTATACAAATTTTATATGGCTAGTTGGTCTATTCCGGAAAGGACCACAACATTTGAAATGATGGATACGTCGATTGATCATATTTTCCCGCATCTGCCATATTTAGGAGATTGATCAATTGTATACAAAATTGCTGTTAAAAAAATTAGCTCGCGGCACGCTCCAAAACATGTTTTGTCCTGGGGCAATCAAACTTTGGATCACTACGGACGAACAGTTTTTTTTTTTAAATTGTAGGCAGCGGTCTACCAACAACATATGTGTTAAGTGATCTTAAGAAAAGTAGTAATTTTAAGCCAAAAATTAGTTTAAATTTAAAATAAACGTAGATAATATTTTAATAAAAGAAAAAAAAACGATTTCTTCTCACAAACTAATTAGTTAATAAGTAAAACATTATCTTCTTTTTCTTTAATTTCTTATCATTAATGCGAACAACTATTATTTTTTATGTCGTATCAGAGCATGCGCTAGAAACATGACATTGCAGATTTTCGACAAGCTTTTCATAAATATGTTGCCAAAGGGTCATCTGTCCAACCGGAGCGATGTTTTGTTTTGATTGAATTCATGGTAGAAAATGTTGTTTCGCAGAGGTAAGTAGAAATGTAAAAAGTTGTTAAATATCCTGCACATTTCCATAAACATGGATATTTTTCTTCACAAAGTAAATTCTAATAACTATATTGAGACGAAGCACTTGACTTTAAAAATATATCGCATTTTAAGTTAAGGATTTTATTCTCAACTCTCTTTTATTTTATTGATATTTCTCTTTATTTCAGCATTGAATGGGATTGAAATGAAAAAAAAAAAAAAATATCGAGAAGAATTAAGGACTCTGTCCGGTCTGTGCAGACTTCAACTCTTATTTTGGTTTTATTACTGTTAATTGCTCGGTATACTGATTCAACATTAGTAGAAGAATGAAAAAGGCATAACATTTCAAAAAAATTTAGAAAATTTAAGGAATACTAAGAATCATCGAGTCTCTTATCAAGTGATAATTTTTTAAAGAATACTTTATCCGTTAGAATAGAGGTTCCCAAATCTATTAAAAATCGATATTACCAAAAGAAAGCAAATGACTATAATAACCAATACACATTTTAATATTGTACTTTGTAGTTTCTCCAGAATTTCAAAATTGCTTCACGAAAAGTAGCAATATACATAACGAATAGACCTAAAATCAAAAAGTCTTTGAAGAGCTTAAAGGCTGAAGCATAGTGCGGGCGTGAGCGCAGCCGACGTTTGACAGTTCCTGTAGAATACACGAGAAGAAGTTGGGTAAGTTCTAATCAAAGTCGGCTGCGCCCACTGCGCTGAACAAACGCTGGGGTAGAAATAGTTTCTACTCCAGCGCAACTTTTAAAATTTGGTAACATGTTTTTCGTTGTTTACAGCCAACAGCTGATTTGATGAAATTAAGAAACTAAGGAAATTTTAACACTTTACGTGAACTGATTAATTAATAATAACTAAATAAAAAAAATAAAAATGTTCCAAGAAAAATACTTGTATATATTCGGTTTGATTTCAACAATGAAATATAAGAAGATATTTTATTCTGCAAACCATTAACCGCAAGAACGACTTCGCAAGATATATTTAAAATAATTAATGATTATTTCATCAAAAATCACATAAGTTGGGTCAAATGTGTTGGAGTTTGTACCGATGGTGCTCGTTCGATGATTGGAAAATTATCGGGCGTGGTGACCAAAAGTAAAGAAGTGGCACCAAAATGCAAGTCAATACACTGAGTCATTCACCATGAAGCTTTAGCCACCAAAAATGTGCCAGTGAATTTGAAAAATGTTTTAGATGAGTCGGTAAAGATAGTTAATTTTATCAAATCTCGAGCGCTTGATTCGCGTTTATTTTCTATTTTATGTAGTGAAATGGGAAGTGCTCATTCCACACTTTTACTTCACACTGAAGTACGGTGGTTGTCACGTGGTAAAATCCTCAGTCGATTGTTTGAGTTGCGCGGTGAAATTTATATGTTTTTGACCCATTCAAAGAATTTGATCGGAGATAACTTGATTGATGAGCAATGGTTATGTAAACTAGCATACCTTTCAGACTTTTTTCTAGGTTAAATGAACTAAATCTGAGTTTGCAAGGAGTTAACTACACAGTATTTGATTTGTATGACAAAGTATGTAGATGCGTTCAAGAGGAATTGCTATTAATGCAACAGCAAGTTGAAAATCAAAATATAGGCATCTTTCCTTCCCTGTGCAACTTTATCGAAGAAAATAATTTGTCAATTGAAGACGACACATCAACTTTTGAATGGTTTCAAAATTATTTTCCGGAAGATTTCACAGCTCTAAATTGGATTCGAAATCCTTTCGTATTCACAGCGGAAGTTCCAGACAATGTGATTGAAAAAGAGTCTTTTATAGACCTTATCAGTGACGGTAGTTTGAAATTAAACTTTCAGAACTCCAACCTAATCACCTTTTGGCTATCTGTTCGTAATGAATACCCAGAAGTGTCTTGCCCAGCAGTCAACTTTTTAATGCCATTTACAACCACATATTTATGCGAAAAAGGATTTTCTGAAATGACTGCGATGAAAACCAAATATAGAGCTTTGCTGGACATTGAATCGGATCTTCGCCTTAAGCTGACAAACATTGAGCCTGATATTACTCTTTTAGTTAATTATAAACAGGCCCAACCATCTCGCTGATTTTATGTATTATTTTGATGATAATCATATTTTAATTATATGTTAAGCAATAAAAGTGCATGTTAGGTAATTTGTCTTTATTATTAATTTTCTTTTTATTGTATTTTATTCCCTATTTCAAAATTTTTGGTTTACCGGTCCGTCATCATCCTGGTTACAACGTACAGGTACGGTATACTAAAGAAAGGTGGGGAACCTCTGCGGTTAGATTTTTAAAGGGACTAAAATTAAAAACGCTCAGCTCTCTCCATTCAACGTTAAACTTTTGTAGATTTGGAACAAGAAACTGGAATTAAAAATACTTAAATTAACAAAACATTTGTTTCATGTCAAGATGTGTCAGACAGGGGGCGACTAGCAATATTTACACGGTCGACGCTTTGGCCACTTCTGTTGGAGTCCATTCTGGAATGCACTATCCATTTCACAATATGTATACTGTGCTCTGGTATAGCATGCGGTATCTACTTCGTGTACTATCTATGCTAAAGTGCATGTTAATTTACTCTGATATACTCCAATTCGGAGATTCCACGTGAAATACAAGTAACAACGATATATTTAGTCAAGGGTGGGCAAGTTATGCTTATTTCTGTTACCAAGCGCGGATTTGGGGGAAGGGGGTTAAGAGTCCATGCCCCCTCCCCACAACTAGAGCACTACAAAGAAGTTTATTGTGATAAAAATGTAAATACAGCAAAAACACGCATTCAGACGTTTAACATAATATATGGTGCAAAGTATACCTACCCAGTATATATTTCTCAATAAAAAAATAGCGAAGGAATTTCCAATCATAACAAAATTAAATGCAAGCGAATAAGTGTGTGTACAGAAATATTTTTTAATAAGATTTTCATTTATATTTTAATCAGATAATATACCAGAAATATCACCTATTTTATCTTTTATTTATTGAAAAACCTCATCACCTGTTTTTTCTATGATTCTTTCGTTCTTTTACAAATTCTCTATTCCATTATTCTCATAGATTTGGCATTTCTATAAAGGTGGTGTTTACTTAAGACGGAATGTAAAGAAAGTATTTGTTGTTTGGGCCCTGAGCAACTTCACCGCCCCATAGGATAAAAAAAAACGCAAAATGTGCATTGAATATAGGCTAAAAATAAGTTACGATTATAAAAAATCTTCAAGTATAATAACCATAGGTAAATTAAGTAAAATATATTCGTACATAAAAAAGTGAATACCTACTTGTAACTTTATTTGTCTATGGTAAAACCGCATTTGCCGCAACAGTGTAACGTTTTAATTCATTATGAATTCAATCGAAGTCAGTCTTCGAAGTGGCAATTGTGCGGTCTTACTTTCATTTATATGTATGTATAATCCATTTTAGACATAGACAAAGATGTGTTGTAAAGAAATAAAAACCTAAGCTAATGTAATAATAAATAAATGAATAAATAAGTAAATGAAAACTGTTACTCTCGTCTAAAAATTATTTTCCTTCTCTAGATATTGTTCTTGCTCTAATAGTTTAGGTTAAAATCCGACTGCCTCGACAACACGCCGACTTTGATTTTTGTATCGACTGATGAAGACCTCGATAAAAACTATGTAATTTAAAATAAAAACTATTGGATAATTTATAAAGACCTAATAGGAAAAAATACAGAATTTCATAGAAACGGATATATTTGCTTTTGTCTTGCGTTTTAGTTTAAGGAGCTATATCAGATAAAAAAAAATGCAATACCTTTACTATCCAGCGACATCCAGTAAGAAGAAAAGTACATGCGAGAAAAGTTGACTGCCGAGGATAAAAAGTTGCCGGATTGGAGTTTTGCGCAAGAAGGAATGCTTACAAATATGGTCAAGCAACTAATCGCGGCCAATGGTCAATACCACCGGGAACTGGTTGCCTGTTTGGTTGGTATTCTAAGGCTACTGTTGCGCTGCACTTGTTGTGCTCACTGAGAACCAGTTTGGCAGTGGCAATTATCATTTATTGACGCGACTTCATGACTGGAAACAGTGGAAACTATTACTGGGGTCGAAGAAGTCTTTATCCATCCAGGAGAATAACCTACCCTGGTTGCATATTATATATGAATGGATCTTCTTTGGACTTTTTTTTTAATTTTTTTGCGTTGTTTTAATGAATTTTAACATTTTATTGGTTAGATGTATTAGAAAAGGATAATTATTCACGAATAAGGAATTTAGTTTATATTAATCACATCTCATTCAATTTAATGTCTTAATAATAAGATTATAATTATAATTTCTATTTTTTCGTGTGATACAGTATTTATTTGAGCATATTATTGGTGATATAGACAATTTAACATTTAAACACCGATTAATATTTCTAATTTTCTATTTATTATTCATGGTGTTTAGACTAAAGATGAATCAGTGGTTATTGGTTGGCTATTAAGCAAGAGGTGTTGAATTTAAATCTCCGATGGGTCAACTTGAATCAACCAATAATTATTTTTAACAATAAGCTAAACGATATATGTATGTTTATGTCATTTCACGAATCCAGACTCATAGAATTATGAGCTAATGTACATACCTGATTGGAATTCTGATTAACTTCATAGGACGATCTTTCTGTATTAATAAACCATATTGTTTAAAGCGCTTATACATATGATCAACTAGCTATTATGTTAGCTGTTAAATACTGATCAAAGGATTGGCTCTTCTAGTATGCTTACATCTTAATAGATGTATCCTTATGTAATTCTCAAAATTATGGTTCCGATTAAATGATATTTCGATGACGAGCAACAGGACTCTTCAATAACACAAAAAATACGCAATATTTTAACTAATTTAGTCGGACATTAGGATAGGAATGACATTATTAAAATCTTATATCAGACGAGGTGCTATACTGCAAAGAATTTAGGTCTGCTCGATAATGACATCGGGTAAACTTACGACATTTTCTTATTTTTGGAAAACACTAAGATTGTACCTAAGTATTCGATGAAAATGCCTTGTTTCAGTTTAACCAAGCTTATACTAAAATTTTATTGGAGAAAGTTTAAAATTTTTAATGAGATTTTATAAGTGATTAGATGTATGTAGGTATTCCTTTTTTTATAATTCCAAAAATTATTTGAATCACTTTTCAAACTTACTGAAAAAGTGAAACAAGGAAAACGTAAGATAGTTCAGAGTTGAAAAAATTCTTAATTTTCTTAAGGCTGAGCCTTTTTATTTTCCACAATTTTTATAATATTGATTTGAAACCTTCGGAAAAATTATTAAAAACTCTTCAGTTCAAATGCTGACGGGCTTAGATTTTTAAAAAAGGTGTTGCGTTGTTTTTTTAAATCAAAAATCTCAATAAACCGTGCTATTTTCCTCTCGGTCCTAAAAACTTTTTCATGTACAACCAATTTTTATTATTTTTCGTCATAGGTTTTCCGAACATATTTGTAAATGCTACCGGAGCTTTTTTTCCAAATTTGTTAATTTTTTTCATGTTCTAATTACTTTTATAACATTAAAATTGAGATCCCTGTAACCTGAACTTGCTAGTCAACTTTGTTTTATTTTAATATGAGAATGAAGATTGAGGTAACTTTATTCAGGAACTCAAAAACCGGACAAATCCCGTAAGTAGTTTATTTTATAAAAATCAATTTGTAAACTTCTATCGTGATAAAAAGTGAATAATTTATTAATTTTAATTCTCAAAAGCTTCTCGTGGTGACGACACGATCCAGTAGTCGGTTTTGTATATAGTATGTATATGTAATTTTGAATCGCTTCGAAAAAGAGGCCTTGCAGCTAGGTTACTGATATGCTTCCAAAAAAGTGCTTCTCTGGAAGCAATCTGGAGCAATTTCGAAGCAAATAGTAAATGCGAACGTGATCATGCAAGTTTCTCGTGTTGACGCCTTACGATTAGTCATTGTGATTTGCAGTTCCAGATAAGACATTTGCTTTGTGAATTTGTAATTAAAAGAGAAACAATGGTAACTCTTTGTGTCGACACTGTAACAGCTGCAATCGTACAGTGCTTCCAACTTACTTCACTCAAAGTGCTTTAAAAGCGATTAAAGCGAAGCTAAGAGAAAGTGCTTGTTTCTGCGGACATGCAATGTTAAAATTTATATGAAACTGAAGCACAGTCGAAGCGCTTTGTGCTTCCGCAGAAGCGCTTAAAAAGGACTTTTAAAGTGCTTTTCTTCCCGCTGGGTGAACAAAAGCTCGTGTTACTACTACATAGTTAAGTTATTGGAAGCTTGGAATCGAGAGCTTTATTTATAATAATATAATAGGTCTGTATGTTTACTCGAAAGTTTTCCCGCAGGCTTGAAAGTTTTTACACAGGCTCCACAATATACATGCAGTCGAACAAACTACTGAAAACTGAATTTTAGAATCTTTATTACAAAAAAAAATTCAAAATTTCTCCCATAAGAGGGAACTATTAAGTATGATACGGAAATAAATGGGCGAACAATAGCTAGTTGCACAATGGTTGGGAGAAGTATAAGTTTTATGTAAGTACTCATCTCAGCAAAAGTACTGCAAATGTATTGTTCCAGTGACAGTGTAACAGGCAAAGTGGCTGTAATAATGTTTGTGATAGCTTGACAGTTCTACCAAGCCGAATGGCATTGGAAGTGGAACAAATTGTTCTTAGCTTTTTTTTTTTTGCAGAAATAGTTTTGTTTGTCATTTTACCCCTTTTCCTCTAGTAGAGGAGAGGTAGAAATATGAGACATGGTAGCAATTTGAGACACCGGGGTTTTGGTCTCCGTACGCTACTGATATCTAAACCGTAGCTAGGCTAGATTGCTGTAGTTCTGCGAAGGTCTTGAAACAGCCGGCGGACATTTCGTTATTAGTCGTGAGGCGTGCTGAACGTTCACTGAAAACTGAACTTCTATGGTAGGCGATCAGAGATAACCATACCGATGAGACCTCTCTGATCGCTGGGTCGAAAAGTTCAATATTTTTTTTTTTTGCACTTAAAATGCATTTTGTAAATTTATTGAAATTATTTTCAATAAATTTCAGTCTGTTAGGCGAGAAATCTCCTTCATCTCTGAAAAGTTATCTTTCACATGTTTTGATTTCCATTTTATATGTGTATATTTTCCTAGTTTCGCACAAACAAGTACGGTAAGTTACATTATATTTACTTTAGTTTTAGAATATAATTATATATTATAAAAAAGCTTGAGTTTTTCTCACTAAATTAGTAATTTTACTGAAAAAACCAATTGGTTGCAATATGAGACACTTGGCTGGTAATAACATGAGCCCATTGGTTGATAATAATATCAGACTATCTCATATTTCTACCAACTATTAAAACAGTATTCTAGATGATGATGACTTTTGTAGGCCTATAATAGGGTTATACAGAATATTAAAAATGCCCACAATTTTTCGTTTGTTTTTAATATTATATACAGTCTCATAATACTACCCTACTTTGGAAATTTCTAATTTTGATATTTTTTGTTTAAATAAATAAATTTTGAGCGTGTTGTAATCTACATTATTTATGCTAATATCACTGATAAGTAAACCAAATTTCCTATCTTTATACCATTTATTTTTTCGATATGTCTATTTTGGAGCCTGTTATCATTAAAACTAGAATAGGTATCCCATATTTCTACCCCCTCCTCTACAAGTTTGTGCATTCTGTAAGTTCTTTTTCTTCCACTTTAGATTTACATAGGAACCTTTGTATTAAAAATTGACTAGTGTGTTAGTTAAAATTGTTGAAAGAGAAAGTATAGTCACATTCTAGAAGCATCCTACTCTTGTGAGAGTTTACTGTATGAGACCTACTGTATGAATATTCCACAGACTTCAATAATATAGACTGCTAGCTGCAGGCCTTTCCCATACAAAATTTTTGAAGCCAGCATAACTTCCCAAATTACTGTCATGTTATGGGATATTACATAATTAGGACTTCCATGATTAACTAAAATGAAGGGAAATTTTCAATTTTATTTTAGAAATTAATTCTTTATGCAGTTCTTAATTAATTTGTTGGTAAATATTCAGAAAATATTTAAGTATTTACGTTTTTCTCGTTTCAAATTTAAAACTACGCTTCATGTTTAATTACAACTACAATGCGTAATAAATTTTTTATTTTATAAGAAAGGAAGAATCTTAACAATCTGGACGTGTATAAAAATCTCAAAGCTTATATGTTTCTTCACGAATTTTTATTTCATGTAATTCCTTTTAAATTTGAGAGATAAATATTGCGAAATTACTATGTGTACTTTTTTTAAATCAAATTAAGAGCCCCAACAATGTATTTGGTGGGCATACAGTTTTAAAGTTATTAATACCACTTTTTAAACTTTCTGAATAAGCGAAAGAAAACGTCCCTCTGAATTACGATATTGTCAACCTTGATCAATTATTATATCATTAGATAGTCAGAGAAACGAAGGTAAGCAGAGGACTGATTCTTAATTTTTCTTGAGGAGCGGCAGTTTTGGCATCAGGAAAAAATTAATGAATAAGTATTGGAATAATATAAAATAATAATATTGTAGTAATTCTAAAATTTTCGACGACGAATACATTACAATACAAAAATATTTTATTGAAAGACCCTGGCCAAAACCACGTCCTTAAAACGGTGGGTACAAACATCTACAGTAGTATTTTCTTAAATCTAAGTATAAACTCTTGCAAACAATAAAAATAAAGTAAATAGTGTAACACTTAAAGTGATTGCGCACAGGCTTACGCCTTTGGTTGCGATATACAGTTCAAGTCGAAGCATCGTCGATTTTATATTCGAGAAAAGCGTTGTATATTTTTGTTGTACTTGTCCAGTTTTTGTATGTTATTAGTTAGTCTATCTAAACTATAAGTTTTTCAAATTCAATATAAAAAACTGTTCTTCATGACTTGCTTTTTGGAGGATAAAAAGTTATAGTTAAAATAATGAAACTACGTTATCAATTTCAACTTAAAATCGTAATAAATTATAGTAGTAATTTGAAAATATTATTATATACATAGTTTATTGAAAAAGTAGACACTGCGTGATGTGGAATAAAAATTATATATGGCAAGTGATGCAATCCCCACTAATATGTGTTAAAAAAAGCGGACTAAAAATAAAGTTGTTTCCCTATTATTATTTATGAAACACCCAGTGTAATCCACTCTGCGTAAAACACTGACATGCATAAAATGGACCATTGACTTGACACTATTTAAATTGCTTACATTATTAACATCGCATCCCTTTTTTATAGTTTTCTTTTTTTTACATAAATATTAACAATTTTATTTTTTTCCTTTTTAAGAAACGCGTCATACAAACCAACTCGCATACAAAATGGCGAATCTATGGTGCGGACAGTCATACTTGTTAGTCTGTATACCGTGGTTAAATCTGCATCATAGCGGCTCCTTTCCAATATTTGCCAAAAATTGGGCAACGCTTCATACAGTTATTAAAAATACCTTTTATTTTGCGAATAGTAAGGAAACGGTAAGTTTCAGACGTAAGAACCGTTCTAGAAATAAATCGGAAATATTTTTGACAATTTAACTACAGGTTTTTCACATTAAATTCACCCTTTTGCAAATCAAATTAAAATTTTTTAAATTTAATTCAATATTTCTTCTAAATACAGATCAACGTATTCGTTATTCCATTAAAATAATTCACCAATATTATTAAGTAAATAGCCGCCTTGTGGCTCAAATTTTATGTCATGTGGAGTATAAAATTCCGGCAATCAGATTGAGTGATAACATCGAGGCTGTCGTTAATGATATCCACTAATCTTACTTCAATATATTGGGAACTCAAACGTTGTCTGCAATAATTTTTCATTTAATATTATTGGTGAATTATATTACTAGAATAACGAATGCGTTGAGATATAGTTAGAAGAAGAAATGCTGAATTAAATTTAAACATTGTTGACTTTTTGAAAAGCTCGTTGAATTATATTTGAAATAAATATTGAATTTAATTCAAATCTGTTGATCGATTTGTGTAAGTTGTTGATTTATTGTTGTATATTGTTGAAGCATTTCTGAAATCTGTTGAAAAGAAATGAACTAAATCTAAAAAATAGGTATCCCAATTCAATATACCAAAGCACGATCCAGAATTAACACACCGGCTCGTGTGATAGAGCCAACGGCTACAGGACGAAATGTTTCCTTAATTACGGCAAATAGTATGACATTAAGTAATTCAGCAGTTTACAGTCAACTGAAATATTTTCTGCGACTTTCTTACGAAGTTGCTTCAGAAATTGGAAGACGATAATCCGGACGAAGTATGGTTGATTTTGGTCGACGGAAGTATCCACAAGACGCATGACGTGCGTGATCTTGTTGGTTAGACACAAGGTATTCTAATTAAAAATTTTGTACTAGTACTGTGACGAGTTTCGTCCTACAACGTATATACATTTCTATTGAAAAGACAGAGAGATGAGAGATTATATTGTGTTCTCTGCACTGTACTTTCCTATACGTTCGGACACAAATGTCGGAACGTGGTTCGTAATGGGAATACCTTGTCTTCTATATACCTTGGGTTAGACATGAAACACTACTATTCTACCATCATATTCTTCAATGCTGAGCCTCATGGAAGAAGTCTTTTCAAAATCAAATTTAATGCAAGAAATATGTTAATAACACTGTTGGAACTGTTACGTCTACAAATTGTTATAATTATTATATGAATATGTATGTATGTTAAATTAGCAACTACACTACCGGTATAAAAAGAGACATGATATATGAATCGATTGAAATTATAGGTGTTCATGAAAATATTGAATTTAACATTACAATCTGGTGTTTTTCTAGACTCTTGGAAGGAATCAGTGGTTGTTCCAGTTGAAAAGGTATTAATGCAACAAATGTTCCCAACATTTGAGCAGTAGATCAACTTAAAGAATACATCTGAAACAAATGATTTACTAACTGAAGAGAAATCAGGGTTTAGTTTAGCAATTCGGGTGAAACCACTTTAAATTGGTTGATTTTTGATTGTACGAAAGAAATTGATGATCGTAATGCAGTGCTTTGAATTTCAAGTGTGCTTTTGAAACTTTGGATAGATATATCTTGTTAAGGAACCTAGAAAAGTATGGAGCTTGAGGAACAGAACTTAAATGGTTTAAGTTGTACTCATCCGGGAGGACTCAGCGAACTAAAATAGAGGTTTCTTATTGAAATTTGGTAAAAGTAGATTTGGCCACAGGGATCAGTTCTAGGAGTGATAATCTTCGTGTTATGCCTATGTAACATTAAGTGTGCTATTTAGTTTTGTAAGATAGCATTGTTTGCTGATGATGCATTGATATAAAATGCGGCAAATATGTGCGAGAAAACAAATATAGATCTAGAAAATATAAATAAGTAGTCAAAAATGAACAAATTAAACAATAAAAAGACTAGTATACGGAATTTAATTTTAATACATAATTCAGTTTCTATGCCTATGGATAGAGACGTTATTGAATGTGTGCAGAATTTTACCTTGGGATATTGCTTGATATTAAATTGAAGTTTAAATATTAGGCAAACTACATTTGTGGTAAAATCGCAAAGAAAATCGGATTTTTTAAGAGAATTACACGAGTTTTGTCGCTGGAAAATGCTATCATACTATATAATGCTATAGTTCTTTTGCATATCCCTTAATGCTCTACATTATTATACGCTAGTCAAAATGAAATAAAGGAAAGGTTTCAGTTACTACAGAATAAAGGCGTGCGTGTTATATTGAAAAGTAGTAGACTTACTCCGACGAGACGGTAATAAAAGCAGCACCCAGAATTCTTTAATGTACATATAAGGGTCTTAATTATTTCAATGGCTTACCAAATTAATTGAAGTTAGAATAGAATATACTGTGGTTAGAATCAAGAATTAATGTTTTAATAGTAAACTTATTGACTTTGTTAAAGAGCATTATTAATTTATTTTATTTTTTTTTGCAATATATGAAACATTGTAAATGGAAATTGTAAGAGTTCATGATCTATTAAATTATTATTATTATAAACATACGACAAATGGAAAAATCAGATGTTTCTTTACAAATTATTTACCATTTTCATATTGAATTTTGTAAGATATGTTGAGACCACTTATACATATCAAATACCATTATCACCTTCTCCCTTCTTTTCTTTTTTCTATTAATATTAGAATATTGTCCCAATATAAGATGTAAATGCTAGATATAATCAATATAAAATATTTCTAAACAATAATATTGTATCCTTCCAAAAAACAAAAAAAAACTTCAACTCTAATTAAATATTGCAAGTTCAGTTATGAAACCACAACTTGGAATTAATTACATAACAAAAACATATTGATTCTACCTTCAAATGAGATTATTGTTATGCGGGCTCCACATATTATGTATGTGACCGTGTTTAATCATGAACCTGACCAGAATCTATTAAACTAGTATAGTTATCAACGTTCTTTCAATAATAACAAAAAAGAGCAACTTTAGCTAGATAACTATAGGTATAAATTAAAGCCTGCAAGATGCTTAGAAAACAGGATTTAGATTTCCTTTCCTAAACCAGCCGAGTTGTCACAGCTTGACTTGTTTTGGTGGCAATAACCTTTCGAAGATGCAGCTATCACCACAGCGTTTGCCAAGGTATTTGATAAATGGCATCAAATTTGTCCCTTTGCCTCTTCACCCTTTTTAATTCTTTATGAAGACAAGCTCAGTAAAGAATTTCTAGCAACTCTCGTTTTTTATGAATTTTAATGATACAAGCTGTGTTTCTTCATTCCTTAAATAGGCAAAATGGTAGGTACCTACCTACTCTGGTAAGGAAAAAAGAAAGTTTCAACTGCAACTACGCAAGAAGGAAGACTTTTGTTATGGGAATGCTGTCCGAGCAGAGAATAACTAACTTGTTCGATCGACAAGATTTTATTTATTAATCCATAGGTAGGTACTTATATAGTGTCGTTTTGACTCATTAATTTTTTTTCGCACTTATAGGATAACTACAAACGATTTATATCGCATTAAATTAATTATTTTTTTTATACAAAAGTTGTATTAGTATTGTAAATGTAAATTATTTTAAAATATACTGTAATTCGTACTAACTTTCGTTATTTTTTTACAGTTATTATTCAATTGTATTAAAGCAATTATTAACTGCAAATGTATTGCTAACTACGCAATTAAGTACACTAGCTAATTTTGTATAAACGAAAAACTTGTTTTTCACAAGGAAAATAAGCTAGAATTCTTACGCTACCCTAAATGAGTGGCCGCATGTAATTTCGTATCGTATTGTCAACCCTCACCTCAGTGCAAGTTTGTTCGGAAAGTGGTTTTTCAGATTTATTACTAAAATGGCTTATCTTACAGTAAAAATCATTATAACAAATTTTATATTCTAAAGAACTTTTCAGTATAATAAAAATGTTTAGGCCTGTTTTTCTTTACACTTTCCCTAAAAAACCTCAAATTTTTGTATGGCAACGGTAGAGTTGCCCTATTGAATCATTTTTGAAATTGTATCTATTTCTTGACGCGTTCTCAGTTAGAAATTTTTTTATGGCAACCTTACGAAGGAGTTACCTGATTTGCCTCATTTTCGAACTTGAATCTACAGATTTTTTTAAGAGGGTACCAGGTTCTAACGAAAATTTCTGAACTAGAAATACTATGCACTCTAAAAATAACGCGGGTATAAACATGCTACTTCCTTCATTTATGATGATTCGTCTTTATTATAAAATATTCGATTAGTTCACTGTAAAAAACATTGTTAAGTCATTCGTTCGTCTTTTATTAATGATAAAAAGCCGTTTGTCATCTAATTAGTCATGTTAAAATTATTTCCAGTTTGAAATAATTACAATTCCACCTATAATTTATAAAAATATTCCATACAAACAAATCACTTGGGGTATGGAATGAATAAAAAACTATGCTCATAGATCTATTTATTTTGACTAGAAAATACAAATGCCAAGCATGTACATACATATAAGAAAAACAATAACAAATAAACTATATATTACCTAACCTACCGGGACTTAAGTATGAAGGAATGAAATTTTACTTAAAAATGTTTATTCTGTAGCATGATGGTACTTTACGAAAGCTATAGCAGCGAGCTCCTTACAGAATTCTTCTAAAACAACAATAGCTTCGAATAGGGGTTCAGATTCATCACAATTGTCACTGCAATATATTAAAATTGAGATATCTGTTATACATAAAACAATTACAAATTTTAAATAACCATAAAACGGGTGGATTTGAAAGAAGTCTCTTGCCAACTTCGCCAATTTTTTTCTGGAAGTTTTCCTTTTTTGGTATTTCCAAAAGTAATTGTTTAGCAAGTATTTGCATACTTGTCCATAAAGTTGAGGCCCCATGAGCAATAGGTATTTCCGGATTAAGTAATATTTCATGTAAGTATGGATGAGGAAAAAAGGCTAATTTAGAAAGAATTGCAATTACCTGAAAATATATAAAATTAACTTCTGTTTTTTAATCTTTTAAACATTTTTTTTATATATATACTGCTAAATTTATTTCGCACGGTTGTAACGCCATATTTCGTACATGGCTAAATAGCAGTTTCAATAGAGGACCTTCATAAAAGCTCTCCTCATATATACCGCTGTCACTGCATTGAGGCTCTTTTGATTCACTTAAACTATGCCGACGTAATCGGGAAGAAGACTCTGGCGATGTTGAAGAAGTCTCATCTTTATCATAAGAAAGAGCTTCAATCGGCCAAGAAAAATTTGATGTTTTCATTATCCACAATTTATAGTGGCGACTTGCGTCTTGGACATATTCCTCATAACAAGTACCAGTGGATTCAACCATTATTTGGCGTGGTATTAATAATAAAAAGCTAATAGATGGGAATTTATATTAATATTGAGGAAAATTAAATGACTAATAATATGATCATTTACCCACCTATTAATAACCTTCAAAATATTATGCGGAGCCAAAGTTCTGGATTTAATTCGTTCATCAACACTTCCTCTTCTCCGTTCCCTTTCATCCTCTTCATCTGACCATGTTTGACATTCTCTTGGAGAGGAATCAAAATATCCTCTTTTATTTATATAACGAAAAACCATTTCTTGTAAAATTTTTTCATTAGGGTTATCCAGTAAAGCCTGCAATTTTATTGCATAAAATTGAATGGATCTAAATTATTCTGCTTAATTATTGTGTTACCTCAATAAATTGCAAAGCAGGCACCAATACTTCAGGATTATCCTGCGCATTTTCTATAATTATAGACAAAAGGCAGTCATTTCTTATGTAAATATCTGCTTGAGAGTCACAAGTTAGCCAGATTGCTATTTCTGCGAAATAAAGTGAAATTTATCTTAGCAGTATAAGAATAAAATTTATTTTTTAATAATTGCAATAAGCAACGTTCATTTTTGACAAGGATAAATCATTCAAGTGAGAATTATATGTGCAATCAAATTAGCGGTGGCGTAGAGTTACAATCACGGAGAGAAAAACACCAAGTTTATGGTTGTTTATATTAATAATTTCGCTAACTTAACATACCTATAATATAATTTAATTAGAACTTAATTACTAACCTTCCATTATATATGCCGAATTGATTTGTTTTACAACTTTTGACATTAAAGCGAGAACGAACGGCGTATCAGTAGCTATAAGCGCTGGCTCTATGGTTCCCAGTAGAAAATCGTTACGAAATTTCATGTGTAAACTTGTCGTCTGACAGCATTCTCTGGAAACACAATCCGTATAGTCAAGCCAACGTAAAAATTCATGTAGCTGTGCTTTTCCTGGAAATATATGATTATCCTTTTCTCGAGGAATTAAGCCCCAAGCAACGATGGAATCTTCAATGTCACCTGGATCAATATCTTCAGGTATTTTCTCACATAAAGACGATAATTTCAATATCAAATATGACATAAAATCTTCCATGCTTGCAGCAAGTGCCTTGCAGTTTGTATTTATATTTGGCATGGAGCTTAATATAAGTGCGCTTTCACAGGCACGCACTACAACCTTACTATCCTAGAAGTAAAGTAAAATTCGATGTTATATTAAAAGTAACGTGTTAATCAACATTTTTTATTTATTAAACAATTCTTATAAATTAATATGAATTTTGAATTAAGAGGTGTCCGGAATGAAAAGTGGTCGGAGAGTCATCGTTATAAATTTGTAAGAAATTATATTTATTGGAGTAATTTTTTTCACTTTTTTTTACATAATATCGAAGCTTAACTTCAAAATAATAGCAAATTTATTTAAATTTATTTTATTCATAGAAAAAAATTTTACTTTTTTATTTACAACTGCCGTTAAGTTCCGTACATAATCAAAGCTTATAGTCTTTGAAACATTTACGTATTTTTTTTTTAAATTTCGAGAGTCGCTTTGTTTCTTGTGTTTTTCAGTTTTTGTTTCAGATGTGCCCAGTATCGGTCGATAGGTCCAAGCTCTGGGCAATTCGGAGGATTTGCTTCCTTAGGCACAACATTGACGTTTTGGCGCTAAAATTCCATGGCTGTCTTGCTATAATGGGATGTTCCCAAATCAGGCCAGAACATTACAGCAGTCCTGTGTTACCCGATGAACAAAAAAGCCTTTTCTGCAAACACGTGTGACCATATAAAACTCCTGACCTGGAATTTGGCTGGTCTGCTTTACAATAACTTCCGTCATCCTTGACGAAGCAGGAGCACTACGTTAAAAGATTTGTGTACAGTTTTCGAGCACGTATTTTATACATGCTTCGCATCATCGCCATCAGGAGCCTTGAAACTTCTCTGCTTTAGTTTTTTTTTTCGTGTCATGAATGGTAGTTTTCGGGATTATAAGTTTCGCTGCGGCATCCCTGATCGATAGCTTTGAATGTCCTTTTAAAGAGAAGTTCAATCTTCTTCTCCTTTATTGCATCACCTGATCTTTGTTTTCGCCCCCGATCCTCTAAGTTGTGTCCTTAATTTTTGTTTAATACTTTTTGTATGGTGCTCTTGGAGTTTTAAGTAGTTTTACCAACTTTTCTCGACCCAAATCTGGGAACTCGCTGTGTTTGAACACCATCAGTTTTCTCTGCTTTTCACTTTTTGATTCCGTTGTTGTCACTAGAGTGCCAAATGACTGACTGAAAAATACATTTAAAGTAACAAGTGTGGGGAAGAAAATGAAACAAGAATTGACGTAATCGCTCATTTTTTTACATTTTGGCAAACTGAAATGTATGAACACTTTTTATTCCGGACACCTCTTATAACTCTCAGAGTAATCACTTCAATCAATATCACATTATTTCATTTTTATGATAATTTCAGCATTAAGATAATAAAATAGTAACAGACTTTCGTTACATACATAAAGTAATAGCCTTACAATCCTCATTTCACGGAGATATTTTAATTATTAAATAATAATAATGCAATGATTCCTCTAAATTGGCGAAGTAAGCAATTATTAACATGTTCCTAATCCTGTTATCATGTATTTATTTATAACAAGCAACTTAGGCTGTTAGGCCTATTATGTATAAAAACACTGTTGCTCGAGTAATAATAGAAGTAACAGAGTGAACAAACAAAAATGAAATTTCGTGGCAACCCTGATTTGTGTATAGTAAACACTAATCGCAATCCTTATCTGACACCAAGCAGCTTCTAAAAATAAAAGAGCCCTTACAGTAGGGGACCTACATGCACTCGAAGCCTAAACTTAGCCATAAATCATGCTTTATGATAATAATAATATAAACCATATACCTTTGTTATATTTTACTATCAAACCGGATAAAGTTTGCTTATAAATTCTACAATTTTTTTTTTAAGAAACCTTAAATTGTTTTCATTTTTGCATTTACTTGGTATACATTACTGTATTTTGAGCTCAGTCGCTCGGACCTGAAGTTTCCAAGTTGCGGAATTGATAAGGTTGCATATCCGCTACATACTGGAGTTCTCGGCATAAATACTCTGGTAGGAGATTACTTTTCATTTTGAACACCATTTTTAATACATTAAAAATTGTTCGCTGATTAACTGACATCTATTTGAGAATATTTAACATTGCACTAATTGGTGTTCTTTTATGGTAACTTTGCCATCTGTTCCTTCGTATTGGCAATATTCGAAATGCCGCAAAATTATGCTATTATGAATATTAATTTGTTTCTTTCTTATTCTTTTCATAAATCCAACCTTCTTATTCATAAAATATTAAGCGGAACTTTAAGATATAAATACAAAATCGGGATTATTCCGTTTTTTTTTTTTTTATTAGGACTGAACGAGTTAGGTTTACGTATAACAATTAAACGAAATTTAATATTAACGAAATGCGACAATATGTTTCTAGGGCCTACCAGAAACGAATCTGGTTAATATTCATCCAGTTCAATGCTTCCAACATTGATGTTCTCTCATGACATAATATACATCTCATGGTCCTTGCAATTTTTGTAGTCTGCAATAGATTGATATAGACCCATATAAAAAGGGGTGAAATATATCAACTTTTTTTAGAAGTTTTCTATTTATTATGAAGACATAATGACCAAGTAAGATCCTCTTGTAAGTACGGTAAAAATAACTTTTATTATTAAGAAAAGTTACGTCTAGGACGCATTTAAGTTAAAATCTGCATCAGTGCACTTACCCTGTAAATGAAAGTTGGAATGGCAAGGTAAAATAATATGGGCTAGCTGAGACATTATTGAGACAAAAAGGAGGGACTTCAAAATGTATAAACTTTCAACATTTGAGTAGTAACTATCTGTGCTGTTTGTATAATCTACAGTGAGTGTGAAATTTCATGTTTCTGTTATATCCGTACATACAGCGTGATTAATCACAAATCTTAGCAATATTCTCCATTTCAACTAATTTTAACATTTCAACAAATGGTTACAAAATTAGATTACTTGATTTGGTTTACTTTCTAAGAATCTTACTGAGATAGAGGAGTAAAACCTATATATCTAATTATCTTAGTTTTTACTTTCAATGTATTAAAACATTTTTCGTTTATATGAAATGTACTAAAATACCAATGTAAATTAAAATCTTTGTATGATGTCTGGGCCACAATGTGCTCTTTTTATTAAGTTTCTTTCAACCTGCTGAAATCATTAATATCATATATAAATACCAATATTGCGAGCTAATATTTGTACGGAAAAGGTGATCTTATTTTCTCTGTACAATCAAAACGCCAATATGCAGTCATATTTCACAAATTATTTTGCTTAAAACTGTAGGGATTGTTAAAAAATTTCCATTACGATTTAGTATCAACTTAACACCTTATTTCATTCATACATAATTATTTACAACTTACCGGACTTTCAAAGTAAGTTAAAATTCCATCCATTAAAGTGAATCTATCTCCCTCTTCACAATCACATCTAATATCTGATTGAATACTGGTATTACTTTTATTACTTAGATTTTCTGCGATATCACTATTTATACGAGTAGAATCCTCTGTAGAGTTAGAATCGCAAGCATTCTCCTCCAAATCAGTAACAATCTCTACACGACGAATATTTGTTTCTAACTTTGTACATTCGAACAAAGAATTTTTTGATGGCATTTTTTTCACTCGATTTCCTTGTACGTGCTGACATACGCCGGCTAAATGCTGATGGGATAGAAGGAATATATTCATTAAAAATGAATCTTTACGCACTAGACCAGCAACTGTTTCAAGGAATAGAATTTCTTCTTCTTCGTATGGTGATGGACTTTTGCCGTTGCATAATTTCACAATATTCTATAAAATTGATTAATTATTATTAGTTTTTAATTGCTTTGTTAAAAGATGAAAAAAAAAAAATAAAATAAACTGAAATATAAATACATATTGTTACGTGGAACTATAACCAAATCTGATGATATTCGTAGCATGATGAAGGAGATGGATGCCTGAGGTGAAACAATCTTTTAGAAGAGTATAAGATTAATTAAAACTGTTTGTATAGCAAAAGCAATACATAGTTGGTGTAGTTTTATTTAGTACAGTAGGTAAGATTTTAGAATTAAATTATTTTTTCCGATGATTGCATTTTTAAGAGCAAATTTTTAATCAGATGAAGCATATTACTAAGTTTGAAGACAATTTAGGGTACTTTTCATTCCACAGCATTCAACATTCTACTGAATTTTACCGGTTATTACTTAAGGCGACTTCTAAGAGTTAACGCAATGGTAATTGCGACTACGTTATATTTCAATACACAAAGATAGATATTATACGGTGAATAAAAGATTGTAGAATCATTAGAATCTTTACTGCTATAAAAAAAGTTAAGTGAATAAAATGCGTTCAGTAATCAAAGTGGTATTAGAAGTTTTCAAAACAAACCCGAGCCACACGTAACAATGTGTTATAATCTGTCTCATTAAAACGAAAATTGTTTTACTTACCTGAATTGGCTGGAAAAGGCTGGAGTGATCTAATGGAGGTTTTTTAATGCAGGAAAGAAAACGTTTTAACCAATTCAACACACAAGCTCTAACACCTGGAGGAGTTTCCGACACAGACAATTCCACCAGTAAATCCAATAAGTGATTCGTAAGTACGTATTCTATGCACATTCCAGAGAATTCTTCAATTTTTGTTTCATTGTCTTCATCAATTAATATATTAAGCATAGATTCCAAATGATGAGGAAGATTTGTGTTATTTACATGCACTTTAGCTATATCCGTTCTTGCAGAGTAATATTTTTTTATTTGTTTCCAATGATATTCGAACTCCTGAATAGGAGTTGGAGGTGGAGCAATCTATAAAGTAAAAAAAAAAAGGAATCAATAATTCAGATATAGAAGTGCAGAAAGAATACTACCGCATGAATTACTAGTAAAACACTTAAAAATAACAGAAGAAATACTATGTATGAATTATTTATTTTACACGGAGCCTATTTTAAAGCAGCTAGATGCCTTGCATTAATCTTAGTGCTAATAGTGCTGTCCAAACTAGGCTAATGCAGGAGAAGTGTACGAAAATTATTATTGAGCATAGATCAGGGATATTCGGAATAAAATGGACACATTTAATCCTTTGGTATCAAGGGACAATTGTACAATTTACAACTAACCGAATGAAATTGGTATCTTAAGGAACATTTGTAATTTTTTAAGTAAACATATATTACTACTTTTCTGGTGTTAGCAATTGAATTAAAAAAAAAAAAACAGGCATTTTGCCTACTAGATAAAAATATATTTAAAAAAAATTTATTTCTTAAATCATTTGACTTATTTAGGACTTACTACATCTGCAGCCGTTTGAAGCATGTCTGAAAACCTCCCTAACATCTCGTCTAGGTTGAAAATTTGTTTACATAAAAACATTCACGACTCTTCCATCACAACACTTATTCTTTATTTTTATTTTTATTATGATGATAAGATTGAGATAAAAGAGATGAAAGCTTATTGGAAATATCCAATAACAAACAAGTACAATACGTCAATAAATATAAACAGCTGTTCAAAATCAAATGTCGATTTTTAGGCCCTGTTCGGAAACGGTGATTGAACTTCAAATGAAAGACCTGAAAGTAATAACCACAATTGCGACCTCGACGGCTGACTTCAGCGTCACCCTCTTAGAGCCGACCCAGACGAGAACTTTTTAAGGAAGGAAGGAATTGTGTGCGTGTTCAATTAAGTCACAGTTTTTTATATAAACAATAACTGTATCACAAATTCACAACACGTAATGCTTTTTAAATTATTATATTATCACCTCAAATCGCAAATAAACATCTGTAGAGCCGTCCGATGAGAAATTTCGCAATTTCAAAATGGCCGGCTTGTTGTGGTACAAGGTATATAGAAGACAAGGTATTCTCGACTCGAACCACGTTCCGCCATTTATGTTAAAACTCGTTTTCCCTTTTTCTTCATTCACTGAAGTATGTCACAGGGCATCAGCTGTAATGTGTCAAAATTCTTTGCGCTTGTACTGCCACTGTCAGATTTCCTTTTTCTTTTTTATTCATTCAGTGAAGTACGTCACAGACTATCAGCTCTTTGATCAGCTGTGATATGTCAAAATTTTAAAGGGCATACCTTGTTGTGGTACCGACTTTGGTTATCGTATAAACGTACACAACGACAACTACCCCATTCACATGAAGCGGACTGCGGACTGGACTGGAATAGTACTAATTCGCATAGTACCAAGTGTTCACATGAGATGGACTGGAATAAATCGATGAGAGAGACATCTTTCTATTTGCAGTTTTCAATATAAAGTCAGCTGCCATTTGAAGATATTTTTATAGATATTGAAAGACGTGTCATGGAAAGAATTGTAATTTTACAATTTATAAAATACTGTATGAAAGCACGAAGGAGTTCGAAGCGAAAAATGAAAGTATACCGAAAAATATCCAATCGTATATCCACTTCTATCCACTCAAGTGTTCACATGTGATTAATTCCACTTCACTACCGAACTAACGCCGGTGTAGGTAATTCCAGTCCGGTTGGTGTTCACATGGCGAATTATCTCACCCCGAAGTAGCTAATACCGGCTAATACACTCCAGTCCGCTTCATGTAAACGGGGATGACTACGCTACCAAAGTGGCAGTGCAGTGAATGCGCCCACTGAATAGATCTCCCGCTGACACATCTCGAACGGACCTGCTTTCGAGTTTCGAGTACGAAAATACGAGTTTGACAAGAGGTGAGTGAGTTGGAAAAAGGTTGAAAACTTTAGACGGATTTTCTTCAAAGTTTTTCTTTTCACAATTTGTGCAGTGAAAGTTAACTTAGAAAGGTACTTTTTATATTTAATATAATCTTGAAAAATTCATTATTGTACATATATATTGTACATATTTTCAATCTAAGAAGAATTTTATTATACTTGGTTAGAATATATGCCTGAATATGAATATTTTGTGAAATAAGTTTTTTATATTAATTATATGCCTTATTCCAACAATTCAAGTGTAAAAGTATGCACGGAAAAGTTTATTGACCTATATTTGCTACAAATTTGGATATTTTACACAACCTGTTGAGTAATCTAAATGTTACATAACGTTTTGAATGCAAAGAAGATAGTAATTAGATATTACTTCTATATACCACACACAAAACTAGTTAGTAAACAGATAGAAATTGTTTACTCATTAATTAGCAATAAATTTGTTTTTATCTTCAGCTATTTTACTAATTTTATTCGACGAGATCATCAGTTTGATGTACGAATATAAAAGTCGCCAAGAAAGTGTTAAATCTGCAATTTAATTAATCTAAGATCATTTCATATGCGTTACATTACGATTTTGGATTGAGATCAAATTCGTAGCAAAGTAGGTAATATGTATTTTCTGAAACTTCTTTTTATCATCGTTAGCTTATGTAATTAATTTTTTTGCAAGTGTTAAAGATGTGGTATGAAATTCAAAGTTTATTTATTACAAACCCCGGCATAAGCGTTGGGACAGCGATTAGGGTATTACGAAGTTAATTACAGAGTTGCATATAATTAGGACTTGAGCCATATAACCCTTGTGTATAGAATTATATAGTGATTGCGAAACGACGTTTGACTTCGTACCTTGTATTGTAGCGGCGCTACTACTGCAAACGTAATCAAAGTTTAAGGCCTGAATTACAATTACAACTGATCAGTCGACTACGACTTTGCCCAAATGTTAAATGCATGTGGCGAAATACAATTGCAACTTCGACTGCGACTGAAACTAATCTTTGCTCAAATTACAAAGTTGTGTTAGCTGCGGTCAACTTCAGTTCAATCACACCAACGGCGAACAAACGTCATCGCAGAAACAAACACCAAAGGTGGTTTCACATAGTCAGGGTGGGTCAGCCCTGTATGGAAACCATCATCTACTAGACGATTTACATAAGAAAATCTTGCATCTCAGAAAAAATAGATTCCATAAGTAGAGCAACGAAAGATTCAGCAAGCAGTCTTGCTAGCATCAATAGTGCAAACACGGAATCTTGAAAAGGACTCTGATTGTGAGCAATTTGCCGAGTGCACTGTTGCTTAGCAAAATAGTGCCCGATCTTAGTTCAGCTGAACTGGAACTACTATATAGGGCACTTGACTTCAAAAGAAACGGGAAAGTGATCAGCGTCTCCACTAGGAATCGAATAACCTATGTAACTTACATATCACAGGACCATGCGTAGAATGTTATCTCATCTCGCTTTTCCTCTGAACTGGCCTTACATCTGTTGGCTCCACATCTGTCGCTAACCATACATTTAATCATGGATAGGACTCATTTCATACTATCCACACATCAGATCATTCGCCCACTGCATTCAATATATTGTGCTTTAATGCGCGATCCACACCTAAAAATCTTCAACCGATAAGGCACTTGGCAGACGATTGTAAATTAGGTGCGTTAATATGTATTATGTGAAACATGGACGAAGACTCATCACACATCTAAAATGGTTGAGATACAAGGATATAAATTGCACAGACTTGACAGGGCTAGGAGAACAGGAGGGGGAGTGGCAATCTATGTAACAAGCACACATCAATCTCATCCAATACATCGAGTCAGCAGTAATAGCTGGGAAATAAAGGCTGTTCAAATCTGTGGCTTTGGTAATAATTTGGAACCGATCACACTTACGATGGTTTACAGATGTTCAGCCACTTTCATTGACTTGGACCTGGATGATCTTTCGGATTTTCTGGACGAGGTGCTTGGTCGTTTTTCGAGAGTGTTTATAGGTGGTGGTCTTAACACCAACATTGGATCAGCAACTGCACTCTCTGGTGCGCTTAACGACCTTGTATGTGAGAAAGGGCAGATCATCCTCAATAGCGAACCCACCCGACATGGCCCGAGCCCGGCCTCAGTCATCGATATTCTAATGGCACTCCCTCAATTCTGCCCGTCGTCAACAAGGCAATGTTCGGGCATCTCTGATCACGAGATCCTATTTGCATCATTGGATTTAGAAGCCTTCATTCTACCAACACGGCTGTTTTGGAAGTCACGGCGGACATTCGAGGCATGTGAGATGGGGGTCTCTCTGTCATTCATGTACTCCTGGATTTTAGTAGAGCGTTTGACTCAGTCCCACATGCCAAGATGGTGTCGAAGCTCAGATCCCAGTTTGGTTTCTCCCATACTGCTTCCAAGATGATTGACTGTTACCTATCTGATAGACTGCTTATGGTCAGGTCTGGGGAGTATCACTCGTCATTGAGGTTGGTGAGAGCAGGCGTTCCACAAGGTGCCATCCTTGCTGCCCTACTCTTTTCGCTTTTCATCAACGACGTCAGCGAGGTTCTAAGCGGAGATCTATGCAGGTGCACGGACGGAGAAATTGCAGGAAATGGTATCAAACATCAACGGGGCCCTGAGCTGGGCTGCCCAAAACGATCTGGCGTTGAATCCTTCCAAAACTCAAGGAATTGGTTATGCCATTAGGCTGGAGAGAAGCGCACATCTGGCATCTCAGGTAACCTCAATAACCCTAATGTGTCATAATATTCCTCTCCCAACAAAGGCCGTTAGAAATCTTGGTCTCCTCATGGATTCCAATCTCACATGGAAAGCACAGATTAACTTGATGGGCGCGCGAGTGTATCGTGGGTTGCGATCTCTCAATGCAGCCTCTCCCCATTTTGACGAGACAACAAAGCTAAGGCTGTTCACTGCCTTAATTTTGCCATACTTCCTTTACGCGGATGTCGTCTTATACCCTACCGGGTTAAACAAATTATTGAGGGCACTTAGAGCATGGGCCAGATACGTTTTTAGCCTTCAAGGAAGAGCACATTTCAGCCCATATTTGGATATCCCGATAACTGGGTCGTTGCAATATATGTATGAACTAAAAGAACTGGCGTTTATACATAAGGCTAGATTTGGCCTTCTACCCGGTTATGTATAGAATCGCTCCTCTTGGAGTAGAAGGGACAACAAACGGCTTATTTATCCACGTATAAACACGCAGCTTGTCAGGTGAAATAAGGGAGATTAGCTGGCTTGGTGAGTTTGCAACGAAAGCCTTATGCGCTCTCAATTCTTAGGGAGGTCAACCTTATATCCATCCTTGTACATATCTCAAAATTTTAATATCTCAATATCTAATTACTTACGACTTTTATATCTAAGTTCATCTATTATATGTCTCGGCATGGTACGTAACTTAGACCGACCAGCTGTTTATTGATCCGGTTTGGCTTCAGCGACAGTTGTTGTTGTACATGCGTCTTTTGCATCTGGTTTTTGACGCAGTGCACAGTTGTTTCAACTGTGTTTCAGCTATCAAACTGAGATGCGAGGTCTTAATTAATTAATTAACTTGTTGTGGTACTCGAAAGCTCGTATAATCTACTAAACGCATTGGACATAATTTATTATGCCTTATCATGTATAATGTCCAATCAATACAGACGTGTTGTGTTACATTATTTTATTTTGTTCTACGACTAAATAATAAGCCAAGAAATACAAAAATATGACAGAATTATAGGTATACTGCGTAATAAGAATTAATGACTAAAACCTTCTCAAGGCTGACCAAAAGTTCACAAGCTTCTAGTAGTATTTAATAGTAGTTTCCACTTCAATATTATTTCGTGTACATATATCACTGTGAATAACAAATGTAAAAACATAAAAATCTTCCCCATATGTTAAATCTGATCATTAATCCAAATTCAGCTTTGCAGGCGATCAGAAAAGAGCCCCTGTGCAACTAAAATTATTTTAATATCTATGTAGGTACCTACCCCGTTCATGGAAGTGCATTTGCACAAGATCTTATACAAGCGCAAATACAAAATAATTTTTATTATAGGTAACCCCAGCTCTAAGCTACGAAAATTAGTTGCAGATAAAAGTAATTTAGGGATACTATTATTACAAAACTGAACAAAGCTACTCTTAGAGATAATCTAATGTGGTAGTAGAGTCTTATATAAATTTTGATATGCAAAAATAGTGATGTATTTTTCTGGCAATGCTGTATTGAAAATGTGGAAGTGCAGAAGCGCAAAACTAGTTATGCACTGAGTTTTGCTTACCTTTAAGACACTCTATAACATGCTTTTAATCCGCGGAAAGCCAGCTAAGAAATTAAAATATATATTTCAAATTTTAAAATCACTATAAAAAATAGTTTAACCACTTTACAGAGCTAGTACGAGATTGATTTTTTTTATGATTTGTAGTTGTATAAAATCTTTTCGGGAAAAAGCGCTTATTTATTTATTGAAACTTCATAAATAACTAATTACTACAATTTTAGCGTGTTTGAAATCGAAATTATATATTACAAGAACAGCTTATCATCTAGTTACAAATAGAATACAGTATATAAAGAAAGCACCCAAGTGATTTGACCTGACTTTTAAATTTAGATGATAGCGAAGTTGAAGGTAAAGTTATGGTTTTTCAATAATCGAGCCAATATTGAAACGTTAAGAACTCTTAGCAACTCGTTTCGTTCAAAAGAGCAAAATTTAAATAATTCCGGGAATTTCACAACTTGTTTACAGCGAATGAAATGAAATCAATTTCAGTCGACTCAGATATGGAGGCAGGATGACAGAATTTTTGCAAGAGAATCGTTGAGTTGCAATGAGCGAATGAATATTAATTACCTATATGTTAAGAACGATATTTGTGAGCACGTTATGTGAATTGAATAATACTAATAAATAAAAACAGTATGATACGACAAGATAGATAAGATAATATTTATTAGCATGATAGCTATGAAAATAACATCTCATTGATTTGTTTTGCAGCTTTTGTAACATTATTATCGTGTTATATACCGTTTTCAAACATTCCTTTGGCACGCCTCTAATTCTGCACATGAATCTGATTTTTTACGCGGTCTTTTTACACACCATAGATATATGGCTTTTAAAATTCATTTTACTGTCAATAGTTACACCTAAGTATTTCACTTCATCACCATACTCATTAGCATTAATCGTTACATTCATGTTGCTGTTTAATGACTTATTTATATTAAGCTTCAACTTATTAACGTCCAAGTTCCACATTCATTAACTTTTCACATTTACTAACATTTTCTCTTTTAATAAATACTAATGTGTCGTCAGCAAACAACAATAACTTAAAACTATTAAGTACTGATTTCATGTCATTAATATAAACTATAAATAGCAATGCACTGGTATAGATCCTTGCGGAACATCCTCAGGTTCTGAGTATGATTTGCCAAATTTCGTTCGCTGTTTTCTATCTTTCAAGTAGTATATGAACCGTTTCAGCTCTACGTTCTTAATTCCATAATTATTTAATTTTGCTATTAATATGTCCCTGCCCTGTCGATCGTTTCAATTCAATGGATGTCGTCAAATGAGAAACTACTCTTAAGATTAAACTTATAGGAACACTTCTTGCTTAGAGAGCATTTTCATGAAATTCTGCTGGAATCAAACAGCGAATTGTAAGTCGCCTAACTATTTTCTTAAGGTAATAACATTACATTGATAACAGGCTGCTGTATCCACTCAATGACATACTGATAATAGTTTTCAGTTTGTCAAAATTGTTCACTATATATGGGTGGCCCTTTCGACAGAAGCGTGCTTTGCGAGGTTTATTATACCCTTGATGAAATCTATAGGGTAAGTATACTAAGTTTGTCATTCTGTTTGTAACGCACAGAAATAATGACGGTAAAGCAAAATAGATTAGAGACCCATGCATAAAATTAAAAGTTTTTTTGATTTTTGCATGTCTGTCCGTCCGTGCGCACGATAACTCGAGAACGCGTGTACTTAGAGAGCTAAAATTTTGTACGGCGACTTAAAAAAAAAGTTAAATTAATCGGGCAACTCCTTCGTGGGGTTGCCATACAAAAATTTCGTTTTCCACTATATATATATATATATATATTTGTACACTGCCTGACAACACAAAAAAATGTATGCTACTTTTTTTTCTGCTTGCTATATCTAAAGTCATAGAATTTATCATTGTGGACCAAATCACCGATTTAATCAGATTTTAATCCAAAAAGCTTTCAATCCTAATACTTTTGGACGTTTCGACACGTTTCGATAACTTTTTTCCAAAATTAGATCTTAATTCATGAAACAACAAAGCAAGTATGCGCTATAAAAACAGAAACGTGACAATTTTTTTAAATAACAGAAGTCTTTGTATTGTAGCTTATTGTTGCAGATAGAACTACATTTCCGCTTGTAATGTTAAATATAGCAACAATAACGAGATTTTTATAGAATGCGCCCAACTTTTCAGATTTTTTTCTGTGAGCACATGATCTTGGATGAGCAACAACTATTCAAGCGCCGATTGAGTAAAATGTAAATTTGTGGAAGTAGTTTAATTGCAAATTAAAGAAAATATAGAATCGCCTAACTTTTTTTTTAATCATTAATTTGATGGTTTACTTATAAAGTCTTATTTGTGGTAGCAATGTAAAAAAATACAAACGTTATCCGAGATATTTACAAGAAAATGTGAAATATGTAAACAATTTGCAGTTACATATATATTTAACTCGAGATCAACGAATAACGTTAACTACTGGAAAGATTTAACAGAAATAGCACACAGAGCTCTGCAGGGTGTCATTAAATTAGGCAATAATCTTAAGCATTCAATTTTTCTTCGAAAACTACTCCAGGTACCTTACAATGTGGATCGTTGGAAATGAATAATTCCATTGCAACCTAATTTGAAAAACACGTGCTCTCCAAGTTGTCTTCTCGGTAAATTCTACGTCTTTTAAGGAAGTCTTTTTATACCCTAGATGTAATCATAGGATAACCAAATTTGTCATTCCGTTTATAATGCACAGAAATAATGCTAAAAGCAAAATGTATTGCACACCCATGCATAATATTAACAAAAGTTATTTTGGTTTTTGCATATCCGTCTGTGTGTCTGTCCGCCTTCAGGATAACTCGAGTACGCGTTCACTTAGAGTGCTTAAATTTTGCACACGGGTTTTTAAAAAAAAAAAAAGTATATTTAATCGGGTAACACCTTCCATACAAAAATTTCGTTTTTCAGTATGTATTTGGACTCTGCCTGACAACGCGTGGAGAGTTCAAATTTTGCACACGGCATTTCCATAAATATTGCAAATACAAATTCAAATTTAACTTTTATTTTCATTTAGGGTATAATATTATTGGTCTTACCCAATTTTAACTTTTTGTCTTGCTTGATGCTAATCGTGATGAGATCATAGATAGAATAACTGCATCAATTTCAAATATTTAGGGAACTTACTACCATAGAGAAAACACTATTACAGTTGAAAATTAACTTCTAATAACACATGGCAGATATAAAATAATATAAACAAACGTCTCCCAATGGTATTTTGCTATCTCGACTCGATGCTGTAACTCGCCGTTAATGCGAGGAAAACTGCCCAATTTCTATGAAGCTGGAGTGCCCGCTGAGTTAAAAATAAATCGATTTATTATAATATCGACTTCGTGAGAAGATTAAATGGTTCCATAATGGTACAGATACCGTGAATACATTATATTTTATTCATACAATGAATAATATGAAATATGAAACTGAAAGTGACAAATCAAAGGAATCAGAAGATATAGGCTGTGTCTAACTTCGACGTCTGAGCACAACTGTGGAGACCTGCTTAGTTTTTCTGTGACTAATTATTCTAGTGCTTCGCTGCTGATAAGTCAGATGAATGAGAAAAGAAGTTTGCTGATAAGACTGCTATAATCACTATACGTATCATAATGTTTAGATTCAAAGTGGCCGATAAAAAATAGTAGATTATTGGCACAAAATTTTCAACTTGTCGCCAATTTGGATTTTTCCCAAGCAATGATGTAATACATAATTCGAAATTCCCCAACAATTGCAATCAGTCTTTATGATTTCATAAATTAATTTCGATAATTGGTAAAATCTATTACTTTCTACCACCTACATCTCCATAAGATAGTGTGGGTCGAATGGTCCTTTAGATCCTACTTTTTCCCTATTGTCATCCAAGTGTGATTTCTCGCCCACCCCTAAAGAATTATAATTAACTTAAGTTGTTCTTTTTCTCTTATCATTTTCTTCGGTAATATTCTAGGAGCGCTGTAATCATATATGTATGTATGTTTTTTTTCTCAATTTCTTAAATGAATTGACTGATGAAAATAATTACACTACAAACATTAAAACTAATTATTATTTTTATTTTTTAGTTTCTTACGTAAATGCAGTTGTTTCATATTCTGCTATGCAATGTTCAAAGTATGCTTTATAATTTTTTTAAAAGTTGGTCGAATCAATTTGACCTAGTGTTACCAACGCGGAGCTCTTTGGATGTATGTATGACCAGGAAGGGTTAATTATACTGTTAATTGTTTAAAATAAATAAATCCTTTTCTTACAAAAAAAATTTAATTTGAGCTAAAAAAAAATTTATGTACATAAACTCCAACCATAACAAAGTCATTAGCACCTACTTTGATCGCTACAGTCACCTTCAAGACTTTTTTTCTATTGTCTGAAAAATGTTATTTCCTTTCCCTAGTTTTGTGAAACGTCGCCTCTTTGAATTGCAATTTTAATTTTTAATTTTAATTTTAAGAAAGAAAACAAAATAAAAAGTTATAATTTGTGTAAGTCCAATAATTTTATACCCTAGATGAAAATAAAGTGAAAACACAAAGTTTTATATGACAACACCAAGAAGGGGTTGCCCGATTTAGTTCATTTTTGGAAATTTATTTACTATTTTTAGGAAAACGGTGTGTACATAATTTTAGCTCTCTACGTCGACGCGTTCTCATGCGACAGACAGTGTCCAAATATAAACCAAAGTTTTGTATGATGAGGCTGTCAAAATTCTAAACTTTATAAAATCTCGCCCGTTTATTCAAAATACTATGTGAAGACTTGGGAAGTGTACATATGTTCAGCTCCTCTTTTACATACTAAGGTCAGATGGTTCTTTCGAGGAAATATACTAATCCGTATTTTTGAGCTAAGGAATAGCTAATAGAATTTTGAATTGAAAGGCCGATTATTTGGTAGTGATTGGCTGCTTAAAATTGCTTATTTAAACGACATTTTTCAATTTAATCCTTCAGGGCAAACAGGTGAATGTATTTACTGCTCACGAAAAAAATCTTGGTTTTAGGAAAAAGATAGAATTTTAGACAATTTGTATGCGCTCCAAAGAGTTTGATTGCTTCCCAGCAATGAAAGGTTTCTCAGAAGAGGAAAGAGTTGAAATAGGAGACACAATTATTGAAGAAATCGTTCCACACCTGAAAGGTTTAGGTAAAACATTTAATCAATCAAATATCACAATGAGATTAAAAACCCATTTATTCTCAATGCACGACCTTCCCGCATGTCAGCAGAAGAATACGAAACTTTTTTTGCAATGACATCTGATTCATCGTAGCTAGAAAAATTTAAGTGCAGTTTAAAAGATGAATATCCTCCATTGTCGCGATAGGTCGTTTTGCTACATAAGTCCTCTTTGAATAGGAATAGGTCATTTTATGTTATTGTAGGAAGTTTTGGGTTAATTTTGGATTAAATAAACAGCATTTGAAATAATTGTTATTAATGTTGCAAATTATTCATTCGCAGAATATTGCACTAAAATCATACCATTGAAACAAAGCGGGGGAAAAACGAAAAAAGTAGACATTAAGAAGGGGCTCCACTTACCAAAAAGAAGAAACGCTGTCTTGAGAAAGTCCGTATGTTACCTATGGTTACCTCTCTGCGCAAGTTTGATTGAACTAATTTTTCGCATATATTCCTAAAACGGTTCGTCGGGCAGTAAAAATGATTATGACCAATTTCATAAGATTTCATATTCTGAAGAACTTTTCAGTACAATACATACACTTTTTTTTACAAAATTTCGAAAGCCCAGAGTGTCTTCTTTAATTTAACCTAACACCTAACCTAAGACCCTATATGATAACAGTAGCCGTTAAAAAGTTATTACCTCATAACATATTCAGGTCATACCGAAATTAGACGATATTTTTTTTTTAAATAACGTGTTTTCAGTTACTAAGGGAACAAATATCTGTAAACAGAATAATAACTCCTTAACCGTCACAGATACAACATAAGTGTAATAGGTTAAACTAAATAGAAGACTCTGGGCTTTCGAAATTTTGTAAAAAGGGTGTATTTTAGTGGGGGTATTTAAAAAAAATAACCGAAATATAAATAAAAACGAAATTTTGAATTTGAAGCATCATAACTCTGGAGTGGGGAGAGGTACGGAAGTGGTTGAGCATTCATAGGAAAGACACCAAGGTTGTGCATACAATGCCGTCTTCAAATAGGCCGTACACCCTGTACTTTTGAAGATATAGGTTGTTTAATGAAAAAAGAGCATATTTTACTAATCACACTGTAACTCAGTTGGGTCACATTTTGCATCCCCCCCCCCCCCTCCTGCCATACAATTTTTTACTTGGTTTGATGAGAGGAATCATTTGGCAAAATTTAGTCAAATTAGTCTGGGACACCCTGCATAGTGAAAACGAAATTTTTGTATGGCAACCCTACGAAGGAGTTACCCGATTTGTACCATTTCGGAACTTGAATTTACTTGTTATACCCTAAATTAAATCTATAGAGTATACTAAGTTTGTCCTTCCGTTTGTAATACCTCGAAATAATGATGGGGATTGGACACTTACGCATAATATTAAAACTTATTTTGATTTTTGCATGTCCGTCCGTTTGTGCGCACGATAGCTCGAGAGCGCGTATACTTACGGAGCTGAAATTTTGTACACGGACTTTAAAAAAAGTAAAATTAAGTTCGAAAATGCGTCAAATCGGGCAACTCCTTCGTGGGGTTGCCATACAAAACTTTCGTTTTATATATTTGGACACTGCCTGAGAACGCATCGATATAGAGAGCTTTAATTTGGTACATGGTGTTTTCATTTTCATTCATAGCAAATAAAATTTCAAAAATGGACTAAATCGGGCAACTCCTTTGTGTTGCCATATAAAAATTTAGGTTTTTTACGTATACTGTGAAAACGATCCGTCCAAGACATTTTTATTGTACTAAAAACTTCTTCAGAATACGAAATCCTATAAAATTGATTATAATCATTTTTTCTGTCCGACAAACCGTTCTAGAAATATATGCGAAAAACCACTTCAAAAATCAAACTTGCACAGAAGGGTGACAATACGAAATTTCATACGGGCATTCATCTAGGGTATCATAAGAATTGGTCTTAGACCAATTCTAGCTTTTTTACTTGTTTTTTTATAAGTCCGTGCTCAAAATTTCAGCTCCCCAAGAACACGCCGTCTCGAGTTATCGTGAGGACAGATAGACAGACAGACGGACATGCAAAAATCAGAATAACTTTTAATATTATGCGTGGGTGTCCAACCCATTTTGCTCTACCAGCGTTTATTTCTGTGCGTTACAAACGGAATGACAAACTTGGTATGGAACTATGATTCCGTACAGTTGCTGGCCTTTATTTCGATTTCTGGTAATCTTCGACTGGTTTGTAGTTGGTAGCGAAGTCTAAATAGGACATCTCTGTCATTTATTAAAGCCTATCATCCTTCTCCCTATGAGATAATGGAGCTCCTGATAAAAATCATGATGAGAGTTTATAACTATATCCGGCCAGAAATGCTCCAAGCGACTCGTCACAATTATATGTTCCAGTACCAATACTTATACTGAAAATAAATTTACCAGTAAAAATTTTTTACTCAAAAATGTTTTGAGTACCAGTACAAAAACTGGTACTGGTGTGTACCAGTATTTCTCAGTACTCCATTTATATCGCGTACTTATCAATTAATCATAAATGTATATTTTATTTAGCCGCACTTATTTTAGTAAGAAATGTGCTGTGCACTCTTATGTGTAATGCAAGCAGAACTGTAAAAATTTGTTTTCTACATTCCTTATTGTGAACAAGTTTTAAAAACTAGTAACCACAGCAGCCTTTGCTATTATAAGGTCTTAGTTCTGAACAATAAAACTTTGCTTTCGGCAAAAATGGCAGCGCTTAGAGTGGAATGCGGAAATCTCTAAAGTTAAGAATGATAATAAGTTCTTTGAAATGGAGTTCATAACTTATTCAAAATTATACTATTATCGCTCGAAAGTGTCTAACGATATACAATACAAATGTGGCAAAATTATGAAGCTAACACAGTAGTGAAAATTACTTGTGGGAGACAAAGACTTAATGCTTATTATGAGGATTTTTTTCAACATAAAGCAAAGTGGAAGTATTTATTATTAGAGTATATGGAAGAAAATAAAGCAGAATATGATATTAGAGAACGGTTTTGGAAGACTGCTGTGTAGGTTACATATGATTATGTGAAATTGAATTCTTAATAAAAATATTTTTGTGTACACCATTTATGCGTCTTAATAATTATAGTAAACTAGAAAATACTTAAAGTATGAAAATTTACTGGTACTTACTTGTAATTACTGGTTTTTATAAATGGGTACTAACAAGCACTGGGAAGTACTGGCACTGGACATAACCAATATTTTTACTGATACTGTTAAATTTTGGAGTAAAATTAAAAACATTTGACCTTAGACTAAAATTTTTTGTAGTATGAGTACTGGTACTTGACTGGTACTGGTACTTAAAATCAAACAGTTCTGCTTACAATTGTGGGGATTTTCCCTCAAACGAACTGGTTAAACTTCAGTACATCAGAGATGCTAGCTAATGCCTTCTTTTAATTTTGGCTATGATTTCGCTTAGTCTTCGTCGACATTCCAGATATGAAGGCTATTATGGGTCGCTCTTGATTATTCTCCAGTGCATATGAGAGCATTGTCTTCAACCCATATTCTAATACGTCACAATAAAGGAGTAATAGGACTTGATGTATATATAAATTCATGAGTCGAAGCCAAACGCACTTTAATGACTTTCAAGGGTATGTTTGCACTGACCTTGAATGCCCTTTTCAATGTTACAGACCAACATTAATTTTTTTCTTTTTTTCTAAAGGATGTACTTTTTGACCACTCTCGATGAAATTCAACGAAACAAATAACTTTCTGTGTCTGAGATATTAGAATTGTCAGGACAATTTATAAAAGAAATAATTTTCCATGACAGGCGGTGATGTTTTCGAAAAAGTATTTCAATAAAAAGGTCTTTTTTTCCTTGTCGAACGAGTTCTATTGATGGGGGTGATTGAAAAATACGTACCTCGTTCCATTTAAAATGAGATAAGCTTTGTTTGTATCGTAGAAACGAGTACCTTAAAAGTCATTCAAGGTTATCAAAGAATATCATCTCTCCACATCTCTGACAATGAATATGATAATTTTCCTATGATGCCACCGCTTTCAAGAAGAAAAAGAAAAAAACAATTTTCTTATGCATAGCCTCACAAGGAACCTAAAATATGGGATAGATGTTTTAAGATCTATAAGTCCTAAAGATATTTGTTTGCGCCCTAAATATTTTTTTTTAATCCCAAGCTATTTATGTACATAAATATCCTATATAACATCTTAACAGAAACCGTATGAAAAGCTTAAAAAAACTCTTAATATCTGTTTTTAAAATTATCCCATAATGGAAATGACCAAGTGGTCTTAACAACCATATACATTTGTAGTGGTTAAATATACATAGGAATAATTTTTTTTTGTCGCCGTCGTGCTACCACAAAACCGCGTAAATTTTGTAATATCACGATGACTTACTCTACAAACAATGAGCTTCCTCCACTGCGACTGTCGTATATCAGTGGCTGGTTTCATTTGGACAAAAATTACTTTAAAATCAGTACAGGTCTCACCTTTGATGAAGATATAACTGCACACTTTTTTTTCACAATTTCACGGAATTTTAGAAATTATTAATAATAGAATAACGCGAAAGAAAGTGTTGTGGGCCGTGGTTTCATTTTTATATCATTGATTTGGAGTTTGCATTTCTGTACGTTTATTTGATGAGAGCGTGATTTTTCAGTTCCGGTTTTAAATTTTCTACTTATTGAGGTCATTTCTTTTTTGAACGTAAGTAACTAATGCATTTTTAAGCTCGTACGTTGTGGTGACCTTTGAGATGTGAATAAATTTTTGAGTATGGATATATGATGCCATTGTTAAAACACACACATACATACCACACGTCTATCTTTTTTCAAACTCGTAGATATTTATTTACTGTGGAATTATTTTGTGCGTTGAGTATTTTGTGTTGAGTAAATATCCAGTTAGCGTAAAATAAAAATATACGACACGGGTTTTTCGTAAATGGAATATTGTGTATTTGCTTAAAAGTTTTCTATACTTGACCTGACCATGCGGTTACTGACATCATACTGTGTGTACTCACAATTTGAATGTATAAGCAAAATATTCCATTCTTATTATGCATGCGATCGTCAAATTCTAATTTGTTTTCTGTCCAGTACCTTGTCTTTAATAAAGGCAAACTTTAAACCAAGTCCAAGATTAGAATTCTGTTACGTCATTGTATGGAAAAGCAACGACTATGTACATATAAATGTATAATCCAATAATCTTATAAAGTTAGCGATTCAAGGTTTCGAAATCTTAGCCGTTTTTTTTTATTTGTAATTTTAAGTAATTTAATGAAATTAGCAAAAATTTTGAATTAAGTGTTTATAATTTTGGTATGAGATATAGAAAATTGTATAATTTTGTCTCTGCATTTTATAGGAGATTTTATATAGTCAATTTCTCCAAGAATTTTTTTCTCTAAACTTATTCTTTTTCTATCTATCCCATACCTATAAAATTTATTTTAATTTTAGTACATTCTAGAAAAAAAACTGACGTAATTAAGCAATTGTAGTTTTTTTTTCATTACGTTTGAGCTATAATTCCTATAAAAAAAAAACAAATAGACTTGAGAGAGAGACTATTAAAAGTGTTTCTCATTTAAAATTGTAATGAGACTACCTACCTACCGACCACATAGATTTTGTGTTGTGAACATTGAAAAATAAGAATATGCAAAAAAAACTTTTTTCGATTAGGTAAAAACTCTGATACTGACGTAAATCGTAATAATAATTACGACAATAATTCAGTTGGAAAAAAACCTCGGGGACTGAAACTGGTTATTGGGAAGTGAAAGCTAATATAGCCTCGCTCAAAAAAGTGCAAACGGTATTGCCCTGTTGCGGTTAACATACCTATTTCGCTATATATTACGCAAAATGTGCGAAAATAGTTTGATTCACTTACAATTATTAATCTTTTACATCTTCTTAAATTGATAACGTTTATTTTTTTTTTTCTTTCAATTGCGTGAGACACGAACATTCTGTAAAGATATTTAATGAAATCGATAATAATAACACAAAAATATCGCACGTCTGGAACTGTTCTGTTATGTATACATTTTTTCAGTAGCACTTTTTAATTTACTTAGGTTTTTCCCTACAACATAAAAGTCGTATATGTACTTCTCCGAATTGCAAAGCGATTCGATTCGAATTTCTTATTCATCCGCTGCAATTCAATGAGAAGGTATTTAAACGAGTATTCACCATTCATCAAAATATTGTGTCATTCGATCTGTTTTAGTTAGTGAAAGAGTAATGCTCGTAGTTATTAGTTCATTCTAAACTGTATGCTTAGTTTTGACATTAATTTATTTGGCCTTTCTTGGCCTTTTCGTATTTTAAATTATTTATAACTTTATGAAAAATGTTTAAGGTAAGATTAAAGTGTATTATTCGCGTATTATTTATATATATTTTCTTTGTAATAATGAAAGTTTATTTTAAAAATTTATTGCTTCGTAGTGTAGAATTTTGGAAAGTTTTAATAACTTGTAAAATAAACCAGGTGTGTGTGTGTGTGTGTGTGTACCGGTTTGATAAATAACAATGTGAAAGTAATAAAAGTTTAAGGGTAGTAATTAAAAGTAGGTATTTTCGTAGAGGTGAATTCTTTTTTAAAGTTATAGATACAGTTGTGGGAAAAATAAAAGCAATTAAAAAACAAGTAAGAAAGCTAGAATTGATCTAATGTAAGACCAATTCTTATGATACCCTACTAGATGAATGCTCATATGTCATTTCGTATGGTGCAAATTTGATTTTCGAAGTGGTTTAACGTATATTTCTAGAACGGTTCCTCGGACAGTAAAAATGATTATAACTAATTTCATAGAAAATCATATTCAGAGGAACCTTTCAGTACAATAAAAACGACGTTTTCACAGTATACGTAAAAAACTAAATTTTTTATATGGTAACACCACGAGGGTTGTGCCCGACTTAGTCCATTTTTGGAATTTTATTTATTTTTTGTTTTTAAAGCCCGCGTGCAAAATTTTAGCTCTCTAAGTGAACGCATTCTCGAGTTATCGTGAGGACGGACGAACAGACGGTCATGCAAAAATCAAAATTTGCTCTACCGTCATTATTTCTATGTATTATAAACGGAATGACAAACTAAGTATACTTACCAGATTTCATCTAGGGTATAAAAAATTACTTAGACACACAGGGCGGTACATGATCGAAAACTTGTACATTTCCTATACTGTTTAAGATATCGCATCAAAATTGTTGGTAAAGTAATTAACTATTGATCTTAAATTCGTGTTTAATATTCAGTTGTATTAAAAGACAGGGTGTATGGATTTTAACTTAAAAATTATAATGTGCGATGACCAATTATGCTTTCACCAAACATTCGAATAAATTTATAAATTTCAATAAGAAAATTGAATTTTTCATTAGCAATAAAGAAATTTAAAAAATGCCCTGAGTATTTAAAAGTTTTGATTTAATTCTGCTGAAATACTTTTAACATATACATATGTAATTACTATATTTGAATCAATATTTAATGAATAAGGCATTTCTTCAACGACTAGGTATATATTATATCATTTTGCTTCATGTTCTTCGAAAAGATGAACTAACTACTACCAAAGATGGCACAAGAACTAGAGCAGAGTATACAGATTGTGACATGGGTACATTACATAAGGATCGGATATGTTAAAAGCATATACATAGATAAGATCATGATTTTGTCCTTTTGCAGAAATTTTTCTAATGTTATGATATCTACGTTTATGTCTTCCTGTGCTTCTTGAGTTAACTCAATCAATTTTACCTATTAATGGCAGTAGATGATTAAATATGATATTTTTTCTATGCCTTAATTAATTAATTCAGCGAATCCAACGTTTCTTCTACTATGTTACAAAATCCTCTCACAAAGTTCTCTTTTTTTTATAGCTATTTATTAGCACCGTCTAAAAGTTGCTTCTTGTGTTTCAACTTCATTGTTGGTTGCATTCTACTTGGCAATCGCAAAGAGTTCAAGTTACGTCTTAGGCTGTGGTTACATTGTGAGATTTTTGCCACGAGGCATAGTAAAATTTTGCAAGAAAAACTCACAGCCTTAAAATACATATTGTAATCATGGCTACGCTGCTGACGAAACCATCTCGCAATGTCTCTTTTGGTCGCACGATTTCTCAAAATGGATTTTTCGAATTCAAGTCAACTTGAATTTCTCAGAAGTTATGGCGCGATCGTCTGTGTGAAAACATGGATTGCGCAAAATTATTTTCGTGTGTACGCGCAAAATCGACATTGTGGAATCAAAAATTGAAAGATCACACGAATTGTCGCCTCTAAATGTAACCAGATCATCATGATATAACAAGCGGTGACTTGGTCGACTGGTGTCGACTATTTTCAGGTGACGACACTGGCGGATCCAGGGACGGGGTCCTTACCCACCCTAAAAAATTAAAGTAAAAAATATTTAATTAATTGAGTTATTTGAAAAAATAATTTTTTTATTTATATAGTTCAACTACAAAATATTATACGAAATATTTTTATTCCAAAACTTAAAAAAATAAAAATTTATTTCAATGAATATTATTGTATGCATGTGATGTAGTGCATATGTTTTTCTCAGAATTTGAGTTTGGGACTCTAACTTTAGGTGATCCAAAACCCTCGAGAAACACTTCCCAAACCATGAAACAGAATTCTTCAGTACCACATCAAAGTCCTAACTTAGTCCTAATTTTCTAACATTCTAAGATATTTGCAGCGTTCTTATGTAAAACCCCAGACATATATAATATGGACTGACTACGTTCATAGAAATACACTGCAGAAAGTGGGCTCACTTCTATATAGTGCTTTCTTTCGGCCTAAGCACCAAGAGGGAACTGCAAACAACAAATAAATAAGTGGGTTCGTCGAAATAAATGTTTTTAAATTAATTATTTGGGTTAATTAGTGATAAAAAGTGTTTTACCAAAGGCAACATATTCATAGATACTCAACAGAAATTCGAAAGATTTTATTAAAATCACTTTTCAACTTCCCGCCAATGGTTTTTTCAACGTTGACACCGACGTAAGAACTATTTTTGACACAAAAAATTGTACCCGCATGAAATAGCATATCGAGCAGTCCATATTATATATGCCAGTGTGTAAAACTGAGAAAAGTTTGGTTTGAATGACTCCTGCAGTTTGCACCCTAAACTACTATTCTATTAAAAAATGATTTTTTGTAAAACACTTATATTAAAAAATGACACATCATCCACACCGCTTAATGCGAAAACCTTCCTAATACCTCACTACAGTACTGCGGTGGCTAAACTAAACTACTTACGGCGCTGGACAAGTGGTGCCCCCATTTTAATTTTTGAATATTTGAAAAAACTAATAAATTTTTGAGCACAAAATTGTTCAGTTTGGCACATAATTGTGTGAGTATTACACGAGTCAGTACTAACTAGTCAGTAGGGGTTTACACGTATCAGTGTCAGTTCTGCTGACTCGTGTAATCCCCTAGTGACTTTTATTCCTGATCTTATTTCACACTATTCACTCAATTGTTGACCAATATTTCCCATGTCATTTGATCCAACTGTCATCATCAGTTACTTATGATACGTTTTTTTTTGTCTTGTCATGTTTTTTCAAAAAATTATTGTTTTTAAACAAGTACAACAACACGTTTCACTTCCAAAATATCACTTAAAATTGAATGAGACGAACCAAAAAATATTTCAATATTTTATCAGAAATCTCTTTGACAGTCTATCGTCAATCAGTGAGCAAGAAAATTTTTACTTGTTCGATGTAAAGCTTATCCAGAACGAGGTTCATCTTCAACGACTTTTCTGCCTTCACTAAACATGTGCCACTCAAAACATTCCAATCAAAACAGAAACAGAAAATTAATGCAAATTCTTACTCCAAATGAAGAAAGAAAGTCATCATTAAAATTTTTCAACCATTCCGTTGTGATATCTAGGGTTATCCAGGCCTTTTTGTTCAACTTACCTGCAACAGGTAAATGGTTTTTATCAACATTTTTGAAACATTGTGGAATAGTGGCTTTACCTATGATGAGTAAGGCCCCTCTCTCACGAGTCGGTACAACATCGACTCGCTAAACATGCAGCATGCCGAGCCACTGTCGCCACCATGTATTTTAATGAGTACCTACACATGGATCTGCACTTCCCGGTTGAGATGCAACAAGTTTCCGGTATGCAGCGTTGCGGCATATCTTATCAGTCGATAAGCGGCAATTACTGAGTTGATTAGTGAATTTTGTTGTGAAATTAACAAAATGTCTACTGGTTTAGTTCATAGCATGTATGACCGTGAGAGAACTCCATGCGGTACGACATCGACGGGATAAATGTCGATACCGTACCGACTCGTGAAAGAGGGGCCAAACTTTTCATTTTCCCTTCCATATTAACGCAATGTACTTAATATGGAAATTCTTTCCTCAGATATTTTCGCCCTGGAACATGTCTCAACCTTAAGACCGATTGTCTTATCAGTTACCGCTCTAATAAAAAGAATTGACGGATAAGAGAGTTGGTCCAACAGGAACTCTTTCTAAATTTTTGTTTGTTACTTCGCCAGATATAGTCCCCGAAACAATATGCTCTGTCGTTTTAAGAATCTTTGAAGCTTTAAGTTCATTTATTGGAAGATCTGAACTCTTTTAATATCTTCGTTGTTCCCTTCCTCCAAGCACTAAGCTAATTGTTCCGGTTTTCAATAGGTTTGTATTATTCGCTAAACATCTAACATTTCGACATAATGTAAAACTTTTTATTTTATTTTAAATTTAAAACTCTTCTTAATCTTGTTTAGCATCGTTTTGTGTGATAATGAGTAAAATCTTGGGCCAAGTTTGGAAGACAGATCAAATGTAGATAATAAACTGAAGCTATTTTTCTATATATAAAATTCTTACACACTTTTTTAGGGTTCCGTAGAACGGGAGCCCTATTACTAAGACTTCGCTGTTCGTATGTCCGTCACCAGATTGTAGCTCATGAACCGTAATAGGTAGACAGTTGAAATGTTCACAGACTGTGTATTTCTATTGCCGCTATCACAACAAATAATAAAAATAAAAAATTAAATTAAAAATTAAAGTGGCCCCCAATACAGAAACGTGATTTTGTCGGCGTTTTTTTCATCGTTTTATTCTCATTCATTATTATTATCATAAGTAGGCATTGTTTTCAAATGACAGCATTATTTTTTCACATGACGCCTACTCTCATTTGAGAAAATAAATAAAAAGTACATAATGTTAAATTTTGTACGATGGTATGGAACCCTTCGTGAGCGAGTCCGACTTGCACTTGGCCAGTTTTTATTTAAGTTTCTACTATTAATATATAATTTTAAATCATTATTAAAAAAACCATCAATATCTTACCTTTCAGTTTTTATTAACACCACCCATATCAACACGAACGGTAAGCAGCGTTAAGAAGATGCCTTGCCCTTTCTTGAGTCGTTTAAGCGCAAATTATGTTCGTAATTATGCGCCACTTTTGTTACAAAACTATGGATCTCAGTGTCCTGTAATGTCTCGCACTTTAAGCTCTATAAATCTACCTACATCAACGGAAAGTGATAATGCAGCTGAGTCTAAAACTCAACAAGCCCGTGGTATGAGTTCTTTACAACAACCACAAGAAATGAAATCAGTACCAGGTGAAATGGAAAAGAAATGTCCATTTTTAAAAGCTGCAGAAGGAAAAACTCCTTCGGTAATTAAAGAAGTGCGAGATGAAATCCAAGACATTCCTACTTATCGTTCTGCATTCCCTTATGAGGATTTCTTTCATGAACAAATTATGAAGAAGAAAAAGGATCATTCCTACCGTGTATTTAGAAAAGTGAATCGCCTGGCCAAAGAGGGTCAATTCCCAACTGCTTTAGAGTATTCATGGGGCGAAAAGCCAATAACTGTATGGTGCTCAAATGATTACTTAGGAATGTCTTGTCATCCTGAGGTTAAAAATGCTGTTCATCAAGCTCTTGAAAAACATGGTGCAGGCGCAGGAGGTACTCGCAATATATCTGGAAACTCATTGTATCACGAAAGACTCGAAGCTCGTTTGGCTCAACTACATAATAAGGAATCGGCATTGCTCTTTACATCCTGTTTTGTGGCGAATGACTCAACATTGTTTACCCTAGCAAAATTGTTACCAAATTGCCATATTTTTTCGGATGCAGGGAACCATGCTTCAATGATACAAGGCATCCGAAATAGTCAAGCCCCCAAGCATATTTTTCGACACAATGATCCAGATCATTTAAGAGAACTATTGAAAAGTGTTGACAAGGACGTACCGAAAATTGTAGCTTTCGAAACAGTTCACTCGATGACCGGTGCAATTTGTCCACTCAAAGAATTGTGTGATGTTACACATGAATTTGGTGGAATCGCATTTGTTGATGAAGTACATGCTGTCGGTTTGTATGGTGATCATGGTGCTGGTGTAGGAGAACGAGAGAACCAACTTTATAACATGGACATTATATCTGGAACCCTTGGAAAAGCTTTCGGTAACATCGGAGGCTATATTGCTGGTTCGTCACCTTTGATTGACATGATTAGATCATATGCAGCTGGTTTTATATTTACAACATCTTTACCTCCTACTGTATTGTGTGGAGCGTATAAAGCAGTGGATGTTTTAGCTTCTGATGAGGGTAGACAATTGCGACAACGTCACCAAACCACTGTACGATATTTACGGAATCTATTGCAGCGGGAGGGATTTCCTGTGGAACATACACCCAGCCATATAATACCAATAAAGGTTTGTGCAAATATTACTAAATACACAAATAAGCTTACAATAAAATACAATAAAATTTCTCATTTCAGATCGGAGATCCCCTTAAGTCTGCCCGTATTTCAGATATGCTAATTCAAAAGTATGGACACTATGTTCAAGCAATCAATTATCCAACAGTGGCTCGGGGAGAAGAAAAATTGCGCTTGGCTCCGACACCGTTCCATACTCCTCCAATGATTGATACATTGGTTTCGGATATGAAAAAAGTTTGGCGAGCACTAGATCTACCACTCAACGGGCCTACTTGCTCTAAAGAATGTTCGTTTTGTAAGAAGCCGGTACTCTTTGATTATTATGAATCTCGCGTTCATGGATGTGCTTCCCAAATTGCTTGTGAGATACCAGATTGTCCACGCTTGGCTGCCACTGCTTAATTTTTTGCACACTTACATTTATACTGAATCAAAAATGTTTAATTTAAAATTTAACAAATAACTCGTTTATATTTTGAAGATGTTTGTTATATTTATGTTTATATGAGCTCTGCAACAAAATTTGGTGAACCGTAGTACCCAATTCGGTATATATATATATATATTTATGTTATTGTCAATAAAAGGTGTAATCAACATTTCATCTATGTTTAAGTAAAACGCTTGACCTGGATATAATTGCATCGTTGAAACGTTGATTTTAAGAATCCCAAAGAGTTCTGTTAAAAACACACTCTTTACCCAAAATATAACACTTTTCAATTTAATTTCCTGGCATTCCTCAAAAATCCTGGGCCACTATTATGGAACTCGAAAACGAGACTAATATCTCTCATCAATGATATACCGCAGCGTGTAACAAAAATATTTTCACCCTTATTATGATCCTCACCTCGCTTTTACAGGACTGTAAAATTCATAAGAACGAAGGGAAACAAAAAAAACAGATTTTGACTGAAAATATTCTGAGAATTGGTGAAAAGAGTCGAGAAATCCTCACCGCACATTTCTCTGCCCGGTTTTAGTAAGAGTTACAATGTGACGCGGTCGCAGGTAACTTAGGTTGACGTGGCCGCAGGGATTGTCGACTATGCTATTCCAATCATGACACTAACATGTGTTTAAATTTTCGTTCCATCATTAAACAAAATCGTTATATTGTAAATAAATAAATTAACTAGTTAACTAATACTGTAGCATGCACTTATGCAGTCATAATTTCAATTTTCAGAGAATACAGAGAATACAAGTATTCTCATTAAATTTCGACACATTGCAGCATGTGAATTGATACGTCCACCCACTTTTAATTCAAATTCACAGGTATGAAAATGTTCAACATTATTCAAATTGTTTTAAAATACACATTGACACATTCGGCATCAAAGGACGAGGACTCCACCATGGTTTCTGGACTGGCTACCTTACATGGCCAATTCTCAAGCGCTACGAAAGGATAAGAAATCAATAATTCCTTCTGTTCTCCAAATGGGTGGACATACCTATTCACATGCAAATACCTGACGATGACTAGTTTATGAAAGCTCTTATGCCACAAGTTAGCATCCTGGTAAGTGAAATCATCATTCGTACTGAATTTTATTTTATAACAATGAAAACTAATTTAAATACAGTAAATCGAATATATATATATATCTATATATTCTAAAAAACATATTTTTGTATGTATATGCTGCATCCTAAAAATTCTTTGGGAGAGACCAAGTGTTAAATGAAGAAATATTGAAATCCTCGGGCCAGAACAAGACCAATGTCGAATTAAAAAAAATGGAATTGAATTAGTCATTTTCTACAACGTGAAACAATCTCTGGTTTGGAAATCTCAAGACAGCCGACTCACCAAAAGATCAAGTACAATTAGAAACTGTAACTGCTTTCGCCCATAAAGAAATTTGAAAGATGATGATAATTGATAGATTAGTAACTAATTTCCACTACAATGAATTTCCAAAACTCTCCCCAAGGATAGAAAAACTCAATTATTTTTATCGTTTTGAACTTTTTTTGTAGATATAGGGTATATTTTTCTTTTAATTTATCTATTTACATTTTGCAATTTCGGTTAAATTAAAAAGTTTTTGGTTTTCAAATTTTTTTCAAAATTTACATATTTTGTATAAAATCTAATTTTTTCACCACAAGAAAAGAAACCAAGGAGGATAATGTAAAAGAAACTAAGGTCTTCACTCTAGTTAGGAAAAAAAAACATTACTGTTATGAAAAGCATTAGATATTTTCAACCTCGGCGGTGATATCAAAGCAGAGAATAACTACATAATTATTGTACTCCTATCTATTTGACAATTAAATTCATTAAACTGAGTAAAATAATAAATAAAAAATAATGATAAAAATTTCTTTTACGGGATAGTTGTTCATTTGTTTTCTTTTTCTCTTTTTTTTTTCTTTCTTTTAATTAACGGCGATGGAGTAGATTTGATAGCATTCTAATTTGCGTTTGAAGCTCCGAATCCATTTTACTAACTTCATCGTCAAGAAGATTTTTCAATCGAATTAAATCTGGTAGGCTTTCCAGATTCTTAATATTCAGCATTTTCGTAAAAAAATCGGTCCATGTTGGCTTTTTTAAGTACCTGAAATAAAAAAAAAGTATGATTAAATAAATAACTGGAAACGATTTTCGTCCATATATAAAAAAAAAATTCAGCAAAACAGACTTTTTGTGGTGACGCTAAGAGCAGAGTACGGTTTTATGAATACTGGTTTGCTGTGTCTACAAGATGTAGAAAATTCTACAAAACTAGGAAAATCTAAAATAAATGAAAAAGATAAAAATCATGGCGTGTGCAAATGTGGTAGAATTCCATAAATTGAAACTCCTTGTGGTAAGAAAAAGTGTAAATCCTAGAATGTTTAAGAATTTTAATGACAAGTCTATATTACATCTCTCTTAAGAGAATACATGCATAGTTTTGTACCCTCTATGTCATTTGAATTTTTCTTTTCAAATATCTAATCAGCAGCTTGTTGAAATAACTTTTCCTTGTCCGCAAATGAGGTTAGATTGTATAAATTTGTTTTTCAGCAAACCATAATTTTTTACATACTTATGTAAACATAAATAGTAGACATATCGTCAATTAATAATAAATCATTTACGTTTCAGTGGCTGTTAACATCATATAAGACGAGAAGATCAACGATCTCTCCTCCAAGGATAACAGTCCCAGCGATGATTTCCATTTTTTACCTATTGAACTATGACCGAGCTCGACTTTGAAAAAAGGATAAGCTTTTAACATACTATTACTAGTCTTTTTGACACTACATTTTTGTCCAAGAAATCTAGCACCAATACAACATGCCTGCACTGAAAGCATACATAGTAATAGCAGGTATGAGAAAAACCAAACAATTCAGATGTACATAGGTATATACAAAATACTCTACTGGAATAGAATGAGGATCAAAGACTATTTTAGTTGAATATGCGGAATCATAGTCACAAAAAAAAACAATTAATTCAGTGAAAGAATTATTGAAATCAGATAAAAAACGACGAAGTTATAGCGATTTTAGTGCAGCATTCTCAAAAACGCGTCTAACATGAACGATCGGCTGATGACGTCACGATACACAAGACAATTCGCGGTCTAGCGCAGTGCGATTGTAGTCGCTGCGCCGCCGTGATAGAAAGCGCTCGGGATTGGATTTATTTCATAAAATGCCGTCTTATCAATATTATATTGTGCAGACTGGCATCGTGCGTATTGTGTATCGTGACGTCATCACCAGATTCGCGGGCCGCGGCCGTTTTCAACTTCAATAACGTTGTCATTTTTTGACGGAGTCATTCAAAAAGAAATATACTCAAAAATGTATATTGTTTTTCATCTGATATATTAAATTTGAATATCTTGTAGTAAGATTGTTCTCCATTCAATTACGATGAAAAAATAAATAAAATTAATATGAGCCCCTCTGACTGGTTCTATCCCAACAAACTTTCGTCCACTACTTCCAAAATACTTTCCCAAAAACTTTTATACATATAACATTAAGAAAACTTCCGTGGAGGATATTCTCCGCCAAACCCATATCATGCCAAATATAAATGATCCAATTATGCGGCATTGGATATCTGTCCGACTTTTATGTGTGCGTGCGTGTGTGTGTATGCAAAACGATATTTCTGTAATTAGAGAATAAAAGAAAATGCACCATTTCTCATCATACAATCGATTGCTTTTATTGAGCTCAACTTCAGATCAATCGATACGTGTTTTTATGGCGAAGTCGTATATACAGGACATAGTAAATCCATACATGATTCCTTCAAATAGTTAGCCGGTAAAAGGCTCGCAACATAATAAGTTCATATCCCTTTTTATATCCTAGATGAAATCTATAGGATATAGTAAGTTTGTCATTCGCTTTGGACCACCCAGAAATAATGATTGTAGAGCAAAATGGATTGGACACCCATGCGTAATACTAAAAGTTATTTTGATTTGTGCATGTCCGTCATAACAATAACAATAACTTCATTTAGAGGGCACCCGGGCTTTAAAAAAAAAATTAAGTTCGAAAATGGGCGGAATCGGGCAACTCCTTCGTAGGGTTGCCATTCAAAAATTTCGTTGGTTCCTATATAATTGGGCACTGCCTTGCCTGAGGACGCGTCGACGTAGAGAGCTGAAATTTGGTATATGATGTTTTTATAGCAATAGTAAATAAAATTTAGAAAATGGACTAAAGCGGGTAAATCCTTGATGTTGCCATATACAAATTTAGAGTTTTTACGTATCCTGTGAAAACGATCAGCCCTAGACGGTTTTAATATATTGACAAGTTCTTCATAATGTGAAATCCTATGAAATTGGTTATAATCATTTTTTCTGACGTTCTAGAAATATATGCAAAAAAACTACTTCAAAAATCATTCTTGCACAGAGAGGTGACAATACAAAATTACATACGGGCATTCATCTAGGGTATCATAAGAATTGGACCAATTCTAGCTTTCTTACTTGTTTTCTACTGATTTTTTCCAACTTTCAAACATATCAGTCAGCATCTGATACCTTTTTCGCTGCTGGGCAAGTAATAAAATTTGAGAAGTTCAATTGATGAAATAATTTAGCATGGCAGATTTGTTTTTTTTTTATTTTTTTTTTAGAATAGTTATGTAAACAAAGTTATTTCTATGAGGATATTCGTTTACATTCGATTACGTGACTAAGTGCTACATGCTATCAAGTTCAAGGGAAGAGTTAAAATCTTATACACTGAATAATTCGAAACAAATGAAAAAAAATTGGTAGCTCACGAACAAAAGAGACGACTATTTATATTTTAAGTGATTGAATAAAATAACTATGTATAAGGAAAATATGGATGATGTCGTAGAATTCTAGAATAGTTTTTTTAAGCGCCGTAATATTTTAACACTGAAACTAACGATTTTATAATTTTAAAATAATAACAAAGGGAATGAATACTCATCCTGGAAATTTCTAGACAGAATTCAAAAATATTATATGCTACCAAAATATTATAAGATATCTAAGATACCATTGACGGTGTTTGCATAACACCCATCAATAAAGCCAGATCCAGTTTTATTAACTAGTTACCAGTATCTGAAGGGAGTATAACTGCCCGATTAAGAACCACAGCGAGAAATATGATCGAAAGGTTTTGATGCCCGTCCCCAGAAGAAATATCGACATATTTATGTGTGACGTGAATGCATGTTAAGAGCAAGTAATGTGTATAGTCACTAATAATAACGGCACATAGCCATCTTGGAACAAGATATTTAAGAGACTTGGGTATTTTTGATTGGACGAACGAGGAAATAAAAATATCATGTAGCAATCATCCATCGATGGAGAATCATTGTAGTAAGTGTTCGGAGTTTCAGAGGAGTGACCTTCGAGGAAAATTCTGTCGTACGTAATCTGAAGAGAATTACAGACATGGTCGATGGCATAATAAGGAGACAGCCAGCCAGATAATAATGTCACCTCTGCATAATACAGGAGTAATCTAGTTCAAGTCTTCTCTATTTGGCTTTCGTGGATTATCAAAAGAGATTGGACTTATTTGACAGAGAGTATAATAGGAATGCGCTGTTTTTCGCAGCAAATAATCGAATTAGTAACAGCCTCTAGGGCAATCTAGATGAAGATAAAATAGACTGTCTAACAGGTCAAATAATATTTCCGAAAAGCACAAGCAAAAATCAAAGATTATCGTTTTTAAACAAGATTTTTCTGTGGAATATTCTGTATTTCAGAAAAAAAAAAACTTCAGCAATATAGTTTGCATTTGAAGAATGGAAATATATAATATGCCTTTTGAAATATTAAGAAAATGTGAGTTTTCAGTTTTTGGACGATTCCTTCAACATAAGAATCTCGCGTCTTTTGGAATGTATACACGATATTTTTTATTTTTTCAATTACAAAACTAATTACTGACGTATTTTCTATATTTTTAATGTTTGAATGTGAAAAATTGATTCTAAACTAAGTTGTTTCGCTTTTTTGCTGTGTATTAATAAAAAAAAACTTGACCTTAAGGAAGCTGACCTATTTACGATGACTGAATTATATCTGGTATTTGTATACATTGAGGAACAAGGAGGAAGTTGCGGTTCCTCAAGGAACATACAGAAATAAATATCTTAAAATTATTTAAGAACTCAGCAGAATCTATCACCCCTTGTATTGAGTCAAAAGTGAAAACAACTCTGAAATTTCTTCATCTATCCTCGAGACTCAAGAGTATCCAGTGGAAAAGTTTAAGCCTATTTACATACACTAGCGAGCAGAAGGGTACCGCCACTTTACAAGGTTTTACGAGCCTACTGCTAATAAATCTAAATGGTATTTTCAATCATTTTCTTATCTTAAATGCACTATTATGAAAATTTGCGTATTTAAAACCGACTAACTGATTACTAACACTAGTCGTTTTACGGGTTTCGTTTTTGTTGTATTCAAATCATGCTTAAAATGAAAAAATAAATAGTTTTATAATTACAGTAAAATCAATCAAAATGGGTCGCTTGAAAAACTTAAGTTTAAATGAAGAGGGGGGCCAAAATAAAGCGTTACAGTCTGAAAATTATTCTGCACGGCAATTGTAGAGGAAAATACGCCATAATCATGATAAAGTGTATCGATTCCTAGGAAACTCTGATAACTACAGCAAAAATTACAAACGCGGTGATAAAACTCCATCAACTGAGAGATAACGGCAACAGGTATTGGAAAATTAGTGTATTTGATATTATTTTTTCCTAATTTATATTAATGCACATCAAACATGGTTAATATGTCAAGTCAAGACATCGATCATGACATTTTAGGTAAATCTTGCTCAAAAAGTAAATGTTTCCATTTGAATGGTTTCATCTTGTGATGCATTAAGCTCACTAGAAAATGTTGGGGCTTTCCTAAGTCTTACTCCCATCAATTAAAAAGTTTTACAAATGACTCCCCAAAAATGAACAAAAAAAAGGGGGTTTTCCAGATAACTTTCATTTAAAGCAAACAAAATTTCATTTTTTTTTTTTTTTTTTAATTAATTTTTGGAGTTAGCATGCGCAGAACATTTTAAACGCGCTAAAGTTATTTGATACTTCTTCAAATTTACAAATAGTCCATACCCCATGCCTCAAATGAAGCTACATTCAATTCATTTAGTTGTACGACATAAATTATTAAAAAGAAAAACCGGCGTTCCACTAAAAATATCTCATTACCTCTCATGCATCTCTAATTTCTCATATGCATTCGCTTCTCATTAAACTTTCTTCATTGTTGACAACATATTCCTGGTCAGATAGCAGTCAATAATTTCTTCAATATTATTCTTGTATCGTATCGACCTTTTTGGTTTTTTGATTTATTGCGGCAGTGCACCGCACTGTTAATAAAAGCAAACCCTCAGCACGAGACCATTTCCGCCAATGTATTTCAACATACCAATTGCACAAGACTGGGTGCTGTATGACCTCAATAGGCACTGCATGTTGCCTGTTATAGGGATTCCTGTATGAATAACACAAGCCAATGACCTGCAGCTATTTTCTTTCAGGTGAATGAGAAATTCTTTGAATAAATATTGCTTGCACATGCGAAATTTGCTATTGCTGATATATTGGAAGGCGCTTCCCGATTATTTACCCTAAATCTAAAATGACTTTGCCCCACTACCAACATTTGCTTAGTCGGTAAATATTGATCGAAATTGATCAAAAATTACAGATAAAAAGCCAGTGCGTCGATAGAACAGGGCGATTAGTGTTAAAAGTGAGAAAAAGTATTCCCGACACACTGTAAGTATTGTTATATTTTAATTAGTTAAACAATTCATAAGAATATGTAAAAGAATGAGCATTACATTAGTGAATAAATTTGAAATAAGATAAATATAAAATTTTTAAACGAACTGTTCAAAGGAAAAGTTTTATTCAAATAAAATTCATTCGAATTCACCGTAATTATTTATTGTTAGATTTTGGTTGGTAAGTTTCTCGTTTGACGAAAGGATTCCCAATCGAAATTTTACGATACAAACACTGCTTCATACATTTTTGGTAATGCCGATTTCCATTGACAGTTCAAGAAAAGCTCACGTCAATTAATGGAAAACGAGTTTATCCCAAAGGGAAGCGGAAGCAGTAGAACTTAGTGCAAGGTGACGAAAAAGCTGAACAATTTTTGATCCATTCCACATTGATCCCGGAAGAAGATTGTTCGAAAGTGCAACGTAGGTTTTCAAGCTCATCCTTGTTTCGTTTGTGTAACCCAAGTGTACGCTGACACAGAGTAAATTTATTTGTGAAATTGTTGTGATTTTAAAGTGAAAGAACTTTCTAAGTAATTCATATATGGAAAAGTGGAACTTCTGTTTAATATGCATGAGTGGATCCATTTTGCTTCCATTTTTCTTCCAAAGAAGCTAGCAGGAAGCACACGAAAAAGCTTGAATTGCTTCCTTCCAAGCTATACAAATGTCCCTTAAGGTGTCCAATGAAGAGGCATGCGTCTTTGCTTCTTTCAAAGGAAGCTAGGGGGTAGCTCACGAAAGTGCTTGAACTGCTTCCTTCCTAGGACATACCTGTACGAATGTCCTATAAGTGTCCAATATAGAGGCATGGATCATATCTGTCAAAAAAGACATCCGGTTTGAATGATTGTATGATTCCATTTCATGCTGGAATAGAACAAATTTTAAAGCGATGAGAGATAGTAGTAGCCCATATCCGTAATATTTGTCAGATTGAAATTTTCTGGGAAAAACACCATCAAGAATTACGTAAAAATTATGAATGTGTGATGCTCCATGACATTCAGCACACACTCTGAAAAAGAACGCTCTAAGAAACCTGATGAAACGGTTCCCTTGAAGATCGCAGCGCTTCTTTTCCCTAACCCAGTCCATTGCTTTTTAACATAGGCATGTCCGCAGAGGCAAGCGGTTCAATGCTGTTCTTAAGAAGCGCTCTAGGTGGCAAGCTAAATGATGGGCGAAGAAATTTTTTGAAAGTCTTTTCAAAAGCTTTAATGAGCAGTGCTTCTTCCTTAACTTCCTAAGAGGACTTCAAAACTGCCTCTTGAGAATATTATGTACGGTAAAGTGCTAGTACTTGCTCATGATTATTTGTGGTATCAAATTTTATTAAATTGATTAAATAACCCAATATTCTCAATTTTATTCTCACACTATAACAAGAACTTCAGCAAGTTACTCCTAATCACTCTGAAGTTCAAATTGAAAATCAGAAATGCGTTACTTCGTAAAATAGTGGAACAATCCACAGTTTATATTCGTAGAAAATTAGATGAGATCACCCCTTGTTGCACGTCTGCTGGAGCTCATCAAAAAATCTAGTGATGGCTATAGAAACTCTTGAGTTAATTACTTGCATCTGTGCTTATTTTTCTGGATAGATCAGTGAATATTCTTCTAAAGAGCTACCCAATGATGGCTAGGGAAGCGCTTGAATTGTTCTCCTTTCAGAAGCGCTAGTTTTTCTTCTCAATGCGCAGTAACTCTCAATATAGATGTGTTTCAGTGTACCACCGCCCATTTTTCGAGGAGTGTAACACCAGGGTCGTTTTGACGTACACGTCAATGGAACGATTTCAGTGTACCACTGCAAGAAAAGTGTAAACATCCGCTGCAAAACGTGATCAAAAATGATCCTATCGTCAACCGGCTTAAATAGAGAGCTCGTGCAATATTTAGTGCGTTGATGTATTTAAATTTTTGTAAATTTACAAAATCACTCCATTTTATATATTTTGTAATTCAGTATTAAAACTTTATTAGCATCTGTACATCATAATATAAAATCGGTGGATAAAGCCAGATAGGCAATCGTGTTCGAATATAGCCAAAAATCATACAGGAAAACCATACGGTTTTCCAAACGGCATGATACAAAGTCAAGCGTGGCACATATCGTTGCCCATACATATACGGGCTTTCCCTTATAATTTAAGAGTGTGTGCGATTACGCGCGAGAAAGCTCTTGCGTGTATGGCTTACTAATGGAAACCGATATAAGTCTACCAATTTTGTCGGAATGTAAAAATTAACGTATTAAGAATGAAGAATCCTTATCCTTATAATCACAGATATTCAAATTTTATAGATATGTAAATCAAAATATTAAGTACCTTGGTAATTTTTGTTTAATGTCCCATACATCAAATTTTTTAATTAATTGCATATATTCCCCGAACAGCATCACATGAACTGTTCCCGCTATGCAAAATAAGTCGGTCTGATATGACCAAGGTTTACCCTCTTGCATTTCAATACAGGTAAAACCATCTGTTTGAATTACCTGGAAAACAAAGTAATTTAACATAAAACAGTAAACATTGTATTATCATAATATTCTTAATTAAACCTTCTTAAATTCAGTATTTTCAGGGAATAAGGTCATGTCGATAGCACATCCAAAGTCGATTAAACGTAAAGATGGAATATGAGAATCAGAGTTTGGTCTAAAATTGGCGAAAATATTAATAAAACGAGTTTAAATTTTTTATTTTTACTTACATTTTCATTAGTAGGAAATTATCCGGCTTTATGTCTGCGTGAATTATTTTGCAGGAATGCAAATGCGACACTATGTTTAGTATTTGGCTACTGAAATGCATTACAAGACTTTCGTGCATAACCTAAAATGTAAGATTAAATATAGAAATTAATTTATAGACAAAAAAAGGAAAAACTGATAAGATTAATGTTGTATCTTCTAGTATATTTATATAAATTCAGCAATCGAGAAATTGTTTTTGTTTTGAACAGTAACAGCAGGATTAAGTGAATAAATGCAAGAACGTTACGTGCATTAAATGTGGTCTAACGGACAATAAAATTCTCAGATTTTGTATTTCATTCTTCTCCTTTAAGCACATTACTGCTAAGTCTTGAAGCTTTTGAGCTATTTATACAAATAGTTCTTTCTATAATAATTACTGCCTCTCAAAGAACTGAGCAATTTGATTTTTTAAAAGCTTATAATTTTTGAATGTGTCTTAAATATACAGGCAGTCCTCGCTTTACGGCGCCGTTTCGTCTTACGTCAAGCAATATTTTGAGGCCAACGCTCATATTTACGTCTCGATTCGTTCGTTTTATGTCACACGCAAGCACTTATCGACACTGACAAGCTCGCGTCGCTTTACACAGGAAACCCCAATTGCATTAAAGAAATATACTAAAGGTACTCTTTCTGTCATTTGGAAAACTAATCAAAAGCCTGGGTTACTGGAAATCTTTTCGAAGAATGGTTTGCTTAAAACTTCATACTTGAAGTCAAGAATTACTGTACTTGAAGAAACTTTGCTTACACTCTACTGCTTTCGAACAATACGAGAGTCATCCGCCCTGTTATAGATCTCAAAACACATTCTGAAAAATTGCAACATTTTAGATGATGGGAACAATATAGCTACGTCATGGGAAGAAGTTTCGAAAAAGTTATGAAGTTGTGAATATAGCAAATAACTTATCGGGAATAGAGTTCGAAGGTGGAGAGAGACGTAACGGGGATGCTGTCCTCACATTCGCAAGGATTGACTGACGAGGATTTAGTGGAACTCAAAGAACGAAGGCCGAAAGAAAATCAATCTAATAACGAGGCAAAGCAACTGATATAGCAAAAATTAATTCAAGCTTTTAACCATTTACAAGCGGCAATGGAAATATTCGAGAAAAATGTCCCTAATTTTAAACGAGGCTCCGATAACATTAACCTGGGCTATATACAAAGGTTATAGGAAACAGAAACTTTTGGGGACTTTTTATATTTAAAAAACCTAATTGTAATGATTACGTCATCGTTATTTTAAAAATTTTATTAATAAAACATGTTTATTTTTTCTTGTATAGATTGCTTTCTCCATACTTAAGAACCGAACTAAATGATTTGCATAGAAATGTATAGAAAAACAAAGTGGTTCGTTTTACGTCTTTCCGTCTAACGTAAAATATTCCTGGAACGTAACCTACCGTAAAACCGTGGGCTGCCTGTAAAACCAAAAGTGTTAGTTTCATTTCACAACAATCATCGATAAGAAATGAGAAAAGATGGCGTGAGCTTTTTACGTATTTTACCACGCATTTTAATGCGCGAAGCAATAAAGAAATAAAATTACATTATTCTTTCTTTGGAAAAAAATGAGCATATAACTTCGACAGAGATATAAATTATTGCAAAACCAGCGTAAATAAAGTTTAAAAAAAATCTCTCCCTTAAAAGACTCATTAAACTATTAAATCTTCAAAAACAAAATGCTAAAATATAATAAAATTTTATTTTGGTCAAATAGCATACAACCATACGAAACAACAACTAAAAGCTCCCACTCACAAGGAATCAACCATGTAACACTTCAGTGGGTGCCAGAAATTATAGAAAATCCATTGGCTAAAAACAGAGCATCTATGCTAGTTGTTGGACCCCAACAGTTTTCAAGCATCTTCTATAACATTTAAAACCAGCTCTACTAAACTGAATCCATAACCAAATGATCAAACTTCAGAGGCAGGTTCCAAACATATGAAAAAAAAATCATCAATCCCCCTCGGAAAACGTAAAACCTAGAATTAACTTAGAATTGAAATGGCGTATGTCCAAAAGTCCTGGACTAGGTTGAAAACTGAAATGACATAAGTCCTGGATAGAGTTGCTTCAATACTGACTGTTGATTTATTGTTTGGATAATGTTAAAATATGGACATACGTACTTTCAATTCTAAATAATTCAATTATTACAAGAATTTATTTTATAATTTGGGCGGCACATTCGTTTTTTAAATGACTTTGATTATATTTTGCGCTAGTGGTAAGGAAAAAGCTTGTCATTGAAGGTGGAATGTAACGAGGAAATATTCGAACTGCATTCGGCTCTTACAAGCCGAGATATTTTAAAAAGTCTGTTGATCGGATCATAGCATGTTCAGTTTGTGTCTATCCTCCTCTAGTGTTTTTCCTAGTAACATTATAAATGTTGATATGCTGAAAGTGAAGTGCTACTAATAATCAGCTTCTTAGTGTCGGCGAAGTCAACAGGCTTTTTACGTTGTTATTAGTATTTGTTCAAGAAGGCATTTTTTTGGATTCTCCGGTGCAACAGGCAAAAGCGAAGACTTTTTTTTATTTGTTATTCCATCACACAACTCTTTTGATTTTGGGTGGCAAGTTTCAAGTCTTGGTTTTGACTCATCAACATAGGTCCCAAATAGCGAAATTGAGTGACTCGAAAAAACAAATGAATAATAAAAAAATGGAAAGAGATGAAAAAATAGAAGAAAAAAAAATTTACTTAAAGAAATTTAAAAAATCAGATTTATTCGAAACGAATCGAACCTGTGTAAGCCCGCAGTGGGCTGAAAAAAGAAGAAGAAATTAAGCGTTTCGTATCAGCAGATATTTTATACTCTTCAGTACGGCTTGGTTGCTGCCTGCCGTAGACGCTTGAAACAGATCAAATTGATCTCATATAAATTCAGAACAAATTCTGGGTGTCAATTATGTATATGAGGCAAATCTCCTATATTCCACCAAGGAAGAAGAGATTTTGCTGTGGTGTCGGAAAATCCAAAAAAATGCCTTCTTGAACAAGTATAAAGCTTACCCTGTAATATATCATAATAATCTTGTTTCTCATTATCTGTTCTTAAGCGCAATATGCAAAACTTCTCGGTAACAACCGAAAATCTTATGATAAAAATACTTAATAGGAAACTGGTGCTATAGTTCGCTACATGAATGGAATGAATTTGTGTACCCTTATTAATCCATCTTACTCGTATCTCCTGCATCACAAGGCAAGAATAACTACTTTACAATGCCTTAGTTTGCTCTTTAACTGGAACATCATACAGACTTAGCATGTTCCAGGATCCATTATGGAAATTAGGAAGTTTTCGTTACTTTGATTAGCGATTTCCGGAGAAAACTCTGTAGTAGAGATTTCCTGATTACAGTTTTTAGTATTTAGAGATAGTTGGTTGAAGCAGCTGTTATTTATCCTGAATGAAGACTTTTGATCAGTTACTGAAGAATATTTTTGCTAAAATTACTTTTTCTACCACGGGTACCTTAGCAGTAGATATTTTAAAATTTGTAGATACTGCCACTGGCTCTCCTGATGAGCTCATTCGCAACCACTCCTTTTACACATAGCGCTTTAGAAACTTAAACCTCTGCTAAAAACTTGTACTTGCAATAACAGAAGATGGTATACCACACATGAATTACTGGATTTAGTTTTTCAATAGTGACAGATATTGTTCGCACTACAGCCCTTTAATAAATTTGGTATAAATTGAGGAAATTTATATTATCGTTCTTGCTACAGTTGAGATTAAAGCAAATGAAAAGGGTAAGGCAATTCAATTGCTTTTATTGGTTTCAAACGAAAATTTCACAGGCCCTTCTAAGGGGATACCTACTTGCCCTTTATGCCTAAGCTGTATTAAGCATGGTAAAGACATACTAGAGTATTTGAGGGTTAGTGCGGTGACGTAAATAGAAGCAGTAGCAAATAAAAATAAACTTCAATATCTGTTTTTGAAAAGCATATAAAATTAAAGCTTATTGACCGAAAAATATGAACACAGAAATTTTCTAAAAATTAATTTATCCCATAGTTCATCCAACGATCATAGCATACCTAAAACAACGTGTAGAAATCGAGTACTCACCTTTTTCGTTGCTTGACGAATTTTATTATTTATATCCAGCAAGGAACCATATACTGAAAATTCAGTAATCAAAATACTGGCATTTGGTGCAATGACAGCAGCAGATATATCCATAAAGCCGGTTAACTATAAAACATTAAAAATAATTTAAATTAACTTTTATCTTTCTGCTCAAACATTTCACTTACAATATCATAATTTTTAATTCTGCTTCGAACTTCCGTACATATATATAATTCCCATGTATTAGGTGGTTTTTGAAGTTTTAGAGCTACCGCTGCACCTGTGCTGTTGTTAATAGCTTTATAGACAGAGCCATATGAGCCTCTTCCAACCTCTTTTTCAATAAAATATGATACATCAGCTAAAGAAACAACCCTCGTGGTCGATATTTTCGGTATGGCAGTGTTAATTATTTTATACACCTTGTTTTCATCTCGAGACGGGAAATTTAATTTTGTTAAAAATGCTTTACAAAGCTCTGAACTAAATGGATCTATGGCAGGTTTGGCAAGATGTCGATCAATTGTCACCTGAGACTTCTCTAACCGTTTTAGTTTTAAATCATCATCGTGCTCAGCAGCAAAGAAACTATTTTGTTCGTATGAGCAAATGGAATCATCGTTTTGCAAGGATATATTTGATGTGTGCCTTTTTAAGGTGCGCAAATATTGTGGTGTAGAAATTTTCGAACACGATTGAGATAATTTTCTTACAGGAGTTGAACAATTTGAGCTTCCCAAATAACCGTTTTCATTAAATAGAGAATTCAAATCTGTATTCGAAACAGAATCGTCATTGAAAGAAACACCATCACTGGTTTGAGTATTTGAAAAATTTGTATAGACATTAGAATCAGAACTGACATTTGCAAAAGAAAGCAGTAAATTTGCGTCTTCATATTCATTGCGAGATATTGTTGCTGTACTCTTACTATTGCAATATTCGGACGAAATATTACTGTTGTTGGCACCTATTGTCATATTGTACTTGGGATCATCGTAATTATTTACAATTTTTATTCTTTTTATCTTTTTTGTCTTCGGTGTTTGCCGTTGATTTCCTTTATTTGAAGGACTTAAATGACTTTCTGCAAATGAGAAAAAAATTAAAACTTAATTGTTATGTAAAGTGATAAATTATGATGATAAAATAAATAGATTGCTATAGAGAGCAAATGTAGAAAAATAAATTAACTTCATTATTGTAAACCATTTGTTGACAGTAGAATATCTGACAGATGAGATTTTCAAAAGAGGAATGGACAAACTCTACACATAACAAGCCTAGCTTTTTTTTTGTGTGTACATCACCAATAAAGCTTTCCCAAACGCTCACATGTTAGCAAACAGCCTTAAGTGTAGTTTACACAAGCGAAGTTACTGTCCCAAGTAACCTCGTTTTCAGTCCTTCACCTCCTCTTGACATACTCACCAGTTTACTTGCGCCAGTACGAAAACGAGTTCTACTCACTTCAACTTTTTAGCGAAGTGGAACCTGAGAAATAGTCAAATTGAGTAAATTTTCTGCAATTGGTACACGTTTTGATGTGTGTAGTATTTATAATATCATCTGGCGTGGAACTTGTGAAATGTGAAGGTAGACCAATTAGTGGCCGAGTCTGGAGATGAGAGGGGGTGAAAAATACCTTCGTCTGCCTCATACTGGGTGCGCTCGCCCATGGACATCCGGTTGATTGTTTTTCCCATTTATACAGTTCCCCCCTAAAGTGGCTTTTTGGTAGGCGGAATGTTGGGTAGGGCTCGATTATGTTAGATGTCCCACACCGGAAGAGGTGTGATGATCTGACCATTTCTTTCGATTTCAATTCAGCTTATTATAGAGACAAAGTCATAAGTAATAAGATCTTTTTTGAACATCAAGTTAAAGCGCAGTACTTGGCCCACATTATGAGTACATATTGTGTGGCATATGTGTTTAGGATTATTCTCGGATAAACCCCATTACCTACAACTTTATCCCCATATTAACTTTGGTTTCTATAATCAGCCTGTAAACGTCAGTGCAGGTTTCAAATATGTACGAAAAAAAAATAAATTCAAAACAAATAGTTCTAAGTTCTATCACGAAAAAACACATAATAAAAATTTGAGCTGTCAACTCAATCACCATTCACCTTATTCAGGAATTTCAGTACATCGACTCAATACATAAGGGCAGTTCAGTCAAGTCAACTAATTTCAACTTGACCCGCATGTACATGGAGGTGAGCCCAAATTCAATCCTGCTTGAATAAGTTTACATACATGGTAATTAATTTTAATTAGATACTACTTTTTATTGAAGGACCCAAATTTAAATCAAACTAAAAGTGTGATATCACTTAATTGGGATACGGAGCGACCTTAAGTTCAATCGAATTCGACATATGTAATAAGTCAAAAGCTATGGATGTCAAAAAGCAGGGGCTATTGTAACTAAGAATATTATGGTCAGAGCCCTCTCTTCATCGATATGGCTATATCTGATTTCCATCCACAGACGTTATTTATGGTGCAAGTATAAATTTTATATGGTAGCAATATCGCCATATAGTAATCGGACGAATCAAGTAAAAATTGTGGTGTAGGTGATCCTAATTACATTTCTGATTACATTTCTCTGATTGCTGGGTTAAAAAGTTCAATATTTTTGCATTTTAAAAACTTAATGAGTAAATACAATACACTGATATAAAATTACTAAAAGCCTTACAATTGTTTTCAATGTACACCTTATGTTAGGGTTATTGATTGAATTAAGTACTATTGAAAGCACAAAATTCATTGGCTTATAGTTTGTCGCTCTTAAGGTTCTATATTCAGGCGTAAATAACAGACAATGTATTATAATCTTCGCTATATTATGACGGTACGCAGATCTGTTTCCATGGTCCATTGGCTGCAGTTAAATTCATGTCCCAGATCGAAGGGTAAACATGAACAAAATTTAAAAATAGGACAGTGCGATACGGTGTAGCGAAATAAATTACGTCCTCGAAAAACAAACTCTTGTGAGAAATTCATGTATTACAGCTGATGTGGCGCAGCAGCTGTATGAAGAAGAACAAACAACATCACGAAAAGTGAACAACACCCAAATCAAGGATAAAAAAATCAACCCGTAAAAACATAGTTTTTCACTATAAATCCTTTATATGCGCGGCGATTGATATTTATTTAAATTTTCAATATGTGTGTGTGCGTGTGCGAGATGCCAAAGTGCATTGTCATCGACGAAAAATCGATGTGGAAAATTTCAGCTCGATTGGATACCGGTAAGTGGGTCAATTTTGACTTTCTAAGTTTGCGGACATGGCGGTGAAGTTAATATAAAGGATATAAAAAGAAGAAAATAGAAGACATAGAATCGAACTGAGGGCCAAAGATAAACCCCAACGCCCTAAATAAGTCAAATCCGTAGGATGAGGAAAATCATCGGGAATCGTTAATTTCAAATAAAGTTTGCAATTATCATAATATAAATTATAAACTATTCTATTGAAATATGACTGTTTTTTTCTATATTTACCTGAACTCTCATTTGTTTTGCTTCCATACATCCTGTAATCATGGGATTTTTGTACCTGTTCCACAGTATAAGTGTAATCCTCAGCTCTCTCTTGATCCTCGCTATAACTAAATGATTCAATATTCGATTGTGAATGTGCTTTCGACTTTTCTCTCCGAAACTTAATAGTTATTGTCTTATTTTTTGTTAAGCCATCAGCATCAGTACTAAACCGAATAGTAGAAGCCTCTATTTGTTCTTCAGACTTATTATTGAAGGTATTATTAATTTTTGACTTTTGACTCGAACTTTTTATTATAGTTAAGTCATTCTCTTTTAAGGTTCTTAATTCTTCTAATTTTGTTGCCCACATTCTTGAACGAATTTCTTCGGGACTATATTCATTTTCATCCCCCGGATAAACTAGATCTTTTCTATATATGCACCGTCTGTTAGGATCAAAAGGTTCTTCTAAGCATAACGCAGGCTTCCATGTTTCAAAGTTATTTTTACAATGGCGTGGAAAATTCGTTGGTATCTTAACATTTTGTAAACAATACTCTTCCTTTTTATTCGATTCCTCCATAGTAGTAGGCACGTTCGCCTCACCATATATATAATTTAATGACGAAGATATTACATAGGCACTATTATTTAAATTGCATTGCTCAGAGCTTACAGAATTATAAGAATTATTAGATTGAGAACAGCTCGAACTCTCTAAGTGATTTGAGATCTGTGCCTGATTTAAAGATTGTGAAATATTTGAAGTTTGCGCATGATTTGAAATTGCATCGTCAGCAGGAATTTGACCGTTACTTAAAATATGTGTATTATTTGCTTCAAATATATTATTTGTATCAAGTGTTTTATTTGAATCAAGTACACCATTCGGAGAATGTGAATTTTTAACTAGATATGGGGTTTGTAAATGTTTCAATACTTGGGATTGACTGCAAGGTTGTGACTGTGCCGACGACGCTGGTAAGGTACTGCTAGTTTGGAAATTATTTATGGCTAGATTATGTGCAACGTGTTGTGGTTGATTTGATGTCTGTTGATGTGTTTGGTTCTGCGGATAAGTTTGTATATGATTTATTGTGTTTGAATGGTTTGAAACCTGTGAATAATTAGTGGTTTGTAAATAATTTGAATTTTGTGTATAACTCGATTGTTGTACTTGTGGTGAGTGATCAGTAAATTCAGTAGGCTCTGTGCGCAATTTTTTAGCAGGTGGATTAAGTGTTGTAATTTGTTGTCTTTGTTCATTTAAATGATTCGCACTGCGCTTTTTTGAGGAACTGTCATTATAAAGCATTCTCTGTGAAACAGATAAACGAAACTTGGTATGTGAATCTTGAAGCTCCGTAAAAGGTTCAGCATTTGCCTGTAAAGTAGTTTGTGGTTTTAATTATTGTATTTATTTGATCTATGTTTATTTAAAAAAAAAAAAAGACTTACTTGGAAACCCAAATTGTATACGGATTCAGCTTCCCTAAACGCACTGACTGAGTCATAATAGTGTGCCCATCCAATATAAAAACATGAACACTGTGTACCAATGCCACGTTGGTAAAGAATTTGATAAAGTTTAAGTGGATTAGGCTGTAAATCCACCTGCAATAAAACATAAAATACATTTTCAATTTTCACCATTTATATGGACATATGGATAATAATTTTTACTTACATATTTCACCCACAATTTAATCATACGAATGTCCTGTTTATAACATTCGTTATGCTCAAATATCGCTAAACATTTCTCTAAAGTTTCTTTGAATTTATTTTCAGGATCTATGTGCAAATTATAATCAAACCAGCATATGTAATTATACCAAAGTTCTAACGAGTCTGTACCATTATAACTAGCTATTGCATTTTCCCAAGCTCTGTAAAAAAACAATGAATCAAATAAAGGTAAATTGGATATAAATTTCACAAGTACTTACTGCTTGTCACGTAAAAAAAGTTGCGATTCATCATTTAGGTTCAAAGGATTCATCTTGTGTGGTGGAAAATTTTCTTGGCTCTGTCTGAATCTGCCAAACACTGTATTAAGTTTAATTTTTAATTATTATTATTATAGTTTACAGCTTATTCTATATAGATAATTTAACAGTAAAATGTTTACTAATGTCTTGTTAATGTCTTTTTACGAAACTTTTATCATTTTCACCCATCTGAGAGCAAAAATTTCAAGCGAAACAGAAGCTTAAATTTCGGGGAAAGTTTTTGCTAACAGAAATTTTCCTTAAACATTTACATATTTTAGGACATAAGACTTTTATTGCTAGATCCCGATCGAATCGGTTGTACACATTCATGATACGTAAAAATAATGCAGAAGGGGAAGAAGTAATAAAAAAACAACAAACAAGCAATAGAAAGTTTCGCGTTGCCGATTACTTTTTTCTCATAGATCTATGTTTGCAGATTTTTTCTTAATATTTTAAAATTAACAGAGAAGTACTGGCGAAAATAAGCTGCCGTGATGCAACCCAAACTCTGATGACGAAATAATTACCGACAACGATAGTAGCAGCATCGAAAGCACACAAATTACATGATACATCTTAACATCATCAAGGGATTCAACAGAGCTTGATAGAATAGAACCGCAAATTGGTGTATTTGCTAAGCGCACAAGCCAGATAAAAACACTTCAACTAGCGCACAAGCACGAGTTGTGAAGCGCACGCCTATTGTTAAGAAAAGAGGAAAGCAACCCTTCTGATTTGAGGAGTATTAACACCAATGCTTACCTGAGTACGTAAAAACCGTGGTAGAAAATAAACTGCAAGGGATTAAAGAAAATAATAGCTTCGACATAAATTTCCACGATTGAAGAAAAATAGTGGAGACGAAAACGATCATGGAAGTGTTGTATTGGGAAAAATGTAATTACTTAATTCATCTCTTCTTAGCTCATTGTTTAGTGTTTAATAAACCTTTACTTAATATTTAATTTTTGATAATCATTAGGCTATTTATATACATATATACATATGTATTACCTACGACTTATGTTTAATTTTCAAGTTTTATTTTTGTTAAGAGATTTGTTGTTTTGTTATGTAACATTAGTTCTCTACATAATTTATTGTACCTACTAGAGATCTGCACGAGTTAATACGGAATCATCCGAGTACAGATATGAATACTCGTTTGAGCGTTACAACGTATGTGACGAGTAGTGATTGTCATCGTAATTGAGATTGTTGAATTTAAACAATATATTACTTTAGAAACAATGAGTAAAATATGAAATTACGAACAAAGAATTGAATTTTACTTTTTTTATTTAGAATGTAAAAAAATGATATCCAAATTTTTGTCTTTTTAATTCCTTCTTTCTTCTAATATTCGGTTTGCCAAAGTGAAGCACTGGGATATATAAACTATATCGCGCTAGAGAATTCCCATTGACTCTCAAAAAAAAAAAAATCGGGGTTTTAAGAAGAATACGAAATATGTTAAGTGTAAGGAATGCAATTATGTTGTATAATGCATTGGTTTTACCTCATTTCCAATATTGTTCAACACTCTTATAGCCGAGCTCGAATGAAGTAAAGGAACGTTTTCAATTGTTGCAAAATAAAGCTATGCGCATGGTTTTAAAATGTAATTTGTACACGCCGATCCAGAATATGTTGGAGACCCTACCCTGGATGATGTAAACCAGCGATTAACATATAATGCAATGGTTTTCATCTTTAAAATCAAATATAATTTACTTCCGGGCTACTTAAATGGAAATGTTGTATATGTATCTGAAGCCCAGCAGTATAATTTAAGGCAAAACAATAACTTCAGGCTAAGACGATGGAACAAAAGCAGCACACAAAATTCTTTGATGTATAGGGGACTGCAATAATTCAATAATTTACCAAGTTAATTGAAAGAAGAGCACAGAATGCACCTATTTAAGATAAAGCTAGCAGAATTTATTGAAAATAATTATGTTTATATTTAAATTTTTATATTAGCGGTCAATAAAATTAAATTAAGTCTAAAGAACTATGAAGTATGGTAAAATGCAATGTTATTTATAAATTTTTTAAAAACTAATAAATACTACTACTATTAATATCGGGATAACAGGAACAGGAGCCTATGTTTGTACAACTCCATTCCAACATTTATTTGGGTTTGACAATTTTTGTCGCTTTCGTATGGATATATTAATATTTCTGTTAATATATCATCATTATCATCATCGAGCAAAATTGCAGTGTCAAAGAACTGAACATAAACGATAACAGGTACCCCGAAGAAGAAATTTCTAAAACGAGAATTTTCTTGTTCTTATGGAATGGAAAGATATTCGACTTCGAAAGTATGCCAGAAGGAATGCAAAATCTCGTTCTCAAGAAATGTGCGATTCTCGTGAAGGGAGGTTTTCTCAGATGTACGCCTTCAATTATCTTAAGAAACGTCCATTAAGAAAGCTTATCCTAATCATATTCGTATATGCTTGTTTCAGTAATTAATGTACTAAGTAAAGAGTTTAATTTATACTTATTTGAGTAACGGCTTATTGGCTCGGTTTGATTCATGATGATTGTGAAATAAATTTTCTGAACAGTGAGCATCGCCTTGCATTGAATCATTCTTACGATACTCTAGATGAATTCCCGCATGTGATTTCGTATGGTCACCTTTTCTGTGAAAGTTTAATTGTTAAAATGGATTTTCGCATCTATTTTCTAGGGCGGTTCAACGTTTTTCAACAGTTATGTTCCTTAAGAATTATTTAGTAATAGCTATATAGCTAAATAAATGCATTATTATTATAATAAAAACGTCTAGCACTGAGCGATCTCACAGTATACACAAAAACTTTTAATTTTCTGTACGGCAACACTCTGACTTAGTCCAATTTTGACAATTTTTATGTAAACGACGTGCACACAATTCTCAGGCAGTGTCGAAACATATTAGTATTAGATTGTGATTGGTGTTGATTCTCAGACCTGTCGTCATTTTCATTTTTTTGTTTTTTTGTTTTTAGAGAAAAATGCATGTCCGCCCGTCCGTCCTCACGGTAACTCGAGAACGTGTATACCTAGAGAGCTGAAATTTTGTATATGACCTTAAAAAAAATAAAATTAAGTTCTAAAATGGTACAAATCGGTTAACTCCTTCGTAGGGTTGCCATACAAAAATTTCCTTTTTCACTATGTATTTAACCACTACCTGAGAACGCGTCAATGTAGAGCGCTGAAATTTTGTACATAGTGCTATCATAAAAATAGTAAATATAATTTCAAAAATGGACTAAATCGGGCAACCCCTTTTTGGTTTTTCCATATAAAAATTTAGGATTTTTACGTATCCTGTGGAAACGATATATATATATATGTATATATACTATATATATATTAGACGACATTTTTTTTGACGTGTTTTCAGTCACTAAGGGAACAAATTATCTGTGACCTGAAGAGGTTAAGAGCTAATAACTCCTTAACTGTCACAGATACAACATAAGTGTACTAGGTTAAATTAAAGAGGACAGTCTGGGCTTTCGAAATTTCGTAACAAAAATGTATGTTAGTGGGGGTAATTAAAGAAAAAAAAATTTTTTTTTTTAGTTTGAAGCGTCATAACTCTGGAGAGGGGAGGTGTGCGGGGGTAGTTAAGCAGTCGTTGGAAAGGCCATGAAGTTCTGCATTCAACGCCGGCCGTCTTAAAATGAACCGTACAGGATGTATTTTTGAATATATAGGGTGTTTAATGAAAAAAGAGAATATTTTACTAATCACCCTGTAACCCGACAGGGTGACATTTTGCTCCCCCCCCCCCCCTGCCATACAATTTTTTACTTGTCTGGACGAGAGGAATCATTTGGCAAAATATTGACCTATTAGTCTGGGACGCCCTGTATAATATTTAATATTTTTGTGCATTGTATGTGATTTCATCTGGTGTTTGGTTTATATTTAATTTAACATACTAACACCGACTAAGTGATGAAACGCATGTATTGTTGACCGTTTATTTATTAAACGTGTCCATGCAGCGAGCTTGTGTTAAGCTTGTTCTGATAGTCAATAAAAAAAAATAACATTGGATAAATACATGTTAATGGTTCTTGAATTTTACAAATCCCCAAGTGCACAAAATCGTCGTTTTTGCGATAATTTTAATGAATGGCTAAGTAGCTTAAGTGAATATCCCTGTGATATTGTAGTGATGGAAGATTTTAATATAAACTGGTTGGATTCAAATAATAATTATAGAAAAGATATTGAAAATACATTGATCATGAATTCATGCCAGCAAATAATTGTAAGCCCAACTAGAATCACACAGACCTCGAAGACCTTGATTGATTTGGTGATGACAAAGTACATTCTTTGTAGCAAAAACGGATAGTACATTAAATATTTCGGATCATGAAACAATCGTTATCAGTCGTGAAATTAGTGAGGCGAGGACACATAGAAGAACAAAAAGCATTAACATTTTAAAATACAACAAGAATATATTCGTTAGTGAAATAAGAGATGAAAATATCGATTGCGTTAGTAGATCCGCGAATGACTTAACATCCAAAATGAAATTTATCGAGTTACCAGCAAGTTTATTGTACAGAAAAGTGTCCAGCACTTTGAGAATGAGTGGTTTAATTTAGAATTAGAACGATTAAAGAACATTAAAATTGCAAAAAGGAATCGTGCATTAATAACGAACTCAGAATGCGATTGGAGTAATTATCGTATAGCACGAAATGTATATAAAAGAAGTGTTGGGAACATTACTATTCGTGATCTACATAAACGATCTACGAGTTTTAAAACATGCACAAGTGGCATTGTTTGCGAATGATGATTTGTTGTTTGTAGTAAATGACACAATTGAAAAGGGAAGAAATGCTGTGAAAGAAGATTAGAAAGCGTGAATGAATGGCTAAGAGCACACAAGTTGAAATTGAATGCGACAAAAACTAAGTGCAAGTGTTTAAAGGATCAAAATAATCTAAATTTAGTAGTAGATAACTCGAATATCGAGCAAGTGTATAAAATGAAATGTTTAGGTGTAATTATGCATTACACGCTGAAATTTAGTTGATCACATTTTATATATGTATATGTAAGAAGATTCCAAAAAAAATCGGTTTTATGCGAAGAATCCGACGAATTTTATCACTAGTGTCTGCAATAATCATATACAACGTGATTATTAAACCGTGCTACAGTTCTTTTTTTGTGTAACCAGGAGCAATTGACTCAACTACAAAGACTCCAAAATAAGGCAATTTGTATTGTACGAGTATAAATTTTATGTTGCAAGCACTGAACATGTTAATATTTGTATATAAACTAAAGTAGACATATAAGCTACGTAGGTAAATATTGATCAGTTTAGACTTCCAGGCTTTAAGGCACTTTCACATCAAAAACAAGAACAGAAATATGTAAACCGAAGAACTCAATTTGTTCCACTTTAAACCAAATTTTTTGCTCCAATGATTAATAAAATCCAGGGAAATAGGATAAACTAAGAATTTGACTGAGAAATTAGTCATATTTATTTCAGATTTTTAAGAAAAACACAACTTTTTTGTTTTATCGGCCGAAAAACTTTTTCGCTCGAAAAATGCGGCCCATAAAACATAAAAGTTGTGTTTTTCTTAAAAATCTGAAATAAATACACCATTTTAAGAGTAAAATTATTAGTTTACCCTTTTTCGGTTTACATATTTCGGTTCTCGTTTTTGATGTGAAAGTGCCTTTACAGATGCTAATTCGCAGAACTAACTTATCTATAAGGGCTTTAAAGAATTTAGTGAATTGCCACGTAGCATTAGGAATGTTCAAAATATTAAAACTTTTAAAAGAAAAATAGTACAGTACATCAAAGAAAATTCTAATTGATTCATAAATGTAATAATTAATGTTAAATAGCAAAAATGCTAAATAAAGTTACTTACTTACTTGCTTACTTAATAATTAAATACTTTTGTTTAGTAAAAATATTAAGAAGTTTTAATGAAAAAGTTGATTAGAGAAGGAAAATCATAAAAGTTTGAGCAAGAAAAAATAAAAAGCTTTGCTACAATTATTAGATATATTTTGAATTGAAACAAAGGCTTTAAAACGTGCTAAAGTTAGTCTTTATGCAATAACGGCGGTATCTATATAAAGAAAAAGTTAAACAAGATTTAAACTTAAGCACCAGTTCTGCTATTATTTCTAGGAGAGGTACGAAATCTCGACTGGGTGAAAATATGAAAAGATCAATATCAACGTTTATATTAAATTTCTATTATATGCCAAAATTCTTAGCAAACTACTCTTTTATTTTCCTTCTATATTTTTTGTATCCTATAAATCGAAAATTAGAAAGCCATGCTAAATTCTTGTACATGAGGAAAAAATTTTGATTCTTCCCTACTACTGTGTCGTATTGCTCTAAGTTTTGTTGTTGTGAGGTTTAATTAACCCTAGATTCATAAACATTCGTCTCACAGACCGCGCAAAATATGTAAACACTTGTAACTTTTAAAGTGAAAGAGATAGAAAGATGAACTTCTAAGTATCTTCCTAGAAATCCTAAGTCGTTCAATAAATAGTATTGCGCCTGTCGCATGTCAGAGTGCACTTATGCGAATGGAGTTAATGTGAATAGGTCCTCCACAGATTATAAAAAACGCCGAATGTCGATTGCTCAGAATAAATATTGTGTTCATTTTCATTTCAGAAAATTAATGATTAAAAAACTTTAAAAAGTGAAAAGTTGTTTATCAAAGTGTCTCTCACATGCATGTTTATGAATCAAGGGTTAAATCCAAACTACACATTTACGATTTATCTTGTTCTCTAGAAATAAACTGAAGTGATTTTAAATCGAGTTACTAAGATTTTTGGTAATTTTAATAGACACCTATAAAAATTACGAAATTTTTCCTTGGATTTCATACTTGTAATTTTAGGCAAAAACACCTGTACCTTATAATTTTCTCAACAATTTGATGAGTTTTCAAATGTCAATCCAATCACTGCTGTTTCATCCTATCGTTTGCAGTTCCCCATACTCCCTGTTGATACAAACTATTCTTACAATATCTCGCATGAACAAATAATGTAAGTCCTCTTTATTGCGGAGTGAGTGAGATAGATACTCATCGGCAAGTAGAAAAATATGTACATGATTTTTAATACGTTTTTCCTAATGCAATAATTAAGCGCACACAATAATTTAGTAGTTCGCAATGGTTATATGACAATACCAGCATATCGATTTAAAGAGGCAATGGGAAAAGAACTGTTACCAATTGAATTAATATAAAGTTAATCTATCAATTTGGCGTCCATTAGTAGCCTAAGATTATTAATGTGATTGGAAGACAGGAGAATGATTTGACTCTGAAGAAGGATCGGTGCACGCACTCTTAAACCAGAAGCATAAATTATCGCTTGCATTTTATAAGAATTCGGTTATTGTTAAGACACCTATTGTATTAAAATTGATATATACTCTAAACTCTTCTCAAAAACTTGAAGGTAAACGAAAACACACATCACAGATAGCATTTGTAGCATCGATAGTACGAACAGGGCAGAACTGCGGCCTTAAATCAACTTTGGAGTGGACACTCTACCAACTGAAATCTCTACTAAATGGTATTTAATTACCACGGCAAGAGCAGTGTAGATGGAGATCTTAAGCCTGAAAAATAGTTGAGATTTATATAGAAAACTATTTGCACTGGCATGTTTAGCTAAAAAAGATTTTAACTAGAGAAGTCAACAGTTATATAACTACAATTACACATTGAATTCTGTAAGGAGCTTTTGGAGGTTACTATGGAAGTCTTTGCTTCTTCAGGCGACGGGGGAGGTAGAATCAATAACGCATATATTGAGAAGCTGCGTCAATATGGGCAGGAATTAAGGATAAATTTGATGAACTTAAACAGCACTTCATAGTTCATCATGACCAATAATATTAAATTAATGCTCCTAAATTCAAATATTCATAGCTAATATTGCATACAAAGTAGACTTGGTAAGAATTTCCTATTGCTCTCGTCGCTTTAATGAACTTTATAACAATGAGGTCGATTTAGCTCTTGAACGCATCAAGTTTAAAGATATTGTAATTTCGAAATGCTTGTCTTGCTTATTGAATTTAACAAATTTCCGTATTCTAGTGATACTAATTTTTACATCTTCTCTAGTTGCACTTTATTTTTCAATTTAACTTAGATAGAATTTGTATTTTTGTTTGTTTGAATAGTTATGTAAATTTTCATTGATATTATTGCATAGTCTGTAGGAGATGATCTCTGTAGACTGAATTACATAAATACATAAATAGATGAGGTTAGTATTATATTTCGCAATTTTTAAATTGCAGAAAAACACAATTAAAAATCTTTACATAAAATTTTTATAACAGCAAGCAAGAATTATGTTGTTGATCGATTTCTCGATGCTGAAAAAGTGAGCGATTCAGATACCGATACCCTAAAAATATACAGGAACAGTGAAACCTTCTGAGACAATTAATTACATCTATCTACAGCTATATAAAGTAGTGTTCTCTAATAATTCCAAAGCCCTTAATTGGATATTGCTTATACAAATCGAAGTCTTTAGTCTCTTGATCAATTCTCCATGCAATATACTGCAATGTCAACAGTTTTAACCTCATCACATTTTAGTTTTTTTTAAGTACCTAGCTGCATTTTTGTATCTATTTTGTTAACAATTCTATTTATTATTTAACTAGCTGCTTGACAAATTTTAATTCTTTTCATTAATAATACACAAGTAATAAAATACCTTGGAAATGTCAACGGAGAGGGACACACAGTACAACAGACATGGAGCACCAGCAAAATAGAGCTAACCCAAACTTGAAATTACTATTATTTAAAATAGTTTGACATATTGAAAATCTTCTCATTAGAGGGTAAAAATAATTTCGTACTGGAATTATTAATCATAAATACTGAAAACCCACTATAAACAATGCTTCACCGCACAGAAAATAAACCACAAACCCTACTTACTGAAGCGATTACAGCACCACAATCCTCCTACATTTTTATAAAAAGCAAAAAAGCAGGACCGCCAACCTTTTGAAAAATAGTACTTCCATATATATAATGCATATGACCTGTTCTACACTACAAAGCAATAGCCAAGTCTCGAAAACCCTCTCTAAACGCGTCAGTAGAAGACACTATCGCTGACACTGACTCGTATTACACCTATTTGGCCTTGGGCGTAACTCCCGGAATATACAAGCAATGAACAAAGTCGAAAAAAGAGAGCAGCGGAGCGGGCCGGTCAGCAGGCGATATCCACAGTCTTCTTGCCTTGTCTTACTGCAGAAGTTTTTCATATAAAAGTTGCTTGTATTTTGTTCAAACGCTATAATTTCCATAAATTTGTTCTACATGCTATTTTTTTTTAACTATTAGAAAGAAAACATATTTGGCTGCAGTTTGTTTTAACTTCATTTTGCTGTGGGAGCGACAGTTTTGGGCCTTAGGACCTGTTTAAGATAAAATTTTATGGTCTGTTTGATGAAAACCCCGGGTAAACCCCGGGCTACAGCGAGCTAGACTATCTTGTTTTTTGAAAAACCTGAGCTACCCCGTGCTTACACTAAAAATTTCTCGGGGTAATGGTTTGACAGTTGTCACTTGAGAACTGTCACTTGCAATTTGTTGTTGATTGGGACATGTAAATTACCTCTTGAGCGGAAATAAGCAAAAATTAGAAGAAAATTGTATTCACCCATTTTATAAATAACTTTTTACAATTAATTATATTCAGGCGAACTATCACACAAATGTCATTACATTAGATTTACCCGGTGTTTTAAAAACTTGTTCGATGAGTGCACAAAACCCCGGGTAAATTTGGGGAAAATTTACACAGTGTTTTCATCGAACAAACCCCTCCATGACGAGTATGCAAAAAGCAGTGAAAGTGAGCTCTTAAGACCTTTTAATGTTTCGGTGCCTTCGGCGACTTCATGGCTTGTATTATTTTCCGGGTGTTACGCATTGGGCCATTCCAGACAAGTATTCTTGATGCAGTATGCAAACCGGTTTTTTATGGATGAGGCGAAAAGACTCAAAGAGATATCTCTTCCCTAAAAAGCCGGTTTGCATACTGCATCAAGAATACTCGTCTGGGATGGTCCATTGAATAATAAGGAAGCGGCATATCGTGTGAACACTTTATACGTGTGTAACCGTAACCCCCGGAAGATAAAAGCCATGAAGTCGACGATAACACCGACACATTAAAAGGCCTTAACGGCCGTCTACAGCCATGCAGTAAAGGCACTTTTACATCAAAACCGAAAAATGTAAACCGATAAACTCAATTTATTCCACTTTAAAACAAGATTTTTGCTCCAATGATTAATAAAATCATGGGAAATAGGATAAAGTAATAATTTTACTAATAAAATAGAATATTTATCTCAGATTTTTAAGAAAAACACAACTTTTATCTTTTTTCGGCCGACAAACGAAATTTCGGTTGCATGTCAATTTCTTTTCAGTTTCCACATGTGGAACGAAATTTTTTCGGTCGTACTAAACCTCACTTTTATGTTTACATTTAAAATTATATTATTTTATTTTATTGTTTATTATATTATTATAATATGGATAGGGATTTCGAAGTAAAATTAAAATACGTTTTTTGTATGAGCTCTCATCATACAACTTTTATGATAATTAAATGTTACTTCTATTTAACCGAAAAAAGTTTTCGGTTTTCGATGTGAAAGCAAAAGCGAATTTCCTATGTAGAACTTATCGGTTTTCGGTTTCGATGTGAAAGTGCCTTAAGAGCTCTCTTTCACTTGTTTTGTACACTCATAATGAAGTAAGAACTAGATTTCATCTTAAACGAGTCCTAAAGCCTAAAACTATTCATCTTAAACGAGTCCTAAAGCCTAAAACTATTACTTCCACAAAAAAATAAAGTTAAAACAAATTGCAGCCAAATATGTGTTCTTTCTAATGGTTGTAGCATCTAGAACAAATTTATGGAAATTATTTCGTTTGAAGAAAATACAAGCTTTATATGAAAAATTCCTGCAGTAAGACAAGGCAAGAAGACAGTGAAGTTCGCCTGCTGACCGGCCCGTTACTCTATTTTTCAGATTTTGCTCATGGCTTGTATATTCCGGGTGTTACGGAGTAACTCATGCAATGACAGTCGGATTAGACCTGATTTAACTTGCTTTGACGTTTCTGAAATTGTGTTATTTCAGATGTTAGAACTGTATATTTTGAATGAGTTCAGTGTTTTGTGAAATTAAAGCTAGTTACGCTATTAGATGAATTGTGCGATGCAATCTTGCAGAGCATAACCCCCGGAATATAATACAAGCCATGAAGTCGCCGAAGGCACCGACACATTAAAAGGCCTTAACGTGCCGGGTACAGCATGCAGTAAGAGCTCACTCTCACTGCTTTTTGTAAAACAGGTCCTAAAGCTCAAAACTGTCGCTCCCACAGCAAAATGAAGTTAAAACAAATTACAGCCAAATATGTTTTCTTTCTAATAGTTAAAAAAAAAAATAACATGTACACACGATTCTTTTGACGCCTGGGTCATCAACGAACCGTTTTTATTCGTTCGTTCTTCACAAATATACGGTAATACTTTGATCTGGCAGTACTGTTCTCAACCGGAGGCACGAACATAACCTAATTGTTACGTTACTTACAGTTGTCAAACAAAAATTGATGGATTAAAATAATTAAAGTATTTACAAAAGGTAGATTTTCTTAAGCAAACAGTGTATTGCGCCAATGTAATGCAATTGCTTTATTTAGTATAATGTTGAAGGTAAAGTTAGAGATAAAAAGGGAGTCAATTTGACTCAATAAAATTTAATTTATTTTAGGGAAAGGAACAGTGCTCATTCGAGGATGTTTGGCCACAAATGAGGCCAATTGTTTTGAAGCTCCTCAAGCAAGAGACCGTATCACAAACAGAGTGGCAAGATCTATTTTATGGTGTTCACTTAGTTTGCTTATGGGATGAAAAAGGGGCTTCGAAAATATATGAATGCTTACGTGACGATATCGTTGAATTTATAGTGCAGGCACAAAAACGAGTTCAAACGCAGAGGGAAGAGCATGCTCTGCTAAAAACTTACATTATAGAGTGGCGAAAATTTTTTACACAAAGCAGCTATTTACCTCTTCCATTTCGACAACTTGAAACTGCATTGCAGGGAAAGAGTTCGTCTTCAAATAATTCCAGTGGTAATCCACAGAAAAAGTCACTAAATGAGGAAAGCATAGTACGAAAATTAATGTTAGACTCTTGGAATGAAAATATTTTTAAAGATATTAAGGACCGTCTTCAAGACTCTGCAATGAAAATAGTGCATGCAGAAAGAAATGGTGACGCGTTCGATTCACAGTTAGTAATTGGTGTAAGAGAAAGTTATGTAAATTTGTGCTCAAACCCTGAAGACAAATTAGAGATTTATCGTGAGAATTTCGAAGCTGCATATCTTAAAGCAACTGCCGCGTTTTATCGTTTAAAAGCAAGTGAACAACAACAGGCAAATGGTGTACAAGCTTTTATGAGGTATGCTGATACTAAGCTTCGAGAGGAAGAGGCTAGAGCAAAGCGATATTTGGAGCCAAGTAGTTTCCATCCTCTTGCACAATGCTGCGTCAATGTTCTTATTGGAGATCATCTGACCACTTTGCTAGCAGAATGTGCTCCTTTAATAAAGGCTGGCGAAACGGAAAGACTTCAACTTATGTTTAGATTGCTAGATAGAGTTCAGGGAGGAGTAGAACCAATGTTGCGGGATCTTGAAAATCATATAGTTTCAGCAGGATTAGCGGATATGCTAGCTGCCGCCGATGTTATAACTCAAGATTCTGAGAAATATGTTGAAAGATTGCTAGAGCTTTTTAGACGATTTAGTTCTTTGGTCAAAGAAGCATTTAGTGATGATCCCCGATTTCTGACTGCAAGGGATAAGGCGTTTAAAAGTGTAGTCAATGATACCACCGTATTTAAGGTAAATTGTTATAACTATATTTCACTTAATTATAAAAATTGTTTGATATTTCATTTCAGCTTGAGCTTCCAACCGCTATAACGGCACGTGGAACAAAAGTAACTACTCCAGAAAGTAAATGTCCGGAACTATTAGCAAACTATTGTGATATGTTACTTCGGAGGACTCCACTAAGCAAACGCCTAACAAGTGAACAAATTGAAAGTAGGTTAAGAGATGTGCTGCTTGTTTTAAAGTACGTTAGTAATAAAGACGTATTTATGCGCTATCATAAAGTGCATTTAACAAGAAGGTAATTATTTCTAATAAACATAATTACCATTGAATCTTTTAATAAAATGTAATGTTTCTCATAGACTAATATTAGACTCAAGTGCTGACAGTGAGAAAGAAGAGGATATGGTGGAGTGGTTAAGAGAAGTTGGAATGCCAGCAGATTATGTAAATAAACTTGCAAGAATGTTTCAGGATATAAAAGTAAGAAACTATTATCCCTTATTATGAATGCCCGGCTGCTATCTACTACCCTTTAAAGAGCGGTGTGCCAATTTAGAGCCGTCTCTTTTTTTTTTTTATGTATTCCTATTCTCCTGGTCCACACTCGATATTCGTAATAAGGGTTCGATATTAGTTACAAATGATAACACATTTTCGTTTATATTATAATTTAGGTGAGCGAAGATTTAAATGCCCAATTTAGAGCGTCTACAACTCGCCACGATGCCATTAATATAAAAATATTAAATGCAGGTGCGTGGGCACGGTGTTCAGAACGTGTTTCAGTTAGTTTACCTCTAGAATTGGAAGATTATATCCCAGATGTAGAAGATTTTTATAAGAAGAAACATTCCGGAAGAAAATTACAATGGTATCATCATATGAGCAATGGAACAATTACTTTTGTGAATAATGTCGGACGTTTTGATTTGGATGTAACTACTTTTCAAATGGCTGTGTTATTTGCTTGGAACCAAAGGCCTCTGGAAAAGGTTTCATATGAGAATTTGAGATTAGCCACCGAATTACCTGGTATGTATATTTAGCTATATATTCTTTTTTTTTTATAACAATCATAATGTGGACGAATTTCCAATGTTTCAGATCCGGAGTTAAGGAGAACATTGTGGTCCTTAGTAGCTTTTCCGAAACTAAAAAGACAACTTCTTCTAATGAATCCTATATGTGCTGCACCAAAAGACTTTGCAGAAAATACTTTATTTTGGATCAACCAAGAATTTGCTATCATAAAGAATGGTAAATCTCAGCGCAGAGGGAAGGTAAAAATTGATTAAAATATTAATTTTTAAACAATTTGATTAAAAGAGACTTTCCAGTTAAATTTGATCGGACGACTACAGCTAAGTACTGAAAGATCTCAACAAGAAGATAATCAGTCGATTGTACAGTTAAGAATACTCAGAACACAGGAAGCAATTATAAAAATTATGAAGATGCGGAAAAAATTAAACAATGCAGCTTTACAAGTATATGATTTTATTTATATATCTTGGTAACAATTATTATTAAAACTAATATTTTTCAGGCTGAATTGATAGATATTCTAAAAAATATGTTCCTACCGTCAAAGAAAATGATTAAAGAACAGCTGGAATGGCTCATTGAGCATAAATATATGAGACGAGATGACGATGATATCAACACATTCATTTATATGGCATAAGGTTATACTTTTTTTTTTATTTTTAAGGTAAAACATGAGATTACTTTTACTTATTAGGCAGCTCTAACTTCTTCCGTAAATCGGTTTATAATAATTTGTCGCCTTATCAGCTTAAGTTGCAGTGAAAACATTTAAGATTTCGTTACAGGACTAAACAAATGTAAATTATTACGATGTTGAAAAAAATCAATTAAGAATTTGTTTTTATCTCATTATTAATGGTAAATAAAGTTGTATAAGCTAAAGCTTGTCAGTATTTTTTCTTCTTGGACAGACAAAACTATTTTCTCTTCAATTTGGAAAGTAACTAGAGAAGCGGTAAAATTATTTTACTATCATTCAAATTAGGTAGACAGTTAATAATTTTACAAAGATTGAAAGCAAAACAACAACGAAACAACTTTAAATACACGAACGAATTACGATCTCCTTAATATTCCTTCATCGACCTTTTCAATTAAATCGTCATTAACTTCGAGCTCAATATCACTACTACTATAAAATCATGCATTTAGTCTTCTTATAATCTAAATGAACTGATGGTACCTTTGTCTTCTCTTGATTATTCGCTACTATTTATAAACAGATAGCATAGAATATAGGTATCTATAGGTGAAGATCAAAAATCCAGTTTCAATAATCACTTGGAGCGCAAAATATCAGCTGTCTCTTGATACAACTAAATTACTCGTAGTATAATAACAGTAACTATGGTTTAAGCGTTAAAGAGACAACTTTTTGAGCCTATAACTTATTGACATGCATGAAACACACTCATTAAATAAAAAACTAACAGCAGCATAAAATATTGAGGAAAAATAATTCTACATGAACATACTTAGGCGGTAAGATATAGAGACATTTTTGTGTAAATTCCCTTGGTAAGTAAGTGAATTTATTTAGCATTTTTTGCTATTAATTACAAAAGTCATATAATTATACTATGTCTAGCTCTCTTTTCTCCTTTTCCTTATCTTCTAGATTGGTACACGAGCTATGACGAAAACACTAGTCTTTTACTTTTAGATTTTATTGTAATTAAAAATCAATAATGTTATGTTTATGATTATTGAAATGCTTTAACAATATTTCGAGTTCTATGTGTTTTCGATTCAACTAATGCTTGTTCAAGAACTTCAATTATATGTAATAAATTATGAGGGTCAGTTTGAGCAAGTACTTCTCTTTTAGTATCATTTTTTGGCCTCACTGCAGTGTGTGTTATATCACGATTTTCCGCTATGGGTTGACTATCCAAATGGAATTTTAACGTAATTATGGGATAATATTGATTCAGTAAACTTCTTGAAGCAATCTAGGATAGAATAAAAATTTTAAAATACATAATAAGAAAACTAAGCAATAAAAAAACCACCTTAGCTTCTAGCCTCCACTCAAAGTCTCTAAATCTGAAATCTTTTGTTGATGTCGCTTTAAGAAGGTTTTCCACAAAACTCCTTTTGCTCGACACAAACTGCCCTAAAATCGAAATATGATCTAACGAAAATCCTAACGTCTTGAGATGTTCAAGATCTGCTTCTGTTACCTAGAAAAGAATATTACTTAAAAGAATCAGGAAGGCTTGCTTACATTTATGTACATTTGATTTTGTTGCATCAATTAAAAGAAAAACAAGTGCCTCCACTGTTGGCTGAATTAATTCTGGAGAAGTGTTTAATTTTTCTACGGATTGCGATATCTTAGAATTTGTTATATGAATATAAAAAACATATTTGTTTTATCTACTTGCAACTGATATATATTTCTTTTCGTTTGGTCCATTGCTCAAGTAGTCAAGTGCAAGCTTACAAAAGTCGACCACAACTGTAAGGATTTAAGTTAGAAGACCACAAATAATTTAGTTTTAATAAAACAATCTTTTTAGTGTATATACATACTCACCATCAGGCGATTTATCCCTTAAAATCTTTAAATGTTCTCTTTGCTCACTTTTCAGGAAGAATACCGTCATTTCCCTAGAGAAATTTTTGCGCTATTCGTATTTAAACGTTTTTAATTGAAAGCAGTGTTTGATACCACAAGGACTTGTAGTGGGAGATGTGCTGTAATGGTAAATACTCTATACTTGAAGGTTAACATTTATTTAACTGATTAAGCTAAAACTATTATCAATTATTGTTAAACTGCTTTGAAAAACGTTGAATAATATTTAACCATGTTAAATAAACTCCCACGATAGCAAAGCATCAGGAGCTATACATATTACATAATTAAGCTAACTTACTATGCCCTAAAAGTTTATTATAAGTATTTTAATTTATAAAGCCGTTATTAGATCTATATGTATTTTTTTTGTACCTCTTGCATGAAAATAGATAGTTAAGGGAGGTGTACACTGCTACCTCGCGGTCCTCCCTTATCCATTCCAAGCAAGAAGTTCAGCTTTCAAAGCTAGATGCAATGAGTTGGATTTAAATAGTATTCTTCGAGCTAAAGTAGAAAAAATAAGAACTCAGGCTTAAATTTTGGCCTTGGCCAAATGAAATCAAATCAGTATTTATTAATAAAACCCCTGCACAAAGCAATGTGTAACGCTGGGCACTAGACGAAACTTGTATCCATAAATAGTGTTTCAAACCAGGTAATGAGGAAGTTTGCTATTGCTTTTATATAGCAGAGCTGGCGAAATTGAAAACTTTTACTGAATAGAAACAGACTGCCAATATCTAAAAACCTGCACTATAAACATAAACCCATGCCAAAGGCACGCATAGCACTGGGCACATCTTAGAACAAATAATAAAAGAATGAGAATAACATTAGTCTTAATATATAGTACAGTATAAAATAAATAAATAAATAGATTGGTTTTTAAGTACAGTAAATTTTGCAAATTAGAATCTGGAAATGTTACTAACTGTTTAGTTATTATTTTATTTGATATAAATGTTATCCATAAATACTAGACGTTGCTTTTAATGTGTATGAAACTTCAATCCAAAAAAAAACTAGAATATTTATTTTGCCTAACAGCACACACCCACACACTACTTGTATTTTTCTCCACTTCACTTTCGGCGGTTTACACGAGATGATACAGCTCAATAACTAGAATACAAGTTATTCTCACTAAATTTTTGACACATTGCAGCTGATGTGCCGTGACGTCCCTCTGCGTTTAAAATGCACTCTATGGCCCAACCCAGAGGAGAAATTTTTAGGAAAGGAAGGAATTTCATTCCCTTGGGTGCTATTGGTGTGGTATCGGTATGCTGCCCATACTACCGTTCGAAACTTGGCAGTATGGACTTTTTCCTACCCCCTGTGTGGGCTTGGCTAAAAACTTCTCGTGCGGGAATGCCCTTAGAAAATTAAGTCTACGGTCGTGGCTTCACCCGTTTCAGTAAGAACAAGAAAAAACACATGACAGCTGACAGTAATTTAAACTTTTAATAAATTTAAGACACAGAAAAACAATATCCTATCATTTAAGAAAAGTTATTTTGGTCTTTATCAGTTTCCCAGCTATAAATGGATTTTGGTGAAATTCTTGAACCAAGCTCTAGAGCTTTTTGGGACGGATTCGATGAATTAGAAGAAAACAATGGAGCGCCTATTAAGTAAAAAAGATTTTTTTAGTTTAATTAAATTTGTTCATTTCTTGAAAAAAGGTTGGAGTGGATTTGGATGACTAAGCCTTTTGAAGCTCTCAATGATGAGGATCTGAATTTGGTTCTTATTATTGAAGGATCTGATGTATTGGACTTTGTTAATACAGTTTTACTGAAAGGAACACAAATGATATGCAAATTAGAAAATGCAAAACTTACCGTATATTACTGTGAAAGGACGAAAAACATCTTTTGTATTTCAGAAGAGAATAATCTAAATGTTAGTAGTAGTATAACTGAGCTTCTATCTCCTTGGCTTAAGGCAGCTAAAAAAGTTATTACGATATCTGTACTCCCTAAGACGTCATATAAGAACGACACTTTGTCAGAATGTGGAGGGATCGCATTTATAAAAGGAATTAATTCACAGTATGCATACGCGCCAGAGTTAGAACCTCCAAATTTTATAACCGGCGTAAGTGCTGGAGGTTTGTGATTACTGTGTTTTGTTTTATTGCTTCAGCTTAGAAATGTTTTTTTTTACAGCTGCCTGCTGGAGATATTTGAATAATGCAGAAGTTTCGTGCTATGTCGTGTATATTGATTCAGAGAAATTGGACGTTCTATCAGCGCAACCTGTAGTCAATTTAATTAAAGATATTGGTTTGAAATGCGATGATAAATACTGTCCAAAATTAAAGGATGAGTCGTATTTATATATGTAAAATACGCTAGAATTTTGGAATATTAAATTGTATTTAAGAACTTTAATCATAATAAATATAATCAAAATCTATTTACACGAAAGAGATCTTCATGAAAGCTGTGATTGTGTTTATTGGTGTGGGATTATATGAAGGGAATTAATTCATTTTACTTGTAGATTGTCGTTCGAAAATGCAATAGACAGTTTTTTGACTTGGCTAAATGACAGTCTCTGGCGTTCTGAAAATTAAAGTAGCCGGTCTCTTAATACCGATTTCCATTGATCAAGTTGTCTAGCAGAAGTGTTACACCAAAATTGTTCCATTGACCTGCACCAATAGAAAAAGTGTACATCAAGATAGTCTGGTGCTACACCGGAAAAATCGGCGGTGTTACACCGAAAAATGCGCACATCTACATAAGAAATGTCAATGAGCATTCCATATCAATCTTCAACTATTACTCTACCAAATTCATCCGCAATCACGCCAAAATCTTTTAAGTAACAATTTTCATAATTTTTACGTTATTCGTGATGTTATTTTTTCCAGAAAATTTCAATCTGACAAATTACACGGATATGAGCTACTATTGCATTCTCATCGCGTCAAAATTTGTTCCATTGCACTCGTTTTTTACTGATTGACGTGCACTTTTCTTAAAATATCAATGGAAATCGACAGTAGTCGACTGCAGCCGGTTCCCACTTGAGAGTGCTACCCAGCATAGCTAACTAACACAAACGTATTATGTTTGACATTTTTGTTTGTTGCTATTTTTAAATTACAGAAAAGAAAAATATTATTGTAATAATGGCTTAATGGTTTAATAGACGAAGCAGGTAATAAATTGTTTTTTGTACATTTACATGAAATGTAACTCATACCCCAATTATGACATTTCTGAAGCTAGTAATGCCTAAAATCGCTCATAAAGTCAGGAGCAGCTGCACGCAACTACACTTGGCTTCGAGATAGCTAAGATTGGCTGCGGCTGTAAGCTGAAATACAATGACTACGACACCAAAATAATTTTCGATTACATCCTACGACAGTAGGGCATAGCAAATGCTGCGACGCGAAAAGTAAGCAAATTTCTAAAATTGGTGTTGCGCAGTGCGACATTTGAGTTTGACAGTTCGTGTGTTGGTACATTACACGTACTTTTCTTTTAAAACTGCCATAACTGCATACAAGCTTTAATGTAATTTATAATTGTTCTTAAAAAATGTAAAAAAAAAATTCGTAGATATCACAAACACTGACATATATAACATGGACTGCCTGATTTTCTATTTCATATGGGTCAACTTTTGTTGGCAGGGTGTGACAATTATCTTAATTTCAAGTCTTACTTTCGTTTTAATATTCATATTAAAAGTTCAGCAAATTACAGCTGAAGTCGAAATTATTTCTATTCTTGGAAGCTTATCTTCTACAACATCAAATATTTTTTAAACTTGAGTTTTAAAGAAATAAATTTACGCAATTTTTTTCTGCCTGTCCCTAAAAGTAGCTATGGGGGACAGAGAAAGGATTAGAAATACTTTATTGCCATCTATTTCTATTCTATATATTCATTTGGAAAACCACTGAACTGAAACTGGACTATGGTGGATTTCGTATAGAACTTATTATTTATAGTTCAGCGAAAAAAAGTAGTTAAACCAAAAAGAGAGAACTATAGAAAAGTGATCCCATAATAATGTCAAATAATGTAAGCAATTTTTGTAGCGTCAGCAGTCCATTGTATATATGTCAGTGATCACAAAACAGTAAAACTCAACTCAACTATCTTGAAATGACGACGAATAATGTCGCATTCATTATATTACGTCTGCGACAAACGACGACGCTAATTGGCGTCGACAGTTTCGTGTCGCATTCATTGTATTTCAGGCTTGTACTGCAGTCGACTTCATGAACGCGTACCAGAACGGGAAATGAATGTGACAATTAAGGCCTAACCACATATGCAAAGCCACGAGCAATTGCTTTTAATAATAACACCCACAATAGGAATAACAAGCCGTTCGTCAAGTTTTAATTCCGTTCGTCAACTTCTGTCTATACGCTTATGATCGTACTTTGAATAAGCAAATTTGACAGTTTGTGTAAATTCTATTCTATACAAATGTTAGTGATGCATATGGAAGCATTCGTGATATTTTCAAGGCTTGCATATGCAAGCTTATGCACATTGTGGTTAGGCCTTTAATGCTGTGCTGCTGTCTGCATTGAACTGCGACTGTTGGTAACTTTAGGGCAATTATATTGATGAATATGTCAAACTAAGTACCTGTGAAAGAAGATGAAGCAGCAATTTACCTAGAAAATCATAGTTGAAATTGTCTTCAAGCTGCAATTTAGACGAAGGTAGCTTGTACACATATTTTCCTATTCGAATTGAAGGTACGGTTCAGTTCAGGTGAAGAGAACTCACCATTAGGGCTTTTTTACTTTAAGAGTTTTTTAACTGTTTGAATTCGAAATGGTTGAAGATGATCAAAACAACAAAGATGCACCGAATTATGATGTATCCAAATTTAAGATGATGCGAATTTTAAATAACAACACTAATCGAAAGTTAATTTCCGTATTGGGGACTTTTCCCGACGTGTCTGAAACTGACCAGGCCATAATACTTTTGGAAAAAACAGCTTTCTCAGAAAATAATGTTTCAGGGAACGACAAAGAATGCTATTTGTCATCGAAAACTGTATTGAAAACTTTATTCATCAATAATATTTATGGAAGTTTTCAGTGTTTTCCGCCATCGGATATAAATGGTTAGTCCGTCAATATACTTATTTATTAGTGACATTGAAATCTACAGTATTCATTGGTTTCAGATGTAAAAACTACTGTAATCTATCCAGCTACAGACAAGCATATTGAGAAATATTCAACACATGAGAAATTTCTGCTGCAGGAGACACCTCTTTTGTATGAAATCATAACAAAGCCTCACATTGAATCGGAGCATTTCAATATAGATGTAAGGGCATAATCCATGTAAAACTTTTTTTTTCAGTTTTTACCGAGTCAATTTAATTTCAGTGGGTTTATAACATATTAGAGCATAAACAAGAATCTGATCGAATTATCTATGAAGACCAGGATCCAGAAAAAGGATTCATTCTTATACCGGATCTTAAATGGGATGGCAAAACCTTAGAAACATTATATGCATTAGCAATTATCTATAAAAGGAATATAAAATCTCTCCGTGATTTGGATGCATCGCACTTACCACTATTGAAAAATATTCGTGATTCCGGCTGTGGAGCAATTGAACGTATCTACGGAATTTCTCGAGCTCAACTTCGAATATATTTCCACTATCAACCATCGTTTTATCATTTACATGTTCACTTCAACCCACTGAAAAATGAGGCTCCAGGCATACTTTGTGAGAAATCACATTTACTGGATACAGTGATAAATAACATTGAATTAATTTCAACTTATTATAAAAGCGCAACATTGCCGTTTACTGCATACGAAGGAGAGAAGTTATTAGAAAAGTTTCTTCAGAAAGAAATTGAAAAAGATTAACGAATTCCAAAATTGAAGTAAAGTTTTCTTTTTCTCACAATCAAAATGTTATTGATTTCATTTATCACCCAAACCCTGACCCCAATTACATATTTAGATACACAACACAATTGTCTTATTTATATAAATTAATTTTGAAAACATCGAAATTTTAGCTTAGTAATCAATCAGGAAAAGGGTTATATTATTTACTAATTTACTGGTATTAAAAAAAAAACTGTCCAGGTTGATTCAGTTCACTTTATTCCCGTGTGAGGAAAAACAATGAATAGGAGAAATAAAAAGACCACTTTGACCAGATCTAACCTAATACTCACAAAAGCATTTTTGGTAATCAAATGAATATCTAGAACCGCCGTTCAGAGTTCTGCTATTAAGAAAACTTTACAGCAACGCATTAAAATCCACCTCTATCCCTGACTGTCTCAACAATATTCTATCACAAAAGAAGTTGTTTTAACATTTCACACCTTCAAGGAAATGAATTTAGTCTTGCACTGGATTCCATTAAATTTTTCGTGTTTGCTGCAAATTTGAAAATTTTTTCAATTATTTCATACATTACTGGTAAATTTGAGCCCCTAGTTCCCATTTTCACTATTAAAACTGGATTAATTTCATGTGTCACATATAGATATGAATAGTAAAATTTTCTTTAATTATTAAGGTCAAAATCGAATTGCAAAACAAATAAATTGCAATTATGATATGGAAAGTTTTTAAGCTTCCAGTTTCAGGGCGTCTTTAACAATGTCATTAGTGATAGAATCGGGAAATAGCGCCGTTCTTTTTACTGATTGGTTTGAACCAGTTCAGGGCAGTGAATATATTATGTAGAGCACATATATAAATATGACTATAAACAAGAAATATGTAGGTGATGCTGGTCAGCAAGCAGTTCGGCACGGCACCCCTATTGCTGACGTATTTAAAAATAAGATTTGCGCTACAAATCCGTCTCATCTTTTCATGGCACTTCAGTCGCCTTGAGTGTAGTTCTAATGATTCGGATTTAAGAATTTCATACAGAACCCAACTTTATACTCCGCTAGAACTCATTTCTCCTGCAGCAGATGTCCCCTTTACTACATCTTCATACAGTATTATTACTGGTACTGGCTCTCTAGTTTATTTGAGCGCATTTAAATTACCTGTCTGGAGAAAAATTGATGTAATCATTTTTTTTTTTTTTTATATTATTCCTCCAACCACCACTCTCTCCATCACTCTAATTCTAGCATGACTCATCAAATATACTTATTATAATGTTTGAACCTCTTCTCAGTCAGCATCTAGCTGGTATTAGAGAAGGGTACTTATTATTATTATAATGACTTTATTTTAGAACTCGATTATTTTATAGAAGTCTTTTGTTCCTGTTTTTGTGTTTTTTGTGTGCGTTTTTAAATTTCCGATTATTCCTATCATTCATTATTCAAATTCAAAAGCAGATTTCAGATGTATGTTAAGTTCATTCAATCAACCTCGCAGTCAATGGGCAAATCCCTAACTAGGCCTTTTAGCTTAGAACTAAATACAGTAAAGCTTGAGCTTGCCTTGATACCTTCAGGAAGCTCGTTATAGATTTTGGTCGCCGTATACATAAGTCCTTTTCTGATCCTGTTTGTTTTAGGTTGCTGTACTCGTAGTTTTTTTCTATTCCTCGTTCGATGGCTATGTATACTTATGTGTGTGTCTATTCGTATATTTGTTTTGATGAGTCCACGTGCAACTTTATGAATAAATTTAGCTTTTTCAAGGTAAATCATTTGATTAATGCTTAGAGTTTTCGTATGTGCGTGTAATTCCGTCGAAGGTGTTCTCCAAGGCATACTGAACAGGATTTTTAAGGCTCTATTAATTAATCTCTTCACCCTAATTTTTTCAGATTGAATGCACTGACTGTGCATTGTAAATTGCAAGAGCTGTATCATTATTTAACCTAGGGCCTCTTCGCAATACACCTAATATTGGGTTGATTTTGGAAGCTATTTCGTCGACATGCCTGCTCCAGTTGAGTTTCTCATCAATATTTATACCTAGATATTTCACCTCAGTTACTCTTTCTATTTGCTTGGAGTTAATACTCAATATTGGATAAATCTCAGCCTTGTTTCGTTGTTTAAGCACCATGTATTTTGTTTTATCCTCATTGAGAGAAAGTTTGTTACCATTTGTCCAATTTGTTAATCTTACCATATCGTCTTGTAGTTTGCTTTCCAACTCTTGCTCATTTTCGGCGTAGTAAATCAAATTTGTATCATCCGCATATATATGGTACTTCCCCATTAGACCGGCAGATGAAATGTTTTTTATATACAGCAAGTATAGTGTTGGTCCTATTATAGAACCTTGAGGTACACCCGTGCGAAATGGTAAGGAAGTGCTGAGTGTTCCATTTATCTTAGTTCTAACCTTTCTGCGTGATAAATAATCTTTGATTAGATCATTAGTTTTACCTCGCAGTCCTAGTTCATCCAAGATCTCCAGCAATATCTTATGGTCAACTGTATCGAAGGCTTTTCGTAGATCGATAAACACAACGCCCACATACATACCCGCGTCTAAGTATTCATTTATCATGTGCATTGATTCAGTAATGGCCGTATCCGTACCACATTTCTCTTGAAATCCGTATTGATTTTTATCAAATCCCCCACTGACAGAGATAAATTTTTTTATTCTTGTATCTAATAGTTTTTCGTAGATTTTCCCTATTGTACTTAAGAGTGAGATTGGACGATAGTTACTTGGGTTTGTTGTGTCACCTCCTTTGTGTATTGGGATAACAAGAGTCTCTTTTAAACAATCCGGGTATTCACCTTTCAGGAACGCTCCATTGATAAGAGAGGACAAAGGCTCACTTACCACTTCCACAAGAATATTTAGGTCTTTCGCCGTGATGCCATCAATGCCAGGTGCAGAATCCTTTTTTAAATTCCTAATTATGTGTTGTACTTCTTCTGTGTCTGTGGGTTGCAGGAACATGCTTTTATCATTGTATGAATTACGCACATATGGATTATTTGGGATTTTGTTGTTTAAATTAAATCCAATTTCATTGAAATGTTTATTCAAATGACCAGTTATCTCAAAATTACTATTGTATATTTCTCCATTTTCCTTCAATTCTCTAATGTATGTTTCCCTAGTTCCTCCATCCCTATTCAGTATGTCGTTGTTTATCACTTTCCAAAACTTCCGCGGATTACTTCCGGCTTCTCTCAATTTTCTATTAATATATTCCTCTTTTGTTTGTCTTATTAGCTTTGTTACCTGGTTCTTAATTTTCTTGTAGAGGTCCCTTAATCTTGTGTTACCAGGATTATGCAGCATGTTGTTATAAGCATCTCGTCTTTCTTGCATTGCACTGAGTATACTGTCAGTAATCCATTCGTTACTTCTAGTCCGAATGTTTTTATATCTAGTGTTAGATTCCTTTGACTCATTTATAATTCTAATGAGTTTTTCTATACTAAGTTCCGGTTCTATGTTCAACTTATACTGCACCATAGATTTGAAGCCACTGTTATTTGTTTTCTGCATTACTTTCGTTTTCATTCGTTTCTTCTTAACGGATATACCATTCACTGTCATAATTAACAGTGCGTGATCAGTGTAAGGAGCATGGTCCATGTTTAAGGATACCTCATTGTTTAATAGTAGGTCAGTGACTCCGTGATCAATTATTGTGCTGCTCTGATCCGTAATTCTAGTAGCGTTCATTGGAAGTAACTTATTTACAATATTGAATCCCAGCGATCTCAAGCTGTCCATATACTGTTTACAGATATTAGTGGATACCAGAAGATCTATATTTGTATCACCCATAAATATAAGGTTTTTATTAACACTTAGTATACTTTCAAGTCGCTCGATGAAGTCCACAGCATTTTCATTCGGTGATCTATACATTGTTAATATTTTAATTTTTTTATTATTTTCCCATGAAATTTCAGCAAGTATTGTGTTGTATTCAGCTTCATTTTTGAGTTTTCTGTATATTACATCATTTCTGAGAAACATTACTGAACCACCCCCCTGTTATTATTCCTACAATTGAAAATAGCTTCATATCCAGGAATACTATAATACTTTGTTTCATTTGTATATAGCCATGTTTCATTGAGAATTATTATATGTATGTCGGTGTATATCTTTGCCATAGCTTGCACTTCATGCAATTTATTTCTCAAACTACGGATATTTAAGAATAAAATATTCAATTTTTTACTACCAGGCATTTTATATGGTCTCGACAGTGTAGTCTATTTTCTGCTTCTTTTCTATTACTCGTCTCATGTATTCGGGGCATTCTGGGCTTGAGGCTGCATGCAGACCGTAATGAGAGGTCTGTGCGTTTTTGTTGTGCATGCAGTTGACACAGCGTACTTCGTTCGAGTTGCAGTCAGCAGTCTTGTGTTGTCCAGCGCAGTTACCGCACCTGTTATCGTTTTCACAATTTTTTGAGTCGTGATTAAATTGCTGGCACTTGAAGCATCTTCTAATGAAGACATGCTCTTTAACATAATGGCTGTTCCAGTCAATATTTATGTACCTTTCAACCAATTTATAGTATGTGTGGCCTGCTACTTCAAGAAAAATAGTCCATTTATTATTGTACTTACTTTTTGTGCTGTGAACAATACTAATTTGGTCTTGTTCAGTTATGAAATGGTTAAGGTCGCGCAGTTCTTGCATTAGCTCTGTATTTGTGTAATTTTTTTCGAGGTTTGTAATTTTTAAGCGCGGGAGTTGCGGTTTTGTTAAATACACATTGTACCCGTTTCCAAGGTTATTTTGCGCCTCCTGCATTAGCAGTTGTGTGTTTTTACCAGTATTCCGCCATTGGAAATATGTTTTAGCTGGGCTACAGGTGCTTTGATTTTATTAGGTTTTATTTTCTCCTTAGCTTCTCTTTCCGTATCATGTGATGATTGCTCCTTTTTAGGTTTGATCACAAGTCCCTGCGATGAAACTTTTTTAGCTTTCTTTTCTAATTTTTCAGTTGAAAGGTCCAATTTTGCAACTCCGCTATATGAGATAGATTTTATTCTATCTTGCGTGTCATTGACCTTTTCCTGTATTTGGTTTAGTTGCTTCTCTTGATTACTAGTTAAGGTGTTTAGAATATTCAATATTTCCTCAAATTTCTTTTTCATTTCTTTCAAATTGCATTGTTTGCAACTTGTGCACATGAATGAAATATTGGGATTAGTTAATACTAAGTTTTGTTCATAATCCGTCAATTTGATACATTTTGTACAAAAAATTTTATTGCATAATCCCCCACAGACCCAAATAGGATCTTTACGGATTGATTTTTTGCATTCATAACAATTCATTTTTCCAATTTTCCCCCCACGCACACAAGTTTATAAATTCACCCACACACCCGTCGACAGATTTACTACACTCACGCCGAAAAAGATTTGCTCACACACACACTTATAGAATATTTCACCCAAACACACACAAGCTTATAAAATAATCCGCAATAGAGATCCGCTATATGAGAGCTACTTTTCCTTTTTGATTTTAATTATAATAACTATATAAGATAGCTTAATTCCGCACTGTTAACACTTGAAATTGCTATCAAAATTAAAAGATTATATTAAGTTAAATTAATTAAAACTCCCACTACATAAAAATCAAAAATTTGCGCAATAGAGATCCGCTATATGAGAGCTACTTTTCCTTTTTGATTTTAATTATAATAACTATATAAGATAGCTTAATTCCGCACTGTTAACACTTGAAATTGCTATCAAAATTAAAAGATTATATTAAATTAAATTAATTAAAACTCCCACTACATAAAAATCAAAAATTTGCGAGATCAAAAAACACGTCTGAACTGAACTGACATTACTGACATCCATAGCTTATTTAACCCGTTTTTTTTTAATATCAAGAATTTTCCAAAGGAAATCTAATTTTTGAACGTTATTAGAAAGAAATCGAATTAAACTGCAGAATAAGCACGCATATAATATTGTCAAATGCTAAACTAAAAAAAAAAAAAACCTTTTAATTAATTGCAACATTTTATTCATCGAAACAAGAACTCCATCCAATCCCCACTATTATTTACTACGTATTGATGTTGATTGCATTAATTGCATGCTGAGTCTCACCAGTTGTGTACATGACTTTTATATCTTCATCGTCTTCATCAGCAAAATTTTCAATTTTAGGCTGTGTTGTTAGAACATTCATTACGTCATGATAGTCACTTTCCCTTTCATTTACATGATATAAAACAGTTGACTTCTCAGAGCTTTCTTCCATCGTTGAAAGATTTGGACTTGACTTTATCAGAATAGATCTGTTAACATTTCTCAAGTGAGTATTCATGTGTGCCTTCAAATGATGCGACTTTGCAAAACGTTTTCCACATTCTGTACATCTGGAATATTTGTTAGATACTCGTGTGTACACATATAATATAGGAAAATAGGAAAATAATATGTGCTTACTTACCCAAACCGTTTTTCTCCGGTATGTGTTAGTATATGACTCGACAAAACATGTGAATATGCAAATGATTTTCCACAAGTCTCACAACTATAAGGCCTCTCTCCTGTGTGTGTCCTAAAAAGTTCACAAATATATAAAATCAATCATCGATTCCAGGAAAAATATTGTTGTTGTTCAAGTACCTTTCATGCTTAATACGACTTCCAAAATCAGAAAACTTTCTGCCACAAAAACGACAGGCATATGGTTTCTGTCCTGTATGAGTTCTCATATGACGCCTTAGTTCAAAGTTAATAACAAACGACCGATTACAAATCCTAAAAGTGAATTAAATTTTGGATTTTTAAAAATTTACCAAAAAACGTTCAAAATTTAATTACTCGCATGAAAATGGCTTTTCATTTCTATGCCGACGCATATGGCTTTCCAGTGCATGCTTGTATTTGTAAGTATTGCCACAAATTTCACAAATCTTCAATGGCTTAGGCTCCTCAATGTTGCGACGCACCCTGATCACTGTTGTTCCATCAGGCTTTGTGCTAATTTCTGTTGGAGCGACTACTCTCAGTTTTTCTTTTGGTGATGATGTACGTTTTGAACGAGCTTTATTTGTTTTTACAGGTTTTATGGTGCAAACGCTGCCATTTTCAGATATTTCAAATTCGTTTTCTGTTTGCTATTTGATTGAGAAATAACTTAAATGATTTTTAAAATTTGGGGAGTAAATAGTAAAATATGTTTTAAGCAAGTAAAAATAGAGAAAAATATAATTGAAATACCAATGTCAGTGTTATTATGTAAAATGCACAAATTCCGTCGATATCATTTAAAATGGAATTTTGTTAGTGAGACATTACGGAATACTTGTTTGGAATATTGGCGGTAAAAATCGACGTGACTATAGTTAGGACTTTATTTGGATGCTTTAATACGCGAATGATATATTACTGGTGGCCTCAAAACCTACTCAAAATTGTTAGTAATTGCAGCACTTTTTAACAAACAAATTTTTCCCCCCCATCTAGTTACCTGTCGTTTTAAGGGAAAATTATATGCGGTGACTGGGTTATTTTCAAGTTGAAGACATGTGCATATATATATATGTATAGTACATTTTTGCTAAATTTACATTAAATCGAACGAAAATCTTGGAGCTCACCAAATTACAAAACAGAATTGTGTTGAAGGATATTACAGCTTATAACCGCTTCCGTTATGCAAAATATGTGCTCCAATCGTTCGGGTCGATTGAACTCGATACGGCAATTCCTTACTATACTGAATATCCAATTCAGCCGAAATGACCCGCTGTGGTAACTGAGACTTTGGATCAACCAGGTTCAGATTTAAAATTTTCTGCGGTCGGTTGTCGTTTTTCCATTGAATGAATTATTTTCGAAATTGCAAAATAAATTTCTAGAATTATTTCGAGCAGACTTTTGAATTTCAACTAAGGCAAAAGAAACTTTCTGGAAATTTTTCCAACTTCAATTCGTATACAGTTTGGCTTCTTACTTACCACTAAATTTTGCGTTCCAAAAACATCTGTATTGAATTTTTTGTCTTGATCTTGGCAGTCGGTCGGTACTGAATTTCGCTATAGAATATAAAATATTTAAAGTTAATAATATTTTAAAAGTCAATATTATTATATTAAGTTTACCTGTAGAGTCATATGCAAGACATTATTATCATCATTCTCTCTCTGAACTTCTTCCTGCACATTATCAGCGTAATCATCATTTCCGAAGTGATGTTCCTCTGAGAAAATCTCTGATGTTCCGTGATCTCGATCAGATATACCAACTTCAATTGGATTCTGCATATTAATATGGTCACTTCCTTGGGTTTGGTTGTAATCATCTCCAGGCAATTCATATTTTATTGCAACTGGTCTGATTCTTTTAACATTTAATCCTTGCGGCGGCTTATACTTGTATATCTCACCAGTGTCCGAAGACATTATCAAATCTGTGATAGCATTACCCTCAATAAACGATTGTAATATTACATCAGAATTCTCGCAATTAGTTCTGAATTTAAACGCAACGTGTAAGTCTGCTAGGCATCGGGCACATATTTGCTCAGGAAGATTCATGCCACGCTTTATCTAAATAATAAAAAAAAGTAGTAGTGAGTAATAGCAAAGAAAATCTAACAGAAAGAATACACATCTCGTATATTGAAGTATTATATGGCGGGTCGTAATATTACAACCAGCTCTCACAAATTGTACGAAAATTTCTGCCTTTTGACGACCCGCCACTCACTGCGTGGGGCGAGTTGCGGGTGGTCAAAGCACCAGAGCCAGCGCCTGCACTCCGCATCATGTCCATGCATTACATTGCGTGTTCTATTTGCTTCTTTTATCTCTTCCCTTAGAAACCGGTTTCATCAAGAATAATTTGTTTGAGAGAATTTTAATATACATTGCATTGCAGTAGAATAGGGAGAATAGTTAGAGGAGCGGATGGGATAGGAATTGGTGGACGACGAGCAGTCTAGTCCACAATCACAGTCAGCTGCATTGATTTGTGTGCTTGAGCCAACAATTTTCATGAATGTAGGTAGAAAAAATATGCTATGCAAAAGTTCTTATGAAAATTTTCCGAGTATGTACATAAATTAATAGAAAAACCGGCTCGCCACTTCAGCCAGGCAGCGGCGGCAGCATAGTGAAACATAAAACTGTGCATGGCTGCTGGTGCGGGGTGGCAGAGAACAGAGCAATATTCTCTAAGTCTCCAATCTTTGCTTCTTCCCGTCTGTTACCTCCCGACCGCATTTCCAAATAAGCGTACCACTTGTGTATTTTTAGAAGCCAGATGAGGCTTCTTGTTAAGTTAGATGTTATTTGGTAATAGGTACATAAAGAAAAATGCACACTCTTAAGTATTTATGCATATTTTTCCGAAAGGTTTGGCTCTTTTTGATTGACTTTGAAGTTTAAATAGATGTTAAGCTTGCATAATCCATTTTAATATAGTAAATAAAATCATATTACATTTTCTTGTAAAAAGATCTTCAAGTGGAGAACTATGTGAACGAACACAATTATGCTGATGCTGTTGGTACGAACACAACTTATTATTTGTGAATCATGGAGATGGATGATTGAGCTGATGCCGAGATTTTATTAGATTTATGTAAAACGGGCATTTGAAACGGTAGAATCCAAGATTTTATCAAAAAATTTAGATTCGTATGGAACCAAAGGTAACGCAATAAAATGGTTTGAAGTATACCAAAGTGATTGTGTGCAAAGAACGAGGATTAATGGGGCCCTGCTTTCGCTTGAATACAATGGACATGAAGTACCTTACGACTTAGTTCTTGGAATTTTATTGCCCCTTATGAACATAAGAATGCTTAACAGCTTCTTTATACAAAGTGAAAAAATACTCATGAAGGGATTCCGAATATAAGGTATCAGGATAATATCGTTAACGTCAGATATTAGATATTTTAATTACCGATCACTGCCACACCAATTTGTTAGGCTTCAGTCTTCATAAATTGCAACTTATCTTAAAAAACGGGAAAATATTTTGTCAAATTCCCTTATTAGACCCTTCAGCTCTGCACATATGTATGTTCATAAGGCGAATAAACATTTTAATATTAATTATCCACGTATTTCAGAAATGAAATTGCACGCACAAGTTGGAAATCAGCAATGAGAAATTTCGTGTGCGTTTTCTTCCCTTGAATTCCTCACTCGTGAATAATGAGCAGTGAGAAATTGCATGTATTCACTCATGTGCCGTGAGTGGAATGAGCAAGAAAATCTCAAGAGTATGTGCGCTTTGATCGCACATGATTTATTACTCTCGTGCGTTTCAATCTAATCAAAATTTGTCTTTGATAACTAGAAAATTAATGAATTGTGTCCCATTGTGCTGGAGTGATCTTATAAGATAACACAAAAATTTTTTTTCCAGAAACCTAGAAGATCCGGGGGCGGTATTTTTCGAACATTTTGGGCTATATCTTTATAACCAATTCAGCCAAAATGACAAAATGAGGGACAAATATATTATAAGTCACAACAGTCCTATAATAAGTTCAAAGAACTTTCCTCAACACTTTGAGTATATTCAAAGCATGCCCACGAAATTATTCAGTGACCCTCGTATATTTTTTAAGTTTATTAATATGAAGAAAAAAACGGACAACTACTCATATACCACAAGGTACAAAGATTCGTCAGTAATTTGTAATATGTTTGCTTCTTTTTTTTTGACAATGCATTTGCCTCGTCAAATTTCCAAACTTGAAATAATAACTTTTGTCATATGAACGAAATAAGAGGATATACATCATCATACTAATGCGCTTCCAAATGACTTCACAACGGGTCCTAATGGTATTTCTTCAGCCTTTTTTAAGTCTTGATGCCTCTCCGTGGTTGCTCCACTGAGAATTATTTTCCAAAAATCGCTTGATAGTGGTTGTTTCCCGCAATCATAGAAAAATCCTTTTATCATACCTATCCACACAAAAATGTAGTAAAAATGCAATTTCTAACTATAGGCCTATTGCAAAATTATCTTCCATACCTAAGCTATCAATTTTCTGCAAGAATTTGCTCTCCCCAAACGAACATTGGTTTATTTCGGGCAGGTGTACTGCTTTGGAGCTTGCTGCAATTTGTCTCGGATACCATTTGGCGGATATAGAAAAGCCTACCAGACAGATTGTATTTATTTATACAGGCTTTAGTAAAGCCTTCAACAATTTATCTCACTCCGTGACACTGTTTAAAATGGAAAAGTTTGGGTTTCCCCCAACATTTATAAATTGGATGGAGTCTTATTTAGATAACAGAACATATGCATTATTATTCCGACATTCCATTTGTAGAGCAGTGAAAGCTTCGTCAGGCACTTTTCCATGTTTAATCTTAACGCACACGAATTGAATTGTCTGAGCAAAAGTCAGTTCGCTGAAACTGTAACAGAAAACGCTATTGGTTCCTACAAAATTTTGCTCTAAAAACAGTGGATCAACGAGGCTCTTAAAATGATTTCAAATTTATGGACACATTATGAAAATGTGATTACTTCTGGGATACGTCTACAACAAAGTGGAACAGATGATTTGATTTGAAATAAATACTTTCATACGTACGTAACTGGAAAGTATGTTCCTTCATAAAAAGTGCAAAAGAGTTATGTTAAGTTTTGCTCTAACTTGGTTCAAATAAAATTTATGTATGTATGCATAGCATTCTTGGTGTTTTTATTTTAACTCCATCAATAACAGACATCCCGTTAAACGGACAATATTTCTTGGTAAAATGCCAATCCGCCTTACACTGGTTTCACTGTATGTACTCAAATTTCTTGTCCTATTTTGAAGTAAAGAGTAGGAAAACTCTCGGAGGTAAATAAAATTCATCATTTGAGAATATTTCGCTTTGCCAAGATGAACTCAAAGTTTTGATTTAAAACAATTCGCCTGATCTGATTTTTCGATAATTTTTCGTTTCAACTAAATATACTCGAAGTTTTACCTACTCTGAAGAGTCAAGTAGAAACTGTAAGTTCTGAGAATTTATTCCGTTGCGAAATTCATGCCCATTTCATTCAGAAAATTCTCTCATTTCTGACTGACTCTCGCCGATAGTGGTGCTTTTTGTCAGAGGTTAAATGTTATGCTTTTGTCAGCAAAAATCATGCTATATCTCCGTCAAAGACAACAACAATTTCCTTTAATTTTACTTCAAGAAAATAAAATCATTATGAAGGTATTCCGTTTAAGGTGTGTGTCAGGTAATAACTCGTTGACCCGTCTCGATATCGAATCATTTTTTCAAAGAAAACTCGAGTATATAAGGCTATTATATGCAATCAAAATACATTCAAAAAGTTCGAGATAATTTCGACAAAACGACTCGGAATCGAATCGTTTTTACGATTCGATGTAGCGTCCCTTTTTTTCTTTTTCGAATCACATTAAAGAATCGTGTTCCATTCGATATCGTATCGTAATGTTTGCTGGGCCATGTCATTTAATAATGATTGGTTTATGTTTATCATACATCGAATAAATGATGAAAAGAAGGTATTGTTGACCGCTTATTTATTAAACGTGTCACTACATCGAGCTTGTGTTAAGCTGGTTCTGATATGCACGTCACAAAGATTTAACTCTCCAAATTCCTACGTCACGTTGTTTTTTAAAAAAAAAAAAAGTCTGTGAATACTTTTTTAGATATCGAACCTTAAAAAGTAAGTTTTTTCGAAGAATTAGGGAACGACTGTCCTTGCTCGACAGTTCTCTACACATCCAATATACACAATGAATGCTAAGGCATTAAAATAATTGGAAGTCAATCGAAGTATAGAATTCTTTTATTCGTACACAACCCAAGGAACGATAAACTTCCTAGCTACTTGAGCGATTATGGACATTACTTTGAAAATGTGTAGTCCTATCAACTAAGGAGTAATCAAAATTTTTGACTTCCCAGATGCAGAAATGGAGCGGCGCAGAGCTTATTAGTATACCGAGGATTATTTTTAGGGCTGTTGATTTTCTAAGCTTTGAAGCTCCGAAGCAATATTCGAGGAACGAGGGGTTCGACCTTCGAAGCTACCATGTGACCGTGACTAAAATTTGTAATGTTAATCTTTCCCGTTGAGCTAAAATTTGGCACACAAACACACACACACACACTTGCATGACAATAAAGTTTAACACTTATATATAATATAAAATCAAGATAGCGTCTACAAAATAGCGGGCAAATTTTGTCATTATGGCCCGATTCAACTTAGAATCAATATCTTAGAATTGTCGAGGTTCCGGACTATGAATATTTGCTCAAAACGTAGAATGTAGAGATGTACTAAAGGAAAAATTAGTTTTGCTTATCATTCGAACTCAGATAATATGAAATAGTCTAGGGCTTGGAAGTTGAACCCTTCGAAGCAGGAAAGTTTTAAGGAATGAAGTCCCGAAGTATGATAAAGAATTCCAGCGAATGGTACACTTATTTTTTCGGTGATATATCAACCTTTGAAGAAATTCAGAGGCAGGTTCAATAGAATTAGTAAATATTAAAACACTGTAAGAAATGTTTCCAAATTTACAATGGTTTAATGGATAAATTTATTTGAAAATACAATACAATGTATTGTATTGTAAATTAGTTTAATTGAATTTTAAAATTAAATAATGTGCATTTGAAATTTCGTATCTCAATTCAAAAGTATCATTTGCATTCTTATTATCCACTGATGTAATCTGTTGGATATCGTGTGTTTGATTCAAAATTTGTAATCCGGGTGTAAGGCTTCTTCCGGCTTACGCATAACCCCTCCGTCACTGATTCGTAACTATGAAGTGAAGTTAAAATCAAACAAATTCGTCAACTGCAATCCCCAAGATTCCACAGTTATCGATTTTTAGCCGAATATAATTATAAGTGATAAACTCAAACCACACTTTAAACTATTCGAAAATTATTTCAAGTCACCCCGAATATTATAATTTAATTAACACTCCAGAGGAGACAGCAAGAAAATTTCATGCTTCGGAAGTATCGAAGCATTGGCAAAACGTTCATGTTTCGAAGGATTCGACTTCAGAGCTTCGAATTCTATCAACAGCCCTAACTGTTATTATTCAATGAACTACCTGAAGAAATAAAAGAGTGAAATGATATTGAATTTATTGTATGAAATTGAGTAAAACATCGATGGCGCATGCAGTACCAGAGCGGAGTATAGAAATTTTGTATGACTGATGGTATATTCCGGAACGAACCAAAACATGAGAAATGATGAATAATGTCGAGTGATTCAAATTATCACATCTGCCATGTTGAAGCCTATGAAATGTATACAAAACTGCTGTTAAAGCAATATTTGCTCCCGGGACGTACTAAAATATGTTGTGGTCCATTCCAAATGCACTACCCTTACTCTGCTCTGGTATACCATGTCATATCTAGTTCTTGTGCCATCTATGTTAAAACACTTTTCAGGTCATATAGTTCTATTATTTCGAGATCGAAATGGGCATTTATAACATATTTGTTGTGTCACAGATAACATTTCTTCTTCGTTTGATTAAATGATGCTCAAGAGCAGCGATTTTAGTTTATATAGTGAAAAAAAAGGGTGGCTTTTTCCAAGGTGCTTGGAGCATGATGATGATAGAACACATTCAAAAAAGAAGTTTATTTTCATTTAAAACCGTTACCAAAGGACTGTTCAGTGTAGAAATGAGATAGTTGCCCCCGCTTGATGTTCTTCCTACTATACTAATCCTCAGTCTCAAATACAAGGACTTATTATCACATTTTCTGTTATCTACATATTCTAGAACGGATTCACATGACCTTAAGTACGATATACATATATGCAGAGGGACAATCATTAGAATTTTGAAGTTAAAATATATTGCTACTAGCTGTACAGCTTTTAGGATCTTTTTCTAAAAAAGTTGTCCAAAATATGATTGGTTGGTTTAAACCGTCACCTCAGTCTATCAGGCTAGACCTACTACTAGAGGTAGAGCACTGTTAGAAGCGCCGCCCGCCGTTTTGATGTTAGCTTACAGGCATTTTTTTTTCTTCTTTAATCGTCATAAAATAACTGGTAGGACAATACGTAGGACTAATGATAGTTTTAGATAGAAAGTCGCAGTCAGAGTAGTCAAGAAAACAAGCAATTCCATTGACTCCTTAATAAATGTAGGCAGTGAGTCATTGCGACTATAGGGTATATGCAAAACACCATCAAGGTGTACATTTGATGAATCCATATATTGTAACACTACATAGTTATTGGCTTAAGTAAGGATAATAATCGATGGACGCAATTTCGTGTCACAAAACTTTATTTTTTGAGAACTCAATCTTAAATCAAGCTACAACGTTGAGTATTTACTTCGAGTAATGACGTATTGGAAAGAAAAAAAAATAAATATTGACAAATTTAATGATTAAGGTTTTTATGCAGAATGCTTGAAGCATTCAAAAACCACAGTTTTATTTCTTTCAAGAAAATCATATTCGTGATTTTATTGGCATACGAGATTTTACACAAGCAATTCTGACAGTTGTTGCATCTAGTGTTCCCATTTCCCAGTGATTAGAATTTTGTAATAAAATAAAACATGCATTGGTTTCAAAACAAATTGTATTTTATGTAAAACTTACCGTAATATTGGAGCACTTTATAATTTTTTCACAGATCGTCATATCCTTTTCATCCTTATCATAAATTGAACACATTTCTCCTTCTTGCAAGCAAACACGACAAATAACATTCCACTCCATGTTGAACTCCATCTTGATAAAACTAATTTACTTCATAAAATCTCAAGAATATAACACAACATTAAATGAAATAATTAAGTTTCGGTCTTTTAAAATTTTAGGTCCACGGTTTCACCGATTCATAGTGTTGCAGCTGGTCTTCAATTCTTATGATAATTCCAAGATTGCCATATTATTTTTTCCCCTTTGGTGTGGCCTGTGAATTCTCTGTAAATCGCACGGAAAATATTTTTAATATGGCCGCTCTGATTGATATGACATTTTTGGTGCGAATTCGCCGTATCATGGACACATTTATAAGAGATGAAAGACTATCACCTCCCATTACTCATCACCAGGTAAACAAAATTACGGATCACTGGTACGCATAGAAAAGAGCTCGGATTGTGAGGGGAAGATTGCGTTAGTGTCGAAAAGGGTTTTTGTAGGCGGCCGGGTGTAAAAAAAACTGAAAAATCTATCGGTTACAGTTGGCGTGGCGAGCGCTTTTTTCTTTTCTCCGCCCCGGAGGGCGGCTGCTGAAACGAAGTGAGCGGAAACTCGTGGCGCTAGTGTCAGTTTCTAGTAGAACTCCAAACCCGCACACCTACTATTTCAATCTAAATGTCTTTATCACAACCCTGAATAAGAAGGCTTGTATTTTATGCATCCCTGATATTTGTAAACAAATCTGATGTGACGAAAATGAGATTGGTCGCTCGGAATTGTGTGTTACGAATACGATACGATCATTATGAATAACTAAATAGTTATGCCTAATTGAGCATACGAATATGACCATTCGCATTAGCAGTTCCATTTCATAAGAAAGTTAAGTTTAAGGGTTGCTTTGCTTGTAAAATAGTCCCTAAAAAAAATCAAATAAGTCAAGCATTTGCAACGACACAAGAGAGCGAGTTGTCCTCTTTTCTATTTCTATCTATATTATTCTCCATTCTCCACAGTCCGCCGCACCGCATTAACAGCAAACGAAACGGGTGTCGTGTCGGAAGTGAATGATGCGAATATGCGAAGATGACGCAACGATTGTGTTTCTGTCTTGTTTTGTAGCTAGAGCAGCGTTGAAATGAAGCAACATTTATCCACAAACAGAACTAGAAATTCCAAACAAACAGTGCAGGCAGGCAGCAGAACGGCTGACGGCACGCACGACAAATAAAAAAAAATAAGCAGAACTACATCGACGTAACGTAGTTGACGAAAAGAAAACAGATAGACAAGAGACGGCTAGAAGCGAATGTGCGCGGAGAGAATGGCTTTTCTTATTTAGTTTTTTCTTGCTTCAATTTCCATTAGTTTTTCCTTGGTTTTTCTCGGCCGTCATAAATAGCCGTAGTGTTCTGATTGTGAAAAAATACTCTTTAAGTTAGAACATCGAATCGAAGATGCCATTGTAATGTTTGATAAAGTATATTAGTCAGTGAGTGAATTAATTGAAAATGTTACATCCCAAGTACAATGAAAGTGATCGATTTTCGTGAAAACTGTTTTGTGTACTATTCTCGTATGGAATGGTGGAAAGAAAATAGAAAAGTTCCTATGTCTGCTGTTAATCGATGCAGAAATCCCACAAATCGGGATTTTGCTCATTTTTGTTGGATGCAGTAAATATAGCCTGGAGCTGTTGAGCTGAGCTGCTGTTTTATTCGCTTTATTTTTTGGAATAAGTACACATGTCCGCCCGCTTTGACGAATTTAGGTTGGTACAGAATCAATGAAAATATACGATTATATATTTTTTTTTGTCTGCTGCCGGAAAAACAAAATCCATTAAAATTGAGCTTTTAAACCATGCATGATTGATGATTACCTCCTGTCGCAGAACTGCAGTGGAATTTTCTGTTTATAATTCGTATTGAAAACGTATTTCATTTTTCCTCTTCTACCGAGGGAAAGCGCTACGTTATTAGTTTTATTTACAATAATTATTATTCGCGCTTTCAATATATTCCCTTTATCGAGAGAAGATTTTTTATCGAACTAATTGATTTATAAACAGTTCAAATATTTTTGCAAAACATCGACTACACAAAAATAGCTTAACATATCAAAGCGTGTGCCGCAAATGGAGGCGGGGAAAACTGATTTATTCGTAGACTTTATTAAATATTGGCTGAAGACCAAATTTTGATTTTCTTGAAACAAGATTCCTCCATACAGAAATTACTAAGTACCTATCTATGTAGCATGCACTACTAAAAAAAAACTCATTGGAGGAATATCTCGATGAAAAATGCTATTGCTGCTGGTAGACTGATGGATGATGATGATTATTCATCCTATATACGTCTTTTAGCTCCACCACACTGCTCCGTTTAAAGTGGTTAATCAACGCTAGCCATAATTCATTTAACCCAATTTGTACGTACATCAAATGTTTTTTCACAAATGTACAAAAGGAAATTTTTTTAGAGGCGTTTTCAGTGCAACTCCCTTGTACGTTGAAAAAGTTTTAAAATAGTGATTTCAATGGATTTCGGAGCAGGCGGTGATATTGTCAACAATGCTATAAATAAACGTAGTAGGTATAATCATAGTACTTATGTATAAATATATATAGATATATACCTACTACCTACTGAACATTTTCATCTCAGACTACACTCTATCGCGCTTCATTATTTTTGGAAGAAGAGAAAATTTAAATATGCGTGTATAGAGAATATATTGTTCACGCATTAGTTTAAAATAATTTGGTGAAAACGAGGAAAACATAATGATCAGACTAATATTCAAAATAGAATTTTGTTTTTGATTTTTTTTTCAAGCTATGGCTTGATTTTCAATACGATATGTATTGTACTCCCGCTATAATGATGCCATTCTAAGTAACATAAAACATTATTAGTAATGTTGTTATGGTCGTAGCATATTGCATATAGCACTATGCCACCACGGACTGAAGCGTGTATGCCCGGCTTGTTGTCGACTACAGCATGAAACCAAAACGCGCCCCGACCGAGAGAAATGCTTCCTCAAGCTCGGTGTCATGTTCAGTGACAGAAAGAAGAAGAAGCTTCTCTAATTTTTTTGAAGTCTCGACTTTGAACAAGGTGTGTGGTAAAACGGGGAGATAAGTAGTGTTCACCGGATAATTTCATCGGAAAAAAATCGAAAAATCTGTTTTGCATCGCGAACGAAACAAGAGTTGAATTCTCATCAGAGGATCTTCTGATGATGATGAGCAAACTACCGAAGTATTGCCTTAGAAAATTGGGAACACGCCGAAATTTAAGTTCTGATAAAGTAAGTATAAATATTTAAAACCAAACCTTTGGAAAAAGTATTTTGGGCAAAATTAAGTGCCGCCAGAATCGAAGTCCTATAAAATAAGACAGCTACTATATAAAAAATTTCTTCTTCCTTACAAGTGATCCAGTAAAACGGTCCTAGCAGGTTTTTATGCAAATTTTTGAAACAGCCTTAATGCGCTGATAATTGAGCTGTAGCAAGGGTGATCAAATTATCCGATACACCGTGCGAGAATCACTTGGTGCTGATCACTGCATTGCTGAGACAATGAGCTGCACTCCAGAAGGAATTAAAAATAGTATTCAGCTTTAAACTCCAGAACGCCAGCCATCATCTCTGCATATTACCATGTATTATGGCACGAAAATCCGTGGATTACAGTGGGAGAATTAACCTTGCTTCTTAAAAATTCGATCGCACTTAATTTGTTTAGCGGTTAACTAAAACGTATCATATTGATTATTTACTCCAAGGAAAAAATTTGATTTTAACTTACTACTCAGGTTAGTTGCTGTCACTTATTAGAATAGTTGCATGATTTTTAGAAATTTTAGTATTCTTAAAGAGTGAAATTTTCTTATCAGGGTTATCACACATGCTACAATGGTTTCAGAGTAAAATGTAGAAGATTGTGTTGATTATACCAGCAGTAGCTGTCTCAGTCTCGTCATAACCACTAGACAAATCTAGATAAGACCACTAAATGAAAAAAAATTATTCATAGAAAGTGGCACATTTAAAATTACATGATTACAAGAAAGTCATTCGCGCATTTTCCATATCATGTTCTAAAAGAAAAAGAAATGTTTTAATTATAAAAAGAAAAGAAAATTTGAATCATTACAAATGACACACATAAGTAATGCAACGAAAAAAGGTTAAAATTTATTACGTCCTTAGGACTCAACTGTGCTAATATTAATTTTTAACAAAGTTCTTTTTGACTATTGATTAGAGAAACAGAATGAATATCTTAATTTTTAATTAAATATGTAAGGGTAATTCTTGAGAAACACAAAAAAAAAGAAAAGAAAAATCGTCACCTTGCGTCTGTGTCGTGTTCCTTCGAATTCGAATTCCAAAGAACATCATCTTCGTAGAAAGGCGATAAAACGTTTTCTCGTCAAATTGTGTTAAATCGCCATATAATAAAAAAGTTAACTAAGCATAGAAAAAAAAAAAATCAATAAGAAAAATACTAACAAAAGGAAAAGAAGACGACTGAAATTACTATTAGTACTTAATTAATCAGGCAAGTCAAACAATATATAGAATATGAAAATGTGTGAAGTCTGCGTAAGAATGTATCCCTGCCGTTTAGTCACATTTATCTCCTGTATAAAAGTTTCAGATCAATAGTTGTCCAATTTTGAAAATATTTGTAAGGTAGAAATACGTAAAGAGCAGAGGGCTATTATAAAATGAAAAATTGTAGTATTTAAAGAAATATGGTGGAATTAAATTAAGACACCAATCAAATTTACCCTACTAGATAAATTATTTTATTTATAATTTTTAGAATTTCCATTTCTTTAATGCTGATATTTTGTGGTATTACATATGAGTTTTAGTAACACTAAAGTTAGTAAGGAGCTTCACGTTGGATATGGATAAAGTATTGATTCTGGTTTTAACTAGAACGAGGTTCAATTTTACATAAGTAACTATTTCGTAATTTCCGGGCGTTCTTTCCCTTCTTTATAATAGCCCCTCATAGTTATATCGATATTAAGGTGAATAGTGGTATCAACTAGTATAGTAGAGTATACTTATAATTGTCATAGATTATCGCGCATACTTTCTGTAAAGTCACTAAGTAGATAACCAATAAGCGAGTATTAATTATACAAACTGAATTTTTATAACGTAATCATGAATTACTAAACGCTTTTATTTCTCCTTTCACCTTCCCGGAGCCCTATAACATGAAGGTCGTCTAGGTCCGCTAGTCTCTCTCTTTACAGGTCAGCCAAGGGACTTTGCAGATAGTGCCGAGCAGAGTCATAGGGAGGATGGGGCAAGGCCATGAAGGCAGAACATCTGCGCCTTCCACAGTAAGTAGGTAAGTGACGTAAGGGTCCCTTCAGGACCGAGTGTGTGTCGGCTCTTTTGTATGCAGGCATGAAATTTTTTGATTATGGATGATGACAGCGGCAGGTATTTTCGGGAACTCCCCCACACTCTCCGCCACCCTTAGCCGAGGTGCTAGCATGCCGCCCTGTGCTATCGTTGTCATCAGGCGATCTGTCAGCTCATGCTGGCAGTTTGGACTTAACGTCCTGGTCAAGTCGCCTTTAAATACTTCCATAACAATGTGCTTGGGAAATGTTTGTACATATACCCAATGTCTTTGATTTGAATTAATAGAAACCCAGTTTGATGTAATATGATTGGTCTAAGGCTGATGTCATATTTTCAATTTTACTGAATCTGAAAAATGAATTTCAGATTGTCCAGTGACGCAGAGTTTTCATTAAGTGGAAAATCTACTTAGTGTTATTAGTCGAAAAATTTATTTGATTGTTGTTAAATGAACTCTTTAAATTTAAAAGTTTAACAGACGCATATAGTCTTGACATTTTACGTTCCACGAACACTCTCTTTTCTATACCAGAAATGAATCTCTCCGTCTCGGAACATTTTCATAAAACCTTCTGAGCTCTACTGACTCGCCACTGACGATAAAGCCTGCAAAAATCTTATGGCTGGAAGAGAGTGTAATGTACCCACACCGCAGCAAACGTAAAGAACTGTTATGCAGAAGTTGATTGGCCAATCTCCAAATTTTAACGCAGGCACTGTAGAAAACGCACGATATACTGGCAGTAACAAGGTATGATTGCTATGAACCACGGTCGGCCATTCTGAGCGTCACGGGTAACGACGCTATCACCTAAAGGAATTAAATACCTACCTATGTATATATAAAAAAAAATAAAACATAAATTTTGAAGTCTTCATATAAATTGATCCCGTAACGTCACTGTATCAGTTTTCAAAAAGCTAGTAGGCAAATAGCTAACAGGTGCTGCGTTCCTTTTCTCGTTCTGAATGAATCTGTATAAATCGACAGAACGATGTCATAATTTCATTCTGTGCTCATAGAAAAGGAACGAAACAGAACCATTTCAAGTGTTTGACAATTCTCCATTTGATAAAAGCAAGTATAAATTCGTAAAAATTGTTGTTTATGAAAAATAAAGCAATTTTCCAACAAAAACAACTTAAACGCAACTATTACCACATCGTACTAATTCTAAACAGCCGATTCACGAATACAAATTAAAAACGTTCTGCTTAAATCCGAGAAAAACTCAGATGCATTCAGAACGATTCGGGGTCCGAAAAAAGCGATGACAGATTGAAACTATATAGTTCGGCCCGAGAAAAAGAACGACATGAATTGAAAAAATTCGTTCTGAACGAGAAAAGGAACGCAACAAGGAAGTGGCATATCGAATGAATACAGTGTACGTAAATAAGCCACTCAATGACGTTCGGATTTCAATTAAGACTGATTCTTACGTTTCTGAAAGTAAACATTTCAGAATTTCGGGAGTTGACCGACGGTTTCAAGTTTATTATTATTAATAAACATTAGAAATTTGAAATAGCGTTGTTTCTAAAGCTTGAAGTGTATATTTTCATTCAATTTTAATGCTTTGTAAAATCATTGCGCACTAATACATTTAAAACTTGCACTACAGGTATATTTAAAAAGTCTGTCAGCGATTGGCTTAAGTTTTCACTCAATATGTCGCTTTCTTGTTAGTTATTTATTCAACTGGTGTACCTTATTAATGTCAATATACCTACCAAAAAGAAAACGTTTATTTTGAATGGAATTTGTAATGTAAAATTAATTAATGAGGTGGGGATACCTATTTGAAATGTTAAACTGTTATTATTCGTACAATTTTTAACAATGAATATAACAAAATTGAAAATATGTCGATCCAATCGATCGTCCAATCGCATCCATGTGTTTGTTTTAGTCATGGAAGCTGTAAACTATGATATTTTCTGAACGAGCACATAATTTAGTGGTTGAAACTTTATGAAGTATTGAAGAAGTTTTTATAATTTTCTGTCACCGTAATTTAAATTATTTTAAATTTAGAATTTTATAATTTTTTTTATAACTTTTTACATTTTTAAGAATTTTCCTAGTGCCCATTTATTTTCCGATAATATTTCTTGGCGTTGCCTTTGTATGACTGACATTATACAGGACACCTGATGACAATTCGTGAATTCAAATATATTGAGGAATGACAGAAATATCGAACTGACAAAAACTAAACATCCAGCCCTTAGAATATAGAGTACAGGAAGTGTGATAAGCCAAATTTGGCGTAGTCAAATTCTGGTTGTGTTAGTTCTGTTGCCACTGTAGTGAAAGCTCAGTACAGCCGTCTAGTAGAATCAATATAGAGAGCGGGCAAAAAGATATATGGTTAAAAATACGTTAGTTGCTCCCACCGAAAATGCTCTTAGTCGTTGCCACTGCGTCTAAATACCCAGGGAGTTTCTCAACAAATCTTCAATAAACGAATATTTAATCGTTTTTGTTATTAATTTCAATTTAATTTAATATAAAAATTTATGTAAAGTACACAAAATAATATTTTATAACTATGCTTGCCTAAAAAATGATTTTCCACGTATATTTTCTTTCACCAGATTCACATTGTTGCAAATTATGAATTTCCTTTGACAGCTTAAAATACATTTGTCTCTTTCTTCAATATAATGCTGATCTACTTCACGATACTCTAAAAAAATCCACGCTCATGCACACGAATTTTACAGGTATCAACACTTCCTGTTGTCTATATTCTATGATCCAGCTCTCTTGTCATTTCGCCCCGGGTCCACAAAAAAAAATGATTATCAAACGTATACATGAATTTTATACTACATAACCTATCCTTTTTGCTATATAATCCAAGCATTTAACATAGTCATGGCAATTTCATTCTGGTCAGCACTGTATTTTGTGCATTTTTTACAGTTAGCTGCGGAGTATTGCGAAATTCTGCGTTGCATTTAATTCCAGTGGTTAAAAAGTCAGTGTTTTACAGAAACTAGCAAACTAAAAATTTCAGTAAACTGGAAACTAAAAAATCGGAAACGCTCTCTGAAAACTGAATTTCAGTTAACTGTGGCATGGGCAAGGCCGGAACCCCCGGAATATATAAGCCATGAACAAAGTCGAAAAAAGAGAGCAGCGGGCCGGTCAGCAGCCGACATCCACAGTCTTCTTGCCTTGTCTTACTGTAGGAGTTTTTCATATAAAAGTTGCTTGTATCCATAAATTTGTTCTACATGCTCTTTTTTTAAACTATTAGAAAGAAAACATATTTGGCTGCAATTCGTTTTAACTTCATTTTCCTGTGGGAGTGACAGTTTTTGGCTTTAAGATGAAATTTTAGTTTTTCCTCCATGACGAGTATACAAAAAGCAGTGAGAGTGAGCTCTTACTGCATGCTGTACTCGGCACGTTAAGGCCTTTTAATGTGTCGGTGCCTTCGGCGGCTTCATGGCTTGTATTATATTCCGGGTCTTACGGCATGGCCAAAATCCTCGAGAATACTTCACAAGCCATGAAACAGACTTCATTCACTACCACATGAGAGCTCTAACGGAGTCCTCGCATTCTAAATTATTTGCAATACTCTTATGTAAAACTGACAAAGTTTGATTTGAATAGCTCCCTCGCTCTAAACTACTATTCATACAGAAAAATGGTATTCTGATAATCTTAAGCTTGCTTTCTTATCTTCCGAATTGAAATAGAATTTTTATATATTTTCTAACAAAATTATTTAAAAAAAAGTATTTGAACCACATGACTACGATTCCTCAAACAAAAACTCTCAGCTGAGTAATTATTGTATGCCGCTGTGCCGTCATAGCATGCCGTGGGCTGATGATGTCGAATGCAGCTGAATACAGATTCGGACTCTGGCTGCACGTACACACATGCAATTATTACTCAGTTGAGAGTTAATAAGCGTAAAATGATTAGGTTACTTTTATAATCAAAACTATTTTATTATTTTGTAAGGTACATAGGAAGTGTAGCCTTTGGGAAGGTAAGGAACCAAGATTTAAATTACTAGATGACTATTTTCCTGTATGGATAGTAGTTTAGGATCTATAGCATATATAAAGTCAATGTTTGATACTCTTCCATAAGTATCATTATAGAACGTTTTAGAAAACGGACTCACAAAGCATACTATAGATTTCTGTTTCATAGCTTGGGAAGTATTCTCGAGGGTTTTGGCAAGGCCCATTTTATTGTGTGTATTTCGGTTTACTTACGCTCAGTAATCTGAATTTCTGGTATCAGCCTACCCTAGACACACGACGCTAAAGAATGATAATTGAAGCAAGAATATTGCTCACATCGTGTGTCTCTACATAATTGAAGTTATGATCATTCCTTTCATCATAGTTTCATCATTGATTTGAATGATGGAGTCAGGAGCTCATAGATTCGTATTATGTAAAGTTTTTGTCGGCAGAGGCGCTCGCGGTGGCAAGATATCAAATTTTTTGGAATGGTTTCCAATTCTGGGAAACCTTGACAGCAATCAGCAATATTGCAAGTTGCATATCGAATTAAAAGTTTCACCGAGTACCTACTATCGGGTGGTTTACTTTTTCCCGATTCAGAATAGTTTCTCGGGACGTTTTTGCAGCCGGAAACCACATTTTCATGCATTTGGGTCACATACACCCAGCTACTCCATTTCGCATATATTTTTGCAGTTCTTTCTTCCATGGTCATTAGTGCTCTGCTGTGAACATTTTCTGATAGGAAGTAATTTTCCACGACGCACCAATTCCGCATAATCACGAGAAGTAGAAAAGTCCACTTTTTCACCTAAGAAAGTCGCTCAAGCTACATCCGATCACCAAGGCTTTCCCCCCGCTGAATTGAAATAAACATTGTTAATAAAATATATTCAGAGTATCATAATGCATCGTTTAAGACATCTCTCATATCCAGACATGTCGGCCCTAAAGTATGAAAAGTAGGCGTTCTCCTTTACAACTTTTAAAAACTTTATTCTCTCTTTAATTCTGTTGGAAGTTCATTAAATTTCTGGAAACTTTTATATATGTATTTATGTACTACTGAATTCTGTGTATTCAATCTATTGAATAAATTGTAGACTGAAATGCTTCGATGCTCCTCTTAGATTATATGGTTAAGACTCTGACACCAACGTGATCTTATTTTGAAGATATTCCGGAACTGACCCATTTAATACATTTAGATCAATTCTTTGTTTAAGTCAAGACATAATAAAGAACTTAACATACTAGATATCGAAATGAAACGATTACATTGTAGAATTAAATGCTTTGTATCGTAGTTTTTGTAATCTGTCCAAATTACCTTGATAACATATAAACAATATTATAGAGCAGTATTCAAATTGTAGTTTTATTATTCTGATGTAGGTACTTTTAGATATTTATCGCAACATTCTTTCAAATGTCTTCAAAAATCCAATCTCTTTACCAATTATTTTAGAAATATAGTCTATACGTAATTTAAAATTTAACTTTTTATCCAAAAACCACCTTTAAGTATTTACATTCGTTCACACATTCTATTACTTTATCATTTATTTCGACCCACTTTATGTTTTGTCTATATTCATTCAATTTCAATTTATCTATCTGTAAACACAATAATTTAAATCGCGTTTTATTTTAATTTTTATTATTTAAGTGTCTTTCCCTGCTAACAATTCATCGTCAGCAACCAGTACTATTTTAGATAACTTCAACACTGTTTTAATGTCAATCACATATCTAATAAACAAGATAGTTCCAAGTACATAGTAAAAAATTTGCACAGATTGTTGCCACAAAGCTTAGATATTTTTCGATAAGATTAGGGAATATTCCCTAAAATGTAAAGAATGTTACCTAAAATGTACGGATTATTCCCTACATTTTAGGGAATATACCCTAAAATGTAGGTCTTTTTTCTCTAAATTTTAGGGAGTATTCTCTACATTTTAGGGAATAGTCCTAATATTTTTTACAGTGTACTTATTCATGTGGAACGCTCATCGATACTTTTACTGGAAGTTGTATTACTATATTTATTTTGGTGTTCTGCTTTCTTCCATACAAGTAGCCATGAAACCATTGAAGTTCCTTTCGACGAGTTCTATTTTTTCCAATTTATTTAATAGAATAAACCGGTTTACAGTTTCAAATGCATTTTTTAAGGATGAAACAGATTACACTTTAGTGCGCGGCGCGACATCGCGGCAAAATGAACGGTGAAATTGTTCCGCCGCGCTGTGGCACAGATTGCAATAAGAGCGCAGCAGTGTAGATACAGCACTCTTATATTGGTACTACATATTTTCATGAGAAGTTGCCTACCCCACATATAGTTTTGTTGTTAGTACCACTGAAAGTGAGCAGCAAATTTAGGATTAGAAATGACTACACGGGAAAAATTTTCGCCGCGCTGTCGCGCCGCGTTCAATGCGTGATGCACAATAGGAAACACATGTTCTCTAACATTTTGCCACGTTGTCGCGCCGCGCACTATAGTGTAATCTGTTTCAGCCTTTAGTTTCAATAAACATAACAACAACGCTATTTTAGACATTAATTTCTTCCTTTCATTGTTTTGAACCACTTTTTATCTTAGACTATATAGCAAAAAGAATAGGCTATGAGGAAGGAAAACTAAAAGCATTTCTGTTCATGTAGTAGAACCGCGGCGAAGTGTTCGTTTTAGTCATGGAAGTAGTAAACTACGATATTTTCAGAGCGGGCATATAACTTAATTGTTGAAAGTTTATTAAATTTAATAGAAGAGTTCCTATTATACCGCAAAATTTTTAAAGTAATTTTTAAATTTATATTTTTTTATAATTCTTTAAATTTTTAAGAATTTTCCTGGTGCCCCATTTATTTTCTGATATTATTTCTTGGCGATGCCTTTGTGTGGCTGACATAATATAAGTGCAAGTAAACAAACAAAGCAATTAAATGAAGCAGAAATGTTGAACTGACACAAAATAAGTGCAAAGCCCTCTTGTGATTTGAATGCACCTTTTTATCCTCCGTCCTTAAAAATTGCGTTAATGAGGATATGGTTAAAAAAAAAATGCACCCGTAAGATATCTTTCAAATAAAAAAAGAATCATGTCAATATCTGTTTGGGTTCAGTGGTAACAGTTTCTGTTCGGAACACCATTAAAAATTGCTCATCGTGAACGCTGATCATAAAACCCTAAGGAATCGATTGGAACATTTTGGAACAATCTTGTATAAACATATTTCTCACATCTTTAGAATGGTTTGAATTTCAAGTTGAAATCTTGTATCTACATATGTACTCGATATTCTTGTAATACATAATTATAGATTCGGAAATTATTGGAAAGCTATAACTGAGGTTATGAAAAACATTGCAAATTGTATGTATGTACGGTAGAAGAGGTTTTTAGTGTATGCTGGAATTTCTCAGAATGTAAAAGCCTATGAAATTGGTTACTACATTTTCTAACGTAAACATCTTCGCCTATATTTACAAACATTCAACTAGAACTGGGGTATCGTCAAAATTGGTCTGAGGCCATAATTAAAACATTTTTCTTCTAGTAGATTTAGGTCCGCTGTAATCACATAAATTTTCAATTAAATGCAATGCTACCATTATTTTATTCTCCTTTTTCCATAACAACCTATACATATGAGAGCAAACATTTCAACAGGCAAATGAATTTTTCACCTCGCTGATCTCTTTGGCCTATATTTCGAATCGGTGCCGGCGCAGTGACTTGCATTTCGTTAATAAAAGAAAAATCCTTTTAAAATGTAGAAAAATCATGAATACAAGATGTAGATTAATATACACTATGTACAATATACCTTTTCACTTTTCTTTGATAACTTATGCTTAAGAAGCACTTCAAGTTCATTTAAAAGGTTTCCTTAATTAATCTAAACACATCCGGCTGTCCGTCGGAATATGCTATGAATTGAATTAAAAAAAAAATTTTTTTAGAGCTTTGGTTTACATATCATATAATAACGAGATTATCTGATACAAACTAACTATGTGTATAACTACATACTTCAATTAATCAGTGGAATTAAAATTGATGATGGCATTGATTCATACCATGGTGCCGTCATATTTTAAATAGAGCACTCCTTCTTAGTTGGCTGGCACCCTTTACTTGCCAACCCCATTGAGTATTAATATAAACTGTGCATGACTAGAGGAACTAGAACAAGGGGAAATCAGAATGAATATAACAAGAGACGATGACTATATGTGCTGGAAAAAGTCTGATTTTTTATTCGTTTATTGTCATACCTCCAAGGATTACATTAATGTGTGGTAGTTAATTCATTTATAAAGAGTTGTGTAAAATTACAAAGCCCGTGCAAGGTATAACATCCGTGTGAACGAGAAATTTAATGTTGCTTACAAAATCATTAGAAAATATTTGAAAACTCGGGGACTTATGATGACTAATGGTGTGGAAATGTTAAAAATCCTCGAATTGAAAATCTTTTGCTTTTCTTTCTAAAAAGATCATTTTGCAAATTCATTGAAATTATTTTCAGTGAATTTCAGTCTACTATAGACAAGAAATTTCCACCTAAAAAGACTAATACCTTAGACAGACTGTCTTCATAATGACTTAATTTAAAATTCAGTCATTTCAAGGAAATTGAGAGATGACAGATTGTTGATGAAAATTATTTCATTTGGAATGTCATTGCTGAAACTTTCCATTTTCCAATAAATTCAGCCCATTTTAATAATAATGTAACAATGTAAATACGATAATAATATCAAAATAATAAATAATCTATTTAAAAATAAAGCGAAATGCTGCAAATGGGTCCTTGATGGACTCTTAATTTTTATGTTGCATATAGAACTCGTCTGTAGTGTATTATTCTGCTATCTCAGTTGGGGTGTAGCATAACAGTATTGAAGAGGAATATACCAACACCATTCATATGTGTTGTTCAGTTTTTAGTTAAATCAGTGCGAATGTGTTGCATCATTATACGCGGCTCGTACCAATAATATTTGTACAACAAAAGGTCGCTGGGATTCAACTTAATCTCCTCTAGGCATCATAATCTTCAACATTCAATCCCTATAGTATACACAACAGATAGAAATAATGTCATAAATTGTTAATTTTTCTTTCGTGCCGTGTTCTATTTCACTTAGACTAATTACATTCTTTAACCTTTGCATACAGTTCATTGAATAGCGATCTCAAATATAACCTCGCGTGAGGCAAAGCGAATCGCCTCAAATTTAATGCGTCTAACACCCAAAGCTGTTTCATTTCTTTAAAACAAGATCACCATTTAACCACTCCCATTTCATTTGATGGAGCCTTAATTTCAGAATTATTGTCCTTAAGCATTCTTGGCATTAATATTTCCAGTAAATTAAGCTGGACAGACCACATCTTCTCTGTTGCCAAAGAAGCATCGAAATGAGTTTGATTTCTGAAAAAGTGTAAAAAATATTTCAGCCCATCAAATCTAGCGCGTCTCTCTATATCAGACCAAGAATGGATAACAATTCTGAAGTCTGGATCGGGGCTGGTCGCACAGCCTTAGCTTCATTGGATATTGTCCAAAAGAGAGCCTTCAAGCACATTGGTGATTTGATAATAACTTGTCATATCGACTCATTCGAACATCGCCGCAATGTTGGATGTCTTTCACTCATTTATCGCTACATGCATGCGGACAATGTTCCGATTAAATATCTAGTCTGATCCCAAATAGATTAATTCCAATACATAAATCCAAAATACTTTCGGCCGTACAGAAAATTCCGTAATGTTTTCTTATCCCGAACTGTGCGAATGTGAAACAATCTACCATCTTCTGTTTTTCCGCGGGCTTACAATCTGCAATCAGCACATCCGCCATTTTCCTCATGTTCCATAATCCTTTCCTTATCTTTTTCCTGCCATGCTCTGCTTTGCATCATCGGATATCCCCTGAGCTGAATAATATATGGAAAAAAATACATTTTTTTTCTTATTCTAATCGCTTCTAAATAAATTATATACTACACAAATCTGGGCTGACTGTTTAGAATTAATATTTTTCCAAGATCAAAGCTGACAGGATATGTGTTCAAAAAAAAAAAAAAAAAAAAATTAATTAGCTTTAATACCCGCATGTATATATCACCCCACTCTATGTCTAATCCACATTATTACCAAGTACATAATTTAAAATCTGCTGAATGAAAGCACCAGAAGAAAAATGCTGCTGGAGAAAACCAAGATGAGAAAAGCTCTTGTAAAGTAATTCAATTCCACTTCTAAAGTAGGGACTCTTTTGAGAATAACTTAGTTATGCATGTTCTAAAGGTTAAAAACGTTTACGCAACTATAAAGGTTTTTCGCAAGCTGTTCAAATTTAATATTTCAACGCAAATTACCACCTATGTACTTTAAAGAAAATTGCAAGCATCTTTAATATTGTCTTATAAAAAGGCAAATGTGCAGTCAGGACTTTAGGTTTTAAAGATTGAATTAAATGTGTGCCACCTACTTAAGATGGTGCTATCCAATTCCGAATATCCTCAATCTAATCACTTTTGGCAATAGGGACTCTTTCTACATACATTTGTGTTTAATCTTCTATCAACCAACCCATCACCAGTCAGTTTTTCATGGAAAGGGTATCTTGATGTGCACTGTCAGCCGGATGGGACTCATCAGTTTAGAAAAATCTGATTTGTTAATATTGGAAGGGGTGCGTGTCTATCTATATTGAGAGTATCGATGAGCTTTTTTTTCCAAATCGTTAAAATATTTCAATGTTAAGGGGGAAAATGTCCCTAATATTCTGATGAGCATGTCGGTGGTGACGTTTTTCGATAAAAGCGTATGAAAAAGAAGGTTGTGTAATATCATAGATGGCACAAGAAGAATGTAAAATAATGTCCAAAATTTTTGGGTGTTATTTCAACCTTTTGGGTTTTATTTCACTTATCGGTTTATGGCGGTTATTTCATACTGATATAAAATCCAAAATTCTTAAATGAAATAAAGCCCAAGAAACAAAATTGATCCTGATGAAATAATGCCCAAAAATCAATTCAGAATATGAAGGAAATATTTTCCAATGATGTATGTAAAGTAAGATTGCGGCACAAGTGGCTGTAGGCGAAGGGGGCAAGGCGCCCGCACATTCGATTTAAAGTAAGAATGCGTCACGCGAGGATGTCGAGGGGGGCGTCGGTGACGCGACGCGTTCTTATCTGCCGTATTGCGAGGCAATTGTGGCCTGCATATGACGGGAAAAGGACAACAGAGCTGCTTGATGGCAGCAGAACAAACACCAGGAATCTAGTACGGGTCCTTACGGGTCACTGGGCCATAGGTGACCATGCTAGAAGACTGGGGATAGCGGCGAACGATTTCTTCAGGAGCTGTAACGGCTCAGAGGAAATCGAATACGTCCAACACGTGCTTTGCGAATGCCCCGCTCTGATGAATAAAAGAAGTAGGCTACTGGGTAGCTACTTCTTTTCAAGTCTGATATTTTGAGTTCCCTAAGGGAAGCAGGATTAATCTGGGGCGGCTTGAAAAGGTTATCCCATGGGGCCTAGGTTCACAATGGACCCACTAGAGGTCTAAGTGATGCAGGTTAGTTATCTTGCGGCACCCCTCTTACCGAACCTAATCTAACCTACCTTAAATCGAATGTCATTGTGTGAAATGCACCGCCACAACGCTAGAAAGCGCCGCTCCAACGCTCCTCACCAACCGCGCGACGCATTCTTACTTTACACACATCATTATCAATATTTCGGGCTCTATTTCATTAGCTTGTTCTCTTGATCTGAATTTTGGTTTTTGGTTCACTTTTTTTTGCCCTTTTTTCATCTACTTTGAATTTTATTTCATATCTGTTTTCGGGCCTTATTTCATTAGGAAATAAGACCCAAACTTTTCAGGTCTTATTTCACTTATCACTTTCGGGCGTTATTTCCCGGAGCCAGTCCATTCCGGAATGGACTATAACATTTGAAATACGTTGAGTGATGAAATGTATGCACAGCTGCTATTACTTTCGGCACGCTCTAAAACATGAATGAATGCACTACCCATTTCACAATCTGTATACTCTGCTCTAGTATGCCATGCGACATCTAGTTCTTGTGCCATCTATGGAATATGTATATGAAAATAGATAACGGCGAAACAAAATTTAATCACGATGTGGTAACAGTATGTCTTATATAAAACTTTAAATCTTATGCCTTTTCTTATAAATACATACAAAAATCGCCTGGTTATTAGTAAAATAGAATCTTAGCAATTTCGAAAGAAATAATCTCTGTTAACTAAATCATCAAAAATTTATCGATGAGTTTATAATAATTGTTGGAATAAATTTAATGATGATTTTAGATCTAGCGTTATCTCACAGAGATGGTGTGTGTGTGTATTAATCAAAAGCTTCAATAGTTTGCAACTAAAATATATCCACAGCATCAACCATTTGTTCATATTCTCTGATTTCATCTATTTTAATGGTTGAATTAAATAATTTTTATACAAATTGAATGAAACCTAATGAATGTAAAAATTCCTGCAGTCTTTCAATGAGAAACTCCGATGATTTAGTACTCAGTTAATTTTAGTTTAAAGTTCTCTCAGTATTTCTCTTTAGTTACTTTAGTCGTAATAGTACCTAGTTATATGCTGATTTACTACTTTGCTATTTTAAGTCTTATTATATAAATACTGACTCTGTACTTAATATCTCCATCGCGCTTATGCCTGGATCTGGGATAAATAAATTTTGAAGTTGAAATTGATTTATTTAATGATGAAATTCATGAGTGAATTTATTGGAATACTTATTAGCAGGCATTTTTAGTCTTAATTACCTTGTAAAAGATGAAAATATATAGCATACCATATAACTACGATAAAACTGATATCAATTTTAGGGTGTAATACAAATTTAGATAAGTATTGCAACTAAAAATTTTGGGAAGCAGAAATTTTTTAAAAAATTTCCAATCGCTTGCACTTTTAATCCTCTAATGTCATACTCAAGGTGTTTCCGTCACAGATGTCCATAAGGCAGCAGATGATAATTCTCACCTAGACAAAAAAAAATAGTATGGCAGAAGGGTGGGAAAGGGGTATGTCAATCGTTTTGGTGTTACAAGGTGATTAAGAAAATATGCACAAAATATTCACGAAACACCCTGTATATTAAAAAGTACAGGGTATGCAGCCACCGTTAAAAACTCATTGTATGAAGAACCGTATGGCCTATATTGCCAATAATTCTTAAACGGATACAGACATATGTGTAATAGGCTAATTAATGACAAGAGTCCACAGTTCACAGTTTTTGATAAAAAATTGTTTGTAAATCAGCTTTTGTTTTTTTTTAAAGGATAGGTCAAAGTGAAAAAAAAAATTTAAAAAAATTCGAAATTTTTATTTTAGACTGCCTTTCCGAAGTAGGAGTACGAGGATGGTTGAGCAGTCATCGGAAAGTCCATGAGGTTTTTCATACAATGAGTTCTTAACGGTGACCGTACACCCTGAACATTTTTAAAGATGCAGGGTGTTCTGTAAAAAACTATCATATTTTATTAATCACCCTGTCACTCCGAAACGGTTGAGATGGCCCCGTCCAATACAATGTTTTGTTTGTCTAGCTGAGTACTATCAATTCCTGTCATATGGATTAGAGCTGAAAGTATCCGTATAATTTACTATCCGGATTATACGAAATAATTAGGATCCGATTCTTCAAATCCGGGTATACGGATAATCCGGTTACTAGTATCCGAATCCAAACTATCCGGACCCAGACTAATAAAAAAAAATGTCAAATTTTCCTCCAGATTGCATTGTTTCATTGGGAAAATATAAATTTCAGGCTATTTTCATTTTCTCAATAAAACAACACAATTTTGAAGGTTTTATACTTAGTCTGGATCCGTATAGTTCGGATCCGAATCCGGGTAATATGGATCCGGATCCGAAAAGTTCTGATCTGGATCCGGAAGTTCGGATCCAGATCTCAGGAATTGGATAGTTCGCAGATCCGGGTATCCGGATATCCGGATATTAGCAAATCTGGATCCAATTTTCAGCTCTACTATGGATCTCCGTGACGGAAACACCATGTATAATATTTTTATAGTATTGTTATTTCATATTATGCAATCATAACTATATTTAAATGTTGATAGAAAATTTTCAAAGCTCATTCGCTCATTAATTTTATCATCGATGAGTGTTTCGATAGTTATCGTGGTGTAACTTAGCCAAAATGTCTGGTTTTGTCCTGTTTTTCATGCTGATCTTATATCTTTCAAACCAGATAAGCATAAAAATATAAGAGTACGTTTCAGTGCTATTTATAAAATAAACAGTCAAGGGAGTCAATAAGGCAAATATTCTATTATATTCTTCTTCTGTCAGAATAAAAACCGTGTCGGAGAAGATATTCGTTAGATGAACAGTGACTACAAGCTCGTTAATGCTAGCTACAATTCTATATAAATTAGTACGTATACAAATGGCATAAGATAAATAAGCAACACAGATAAAAAACAAGTTATCAAAAGTTCTAAATTTACATGCGAGCATTCTTCAACGATTGCTAACTTTTCCAACTTCGACCTCAATATAACTTTGAGTACTACAATCTTGCGCATGGCTATCTTTGGCCACGTGGGGGTCCATGGCGCTTTAGGATATAGGGGCTCTCGAAGAAATTATTTTCTAATCTACTTTGGGTTATCAATAGGAATAATAATGGAAAATACAATCGCAAACACAACACGGGAAACACACAGATTGCAAGTTCAAGGTCGGGTATACAATCCCGAGAAGAAAGATATCGTAAATTGGCGCTAAAGGGAATCCCCGTCCGAATTTCGTATTTAAAGTAAAGGGAAAGTCTTGATCGTGTGAGGTGGTTTAGTCGTTTAGTAGTTAATAAAATGATGTAGGAGAATAAAATTAGCGAGAAAGAGCTGCCAGTGTTATGTTAACATGGCCCAACAGTATAAATTTTTTCTCTGATTACCAAATAGAGTTTGGCTACTGAAAGTATCCCATGAAAAAATGTGGAAAATTTAAAAAAGAATACTGGGGCTAGAAACACTGTCACTATGCAATGGCAATGATGTTTTTTTTATATATGTTACTTTGTATGAAAATCTGTATTTATTGAATGCACCAAATGATAACACAAAAAATTGTGCAATTCCATACAATCCAATTCAGACTTTATGGAATTTATACAGCTTTACATCATATGAGCTCACATCTACATACATAAGAGAGAATTTATGAATTAAATAAATATTTTTTCAGTAGCAGACAAAAATTGGAACCAATACTTTGTGATCATTTAGGTAGCAAACTAGTTACGCAATGAATAGGAGAGTCGATAGTATACTATCGTTGGAAAACCAACTTATTAAAAGCCCCACTAAACTTAGTGTATACCTGCAGTGAGCTTCACAACCTGATTCAATAGATTTAAGTACACCATGAAGAAAACTGGAGTTGATTTGGCAATGTTGATCTTCCCTCTGGATTAGGAATATACAACGAAAATACAACAATTTACAGACAATGATCTGAAACAAATCACAATACAAGATACACGACCGGCTGATAATTGTTGAAGGTGTAATTAATAATGTTGAAATTTTACAAGAAATGATAGGAGCGGTTAAGATAAATAATAAATTGTGTGCGATGGGGGAGAGTGGTATAAAATGCGTCGTAAGAGAGGTATGTAGGTTAATGATTTTTTTGACATATTTTATGTAACATCCTATAATTTTGTGTAATACCACTGGACGTAACAGACTCTGGGATCGGGTTGGTTGGGTACTTCGTACAATACTGCATTGGACCAAGAGCACAGAAGCTATATATCCATGGTTACCTTCCAAAGTTTTCTGCTGATGTTCATTGTAATCGGTAGATTATCATGTGTCGTGTCTGCTATATGTAATATCTTGGTTCTAACGGGTTGTTCAAGGAATCCAATGAAATTCTGATAGCTATACATACAACTTTCTTGAAGATAGATGTTTTACTTTTGTCTTCTTGAGTTGAACCAGTCTGAGAGCCATGTCTTCTTTAACTCTTTAACGTATCATTTTTCCTCGTAGCGAACCCCACCCAATAAAACCTATTCTCTTCAGCATCGTTCTGACTGTTTTCAATAACAAAGTCATCAATTTCTGGTAGTCAGTTGATAGGCTGTCCTCTATATTTTTCCATTAATTTAAGAGATCTTTTTGGTCCAACAAGTATTAAAAAGTATTGTTTGTACGTGGTCTATCCTCCGACAAAGAATTTTCACTTATTCAATCCTGATTGAAATTTTTAGAAAGTCTGAAAACAACTATTCTGCATTTAGGATTCATGGGGCTAGTGTTGGCTTAAAGCTCTTTTAATTTCTATTCCATTGTTGTCTCTATTCATGTAAACATTATCCTACAACGCAATATTAATAATGAAGTTTTGTAGTTTTTTGTCATGACGTCATATAGTTGGCTATTTTGAAATTATCGCATGAGGCAGATCAGATACTCTGCATGCAATGTATTTAATTTATACCCATATACATGCCTACATATTTCCATACATAAGTATCTATATATTTGTTTTCTCAACACTAGAACAAAAGTGTATACATATGTGTGTATAATATATTACGAAGTTTGCGACAGACATACATCCACGATTGTATCATTTTATTGCCGTAAAATTTACTACGCGACCCACCAACAATCTATTGAACTTCAAAGTTTTTATTAAGTAACTTTCGCCCATATTTTGCCGTCTGCAGCTCATTATTATTCAGACCGGTTCTTCACAGAATCTTCGAAAAGATTTTATTTAGAGTAGATATGGCATTTAAAAATTCCAGAAGAACTGGGAAGCTTTAATCATGTCATCGTTTCTACCTTTATTTGGTAAACAATCACCCACGGAATCGTGCGAACATGGATACTATCAACTTTCGTTTGTTTTGTGCTTTAGTTAGGAAGTGTCACCAATTGTCGCGCTTTTACTTTTATTATATTGATTAGAGAATTGTGGGCGGTTGTTTGGTAAAAAAAAAGGAAGCTCTTAAGATGTTCTTGAAATTCTGTAAATAAGTAGAATGAAAAAATCGCCTTCTTGCGCCTATTGCGCTTTTCCGGATGAAGGATATTTTGAAATTTATTTACTTTGAGTAAAATTTGAAAGCTTCTAGGAGATATCTTCCGTGATGTATGCCAAACGATTGGGCTGATCCTACATCATTACTAAATCCAGGAGTGAAATGTAGAATCATTCGAACATTTGATTTAGTTTTTTTTTTTTATTGTAAGTGATCTAATCTATGTAGTTAAATGGCCTCCAACTCGAATCTCAAAAAGTTGTAATAGAGGTAGTAGATTAAATTTGTGTATTGTAAATTAATTATAGGATCTCTACATCAATTTCAATTTCTGCTTTCAGTATATTCCCTTAGTTCTCCCTATTTGTTGGAAGATATAGGTATTGCGACTTCAATTTTATGCTACCACACAGAGTCTAATTTTAGATGAATTAAACTTCCGTAATGTGATAATCACAAAGTTTTAAGTATAGCTTTGCACGTACCTTTGCAGAAAATAAAAAGAAAATGTCCGAAAGTAAGGTAGTGGTAATATATTTGCGTTAAATAATTAAACTACTACAGTTTTTATAATTGAGTGATAAACGATTGAGACCAGACTACGTGTCAATCATTGTAAAGTCCAGATGGAAGGTCATTACATATACAGGCTAAAAATAAGCGGTTGAAGTAGAGAATCTTGAGGGATTCCTTTTACAATAGATTGAAATTGCGAATTAGATAAACGACCGAAGATGAGTCAGACAGGGTCAGCACGGTTGAATTATCTGCATCAAAGGCACCAGGTATATCAGGTTTGACTTTCAGCAGCTGTTATTTGGGCGGAAATTTAATTTGATTGTGAGGGCATTAGCAGCATACCAAATATATATAACTGGTCTAGGATTTCACAGCTGATAGATTCTTCGAGTATTACGCTTAAGAGAGAAAGGATACTAATAAATTGTAAATCATGTATACTTTTTAGAGTCGGTACTGGGGCTATAGGCAAAACAGATACAAGTTTCCAGCTAGACATGATTTCGATACGGTTAGGTATGAATTGCAAATCTAAATACATATGTGATAGGTCCCAGAGTAACATATCGGAGATTGAAAGAGTTACATATAGATTATACAATACGGGAATAAGGCTTCGAAAGCTCTAATTTCGTTCGAAATTCATGGGTAAGCCACAGTTGTTTACTGTATAGCACAGCCGAGACGGGCATATCTAAAAGTATTTTATTAAGGATAGCTCTCATCTCCTTAACAAAAGCGGATGGATGGATAAAATTTCACGGTAAGGTATAAAACTAAGCTTTAAGGCTAAATAATGTTGGTCTTTTATAATCGCAGAATCAGCATCAAAATACTTATGGTTAGTGAAAGATGGGCGCGAAAACATAACCCTGCATGAACATGACGAACGTCAGGAAGATTTGATTTTAATGACGCCCAAAAGAAGGTGCGAGTTGACTGGCGCAAGAATGCGCTCAAGAAAATCAACCAAATCCCATTAAAAGGTATTGTTACAGGTGAATGAACTTGGATTTACTGCTTTGAGCTAAAAAGCAAGCGACAATCAGACTGCAGTGTGTATTCTCAAGCAAAAGGGGTGCGCTCTTCTCCATCGCGACAATGTACCATCATCACAAATCCCATCTGGGAGAATATGGAATTCTTATAACCATTTTAAGAGTGGAATTTTTAATTCATCAGCCTTACAGTCCATAGAGGATAAAGTGTGTGGACTGACATCTAATAGCTCTCTATCTTGATATCACCTAAACAAGATGGGCTTAGCTGAGATTTCATTCTATCGATTTTGTCAGGATGCTCATGAAACTTCAGAGCACCTACTCTGCAACTGCGAAGGATTAGCCAGTCGGAAATTACTCCACCTCGAACATGTTTTTCCTCCACCAAACTATGAGTGGAATCTCAATGCTAAAATGGCTGTGAACTTATTCACAGTCTATAAGCCTAGAAAGGCAGGGAACTCGCACTAGATCTTTCAAGTCGCAGTAAATGCGAAGCTAGCGTCTACACACTTCTCCACGAATATAAATGTAACTCCTCTGTAGCTGTAATGGAAGCCTGAGAAAATCTTTTTTTTTTGAGAGGATTAAGGTATATTGGGCTTAATACTTTCAAGATTACAAGATTGATTCAAGAGTATGCAAAACTGTGTATAGATCATACAGGCGAAGAATTTGAAAAAGTAAAAATGATATTTTTCAGCATCATATTTTCGGATGCCATTACAATTTCACCAACCAAAGTGATTACTATTATTACTGTTGAAGATAAAATATAGTTTTTCCTGCTACTGCACCAAAAATCAACCTCACAGGATTTTGAATTTTTACTTCCTTGCGTCCCTATCCCTACCGCAAGCTAAGCAGGGTTCCAAATAAATTATCAGACTCTATAACAAGATGGAATCTGTTTTTTTTTCTATTTTTTTTAAATTTCTATCGCTGATTGCTAGAATATTATTCTAACGAATTCCCCGAGGGGTTACAGTTCTCAAAAAAAAAAAAATAGGCTCTATTAAAAATATTTTCTGCTAATTAACTTGTCGAAACAAAAAAACCGTTTCTCGATTGGATGTATTGTCATCAAGTTAGTTACGATGGCCCAATTTCCGAAAAATGTAGTATTATTATTATTTGGGAAGGGGGGGGGGGGGGGCGGATGCAGACAGAGTTCCCGCCTATCATTAGTCACCACGACCTATAAGATCTTTTGTGACAATACCCCTAAATGCCCAAAATTAAGGTCTTTTATAAAGCCTATGACGTTCTTGGGGGCCCATTTTTGAGACATCTTGTGGCAGTGAGAATGCCTTTTCTAGATGACTTTGCTTTATTCGACACAGAGCTTCACAGTCACACAGGACGTGTTCAGCAGTTTCATCGTCTTCCATACAGAAGCGACCTTACCCATCATTTTAAGATGATATCTAAGTGTGCAGTGCCCAGTATATAGGCCCGTTATAAGCCTTAATTCCTTCCTGCTGAGTGTGTTGAATACTTTTCTCCTCTATTGCAAATACTTTACAAACTTCTTCGCTTGTCTCAGGCCTGGTATATTTTCTCAGTGTGCCTTTTTAATTCTGTCCTCCCAAAGCCTGATCTGACCTGAGAGGTGTTTTTTGGGTGTCCAAAGACTGGCTCTGGGCCAATAAACGGAGATATTCTGTCTCCTTCCTTTGCGAATTGGGGTGCACTATCGTTGCCTTTAATGCCTTTATGTCCTGGCACCAAAATCAGCGTCACCTTGTTTGCTTCGTCCAGTTACCTCAAGACAGTAAGACAATCCCAAACCAGCTTAGACTCAAAGGTAATCAAGTTAAATGCTTTAAGTGCTGCTTGGCTGTTATATTTTATTTTAGTTCCACGCATATTCTTGTGAATTATTTCGAGAGCGCAGCTCTATAGCGTGTATTTCCGCCTAAAAAATGGTTGGTGAGACCCCAGTGCCTTTGCGAGATGTCATTTCAGTCCGTATATGTCCACACCTGCGCTACCTGCCATTTTGAACCCACTCGTGTACCATTTAAGAGATCATTTTTCAAAGGGTAGGTCCCCAGTGTGCCGTCCCCTCAGATCACCTTAAATGGTGTTTTAAATTTATGGCATTTATGGCGTTTCGGCATAACGTCGGTTCCTCTAGGAATTCTTGGAGGAATTTCAGGTGGTCAACCAAGTTGTTTGTGCTCAGGATATTTACCCTCTGCAATCTAATTGCACTGAGGATGGCCTCCTTCCTAACATTCATATGTAAAGAGAGTAGATGCAGCAGTTGGGCAGGTAGACATGCAATCCGTTGTAGTTCTTGTAAACATACTTGAGCTATTTTTTGTTTTGTTTTTGGCCATCAAACGAGTGAAGCGTATGTGACGTATGTGACCCCAAGTTCTGCCAAAAATCCAATGGCATATTCATGTTGCCACCCTGGCCCTCTCCAGTACTTTTTTTTAAATGGAAGTTCCAGGTTAGTCTGTTATCTAGCTAGGGTAATGCATAGATACTTGACCTTCTTCGAGAATTTCACTACTGTTCCCTCAAGGGATGGTGCTTGTAAATGAAGCTTTCTTTTTCTCGTAAAAGGAACAATTATTATTGTCTTGCCGCAGGATTGGCTCGAGGTCCCATTGTTTGGCACTAGTCGCGAACTATGTTTAGGGCATTCTGTATTTGAAAAACAAAAATCTAGTAAAATAAAACGTAGATCGATAGTGCATAAAGGTAGTTTAAAAAAATAAAATTAAATTGAAGCTGCCGCCATTTTGAATTTTCATAATTTTCTTAACGGTTTAAGGTTAGTTCCACAATTTCAAGTTTTTAGCATAAGCAATTGCATGTTGACTTTCAGATATATGTACATACATACATATATATCACATAGCTTTGCCGTTTATAATATCCATAAGTATGTGTATAAAGCAATTTTATAATTTTTTTAACGTTTGAATGCAAACTTTCAAACAAAAAGTGTTTTGTGATATGAAAAAGTTATTTTTAGTTTGAATGTAGAGACACACGATAAAATTTGCAGCTCTTGTCTGTACGTATGTACCTACGTTCAAAATCTCATAATATCTCTTGCTCCTGTTGAATTATTAATTTTATCCAGAGAATCTTTTATACCTGCCGCCGCCACTTTAATGACGTTAGTAGTGGATAAACATTGTATGGAAATGTGTCAGAAGTCAGACCAACCCGATAATAAGCTGTTCACACCTTAATGAATGAGTCCGTAAACACTCAGATCATCATAATGCAATATACACAAAGCAGTCGCAAAACGTTTGGCCTGAAGATTTTAGAATCTACTGTTTACATTACAGACTTTGTCTATATTTTTGGGGCAATGCAAACATGAATTGGCTCTTCGCCGTACATCGGTCGTACCGTGCCGGTGATTTTCATCAGTTTCAGCTTTATTGAATTTCTATGTGGGGGGAAATCTGAAAAAAAAAGCTTTTTTCGGATCTCCCCACATTCGTAAATCGGTTCGCCTCAAAGTGCTATATAAACTTGAGATAGTATGGTACAGATTTTAGCTTATATACGCGATCAGACTTAGTACGATTAGTTGCTATAGATACTAGTGCTGAGCTGATTTGAATTCGCAGGAGCAGCGGCAGCACAGTTAACCCACTATAGTGTTATTATAGGCAAAGTTAGTACAGTACAGTACCCCGCCGATTTGCATGTCATTGTATGTACATATGTATATAGTTTTGGATACTGCTGTGGTGGTGTTATATAGTTATCATACAAGTTTCTCTTTCCGTTAATGGTCATGTGCATTGCGTATAGAGGCCCAAACCAAACTTGAATTTTCGACTCCGAGCTTCAGCAGCACAACACCACACCGTGTCTCCACAACGACTTAATATACTTAATTGATTCACCACTTCTATACTCAAGCGACGGGCTAGAGAGCGATACTTGCGATTTTGCAGATATGTATATTTTGCAGTCGGAACTGTCATGCCAGTTCTCGGAGCGCACGAAATCTTTCAAGACGGCTACCTTACTTTATTCCTGATCGCTCACATAAAATAGCGCTATTGTTTTCTGATAATTATACTATTATTGTTGTTGTTCTTCTTCTTCTTCTTCCTATTTTTTTTCTTGTTGTCATTGTTTTGTTTGAGGTGTGTGCTTTTGTTTTGCATTTTGGATCAATCACTTTGTGCATCTTGTTACTGTCGTGTACCATCGTGGTTTTCGTTCCAGTGTGTGATTTATAGTACCCACTATCACCCTACCTACCTCTATCTCATTTTGTGTTGTTTTTGTTTTTCATAGCACCGGGTAATTAGTAAGTTTATCTCAAAGATATTTCTTTAAAAAAAAAAAAAAGGCAAAATTAACGTTAGGTTAACACTACCGTCCGTGCATTTTGAAATCGTCGTCAACTCGTTTTAATCACGGAATAAGTAATGAGGTCACCTCACTATTCATTTCGGTTCAAGTGCTGCGATTCTATGCATCCCCTTATCGGTTATGGTTCAGTGTTTGTGAATTCAATATGAAATTATAATTAGAGATTTTGTTTTTTTAATTGCTGTGATTTGAATATCGCGTGTACCTATCTATTTGTCACTATAATATGTTAGATACATTGGAAGTTAAGAAAAGTTAAAAAAAAAAAAAAAAACAAAATTATACTGTGTGGTTTCTTGTCACTTATGATGATTACGAATTTATATAGATGAACATCAAGTCTTCATGTATGAATCCAAGTAGCTTTTCTCTTTCTTTTCTATTGCACTCACTAGTCACTACTACGAGATAGCTTATATTCTGTGGATTGTTTTTATATATCTATCATAAGAAAAAACAAAAAAAAAAACGGTAAGTTTTATTCATATAAAAACATTGATATTTTGCGTTCTTAAAATTTTTGCATATAAGAAAACGCTAATGAGAGCCCCTCTTAATTACTATGCCTGTGCCCCTAGCCGTGGTGTGTTATTTTTTACTTACTACAGTAGCTTGATTGAAGTATAGGCATTATACATATATACATATGTACATACATATATAAACCGATTAGCGCGAAATGTCCTTGATGGCATTGCGTGGGTATTTCGGAGTATATTTAAGAAACTCTGAGGAAGATAATGTCTCGATGTAAATTGCTAACGTTTTTTTTTCCCCCGACCATCTACAAACAATTTGTCTTACATTTTGTTAGCTTTCAGCTACTCCCACAATGAGCTTCTTGGGTTTATATTCTGAAATGGGAGCGGTTAGAAAATTGCTTAAGAGTTAATCGCTTATGAATTCATAAAAATATAAAATTTTTTTCGATTGTATTAATTGATTTTATATTTAATTATAATCAATCTCTGAATGGTCATTATTTTTTTTTTTGTATATTTTTAAATGAAGAATTAAGAATTTCTCTATAGTAATTATTTATTTATCTAAAAGAAAAAAAAATCTGTAATTACATAAAAAATTTTCATTGCCGGAAATTATTACCTTGTGAGAAATAAATAGAAAAAAAAAAAATTATAGTTTTTATACATAACCTACTCAGATGTATTTATTGTGGATTGCAAGTTTATAGTTCAATACCTAATAATGATTTAGTTTAGTTTACAGTTCTTATATTGGCTAATTGGGTTCAATCACAGACAACATAATATGTATAATTTATTGTACTCATTGTTTGTTTGTGTCTCAATAATTCTAAATAGGCTTTAGGTAAAAAAAAAACGAGTTAAAGAAGTTGGAGTTTATTTGCAACGATCTACAATTTATGTATGATTCCAAGAAAGAAGAAAAAAAATACAGATCATAATTATTTTCTTCTATGATGATAATCCTTCCCTTACGGGCCCGATATAATATAGTCAGTACCTCGTCTTCTTAATTATTTTTTAGTGTAAGACGCAAAATGTAGATCCCCAACAGATTTTGTTTCATGTACTCGAACTTGAATACATATACACGTGTAGTGTTGCTAAGGTTCGTGTACACGAATCCTAAAATCGGTCTCTCACATCACAAAATAATAAAGGATCTGTAACTGATCCCTGTGGAACTTGTTCCGAAATTGCGTAATAGCATAGATGACACAAGAAGAGGAATGGGACTGTGAATTGTGTCATAAACAAAAGTTGGTGTTCGAGAATGAGTACTGGAACAGTCTTCTTAAATTTTTTGCATTTATTTCTGTCTGCAAAATTGAAAAATTTCAGATTTTCTCACTTGAGAGATTCACTTCAAATTGAATTTTCTTTTCATTACTATGATTATTTTCGAATCCCTTTATAAACTTTTTTTTCCATAAACTTATATGTACTAGGGGTAGTAAGTATTATTTTAAATTGATATAAATTTATTTAGTGTTATATGTAAATTTTTTGTTTTTTTTTCTTGCTGTTAACGTCGATGTGGATAACCTATCTGCCCTCATTTTTCGCTTCTGTTCAACCAAGGTTGGAATTAAGGCAGATATTCATCCTGATAAGAAGAAATCGCCTCGTCGTTATAGGTACCGAATTTTTTCTCGTTAATTGAGTCTTTCCAATTTTTGAATAATCTTGTGATCATTATTTAAGCTTTTTCGAAGTAATTTGTTTCTCTCTCTCTTCATTCACTCGCAGCGCAGCTTGTTCAAGAAATCTTACCTCTGAAAAATGTTCTAACCGATCTCTTGTTTCTGTTTTTCATTGGACTAAGTATTGCAAATTTTCTTTTTAGTATTACATTTGGCATTTTATTGATTTGCAATTCGATATGATGATCTGTGGTTCCTACATAAATCTCATGAACAGAGACATGTAGTTGAAATATTTCATGTACACGAGTACACGCTTTAAAACTTGAACGCTAGACTAAATCGTTTCTGTGAACGAAGGGCATCAGTTTAGAAGGGAGAGAGAGACACTAAATTTCATATGACACACAGGGCCAAGATTGTTTTAAAACGAAAATTGTGAGGCCAAGTGCTAATTGTTTCTTGATTGTGTCAGGATGCCTTAATTGTGTCTGCAGCTAGTAATCTCTAAAAAAAAAAATGATTCGGATTCTATTTAAATAGCAATATTATCATAATTTTATTAAGTAATACCCTAGACAGACGGGCACAAACGTAATTAAATTTTTCCCAAAAATTTAATTACCCAAGATCTTGTTAACAAAATTGACATTCCCGCCAATTTTTATATGTAATTGACAGCACATTTTTAATAATAAAACTAAAATCCAAAGGCAAAGTGAGTTTTGAAAATTCGATTTACGGACGAATGATCAGTCGTCTTACCCGTCTGTCTGGGTATAAACTATATTTTTTATTACATATATTGCAGTAAAACTCTGGTTGTAAAAATATTTATTTAGGACAAGAAGAGAAACTGCCAAAAGTTCAAGATAGTTGTTACTATTTACTATACACGTCCGATATTAGTTTATGGCTTGCAGTTTTTGAAATTTTTCAAAAAGTATGAAAACAGAGATACGAGCTCATATGTTCCTTATGACGTCACTTTTATTAAACTTAATAATAAATCAGTTCGAAAATCTCCTTGATTTAAGATAACATCTGTTAAATGTTGTTCAAATGAAATATTTATGCCCCGAATATGTACACAACAGAAATGCAGTTATGCATTATGTAGGTGATGAAAATATTTATCTTTCTTTGCTGTTCGATTTGTAAAATTCAGTACAGCTAAGGTTGCCGTTAACTACACACAGCTTTTCAGATAAAATTTATTATTTTTACGATGAAATTTTAGATCCAGTTTAATGATTTTTATTGATTTTGTTTACATTTCACCATAAAATTCAGATCTCAAAGGAATGAATGATTTGGTGAATATACATACATACATAATTGAAAGATGTATAATGTATGAGCGTGGCAATTAATTGATGCTTTCTATTAACCCTTGCTTGCCACACATCCGCGGAGTAACACGCTTGCCACACTGGGGTGCCGGCCACCCCAGCCATAAAAACTGTAATAAAAAATTAACTATTGGATATTTTTCTTTGAAAATTGGTTTGAAACTTCTCAAAAGCTTACTTTAAAAGATCATATAGATTTTTATACTCGCAGTCTTAAATGTTGACAAATATTGATATAAAGCGATATCCTTCACGGTTAGGTACCTACTTAAAATTAAGAAAAAAAGGGCTGGGGTGTAATTCACCCCTAGGTGGCAAGCAAGGATTAATATAGTTTTTTTTCTCGCAGTAAAATAAATTAAATTCTTCTTGCGAATGGAATGAAAGTTAGCATTATTGGGTAACTTCTGACTGTACAAACTCCAAGAAATGTGTTAATTCCGTTATCATGAGCGTGACTCCTGAATCTTTCATTTTCATATATATGCTTCCTACTTTAGGTTAGGTTAGGTAAGAGGGGTGCCGCTAGAAGTGCCTAGGCTGTTTCTTTTAGACCTCCAAAGTGGTCTATTGTGCCCCTTGACTTCATGGGATAACCTTTAAAACCGCTCTAGATCCATCCTACTGCACGTAGGGATCTCAGGATACATCTGAACTCTGCTTTGCAGCTCCCTAGATTTGAAAAAAAAGTAGCTAGCTATTCTAATAGTCTACCTCTTCTATTAATCGGAGCGGGCACTCGCAAGGTACGTGTTGAATGGATTCGAATTCCTCCGAATCCTTTCAGCTCCTGCAGAATTGTTCGCCGCTATTCCCAGTTTTCTAGCATGGTCTCCTATGGCTCAGTGACCCATAATGACTCCTACTAGATTCCTGGTATTTGTTCTACTGCCATTAAGGAATTCTCTTGTCCTTTTCCTGTCATATCCAGGCCACAATTGTCTCGCAATACGGCCGGATTACCTGTTGATCCACCGGAGGCTTGCCTTTTGATATGCGCCCATAATGATATCTTTTAGAGCTCCGCTCGGAATTCTCATATAAGCTATCGCTGCGCAGCTATCCATTTCAGAGCCCTTTTTGGCTAACTTATCGACCATCTCGTTATCTGGGATATTCCTTTGGATAGGTACCTACCATATCGTCACTTTGTGCTGATAGTCAATTCCTCCCAGCTGGTCTTGCATAACTGGACCAATTTCGATTTAACCAGCACAGCATCCAGCGCCTTAATGGCTGCTTGGCTGTCAGTGTATATGCAGATGTGCCGTACCGATTCTTTGCGCATAGATAGCAATATTACGGCCTGATAAATCGCTGCAATGCTTGAGAGACACTATATTTGTTCGGCAGTCTATAATATTCGTGCCACTGGTGGTCTCTGGAGTACACTTCAGACCCTGTGCTCGCAATCGTCTTGAATCTATCCGTAAAGATAATGGCTTGCTTGTTATCTTGGTTACGTTGAAAATTTAAGGTGAAGCTCAACTGCGAGAGACCTCCAGAGACCAATTTTTTGGCCTCTGGGGAGCCAGAGATCCATGTATGCACTTCGGATATTCAACAAATCTCTGAAAACACCTAGTCTTTACAGACTTTTTTGATATCTGGTCTCCCGTCGTGGTGTACCTTAAAACAAACAAGTCTTTAGGTTCGGTCTCAGAAATTTGTTCATTTATCGTCTCCGGAGACTATTTGTGTGTTCTGGTCTGTTAAGTGTAGGTCTATTCGGAAAGGAAAAGGAATAAAGTGGTGTGAGTTTGTCAAATTGTTAGAAAGAAATTAATAAAAAAATTAATCAGTAATATAATAAATTTAGCGCAGAAAATTTGTTTCTCGTAAATAAAGTTCTGGTTATTTCTGAAAAAAAAAAATCGCAAATTTGTTTGTTATCCGTTTTCCCGTAAAACTTGTACACTAAGGAAATATTTTTTTTTAAGCTTTTTCACTTTTCGCATAACTTAAAAATATTAATGACTTTTAAGATAATTCTTTCTAACAATCTGTTGCTTGACAAAGATCTCTGGAGATCTCTAGAGACCAAACTTCAAATTTCGTGTATACAGTTCGGAGACGTGTCTCTAGAGACTTATTTTATTATGGTCTCCAGAGCCAAAAGTCTCTTGCCGTGTAAACATTTCGGAGATTTTAGTCTCTGTAAACCGGATACTGAAGACGAAAAGCCTCTCATAGTGTATCTTTAAGTTAGTTTTCGAGAAGTATAATTCAAGCTATTTTGAGCTATGTTTTGCGACTGCAGCTAAAAATTGTTATAGAAAGATTTGTTCATATGTAAACTGTCAGACTTATTGTCAAGTTAGCACAAGCTACGTAGTTCGATTGAAGAGTGACAGAGACGTGAAGCAAATTATAAGATATTTGATATTCAAAGTTATTTAATTGGAGTTACTATACATATGTACATATATGTATAAATCATTTTGACGTTTATTGATTCCGTTGAAAAAAAAAAAAAAACACGAAACTGACCCCAGCGAGTAGAAGTTTAATTGGGATTAATTTGCTTTGGTTCTGACATGCTCTCGATTTGTCTGGTGGTTTAAGAAGCAAAACCGAAAACACCCTAATCTAATTTGGAATATGAAAGCTGTGAGTTTGTGCGTTGCTTCATAAAAAAAAACTTTTAATTTTCAAGCATTTACATTTATCCTAGACTCGAATCTGCAACAGGTAATTTTTGTAACATCATCATTTTAAGTTGTCGATTTAAACCTTTAACAAACTTAATTAATTGGAATTTAATACGTTACGTGACGGAATATTCTCTATTTAGGATATAATTCATGTAATTGTTGTACTGTAATAACAATGTACAAACCAGGATTTTGCAGTGTAAGTTCACAAAATCTCACACTTTTCTTCCCATGATGCAATTACTAAAGGCCACCACCTTACTGGCTGCCCAAAGCCTGAAAATTTCGTGAAATTTATCTGTAATTACCGATTAAAGAAGTTAAATTACATTAATTAGATAAAGATAAATCTTAATGTGGCGGTTGCTAGTAGAGAGAGAGTTTTTTTCCTCTTATTTGGTGGACCTGGACATGTTGCAAATATCTCAAGGCTTCTGCCATAAATTTACTACTATTTTTATTAGAATTCAATTCCGTTTCGTAAGTAAATTTGTGTAAAATTGCGCCGCAATTTCTTGATTACACCATTATGTAAATTTACTTCTATAATAATATATGTATGTATGTAATAGGTAACAAAGCTAAAAAATTAACTTCGACACGAAAATCTATAAATACGTACCTTATTCGCAAATTGTGAGCCGACAGGGAATACTTATTGCTCTGCGAGATACCTTTCATTAGATTCCTTATAGATGAGCACTTTAAATTCTTATTTCAGACATGCATAACTTATGTATGTACATATGTACATAAATAATATAAACACGAAATGCTTATCCACCCGGCTTTTTGTTAACGAATATGCTAAATGCTCCTTTCAAAGCTAAGCCCTAGTACATGGCTTGCATAAAAAAATTCCATACAAATTTCCACGCGCAATTTTCATCTTGTAGTACGCAGTTTACATTGAAAAAAGTGGAAAATCATAATTGGAAGTCGAAAGTGTCCATTACAATTTCAATAGATTTTCAATTTGATATTATAATAACTCGAGAAAACAATGTTTATATTTTGCATACAATTTCGACATTATGCTGCAGTTTAGGTTAAGCCTAGGTCAGGATATCTGCGGAAAAGATATTTTTTTTTATAAAAATTCACAGATCAGACTTGATTAGCAGCAATTAGATATTAACGTAGTAAATATTTTCAGAATTTATTTGTGTAAATTAAATTTTTTCGGAATATTAAATAAAATTTGAAAAAACTATAGGAAAAAGAATAAAAATTCTTCTTCTTTAATTAAAAGTTTTCAAGTCAAAAGTAATATGTAAGCGATAAACAAGTAGAAACATGTCTTAAAATCACACAAAAATGATCCTGGAGATATATACAAAAACAAATTCCTTTATAAAATTAATTACTCAGTCAATTATGTAGTTAGGTGTAATTTAAATCTCATTATAGTAATTGTAATTTGTACAATTACAATTATTTGTATATATTTGTAATTAATGATACAATACATTTTGAAAATTTAAATCATTTTAGTTAGGTATTTGTCGTAATAAAGAAGATGAAATCATAATACTCGAGCTTACATAGTTTTATTACAAAATCGTTAATGTAATTTCATTTATACGAAGCATCTCTTGCATTATTAATTTTTTATTATTATTTATTTCGGAATGAAAAATAAAAATTAAATATTGAGCATTTTTAGTATTATATCAATAAGGGAGGTTTGAGTGCAGACCGATCTTATAACATTACCTCCGAATTATACCTGTGTCCTTGATGAATTTATTTAACAATAGAAAAAAATAATTAATTACTGACAAAAATCACTTTTTCCTACTTTTCAATAATGAGATTAATGAATTGAAAATAATTTGGGTTTACCAATACAATTATGTAGATATGTATACCTGTGAGTTTTTCATAGTAAAATACAAAATTTGTAATTGTAATAGAAATTGTTTGTTATTGTTTTGCCAAAGTCTAGTCTATAGTCAAAGGCATAGCACTGTATTATTGTTGTTGGCCGATGTCACTGTGCCAAAAAGCAACCAGAATCTGAATTTCGTTAAATCTGGATAACTATTTTCATTTCATTCTAAATTTGTACACTTTCCTTCTTGAAAAAGCTCTATAATTTATGTATAATGTAAAAAAAAAAAAATAATTAACAGACTTAAACTGTAAACAGTCTCTATACAATTTTTCACTCAAGATCTACTGTACTCAAAGTTGAAGACCTCTCAACATTTTCATTTCACGCGAAAAGCGTATAGGGTTAAATGTCAAACACAAAATTGAGTGAATGAATTGGAACAGCTTAACTTGGTGGTTGTTAAATTTATACCAGCTGAGCTGTAATAACTTATGATGTCAGTAGAGTGTTATAACAAGATAAAGACGAGAAATTGGATTGGAATTTAACCTTTATTTTATAAAATTGTCCAGCGAGTTAGACGTGAATTCTTCACAAATGGATTAATCTGAACGGTGCCTGCTGCCTTCTGATATTTTTATTTTATTACACATTAATTATTGATCCTGAAAGTAGGTACACATTCAGTCCAATGAAAAATATAAAGAACTTAGAAAATCGAAGAGCAAAATGTAGGCTAATTACATACTCAAATGCTAATAATTTCTGCTTAGCAACATTTCACCAAAATCAAATAATTTATGAGTACAAAATCGTCTTGCATTTTACCAATAAAATTTAATGGCTTGGATGGAAGCTTACTTTTTCAGTTTAGAAAAAAAAAATATGTATAAGTAACTTACTTACTTTCGTATGTTCTTGCAGCTTGCAGCAGCGAACTATTTATTTCAGTCAAATTTATTAATAGACGCGGAAAATCTATTGCAATAGATTTTGCCTACATCTTAAAGCGTTTGTGGCAGAAGTAGAGTAAAATTTACGAAATACATATTACGCGATGATGGCGGTGGTATTCGAAATTATGTTGGCTGGTTATTTACTGCATCATTTATACATACATACATATCTTGCCGATGCAGTGGAGGAGTTCTATAGAAATTGATATAAATATTGTGAAATGTTTTTCAAAAAAAAAAAAAAAAAAAATCATTATATGAAAATGTGTCCAAGTTTTTGTTATTAAGAATGGTTTCGTTTCATTCAAATTCTACTTATTTTGTCTTCTTATAGAATACCGTTTTTATGATAATATACAATTGTGATGGATAATTTTAATACCCAAGATATGTATGATATGCTGCGTGAAATTTTGAAATTTTGTTTTAATTAAATGTCAATGACGTGTACAAAAAAGAAGATAAATCCATATTTCTTATTTCCTTAACAAAAGTTATAATTTATTTTTGTAGAGTATTTTTACTAATTTTCTCCAGTTGATTTTGTATTTTCATTTACCTACTAATAGCTTTTTAATAGCTATTCTTCGAAACTACAAATACAGCTTACAATTCTTGAAATACATATTCGTTTTTAGTAAGGGGTTGTGAAATTCGAGATCTGGTTTCGAAAAATTCGAACCGAAAAAGTCATTTTTCACTCTATAGCAATTTCTATGTGGCAAAAGTCTAATTATATTTTATATATATTTTATATATTATTATTGAAATAACAGATCGGACCCTTCGTTTTCTGCTTTATATGTATCAATAAGAATATTTTTCCACAAAGGAGTCTTTTTCCATTAAATAGTAAAACAGCGGGTGAGTTAATACCAAAACCTCAAAAAAGATTAATGTGACTTAGGAGGTTTCATAGTAGAATACAAACTGTGAATGTTATTCAAATATGTCTGAAATAATTAAAAAATTATAGTTTAAAAAACAAAAAACATGAAAATATTTTACGTTATTGGGTAAAATGTAATTTTTCTAATTTTTCGAGCGGAACTTCGGCTTAATATTTTCCAAATTGTTTGTATAATTTTTTTTTTTTTTTAAAGTCCGCCAAATCTTTTCTTATAATGCCCTGGGCACACAGGGCTGTTAATGAAGAAATAACTAACGAATCATTAGTCCATAATGATTCATCATAAACTGCAGGCACACAGCCATTTCTTTAATTAAGTTTTACAGTCAGACTGGTTTTGATAAACTTATGACATTAAAGAAGCCATATGGATCGAGTTAACGCGATAAACTTTGTTTTTATTTATTTTATTTTCAATTTACAAAATGAGAAAAACTACAACATTTATATTATATGCCAAATCTAGCACATTTTTCCTTATTATAGCTATAATGAGGGAAAGAAACACTTCATTAGGGTACTTCATTATGATCTGATTTTAATGAATAATTAGTGCTAATGATTCATTAGATCGTGCTGTGTGTCTAGAATAATTAGTGCTAATGATTCATTAGATCGTGCTGTGTGTCTAGGGTATTACATTCAGTGTTGGGCAAAATGCAATCTGATTGATGATTAATGATTACGATTACAATCTGTAATCTGTAATCATGATTGCGATTACAATCTGTAATCTGTAATCATGATTGCGATTACAATCTGTAATCTGTAATCATGATTACAGATTGATAATATTAATCAGAAAAGTAATCATTTATGGCGATTAATGATTGATCAATCGTAACCGTAATCATGAATACATAATTACATTTTCTGATTACAAATTTGCAAAAGGTTTAAAATTGTAGTTAAAAGAAAACAAACAAATTATTGTATTTCTATCCCGAAGAGAAAATTTGATTTACGGTTTCTTTATTAGAGTTAGATACTTCTTCATGATATCAAAAACAATACTGTACCGTTTTGTTAGGTAGTAGTTAGTAAATCTAATCTGTCATCCTCACTCTTCCTGTTATGTCAGTAATATTTAACCATTGTAGCGTTTCGAGCATGCTTCAAACTGGTGTACAATATGCTGCATTTCAGAATAACTCGCATTACCTTATTCTACAACAGCTGCATTCTGCCCTTGAATTCATTCGAACTAGCATATAACAATGTGGAGTAATATGAAAAGTCTAGCAAAATCAAAGCGTTAAAAGGCATTATTGCATTTTCCATGCTCAACGACTTTCTTATACGCCCCAGAAATCTAATCTTTTTTCACATGTTATCAAGATCCTCGAATTTAAGCTGATGATCAGATATGTGTGAGTCTCTATCAATAGAAGCACTTACATTCTTTACACTGACTTCAATTAATACATAATTCAACAGTGTCTTGGAGTTTTCTACAATAAAAATTCTTACGATCACAGATTGTTTGTTTTCTTAGAATTAAATTTTAAAATCTCTTGAAAAGTTTCATTTGTAATAAAAAAAAATGTAATAATGTAATCATGATTACGGTTACATTTTCCTAAGATTACTCGATGTAATCATGATTAATGATTGATGGGTAATCATGATTGATGTAATCATGATTATTAATCTGATTGCAAATGTAGTTGATTACGCCCAACACTGATTACATTCCTACTTCATATCGTATACAAATTGTTTCCAAATTGAAAAATGTCAAATGAACGGAAAATTAGTTTAACATATTCAACTTTCAGCCGGAGATATAAGATAAGGATTTTCCCAGAATTTTACTAGGAAATGATAAAATGGAGAAAATTTTCAGTAAACTTTTGAAAAATTCTTTCGAACCACGAATAGATTCACTCAAATTCAGACGATTCGACAGTTTCAGTCACTATAGTGATTTAGTTAGCTATGGAAGAATGCGCCAATACCTGCATTATAAAGGTGAAAACCCAATGAACACTGCAGTCGTCACGCTGCTTTCACAGTTCTCCGCTTTTTTCGCGGCAGACGCGTGTAGGATTTGAGGAAGACCAAATGAACGCATCCTGTCATTTTGACAGTTCGTATTCTGGAGATTTGTTTATAAAAAGAAATAGTGATAGAAAAGCTTGAGTTGTTAATTAAAAGTGAAATAATGGATATTTCAGAGTTTTTAAATATGGCAGTGTTTGTGTTTGCAGCTTACGAAGCATATAAACAGTTTAAAAAATCAAAAGAAAAGGTAGACGACGATTTGGGGTTAGGGAATTGTGTGCCGATCGAAGGGTAAATGGATTCTTTGAACGATCGTTCCATAATTTAAAGGAAAGGGATATAGAACAGTTAAGAATTAAGAGACATATTATGCCGATATTTGTTTGAGAACAAAATACGATATTTTTGTTATTAATATTTTTTATGTATATCTTTTTTATAAAAGTCTAAATAAGTACATTAACTTACTGACTAAATAAATTTTGAAATGTAAAACTATGTTCGCAAAAATACTACCGTAGGCAAATAAAGTACATGTATACAATCTATCTGTGGTACTCCTCTCTAGTTTTTTTTTAATTCCACTACTTTTGAATGTAATTTTGGTTAAAATTTCCATTTTTAGGTCGTCCTGTACATCTTCAGGAAGTTTATTTAATTTTGAGTCCAATATTTAGAAGAATCCTTCATGGTTCCGGGTACGTCATTTTGAAACCGCTTCTCCACAATATCTTCTAGTTTTCCCAAGAAAGATGAAAAACGCTCTTCTCCATCGTCTGCTTTCCTTTTTCTTCTGGACATTCCCGATATTGGGGGAGCTCTGTTGGGAAATGGCATAGGCGATTGGGAGGATTTTCCAAAGGCAATGCAAATTCTTCTAATTCAGTCGATGAATCTTGCATCATATAAGATGAATCATATTCCAGATCTAGAACGTCATCCTCGCCGAGTAACCCGACCGGTGGATCAGAATTCACTCTTTACAGTTTCAATATTGTCTATATTCACTCTATATTGATTTTATTGTTTATTTTGTTGTTATTTCTTATAAACAAATGGTTTTTAGTTTGATTTAATTTGATTTTAGAAGTGAAACAAATGGCTCAACCATCATTATCCTCTCGGATAGTGAAGTCACTCTCAAGGCGTTAATGTCCTACACTATTAAGTCAAGGATAGTCTAGGTGTGTCTGAAAACCCTAAAAAAATTTATTAAGGAGAAACAGAGATATCCTCATGTGGGTACCTGGACATAAAGGCAATGAAATTATTGACGGCCTAGCCAAAAGAAAAGCGGAAACTCCCTTTTTCGACCAGAACCATTTTGTGGCCTTTCAAAGTGTTACCTTTATTGGGAAAGGCTACAAGAACTTCGTCAGGTAAAAAATTTTATCGACCCCTTTTGCAAAAAAACAAAAGAATTCCTACTCCTTAGGAGAAAAGAGCTTTAAATGTTTACAGACCACTGCTCCTTGCGGTATCACCAAAATAAGAAGGGCCTGCCTGAGACTTAATCCTGTCGCCTGTGTCAGGATGCTCATGAAACCTCGGAGCACCTGCTCTGAAATTGTGAATCATTGACCAGTCGGAGATTACTCCACCTCGAACATGTTTTTCCTCCACCAAACTACGTATGTAATCTCAATCCCGGAATGATTCTGGACAGTCCAAACTTAGAAAGAGTGTAAGTTGAACGGCAACTCACACACAATAGATGTTTCAGGTCGCCTGCACACCGTTCCACAAATCTAATCTAATAGTGATTTAGTCATAATATTTCAAATCCAAGTGGTATAGTGAGGTTAGATAAAATCAGTATAGTGATCATCGCTTAAATGTGCAAATAAAAATTTAATCGAATAATAATCGCCGGGTACCTTACGTATAGCGATGCGAGTATTTAATCGTAAAGACTTATAACGATTTGTAATTGTTTATATTTAAGTTCTATGATACTGGAATTTTGCTCGATGATGATAATGATGTTAACAAAATATAAAGATATCCATACGACAGATGACAACAATTTTCAAATCCAAATATATGTGGAAATGGAGTTGTACATACCATATAAAGGTTCAAGGATCCTGTCATCCCGATGAATTTACAATGGTGGAGAATCATTGGAAATTGGCTATCGCGATTCATTTGTTATATCCCAGCATTCAGCGTAACTATCGGAAGGTGCTTAGTTTGGCAAATGGAATTTTAGTAGAAAGAAGGAGCAATTTAAAAGACGAAAATTTGGATGCCATTTTATTTTTACATTCTGAACAAAAAAAGTAAAATTTAATTCTTTGTTCCTAATCCCATATTATATTACTAAAAGTTTCTAAATAAATATTTTGTTTTGATTCCTTGCCTTCACTTCAATAATCTTAAGTACGATGCCGGTTACTTATCATAACGATGGATGCCAATCGTCACACACGATTATGGTAGGTACTCACAACGATGCGTAGTTGTAATCATCAAACGGGTATTCATACCTGTTAGAACGATTCCATATTTACTCGTGCAGGTCTCTAGTACAACTAATAGGTACATAATTTTTTTCGATTGTCTAAATCCGTAATATTGTGACGTCTAATCTCATGATGAAAAAGATTCGAAAAAAATTTGATGTTATGTAGTCGATAATTTCGACAAAATTAGCTTATTGTATAAAGTATTCTGAAATTTTCTATAATTTTACTATGAAATACCATTTACAAAAAAATTATTTCTCAATAATTGATCAAACGATTTTTGTGGTTCTTTCTAAGCTTGTTCGAAGTTTTAAAGTCTCTGTTTTTTCTTCTTTCATTTATTGAGTATGTATGTTTATTTTCTTGTGTTACTTTTATTGTATTATTTAGTTTTAAGTAATTCTTTTAGCATGTAAACCCGCGTTTTTGTTATTTTTGAAGTTATTTATTTGGTGTTGTTAGTTGTTTAATTATTAGTCGTTAGTTTTAGTTTTTTTCTTTAAGATACAGTAGTTTATTTAGGATGTAGATTTTTACTATATGTCTTCTCTCTTCTCTCTTTCGATTAATGCCTCCATTCCTTTTTATTAATGTACTTACATATAAGTTATATTAACTTGTGTACATTCTATGAATAAATGCTAATTTGAATTTGAATTTGAAAATAAGAAATGCTTTATATTTTACTCTTTAGTGTTGGAGATCACCTATAGAGTTTTTTTTCTTATATTTTTATTATGAAGCCTTAAGACCTCATCTATCTAAGGACTGTTCCGGGAAAAAATCACACCACTTAAATTTTATATACTTATATATATCTAATATATTTACCCCACCTCTTTCTGTTGCGATTATTTTTTCTACAGGGTGATTCAGATCAAGATACCTTCAGGTATACCACGTGATTCCTTGAGGTAAGGTGATCAAAAAATTGTTCCGCATACCCCCCCTTAGAAACCTTCCTTTAGGAGTTGTGGCCAGTTGAAGATTTCGCTAATATTCGTGAGAATAAATGAGTATAAGTTTTGAACCACCACCATATAGATTTTGGTTATTGTTGGCTTATTAAATAGCCAAGAATGGCAGCTGTCGAAAAGTGTATTACTCTGCATTCTAATGCAGTGTGCCAGCGCAATCTAAACGGTATATTTTAAATCATAAGCATTATATAATATTTACAACTTTCAAAAATTTGCAGAAAATGTTTTATAAAAATGGAAAACATATAGTGACCGAAGGATTGATCCCTGTGATACCCCAAACAAATATTACGGGAGGATATTAAAAAGGACCTAACGTTTGATACTTCTTGTCTCATTTGATAGCAAGTTGTCTGTTTGCCTGTTTGTCTGTCTTTATTCGGACGATAACTCCGAGAGCTTGCTTATGAGATCTGAAATTTTCAACACTTATTTTTTATAAAAATTACAGATTATCTAAATTATAAGTTCGGCAATGAGGACAATGTGGTAAATTCTTCTTGGATTGCCATACAAAAACCATATTTCAAGTATATGTTGTATATTTTTGGAAATTGGTTGGGTTAATAATGCGTAGGTGTGGGAAGTTAAAATTTTTATTGCAGTATTTTTTTTTATAGAATGTGGATTAATCCAGAAAATCCTCTTGTGGCATTGCCATACAAAAATTAAAATTTTTAATATATGTATACAGGGTATTTCCTCCTAGGAAGTCAATAGAGCAGGATGTGATAGTACTCACCTTGGCAAATAAAAAATTGTATGGCAGGGTAGGGGCATATCAACCGTTTGGGAGTAACATTGTAATTAGGAAAAACTGCTAGTTTTTCACAAAACACCCTGTATTGTAAAAAGTACAGGACGCAGGGTCACAGTTAAGAGCTTATTATATGTAGAACTTCATGACCTTTCCAACGACCAGCCGTATTTCGCTGCTCTCAGGAGGTAAGAGGGTCTAAAATAAAAATTTCGGATTTTCGTAGCTTTTTTTCTTACTTTGACCTCTACTTTTTTTTGCAAAAAACATAACTTTTTTTTATAAAAACTGTAAACTGTAACATAACTTATTTAAGTCATACTGAAATTAGACAAATTTTTTTAAATTACGATTTTCAGCTACTGAGGGAACAACAAATTATCTTTAAAAATAGGTTTGAGGAGCTAATAACTCTTTAACGGCTACAGCTAGGACATAGAGTGTAATAGGTCAAATTAAAGAGGAAAGTTTACAGTTCTTATAAAAAAAGTTATGTTAATGATCTTTTTCCAAAAAAAAAAAAAAATAGTGGTCAAAATAAGAAAAAAAGGTAAGACAATTTTTTTTTCGACCGTCATCACTCTGAGTGAAGGGTACGGAGCTGGTTGGGCAGTCGTTCGAAAGGCCATGAAGGTCTGCATACAATGAGCCATACGCCTTCTACCTTTTAAGATACAGTGAGTTTTGTGAAAAACTAGCTTCTTTTCTTAATCATCCTGTAACTCCTAAACGGTTGATATGCCCTTCCCCCCGGCCGTACAATTTTTTGTTTGCCTAGGTGAGTAGGGTTGGGTGGGGTAAAAAGTACCGCGGGTAAGATGTGCTACTTTTAAGAATGTACATGCAAGGAATGCACTTGGTGTGGCGTAATTCTCGCCACATAGCCAGTTGCTGCCAGGCATTAGGTAGGAGCGCACATGCAATAGTGCTATTAATTTGGCAAAAAGTAAAAAAATATAGTGTCGGACATTTTAGTTTCTTGCTGAATGTGCTCATCATGGTTACGTAAAGTAAGAACCTTTATATTGCTATTATTTTTTTATGAGCACTCTGATACTACTTTAGGTTAGATTAGGTTAGAGTGGCGGCCATCGCGTGGACCTCTGCGATCAGCCTCACTTAGACCATTTGCGGCTCATTATGATACTGATACTACTTAAAACTATAAATGTTTTGTTGTCATTGTTTTCTATCTAAAAACATGTTCTTCGGGGTAAAAAGTGTCGCGGGGGTAAATATTAGGTATAAGGCGAACAACAAAGACTAAAGGTTATAGTTACCTATTTAAATATTAATAACAACCTGAATTGCAATCCGGCTACAAGATTTTTCCAAAAAGTTACTATAAAAACAACAGTTTAAAGTGATGCAAGTAAAATAAGGTTAGACTATCATATTAAATTAGAATGCTCGTCTGTGTTGAATATTTATGATTATTTTTGAAGTTATGAATAAATATCGATAACAACGTTATAGATTCCAATTTTTTATTCTTTCTTACCAGGTTGCTACAGGTGGAACTTGTTAAAGTACCGAACGACTTGCACACTTAAAATCAATTAATAACGTAAAATAATTAAATTTTTTAAATATATTATTATTTTTGTATTTGCACATAAAACCCTAAAGATTGTATGTTTAAATTATCACCGAAAAGTTTATGATAAATTGATGACAATTCAAAAAGTGGCACATCCAGCCCCAATCTACCTTATACTATCATATCCTGCTCTATTGACCTCCTAGGCGGAAATATATATTTATCTACTGAGAAAACAGTCGGCTCCAGACGTTTTGAATGTACCAGAATGTTCAGAATGTAAGAAAAATCTATGAAATAAATTTTGACTATGTAAAAACAATTTCAACACATTTTCAACCCAAAATTGGTCTTAGACCCTTTAATAATTTTTTTCAAAGTTGATCTGATGACATCCACCAGCCATATCATGTTTAGTAAGGTATATGTACACACCATTTCCGAATGCCTCAATATATCGTATATCGGGTAAGGTATACGGATACCATCTTAGTTAAGAACTGTTCCTACTACGCAGATGGGAGTAAGTGTATTCATTAACGTATATGAAAATAGAAAATCAGACTTCCGACAGCACTTGTTTTCTAAATTAGAATCCGTCATTGCTTTTATCGAATTTCTTTTATTCCTATTAAGCTGCGAATGTGAAATGAATTATAAAATGATTCAGTCGCGCGCTAGCTGTGCCGACGACTTTCTCACATTTACTTAGCTTTACGAGTTCAAGAGTTTATTTATTACTGTCTTTCTGTATCTATGTGCAAAGCGGATGCAAAACAGTTGATTCGAAAATAATTATTTTTCTTTATAACAGCAAAACATGAATTTCTTTTACGCTTAAGAAAAAGAACTTTCTGTTGTTGTTTTTGTATTTAAAAAACATAAAAATCTTTGTACAAAAACTTCTCAAGAACTCAGTGCCACAATTTGTGATCAATCGATTTTACTCGTTTTCTCGGGCTTTTTCCCCTTCTGCGTTTACGAGTGCGATTTAATTGAGCATTCCTTCCATGAACGAAGATTTTCACCAATGGCCTCGTAATAAATTCTTCGCTCAATTTGTGCACTTTTGTAGTGAATTTCTTTTGCTAGACAGAATGGACACTTAAGAAAAACGTAAGTTATTTACTAAAGCTAAGAGGGTATTTAGGGCAAAATAATTTTAACACTTTCACTCGTCGGCGGCAATAAGTATTATTGAAATGGAAAGTTGCAAATGTTGTGAATTCATGAAAATGTACGGCTTCAAAATGTCATGTATGTAGATGCTCAAGAATTATGGATAAGCTATAAATGGGTCGATTTATTATTGTAGTTGGGAATAAATTGAAATGTAAGAAAGATCTTGAGAAGATTCGAATATTAGATTTAATCATACCTATTACTGATGCTATATAGGATAAACAGAAAATGTATCGTGCAAAGTTTAAGATCAGTGCAGTGCATATGTACATATGCAGCCATTTTCTAAAACGAGGTCCCACAATTTTTGGCAGATACATATATTATGTCTGTTCGCGTACTTAGTTTTGGGACAAAGCAAGCATTGCAATGAATTTGCACGAACTTACACATTTCCCGTTCGTTTACTTTTTCGTGCACACAAAATTACACGAATTTTGCATACGTCACAGCTGCCCCTCTCGCACATGAATTTACCCGAAGTCTTTAGTTACTGCACCATTCTTGTAAGGAAAATTGACAGCTGTCATAGGAAAAGTGCATTTTTTTAATTTTCTGAAAAGTTTTTAAAGCGCAATCAAAATGTCGAATGAAGATAGTTTGACTATTCAATGCTGTCGTGGGACTTTGCAAGACTTCAACAAGTTCTTCTTCTTCTTGTTTTTCACGAAGTTGCATGAAAAGCGTTTGTTTACTTTTTCATGCATTTTACATTCTTCCCCCTCCACACGAGTAAGTTTCTACTCAAAAATTTTTTGCACGAGAAGTACGCGATCAGACCTATTATTGGGTCGTCAAGGGCGAAATTTGTGGAAAAATCATGCAATCAGATAGGAGTCGATCTGTTGACCAATCTAGGCTGTTTTTCTTTAAGTTTTTGCATTATTTCATCTAGTTGGTTGCAATATATTTCTGCTGTGATCGATGAGACAGGTTTCATAAAATCAAAATGGATCAAACCATCATCAGCTTCTTTTGATAAATATTGCGCTTTGGAGTGTGTTTTGGTGATTCATCCTTGTCCAATATTGGATCCATTTCTCACTTAGAAAATAGAAGGAACAGGAAGTGTTGATACGTATAAAATTCGTATACATGAGCGTGGCTTTTCATAAATACATTTGTCCAATTTCCCCTATTCAAAGACCCCAAACTTGAATAGGAGAAATTGGAGAAATGCATATTCAGCTGCCTACATTTGAAACAGCTGAGAGACACCATGGGTATCTGGCGCAGTAACAGCGACTAAGAGCACGACTAAAAGAGCATTTTCGGTGGAGGCAACCGCAGTATTTTCAACCATATATCTTATTGCTCCACTCTCTATGTTGATTCTACTACACGCCTGTACTGAGCTCTCACACAGCGGCGACAGATTCTAACACAACAAGAATTTGGCTACGCTAAATTTGGTTTATCACACTTCCTGTACTCTTTATATTCTAAGATTTCTCATCACAAGTGACAATTAGATTCAAAAAAGGGATCAGATTTGTGAAGAGAAAGCAACAGCAAGCAATCTTCCAAAAGCTTTTGTTTCTATTTTTCATTCAATTCATGTGGAAGTAGAACCCAGTCCAACTTTACTGATTTGAGCTAAATGAGTTAATATTGTTTATTTGCTAATACCAAACTTTAACGATAATTCATACGCATTCTGAGATAGGTCAGACTCAATGTAGTTCGTCATTAGTGACCTTTAACTCTGGCTGACCGCGTATCTCATTTGTGAGGTCAAGTTACTTGTACGAAATTTGACAAACCAATTTGATACTGTCTACTGCGTAGTAACACTAGAGCTAAATACATTATTAATGTTTCGCGCGGTCTGTGATGCCGTAGTTCCACTTAAGAACTCATACTTTATAATAGTGTGAGTTTCCTACCATTGCAATTTTAAAAAAAAGTTTTTAATATTTTTTACAGTTTACAATGATTTCTTTAAATAAGCAAGATATAAAAACAGAAAGGTAAAATATTAAGCCAATGTCAAATAGTAAGCTGTTAAAGTTGTCAATATTCTTACTACCAATTTCATTCTTGCCAATCCCATAGATAAGGCTTATAGCTTCAAAATACGAATATAAAAAAAAAGTCCAAGAAGCCCTTAAAGTAAAAAAAAAAAAATATTCGTTCGGTGCTGCTATATTGGAGTGGGGGTTGGAGTGTTTTTGGAGGAAACAAACAACATGGGTATGCTATTTTCGTATTCTATACATACTCTAAACGTTTCATCCAAATCGGTGATGGTCAAGTTCCAAGGTGATCGGCTCCGTGCAGAATGGCTCTATATAGAAATTTTACTTGTTCACGAGAGACTCGAACTTTGAAGATCTAATTTCTATTTTCGGTAGATATCTACCCTACCAGAGTGCGTCGTCCAAATCTCCGGTCAAGTTAACTTTTCATTCATAAAAAAGCCTCAAACAAACCCACATCCTCATACATGTGACGAAACTGTTCATATTACATTGATATAGGTGAATCTCTTCAACTGTGCCCCAATGGGCCATCTGATTCCAACCGTTTTTTTATTCGTCTGACTAAATAATATTATGTTTCCAGAGCTTAGCCGTCTGATTTTAGTGCTGGCGAGCCAATTACGCAATTAATCGTCCAGCTAACTTTTTCGTTTTCAGCGAAAATTTTACTTGTCAGGATCAAATTGTACATATTTTTTTAGTTTTGTCCACTACCCAATGAAAACATGGGATTTTCTCCCAAATGTGTTATAATATATATGTATATACAGGGTGTTTCCTTCATGGTGGTCAAAGAGTAGGAGGTGATATAGTACTTACCTAGACAAACAAAAAATTGTATGGCAGAAGCGAGGGGGTTATATCAAGAGTTTCAGAGTTACAGGGTGATTAAAAAAAAAACTAGTTTTTCACAAAACACCATGTATCTTAAAAAGTACAGTAAAGCTCATACGGTCATAGTTAAGAGCTCATTATATACTGAACTTTATGGCCTTTCCAATGACTGTTCAAACAGCCCCGTAGCCCTCCGCTCTGACGAGTTATGGGGGTCTGAACTAAAAATTTCTTAACTTTTTTTTTAATTTGACCTATATTTTTTTTTTTGCAAAAAGGTCGTTTACATAGCTTTTTTTATAAAAATTTGACCGTTAAAGATTAGCTCTTAACTTATTTTCACAGCTATTCTCAAACGTATTCTCAAAGATAATTTGTTGTTCCCTCAGTGACTGCAAACACGCCATTTAAAAAAAATATTATCTAATTTCGGTATAACCTGAATAAGTTATGAGCTAATAACTCTTTAACGGCTACAGATAACACATAGGGTGTATAGGTCAAATTAAAGAGGAGAGAAAAAAAAATTGTTATGTTAACGACCTTTGCAAAAAAATAGAGGTCAAAATAAAAGAATAGGTAAGAAAATCCGAAATTTTTAGTTTAGACCCCCATAACTCCTGAGAGGGGAGGATTACGGGGCTGGTTGAGCAGTCGTTAACTGTGACCGTACGCCCTGTACTTTTTAAAATACAGGGTGTTGTGTTAATTTTGTTTTTCTTAATCACCCTGTAACTTCGTAACTGTTGTAATTAGCGATTTCCTAAAAATTTTTTTAGTACTGAACTGAGTCAAAACTGTTCATAGCATCTGTTTCGATAAATTAATAATAATAAGTCAATTCTGTAATTAAGGGCATGACCATACGTGACACATGACACACAACATGGGTATAAGAAGTTAAAGACAGACGACAGGAGGGTTCACAGCTGATGTGTCTATACTAAACTAGGTGTTTTTGGGATTTTGGACGACACAAGAAAACACTAGAATGGGATGTTTAGTCCTTTAATTTTGTTTTTAAACTGCACCTTTATATGACTAGACTCAAGTGATGCTTGCCCTTAAAGATAACAAATAGAATGTTGATGTCCTTTCAATCGGAGAGTGACATCTTGAGGCTCTTGGCATCATCGTGATGGATTCTGCATTCCAGAACTCATTTGTTTGTATAGGTATCCCTATCCGTGCAAATGAGAGAATAATTTTGAGATATTTAACAGAATTCAATCAACTCTGATTGCATTACACTGAATACATCCAACATCCATGGCCTAGTCTCCAGAAGTTGTTGGAAAGAAAAAAATGCGTAGTAGGATTTGTAAATCTTGAATTGTGTGGTCGTGAGTCGAGCTCGACGTCTAAAATTATTGATTGTCAGACGTAAATTTATCAGAAATATCCAAAGGCTAAGATGTAGTGATAAGATCTTAGGTCCAGGAAATCATTAAAATCGTTCGAGTCAATGTTAGTAGGTTTATTCTCTTAATTCTAATACCTAGGTTAGGTTAGGTTATAATGGCGGCCATCGTGAAAGCATATACGATCAGCAACACATACATAGATGGCCCATTGTGATGTCAGCTTATTGGGACCCTACCTGGAAAAGATTGCGCAAATTTAGGTGGTGTGCTGAAGCCAGATACAAGAGTTAATGAACCTCGCCAGGCCTCCCAACTTTTTGTCTGTTAATTCCACCAATTCGTTCTAATACCTAATTCGTTATTTGGGTACGAAATTAAGGAATGTATAGATTTTACATTCTTTTGAAAAAGATGGAAAGAACTTTTTCGACATTTTGACAAGTATGGCTTTTCAATATTTTACAGCAAAACTTAAAGCATGATTTTAAAACTATTAGTGACCTTATTTTTCCAAAGCAAAATTTTTACACACATAATTCTGTCTACATAGATATGCTCTTTCTACTTTGGAATTACCAAAGGTAGCGTTAACTTGAAATATTTTCTAAAAATATCTCAACGAGATACTTGAAATTTTCGTACACGATTGAAGAGGAGCTTTCAAGTGGAGCTTACGATAAGAAATTCAGTTGAAAACTTTTCAAAGTACACAATGCACTTGCCATCACATAAATTCTCGTTTTTGTTTTATTTTATTAATAATTATCATTCACATCATGAAATAATTCGGAGTTTCTGTGAAGCTTCACAACATTAAGGACTACGTGTTTAGTGCCAAGATGCTAAATTTGAACAGAGCGCCATGCTTACACGTACTCTTTCCATACACTGCTGCATTTACGAAGAAGCATGTCGAGCTACACCGATATGCCGTAAAACGATACCTATATTCTGGTGTAAGTAAAATTTCACCTTATGGATGATTCACACACTAAATAGGTATAAGGTCTTTTAAAGAGGCACGGAATGTCCGTAATGCTTAGAAGGGCGGGTGGAGTGGTTAGCAGAACTTTTTGATCACATTGTTATGCACGAAATGTTACAAAAACCAGGTGGGATTTTAATTAACTTGCCCTACAATCATTGCTCTATTGTCAATATGATAATTTATTTAGTATCGCTCATATCACAGTTATAATATGTAAATACATACCCGATGTGGAAATAAATACGAAAATTTTTATTTAGAAGTCAAAAACTATACATCAGTCAGTGGCATTACTGTCACATGCTAGTTAATGTTATTATTAACACAACTATTTTGGAAAAAAGTAAAAGGATAACTTTCATACTGCTTAAGATGCGCTTTATATTCGAATTATATTAAAGAGTTCAAAATTTGATACTAGAAAATCTGCGCAAATTTAAATATAAAATTTCAATTTCAATTTATTTACAAGCTGGTAATGTACATAAGATTAGAATCTTATAAATTACATGTTAAATTATTAGGTTACAAAAAGAAAATACTATGATCCATATAAAAAATACGATCAAAAAAGAATATAATAAAAAATTGGAAAATCAGTTCAATAAGTAACTACATTAATCTTATATGAAAAAAAAGAAGATAAAACTAAATAGCAAAAGCAATCCCATGTAGTCTAATAGCTAATAAATAACAGAGCTAACAAAATTCTGAAAACTACCAAAATCACCCACACTCTGTACATTGTATGGCAAATTGTTCCAAACTCGCGCTATTTGTACAAAGTAAGAGCCCTCCTGAACTCACCCGTTATGTCGGGAAATCAAAATGTTACGCCGTAAGTAAAGTGTCTTACTTTGAGAGCTTACATTTTGCACACGGACGTAAATTTAAGTCCAAAAATAGAACAATCGGGTAACTCCTTCGTGGGGTTGCCAGACAAACATTTCATTTTTCACTATATTTGGACACTGCCCGAAAACGTGTCAACGTAGAAAGCTGAAATTTTGTACATGGCGTTTTCGTAAAAGTAACGCCACTACTCCATATAAAAATTTAGGTTTTTTACGTATACTGCGAAAACGATCAGTCCTAGACCATTTTATTATACTGAAAAGTTCTTGAGAATATTAAATCTTATGAAATTGGTTATAATCATTTTTACCGTTCGACTAACCGTTCTATGCGAAAAATCACTTTAACAATTAATTTACACAGATGTGTGACCATGACCATATGAAATTACATGCATTCTGCAAGGGAATCATAAAAATTGAACCAATTCTAGATTTTTTACCTGTTAAAATAGAAAACGTTAAATATTAAGATAATAACCCTTACGGAATGTAACGTTTATTTTGGAAAAAAAAATATGAATCATCCGTAAGTAAACCTCAATTTCGTACAGTTTTGTAAAGCTTTTTACGTCCATTTTGGGCCAGCCCTTGCTTGTCATACTCGGTACTCGAGCGCTAATATTACTCTCGGTTGGTCTGGTCAATCGTCACAAAATCTATGATCTTCTTGTATTACACGACTCATTTTCATTATTTGTCTGAATATTTTCCTCCAGGCGGGTTTTCCCTGGAATTTGCATTTATCTTGTTTCAGCTCGGCCAGCCTACATTATCACTGTCCTCAGTGATTGCCGTCTTTTATTTAACTCACTCTCTTTTCTCCTTATTTACGTAAAGCATTGCAACACACGTCGTTAAGCTTTTTTACTTTCAATTAAAATTTTCGTCTAACTACACAAAGTCGAAACCTTCAAGGAATGTCTTATCGACACTGAGTCTAAAGAAGTATGACATCATCATTTTATCCATCAACGGCACCCATAGCCAATAACCATATTTTGGCATTCAAATAGTACATTACTTACATGAGCATTGCAACACACGTCGTTAAGCTTTTTACTCTCAATTAAAATTTTCGTCGAACGACACACAGTCAAAATTTTCAAGGAATCATATATCGACCCTGAGTCCAAAGGAGTACGGTCAAAATTTCAGCAAATCTCTGTCCAACACTCAATTCGCGATGCGTGTGATTGAGCCGGTTTAAACCGTAGTCAGACAGACATCAGACTTTCACCTCAGGAATAGAATCGACGACACCTTGCCCGCGAGAATTAGAATGAACTTCCCTAGGCCTTTTATATATACGCTGTTTGGCCTAGAAGGGGTATAATTTACCCTACTAACAGGCCAACTGACACCGATACAAAACAATAAGTACTTTCAAACTTCTTCATCATTTATTTTCATCTTCATTTACAGCCACATTTACACGGTGTAAGCAAATGTCATGTCACCTATATATGGGTGCAAAAAGAAAAATTTTGTACACAAAAGTATTTCCGAAAACAAACCTTATAGTTCAGATAATTTCTCTTCATTCGGCTCGTCTTCTGAGCTTGAAGCATCGAATGTCATGTCTTCTAGCTGGCACCAGGTTTTTAATCGATCTGCTGCATGTATAGATTCGTATGGTTTCTGGGATATCCTCGTGGCTGGTGTACCTGATATCTACAACATATCTATCGTTTTGAAGAACAGTTTTGACTTGATAAGGTCCTTTATATCTGGGTTGGATTTTTTTCGACTCTCCAGTTGAGGTAGGCTCTTGTTTTACCAAAACTAAGCCTCCTTGTTGATGCAGTCGTGGTGCTCGGTGAATTGAATTAAACTTTTCGGCTTTTTCCCGTTGTTTTTCGTCCATTTTGCGCAATATTCTTTCTCTTAATTCATTCAACGGCATCTCTTCCTCCTCCTCTCTCTCCTTCTCAGATTTCCTGTAAAGCGATCACTAGCTTGGTTTGGAGTATATTTTTGGGTCGATGCTCATTAATATGTAGCTCCTGTAGTGTTTTCCCGGTTGTGGTCTGTTTCATGCTATTTAATACCTATTGAATTGCCGGAATCTTTCCGTCCCAATCTCGTCCTTGACTATTATGCATAGTTGTTGCTATGGCAGTCTTAACGGTTCTAAAATATCGTTCAATCTGCCCATTAGCTCGTGGAGTCCTCAGCAGTTTGAATATATTGTATGTCATTGCCATTACAATACTTGCGGAACTCGTGAGAGGTGTACGCCGTGCCTCTGTCTGTGCCGATACGAGTCGGAAATCCAAAATATTGTGACACTTCAACCAACATTTTAATTACACTCTCGTTGTTGTAGACCTCGTGGGTTTGAGAATAAGGAATTTAGTAAATGTATCTATCATTCCTATTAGATGCATATTCCTACTCGAACTCTTAGGGAATGGTCCTATATGGTCTATGTGAATTGTATAGAACGGAATTGGTAATTTTTCTGGTATGTGTATTTTAGAGTGGGGTATAAACTATCTAAACAACCATAATTCACTCATGGACAATACCAGACCCTTTATTACACTCATCTATCTACTATAAGAAAAAAATGTCTATGGTGGAAAATTTTACGAGATCAAGTATGACACAACAAAGGGGAATGCCCATTTTAGGTCCGACATCAACAGACATGATAGATGTTTTAAACGATGCATATTTTATTAAAAATGTTTATTTCAATTAAACGGGGATGGCTGGGGGGGGGGGGGTGTCAAAATGTACATTTTGTAAAATCTAGTACAGAATAGAAATTCCTTGGTCCTCAGAAGAAATTTGAGTACCCACACTCCTATACTCGGAGGCTTAAATAGCCATCCCCATACTCATTTTTGTAGTGTTCCCTCTTTTTTATTCGGTACTAGATTTTGCGCACCCTAGATCGACTCTAACTTGGTAGGGTTATGTCCGATCGGAAAACTGGTTTCACCGCACAGCTACAATTCCCAGAATTCCCAAATTGTGCTCGGCATACTTATAGGGGGGGAGGGTTGGAACTCCCGGCGGGTGGTTCCAATACAGCATGTTGCATATAAAATTAAAAGCCTCGCCGAGTACTCTATCCGGGGTGTACCTTTTTTCTGATTCAGAAAACTTTTTGCCACCGGAAAACCCATTTTAATGACTTGGATCACATACACCCCAGTTATTACATTTCGCATATATTTTTGCAGTTCTTTTTTCCATGGCCATTAGTTCTTTGTTGTACACATTTTTCTTATAGGGAGTCATTTCCACCACCGCACCAATTCCGCGCAATCATAAGAAGTAGAAAAATCCACTTTTTCACCCAAGAAAGTCACTAAAATTACATCCGATCGCTAAAGCTTTCCCCCGCTTAATTGAAACAAACATTGTTAATAAAATATATTTAGAGTATCATAATGCATCGTTTAAGACATCTTTCATGTCTGTTCATATCGGGCTGAAATTGTATGAAAAGTCGGCATTCCCCTTTGTATGATTTTCTTCAAGAAATCTACTTTAAGGCGCGACAGCTGACGTATTTGACCATAAATCGTAACATGTTTGATATTGTTATAAAGGATGAACAAGTGCTCAAGTTTGTTCCTACGATATCCTTGAAAGGACTTATTAGTATGTAAGACAAAAATCGTTTGGATCGTAAAAAATTAAAATTTTAAGCTTGTTGAATTAAATTGTATTTTTAAAATTTACTGACAAATAATTGTCATAAATTGCATTAGCTATGTGCACTCCGACATACATTTGGTATGTCCAATTTATCGGAGAGCTTCTAGTTCATATAAGTTCATATGACATAAGTAAATATATTTATGTACGAGTATATATGTATATACATAGTTTCTCTAATAATTTTCAATCATTCAAATCAATTATTCAAAAAAAAAAAAAACATTCTAATAATAGTTCACCTGCTGCACTACCTTTATTCTTCTATATAGCAGGAAAAAAACTGTTTTATTTATGCCAGTCACACCACAATAATTTTTTCTTTTTTACATACATATTATGTGAAACAAACTGCACAGGTTTTATGCCTCAAAAAGTCAATGAATACATAAAAAAAATTAAAATTAAAGAAAAAAAAAATAAATTGTCTGCAAGCACATTCAGAAAGGTCTAAAATTAACTAAAACGTTTCCTCTCTTTTTTTTCTCATTTCAGTGAAAATCTCATCGGGATTCGGATCGCGCTTCTAAATATATTTTCGAAATTGGTTCGCCGCGCGAAAATTCTATGATTTTCATGGTATTCGTGAATAGGCGATTCGTTCGTGCTGACAACATTATCGCACGACGACGAAGACGACGAGGAGAACAACAACAACAACGACGACGGCGAAGCCGACGTCGACGTCAACAGCATCATTGGAACGCAGTGAACGAACGTTCTTGTTGCGTCCATTTTGATTTCTATTCAACAAAAAAAAATTTTTTTAGATAAATGTAGAAAAAAAAAAAGTGAATAATTATTATAAAAAAATTTTTGAAATAGTTTGTTATTTGGACAAATAACTCACAAAAAATAAAGAGAAAAAATAAAATGTTTAAATAATTTATATAAAAGGAAACAGATTAAGGGGGGTTGAAATATGTGTATGAAAAGTGAAATATAGAAATTTGGTGCAAGTTAAAAAGTAAAAAAAAATTGAAAGTTTTATTAAAGAAAGGAAACAAAGGTGTTTTTTTCGTTAACAAGAGAGTATTCCATGACAAAAATAGTGAGAAAATGATGTACATTTAAAATCTATATAAAATAAATAAATAAAAGAAACTTTGTGAAAACCCTCGTGTGTACAACTAGAGTGCATACACACGGACTCATTAACCTAACTATATAACTTGAATCCTCGTAGTACAAATTTTCACTTGATTTATCTGAGAAAAAAAAATGCAAAATAACCAGGTCGCACACATTTTTCTAATGGAACCTTAACCAAAGAAGATCATTTTCAAGCCATCTATACTGCATTCGAGCTTATTATTAATAATTAATAATAAACATAATTATTAAAAAATAATAATAATATTAAACAAAAAAATATAATATATACCGATATGCGCATTTACTCATTTGTTTTTTTTTCGCTAAACGTTAATTTTCTTATTGTTGGTTTGTTGTTTTTGCTTGAGTAAAATATAAAAATATAATTTTTAATTCGTTTTAATAACTTTCTTGTTGACTAGTATTTAACCTCACTTTAACGTGAAACTAACCAAAATAATTCTTTTTTTTTTAGAAAAATAAAAACATACATATCCCCTTAATACTGTAATTTAATTGAGAACTGTCTGAATTTGATAAATTTCAGGTAACCGATAAAAAAAAAAATTGAACAGAATAAAAGAATAAATAAAAATACGCACATTTGGCTAAAAAGTGTAAAAATTAAAAAATTAATAACATATAATAATTATTTTGTAATAATTAAAAATATACCTACACCGAAATCATAGTGAATTAAATAAAAGTGCCATTGTTAATCAATTGACGGAATTGTTTTAAAACCTGCATAATACTTTGCATACTTACACATATGAGAATAAATAAATTAAAATAAATCGAATTTTTTATGTATTATATTATAAAATCGTGTGAAATTATTTTTTTTTTTTTTTATGAATAATCAATAATTTGTATTCGATTTTGTGGTGAAATCGTCATGGCAACGGCTGCCAAACAGCAATCAACAGGAGTTCGTGGTTCGTCAGTATCAACATCATCAACAAAAATTAATTCATCAACGAAAACAATAACGAATTCGACATCAGGTAAAACTGGCGGAAGATCGCCATCACCGTCAAAACAAAAGCCGACTTTTATTGAAACCGAAGAAGATATTGCAACAATTGCCAAACAAATATCTGATCATGCTGAAGCTATATATCAAACGTGGAAGGCACGTGGTCTAGCACCAACAGAAATTTTAAATTGTCATACTGGAAATAGTGACGCATTCGGCAAAGCATTAACACCGCCAAATCGTAACAGCTTGGAATCACCAGTTGCTGAAATATTGGCGCAAGCTCCAGATATGTCGAACAATAATTTGGAAAAGCTTGTTAATTCATTTGTAAACGAGGATAAAGCTCGACAACAGGCAGCTAAAAAATCAAGCGGTAACATATTAACTTCTGGTACTATTAAAGATGCTCTCAGGAAATTTGAAAGTAATAGCACACCATGCGGATACGTAAAGCCAAACTATTTGATTAAGAATGCATCAACGTCGAAATCTAGTTATTCAAAGAGCACTTCGGCACTGAACAACATTAGTAATAGTAATACTAACAATGGAACCGGTCAAGTGTCAAGTACGAGAACTACGACTGCTACTACTACAAAAGCATCGTCATCATCAGCAGCAGCAGCACCAACACCAATACCGAGCAGTACGCCACTTAGCAAAAGTGTCCCCGATGTTTTAATTGACACAATCAATCAAACAAAACAACAGTTGCCAAAAAACAGTGTAGCCAGAAGTCTTAATTTACAGCAAACTCCTTTGCTACCTTCTGTTGAAGTATCATCACCAATTGCAGCAACTGTATCTTTGGTATCTAGTAGTAGAGGAGCTAACAATAGTATTAGTAATAGTGGTAGTACGGTATCAACGAATTTTAAAAAGCCTCAAACTCCTGCAAAACCTGCCAACTTACTTAATCATACACCATCGTGGCCATTAAAGAATCGCTTGGGTATCGGTGTTGTAGGAAATAATCTGAATGCTGGTGGTAGTAGTAGTAGTAGTAGTAGCAATAGCAATAGTAGTAGTGGTAATAGTAGCAGTATTGGAGGCAGTAGCACAATTAAAAACGACCTTAAGAGCCGTGATGTATCTAGCAGTGCAGCAATTAAGAAAACTATTGAAACGGGAAAAAAATCTGCCGACCTGTTGGACGAAGTGTCACGCGAAGAAGAACGTCTAATAAATGCACTTAAGACGGGCGTTGTGTTAAATAACAATGATAAGCTTCCGGAAGTTATAACATCAACACTAAATGACAAGACAGATCGTGCCAGTAGTTGGACAAAACCCGACGTTTCTACAACGCCTTCCATTTTAACTGCGTCAACGGTGGCTGCCAAAAGTGTATCGATTGTTATACCACAAGTGGTTAATAAAATTTCAACAAATACTACATCGTTACTATCATCGAGTCCTGTCGCAAAAATAACCCGCACATGGAGCGATGATCCAGTTAAGGCTGTAATTTCTACATCGACTTCTTCTTCTTCTAATAATAATAATTCAAATTCTACTCAATCAATTGTGCCACCTGTAATGACAAGTAATAGTGCTGCTGGCGTTTTAACTACGGTTGTCCATCCAAATCTTCAAAAAGCAACAGAAATCATGTCACCGGCTCCAGCTCCAAGTAAAATTCGACTTCGACCGAAGAGTGATGCTGCTGTTCCACATCCAGAAACCAAAAACAGTAATAGTCATAATATTCATATGAATACAAGGATTAACGCTATTAATCCAGTTAGGCCATTCTTATCACGCGGCTCTGTTGCTGAACGTGTCCTTATGTTCGAGAAATGTCCAGATGTCAAAGTACCGCTGAGGAATGTCAACCGAGAGCCACCTAAAATTACGGTAAGTTTAAAGATTCTTGTTTTTTATTTTCTAGTGTTATTAAGTTTATTGGTGATAAAAGTATATTAGGAAACTTTGTAAAATTACATACAATTTCCTCCATTAAGTATGTGTGTGTATTTAAGTTTAAGTAAAGTTTAAAAATTTCTAGAGAAAAAAAAATTGTTTTTTTTTTTGCATTCGTCTCTCAAATGTCGAATCAGCACTTAATAAAAAAAAAAAGAGCTGCGTTGATAACGAAGGAAAAAATAGAGCTGATTACGAAAAGTCTTGCCTTGAACACTGGTGTGTGAGAGTGTGTGTATGTATTTTTTGCCTTTGCATTTTTCTTTTAATCAAGGCATTTCTTTTGGGCCACGTCCAAACTTATTTTTAATTTGAATGCCCTTTTTTAAAAATAATTTTTATTTTGATTGTTTTATTTTTATCGCTTTTAACGAATCAATCACGTTTGAAAATGGCATGTGATTTCTCGTTGTTGTTGATGTATGTATTGAATAGTTTTTTTTTTTGTCATGTCACGAGGTCGGTGTAGATATATGTATGTATGTACTTTGCGAAATATTTTTATCTTTATATGTAACGATTGCATGCCGCCGTTTTAATTTCAAGAATTTCAAGGAAAAATTGGTATTTTAAGGACGGAAGTTTGCTGTTTAAATACGTTTTTTATATACCGGTGGGAGGCCTTAGCATAATGAATTTAAGTTAATTTAATTTCCAAGGGTTTACATCATAATGTTTGTACTCTGCATACATAATATAGACGTGTTATGTTGATTAACATTTAAATTTTACAAACAATGACCTTTCCTCCATTCCTGCTCTTTGGGACAGTAGCTTTGGAAATATCCAGAGATGCATTTCCACTCTGTCCCATAATTTATATTATGGAATTTTTGAAACTTCTAATTGTTGTGATATACATACAATAAGCATAATAACACAAGTTAAATTTCCATAAATATAACGGGTATTGTTTTGTTTTTATAAAACTTTGAAAATCTTCAATACTATAATAATTCTTTTCAATTTTCATAGTTATTGGCTAAATGACTAATAGCGTGTTATATTATAAATTAGTCTGTAACGCTACATTTTGATTAGGAAGCCACCGAGGTAATAGAAATCATCTTTTCCTTTATTCAAGCTTAAGGTTAGCTGTAGCAAGAATTTTATTGTTGAGGGTCCGGTGTCGAAGAATACGTAAAAATGCATTTACTAGGATTTACTGGAGTTCATGCGTCAGCTTTTATTATTATAAATATATTATTATATTGCGAGCTAGTCGCAGAATCGACATAACAAATAGGCTAGATATTCTTAAGAAAAAGTTCAAAAAACGCAGAAAGGGTTACATTTTGGATACAGTGTTTTTTTAAAGGGAAGCTTTCCGGCTTCTTAAATCGCATATGAAAAAGTCTTAGTAATAGGGTTCCCGTTGTTACCCTTTGGGTATGGAACCCCAACAAGTTAAAATTCCGAAATTTCAATTTTTGCGCCATAACTTCAAAACGGATAGGAGGATGGGAAAAATCTATAGACCAAGGTTCAACGATTACTATCTAAAAAAATTTAAGTCATCATTATAGGGTGTAACGTTGTAGTTTGAAATTCTATCTCTCAAATGAGCAAAATTTCACTGTCCTAGTAAAGAAAACGAGGACAGCATTTTTGTGAAATTTTGAAAATGCCATAAATCGCTCAAGGGAAAATTTTTAATTCGTATTTTTGTTTTTCCAACCCTCCAAGTTCCAATGTAGGCACAATTTAAAAAAAAATTGGTGATGGTCATGTCACACTTTCTGTGATTTTTGGGCTTGGGTTACATCTGTGGGTTTCTCATTTTCTTATGGGATTAGGCCACTCTACAGACCAAAATAAGGGCATATTTCGTGATTTTTTTCAGCGAAACAATAAAATAAATTGGATTTAAAAAAAAAGTTTTTCTATTATACATGTAATTGGCAATATAGAATTATTTTTCACGGCGATATACGTCAAAATGGCAACTGTACAGCATTTTTCCGATGACGTCTTTATTTCTGGAAGGTCAACGGCCGAACCAACAGCTCCTATAATTTTTGAGTTATGATGAAACACCAAAGTTTTTTTCGATTATATATAAGAACATGAATAATAGAAGTACGAAGGATTTTTTTAATATGTTGTTTTTTGGTGCATTTCTAAATCAAAAAGTAGAAAATTTCTTGAGAAAATCGTCAGGAAATTGTTTATAAAAAAGGAACTATGCAATATAATGAAAAATCCTATGTAGTGCCTTAGAAATTCTAAATGTACTGTAAAAATTTCAAATGAATCGGATAAAATTTGTTTGAGTTATGAGTTCGACCGACTGGAAAAATGTAGTTTTGAGATAGAAAGTCAGAACATGAATAATGTTTCAATATATTTAATCGGAAACAGATGCTTCTCTTCTCGAATGGTTGTGTGTCGAAAGTAAAATCTTGATGAATAATCTCTAGCCTAGTCAAGTATCAGATGTGTTTATTATCTCCTGCCATATACCTGCTCCAATCCCCAAAATTACAGCCTACTACTGCGCTCATAAAAGGAGCTCGTTGCAAAACAAGAGGGGTTGCGCTAGAATACGAAAATCGAGTACTTCGGGATTTTTCACGCACATAATCTTTTGGAATATAATTCTATGCATACAAAGGTTCCTTTTTAACAAAAAGAAAAGAAAAGAGTTTTTGAAAATTCTAGAGTGGCCCTAACCCCTTAAGTATATACAGAGGCTAATCTTAGAATCTCTATACATATGCCAGCTCATATCTGGCCCTAAAGAGCAAAATAAAAGCTGGTACTAGTTGCTCTATTTTTTTTTAATGAATCGAATAGAAACTGTCTTTCTCCAGGATCTAATAGGTCGTCAAATTATCTGGATTTGGTGGATTCTCTTGGCCGTAAGAACGGAAGCCTTTCCATATGATGGAATATGTGGCATAGGCTTGAAGGTCAATGCATCTGCTTACTTGAAGATCAGTCGCATTAAGTGTTGATGTCAAGTCAAGTCAAGTGGTGTTTGTGCTTTGGATCTCTTCACTGTGAGCCTTTTTTCGAATTTTTCGATGATTTTAGCATTCTATGCTTTGATTTATTTAGGGCATTGGGACTTATCTTTGGTGCTCAATTTGATTTGTTGTCTTCTCTAGTCTTCTTATTTGATGAATGGTCGTTGGAGTTGTCCACTTCGCGTTATATTGTCGTTTTTCCTTCCTACAGCTGCTGTACCACATCATCTGTAATATCTGACTTTCTCGCAAGAACTTTCTGGTGCTTATTGAACTTTGCTTGCAGCAGCTTTAACTTGCATTATCTCTCATTTCTGTTCATGTGCCTGTTATCGAAGTGGTACCTTTCCAAGCAGTTGGACTGTACGACGACTTGCTTAAAGGTTGTATACTCGAGTTCCTAATTTGATATTATTTCTCGCGCATCGCAGTATTTTTTTTTATTTTCACGCTGATTATGTGAGTGTTTCCAAAGCTGTGAGACTCGAGGACTCAGAGTTTTAAGATTTGGCGTAAACAACACTTATTTAAAAAGGTATTGCATTGTTTATGCTATGATTTCTGTATCATTCGCAGTTTTGTTCTAATTGTTTTAATATAAATAGCTCTCGCCTGACCAGACTTCCATACCGTTGTTAAAATAACCACTCCTTTATTTTTTTATACTGAAATAAATGCTTTCTTCTGTAATTATGCTCTCAACATACAGATGTAACTTTTTGAATATTTATAAAAGCTATTAAGTAGAAATTTAAGCCATGTTAGGAAAGAAGATAAACAATCCATTATACGTTATTACGAGTATTTAATTTTCAGTAGTCTTAAGCTTTTCTATTAAATACGATTACTTAGTTAAGCTGAATTCTGTATAGCTCATGGCACTCTAACTAAAATCTTTTAAACTCTTTTATTCATTAAATTGTAATGACTTAGAGCTTTGTTGCGCTAAACTGATAAAACTTGGAGATAAGTGATGTACTTAAAGCAATTCCTGTCGCAAAGTAAAATCTTGCAATAAGACACAACTTTTTTTTTTAAGAAGATTATCCAGCTTTATGTCCGGCATTAATATTTTCACTTGATTGTTAGGCCAATGGATTTTCGCACAAGGTCAAAGTACTTAGTTACACAGAAAAGTTTTTTCGTCATTCAAAAGAAGCAATATACTTGCCTACATACAAACATAGAAAACTTAAGTGGCACTTCATTTGCAAATGGGGAATTAAGGTGTCACTTTCAGATGATGTTTCTGAAAAAGTTTTATTGAAAAAAATACTCAAAAGTTCCATTTACATTTTCTAAGTTTATTATGTTAACTTTAATTTACCGGCAGTTTATATTTGTGTTATATAGAAATGCGAATATACCTTACTCTGTTCCGGACGTTCGTCGTCATTTTGTTCTATTAGCGGATCGTTCAAGTGTTGATAAAGGAGGACCACCTCTATGGGGAACTTTTGAGTTTCACCCGTGTGAATAGCAAACGATGTACATACATAAAATATTTTTCTTCCTCTCATCATTGCTATTGGCGTTGATGAATTTACAATTAAAAGCTGGTCAACACATCGCCATAAAATTGTCATTTCGTATACGATCCCCTCATCGAATAAATTAAATTCAATGGAAACACCACAGTTGACTGTAAGTTTTTATCAAAGTGATTGATTAATACCCCTGGCGATCCTTTAGGTTATTACTAGCCGTAAAGGTAATACTAACCTGGATATTGGAGTTGAACAGTTTCATATTCTGTAGAATATTTCCTACTTCAATGAACCGGTGCCATATTTAGTTCCAGACCTTAACATCTTCCAATGTACATCTTCTCTATCTTTACTATTAGAATTTTGACGTTGACAAGTCATTTCTTCAGAGAGGCTCTCTCCTCACTTCTTCCAAAAGGATAAATATGAAGATCAAAGATTTATTTGTCATGCTCATAATTCCAAAAATGTTTCTGATTGACTATTTGAATTACCAGTATGCCGATCTGTGACAAAATTGCTTTGATACTTCAAATTGTAAACGTACGTATTCTTCAGCTGAATTTTGCTGGTCGGACTACCTTGCAAAAATCTATTTGTTTTCTGATCTTACATATACTTTATTATTTATTATACCCTAGATGAAATCGTCATTTCGTTTGTAACACCTAGAAATAATGATGGTAGAGCAAAATGGACACCCATGCATAAAATTGATTTTTGCATGTCCGCCCGTCTGTCCGTCCGTCCGTACTCACGATAACTCCAGAACGCCTGTACGTAGAGAGCTGAAATTTTGCAAAAAAAGTAAAATTAAGTTTGAAAATGGACAAATCGGGTAACTCTTTCATAGGGTTACCATACAAACATTTCGTTTTTCACTACATATTTGGACATTACCTGAGAACGCGTCAACGTAGAGGCTGAAATTTTGTACATAGTGTTTTCATAAAAATGGTAAATATAATTTCAAAAATGTACTAAATCGGGCAACCCTTTCTTGGTTTCGTCATAAAAAAATTTAGGATTTTTACGTATACTGCGAAAACGATAAGTCCTATTCGATTTTAATGTACTGAAAAGTTCTTCAGAATATGAAATCCTATAAAATTGTTTGTAACAATTTTTACTGTCTGACGAACCATTCTAGAAATATATGTGAAAAATCACTTCAAAAATCAAACTTGCACAGACGCGTCTTAGACCAATTCTAGTTTTTTTACTTGTTTTGTTTTATATTATTAAGCCAACCTCAGGGGATACTCCAGGCGCGTATCCAGACCTGCTGCCTAAGGGGAGTCACAACTAAAATGTTCGAGGGGAGGAAAAAGTCGGAAGAAACCACTTTTAAATTTTTTTTTTTAATCATATTTACGTTATATGACAAAATCCATTTTTCGGTTTGATTTGGAAAAGCTATCGATAATATTATCCACATCATAATTGACTGAGAATGAGCTTGCAGCTTGAGTCACATTTAAAGGAATAGGAGTATGAGTGCATGATATGTTACTGACTATTTCTTCTGATGGGAACTTCACTGATCTTGCTTTTTTCTGAAAAAAGTTGTCAATGGTCTTATCAGTCTTCCGCTTTACACTTTCACTACTATTTCTACCTCCTCAATCGCGAAGTTAAATTAAACAACACTACTTGATTTAATACGAAAGTACAAGCAAAGCAACGCCAACTACCGCAAAGGAAAGTGAATGAATTTTACTTTTGCCGTAAAAATTCTGAAGAAAAATTGTAGAATAAATATTAGCGGCACTCGAATCAATCCAACTGATGGATTTCAGCCACTAATAATGTACGAAAATTCGAAAGAAAAATTTGCAAGATCAGCCAAGGCACCTGAATCATAAACATTTCTAAGAAAACTGAATCCTTGTGCTCTTTTCGGAAAGAGTGAACCACCAGAATCAATCCACCAATTCGTTTGGACTGTTGTCGGTGAATAGTTATTCATTAAAATTCTTAAGAAAAATTTAATGTTTCGCTACGAACGTAAAAATTTTCAGCAACTCAGGATTGAATCAGTGTCGCTATATACGTTGATGATTGCATGGAACTAGGGTTCTTCTGGAAGAACCCTAAATTAAAACTCGTTAAGTCAGTTTGTATGCTTCTATTGCGAGCTTCCCACCAAGTTGTCCTGTCATTGATTTTATGTCGGAAAATCAGATAAGTAAAAAAAAAACTTTATGATCGCTGACCAATTTCGTAGAAACAATAACACTTTCAAATCTCGAAATTGTGAGCTTTTTCATCTATATAGGAGTAATCGGTGCAGCAAATAATATGAAAGCAGCATAATAACCGAGCTGCTAAGCATGGCGTGCCATTTTCTAAACAATCAAACACTAAAATAAATATGTATTCCAAAATTACTTACCATACTGTGATAGGGTATGATAGATGACTTTTCGACATAATAGCTGTGTTCTTTTGAGTACCTTGTTCTAGAACTCCCATATACTGGAGAGAACCAATATTTGTCCCGTTCGGTTCATTTAAATCTTTCTTTGAAAATGTATCAGGTGTTCTTTTGTGTATCTTTTGTTCTGCTCTGTTCTGCGGACACAAAATAACACATCTTATATAAAACACAAGAAAATTCTTAAAAATCGTACACGTTTCAAAGACGAAGAGCTACGAGCGAATGACTATTATACCCTCTGCAGACTCCACTATTACTACTAAAAACAAGACAAACAAACGCCCAAACCAGCTCTAGCTGTCGCCGAAAAGTGCGTTACAGCACCAGCATTAATCGGCGGCGTCAGCTACACATTGTGTCCGTACCATACGAAAATCGTCATGTTAAATTTTTACAAATCACTCTACAGTCCAGCGCCACATTCAATTTACGCGAAGGTGTAAGGGGGGGGGAGCATGACCCCCCGTGACCCTCCTCCTGTATACGGGCCTGGGATACCCTATGATTACAATATGATGTAAAGCACAGCTTGACAGAAAGGACATAAGGAAAAGAATTGGGGAACGTGAGGAGAGTGACGGAGGTGCTAATATACGAGTATGTCGCCTTTAAACTTTCGCAGATTGTATGCCGGAGGGACGACAGAAAATAGTACACTGTTCCACATTCGTATAGTACGGGATAAAAAAACATCACGGAATTTTACTGTACGGCCGAAAGTAGTTTGAAGGGCACGGTTTGAAACGCGAGTGTTGCTTGCGGGAATCATTCCCCAAGGGATCAGACTAGATATTTCATAAAAACATTAACCATGCATATATCGATAAGGAAGCGAAAGGTATCTAACCGAACATCATGATTATTGGTAATACTTAGTATATATAAAATTCACTTAGTACAGAAATTGCCACACGTGCGCTATTTACTAACTAAAATTATTCTAAATTTACTGGAAACACATCGCTTGGCACATAAAATAATTAAAAAAATGTGTTTCACTAACGAAATTATACATTTTTGTATATTGCGAATATAACGTGGGAACAATGACGTCCAGACAATTTTTATTTTCGTATAAAATTGTTGGAACAATAAATAGCAGTGAGATAGGATTTTTATTTAGCCGGCTAAAGCTAAGTTAATGGGATACTTCTTCTGTGGGTTATATGCATTTATCAAATCAACAAAAAGAAAATTCATGTTTCTTTGCCATCGTGTTCTTGTGCTTACATTAAGTTTATTGACATCGTTGTTGCCTGTCTCTATGGCTCTTGTGAAAATTTTTTGATTTGGCAAGATTCCAATCAGTTTTAAATTGGCAACTGTTGGAATAGTTTTCTTCTCTATTTTACTTTGGAAAACTCTATAAGGTTGAGCTGGAAAGCATCTTTAAAAGTTTCTAAAAGTTCTATTTTTAATATGTAGGTATTTGAAGTGATATATATAGTACCGCTACATATGTACATGCATATATATGTAGGTTGACTTTGAAATTTAATTTAATTTAGAGCTGATAATTCAAAGCAGATTGTGTAAAAAGTGCCATCGACTGTAGTTAAATTTATTTATTCACAATATTTGAAAGCTCAGGGGAATTTATTAGTTTAAAACCAACACAATTCTGGAATCGTTCCTTCTATTCTTGAAAATATTTAATGTAAAGAATTTAAGCCTGACTATCTACATATGGTGGTAGGATAAGAGGATTCTTAAAAACTATGAAGCGAAAATCGAATCTACGGATGGTTTTAATGCGATTGATGTAGACCAGGATCAGGAGGAAGACCAAACCGGACTAGCATACTCCAGTATAGATCTGAATAAGTTTAGTTTTGAATGGATTATCGAACTCTTTAGTCAAACTCCTTAAAAAACCCAGAGTAGCGTTAGCCATAGCAGCGAAAGCGGTAATATAATTCCCGAAATCAAGACAAATTCATTTAAATTTCTCATTTTGTCCTAATTTATTAGCATCCCTTTAATAAAGTATCTAGAATCATTTTATACAGGGTGTTTCTATCCAAAAGGGCCATAGGACAGTAGGTGATAGTACGCACTTAGAGAAACAAAAAATCTGTATGGCAGTTTGGGGGGCATCTCAACCGTTTCGAAGTTACTGGGTAATTTAGAAAATATACTAGTTTTTCACAAAATATCATAAAAACTGGCTTATATCAAGAACCGTTGAGTGTAGGTAGATACATAATCAAATGATAGGTAGCATTCTGAGGTTTCCGAATCTTGCAATAAAATTTATCGGTTATCAGGCTTTTTTGCGGGAAAATAATTAAGATTAAAAAAAAATATTAGGAATTTTTTCCTATTTATTTAGTACATTTTTTTAATCACCCCGTAACTTTGAAACGTTTCAGATGCCCCCCGCCTCCCTGCCATCATACAAATTTTTATTTGTCTGCTACACCCTGTAAAAAATTGTATGAAAGTTGTTTTGAGTCCGAATTTAAAATTTCACACTTTCCTTTTATTAGAAATATTTTCACATCGTCACCATAGTAAAGTATCCTTGAATTAGTAATGATCAAAGATACGTCATCGATGATGTATTTTAGGAAAATTAGTGGCCCTAGATGGCTGTCCTTAGGAACACCAAAAGAAGTGATATTTATTTCGTCAGAAAGAGCTGCGCAAAATAAAACTCGTACCGTATTATCGGATAAATCAGAAGAAAATTAATTGATAAAAAAATAATAGGAAAATCCGATTTTGTCGAAAATGTTATTCAGAAAACTGTAAAAGTGCGACTGACTTGCTTTCCGGCCTCAATTTTGTGTGCAGTAGTGAAGTCTAGTACTAAGGTCCGCACTAAACTAAATTTTAGGGAATCTCCAATATCGGGCCGTTCTTTAACAGCGAAAATATGACAGCGGAGATCAAGAGAAAAGATATAGTAAAAAGCAAAAGAAGAAACATTTGCATTTTTTTTTTTAAATAACGCGCGGTCATAATATTTCTAAAAACGGTAGTTAAAATTATTTGTAAATATTAAAAATATTAAAATCAAATGTATAATGTATACAAAAAAAAATAGGAAAACATTATATAATATTGAAAATATGGCCACGAGAAGAAATCCAATTCATACGTACTTACAGCAAAGACGTACAAAACTACGTTAACTACAAAAATCCAGTCAATAAATTTATCAAATCTCAGAATTTTGACAATAAATATGTTTAGCGCGCTAAAAAACAACCCGGGCAGATAAATTCAAGCTAAATTTTTTTGGAGACTTAGGTACTGGTGGTGCCATCTCTAATGAAAACCCAAAGGCAAATTTAGCTCGTTGACCTTACTACCACTCTCGCTAAAATTCAGGATAAATTTCATACAAAATTTAGCTTAGCGCGGACCTTAGTACTAGGCTATAGCTCTTAGCGCACTAATTAAGCTTAGCGTCAACCTTAGTATTAGGCTTAAGTGAATTGCATTCAGATGGAATTTCAAAGTGGACTAATCTAGCAATCATTTTATAGGGCTGCCATATAAAAAAATTTAATTGTTTTAAGTCGCAGAAGTTTTTAATATAAAACAACTTTAAAGACGATTTAACAAACACATTTTCAAAACAAATAAGTCTGGCGGCCTATATACATGGGCATCCACTTAGAATATCGGAAAAATTTGTTCTAAGACCAATTATAACTTTTTTCCTAGTTTTACTTGTCGTCGTTCCACTTCGAATTTTCTTATGTGAAGGAGTTCTAGCCTGACTGCTCAATGTAAACTTTCTCTAAGATTCTCATTAAGTTCCCGGTTGTATTCGGTTAATGATTTCTTGTATTCTTTCCAATAGAATGATGCTTCACTCCTTGTCTCAGCCTGTCTCCTCCAACGTATGTATAGTATTTACTACATAGACTTTTCGTTTGCTCTTGGAAAGGAAAACCTTCTGTGTAATTACAATATGTGGTTCTACACTCCTCTTATGGATCAATTCTTGAATTAATACGTCATTTTCATTTATGTAACTACATATAAGCAGATCTATACTCATACAAATACTAGAAATCTTTGCTAATATAAATCTACGTTCAATCACGCAGATGCATACATATATATGATAAAAAATAAGAAAACATTCTAAATTCTAAAAACAGTGTCTGCATAAAACATAGAATCATTCATTTTGAAACATTGCCAAAAGAATTTAATTTTTTGTTAATTATGAATTACAATCTGTCAGATGAAACCGACTATTTTTTAACGATTTGACGCCAATATTTCCCTCGTGGACGGCCATCATACCAATACATATTCATACATGACACACGTGTGTATATACACAATATGTATATCATTCTAGGAGAAAAAACAGAAAGATGTCAAGTTTCTGTAGAAATTAATCTAGCTAAAAATTTAATAATTCAGTAATTACCTGCCTTGGGTATTCCACTATTGCGAACCTCTCTGGTTTGAATATGAATTCTCTGGATTATTTTGTGCATGTATATATATATATATATATATGTGTGTGTGTGTGTTTGTTATATGAAAATGTGAAAGTTTTCTGTATCCCTGTGGGCAAATTACTATATGTAACATCATTATAATCATCATCATTGTCATCATCATCATCTGACGGTGAGACAGATATTTCAGGAAGCCTTCAACCGGAACATACACGAGAAGTCAACTGAGAGTGACATAATTTTCTAAATTGTGACATGATAATTTGGGGTAAGCTTCATTGGAAAATTACAGTATCAGCGAAGCAGAAATTCCCATTACGAAAATTCCTGAACACTACTTCAACGACCTTGGGCGGTCTCTTTAAATATAACTTGGATTATTGAAGAAGAGATTGTGGAAATTTATAGAAAAAAAATGGAGAGGGAATATCTATAGTTTGTAAACTGTAAGCATTACCGGAGATGTGTAAGCTAGGGAACATTTCCAGGCTTTATGTTATGTGCATCGTTGTAAAAAATATACCACCGCATAGCAACAAGGATTAAATTTGCATAAATCATGGGGTCTCGATTCATAAGTGGGAGGTAATTTTTTAAAATTAGTAGAATAATAAAGTGCAGTATTAGGCATGCATTAGTAGTATCTACTACATAATATAAGTGATTCTTATAAGTATGTATGGATGTACATAATTTATTTATACAATGCCAGTGTTAATTTGAAACCACTCATTCGCCTATTTTTTCTGTTTACAGACAAAGCCACTTGTAAAACCAGAGCAGCAGACTCACACGACGCTTCAGAGACATATAAGGAGCTCGTCGAAAAATGTTTATATTCCAAGGTAAAGTGATTTTTTTTTCATCTTTTTCGTCTGTTTTTTATTTTTAATAGGAGTTTTGGCAAAGGCATTATAAAATTTATGCTTGAATTGTTGTATAACTCGCGCCTAATACATATGTATGTAGAGCTTAAATCCTTAAAGAAAGTAAGTCCTAAGTGTACTTGCCTTTGTATGTATATTTCAACAAATCAACAAATGTTTCAAACAAAGTTTTTTTTATGTTGTATATTCCTTGTTTATGGCAAATCTCCAATTTTCAAATTAATCTTGTCACAATAATTTTAAAGAATGAACTCATGTTGCTTGACTGAAATCTGTAATCTTGCATGTACATGGAATTTTGTGTTTATATTCAACGTATGAAATGAATGCATTGAACTAGTTGCCTAGGTCTAGTACCAAATACAATAGTATTACTATTCATCACGTGCTCTATTTGACAAAACTTTTACGAATGGATTTGTCTTCTCAATAAATCTAACGCACAAACAAATGACAAGCCAACACCAACAAATATGCCAAGTGTAAGAGCGTTCAGTGATTTATATACGCAATTTTGTACGGTTTATTAGTGGTATTGATGTTGTCCCGATGTTTCAATAAATTATTTTTCATTCTAGAAAAATATTTGCATAGCAACCAGAAAAATTTTAATAGCTTCTGTGCTTGTTACTGACATGTATATGTATAAATGGACTGCTCGTTAAACCAATAATTCATGAAAGCAAATGGCACCACTTTCATGTTCCTATCTCTTTCCGTGAGAGCATACTTTCCCACTGAACTGTAACGATTGGGAACGAGAAATTGCTTGAGGTTCAGCGGTATTTCCCACCAAAACAGCCTTGTAAAAAACACTTCCTTCGACTCATAATTAACATTTAACAATACAAATAGTCCAAAATACTTTTGTAATAAATTCGGTAAATCCCACTCACATGCATATAAGTACATAAATTCCCAAATAATTTAAATATGACGCCAGTTTACGACAATTGGTAGCATTGACAGTGAGAGCATACTTTCTGAAATCAAAACTGGTTCCACATGAAACAGGAGATCAGTCAGTACATTTATGTACACGTCAGTGGTGCTTGTCCAACTCATACTCTATAAACTGTTTTTGAATAAAATTTAAAAAGTGCCAGTAGCCACTTCAAAATTGTGACATTTTAGTTCGTAAGGTAATGCCATACAAAATTTTGAAACGATTGGAAGCAATCACATTCGGAAGACTAACGTAAAATTTTTGTGTATTCATTCAAAATCGAAGAAAATAAAGGGTTCTATTCATTAGGGTACCGTTTTAGTGTAAGATTGCGAGTTAGAGTGAGACGCACGACGCTATCCCATAATTCTGTCTCTGATGTACTGCTTTTTAGCTGGAAGCAGTGAAAGTGACATTAATGCAGAGTGCGTGATTTGCTAATGTGCAATAAATTTTGAAGTAGCATTTTTCATATGGGGGAACAAGGATACATATTTCATGGTAATTACACTATCTTAATCTGTAAGAAATGGTTTTTGCCAATTTCAAAGTACAAAAAAACATAAACTTTTTGAAATATTTGCCCGATTCAGCCTAAAGACTTAAAGCATGTGCCATTATTACATTTTCTATCATTTCTTAAACTCAGTTCATGTAATTATCTGTGGAATTGAATCAAAACAGAAATATATTGACTTTGACTTTATTTGAACCAAAACATAATATCTAAAAAAATATTGATTTTGACTTTATTCTAACATCGAAGGCGCCTCCTATCAAATTCAGAGTTTCAATAAAATGTTTTATTTTAAAGTTAATTATAACTGTTACCTACCGAAGACTTTTATTTATTTAAGTCTTTTGATAAGAGTCCCAAAAGACTTCTATTTTTTAAAGTCTCATAATAACAGACCTCCCATAAGACTTTAAATATTTTAGTCTCAAGATAACTGTCTTATAAGACTTTTTATAAATTTTAATCAGTCCCTAACTGTTACCAGAGACTTTCATTCATTTAAATAATAAAATATATATCTTTTCAATTTTTCGATAACAGTCTGATCGGGACTTTTCTATTTTACCGTCAGTTATAATAGTTATAGAAGACTTTTATTTATTTAACACTCCACACACATAAAAAAGACCCACTTTATCAGTTTGATTGCTACCTACTATTAGTTTAGTAAAAGTAGAATCAAAATTTGCATGAAAGCAAGGTTCTTAGAAATTAAATTTAATTCACTTTTAATACAAAAAGAAAAAAACATATTTTTTTGGCGTAATATATCGTAAAATATCTCAATTTAGTGTGCATGAAAACGCATTCAAGAATAATTCAAGGACTGTCCATAAAATACTTCACGCTCTTTTTGTGTAATTTTGACTCCCCCGTATACCATCGTGCCTCTGAAAACATCCGTAATCAATTTTGAGTATGTAATTCATTATTTTTCATTTTACTTATTTCAAACGTTATTTCCTGTAATATAAAGTTGTGCTATGAAGAAATAGACAGCGGTGAGGATCAGTTTTATATTTTATATTGAAGAACACGAAAATGACAGTAGTGATTGTGATTCATCAAAACTAGCTTTTCTTAGCACTTTGAAATTACCAAAATTTGCTTGGGGTTGGCTGAAAATCGTTCTAGGGGGGGGGGGGGGGGGGTATGCACAACGAGACGAGGCGACGCCGCATGAGGTGAACATACATCGTGTAGTGGTGCTCACAACAAGGCATTCATATTTTGAAGAAGAAATCTTGCGTTTGAAAAGTAGTCTAATTACATGGAGCTTTTCAAATAAGTGTAGTTCTCATAGTTTTTTCTATGACCCCATAAATACTTAAGCAACGATTATAATTTGGGGAATTTCAATATATATACAATTTACGTACGTACTGATACTGATAGATTCTTTTAGTATATGAGAATGTGTCAAAACACCTTTGATTATATCAAAGAAAGCACCTATAAAAACATGCCGGTTATTAAAATTAACGCAAGTAGCAAGTAGAACAGGGTTGCGCAGAAGAGGCTTAGCCAAGGATGAAGCACAGCGTTTAACAGGGACAAGAAACCATCAGAACCTGCGGCTTTTGAGACGTTGATCTCCTTAAGGACCTTGAACACATCTGTCGTACGGATGTGTATTGACTCTAGTACACATCCACACAGAAGATGTCTATGAATTGGGCAGAAGACGAGAATTTGTAGTGAATCTAACAGCTAAAATATTAGCTTAAAGCAGGATTTACATTATGATGGCACGCATTTTTTACAGAAATTGTGAAATTATACATCGTATATGGAAATTTATTAATTTATTTACGGGTGACGAGAGAAGGAAACGTGTTCTGCATTTTCTGCAGGTCTACATTTATCAATGTGTGCGTGTCCACAACCATAGTAAGTTTTTATAGTTACTGAAAGTAAAACATTGTTATTGACAACCCTAATCCGTCAATTTTGACTACAGGCAACACGTTTTACTATGATTTTATAGCAAATATTTATTAAATTATCTACCTGTCAAAATGGAAGAAAATAAAAGTACGTTTTTAATTTGTAACTATAAATACCGCGTAATTGAAAGATTTTCAATATTTGTTTATGAAAGTATTGAAATTATTTCTGAGCTAGTACATCGTTCAGAAACTCATTTTAGAGATGATTTTGAAGTAGATATTCCAATTTAATAATTTAACTGTTTGACAGTTTGCAATTTTTACCATAAAAACTAGAGGGGTAGTGCACGTATGAGGTATTGCAGTGATTGCTTCTGCAGCATTTAAATTGCAATAAACTATCTCCCTCACAATTTCTGTAAAAAATGCATGACTTCATAATGTAAATCCTCCTTTGTCCTCAACAACCACTTCACTATTTTTAAGTAGTGAAGGAACTGCTGAAGTTGTTCCTAATGGTTTTGACCAAGCGTGCAATCATTTTATCTCTTAACTTTTGATGGCTCGTGAGGAAAACTCGCGCGGATTCATCATGCTTCCTTGTACTACATCTACCCTATATTCTTGGAGTGTTAAGGGTTAAAAAACTAATCGGTACCATTGAAATTTTGCATCGACTCACAGTCAGAGCACTCGAATATAATCAGTGATATAAAATCTACTCGTAGAGTAGTATTAATAATAATATAATAGAGGGTTTGTTGGTCCAATAATAGAACCTCATGCAAATTGACTTGAATTTATTTTATACTACTGTGCCCAAAAAATAAGGTGACATTTGAATTTAAACTGCGCGCGTCAAAGGAGTTGGTGAATTGGTTTCTTTTTTAGGTTAGGACTGTCTTTGACATCCCTGCCAAATCACACGTCAAAATATTCATTAGTGTTTGAGATACGCTTCGTTTTGTGAGCTGCTAAAAGTGAATTTCTCGTTTTTTGCGATGTCGAAATTTGTTGAGCAAAGAATTTGCATTAAATTTTGTTTGAGGACTATTGACTACATTGACAAGACGAAATGCATGACCACTGGAGACGAGACTTGGATCTATGCTTACGACCCCGAAAGAACCGATCAATCGAACAAATATCGTGCGGGTGTGCCGAGACCAAAATAACCGCGCTAAAGTCGCTCAAAACTCAAGATGATGTTGACTGTCTTTTTCGATTATCGTGGTGTTGTGCATTCTGAGTTCCTTCCCCCGGGTCAAACAGTCAACAAAGAATATTATCTGAACGTTATGCGTCGTTTACGTAACGCTATCCGCCAAAAGAGGCCGGAATTGTAGAAAGACAACTCTTGGTTTTTGCACCACGTGACCGGTTCGCCAAAAACTCGACTCATATCGTTCCACAACCACCGTATTCAGCTGATTTGGCGCCGTGCGACTTCTGGCTGTTCAACAAGCTCAAAAGACCGCTCCGAGGACACCGTTTTGAGACGATAGAGCAGATTCAAACCGCCGCGAGGAAGGAGCTGAAGGCCATCCCTGATCGACTTTTTCAACTGTTTCGAAGATTGGAAAATCCGTTGGAATAAGTGCATTGTATCGGGAGGGGATTACTTTGAAGGCGATGAAATGATTTGGAAAAATAAATAAAGAATTTTCAATATAAATTCAATGTCACCTTATTTTTTGGACACAGTAGTATGTACCTATAAATTTTTCAAATAATTTAAATAACAGATTCAACAGAAGTTTTAGTTTTAACTGATACTGTCTCCTCCTCTTCGTCGCACATTGTTACGCTAGAGACTATAACCCCCCCCCCCCCCCCCCCTATATTGCGCTCGTATTTTATGGACGGCTCCCGAATCTCTAAAAATTAAGATTTTTTCAAGACTACGCTTTTGAAGGTTATTTGAGTTTTATTGTACGCAGTCGATAGAATTCTGATTATTTTTTATCTTTTGGAAATGGTGCGGTTTGGTGCGGTTTTCGATTGTCTTGCAGAAATCTACCGATGGAGTTACAAACACAAAGCACCTCTTCCCATTTAAAAATGTCTTCAAGTGAACTTCGAAGCACTATCAAGACTGACATATGTATAAAATGGACTGACTATGTTCATAGAAATACACTGCAGAAATTGGGCTCATTGCTAGTATATAGTAGTCTCTTTCGGTCTAAGCACCAAGTACCAACTAAGAGAGAACTGTAAACAACCATAAAATAAGTGGGTTCGTCGAAATAAATGTTTTTACATGAATTATTTAGGGTTAATACTGATAAAGTTTTACTAAAGGCAATATATTCATTAGACACGCAGTAGATTTTATTAAAATCACTTTTCGACCTGCGCGCTCACTTTTTCAATTTCCAGCCATTGATTTCTTTTCAATGTGGGTACCAACGTAAGAACTCTTTTTGATACACACAATTGTGCCCACCTGAAATAGCATATTAAACAGTCCATATTATACTATATATCAGTGCATCTATTAGACAAACGATAGTGTCACAATACCATGCATACTCGTACGTATGTATATTCCACTTAGCTGATACATACAAATTTTCTCAACTATTTCCGTGAATTAATTAAAATGGCATGACTACAGCAGCTTTCAGCAATATATTTCAAAATGCAATTCTCTGTTATTCAATACTTGTGCCTATCTTTACTATCGCCTAGTGTTCTTTAGTACTGATTGAAACAATTTAATCGAAACTTAAAACCCACTACTTGCCACATTTAGATGACCCATAAAAGTCAAAAGCACAGATAAGGAAATTCGTCAATTCTTACAAAATGTGATTTTTGATGACAAGAAAATCTTATCGAATTGCATTTTAAACTTAAACGGTTCACACTCACTCACTCACAAATTATACATAAAAAAAAACATAAAATTCACCAAATGACAGAATGCAATAAAAAACATATATTATTTAGCATTCTCTTTTGTTTTTGTTTTTAAGAAGATGACATCTCAAGAATTGAAATTTAGCTGTGATTTATCACGGTCAAAATATGGTGTGCATGCCTTGCCACTTATTAATGCAGAACAACAGCCGTTTTGCCACTTGCAATTACACAAGTAGAAGATTAAATATTAAAGTTAAATTATGTGCCATCACCTGTTTAAACAATTTAGCAAATGATAATGTATCGAATTTTGATTTAATAAAAGCGTATCAGTCGAAGCGAGTGACTTTACAGGAACTTAATTCGAAATTTATAGCCCAAAAATAGCCTTGGTATTTGAATTTATGTCTGTTATGATGACGGACAGTGAAATATATTTTATAATGTTTCTTTTTACCGTTCATATTATTTTTTTAATGGGGAATATTTTATTAATGAATAGTTCATTTAGCTGAATCCATTCATTACAATTTGTGATATACATTCAACCACGTATGGTCTCAGCATAAACCATCTAAATCAGTCAGAAATTAGCATGAAGGAAACCTGAAAATTGTTTGGAAATCATGTATACATAAAACGTAGATATCGCCTTTACCGACGCAAATATGTATGTATGTCAAAATAAGGTGGTGCGAGTTCAGCAAGTACTTTTCCAACGCGAAGGGCTTACTATCCTCTGTAATAAATGGTCTATATATCTAACACCATATTATCATTGCTAGAGTTAAAATAAATTCCGAAATATATATAATTCCGGAAATGCACAGAATTAAAGTTCCAGCCAAATTAAACAAATTACTTGGCTTCATGTCTGTGCCTAGTTAACGTCGGTACGAGTATGTAATTTTTGTGTAATCCAAGAACATCCTTCGGCTTTTATGTATAGCGTGTAGAACGTGACTTTTGACTTTTCAGAATTAGCTATATAAACGCTATTCGAACATATTATCTCCTGGTAACAAAATAATATTTATGGACAGTTTATGTGATTTTTTTTATACATCTTGGCCAGATGTTTTTTCTTCGCTTGTTCGTCTTGTGTGGACAGGTTAAACACTTTGCTTGCTGTTTTTGGCTGTAGTTTCATGAAAATACCTGCATTGGAGGAAATAGGGTGTCCTGTTGCTTCTAGTGTATTGTCTACTTTAGATGTTTGTACTTTCTCATCCATCCCCACAGGAGCCAGTCTATGAGAAGTCTTGGACTCAGACAGCGAACATCTAATTTGCCATCTATTATTCAAAAAACTTAAATTATAACAACAACAAAATTGGTTAATTCAATAATTTCGTTTCGGATATTAAAGCCACATTCCGAACACTCTGCACAAATATCCAGCAGATATTATAAAGGTAAGATGTCCCAATAAGATTGGTACCTAGAATAATGAAATGTCACAGCGATAGCGGCTATATTTGGTTTGACACGGAGCCTTAGCATAAAGCGCTCATATTAACATTTTGTATTCAAGAATACGCTTCGTGAACCATATGGACCATACGTGTCTCAATTCAAAAAGGGGTTCGAAAAATAGAGCTCAGAAGTTGCGTATTGAGCCTATCTGAGAGCACTTACGAGCTCCTTTTTTGAAGATATTGAATTTCAAGTTTTATTTTCTAAAATCTCGACATGGACCATAAAGCCACTCTTTTCTTTATCTTCAATAATCTATTGGTTAATCTAATCATAATTTCATAAACAATGAAACACAATTATTTATTTATTTACAATCCACGCAATTTGTGCCGTTTTTACAAAATTTTAAAAAGAAACGTAAGACGTGAGGTGCAGATACGTTGACATAGTGGCACGCGAAAATTATACACACAAATTCATCCAAATACATTTGAAATTATATTCTATTTCTATTCTATATATACATATTCCTTGTAGTGTCAGTAGTACTCAGATTTGAATTACGGCAGATTCCTACGGCACAAAGTGGACGCAATATGGACGTGCGGTGTCGCAACGTCGCTGGCGGTATATGAGTCATTCCATATCAAATGACATGACAAATCACGAATTTTGTTGAAATTTTACGTACTTGGAAGATTTGTGAAAACATAAATAAAATTAAAAACTTTCCCTATGCATTGCGTATTTCGCAAGTTATAACATTTTAATATTTCGAAAAAATGCTGTCCTGTTTATTCTCTTTTTTATAGTATCCACTAAAACATCAAAATTTGAACTTGGGTTCTTAACGGGATCAGGGAATCATAAATCATGAAAGCCTCACCAATCATACATTTGCTCATAATAAATTCTTAGTTTCTTGAAAATTTCATGAAAGCTAGTAAGTAATTATCTGTGAACAGCACAATAGGCTGCTCTGACCTCCGTGCTTCGGATTTCCTATCCCCCTGTCTAAATTTGAAAATAAATTTATCTGTGAAAGTGGTGCGAGTTAAAAAAAACCTGATCCTCGAGGGAACCGGTCCCGTTCGTCCCCCCTCGGTGTGCACCTGCATTCATTATGAATAAAAAAAATGAAATGGTCCTACCTACTATGAAAACTTTTACACTCATCCATTCATTATAAAAAAAAATATTATTATTTTTATTATTTATAATTCAAATTTAATTTTTTCAGGTTTCACTTTCCACATGGCAAACCTTTGCCAACAATTGCAATGGAAACTACACTGCAACGACTTGTATCTGCATTTGATTCATTTCCAAATAATCAAGTTACAAAGGAAGACTTACCCCATATCCTTAAAATCTGCGGACTTCCATTTTATTGGCGTATGCCTATTTCAGCTTGTACACAACATTCTACATCCGGTTTGGTAGATGGATATAGATTTATTGAATTCTGGAAACAGTAAGTATGAGAAAGTTTTTTTTTTTTTGTAATATTATTATTTTTGAAATAAAAATTAATAAAGTTATAAAAAAATAGAAAAACTATACCAAAATATATCTAAATATACAAATGTACTTAGATTGTGTTTCAGTTCGTACTGCATTGTATCTTCCATATGAGAGTATTGGATTTGATGGAAAAGTATAAGTTGTTTTCGATAGTACTTCACAAACGCGCCATGATTGTTGCACTTTCTTCGAAATGTTTCACTGAGTTCATCCCAGCAAACATTACGATTGGCCTACGAATCGTTTTCTTATGATTTCTTATTACCACAACGAACATTTTTATTTAAAGCAATAATGCATTTTTATCGCTTACGTTTAACTTGACGGGGGTAAATGTTATATCGCATATGAATAGTATAAGCGAATCACTTGATGATCGTCATGGCGATAAATATTCTTGTGTTTGTCTTTCAGTCGCAAGCGAATCGCCATTTTATCGCATAAAAATTATTTTTTATTGCCGAAATTATATGCATAGCGTTATATTTATTCTTATATTTTTGGGCTTTAATTTTTTTCTACTTTCACAGCTTTTCTCCTCTACCTCAAATGAAGAAATAACAACTCCAAATGAGGCAATTTTCTAATAAACTTTAATTCTCGAGCTATCGTCAAAACATCGCCATGGCAATAAAAAGGCAACACAATTTTTATTCCCATTTTTATCGTCGCAGCAATTCATCGCCACAATGTTTCCTGGGATATCGAACAATTTTCTTAAAGAGTGCTAATGTGTTGGTAGTATTTCCGTATTTACATATTTTTGTTGGTTGTTGGTTTACAAAAACCAGTTCCATATGTCGTAAAAGTGTATCCCATCCCAATCATCAACTAAAAAATAACTCAACAAATAATAAATTTTTAATTTAAGAAGTCAACTCTATACAATTTAATGCGAAAATACATTGCCATCTGAAAAAAAAATTTATCAGTTTCACACTACGTTTATAGTAGTAAGCACTCAATTCAAAAAGTGTGGTCCAATCGAAAACGCTAATAATTTACTTTCCCAGAATGCTTAAGAAATTTAACACAAGTATTATCTATTAGGCGCATATTCATCTATTGAGGTAGCAATTTACGTAGTTAGACCAGTATTGCCATCTGCTCGGAAAGCCAAGCAGCTGTCAAGACATTGTCAAAACCCTTTACAATCTCCAAACTGGTATTCGAGTGTAAAACCACTCTGAACTCCCGCTCTCGGAATAACAAGGTAATCGTTCTTTGGATGCCAGGTCACAATGATATAAGCGGAAACGAAAAGGCGGACGAGCTTACCCGTCATGGTGCAGTCTCGAAGACATCCTCCTCCATAATCGGAATTACACAAAACACTTTGCCAGTCGTCTTTCGTTAGAAGACCCTTCAGATAGAACTACAAAGGAGCTCTGGGATAAACCTAACCCAAACCTAACGAATATGCTTTTGGGACTAAGCATGCCAGCCATGAGAACTCTAGTGTCAATTCCCAGTGGGCACTCTTTTCTCAAGGGTCACCTACACAGGGTGGGACTTGTTGATGATCCTGTATGCAGGGGATCCGGAAAGAAGTCCGAAACGGAGATTTACTTTCTTTGTCACTGTCCGACCCTCTCAGAAAACCGTTGCAGATTCCTTCGCTCACACCACTTGGACGAACTGTATGAAGCCGGCAATGGGGGTTGGGGGCCAATATTGAACTTTGTAATGGCATCCGGCTTGAGACCTATGAGCAATTGCTCATAAGTCTGGACGGAGGGTAAAAATGGATCTTGTTGTGGGCTATGTTCCAGGGACCCTGTCATTTGTCGAGGTCTCAACCTCTCTTCAATCCATTCATTCATCCAGACCAGTAATGTAAGGTGATTGGTCTAATCCGGTATATCGATATATTCATAGTTTTATTTAATTTTTATTTACAAATCCATCATTCTTGGCACTTTTTTTCAACTTAAAACAAAACTTAATATTAACATGTTGTTCGAAATCCATGATGTGCGACAGACACGGTAAACATGACCCCACTCTTCCTATTCTGGAAGTCGACTAAGAAGCCACAACTTGTTCAAACTTAACACTGACTTTTTCAAAGAATCAGGCTATCAGATCGATAACTTCAAAAGGTTATAGCGTCACCAGTTGCAGCTATAAAAATTCATTCACCGTATTTTTTGATCACACCTCGTATATTAGAGAATATACTGGAAAAATAGATAAAGATTGTTGAAACAAGATGAAAGAACGAAGGCATGAATTTAAAAGAGGCTACGAGGAGCAAATCCGAGAAGTTTTCTTTGAAACACTTAATTCGGTTCACAAAACAGGACTTAAGCATACTTTAAATTAGGTTTAATAATAGTACATCCTTGCAACTTATAGTCATCAGATTCCTGGGCCCGTCTTTTTATGCGGCCTAGAGCATTATAAGATTTACCCACGATGGAAACATCATCATCTTTAAAAGAAAGGACTTAAGTTCAAAGGCAATTACTTAGCTAGTAAATAGCCAAGAAAATAAATCCAAATTATAGAATTAGTCAAAATAGAATTGATATAATATGAAGAGTTGTGAGATGAAGATTTAGTACCCCACGATGGACGAGAGGGTATTCTAATTTTTGTTAAAAGTATGCTAACAAGGCAAGAAGAAGTATGACAAGTGAGATCATCAAATTTATAAAAATAAAAACAAATCTAATAATTGTAAGCTTATTATTTAGTATTTATTTGAATTTCGCAGTTCTTGTAAACAGTTTCATGAATCTGCGGATGCAAAAAAGAAAATGTTGGAGTGTGAGATAAAGAAGAAACGGAAAACTTGAATCATCTCCTGACTTGTACACAGAAGTGTGCGGCAAGAATTTCTAATGAGGATGTGGTACCTTATTTTGAACCTTCTTCATGCCATATGCCTAAAACTTACGATGCATCTCACCTTGACTCCAAGGACAGAAAGTGCTCATACGCTATTCAAATTCAACAACTGTCCGTCTCATTAATCAGATAACCGACTTTTGCGTACGAAGGGAATTAAAATTTGATTTAGAAAAGGCTAGAAACAAATATTTTCCTATTATTAAAACTGTCCGTTTTTTAGAAGAATCTCGTGACTAGAAACGAGGAGGGTAATAGCACACATTTCCTCCTTAAACTGTTTGGCTTGTGAACATACTTCACACTTCATGATGAAAATTAAAAATTTTGTTTTTGCTTTTGTTGACAATAAAAATTTCATTGTATAAATTAAAGAGAAATACTCACGTGAGAGTTACACAGACCGACCTTTCTATTTTAAATATAAGATTAATGAGAGAATTAATTCGAATGAGGTATCGGAAATTTGAATATAAGCATGTAAAAAGATATATTTTTTCTCCTTTCTAGAATGTCAGTATATTGCCATGATGAAGCATCACGTTTTGTATATATCCTTTCACGAGGGCAACGATCTCGTCCATATATTCTTCATGAAGACTTAGCCCCTCTAGTGCAAGATGTAGTTGATACACATCCAGGATTAGCATTCTTAAAGGAAGCAACGGAATTCCATTCAAGATATGTGCACACAGTTATAGCTCGGATATTTTACACTGTTAACAGAAGTTGGTCCGGGAAAATGACAGTACCTGAATTAAGGAGGTCTAATTTGCTGCAAGTGAGTACCTATTGAATTTGTTACACCGATATGAAATCATATCGTCCCTGTAATATATTTTAATGAACAAATATATTTCTCTTAGGTTATTCAACTTCTCGAAGAGGAGGAGGACATCAATCAAATTATGGCCTTCTTTAGCTATGAACATTTTTATGTTATTTATTGTAAATTCTGGGAATTGGATCGGGATCATGATCTATTTATTGATCAAAATGATTTAGCCAGACATAATGATCATGCGCTTTCGACACGAATTATTGAAAGGATATTTTCAGGATGTGTTACACGCGGCGGTAGAACACGTATATCTGGACCAAATGGCCCGAAAATGTCATATACAGAATTCGTTTGGTTCCTTTTGTCTGAAGAGGATAAAACAAATCCGACTGCTATTGAATATTGGTTCCGTTGTATGGATCTAGATGGTGATGGCATTTTATCAATGTATGAGCTTGAGTATTTCTATGAGGAACAGCAACAACGTATGGAAGCAATTGGAATTGAAACTCTACCTTTTGAAGACTGCCTTTGTCAAGTGAGTAGTTTAAGATTTGATTTGTTAGTAGAACTCTACAATATTATTGATGTTGGGGGGTTTTTTTTAATAAACAGATGCTCGATATGGTGAAACCTGTAAAAACTGGTTGTGTAACGCTTGGAGATTTGAAACGGTGTCGAATGACACCAATATTTTTCGATACATTTTTCAATCTGGAGAAATATCTGGAACATGAACAGAGAGATCCATTCGCTACTCAGCGTGAGAGTGATGATGTAAGACTCTTTTTATTAAATTTTAAATCAATTTATTATGCATAAAAGTTTTGAGATTAAATATTGTTTTTTTTTTTTTTTTCATTATTTTCAGGGATTGTCAGATTGGGACAGATATGCAGCTCAAGAATATGAACTCTTGGTGGCTGAAGAAGGTGGAGATACACAGGGGTAAGTAGAAAATATTATTTATATTCTCTCTGTAGCTATTCTGTACAGTATTTGGAAAATATGTTCGTAAATTCCCCTCCGATTCAATGATATATTATACTTAAATAGAATGCCAGAAAGTTTTATTAATGCGGCATCAGATTTTACGAGATTATTATTTTTTTTATTATTGTTGTAAATTATATCCCCTTTTTATTTAAATGATTTCACAATTTTTATTGTTACACTTTACATACGGGTAAATAAAATAAAAGTGAAAACTCTTAGATAGGCAACAACGAAATCAATTAAGTGAAAGATGTACTGCACTTCAAAAAAACGGAAATTGTCTTTGATAATGAATTTTTCAAGATTTAATATGTTACAAAATTTGTGAAATACTGAACTCCACGGCTCGATTTTGAGCTTCTAATAACTTCGTATCCTAGCAGAACTGAGGCTCAAGCTAAGGGCAGACGCGGAAAAAGTATCTTCGTTCTTCTGACCATGTGTTTTGAAAGTGTTGCTAATTAATTACATCTGGTAATTATTTTCCACTCACTTTTAAGGAAAACTTTAGAAAATGTGGACAAATTGTATTTAAATTTTTTTTTAATTAACCATTTACGTTTCAGTCTGTCTAGCGTATAACGTGTTCATAGAGATAGTTTCTAATTCAAACATAAATTTATGTAGGAGTAATATTAAGAGTGCGCTGTTTTTATGGTGAGAAACTTAAAACACCGAACAATCTGCAAAAAAGAACTAGTTTAATAGGGAGAGCCCGATTGCAGTCAAAAATGTTAAAAGAAAACGGCATTATTTGTCTTGTAAAATCCATATATAACACTAAATTTTAAGGTTGCAGGACGCGAAAAGCGAATATTCGTATATGTCGATATAAAAAGATAAAGATGATGGAGGATTGGGTGAAGAAAATAGAATAAATCGAGCGTATGAGAAAGGTGATGATTCAAAAGTAGGGCTGTTACACCCTATTCCAAATATCCACGACACTCTTCAAGATTGGGCGCCATATTTTAACAGGATTTGCAATATAGTATTCTGATCATAAACAATGAAAGTCAATAACTTAAGAATAAAGCTCAGCTCTCTGGAATATCCTATATGAAATACTAGACATGGTAGAGGCTGATGAGATTATCCCTAAATTTAGTTTTTTAGCACAATCACCCCGTTGTGCTTTACACTAACGCCAATTTCCCTCATAGTTCCTGCAGCAGTCTCATTTTTCTGAGGAAAAGCAGTATATTTTTGAAAGAAATGTTTTCATATTTATAACCTTTAGGAGGTTTAAGCCAATCGCATGAAATTTTATTGTGCAATTGCATTATATTCAAAGAGAATGTGTTTTTTATTTTCTAGATATAGCCGATGCAGACATTTATTGAGTCTGCAGTGTGCAGTTAAATCTCTTATAATAACTTTTAATTAGTTTCTTCTTCTTAGCTTCAATAGTTCTTGGATATTTTTTTTGTGTTAGCACAGAAAACAAATTGATAGATTAGTCAAAACTTAAATCGTAATTCCACTTTAAGTTAATACCAAACTGCTGAAGCAGCAGCAGCAGAAGGTTAATTTTTCGCAGGGCGCGTAACCGAATTGCTTAAACTTTGTAAATATTTAATAAATATTTTCATTTCTTTAGAAGTCATCTTTCAAGTTTGAGAAAGTAAAAGGAAAATTATCCATAGTTAACGCAAAAGAATTTTCAAAATTTCTACTATCGTTGAAACTTTTTCGGATTAACAATAATGGAACGTTTCTTTTAGCCTTATTCTAATTACTTTAAGTTCAGACATATTCTCAAATTTGTTTAAACTGGTATAAGTGGGATATTCGACATTTTTTAATTAATTTTCACAAAATTCTGCAATGCATCAACTCTCTTGATTTAAAGTGAAATTAAAAATTACGATAAATTCAATATTTTTAAAAATGAAATTTGTGAAGGAATAACTATTTTAATTCTTTATACATATTTTCCTAAATAACTCAAAAACTGACGCCACATTAATACCAACAAAAAGGACATAATTTACCTATGTAATTTGAAAATTGTTTTATTTTTATTCCAACAACAAGACCCGATTACTTTATTGAACTCCTATAATTACCCAGTGTTTATTTTTCTTATATTTTTAGTTAATTTTAACCCCCTGTTTTTCACAAATTTATTAATTATGGTGATGGATTTTATAAAAAAATGGATAAAAATCTCGCTAATGGGTAAGCGTTACTCGGAATGCATCAGTAATATACTAATAAGAATCTCATGCTTTCGTTACTAACTAAACATTAATAATAACAATTAAATTAAAAAAAAAATAGTAAGCTAAGTTATAAAAAAGAGCTAAGCTGTATAATTTGGATGGTTGCAGTTAAGTGTTATAAGCAGCTATTTAACTACAAAAATATAAAATATATGCGCCTAGATATGAAGAACGAAATTCAAAGTCTATGCTCTAAGCTTGTATATTATAACCGTATTACTCTGCTAGATCGTTTATTTTATTCCGCTTTAATAGGGCCTGTAAATATTTTTGAATGGTTGTTTTTAAAAGTATAGTGAAAACAATTTTTCAAAAAACTATATTTATTAATTTTGTTGTAGATGACAACACTGTTCAAGTAGCTTGTAAATATTTTAATTTTTAACATGGTCACTTCAGTTAAAATTTTCTCTAACAGGCGCATTAAAAAATATATATATACGAGGTATGCTCAAAAAATACGCTGAATGGTTTTATTACAAACAAACTAATAAGTTCACATCAAATTTGAATTAATATCTTTCAATGTACACTCCTTGGCTAGCGATGCACTTATTCCAATGTTGATTCCGTGAGTGGAATAATGACTGAAAGGCTTCTTTCGGAAGGTCCTTCCGCTGCTCTGTGGTGGCCCTCTAAATATCGAAAAAGTTGTCAAAACGTTTTCCTTTTAGAGCAGTTGTGTTAGTGAAAGAGCCAGAAGTAGCATGGTGCTAAATCTGGAGAGTAATGCGGACAGACAGGAATTTTTTTTTTCGGCAAAAAACTCGCGTATAAAAGCGAGGTGTGGCACGGGGCGTTGTCGTGATGGAAGAGGAAGCCATTGAACCCTTTTTTCTGGCTTTGAACGGACTCATGCGAGATGTTTAGTTCTTCTCTAAGCTCTCGAATAGTCAATCGACCGTTTGAACGAATCCGTTTTGCCACTTTTTGCACGTTTTAGCGTGTTTTTGAAGTCGAAGGACGTCCCGACCGTTGCTCGGTTCATTGCCGTGACAGACACGTTAAACATGACCTCACTCTTCCTATTCTTTAAATCGACTAAGAGGTTACAACTTGTTAAACTTAACACTGACTTTTTCAAAGAATCAGGCTGTCAGACGGATAACTTCAAATGGATATAGCATCAGCAGTTGGTGCTATAAAAATTCATTCATCGTATTTTTTTATTACACCTCGTATATACATTCAGAAATTATTTCATCTCTACACTGATTTGCAACAGAAAATGTTGTGGGTCTTAGTTTTTCTTGAAAATATTAAGTGAGAGATCACTATTTCGCTGAATGTCGCTTAATGATAAACAGTCGCTTATTTACATACATAATTATAAAATGGTACCAAAATAGCTTCTGAAAATTTTAATATTATTAAACTATGATTGAATGGAAAGGATAATAGATGAATTTGTCGGTGTTAGTGCCTATTCTGCAATAAACCAACCAACAGGCTAACCATATGGCCAGAGTTTAGTATTCTGCTCACATTCTAGGCAACAATTATCATACTAAAATATTGTAAAGCGCAGAGTAAGGGTTATATATTTTCTTAAAAGTACCAGTACCTACATTGAACACCGAAAACTGAAAAATTCTACACCAATATGGATTGGATCGGAAGGTACTGAAAAAGAAGAAAAGAAACCAGGTCAATATGTAGCCCCAATACAATGCAAAAAAATGCTGTTTTTATAAGGCCTTAAGAACTGAATTTTTATTCTAAATTTTTTAAAGAGGATTTTTACATTATAGCTGTGTTCTTTTGTGTCCGCAGAACAGAGCAGAACAAAAGATACACAAAAGAACGTCTCATACATTTTCATAGAAAGGTTTAAATGAAGCGAACACTACAAATACCTCGCTTCAACCGACAGAACAATTTGTTCTCTCCAGTATAACTCCCATATACATATATACACAAAAGACCACAGCTTATAATGGCATGTATTTTTTACAGAAATTGTGAGGGAGATAGAACATCGTTTAATGAAACAAACAAACACCTACTTCAAATTCTGTAGGCCTCGTTTTGTCAATGTGGCATGGCTGGAAAATTTTAATCTCATTAGAAATACTCAAGCATAGTAAGTTTTTATGCTTGTTGGTAGTAAAATATTGTTAATGGCAACCCTAATCAGTCAGTTATGACTACTGGCAACTACGGTATTATCTATGGCCTTCACCATCTCAATAATTCATGGTATACCATAGTTGGTCGACCATATTGCTTACTATGAATATATTTCTACAATGAGTGCAATAATTAATTTAATTGTAGTTTTTTTTTAAGTTTTTGTAGAAATATGGGAATAAGGCTTGCTGGCGGTAAAGAGTAAGGAAGGATGATGGAGTTATGGGGAAGTACCCTACCCAGGTACTAGGGCATTTTCTGGCAATATTAACGTCTAGATTTTTTTTCTCTCTTTCTTCTTCACTCCTCCTACGAGTAAAGATCTTATTTCTTGAGTTTTGTTTAGCATTGCATAATTATTCGCACACTCACATTTTTCTATGAAAGTCAATCAGCGATATTTTTACTCATTATTTAAAATGAGCTTAAAGCAAGCAATTTCTTTTTTAATCATATAACCTTGCCTGCTTAATACTATGAATCATTGTTAGTACAGCTAGCGCTGAGTGATCATTTTCAGCGCTTGATGGAATATAAACATTTTTCTGATGCAAGAAAAACTATCGGCTTAAGATATCATTTAGGCCCCATGTTGCAACTATACGCTCTACAGCAAGCCCAGAATGATATTCAGATTTTTTATGTTAGAATCCAGCATTAACCCTATATTTCGCTTGATTACTGGAGAAGAAGTTTCTTCCAGCCCGTCTATGAGTCATTTCCTGGTAAAAGGTACCAGGACAGTCAACTTTGCCGTACCAGGTGATGACTATATTCAGGGCCTGCTGTCCAGAAACCTTTCCCAGAGCTACCCGCGATTACGATAACCAAGTCGTCAGCGTAGCTTTGTGCAAAGAGGTCCCCTGTGTTAAAGCGCGCCAGAAGCTCATCTCCCACGAGGAACCGAAAAAAGGGGGATAGAACCCCGCTCTGAGGACAACCTCTTGTAACGGTAATCCCGAACATCACCCCAAGAAGATTCGACCCTGCGCGACCTCAACATAGAGTCTTCCCAACGACAGATTATTCAACCCAGATCCGTTCTTCTGAGTGCACGCATGATGACATGGAAGGACATGTTATCAATAGCCGACTCAGTATCAATAATAATACCGCTAATCTTCTGTCAAAAACAGCCTCCTCAAATCTCCGAAAAAGAGGTAGTCTGCTGTGACTGTAGATTTTCTCGCTTGTTAAGCATCTGATGGGAATGTTTGGAAGAGAAAGACTGGAAAGTTACTTCAACCTGATAGCCTCATCAACAACTTTATCCATCGTTTTCACAATAAACTATGTGAAACTTATTGGCCTGTATAACTTAGATAGGGCATAATCATATCGTCCTTGCTTGGATATAAAGGCTATTTTTATAGTCCTGAATGCAAATAAGCCTCTGAATAACTTCCACGGCATTAGTACCAGTATATCTTTGATTAGCCTATGTGCGAAACCAGAAGTAAGAAAATTAAAGTAATAATTTATAGTTATAGAATTTTTAGTTTTCGTATCCTTACACTTACTTACACAAATGGTCCCACATCAAATAGAAATTTCAGCTATCGTCAGTGGTAATCTGATAAAAAGTTTGATATTGTGTAAGTAGATTTCTTAGATTTTATTGCCAAATTTTAAGTTGTATCATGAATTTATATGTTCAAATCCAATAGTTCTTAGTTATACACTGAACACCCGAGTATGTACTCTTCGCCACTGGTTGGCCGAATTCAGTATAATCCCAAACTACATCCCAAGCTTGCAAGTGAATCGACCTAGAATTCATTTAATTTTTTGCTCCAAGTCTTCTGAACCACTAACAACTACATACAAATCTATTCCTTTTCCATGCAACCCTAGTTGACTGAATGATTGGTTAGTTGGATGCAGATTAGAGAAAATTTAAACATTAATTCGACATTGGGCTTATCTCATATTAAGTACATTTGTAATAAGCACATTTCTAACTTGGGAAATTATGGCTACCATCCATTTCATATACACATAAGCTCCTACCTTCTACCTACCATACATATCATAGGCGCGATTAACATTCTCAGTTTTTTCTTTTTTCTTCAAAAATTAAAACACATTCAACATTCACAAATTTTAGAAATTAATCTCTATCTTTTCTCATTTCTATTGAAGTAGATACGAATTTTGTAATAATTTACTTCTATGTATATTTTCATAGGTCATACGACGAGGATGACGAGTATGAGTCCAACATCGACATTCTTGAATCGCAGCTAGATGACATGTCAAATATGATAAATGAATGGTAGAGACACCGACTTTTATTATTTTATAGAATAAAAGCTCTGTCACAAAAAAAAAACATGAAATACAAGAAAAATCGTTTTTATATTATAAAATTAGTTCTTTAGTCGTATAAGATTGAAACCAGTCATGACTTTTGCTACTCGATTAGTGCAAATTTTTTTATTACTTTAATTTAAAAGTAGACGAAGGAAGAAAAATGAAACAATATACTTCTCAAGTAACAGCTCTTTTTTTTTTTACATTAGTACTGTTAATTATCTGTAGTTGTTGAATATGAGACTAAAAATAATTTTTAAACAAAAAAAAAACAAAAATCAAGAACAAAAAAGAAGAATTCGCCTTATTTTATATTTGTATGTGTTTAGATGATGTTTTTAAATTGAGAAAGTGTATTTTTTTTATTTTTTTTTTTTAAAAAATATTCTCGTCTCTTTCATGAAACTCATACTATAGAAAAACAAACAGAAACAAAAACAAAAACTCAGTAAATCCAACTCGATATTTTTCTTCATTGAAAAAGGAAGTAGACGAAATAAAAACCACACAGTGTGTTGTATTCGAAGTTACCTTTATAAATTGTAATTAGTTTTTTAAAAACTGTTGTAAAACCAAAACAGGAAAATATTTCTTCTTTTTGTTGTTTTTTTCTTTTCTTTTTTTTATAATAATATTAATCACGTCCTCTCTAAGATATTTTATATTCTCTATTACATTTTACTATAAATTATATTCGCGCTCTGTACGATTGATGTTTTGTTATTTGTTTTTATTGGTTGAAATTTTATTGTAACATTTTATGTTTTTTAGTCAATTTTTATATAAAAGAAAGCAAAAAATATTATTTATTATGTATTTGTGTAAGTGACATTTAAGATTAAAATTAGAGTATAAGCAAAACTGATGTAAATAATACGCTACGAATGTGATGATGCATAAAGTAATAATATTAATAATAAAAGAAAAAACGAAAATAAGCAGAAAATTATATTTTACTACGAAAATGAAAACTATTGCGCTTCGTTTTGGTAATCGCATTTTTTTTTGTTCTATAGTAGAAAATATTGTAATCAAGAGCGATAGTTGGCTTAATAGATTTTTGTTTTGTATAGATAAAACTTTAGGAATTTGACTAAAGGATCGCACATTACACCCCGCGGTTAAAAAAAAAAAAAAAACAAGTAAAAAGAAGCTAGAATTGATCTAACAAGAGAGGGATCCTGCTCATCACCGATTTCGTCCAAATTGACAGTACATGTTGGGCTTGACTAGAAATGAAAGTGACACAAGTGGGAATTCCAGATAGCCAAGCGAAACCGAAATAATGCATAATTTAGGGAAGCCCGGAGCTTTGTAGGCTTACCCCTTGGAAAATGCTTAAATTTACAAATTTGCGCGGGAGCTGTCACGGTTAAATTGCAACAAAATTTGAACCAAATTCATCCGGGTAAAATGTCAACCACAGAAGACATATGATTGCAGATTTTGTAAATGATAATCTCAAGCGCATCCATAAAAAAACAAAAAATTGAATTAATCGATAAATTGTAGAAAAACATTTCGAAATGAATTTTTCAGTCAGAATGTTGTCAGTCGTTAATTAAATTTCGCAACTTAATCCGAAGGGGGAGGGAAAATATGCTCAAAAAAACTAGCAAAAGGAATTTTGCAAATCGGATAATATTCACCCCGTCTCCCTCAGAACACCCGAATTAGGAAAATGAGAAACTTTTTCCCATTGGTATATATGATTAATTTTTTGACATTGAATTTATCATCCGAGTTTTGTGAGATTTTGTAGGAATATTCTACATATATGGTAGAATATAAATTAAACACCCCGACCATCGGAAAAATATATTTGATTTTAATTATAATATATGATGGTGTGTTACTACTCTGTAGCCCGTTGCCGTACGAATCTCGTAATAGCTTCAAAAAATCATAAAAAACTCACAATGAATTTAGCAAAAAGAATTTTAAAATTTAATTTGGCTGAGAGATAAAGGCTGGTAGTTTTATAGTATATGCCGCTAATTAAAGTAAGTTGAAAGTAATTTAGCAAACCTTGCAAATTTATTTTGGAAAATGCTCCTAAAATAATTGGGATAATGACTTCTTGTTTTTTTTTTTATATGAAAGTCAACAGATTATAGATAATTGAAACTGAAAGAAAGTGGCTTAATGTTGCGAATATACCCGCAAGATGGCAATTATCAAAGTTGTTAATTTTAATCCCGGGTTCACCTACATTATGCATTATTTCGGAATCGCTTGGCTATCTGGAGTTCCCACTTTTGTCATTTTTATTTCTAGTCAAGCCCAACATATATGTAGTTACTGTCAATTTGGACGAAATCGGTGATGACGAGTAGGATCCTCCCCTTGTAAGACCAATTCTTATGATACCCTAGATGAATGCCCGTATGAAATTTCGTAAGGTCACCCATTTGTGCATTGATTTTTAAAGTGGTTTTTCGCATATATTTCTAGAATGGTTTGTCGGATAGAAATAATATTTTGAAGAAATTTTCAGTACAATAAAAACGTCTAGGACTGATCGTTTTTACAATATACGTAAAAAACCTAAATTTTTATATGGCAACATCAAGAGCGGGCTGCACGATTTAGTCACTTTTTCAAATGTATCTTACTATCGCTATGAAAACAATATGTACAAAATTTCAGCTCTCTACGTTGACGTGTTCTCAGGCAGTATCCAAATATGTAGTGAAAAACGAAATTTTTGTATGGCAATCCTTTGCTGAAGTTATTCGATTTGTCCCATTTTTGAACTTAATTTTTTTTTTTTTAAATCCCGTGTGCAAAATTTCAGTTCTCTAAGTACACGCATTCTCGAGTTATCGTGCGGACAGACGGACATGCAAAAGTCAAAATAACTTTTAATATTATGCGTGAGTATCCAATCTATTTTGCTCTACCATAATTATTTCTATGCGTTACAAACAGAATGACAAACTTAGTATACCTTTTAGATTTCATCTAGGGTATAAAAATGCGTAAGCATTTGTGCTTACTAAACCTATGTACATGCGCTGTGAGCAAAAACGAAAAGTGTAGGGTAGAGTGGGGTACATTCGTCACTTTCACTTCAAAACAGTATTACACGAAAACGACAAGATGAGGTGAAAAACTTTATAGTTCATGTTAAACTTTACACTCTGATATATAACTGCAAGTAATATACATATGCGCGTTGTATTTGTAATATACGTATTTTTTTCAAATTAAAAAAATTACGCCAAATTGCCAAAGTTGAGCCTTGTTGGGGAAGATTCGTCTATTGAGAGGGTAGATTCGTCGAAAGAAATTGCAGGCCAATTGTGGATGTGTTAATGAAGGACTAAAAATTAAGAAATAAAAAGAAATAATTAATTCAATTAAGAAAACTTAAGCTGTAATATAACAGAAATAAATCACAAATGTTCAGTCAATATCAAAACAGTACATTTTTACCTAATGTCTGGGAATTGCCAGTTTCAATTCAACGTCACGTCTCAGAATCACTGAAATATCAACTACGTACGGCTTCACAAATGTCAAACTGTGTCCTTTTTAATTTGATGAATGTGTTTCGCAGCATTTAAAAAATTTTTTTAAACACATTGATAATTTTATTCAGGAACTTGTTTATAACTTTAAGCACTAATTGATTATATTATTATCACAAAAATTTTTACTTTTGAGCTAAAAATCTCTCAAACTTCTTACCTTGAATTAAAAATTACAGAAAAAAACACAAAGCACTAAAATAAGTGATCCTTGCAACGCAGCTGAGAGACCCTTCCTAATACATACAAATATACAAATGGCACGTGTAGGGCATTCACAATCATGTTTTCTTCTCTTAGTTTTCATAGTTTTAAAACTGAAATTTATCATAACGAATATGTACTTCAACGACGAATATACCCCGCTCTACCCTATAAATGTCATGCAAGCAAAATTGAGACAGAAAATTTTGGGGGCCAAAATGGAATTAAAAACGGTGCGAACGAGAACCCAACGACGAAAATTTCAGCGCCAAAATGACACAAACAGTTTTTGCCCGGAACTTTTCATTGTTGCTGTTTTATCTTGGAGGTAAAAGTAGTATCACTTTTGCTCGGATATAATATAATTTTCGTTTTAGCTGGTAATTTTTTGTTGTTTCGTTTTGTATGCATGAAAGCCCCTCCGAGTGCAGTTCGGTAAACAACGCGACTGAAACGCAGATGGTTTGCTCACATAAAATTTATTTTCGCTTTTGATCTCAGCGTTACACAATGGAAAAATACTTTCGTTCTATAGAAACAAAAACTGAACATCCTTCATCTGCTGTGATTTTGAGAATATGGGGTTAGATTGTAAAATTTATTTGGAGAGATAAGTGTTTCTCCAGAGATTTGCAGGCGCAGGACACTTACATATTGCATGTTTCAAAGTTTCAGTCGACACAGTTCGCTGTTAAAATTGCCTATCTTCTACAAAAAATAACGGAAGGGATCATCTCCAGTGACTGCATTAATATATGTATAGCCTGAGCGATTGTCTTCTAAGGCTAATTAGTTTGCGAATCTGGAGAGGAGAGGTTTTGAGGAATTCCTTCATTTGCCTTAAATCGGGCGCACTACGCCAAAGGAGATCAAGTTGCCTGTCTTCTCATTCTTATAGCTACCCCCAAAAGCGACTGTTTGGTTGGCCAAATGTTGTGTAGGGACTAGCATACGGACTGTTGGCTCGAGTTTTAGCTAGATTTTCTGCTTTTTCATTTCCGTCCACTCGTTCGTTTCTAGAAACCTGAAGCAAGGTTACTTTGGAGTTTCGTATGACAGACTAGTTTCAATTCAAAGTTTTCTCAACTTGGCTGTGTGAACGAATATATATGTTGTAGTTCTTGTAGTCTCTGTTTACGGCTTTCCTGAGCTACAATCTCTATAGTGTAGACTTCCGCCTGAAAAATGGAAAGTAAGGCACCAAGCGTAATGGAAAGTATCATAACTGGATCCGTCAGTATACCAGACATGAGCCTGTTACGGCGACTAGGCCCTGTCGATGCTCAAGCGGTTGCTTTATTGATGTTGTTCATCAATCTTTCCAGAATGGCATCGATACTTTAAAAATTCCAGTTTTTCTTGTATGAGAAAAATGGAAAAATTATTTTTAATTTGTAAATAAATACAGGAAAATAATATTTGAAATTCTCTTTTGATATACATATATTTATTTAATTTTAATTTTTTATTTATTCATTTTCTTTTAAATCTATTTAACTTCCTTTAGATTTCTTTATTATTTTTATTTTAAGCTTAGTATCGAGTTCAGGCTAAGTAAAACTTAACGCGGCTCCAAATTTCACATTAAAATCACTGGTAAAATTTTGACGTATATTAATTTGGTGAAAACAAAGTAATTCATTTCGACATTTTGATAAAACAAATTTAACTCTTCAATCAATAAAAAAATATAACTTTTTTAACGTACCATAACACTGTTTGTTTTTATATATGTATATATGTAGGTACATACCTTCACCTTTTCAGAAATACTACATATTTCGATGCTTTCTTTATCAATCCAGCTTAGCTTACGAGAAATATTAAAGTCAAGAATTTTAAATGACAGTGTGTCGGAAATCGAAAGAAACAAGAGTTTGCAAGTAAGTTCCACACTTTATTTTGGTCTTACCAAAACTATAAAGACTACAATTCCTCCAATGTTCTATTAAAAAAACCTCAGCAGTTCTTCAAATGAAGCCGTATTCATGGCAACGTTCATTAGATGGTTAATTGCTTGATAGTTGATTCATTTGAAGTTAATAATAGATTTAAAAACCTTCAAAGCAATTGAAGTGATTTCAATTTGTCGATAATTAGAGAAATCGAAACCCGCTTTTTTGTGTGGAAATTGTCTATTTATAGGTTAGTTTCCCTCAGGATCTGTGGTTTTGAAAACATTATTCATCGAGCAAGATTATTCAGTGCATAATTTTGCGATCGTATAAATTTGACCTAAATTATGAACCCACAATATTTTCCAGGTGCCTGTAAAATGAGTAGAAGTCTTCCAAAACTTCAAATTTGATATGTTATATGCTATTTATGCAAAAATGTCTACACCTCCATAAACTCTAAGCTCACATTAATAGAAAAAAAAAACAAAGGAAAAATTTAGTTTGCTTGTGGGATATTTATTCCGGACATTACAAAAGAGATGGGCTTACAGAAAAAATAGAAGCAAATAATACAAATAAAAATTTACAACACAACTGACTAGATTAACAGATATGCAAAGCGTAAATTTTGCTAAAAAAAAAATGCTAGGAGCTAAAAGGTGTCCCAAATTTATTTCGAATGCCTGTTAGAATTATCAGAGCTTGATAGTTTCCTTGTCTATGCTCCAAATCAACCGAGATGGTCTCAACTCTATCACTAGCGAAAACCGGCAGCTCTTATGGCATATAGTGGTAAAAGATAATAAATAAATTATTTGTTCCCTCTAACTGAGGTTGCAGATATAAAAAACATAAACTAGTCGAAGTGTAGCAAAGTGTAAAGCAAGCACAAAAAAATAAATAAAATAAAATCTTGTCTAACGACGAGGAGAAAAACTTAATTTAGTAAATTTAGTAAGTGCAATAATTTTGGAGTTCAGAAAAAACGCTTCATATACTAACGCAGTAGATGCAGTGAGTCAATGTTTACGTATCAAATGACAATTCCAGCTCTATTTCCACATTTGTATGAATTATGCTTCTCGCTTTCTACTCTCTACTCTTTCTCGAAAACCCTGTACAGGTAAAACAGGTACATAAAAGAAGCCTTCAATGCAATCAAACTACACAACACTATTCCGTGCAAGCATGCCATGCCGTTCTGCAGTTCACAACTGGTGCCTAAGCAAAGGTCTGAGTATAAGTCTCAACAAAACACTAAGGGCCCCATCTTTCGATAATATGGAAATAGGCTTTTAAGACGAGGTCAAATATCTACAGATTACTCGAGTTAAAAAAAACTTACTTGGACCTTATACATTTGTCGAAGGTGGAGGATATCGCTTCGTTTATCGAACAGGCAATCCGCTCTGAAGGCTTTGAATTATTTTTACTGTTAACGCAAAAATAGTTTGAAAGGGTTTGTAGGCATCCTATAAATATTGGCGAAATAAAATCATTCTCATATGGTTACCATGATATAAAGGCCTCAGAAGTAAATGTAAAGAGGAATGAAGACTCCTTTTGTTAGGCCAGAGCTATTCTACGATAGTATCAAAAGTGAAAAAAGAAACGTTATTTTTAAATGGTAACAATCTGGAAGAACTACACTAATGCAAAACAAAAAAGTCATTACCACCTGTAGTGAAAACGTAAAAGAAATTTCCTCAGGAAAATAGAACTGAAAAATAATTACAAGGATATTCATAAGGGGCACTGTCCTTTACGGTAGCACCTAAACTAGATTGATATGGCTGATACGCTTTCCTGTTTGCTTCAGCCAGAATACTCAAGAAGCATCGAAGCAACTAAATTAGCAATGATAAAGCTAAGATTATTTCAACCCTAGAACACATTCCTTCTACAAGCCATGTATATAATTTCTATCATCCCAAAAAGGTCCTGCGGCTGAGGTCATTTTTTTAATCAGTACAATTTAAATTTTTTCTTTAGAAGTGGCTTGTTAGCCCAATTATGCTAATTGCTAATATTACAACAAGAAATTCATCGAACCATTATATACCTACAACAATTTTAATTTAATTCGTATTTTAGTTTAGTACACTGAGAGACCAACTTAAAATCAAAAAATGAAAGTTACTTTTTCATACACATATTTAATTATAATTTAATTTTATGTCTTCCCAAACCCTGTCTTACTGGAGTAGATATTAAAATAAAAATTTAATTAATTTTTTTTTAAAAGCCTGTTGGGTACAGGCCTGAATGTACAATAAATTATAGGAAATCTTCTTTATCTAAAATATTTTGCATAATATTCTCAATAGATTCGTAGACAGTCTTAAGACAATTGAAAGCAAAATTTATACCTTGAAAAATAATATATTTATAGAAAACGGGAATTGCTTTTAATTTCTTTTAATAAAAGAAACTTATGTAAAAATAACACCCATCAAAGATAATCCCCTCTCCTCCTTGATTAGTTAGATATTTTCACACAATTATTATATGTATGTGTGTATAATTGAAAGAAAAAATGTTACTTGATTTTTAGTACTAGTCATAGAATAAAGCATTAACTCAAATGTAGTAGAACTTTTGTATTAAACTGTATATTTTATATGACGAAAATAATATAGATTAGAGAATCTGATAAATTGTAACAAATTCAACAAATTTTCTGAATACATTTTATCAAAAGATTATCTGCAATAATAAAAATATGCGGATGCTTAAAAGAGTGGGTTTTATTTTCCAAAATAGTGTTCCAGCTAAAACTTGTATTATTTGTAGTCATATTGTTTTAGCACAGCTTGTGACCAACGTCGAATTTGTGCCTAGGCATACTAAGCAGTTGCCTTAGGGCCTCAACCTTGTAGAGGGTCCCCACCAGGGGCAGAAATGATATACATGGAAGACATCAACACCGGACATTAAAAAAAATGTAATCCACTTAGTGTTCCACAGGGCGGTAAGTTTTTTGGGGCGACAAATTCTGAATTGATGAAGGAAAATGAAACGTCATTATCGACAGGTTCATTGCAGAACTATAAAGACATAGATCTGATTACGAGAGCTTCTCATGAAGCCATATAGCTTGGAATCTTAAAATATCCGCGAGGGCGCACGGAGCTTTAGAGCCTTCTATCTACATAGGAGATTTAGACTTTGGAAAACGAATGTCTGCACTTGTGTGTGAGCTCTTTTGTCAACTGCAGAGGCTACACAGGGAAAACAATGGAGTTACCCCAATACATCCTGGCAAAGGCTTTTTCGACATTTATCCAAATGTCATAAATAATGCACTCTGTGGACTATATAGTGAGATAATCCGTTCCTTTGCAGAGAAAAAAGTTCGTCGTATGGCAATCTAAGAGTATTCTTATACGCAACGAACTTTCAACTTTGCATATAATTTCGTATTTATTTGTGATATTTCAAAGTCTGATTGTTTATTTTCTGAAGTAGACGTACGTTAAATAAATGAATAATAACACTAACATTTTTGTTTTATTCAATTATATTAAAAAACAGGGTGTCCAGACTTTGTTAACCGCCTAAGGGTCCAGGGGCCCTATTCTTGAATAACGAAGACAGATTCCGTATTCGTTATACTATCAAAACCATTCGGAATCATATTCTTGAAATCCGCATTCGTTATATACCGAACGCAAACCCTTCGTTATTTAACGAATGGGTTCAACCATTCGTTATGCCAAACGAAGAGTGAATCAGCTGCTACTTTACGAGTGACAATGAGAGATAAAAGATGTGCCAAAATGTCAAATTCCCAAAGTACTAAAATAATTCAGTTTTTAGAGGAAAACCCGAAACTGAAATAGGAAAATATGATAAATCTTTCAGTTCAAAAGATGCCACGGAATTGTGGAAAAAGTTATCAGCAGAATTAAATTCTATACCCGGAGCGCAAAAGGACTGGAAAAGTATTAATTTTTTTTATGATATTATATTCAAAACAAAGCTAATAGAAAATTTCCAGAGTTATCAGGAATTAAAATGTATGGTGAAAGGATAATCTGCGGTGCCAAAAAATAATTTCATGTAACAGGCGGAGGTCCTCCTGCAAAATTTTTCCTATCCAGCGATGAATTAAGGGTGCAGGAACTGATTAACGATTGACGTAATTCATTTTCCATAGATTCTTCAACAATTTCAGACGCAAACACTAATGACAATTCACTAAAGCTAGCCATTTTTTACACGTAATAATATACTAATTATAATTTATACAAAAATAATAAGCAAAACAAAAATATTATTTTAATTAAGTAACACAGCTCAATGTATTTATTTTGTAATTTGACAGAAATAATCTTACCACACTCGTTATGTTGACAAGATTCGAATACCCCGTTCGTATTCTTTAACCTCATCGTTATAAAGTCGAAGTGGTGAGAAAGTTGTTCAACATAACGAGTGTGGTAGGATTAAATCTGTCAATTTATAAATTGAATATTGTCAACTGTTTCATGTTTTAAAATATAATTAGTAAAAAATGTCTAGTTTCAGTGAATTGTCATTATTGTTTGCGTCTAAAATTGTTGAAGAATCTATAGAAAATGAATTACGTCAATCGTTAATCAGTTCCTACACTCTTAATTCATCGGTGGATAGGAAAAACTTTGCAGGAGAACCACCAGTGCCATGCAAATTTTTTTTTTGCCACCGCAGATTTTCTTTTCACCATACATTTTAAATCCTGATAACTCTGGAAATTTTCTATTAGCTTTGTTTTGAATATAATATCATAAAAAAAATTAATATAAATTTATGTATACATTCCTTTCTCCAACTTTTCCAGTCCTTTTGCGCTCCTGGTATGGAATTTAATACTGATACTAGCTTTTGCCACAATTCCATGGCATCTTTTGAACTGAAAGAATTATCATATTTACCAAATTTCAGTTTCGGGTTTGCCTCTAAAAACTCAATTATTTTAGTTTTTTGAGCATATGACATTTTCGCACATCTTTTATCTCCCATTATCATCCGTAAAATTGCAACTGATTCACTCTTCGTTTGCTTTAACGAACGGTTGAACCCACTCGTTAAATAACAAAGGGTTTGCGTTCGGTATATAACGAATGCGGATTTCAAGAATACCACATGTGTCGATTCCGAATGGTTTTGACAGTATAACGAATATGGAATGTGCCTTCGTTATTCAAGAATAGGCCCCCTGGGTCTTCATGTCCGGTCCTACTTGTGACGCGTAACAACTCAGGTGAATCAGTATACACAACGTAGCTCTGGCAATGTATTCTAAATCTAATCCGAGTCTTCGTCCTTATCTTTGCTTGTTGTTATACTTTCTGATATTCTATCGTGTAAGGCTCTGTTGTACTAATTCAGATTTATTAATCTTTATGATTCGCAAATTATTCCAGGCAGGATTCTGTAATCTATGTAACACGAATTCTGCGCCTATCGCAACTTATCCAAATAGCGAAAGTGATTACTTTCTGTAAATCATTCTTAAATATAGTAAGTCGTGCTCTTAACTATGTGATATGGCTGATATAAAAAAAACAGGCATCTCATTGTCATCGAAGTAAATGAGGATAATTCTCAGAAACTTTGCCTGATGCATAAAATAATGGGTGGAATGGCAATATAATCGACAGTAGCTCGACGGATCAATGATCAGATTACACGAGTAGAACGACAAATGAATTCTGGAAGAAAGCTTGTGGTATCGGTACAGTGAAAATAATCCCTTGGTGCAATATACTATGTAGTCGAATCGGCTGTTAGAGCTCGGGACTGAGCTCAATAAGATTGATAGTTGTCATATGTATTATGGTGGTGTATACGATGAGTTTTGCTAAAACTCCTTGGATCAGGTTTGGTGGGGCCACCACTAGTGATGTACGACGAGTCTTGCCGAAACGCAATGTATCAGATCCAGATGGAAAGTAATGTCCTAGCAGCCGCATTGGAGAGGCTGGAGGGGAATCCCAGATAGCTTTGGGGCCTGGTCGCCTAAAACAAAATCAAGTGACGAAATGTGGATAAGTAATTGAAATAATTCAACCAAAAAAACATATCTATATATGCACAAGTAAATTGCTGTTTTAATATTTCATAAAAAAAACTCTTTAGGTATATACATATATATATGAACAATTTTTTTTATATGAAACTGACAAACTCTTTAATTATAAATTAATAAGTAGACAAAGAAAGAAAAGCAAGACTAGGTTAAATTCAAAGTAAACAGATCATAAAAAACTGACTATAAAGAAAAGAGAATATATTTTCAAAAAATCAAATAGCAATAGCATTCCAAAATCTTCCGGTACTTTCAAACTAAGGTCCAAATAAAAACTTTACAAAAGTCCGGGTCGAATATTAAAATGCCAAGCACAGTTATGGCTCCAAATTCAACAACGCCTGGTGTCACCACAGGCTAACCAAATCTCAACGTCAAAGCTTTTGAGCTTGAAAAAAACCTCTTTGGAAGACATGGGGTCTTTACTTCTAAGCGTCAGTTCTCTTTTAAGGGACATGATGTCAATAAATAATTATCCAGCTTGTAGCGGATACGAGGAAGGGACTGTACTGTCTACATACTCGAAACTACCTCGATTTTTAGCGAATAATAGGAGAACGTTAAACAAAGGAAAAAGTTTTGCAAGAAAATTGTATATTATAAAAGATCAAGAGTTGATTCTATAAACTATTAAAAACTATATATTTTTTTTTTTTTAATAAAATTGGTGAGCATAATTCCAGCACTATACATTATACCAAGTGCTACATGTAGTGATATAAATGCGGCAACCGCCAACTATTACAATCTTATCCTACTATAAAAGCTCTTCCTAAACCGGCATAATGCATCATAATTCTTACAAGCCATTTTTGAAAGCACATCTATGTTGCTTAGGAAACGTTACCAATGAAGTTCGATAAATTGGTAAACAAGGTTGCAACTAAAAGAAATTGATTTTTGGATTGGATCTGCACAACGAAAATCAGGGTTAAAGCTTACTAAAAAACAATGTTAGATAGTTGACAAGAGCTAGTGGGGCAAGGTTAATGTGCCCATTGCAGTTAGGAAATCCAGGGCAACCGATTTGCAAATCATTTTCAATAGAAATATACGATATTCTTTTAATAAGTGTACCTAAATTAATTAATTAATTTCAGTGATATTTAAGTCAGGAAATATAAAATAATATCTATATAAATTGTGCAAAGAAATTATGAATAATAATAATACGCCAAAATGGGTTCCGAAGCACAGCAGTGATATTAGTAAATTATTCATAAAGAGCAGAGAATTGGAATCCCAGCTTCGTTTACTAGCTAGGAGATTTTCTAGTGATATTAATTTGGATATACTGGATTGTTACGTAAATTTTACCAAAATATATTAGCCTACTTATTTTGCTAGAAATTTTGAAAATTTCAGGAATTTCAACAAATCGTTGAAGAAAGTAGAAAATGTTTATCGTTCAGTGATGAATTACAGAGCAACTTTAAGACACAAATAACATCAACAGTGAATAAAAAAGTTCAACGAAGTCCGTATAAAATTTTACTACAAAGGAAAGCTACAGTGATGGCTGAAAATTTGCAAAGAAGACATTACCAACTTGTTTTTGTCATCAATAAAACTGTAAAAGTCCCAACAATAACATCCATAACTTGATTCTTTTATACCTACTTTATTCAATTTTAGATCAAATCACTTTTGGAAATGAGCCCTCACAATGAATTGATTATAAATTGTGCCCTACATCTGTGCAGTTTATTTAATGAATGTATTGAGAATACACAAAAAAATGAACAGCTGGTATACGGTGCCAATGTTTGTAGTAATACATTTCCTGCGTTGTTATTGCAACCAAAGAAAATTGATGTTGGAATAATTTTGCAGGTGATTGAAATTAAATTATAAATTATACTTAGCTAACTTTTCGGAAGTAACTTACTTCTGTTTTGAAAGTTTATATACTGCAGCGGCTGTGTATACCGAAGAAAACTTGTATAAAAAAGTCGAGATTAAGTTAATTCTTTATTAGTAAAATAGATATATGTAAGTGTACATATACAGATCTATGGTTTAATATCTTTCCAAAAGATTCCAAAATTAGTTGTGAATGGAAATAGATAGCTTATGTGCTTGGTAATATTTGAAGAATATCCTAAGTAGTAGAAATTTCTGTAAAAGAATAAATAATATATTCAGCAACGTTTATTTTCAAAAATATTTGAAAATGTAAAGCACAACATAGATTCCATTGCTTTGCAATTTTCAAGTCCATGGTGGTGGAATTTAGGCACAAATCGAAAACAAATCGTCTCACACAATATTATCGCTTTCTTGCACGTAGGTAGGTACATAATTTTCGTCTATGGATGTGCTATTAAATTGATCCAACCAGGTTGTTAATATTGTGCAAAAATCTAATCAAATTAGAAAATAAACAATTATTATAAAAAATAGCAAATTTACCCAGCAATTAAGACGAATCTTCAAAAAGAAAACGTCAGTTGAAATTTATCTCTAATATAGGTATGTAGCTATTATTACACAAAATTTTAAATAATTTTTTGATTTGCTATGGGAAAATTTCCCAATGACAATTTTATACATGATCTTGCCCCAACGTATTCCCATTACGAACCACGTTCCTCCATTAGTAACGAAATATCGTGAAAATGTATAGGAAAACACGGTACAGAGAACACAATAAATCTTTGCGCTCTCTCTGTCTTTCCTATAGAAATGAATATACTTTATAGTCACGAAATTATGTCACAGAACATGTGCCAAAGCGAATACCTTGTGTTCTATATATCTTGATCTTGCCCAAAACATTCAAGAACTACCCAGTTAAAAATGGGATCATCCTAGATTCCATGAATAATTCCAGAGCGCTTCTGATCGCCGCAATAAACGAAATATGTATGAAAGTTCAGTCAAATAATCTTTCTACTGACTCAACATTTTTTAGTAAAAATTTGCTAGAGTTTAGATAGATATGTATGTAAAAATTAAATTCATAGAAAACTTTTAAAACGAACAAAACAATATCAGAATATTAATAAATGTTTAAAAACAAAAATAAGGAACTAAAATCGGCCAAAATGTCGAAGTGCTGCTAGTGCATTATATCTTTTGGATCCATATGTCATTGTCTCTCGATGAAAAGGTCTTCATATTGATGTCATCTACCTTTTTGCGGCTTTTCTATGACCCTCAGTTCAATGATGTCGTAGTTTCCTCCCTCATTGGTTGTTGTCTTCTTTTTTTGGGAACTTTTTGTTACGTTGGCTTCTATTTGATTGCTGTTGCACTACAGTTTTTGAACTTACTCAGGCCACACAAGAATATAAATTATAATGCTATTTTATTTCATGAGAATCTGAACGAGGGGCGTCAGCTGAATTGGAAATCACTAAATTAAAATTTTATGATATATACAACGGGTCCGAATTAAAACAAGTAAAAAGCTAGAATTGGTCTAAGACCAACGATACCCTAGATGTAATTTCGTATGGTCACCGATCTTTGCAAGCATATATTTCTAAAACGGTTCGTCGGACAGTAAAAGTTGTTATAACCAAATCCATAGGATTTCATATTCTGAAGAACATTTCAGTCAATAAAAACGTCTAGTATTACGTAAAAATCTTAATTTTTATATGGCAACACCAAGAATGAGTTGCCTGATTTAGCCTATTTTTGAAATTATATTTACTGTTTCTATGAAAAAACCTTGTACAAGGTTTCTACAAAACTCTACGTAGGCGCATTCTAAGGAAGTACCCAAATATGTAGTGTAAAACGAAATTTTTGTATGGCAACCCTATGATTTGTCCCACTTTACTTTTTTTTTTTAAGGCCGTGTGCAAAATTTCAGCTCTCTAAGTGAACGCGTTCTCGAGTTATAGTGAGGACGGACGGACAGACGGATGGACAAACGGATATGCAAAAATCAAAATAATTTTTAATTTTATGCATGGGTGTCTAATCCATTTTGTTCTACCATCATTATTCTTAAGCGTTACAAACGGAATGACAAACTTAGTATACCCTATAGATTTCATCTAGGGTATAAAAACACGAATATAAGGTAGATCCAAGATAGGACTTTTCAAGATACCTGAAATAAGAAAGCAAAATGTTTTCCGCTAATTGCTGCAGTAAAAGGGTTTTAATTGAATTAACTATTTAACCCTACAACATATATCCAATTAAGTCTCTTTTACATTTTTCTGTGCCACCAATTTCGAAAACGCTCTCTATGTCATAAATCTTGATTTTTTTCTTTACGTATTTAATAAGTATAAATAATGCAGAAAATTTTATAACAAAGTATAGAGTCTTGAAAGTCGGAAGCTTTATGCTTCGATAATAAATAAGAAAAACAATTAATTTCCAGATTGTCTGCAAAAGTCGTTGTGAACATTGCTGTTTATCTCTGATATCATGTTTGCTCGCTACTTGTAAATTACAATTAGCACCGGATGGGGATAATGATTCAGATACTTCTAGTATTGAAATTCTTCGTGCACTTACATCTCATTTAACATCACCATCTGAAAAAGATGCTGTATATCTATCCCGACAGCAGTCATCACGTGAAGAAGGGAGCACAACAAATTACTGCGACTCACAATCATTTGTAAATGAATTTGATGTAAATGTAAGTAGATATAATGAAAATCTGAATGAAATATTTTTACTGCAATTCATTTTTTTTTAAAGGATCCAGCCATCAAATTTTTTGACAATATGGCAAATGAATTGCTTGAAAATAAAAGAATTGAAAATTCCGATAATCGAATGTTAATTAGAGATGAACTTTTAGAGCACTTAATCTTTGATGAAGAAAATTTCGTCGCTAATGTTATTGCGAAGTGTATAAAGTTATGCCAGAGTGCTTTTGGTAAGATTATTTTTTATTTATTTATTTTAATTAAATTATTATTCGCACTACTAGAGATATATTTTATTCTCTAATCCTGAACATATATGATGTGCACATTGCTGTACTATATTCATCGTTCTCCTGGTTTAGACCTAGGTACTATAAAGATCATTACAGTAAAGGAAGGGCTCAGCGAAATCATCATCTCTTCGTTTGGGTCAAAATCCTCACAAGGTTTATCCAGTCGTAAATCTTAGGTTTACACTTGCACGGACAAATATTGTTTCACTTGATAGCTAAATGAAAACATATCTCTGACTGAATACCTATAACATGTATTATGGCACTAGGGTAAAATGACATAGTATGTCATTTTACCCTGAAGCATAATATGTCAGTTTACCGCTAAATCTAATTGGACACTTTTTGTAATAAAACAAAGTTAACAAAGAACAAAAACTAAAACTAACCTAGCGTTACATTCTTATATTTTTACTACAATATCACATTTCTCACAAAACCTTTGGTTTTTTCCAAAAACTGAACTTTTGCACTTTCACTTTTAAATATCTGTTGTCACTGAAGTCACTTTTGAAGTGTTGCTTTCACAGAAACCGCTCAAACTAACTGGAACTTTCTCAGCTTTAGGCTGTGGTTACGCACCCCGCCAGTAATACTGCCGCCAGCTGGAACCATTGGTAGTGGTACGATCGGCTGTACGCGCGGGCTTGAGCGGGTTTGAGCTAGTTCTTGTGGCGGTTACGCACCTGACTAGCAGCCACCGCGAGAATTTTTCACTTGAGTAGCTTTAGAATTATAACAACGTACCGACTTACGACGCTATCTTTGAGTGAAGAGCTTCTGTTATCTGAAAGCATAACTAAGGAAATACTAAGTTCACCCAATTAATGCGAAACAGCAGAAATTGGGTGAATATCGATACTTACCATGACTTTACCAGAAGAAAGGCGGAAACGCAATTTTCGGATATCACTCATTTTCTTCATTATAGACAGAAAACTGATAAGTAAGTTGCTTTTCCACATCCATTTTTTGTACGATAACTTTATTGCATCTAAACAACTGGCGCTCGTAAATATAAATGCCTTCAGCAAAATAAAGGACTGGCGCTAGCTGGCGTTAGTATTACTGGGGAGGCGCATAACCGCAGAATTCAGCGTTTCCGTTCCAAACCTCTTTTTCGGAATTTGGTATCGGAATAAAAATTTCCACTGTTTTAAATTTCAATAAGCTAGTAAAAGAGAACTTTATCAATTTTTTAACAACTAAAGTTTTTCGTTGCATACCTATTTCTTACTCAAATGTTAAATATATTCGAGTTTTTGGTTAATTGAAATATGCAGATATATAGATAGAAAATATGGCTCAATAAATTCAAAATTTCGGAATTTTTATTCTATTTTATTAATTTTTATTTTGTTTTTTAAAGACCTCACCACACTCCTGTAACCAAAATGCAATTCTATTTGTTACTTTTCTTGCACTATTTCCGAGTACTAGGTATTGCTTTTCGAAACTTTATTCAGACACTTCGTTTTCCATAATTTCTTGTTATTTTTGATATTGAAAAATATTATCCTTTTTTTTTTGTGTGGAAATTTTATTTTTTGTATGCATTTAGATATATCACCATCAAATGGCCACGATATACAAAAATGGATAAATCGCGGCACTCGAAGTTTATGGACACAAATTGGTAGCACTTTGGATCATATCGTATTGTGGTGGAGTGAAGTACCACTTGCCTGTCGTCCAGTTATTTGTGCCAAACAATTAAGAGATTGGCTTCTTACGTTATGCGAAGATGGTAAGGAATAAAAGCGATTTGGTTCGTTATGAAATATATTTAAAAAAAAATTAAATTTTGCAGATGCCCCAGAGCCAATTTTATCAACACTAAACGGATTGGGTGAAACTTTAACTAGTCACATAACTACGACAATTTGGGACCAACAATTTCGTCTCGCTTTAGTTTCTTCTGCTCTGCATCCTGACACTGCTTTGCAGAGTAAATCTTCATTGAAATTCGATGTGAGGTTCAATCTTAAGAAATAATAGCTGTATTCTTTTGTAGATTAACTAGTTTAAGAAGAACATAAAGAACGCCTCAAGAGGACAACGGTTTTATTTCAAGCTAATATTTTTTTTTATCTTCTCTTAAATAAGTATGCTAAACTTTTTGGCGTTATTTCATAAATGATTAGCTAGCAAGTTGCATTAGTAGCTTTTTGGCACCTAATCTAATATTGGTTAATTCTGTACTGAAGATTACAACATCTTATTTTAGAAATATGATAGGTATCAGTACTACTAACTGGCTAGTTTTAAAGCTAGTAGGTACGGTATGCACTAGGGGGCCTTATAATTTAAGTGTTTTCAAGAGTAAAGTTTAAAATTATTTTAATTATAAATCACTGAATAAGTCGGTTTCGATATTGCATTTACTTGATTTTGCCAAAAATGGACTTGATGCAATATATTTTCTCGTTCTTTTATTTTGATATCGTCAATTATTTTTGATGTTATTTAACAAGCTAATAGTAATTTGACATGTACTTACTATAATATAGCCACGCTGTATTCACTTTAAAGTTAAAGAATCGCAAAAATGTGTAAACATGTCGAGGTCAACACGATGCGGAAGATAATATTTCTTAAATGTTATTTGTAGGAGCAGAAATAGTGGTCGTTGGGTAATATTGCCTGGAAAGTTTCCCTGGAGTTTTGAAAATTGGTATTTCCATAGATTTCGAACCTTTATTTTGACACCTCGTATCTTTGCCACTCGTGTCGCTATATTGAAAAAATGGCGCTCAAAAGCAGTTTATTGACAATATCTCCTTTTCGGTTCATTTTACGATGAAAATAGTTATGTGATAAATTAAACTAGAGAAAATTTTCTATAATTTATGTAACCTTTTTGTTTGTTTTTTTTTTTTTGATAATTAATTAGTTTCAGCGTACAAGCGCCACATAGTCTAATCTAACTCGAATATTGCCGAAAAACTCATTTCCACACCACCATGAGGCAGAGTAAGTGGCGTTTTTTTTTGCGGTATCCCCAGTAGGTCTAATCTACATGTAATGTACTAATTACGAAATTTAGTGTATTCTCCTTCGCTTCCCTATCCTTGATGGACCATGTTTTGAGAGTTCATCGTCTTCAGAGCCGAGCGAAACGTCACAGATAGATCTTCCACGTTATTCGGAACTTGTAAATTATCACAGATGCCTACACTGAAGTCATGCAAGAATAATATGCTATCTGCGGCTGGTTTATCTATACTGTTATCTCAGCAGCGCACAAAAAACCACGGTCTCTGAATGAGAGTGTTAAGGGTAGTAGTGGATCACGTACGTACGTTTACTTTTCTATAGTTGTCTCTTTTTGGTTTAACTACTTTATTCCGCTGAAGTTCAAATAATAAATTCTATACAAAATCTACCATAGTTCAGTTTCAGTTCAGTGGTTTTCTCAATGAATATATAGAATAGAAGTATATATACTATACAATATTTGTAATCCTTTCACTGTCCCCCATACCTATACATTTAAGGACAAGCAGACAAAAATTGCTTAATTTTATTTATTTAAAAATCAAGTTTAAGAAATATTTGATGTTGTAGGAGATAAACTATCCAAGAATAGAAATAATTTCGAATGCATCTATAATTTGTTGAACTTTTAATATGAATATTAAAGCGGAAGTCAAACTTGAAATTAAGATAATGATATGAAATAGAAAATCAGGCAGTCCATGTTATATATAGTAGTAGGCCGGTTTTTCAACGCGTATTAGAATATTTTTCGTTAATATACGAAATACGATGTGTGCTGGCACTCGTCCGCTGAAACTATTCGTTTACCAAAAAAAAAGATTCTTACATAATTTATAGGAAATTTTCTCTAGTTTAATTTATCACATAACTATTTTCGTCGTAAAATGTGTCCGAAAGGAGATATTGTCAAAAAAGCAGCATTTATCCCATATAGCGGTGAAATGAAAATTCGAAAAGAGCGCATCGAAATCTATAAAAAATACCAATTTTCAAAACTCCCGATAACTGTTCAGGTAACCCCCTTTTTGAATGGCTGTCTTAAAAATCGCACAAAAAAATGCAGCTAAATATTTAAATTCAATATTTATTCTTAGTTTTTATGTAGATGGAAGGTGGCACCACGCATAGGTAGCGTGGCCGAGCGGTCTAAGGCGCTGGTTTAAGGCACCAGTCTCCTCGGAGGCGTGGGTTCGAATCCCACCGCTGCCAAGCTCTTTTTTTTTCTTTTTTGTAATTATTCTCCTATAATCTTTCGATTTTCCAGCTCTGCTCTAATTACCTGCCTTTAGATCCCAGGAACAGCAACAGGAAAACTTTGGTGTGAACTACTTGGGACGCTTACAAATTTATGCAATAGTTGCGATCAAAATGGGACAATACCAAATCAACTGCCTATTGTAGAACAAATTCCAGTGCTTCATAGAATGGGTGAGTAAGGATTTCAATTTTACTAAGCCAAACAAATGAAAGGGAAATTGTATTTTAAGATCACTCAGTACACAGCATGCGACTCTGGGCTTTGGGTAAAGCGAAGCCTCTATGCTCTGAGTGGAACATGTCAACATTTTTTAGAATAGTCAATGGAGACATAAAAAACTGCCTGGAGCAATTGCACTACCTTCGTGTGCCACAGTTAGTACCAGCTGATACTTTGGAAGTTCTTATACAAGTATGCGTAGCATTACGGTCTAAGCTTGTTTCTGAAATAAAAGGAAATATCCAAAAATTAAAGGTAACCAAATGAACTGCAATATTTTTGCATATATACGAAAGAAGGCTTCGTTTTAGGAAACTAATCTAGAATGCATTGAAATTTTATCTACTACATGCCGAACTTATACCCTAGCAACACTAAGTTTATGTTTACCACCGCCAAGGCAGTGGCAAACAGATTATTTGCAAACAACTCGTGGGGAGTATGTGACCTATTTCCTATCTGAAATCTTTTTGCCAGTACTAAATGCATCTAATGAACCTGAAATCTTGAGTCTAGTACTGAAAATTATTTGCGAATCATGGTTAGATCACATCTATCAGAAAAGAGTTAAATTCAGTAGATGTGGTGCTTTCAATCTTCTAAAAGATTTCGACGGAGTCGCAGAATGGATAAGAGAATGTCCTTCGGTGCCACCGAAATATGTCGAAAAATTAAGTAAGCATGAAGTGTTAAGAAAATGTGAAGGAGTTGGGAAAATTTTACTTCGTAAGCCGGAGGATGTAGTTTCAATTGTTTCCACCCCGAAGTACAGCAAAAAAAATGAAGGTGCGTATACGTCCTGGCTATGATATCGACGGAGAAAATATTGCTGGTTTAAATGACGTGTGTATTTTATTTCAGATGATCAAGACGATGAAAATGCTAGGCTTCCTCCCGAAATGTTTGTACCAAATCAAAAACAATGGTTGGAACTACGAGCTAGGAACCGTCGAAGCTTACCTTGCATGTGCCTTTGCAGTGAAATAGCGGTGGAAAATAGAGAAATTTACTAAAAAAACCCTCGCTGATTTTGTTCCTTTACAACTTCTGCTTCTTACTGCTGTATTCTACCTCTTCTAATTATTCAAAAACGGATTCAATAATTTAAAAGAAATAAATGTTTAAACAAAGAATCTATATACATATATTTTTCCTTAGGAAAATTAAATCTACTCCCTCGTATTTACAAAAGATCACAATAAAATTAACCAGTTTCAAACAAAATTATAAAAAAAAAATCTATACAAAAAGAATTTCTTAGTACTTCGCATATAAAAAGGTATTCAGACTCTTTTTCACTTAAACTAGGACAGAATTTGACTAGAAGTTTTCATGACTTAGGCAAAGTATCGTCCGGTACAAAAATATTTCTTTGGGAATGATTTGATCTTTCCAATTCTTTTCGGAAGTATTCAATAGTTTTTCCCAGTCCAATTTCTAATGGAACCTGAAAGCAACATAATGAAAAAAATATATATAGCTGTAAAAATGAACTTATATATTACCCTCGGTTCCCAGTTGAGATATTTTCTAGCTCTTGTAATATCAGGCTTTCTTCGCTGAGGATCATCCTCTACAGCGGCACCCTGGGAAATTTTACTTTTACCACCAACCAGACCTTTTATTATAATTGCAAACTCTGAAATTTACAGAAGAAAAATTAAAGGAGTAAACATTTTATATTTTTCCATATTCAAACCTTCAATTGTATGTTCGACAGGATTTCCAAGATTTATTGGCTGGGTGTAATTTGAATCCATAAGGGCAACTAAGCCATCTATTAAATCCGAAATATACTGAAATGAGCGTGTCTGTTTTCCATTCCCATAAACTGTAATTGTTTGATTCTGTAGAGCCTGTAGTATAAAATTTGAGACCACGCGGCCATCATTCATGTGCATACGAGGTCCGTACGTATTGAAAATCCTTGCAACGCGGACATTTACATTTTCTTGCTTTGCATAAGCGTAGCTCAGCGTTTCAGAAACACGTTTTCCTTCATCATAACAAGCTCGAGGTCCTAAATTATATTTGGTCAAAAGGAAGTATAAGGTCAAGAATTCATAATAATTTTTTCAATCATGCAATTGCATACAACAGGGAAAAATGAAAAATTGAGTACAGCGAGCATAAATGTAGTTTTCAAAACAAATCTATACCAACTAAAGACGGGAATCAATTCTTTCTTATTACTTTGCTGCTGTTCATACCTATCGGATTTACATGACCCCAATAAGTTTCGGGTTGTGGATGAACTGTCGGATCCCCATAAACCTCTGAAGTGCTAGCAATCAAAACCTTAGCTCCGACTCGTTTCGCTAGCCCTAGAACATTAATTGTTCCTAAAATATAGATAGTTTTAAGATTATACGATTTTCTTCACTTCCAAAAATTGATTTCTTACCCATAGTATTAGTTTTAATGGTCTTCACAGGATTATACATGTAATGCGGTGGTGAGGCTGGGCTTGCCAAGTGATAAATCTGATCGACTTCTATAAAAACTGGATTAACAATATCGTGATGGATCAATTCAAAATTTTCATGGCCGAACCAATGTTCTACATTTCTTTTTCGTCCTGTAAACAAGTTATCGACTACAATTATTTCATGCCCTCTCATCATGAGGTAGTCAACTAAGTGTGAGCCAACAAAACCCGCACCTCCAGTTATCTAATAAGGATTTTTTTTATATATATATTCATCAATTTTCAGATAATATTTACTAAGATTCTTTTCCGATTTTTGTAGTTTAGAAATCTAACATCTGGATATTTCCGTGGTATGCTCATCTCAAGCTGCCTAATTTTATTTTCTAGCTCTCTAATTTTACCTTTAGTTTCTTTGAGTTCAAGAATATGTTGCTGAATTTCAAGCGTTTTGTCGACGTTGTCATATGGCTGTTTTCGCGGTCCCAATAGTACCTTTTCTTCTAGCTGGACTGCTTTCTCTTCAGGACTTGCCAAGGATTTGTATAAAAGTAAAACTTAATCAGAAAGGAATAAATTTAATGATAAAACCGTGATAATTGAATATAGTTTATCAACTTACTTAATATCAAAATGAAGCCACATATACCAAACTGCTTCATTTTCCTCTTCGTAAATGGCATTTTTTATTTTTTTGGTGGTCTTACACGATTTCCATTTTGTATTCGGATTTTTTCACAAAATTGCGAATTTCGGTAGCCCAAAGTTAACCATCGAGCCCGTACAAGTTGTCAAAATTAAACGTCGTTCATTCTATTTAATTTTCTGTTTTGTTAGAAGAAAAGAAGGAGGTAAGGAAAGTCAAATGTATTCACAATTGTTACTTGAAAAAGTCTGTAGTCTGTTGTAGTCTTATTCCAATATACAGTGATTGAAATGTATATATGAAATATATAGTAAAAATTAAAAAATTCCCACTCTTCTCAACATTTTTATACATTGGTAAATAGCATTTTCACACAATCCTTACATTTTTAGAGTTTTCATATCTTCAAAAATCAGATGTATATCAATTGTGAATTTTCATGTCAGTCAGATTCAGATATCTTGAGATGTTTCATGTTTTATCCAACCAACGCAAGACAACGCTATAGAGTTTGTGATGTGATGAAATTTTGTTTACGCGTTACCGACTTCATGGTCAAATTTAAGAATTTTTTAAAATTTGTTTGTTTTTTTATTATAAAATGCAATGCTTACTTCTTTTATTAGCTTTAGTTTTAAATGTAAAATCACTCGAAAAAGTATGCTACAGCAAAGAAATATTCCTAGGTTATAACTTTTGTTCAGAAGAAGGCCAACGTAAGCAAATTTCTGGAATTTTTATTATTGAAGAGATGAAGTGAATAATATTAGTTTTATTTCAGGATGCAATAATAAATCAATGCAAGAAATCTGTAATAAACAATATTCAAGATATTGCTGCAATATATATTCGTCGGTAATCGATGATGATCTGAAGCCATATAAGGCCGGCATAACTCAGCCCATGATTACAGAAGTAAGAGAGCGAGGAACAAAATATCAAGTAATAGGCAATAAACTGTACCGGCAGAAGGATTGTATGTTTCCGTCTAGATGTTTAGGTATCGAATATTTCATAAAAAAATTCTTGAAAAAGTTACCTGACATGGAATTGATAATAAACTGTCGAGACTGGCCACAGATTCATAGACACTTTCCAAAAAATGGTCCTGTGTTTTCATTTAGCAAAACTGATGAATACCTAGATATAATGTACCCAACTTGGGGTTTTTGGGAAGGTGGACCTGCTATTTCTTTATATCCAACAGGGCTTGGTCGTTGGGATAAACACAGAGTTTCTATAACAAAAGCTGCCAAAGATTGGCATTGGGGAAAGAAATTATCTAAAGGATTCTTTCGAGGTTCACGTACATCAGATGAACGAGACTCTCTTGTTTTGCTCTCTAGGCAAAATCCTGAACTTGTTGATGCACAGTACACTAAAAATCAAGCGTGGAAATCACCCAAAGATACGTTAAATGGCGTACCCGCCAAGGAGATATCCTTTGAAGATCATTGCAAATTTAAGTATTTATTCAATTTTAGAGGAGTCGCGGCTAGCTTTAGATTTAAGCATTTATTTTTATGTAAATCGCTCGTTCTTCATGTGGGAAATCAATGGAAGGAATTCTTTTATGATATGCTAGAGCCCTGGGTGCATTATATCCCAATAAAACCGTATCCGAGCCAAAAAGAATTGCAGTCGGCTATTGAGCATTTTCAAAAACATGACGAATTAGCTAAAGAAATAGCGGAAAATGGTTACAAATTCATAAGAAAGCATTTAAGAATGAAAGACATCGACTGTTACTGGGAGGAATTGTTGGAAAAGTATGGGAAACTTATTAGGTATAAAGTTGAACTGGATCGCAGTTTTGTGGAACTTAATTGAAATGTTATTTTTACAAATATATACCGTTTTTATACTTAAAGAAATATTTAAGAAATATCAATGAAAAATTAATTTTGTGGACACAATTTCTTAAATATATTGCAAAATTTGATTGCAGAGCTATTACAAGCTGAATCCTCTTTCACTTATTTTTTAATTACTTTTTGTAGCTCATTTTCTCCTATTATGAATATCTTTACGATTGTAGTTTTGATTTAAATGATGTTGCCCAGCAAACATTTGGACGATAGATCCCCCAGAGAATAAAGCCGCAACAAATATATCTTCTTATTTACCTCAAGATAGCGTCTTTGAAAATTCCATCCACAGATGTTAATGTAGATGTGTTGGTTGCCAATCTATGGCCCATTTTATTCAATGTCATAGATTCAACACAAGTTCTTTTAATTGGTGCGTATGAATGATATTCAAAATCATCCTCAGTTAATAAGTATTTGGAGTCCTGCATAACTGAATTTCAAGAAATCGAGAAGAACTGAATCAGTTTTGAAAACAAACATTATAAATTTTGGGAGTTATAGGAATATGCGAATATCGGGAGGTATATAGATAACGAGTTGATAAACTATCGCGAAAAAGGATCTATTTTGTATTATGAATGCGTCCCAAATTCTTATCCTCCCCGTGATTCATAATTTTATTACTCGCAAGAATCAAGTCCTTATTTGCTTGTCGTCACGTCATGCCAAAATCTATCCAGGCGGTATCGCATATGTGGTCCATTTTCTATCGAAAAGAGTAATTTCCTCAATAGGAATGGAAGATGGAGATATCTTCAAAAGCGAAACGTTTCTATATTCCGGGAGATAAACATTGTTTGACTATTTTTATGTGTACATTCAGAGTGGACTGACGAAGGATTGTCGGTAGTTGAAAGTTGTCTTTACTTCTCATGTCGCGCAGGATAAAGAAAAAAGATTGTAGTTACCTTAGGTATATGACAACAAGATTAAATGGGTATTGCTTCCGTGCGGATCGGAGGAAACTGCTTAACCTGAATCGTTTCTTTGAATTAGCATTTCTCAAATTAGTCGGATTAACCATTAGGATCTCTTACATAAGCCAAATTTATATTTAAGTGTTTTGGAAGCATACAAGTTATCATGCCTTTTTGACACTTTTCTTCAAATTTGAAGTTACATTTACATGGCATATCAAAGTTGTACTAACTGTATTGGAGTCTCAGCTGAAAGGTTACACGCATCAGTAGAACTGACACTGATTCGGTTTATTAACATTGGGCCAACTTACATACAGTAGTATGCTTCACTTTGCTACTCCAAGCCATAGCCCACACGTGGAAGTCTTTTGGTAGCTTTCTAGCTACCTAATTTCGATCGGAAGTACCAATATTACTGCAAGCAAATTAGGTCCTACCATTTTGAAATTGCGAAATTTCTGAAATTTTTAATCGGACGGCTGTACAGATGTTTACCTGCGATTTGAGGATATAATATAATAATTTAATAATCATTACGTGTTATGAATTTGTGATACAGTTATTGTTTATATCAAAATCTGTGACATAATTGAACCCACACACAATTAATTTCGGTAATCATATAAGGAACTACGCGGAGCAACATTATTGTGCTTGGACGTCTGAGCACAAGGGGAAGAAACTCGTTCCTTCCATAAAAACTTCATTATTTACTTGCAATTTGAGGTGATAATATAATAATTTAATTGTCATTACGTGCCGTGAATTTGTGTTACTTACTATTTATATAAACAATTGTAACTTGATTAAAGACGTACATAATTATAATCAGTAATCATATAAGAAACTACAGTGTAGCAAAATTATTGTGATCCCACGTCCAGGTACAAGTGTAGCAAAATGCGTGTGATTTGTGCTGCATACACTATTTACAGACAAGTTCGATTCTTGTTTAGTTATTTATTTAATGAACAGAACAGAAGAAAAGAAAATCAATTGCTTGAATAGAAATTAAAATTTATTTTCTATACAATGCGATTATAGCTTTTAATTTATCGATACAACGATATTTAAAGGATATAAATATCGATACGTATTACCCTTACCACTATCGTAAGAGGATATCGATACATCGAATATCTAATCGGTTCCGTCGCCCATCCCTACTCCGAACTCTGTAGAACAGCTGATTGTCTTTAAAGATGGTTACGATTTGTGTGATTTTATATTACGGATTAATATTTACAAGTTTTTAATTGTAATTGTGTATGAAAACTCTGAATATTCGTTCAAAATGCCTATAACTGATATTATATCAAACTTATCGGACAATCCCTACTTTGGTGCCGGCTTTGGACTATTTGGCTTAGGAGCAGGAGCTGCTATTTTACGTAAAGGATTGCAGGGCGCTTTAATTCTATTTCGTAGGCATCTTATGATAACTTTAGAAGTACCATGCAGAGATAAATCTTATCACTGGGTGCTAAAATGGATAACAGAAAAAGGGGCCCGACAAACACAACATCTAAGCGTTGAAACTTCCTATGTACAGAAGGAGACTGGTCAAGTAAAAACCAAATACGATTTTATCCCGAGCGTTGGAACACATCTAATGCGATATTCTGGAGTTTGGATAAAAGTTGAAAGAGTTCGAGAGCAACAAACCATAGATCTACATATGGGAATACCTTATGAAACTGTAACACTAACAGCATTCGGTAGGGATAGAGGATTGTATTTCAATATTCTAGAGGAAGGTAATATTTACTGCAAAATATATGTGTATTGAGCTAAACTTATATTTTGAACTAGTTAGCAAGACAGTTAGCGCTTAAGGAAACTGAGGGTAAAACTTTAATGTATACGGCTATGGGTTCTGAATGGAGGCAGTTTGGACATCCAAGGAAGAAACGGCCATTTGATTCGGTCGTTTTAGCAGAAGGAGTTGCCAAGCGTATCCTTCATGATTGTAAGGATTTTATTTCGAATTCAGGTTGGTATTCAAGTAGAGGAATACCATACAGGAGAGGATACTTGCTATATGGTCCTCCAGGTTGCGGTAAATCCAGTTTCATTACCGCCTTATCTGGAGAGTTAGAATTTAGCATCTGTTTACTAAATTTATCTGAGAGAGGATTAACGGATGACAGACTTAATCACTTACTCAAGTAAGAATTGGCCTTTGAAAAATTGGTGTTTTTTTTCTAAACGTTATTTAAAATATTTTCAGTGTAGCCCCAGAACAAACGATAATACTTTTGGAAGATGTTGACGCAGCGTTTATTTCTAGAGAGGACACATTGCAGCAAAAGTCAGCATATGAAGGCTTAAATCGAGTAACTTTCAGCGGTTTATTGAATTGCTTGGATGGTGTAGCCTCAACCGAGGCACGAATTGTTTTTATGACTACTAATTATTTAGATCGGTAAGTTTTTAAGAGTTTTCTTCAATTACATTTTGCTGAATATCGTAGAAGTAATAACAATAATTATTATTATTATTTATAGATTAGATCCGGCTTTGATTCGTCCAGGACGTGTGGATATAAAAGAATACGTGGGTTATTGCGATAGTTTCCAGTTGGAAGAAATGTACAAGCGATTTTACAATGGAAACGAGAGTATCGATAATGCAAAGATTTTCTCGCAGAAAGTTCTGTCATTCAATAAACCAGTAAGCCCAGCACAAATTCAGGGATATTTTATGGTTCACAAGTTATCTGCTCAGAGCGTGGTGCTTGAAAATTGTGAAAGAATTTGGGATAACGATAAACGACCTGCGGAAGTACATTTGGTTGGACGCCAGTCTGGGAGGGTAGGATAATTTGTAATTTTATTTGATATTTAAAAAAAAGTAAATGATTCGACAATTTTTATTCCGTTTTTTTTTTTGCAGTCAGTATTAAAGTACACATGCTCTTATAGTAATTGATTTGAATATTTTTCAAATCAAAATTACTTTCCCTTTCTACCTTTTTTTCCTTTCTTTTTCTTTTTAAATGGGCCAAGACATTTTCGAACCATAACACCTCTCCACCACGCCTGTAGTCGAATTGAACACTCTACTCGCTTTTGCTGAAGCTCCAACTGTCTTTGTTCCTCTGCTTTTCCCTCACGATATTCATCTATGAAATCCTGCCGTTCATTGTAGGTGTCAAAGAACTTTTCATGTTTTTTCTTGATTTGAAGAATGTTCTTAGAAGTTTTTTTTATTTCAGCCAAAAGTTCTTCCATTTCAGTTTGGTAACGATCTTGCCAATATAAGATTTTCTTCTTGTAATCTTCTACCACAATATTTATGGAATCTGCAAGAAATTTTAAAGTGAAATTTGAAGGATATTGAAATTATTTTTACTCACTTTCTATGTCGATGATATTTCTTTTCTCTTTTTCCTTTTTCATTTCGAGAATTCTTATTTCTTCCGTAATTTTTTTTTCGTCTCTCTTCCTTAATATTTCAGCTTGATCAAATCTAGTTTGCTCCCATCTCTGTACAAGAGACATTTCCACCTCATTTACTTGCTGAATGCTCTGTAAATGAATTTTGTTTTATTAAAATCATCGGGACAAACTATGTGAGAAATTAAAATGTAAAACGAACGATTCAAGTTTTACAAAAAGATTTCATAATATTGGGTTGGTTTTAATACGGACAAGATTAATGTCTACATTCTTAGAAGTTGGTAGCTTAAAGAAAGTCAATGTCTGTATTCTTAGATTTTTGGAAGATTGTCACTTTCAAATCTACCAAAAAGTAAATTTTGATGTTCTTGAAGGGAGTATACAGGACAATTCCAGTTAAGAAGGATCGTGCAGAGCGCAACTGTTCACTAGAATCCGATAACAAATTAACAGAGTTCTTTAAAACATATAGGTCTTATAATCCTCGAGGAATTGTGGAAAACTACAACTAAGGTGGGCTGCCATGTGATATATTTAGTTAACATCAAAATAATGTTGAGATGGCTCATTTGGAAGCCATAAAGAAATCCATAACTTGAGTGGGACGATTGGGTTGGTCAGCTTACTTTATTGAACAAGATGGCACTAGTTTTCATAGTATTTATCTTAAAGACCTACCAAAACTAAAGGACAGCATGCCTATTTTAAAGTTGGGTTAGTATGAAAACAACACAAAAATGAAACAGCAATTCAAACGTTTCGATTTTTTTTTATTTAGAAGGAAAGAAATTTACTAAATATGTAATAAAAACAGAAAACTCGAAACATGATTTTAAGAAGAATGTCACAGATTTTATGGATTTAATTGAAATTACCAAATTATTTATTATTAGTTTACCTCTAGATAACTGTCATTTAGACGGAATCAAATCTGATAGGGAATACAGCAAAGTTAGAAATGTAAAAAAGAAAATATTTTCGTGATGCTCAACGTACACAATATTTTCTCGTCTTTTGTTATTTCCTCGTAGATTAGGACCACATAAGAAGTCTTGAGGATCCCTAGAGGAGTTATTAAAATTTCACTCAAATACATATGTTTTAATGGGAAAACATTAAACCAAGTTTTCACATGGAGCTATATTCTAAGTCAGTCGTACAGCTCTTTACTTAATGTTGAAACAAAACTGCTTGATATATTATTAGAAAATCAGGGAGAAATATAAAGCACAATTACAACACCGATTCTGTGGTGTCAATACATTACTTTATTAATATATTGTTGTGATTTAGTGATTCACCTTTGGATCAAAGCTCTGACCTAAATATAATTAAGTGAAAGTGTTAATATATCTTAAGAGATTTTGCTTATTTGGATTGAGAGTTATTAGTAGTAGATGAAGTTAAGGTTGTATTAATTTTAATTGAAGAGCTTATTCACTACTAACTACACGTTTTACATATATTTTACTTACGTCCAAATCATTTTTAAATTTGTCTATGATTTCGTTAGTTATATGCAAACGAATTTCTGCAGATGTAACTTTTTTTGAAAATTTCTTCTTTATATTTGTTAAATGCTCAGTGCTTTTGTTGTATTCATTGATAAGATTCTCTTCGTCCACATCTACTTGTTTTTGTTCATTGATTGCAGTACGCAAGAATTCGAATGTTCCATTAATTGCGATTTCTTCATAAATTTTTGAGAAAATTGTGATTGCATGATTCCTGAAAAGATTGAGAGATTTATTTAAAACATTAATTTAAAAAAATTTCGCCCTGAAGCAGATAGTTAGTAGTGTGAGGTAATAATTTGGTTGTTAGAGTTAGTATCATCCAATTGTGTAAATTGTTATATATATTTTTTTAATTTTTAAAAATTAATTATGTATTTCTGCAGGTATAAATATTTGATTGATGTTGAAAATAAACTTAGATGAATTTCCACATATGTATAAATATTTAACAACACTTAAACGAATATAAATCCATGACCTAGAAAAATATTACAGCTCCAACGGACTTTTTATTTTTCAATTCCTCAACGCACCGCGTTTCTTGTATGTATAGAAGTAGTGTGGTTTCCTTGGTTTGTTGTAGATGGCGGTAAATGAAATATGTAAAAACGAATTATTTACGTAACCATAACAACATAATTAAATAAAAGAAAACAATGATTTATGAACTTCCACACATTAACATTTAAAATAAATTTATAAAATTATAAAACTTTGGTAGCCATTAACCAACAACACAGAAAGTGGTCCCTCCCTTTTTAAATCACTATAATACATTTTTTATCTAGATTTGCTCTATATGTATGTTTGCTGGTAATTATAGGAAGGTAAAATACACTTGCACTATTAATAACAAGAAATATTCAAAAAACCATTTAATAAAAAAATACAAACATTTCTTTTAGAAGTTTAATTTCATTAAGCGTCAGTACTGGCAGCTGAAATGGATCCAACTTTTTATAAACTGATTCATGGATTTTTTCCTGAAAACGTTTTTCTGGTGGCTTTTTTCCTACAAGTAGCGAAGGGTTGTATTTTCCTCTACTCACAACGATTAATTCATCAATAGTATTTTTCAGAACGATTAAAATCGAGTGTTTTTCAAACCGTTTCATATTTTACTTGGTATGTTTTTATTTACAAAACTAAAAAAAATATTTTTCATGTAAACTTAGAGCTGTTTTTATAAATGAAAACTCTCACAAATCACCCCATCGGAAAGAGGTTTCAATATTGTTGTATCGATAAAATCTCATCCTACTTATTCCAATTTTCCAGAAGGCAAGTGACGTTTAATCGATTTTGTGCTTCGCGCCAAAACTGTATACAATAGCGACCGTTGTGAGGCTATGCTATAGATAAATATTTATGGTTACAGAAAACACATTTGGTAGTTTTTAAATGCAGATTATACATATGTGTAAAAATATATATAGTGGTTTAACCTTGTTTGGCTATAGATGGCGATATAATTGATAAAATTTTTCAAAATTTCATATATTTTTCTTAAAGATTCGCATTTAGATGAACTAATTCACACACAGGAATTGAAAAAAAATGATAAAATTGTACAGCGGTACAGAATTATTACAGTATTTTGTAACATTCAGTAGGAATGGGTGAACTTGAAATATATAAAAGAAACAAAACCACTATTTAAAATTTTCATTCAAGTTCAAGTTTTTTATTAATGCTAAGAAATTTTTATCAGAATCCCAACAATAGTTACTTTTCTAAACCGAGTCTCTGATTATAATACTTACGGGCTTTTCTTACCTGAATTATACTTTCTAAATACATAAATATCTAACTAAAATTCGATTTACCTACTTCTAAACTACGGCTAGCGTTATTTAGGATGTGTGCCAAATGAGCTAAATGCTGGCTAAATTCAAGTTTGCATTGGAAATTTAGCCAGCTAATTCTAACATCTGTGTTAAACTAAAGTGGCATTTAGCCAATTATTCAGCTGTCATTTCATTTTTATTAAGCAAAGCAGTGAGGCGCTTATTAAACTTATTACATCGGTCATAAGCCTAACCAATCGCTCTTGGAATTCGTTCATACATTGTGCACATACACACAAGAAATACTTTTAAAACACTTTCAAACTAAACAGACGAATTTGCCATTTAAGAGAAGAAGAGTTAGCAAGCTCGAAAATTTACTAAAGGAAAAAGTAATAGATTTAGTCAGCATTTAACTCGTTATACCCTCTTAATGAAGAAATAACGCGATAAACTTTGTTTTTATTAATTTTAATTTTTCTTTATTTTTATTTTAGTTAATTTAACGATTGAGAAATGAAAAAAACATTTTATTAAAAGATATTTTCACAAAATTATTTTGTGCTTTGCATTTCTTCTTCTTATTTTTCAAATCAGCAGATGCACAGCGGAGCTTCATATTTAAATTACATGCCAAATCTAGGACATTTTTTCTCATTGTAGCTATAATGAAGGAAGAAAACACTTCATTAGTGTACTTCATTATCATCTGATTTTCGAGTCATAATGACGTATACTATGTGGCACAAGGCGTTTTAATGAATAGTTAGTACCAATGATTCATTAGATCGTGCTGTGTGTTTAGGGTAATTATAATTAACTAAAAAGAGTTCGTAAATCGAGTATATATGTACAATATGTAGATCTCTGGGTTCTTGGTTGCTTCGGCTTCAGTGACTGCTTCAGTTTCCATCCTGGTTCTACTGAAAAACAAAAATGGTTAACGGCCATGCCATACTGAGCCCACCAGATCTTATCAGATCACCGAAGTATAATTTTCATTCCATGGCTGGGGCTTCCAAGTTGCAGTATACTTCACTTCAGTTTTCGCTGATGAGAGACACGAGAGTAGACAATGCGTCTCTTTAAATTATTATGGTAACTCCAACTACTTGTACGTCCTTGTCTCCTTCAAATTAGTCCCTTTCATTACATGTAATGCGAAATATTAAATGTTTCACAAATTTTATGGAACGCACTGTTTGGTAAACAGCTGGATTTGGATTTCAGTTTAAACAGCGATTTTATCTTCTCTATGATACTTTCAATATTTTCTACATCTTCAGGAACAGGAAACAGGTCATATCTTGTCAATAGAGCGCCTACGGTATCACGACTGTATTGTTTTTGACCAAAAATTCACAAATTAGTATGATAATAGTAGTAATAGGTGAGATGTTATAGTTGTACAAAATTTATGAGTCGTGTAATCCTCGTTATTTTTTTATTTCACCTCGTACCTACTTTAATCTAATAAAATAGAAATTTCATCTTATTTATTATTTATAAGTAGAACAATAACGGCAATAACGACAATTAGTAGTCGGCTCAATAAATTTTTAATAAAGTTTGCTTATCATAAATACCATTTGTCCCCAAACCTTATTTTATTTTGCATTTTAATCTTGTTGTTGATAAATAACTTATTGATCTGCAAGTAAATAAAAAAAATATTGGTTTTAAATGAGTCGTAGATTCTTCTAAAAATTTTCAATTATGCTTTTATATTTGTAAATTATAAAACAATGTGGTAAGAATTTGTCCGCCCTGAGCTGACAAAACAAAAACCGTAAATGATTTATACGTGACATTTAAAAGCGGTGTTGGCGGCTACAAAAGGGCATAAATACAGGATGCAGAAAAATAAATAAATATTCTCTCCCTATCCCCCAAATTGTGATTCCCTATAACAATTCATTCCCCCCACCAACATAAAAAGAGCTTTTCAAATGGCTTTTCTGCAGTAGCTTTAACCCTCTGTTCCAGAAATTAAGTTTAAAAAAACGATTCAAGTGCATAAAGCAAAGCTGCGAAAACTGGAGCACGATGGATATATAATATAACGTAAAAAGAAATAAACAGCGTAAATGGCTGTAACAATGGCACCAACAAATAGTAAAGCTAGGGAGTTTTTGTGCTTTATAAATGAAACCCACATAAAGCCCTCTCCACGTCGCAAAACCCGCTGTTCTCATGTTTGATTTTATGAATGAAATTCAAACGACCTTGAGCGAGGGTGTCGTTTTAGTTTCCACCACTCGTGTATTTGATACATGTCCAGTCCAATGCCCATTAAAGGGGTAATCAGTTTTGTTTTTGATACTAATGTAACGGTAAATGAAATGTTTATATACTTCGAGCATCCCTACTCTTTTCGAGCAGTTCTTTTCCATCATCTCAGGAGAAATAGTTCTTCGGAGGGTGAATTGAATTTTCTCCTGCGAAATTTATGAATGAAAGCAAACCTATGACACACTCTCCTGGTTACAAAATAACACACACCCTCCAATGGATGAATCGATAAAAGCTTTCCCAAGAAATATCCGAGAAATATTTTCTATGATGTAGGTATTTTCAAGATGTTGGGAAACTTCACAAATAAAAGTAGTGTAGAGTTTCTTACTTTGGTTATTGTATGCAATTTTCTTAAAAAAAAAAAACTATTGCGATGAGTTTTCAAATTTTCAAAAAAGTCTTCGCACTTAACAATATGCGACATACATATAAGCGGGAAGAAAATTCATACACATATGTATATAGGTCTCCTTCTCTCTACTGGTTGTGTTAGGAAGAGCTTCTAACGGGAGTTCTATTTTTAGATTCTGAGATTTAATTTACCCTTTTGCGTTATGCTATTTATAGACACATCGGTATTTATAATAATATCCGTTAAGTCCTCCTGTATGCCAGCTTAACGAGAGACTAAAGCCGAACACGTGGATGATTCATCAATAGAGTAACGGTATGGATAGACACAGCAGGATTTAACCGTTATTATTCCACAGCTGGGGATTCAATGCGGGTGATTTTCTAAAGTAGCCACTCAGTTGGTTTACCTGTTGATTTGTGTGGAGACTAATATTTTTAGGATATTGACGTCAGTCGATTCAGTTTCTTCGAAAAATATTAGATCCTTTGTGATATAAATTTGTAGGTAGGTATAGTTATATATTATAGAAAATACATATCTATATTTGTGATGGACAGTTTTATTTTGGGCTCCAGGATTAAGGGGTTTTATATATGAGAATGCAAGTATGACGTAATATCTTTTCAAATTAATGCCATCCTGATAATTAGGATATGCAAAGAATTTTTTCGGGGTATTATAGCTCGTACAATCAATGGTAGAGACTGAAGTTCAAGCAGTCATATGTAATTTTGATTGCATAATAACCTTTTAGCATTGTAAAATCAATAAATACAGAAAATAAAGTGTAAAATACAATTTGAAATAAGCTTACGCATGTCATAGTTCGTTCTATGTTCTGAAGCAGAAAATTTCGTGAGCGAATTGGTATCTCAGGTGCATAAAAGGAAATTTAAAGACAAAAGTCCAAAGGATTTTATTATATAAGATAAAAAAGTAGCACAGTTCACTTCGTATGTGAACTGAAGCGAGTTGATAAACTTAAAAGCAAACATCTTATGCGGTAACATGGCATATTGCCACGGTTATAATTTAATTTATATATAAAGCAAAACGAGTAAACGACTTCTGTACAGACTCGATGCGATTAATGTGGAGATCATTAAACGCTTGCCTGGAAGCTCGCAGCGCTTCTTTTCTCCACCTCAGCTCAATGATTTTTTCCATAGAAATGTCTGCACTGTAGAGGCAACGGTAAGCGCTTCACTGCTGTTCTTAAGAATCGCTCTATAGGAGTTATGCTAAATTATTGGAGAAGAAGTTTGTTTAAGGTATCTTTTCAAAGGCATGAATGAGCTTTTTGAATAATCGCAGTGCTTCTTTCTTAATCTCATTAGAGGCACTCAAGACTGCTTCCTGAGTAAAGAAGTAGGGCGTTTGCACTTGCTTGTGATTATTTGTGGTATTAAATTTTACGAATTTCAATAAATAAGCCAATATTCTCCCTTTTATTCTAACTTTTATTAACCAAAACTTCAGATTTACTTCTAACAATTCTGAACTTCACATGGAAAGTGAGAAATGCGTTACTTCGCACAATAGTGGAAAAATCCACAAATTCGTTTAAAATTAGATGAAATCAGCCCTTGTTGCACTTCTGCTGGACGTCATTAAATAATCTTATGTAAAGGTTTCAAGTGATGGCTATATGTACAAGCTCTTGAGTTACTTAGTAGCGCCTTTGCTTATTTTTCTGGGTAGATCAGTGAATATTTTTTCAAATGAGATCAAGAGAAGCGCTTAAATTGTGCTTGTTTCATAAGCGCTGGTTTTTCGTCCCAGTGGAATAATACAGAACTTTTAGTGTTGAAATCTTTGCAATTACCCTTTAAGAAATCTAAGTTGTGCTTTAGAAATAATTAGTTCAGCATGTGAAACGAAAGACAGTTTTGGATCAAATATTACCGTATTGCTCTAGGTCTTTGACATCTGAATCTCTAGGAATGAGAATAATGTTGATCGTGTAATTAAAGCAAAAAAAAAAAAATATATATCGGATTTTCTTGTGAGGATCATAATTTTGGATTTAGAAACATTCTCTTCTTACCGTGTAAATAGTCGATTAAGATCAGCTTGAAGTATGAAGCAATTGCTGATAGAATCGATTTTTACATAAAGTTTAAGATCGTTAGCAAATCTTAAATACTTCGAAAAGTAAAAATTCTTAACTTTGTCATTAATTAAGAGCAGAAAAGTAAGGGTCCTAAATGACTGCCTTGAGGAACACTGATAGTAACAGATATGACTATAGAAATAAATATGATTCAACCTACTTCAAGATAGATGAAAGCCGATACATTCAAGTTTATAAATTAGAAGCGGAATATTAACCCCATCGAATGAATTACCAAAATCAGTATATGTAGATGTACCTGGGCACCTTCTTCAATAGAATTAATCGAAAAATTGGAAAATATCTTTACCATAAAACTAAGTTTAGTATTCACTATAGAATCCAATAATTGTGGAACATTATTCAATACAGACACTCTACAATAATTCATTATAATATGTTTAAACACGGATTTAAAAATTTAATATGATGAAAGATATTTTTCAATCATTCAATAAAACTCCAAACCGAAGAGACTGATTTAAAACTTCAGTTAAAGGAGATGATAGGGATGTTGCGCAGTGTAATACATAGTATAATGTTCAGTATTTAAATTAAGAATACATAATGCCTTATAGACAGCATCATATTAAATCGATAAGAACCCGATGTTAAGTAGAGAGTTGTCTGGTATGTGGTAAGAAGTAGTGTTCCAGTTATCAGCATGGGTATCATAGATGGTCTGAAAATACTCTACAAAGAGAAGACATCCAGTTTGTAAATCATAGGATTTAATATTTACTATTATACTCCAACACACTGGGGAAACTTGCAGTTTAACGCATATGAATGATATAAGACCAAAAAGCATTGGTGACTTTTGATAAACTTTGTTTGAAGTTATTCGAATCGATTATGGGTGTTGAACAGTAGTTCGAACTCATGTAAATCCGTTTAATCGTTAATGACCTGGTTGTTCCAAGCAAGCATTTATAAATGATCGTGCATGTAGTCTCCCGCATCTTACTGGCTCGCTCTAAAATGGAGGCAAAGTTCGCGTGGCTGATTCCACCGAGCATATTGATTCTCAACGTGCGAGCTAAGATGCCAGGTGCTACCCGAAATCTACTTGGACGTAGATAAGCTCGATGGAGACATGTTCTTGTAAAATGTCCTCTATAATCTCGAGGTACGTATTAAATAGTATTCATGTATGACATGATTTTTTGGGAGATAGGAGGGGCTAAAGCCTTTTCCTTCAAACTTTGGAAGTTACCTTATAGATTTCATGAAATATGTACACCTTATAATGATGATAATATTTGAAGTTTTTCAATGACTTTTAATAACCCCCCCCCCCCCCCCCCCCGACGCAACACCATAAGTGGTATACCTAGAATGGGTACTTACTTACTCACTTAAAGGCTGATTATTAGTTGAAATAACAAAAAAAAAAAAAAAAACATTTTTGGTTAAAAAGTTATTAACCACGGGTAAACAATGTACTTTGGAAAAAATATAAATATAAAATTCTCCAAAACTAAGCCGAATTTCAAAAAAATTGTATATAGGATTTTCGACTTGAAATCGCCTCTACTTTCACCTGTTTCAGTAATGCAGAGTACTTTTGGGACACCCTGTATTTATTTTGTAGGCCAGTGCAATAGTTTCAAAAAGTTTACGATATAATGTATGCACATGCCCGCCAATAAGATCATTGTAGAAGGAGCAAGCTAAATAGCATGCATCCGATTTAAATGTTTCGTAATTTTGATTAACAGACGCAAAATGTTTCAGTTTTCGGAAACCTTCTCGAGATTTTAAAATTTTTAGAGACATGTGATCAGTTCTATGTAAAAAAAAATTTAAAATAACTGAACTAAGCTTGTAGCTCTACAGACTTGATGACTGGACAACATGAACTATGCGGCCATGCAGCCATTTCTTTAATTAAGTTGTACTGTCAAACTGGTTTTGACGTAATTATGACAGTGAAGAATCGAAATGGATAGTATCGAGGCTATAAATTTAGTTTTTATTTATTTTATATTTCAATTTAACGATTTGGAAATGAAAAAACATTATATTAAAAAGTATTTTGATAATATAGTTAGTGCTTTGCATTTTTTAGATTTCTTCTTCTTATTTTTCAAATGGGCAATGCACAGCAGAGCTCCAGATTTATATTATATGTAAAAATACATTCAGTTCTAGTACATTTTTCGTCATTATAGCTATAATGAAGGAAAAAAGCTTCATTAGTGCACTTCATTATGATCTGATTTTCGAGCCATAATTACAAATACTAAGTATGTGACACGGCATTTTAATGAACAGTTAGTACTAATGATTCATTATGTCGTGCTGTGTGTCTAGGGTATAAGATTACGTTTTAATTAAAATTATTTTGTTATTTTGCTAGTAAGGGTTGCCAAGCTTAAAATTACTAGAAGATTATTTTCTTGTATGGATAGTAGTATATAGTATATATAAAGTCAATGTCTGGCACTTTTCCATTAGTATCAATATAGAACATTTTAGAGAACGGACTCGCATGCACACATATAGATTACTGTTTCGGCTTGAGAAGTATTTTTCGAGGGTTTTTCTTGTATGTATACTTCTAGTTCCACTAGACCTACAACCTACGCTATGTCTCGTCAAAATTATATCTTCTTGTAACAGAGTAATTCCCACAAACGGATGCAAGAGTGATCATATAAGAGCTGCTCTTATTAGTAGGAGTTGTTTTATAAGTTGACAAAAGAAAAATTTTAATGAGACCTCTCTGATCGCTAGGTCGAAAAGTTCAATTTTTCTTATTTTTAATGCAATTTGCAAATTTATTGAAATTGTTTTCAATAGATTTCAGTCTTTAGAGGAGAAATTGTCCGCACCTATGTATTTATAACCAATTTACCAACAATTTTGAAACACGATACAAAAAAACATATTTTTTGACGGGCCCAACACGCCCCATTAAAAATAAAGAAAAAATTTTCATAATCTTTGTCTGTCAAAATATATACGCGTTACGAAGACCTAACATTCTACCAAATTTAAAGTTCCTGTGTCATGTCCTTTTCGAGAAAAACGTTTGCGACAGACAGACGGTAAGAGTGATCTAATAAGGTTTTTTTTTTTTTATTATAAGGTACGGAACCCTAAAATGTTACAAATCAGAAATTTTGTAATATTTGCATTTCTGATTGGAAAAAGCGACCGCTTCAAAGTTTGTGCAATTATTTCCTATAGGAAAATGCTTTAAGAACTTAATCCATATTAATGTCAGTGGGCTCGGCTCGGTAAAAATTGTTAGAATTTATACAAAGTCACATGAAATGTAAACAAGGAAGGAGTGACCTCCTTATCCTTCACATGGCTTGTACATGATTATACGGTTCCTTTAGTTTTCTGTTCTAAGTATAAATCTAATGTGCTGCAAAGTTCAAGTTCTTTCAGCCACTTTATTTTATTAAAGCACGAAAGCTGTTCTTAGGCAGGCAATTAATTGAACAAATGAGTTCGTCCTTTGGTTGAGAATATCCAGCATAACACCTGCACATTTTGATTCGCATGACGCTAACATCACTTTATTGAAAATTTCTTTTATTCATGTAGTAATTAGCAATCTAAAAATCAACTTATATCTTCATCTAATTTTAGACTTAATTACTAAAATTCAATGAAGTAGTAATAACTGGAGCTTGTAAGGCAAAGTGAACAACTGCGGAAATCTCTCAACAAAATTTTCCCTCTTCTAAGACACCTGTATAGCAATGCTCTATATTGTTTTGTTGGAATACTCTCTGATCCGTTCTTAACTATTTTCCATTTGTCGCACCAATTTCATACTTATGCGCTTGTTTTCTGACGTCAGTGTGGAAAACAGCTCGCATGACGTAGTTCGTGCTTCGGCAAAATTTTCATGTTCAAGTGCAACAAGCTAAGCCGGTCCACCATACACACAATAAAATATAAGCTCAATTCCTAAATAACGTAAATGCAGAAAGCATGTTGTTGATAGGGTTGGGGCTAGGAAATTATGATGGTAGTTGGTGCTGAGCTTGCGTACAATTAAAATAAGCTTTAAGCTTCGAAATTGTTCCAGGGCTATGGCGGTATAGTATAGTTGTATGTATATTTGTAGTGCATACACAAAGTAAATTTCATGACCAAGGTAAGGATGTATCCCTCCCCCCTGCTGTGCTATTATGCCTTACCTGAAGTACCGCATTTAATAGCAACAGAAGCAACACCTCACCCATTCACCACCCAGACCCAGTAGTTCAATGGCAGTACCTTGACTCGATTGACGTCAAGAGCGGCTTTTGCATTTTTTATTTCATTTCGTCAAAATATGTAAGCCCTAATACCTGTGTATATATGTGCATATGTACCTACCTTGAAATTGTGATGTTTGTAAATACGTTTTTAGTTTGATGAGCTGATTCATTCAAAATGATACCTTTTTTGTGATGGTTGGTCCTCAGAATGGTTAATCAAGTGATATTACGATGAACGTCATTCCATGATAAGGCAGGGCATACCTATGTATTGTATGCAAGGTGTTGTTGTATACAGGGTGATTTTGAATTAAAATTGTGAAACGGGAGGGGGGGGGGGGTAATCTAAATTTTTTCGGTGTTAAAGGATCACTAAGAAAATATACTAGTTTTTCACAAAACACCCTGTAACTTTCTTGCTGTGCAGTCTTTGAAGGTGGATTTTAGCTCAGATGATAACTGTAAACGCACCATCACTCTCCTTTTGTCGCCAGTAATAGAGCGCCAAATAAAAAAAAACAGTGGAAAAAAATTAATATTTTCTTTAAATTTGAACGATTTCTCTGATTTTCCGCCGACATGCAACCGTTTTTAAGAGAAATTTGTTTTTATGATAATTTCATTAATTTTGCTACTAGAAATCACGCCTAATTTTATGCAATTCTTCGAAAAATTAGCAAAATAATGAAAATTAATGAAATTATGCATCATGAAAACAGGTTTATCTAAAGAACGGTTGCATGCGGATACGTACAAGTATAGGATCAAATGAAAGGTATCATTCTGAGATTTCAAAATCTTTCAACAAAATATAACAGTAATCAGGCATTTTAGCGGGAAAATCGTTCAAATTTAAAAAAATTATGATTTTTTCCCCAAATTTATTGTTTTTCACATCCTATAACTAGCAACGGGGGGGTGGAGTGATGGTTCGGCATTCGTTTGAACGCTTAGACGGTTTAATATTATCTGAGCTAAAAATCACTTTCACAGGTTGTTCAACACAAATTACAGGTGCTTCTACAGAAACATGTTTCTTTTCTTAATCACCCTCTAACTCCGAAACGGTTCAGATTGCCCCCCTCCCTCCTGCCATAAAATTTTGTGTTCCTAGTTCTTCAAACTACCTCCTATTTCATTTATGACTACCAATACAAAATCGTCCTTAAAAATTGGCTTTCTCCCGAGATATTAAGCTATATATTAACTAACGTGATAACCAGCCGTAATTCGAGAATTATTATTTGAAAGTGTCTTGTCATTGTTATAGGCATATGGACTTCTGTGCCCCAAGAAAAGTAAAAAAGAGGGAAGATTGGAAAATATAGGTGGGAGTCAATAAACTCGGCGATAAACTCATACTTACAGCCAGAACTTAGGAGACTTTGTTTTTACATAATATACATATATGAACATAATTGTTTGGTATATAATTGAGAAATACTGTTTTTTGTTTCCTTTGTTTTACCCTATGTTGAGAGGCATAGATCCAGTCCAAAAATTCTTCTTGTTGAAAGAGGTTCACATTTAGTTTGTGACCAATTCCAGCATCTTATTTTACACTAGCTAAATGGGATTATAGATGAACCAAAAGTTTTGAGAATCAATAAAATCAAAAACACAGTTTGTCTATAAATCACTAATTAATTTGCAATAGTCACAGGAACAAAATAAATAAAATTACTGCGAAATTACTATTGCTGGAAAACTTTCTTGCACATGCCCTAAAACGCCCATCGAAATGGCAGCTCTTCTTTACATGGTAATAAATGAGTGACTTTACTCTATTTGACCAATATTTACAGTCAGGTCCCCGTTTCCCCGTACCAGTGCAAGAAAACTTCTAGTATATCATTTTAGTAATAAGTGCTAGAGATGAAATAGTGAAGAGATAAAAGAGTTAAAATCCAAGAAATCAAAGGTGACCAGTAAAGCCAAGGATAATATTTACTATATATACAATTAGCACATCTCATATTTCCTTCTTGCAGAAAAATAGTAAGTCAGTGCTCCTTATCCATTTTGGAAATTATAACTGAAATTCCAAAGAAACTGTGGGGAGAAATTATGAAACCTTTCCAGATAGTTATAGTAGTCTACAAGAGCATATTATATCACCAATAGTAAAGTGGGCTAGACAAAAACCGGTGAAACTAAATCCAACATGAACACAAGCTAAGGATAGAGGAGGAATATTATTTGCAAAATTATTGAGAGAAATTCTCATGCTGGTATTCTCCAAATGCAATAGTGCTTATTCATGAAGTTGAGAAAAACTATTGCCGCATTCTTATCACATGCATCTTTGTCTTGTAAGGAACTACAAGAAACAGATTTTAATAGGTGAATGCTATTCTCTAATTGGGCTAAACAAAAATTAAGCTAAAATGCTAAAAAAAAAACATAAAATCAAGAAAGAAGTCTTTTTTGTGATGTTATTTTTGCTGAAAAGTCGCTAATTATCGTAAATTTGCTCTATTTACTATAAGGTTTTTTATATCATTAAAAAGAAAGGGACCTTCAGTTTGACCTTGAATTTGATTTACACGTAAATTTTGTAAATATGAACTTTGATTGAAAAAGAAAGTGTAGTTATGGAAAATGTTTGATTGTTTTATTATCACTAAGGTACCTGAGGCAAACGAGGCCCTTATAATTTGAAAATGCAATAAATCAAGTATTTGGTTATATAGAATTACAAAAACAAGTTTTCTGTGAAGCTTATTTATTTGCATAACTAAAAGAATAGAAAAACTATAACAGTAGTGAGTATTTAAAAAATAGTTCACATTTATAAAACATTTTGCATGGGCCTTATTAAGCTACCACAGTATGATAAGGCCCAACGCAAAAATAGTCTTTTTAAAAATCTAACTGAGAAAATCGTAATAATTATCTTATTTTTAATAATTTCCAATAAAAATAAAAATGGGCCTTTTTAACACCCAGGGAGGTAATAAGGCCCCCCAACAACTTAAGTTATAAATTTCTTAACCTACAACAGACTAAATCCAAACAGTCTTCATTGTCTGGAACAAAAATAATGTCACAATCGTATTCTTATATAGGAACATTATTTTAATTGAGAATATCAGTTAGGTAGGATAATAAGATCCACGGTTTACTCCAGTGGGCCTTATTAAACCGATGACCAGATTTCACAAAATTACTCATTAATCAAGTAACGTTCGAATTGAATAAGTTACTACAAGTGGAAATATTAATTAAACAACAGAATTTATGATTTTGTCTAGGCGACAATTATAATTTCAAGCAGCCATACTCCTCTCCTGACGTACCGTTTTGTTATTGGCAAGATGGCGGCGCTAAATGTCGGACGCCCCTCGACGGCGTTCGTGTTGGCTTAAAGGGCGGTATGTTAGAGCCAAGGAATTAGGACAAGGAATTTATGCAATTATTTCTTGAAGAAAAATTGACAAGAAATTTTTGACAATTTCTATTTGACAATTGTGTGTAGATATCTCAAAATAAATATAAAAATAATAAAGGAAATAAAGAAATGGATAATTCCCAATTGTATATAATTTGCTCATTGTGGAATAAATTATTTCGGAAAACTGCAGTGCTTCAAATCTAGTGCAAAATCGCCGTTCCTTCGTTCAATTTCTCAATTATTCCACAAACGTCGAAATTCCTTACAGAAATAAGTGTATCGGTACTTATTTCTTCAAGAAATATTGACTTAAATGGATTTTTCGACAAGAACGACATCTTTATGTCAATGGAGAAGTAGAGTTTTTCTGTTCGAATTTCTTATCTCTAGCATACTATTTCAAGTAATCGGCCAAGAAAAAAATTCCTTGAGCATTCCATGACTTTTTTTTACATAATTTTCGTATAGAAACAAAAATTCCTTGGCTCTAGCATACCGGGCTTAATGCATGTGTGCCACTGACATGTATATAAATGGACTGACTGCTCTCCTGTTTCATGTGGCACCAGTTTTGATTTCAAAAAGTATGCTCTGGCTGGGCTGTTTTGGTTGCTAATACCGCTGAATCGTTACAGTGCAGTGGGAAAGTATGCTCTCGCAGAAAGAGACAGGAACATGAAAGTGGCCATTTGCTTTCATGCATTTTTGGTTAAACGAGCAGTCAATTTATAACATGTCAGTGATGTGTGCATAAAGTATGAGGTTGCTGCGGTTCATTTCAGTAGGAATTCTTAAATGTGGGCCTTCTTGGCTCCAGGCTTTATTTGCCTCAAGTACCTAATTAATTTCCACCTATGATGTTCACTGTTTTTTGTTTGTTATTTAATTTTGTTATTCATTTTTACACAGCAGAATTATTATTATTATTATTTTTACAGGTTTATGCTGATACTCAGCAACAGAATGATAGACGCATGTAGTCTTTCATGATGTTTAGTAAATACATGTTACTAAGGATATTATACAGTTATTTCGTAGGTGTTTCAGAGGAATATATGATATATATATTTGTACAACTAAACAAATTTAGGCGGGTAGCTTTATGAGTACTTTTAGAACAATTTTATCGAAACGTAATTTCATTGCGACAGTATTTCAGACGCGAGAAAAACATTATTTAATAAAGTATGCTTTCCGTTAGCTTCCAGTAATTCATAAATTCCATTAGTCAAGTATGATTACAATTGTTGAATATAATTTTGGGGTATTTTTTGTCATTCAGTCGATACTGCCCTTTTAAGATCATGTGTTGTTTGAAGTTTTCTGCCATTTTTTATAAAGATTCCGAGACAGCACACTTCATATGTTGAGATCTGGTGAACGCATTAGACATTCAGCCCGTTTAGATCGTGCCATTTAGGACTAGTTTTACGTAAGTCGACTTACATGCCGTATTACGAAAAACTAGTCCTACTTTAAACCGGTATCTGATGCGGTATTGACCTACAAAATTAGTATTAAACGTAGACATCACCCTCAGATAAGGAATTGTTTACAAACTTGAATGCGTTATGTTCATTAATAGAGAGAATTGTTATTTTGTTTTAATAAAAATAAGTGGAAATAAAAAGGAAAACAGTGCGACTGGTTAGAACAAATTCTTTTGACTTATTGAAGAAAGTATTCCGTCCGTAATGGATGGTAGAAAAATCAGAAATTTAGAAAACTAATTTTTTTTTCTTATGCTTCATTCTCTTGTGTAGCACGGACTAAACGGCAGCTGGATTAGTCCTACGAAAGTCGACTTACGTAAGACTAGTCCTAAATAGCTCCGGTCTAAACGTACTCATTGAAGAAGAGTTATATTCTTTGAAGGACACCAGTTTTTCACTAGACTAACTGTATGGCTGCGGCGTTGTCTTGTTGAAATATTAAATTTTCTTCCGAAATAAAATCATCAAAGCCAGTAATTCAATAGATAAAATTATTTCCTAATTTCGGATGTTATGATAATAATAGCGGAATTTATCCCAAGGTATGTAGAATACATTTATTCCCATTACGAACTATGTTATACCATTAGGTGACGTAATATCGTGAAATGTATAGGAAAGTACGGCACAGAGAACACAAGATTCTCTCTGCTCTCTCTGTATTTCCTATCAAAATTTATATATATTAGTCACAGAATTACGTCACAGGCTATCAGCTGCAATATGTCAACATTTTAATGAGAATACCTGTATTCTATATACTTTGGATTTATCCGATCAGGCTATTTTTTTTTACGGAAAACACAACGTTATTCCATTGATTTGTCCACGCTATGTATGGTCTCATGAAATCTAATCTGACCGTTATTTGCTTGGTTGTTAGCATGGGCTTGTGTTTCAGTTTTTTACGTTTTATACTTTCGGAACTATTTAAGTCCCTTTGAGTAGTACCATAGATGGCACAAGAACTAGATGTCGTATAGCATACTAGAGCAGAGTATACAGATTGTGAAATGGGTAGTGCATTCATGGAATGGTCCATAACATATTTTAGATCGTGCCGAAAGCAAATGTTTTTAGAATAGCGGTTTATACATTTGATCGATTTTCTCAACATTTCAGACACGAAAAAATATGAATCACTTGACGTATACATCATTTAATATGTTGTGGTCCATTCCGGAATGGACCACCCAGCCATATATTAATTTTGTATACTTTTTTATACTGCATGCGCCATCTAGTTCTTGTGCCATCTATGGTAGTACGCACATGTGCTTTCACATGCTGAAATTTCTCTGGCGTTTGACGTAGAATTTGACAAAATCTGCAAAATGGTTCTTCGGTCCCTCTCAGATATCGCTCTTGGTCTCTTGAATGACGATTAGACTACTTTCTAGTAGGTACCGTAATTTTTTATATACCGCAAGATAGTTTTCACCACGTGCTCACTGCGAACAGTTCTCGGTCGGATTTTTATGTTACTTTAAATTTAACCTTCATCATGCTACGCACTATTTTGTCCACTTTTCCTTGTCACTCAGCAATTTTCCTCTCCTCATTTTTAAAATTTCCTTAAAATGAGTTATTCGGCTGCCAGCATAATTAACAGATAAAATACACGCACTCAAACCAAGTGTTTACATATTCAGCAGCATCTAAAATAGTGACGTGTCAATAAATGAATTTTCGCAAATTTTCTTGCAAAATTCTTTTACTCACGGTAGATTTATTACTATGGGTTGCATATTCTTAGGCGAAATTACTATGAAACATTTATTTTTATCCGCCGTTTTTTTTAAGTGGTTTTACCTTAAAGAAATATCAGGAAAAGGGGATAAAATGTGAAGAAAATATACATATCGTGTTTTCTATTTTTATTAATTTTAAAACAGCCAATAAAAATAAATCTAACGACGTTTAAACGTCAATTAGATTGAAAAATTATTTTGATTACTTTTGGTCGCCAGTCCAGTCTTCATGGCAACAGGATGAGAACAATAATTTTCCCGTGGTTTTAAAATATTTATATATTTGGATTTTACTAAGAAAAGTACGCAGCCCGCATGCCCTAACGGTTATCTTCAAAAATACTTATACATTTTTTTTTTTAATTAAAACATTACTGAATGTCATGATTAAATTATTTATATTAATTTAAACGCGTTGCTTGACTTAAAGTAACAATTCTATATGTGTAGATATTAGATCCTTACTACAAAAATCGACTGCCTTTTAAGCCGTTCTAAAGCAATTTAAATGTCTCTTGCAGATAAGCTTTCATATAATATCTTTCAAAAGTTAAATATTAAAAATTTAAAGAATTTCCAAACCATATTGTTGAAACCAACAAGTTTTTTCAGTGATGTTTTGCCGCAATAACATCCCTCAGCCATTAAGTACAAAAAAATGTCATGAATGAATTTTGTAGCGCTCAATAGTATGCACCTAAGTAGTGCCTAAAAATAGCAACTCACAATCGCAGAAGCTGGTAAATACAAAGAAATTCCTTGTAGGAAATCAATTATTGTTATCGACTTTTTCTCAGCCAAAAATTATTTTGCACCGCGCATGCACCTTAAGCAAGCCGGCAATTCCGTCATTCCCAGAACAACCACCACTACCACCTTCACCATTACCAATATTACACCAGTCAAGGACGGCTTGAAGCGTCCCGGCGTCTTTGGTCAGAGGTTTCAGATTACAACAAGACACTGGAAAGTAGATGTTGCCTGTATATGCACCGCGTTAGCTCTGACTCGAAATACAAATTCTGGGCGTTGGCTCCATTCATGGGACACTCATTCTTAAAAAGATGCTGCTGATGCTTAATATTAATGAATAAAAATACGAGATAATGACGTAGAATAGTTGGAGGGGGGAGGCGTTCCATTTTTGCAGCCGATGGGAATATACATAACATTGAAACGACCTTGGCATTAACGTAACCTTTCCCTTGAGAGTACCATGTGCATTTTTATACTTCAGAATATTGCTTCAATATGGCAGCAGAAGAAAATATTGCATACATTCAGGCTGAATGATTTAGCCGGAAAAAAAAATTGCAATTTTTGATCATTTGGATCAGCGGATGAGTTTTTGAGTTTTATTGGTTGTGAACAGGATTTAAAAGAAAAAAATCTTCTAACTTACTTCCAAGTTAGATGAAAATTGAGATGGACTTAGTTGCAATTTAGTAGTTAATCCAAAAAACTTACTTAAGTGCATCTGAAATTACAGAAAGACATTAATATGGATATTATACAAACGGCTTTAAAATTATCCTGACGTTGGACACTGTCTGTATGCTTGTCCCTTCGAATGCTGAATTAAATTGAGACAGCTCACCAAACTGTCTCGCAGCTGTGCGAATTTTAGGATACTCTATATATTTAGATAACTGCTGAGTACATAATATTTTATAGGAAGTGGCGTTCAATTTAACCTCAAACTTGGGAGATTGTACTGTTGTCGGATTTTTTTAGTAATGTTTTGTTATTTCCGACATGAAAAAGGATATTTTTGAAAAGTTGATTGAGGAAGTGGGAAAATGGGAACTAATTTATAATGGAAACTTGAAAACATATTTGACGAATCTCAAATATCAATGCGTTCAATCTGACAGCATTTTTTCCTACTATGTGTTTAGGAAAGCTTTTGGTTGTTGTTATACAGGATATTTCTGGCTCAGAACTCCGTAGGGAAGGAAGTGATACTACTCACTTAGCCAAACAAAAACATTGTATGGTAGGAAGGCAGCGTTTAGATGGGGTTACAGGTTGCTTAAGAAAATTGGTAGTTTTTTATAAAACAGCTCGTAATTTCCTTGTCATATAACTTATGAAGGTCATTTTTAATTCAGATGATAGTAAATTAGCAAAATTAATGAAACTACATATATACGCATCATAAAAATAGGTTTACATAAAAAATGGCTGTATCTAGGTAGGTACAAGGATAAAAGAAAAGGTAACATTCTGAAGTTTCCAAATATTGTAAGAAAATGTAACGATTATCGTGCATTTTGGCGGAGAAATTGTTAAAATTTAAAAAACTTTGGGTTTTTCGATTTTTTGACTTTGAAGTCCTATAACTAGCTACATGATGGGATGGTTTGACATTGGTTGGAAAAGTTAGACAGCTTACTATCCTTGGATCTTCATTGGTTGTAGTATATCAACAATATACAATATGATATACAATTTTATGTTTGGCTAGGTCGGTACTATTACTTACTTTCCTATGGAGCTCTGAGCCAGAAACTCCGTGTAGATTTTCTTTTGAATAGGAGTGAGTTAATTTTTGATAGGTCTAAGGGTTGTAGATAGTATTGAAGAGGAAAGACTATAAAAGTTGGAAAGAAACTAGGTAGGAGAAAAAGTGCAGGACCATGATGAGATGGATTCGAACCCATGACCACTAGAATGGTAGGCAGGGTATTGCTCGTACTTGCCCAGATTTTCGATATTCCTGAAAATGATATGAGCTATATAGAAAAAAGTCTCGCTTACTGTAAGCCACATTTGGTAGCAATGAGAGTTAAAATAAAACTATAATGCGAATTTTAATTCTTATTCGAAGATAAGCATACAGCTATATCATTACTAATTTATTTAGATTTGTTAATCATGTCCATTTCAAGTAGAATTGTTTTGAAAAATATTTTACTGCTGTAGGTAGTTACGTTAAATTTAATCTGTTTTCGAGGCATTATGTTCAACCATTGTTAACAAGGTAAATTTCCGATGAAATAAACTGTTTATTTGACATTTCTTATTGGGATTCTGAAACTTTGCATAGGCACTTCCACAGCCAAGAGAACATAGTTGTCACTTTAAAGCAGCTCTAACATTAGACACTTCCTTTTAAGATTCTCACTTCATTCTGTACGCAACCAAACAGATTAATCACGTTAAGAATCCACGCATTCAAAATGAGGTAAATGCACTAAATATATTATTTGTGAATTAATTTTAGAAATAAAAAGTGCCATTAAAATCTGTCATGTTACGATTAATTCATTACTGGACCATCGCTATAAGATTTTCAAAAAAAAAAAAAAACTTTATATGTTACACTGTTTTTAGCACACAATTAACTATCATAATTTACGTTTTGTGGCGCCTGTCATAGCTTAAAAACAAGTTTTGAAATCATTCTGATTCTATGGTAAACTCACTCCACAGGTGTTTAATCAACCTGATGACACATGAGAATCTCTCCAGGCGAAATTCGATTGTGGTTTGTGATTTTCAAAATTTTCTAAATAAACCGGTAATGCGGAACAAAAGTTTTTAATTACATATTAGATATGGCTGCGTGTGCCCGTTTAGTAACTATTGATATCAATAGACCCCTTCATGTTTTTTGACATTTCTTTTTATATTCAAACAGAAAACCGATTTCATCCTAATTTTAGTAAAATGATTTTAAGCTTATGCACATATATCGTTCTCGATATAGACACATAAGTATATGGACCGTAAACTAAGCCTAACACGGTCTGAATACATATGTATATCACTGTGATCACTTGAAAACCGCAAATTATGTATTGTGGTTCATCTTACCCTTGCACAACAGGCATGGAGAAGAGTATAAGCAGCACGCGCGATTAAAAGCCACCAGCTGAGATTTTGAAGATGACGAAGCAGTGGCCAAAATACCTACAACGTAACGGCTTTGCCGCTATATTATACAGCAATAGCACACCGCGAACTACAGTGTCAGACCTGGAGTTCAGTATATGTATTCCGGGGAGCGGAGAAAATTGTTACACGACACAGAGATAAATTTTAATAAACGACCGGAAATAGAAGTTTTTCTTGATGTTCTATGGATGAGGCGAAGTGGACAATACAAGAAAAAAAAAAAGAAAAGAAAAAAGTTTTTGAAGACGATGGAGGTGCTTCGCAGCACAACAGAATATGTTATGGGTGCAATCTCTTGTAACAAATGCGAGAAGAGATGCCCAAGCCCAAATAATAAGCACTAAAGTATGGAAAAGACAAAAAGAAAAAAACGAAAGAGTCAAGATTAAAGCGACAACAACCTGTCAGTCGTCTCTTGAAATGAACATCTTCAAGACTCTAGCTCCAGCTTCAACCTGTGCTGTACCAAAAGAGTAAAATTATTGCGTTGTTGCGGTTGCTATCGGTAGTCGTTTCGTTTGGAAAAGTAAATAAGATGCGCACGGGATATTGAAATTGTAATTAATTTTATTTTCAATTTTCTCATTTACATACTCATCAATGAGTATACTTTGATGATAGTTGGGGGGAATTCCATTAATTTTATTATACAAATGTAGGTTAAGAGTTTTCGATGTTTTCTGTTAAGAAAAGTAATTCAGGGTGTTGGACAAGTGACGAATTTTACATTTACTGTTATGACTTTATGAGTCGGAAAGAAAGTTTTTTAAATAGTGTGTGCAATCATTACGGAAGTCATAGAGTAATTTTAATTGTCTCCTTGACTTTGTCGTCTACTATAATTATACGGATACTTTCTGAATCACCCTGAATATTTATTTAGGACATTCATTTATTCCAGTAAGGTTTTGGGTTGACATCACTGACATATATAATATGGACTGACTACGTTCGTAGTACTGCGAAAAGTGGGCTCACTTCTATCTTGCTGACTCTTTCGGTCTAAGCACCAAGTACCAACTGAGGAGACCTGAAAACAACAAATAAATAAGTGGGTGCGTCGAGAAAAATGTTTTTAAATTAATTATTTGGTTTAATTACAGATAAAATTGTTTTACCAAACGCAATATATTCATTAGATATGCAGTAGAAATTTTCGAGCTGCGTGCTCATTTTTTCAACTTCCCGCCAATGATTTTTTTCAATGTTGGTACCGGCGTAAGAACTTTTTTTGACATTAGCAACTGAGCCCACATGAAATAGAAAGTTAATCAGTCCATATTATTTATGTCAGTGGTTGACATAACCACGGGGAGGGAGAGAGAGAGAGAGAGAGAGAGAGAGAGAGAGAGAGAGAGAGAGAGAGAGAGAGAGAGAGAGAGAGAGAGAGAGAGAGAGAGAAAGAGAGTGAGAGAGAGAGCTATATTAACTGTTAAACACACTTAAGATAGGTTTTGCCTTTATAGACTTACGTAAAACTTATACGATCATAAGCAAAATTTCCGGCGTATTAGCAATAAAAACTGGATTTTAGCAAAAAATGTCCATTTCTGAACACTCTTCTAGAGAGAGTTAAAATTTTGTGCATGAGGATTCTTTCATAGAATTTTTAAATCTAAGTTTGGAAATTGATAAAATCGCGAAACTTCTCAGTACGGTTAACGTAATTTTTCACCATATACATATAGGTTCTAAAATGTAAAAAAATATGGTAATTTTCTTTCGTAGAGCTGCCATATGTAAACTTCGACTTTTCACGGAAATTCGGTAGACGTTAATCAGTCATGTATATTCAAATGTTTGAGACAAAAATGACAGTTACCTAGGACAAACGATGAGATGCAAAGTTCCCATTACTAGAATTAGCAGATTCACCTATGAGATCCCAAGACTCTTGATTGGAAAAATATTTGGTTAAAATCTATATCGAATCTTGAATAAAGGGTAAAGGAGTGTTAATGTTAGTGAAAAGTGCTTACAAGGTTAGAGGTGGGTGCATGATTCGGAAATTATTAAAAAACAAAAAAAAAAAAGAATGTATGATTACAGCACTGCCGTAAATTTTAAAGCATTTTGTTTCTATTGATCGTTAAATTGGTCATGTAAAGTTTTTATTGCTGCTGTCCTTTTTTTCCTCTTCTTGTAAATTTCATCATATAGAGGGAAATTCGCAGTACACGTTTTCTCATATCCTTAAAAGTCACAAAAAGTTCCATTAAGGTTTTTTTTCGGGTTAGTTTATCATTAAACTACACACACAGCAGTGTGGACATCTTTTTCAGTGAAACTAATCATGCACTCGTAATATTTACACTCTGTTTATGGGTAGAAGTCTTTCATTCAAACCTTAAAAAATTGCTCAAATATGATTCGCACGATATTTGGTGCACAAGGCTTTTATTTTCACTGCCAAAAATTACATTAGATAAATTCGCACCCTGTTTTGCACCTACATATAATATTCGCACTCTGTTTAGTAGAACGATATAAGTAATTCTCACTCTCTAAAATTGCATCTGCAGCATTCGTGCCCTTTTCAAATTGTTAGGTTATCACTTGCACTACCGAAAACTGCATTTGTAATATTTGTATTTAAAGAACAGCGCTAAATTTCAACTCTAACATTCATACATACCTTGTTTGAATTATAAGACGCTTATTCGTACTTCTCAGAATTGCACCTGTGACATTCGCAGCCTGTTCAGAAAGCAAAGCTATAACTTGCAGTATCAAAAACTGTACTTGTAACACTCACACCCAGCTTAAGTTGATCCGTTATAGCTTGAACTGCCAAAAGTTGTAACTACTTAGAACATCCCGTTTAATTATCCATTTAATGTCGGATCTCTAAAACCATATTTTGTAATTCGTTACGGTAAGCTATAAAATTTTAGAAATTTTTGAATTTTGTGCAAAATGTTTTATCGGTGCGAATATCGTCCTATAAGAGGCAAATGTTGCACCCGGCATTTCTATGTCATATCTGAATTTTAAGTTAAAATAATTATGGTGCGCATTTCCCTCTATATGGTGAAATTTACTATCATTAGGAATTAAGTAACACAACTAAAACTGCCTATGGTATACCAAGTTTTGAGTTTTTATTTGAATTTTGAATTTTTGGATTTATGTTTGAATTTACAACTATAATTAGAGATATGTTTTGGCATTAGGATCATGAATTGTGTATTTGTATTGAACTCTTCGCACAGCATGAATTGCCAATCGAACTGTTAATTGTATTTACTTTTATGGAATACTACATTATATGCAACATGAATTCAATATTATAATTTTTAATAGTGAAGCATTAGAAGTAAGAAGTAATCGTTAAAATTATAATTATAGATTATAATTACAAAGTAAAAAATATGTAATTGCTAGTAGAATTTAAACTAGAATTAAAATTAGTTGAATGAAAATCTGGCAGAGCCCGGATGGCCTCGACGCTATGTATGAAAGAGTTTACTTTGCTAGACTTAAAGTTATATGCATAAAATCAATTCTAAATTAAATTGAAATTAAAAATTTGAATAAAGGATTTTTCTGAATTTTTTCCATCTTGTTTTTGTGAGATCGTTTTTTTTTGCCATAACAAATTCAACAGTGCCAACTTCAAACACACTTGTCGCGTTGAGTTTCCTGTGTTTTAAATGCGACATTGTCGCCAGCATTGTTGTGTCGCTCTCCTTGTGTTTTGGTCTTTAATTACGCAGATAAATTTAAGATAATATATTTTATACTTTGGATGTATACATTTTTCCACAATTGTGTTCGAGAAGATGCCATTATTCCATTTTCCCTTTAAAAATTTTTTGAGGGTGAAAACTTCCACAATATGGGAGAATTCTCTCGATCTTCCATCACTGACTGACACTTGCTTTCACAGATATGTACATAGTGGGATCGAGTAACGATCGATACAGAATCTCGATAAAAAGGCGTTATCGTGTACGGCTAGCTTCATACATATCGCGACACATCCTTACAAGTTGGTTGACATCATCATCTCCTTTTATTCATTAACAGCTAAATTGCAAAGTGATTCCAATGCAATTTCTCAATTGAGTTCTAGTTCTTAAAAGATTTACTGTAGCCTTCCTGCATTACCATTAACAATATTTGCTTGTTCTGAATATGTTGTGGCTTATCCATTTCGATTCTTGGTTTCATCTGGATGGATAGCTATTAGCTCTTGAAATATAATTCTTTATTCAAGAATACTTGGATTTTGCTAGAATTGATTTTCTTGAGGTTGTTTGAGTGCATACAAACAAACAATATATGTATATATATTCAATATTTTATATTAGTACCTATTGTACAAATGGGGAAATCAAAACTCAAATTAGGATAAAAATCTTAACCAAAATCAAACCCAAAATATAAACAAAAAAAATTATAAAAAAGGAAATAAAAAATTAAAATTAAAACTAGAATCAAAATTAAAATTAAAATCAAAAACAAAATCAGAATTAAAATCAAAATTAAAATTAAGATTAACAAATTAATATTAAAAACAAAATCAAAAACTGGATCAAAATTAAAGTTAAAAGAAAAATCAAGATCAAAATTAAAATTAACAAATCAAATTTAATAACGAAATCAAAAATTCAAAAACCGAATTAAAATGAAAATTAAATGAAGGGAAGAGAAAGAAATAAAACAATAAAAGATAATAAATGAGTGTGTCGCTGACAAAAAGAACGCTACTCTAGGAACCCAACAAGAAGCCGTTTGAATGTTCCAAATGAATTTGCTCGCAGACTGTTATTAGACTGACAAGAATGAATTGTCTGAACAATGTAAGAGCCCTGAAGGACTGATGCTTGGAATCTAGGTATTAACAACTTACGCCCTCTGGCAGAGTTAAGTGGCCGGACCAAGTTAGCTAGATATAGAGGTTTGGCTGTAGTAACAAGCTTGTACATAAAAAATAAAACTCTTCGCTTCAGAAGAAAAACTATAACAATAGTGAGTATTTAAAAAAATAGTTCAGTTTTATAAAACCTTTTCCATGGGCCTTATTAAACAGTATAATAAGGCCCAAAGCAAAAATAGGCTTTTTAAAAATCTAATCAGCGGAATGCTAAAACTAAGAAAATCTAAATAACTATGTTATTTTTAATGATTTCCAATAAAAATAAAAATGGGCCTTTTTTAACCCCCAGGGGGATAATAAGGCCCCCAACAACTTAACTCATAAATTTCTTAACTTGCAACAGACTAAATCCAAACAGTCTTCATTCTCTGGAACAAAAATAATGTCACAATCGTATTCCTATATAAGAATATTAGTTTCATTGAGAATATAGGTTAGGTGGGGTAATAAGGCCCACGGTCTACTCCAGTGGGCCTTATTAAACTGATGACAAGATTTCACAAAATTACTCATTAATCAAGTAACGTTCAAACTGAACAAGTTACTACATGTGGAAATAGTAATTAAACAACAGAACGTATGATTTTGCCTGGGCGACAATTATAATTTCAAGAAGCCATACTCCTTTCGGTGCCGTACCGTTCGTTATTGGCAAGATGGCGGCGCTAAATCCTGGATGCCCCCTCTACTGCGTGCATGTGTGTATAATGTATTAGGTGGGCCTTATTACCCTTCGGGCTTTATTTGCCTCAGGTACCTTATTTAATTTTCTAATGCATCTTTAATCCAAGTTCATAAAACCAAGGCAACCATTCGTAAAGCAATACGTAACGAATAGTTGCGTACATTTTGGAAAGGCAGACCTGAATATGGTCGCAGCATTTCATATTCAAATTAATTATAATGCCCAAATAACGGACCTTGTTCACGTACGGAATCATGACACCATACACAGTGACTCTGACAGGTGGTAATTCTGAAGAGTTCATCGAACCAGTTGAAAAGGCTCTGAGACTTATTAGGAGTTATTTTAAGATTGTGTGTAAATGCCTACTTTATAATTTCGATGTAAATCACTGTTGATCCTATCCACACAGTCTTCCATCAATCCTATGGGGGGACTATGATAAATTTGAACGTCATCGGAAAGTCGTTGATATATAAAGATAAAGAGTAAAGTTTCAAGAATGGATCCCTGTGGAACTCCACACGTTAAGTGAAGGAAATGCGAAGAATTTTCCTCACCCAGACATACAAGCTTTTATCTATCGGAAAGGAAGTTATTAATTAAAAGATCGCCCCATTTGAAAAATTTTCGTGAAGTTTGATCAGTAATTTCTTATGTGAAACGCTGTCAATGCCATCGAAAAATAAATAAAAGGTCAAAATGGCGATTTCTCTTCTCGTTATCAAGTGATGACTGAATGTCAGTTGTCACCTAAGTCAGGACGAGAACCGGACTAACATTCAATTATGACGTTATTCTTTAATATACTTATAACTTATACCAGAATTATTTTAATAGGTTCGCTCCAAGTTCAAAAACCTCGGAAGAAATTTAATTTCCAATCGAACTCAACAGTGGAATATCTGGTCCATTATGTTACAGAATATTACCCCCAGGGAGGTATGTACCTACCTATAACTGTAAAGCTTTTTTTCAAAACTTTTATTTCTAAAACTGTAGATTTTTCTACTACTTTATTAACCGTATATTAAAGTGTGATTCCCTGCACGGTACATAGGTACATACATATAATTCAGACCAATCACCAAAACAAGAAAAATCAAATAATTGTTAATTTCCTTGTACCTGAAAAAATTTCCAAGAACTTTTGCATTCTCGATGTACAGCGGATGATACTGTTCCTTTTATTGTGCTCACACTGCAAAAACAGACGTTGTAAAATGCAAATCACGACAACAGGCTGAATCAAGGAGACCACATCAATGCCCCAGTACTGCACCATTGGTGGATAAGATTCGTCTTCTGAAACGTTGGCAATTTGAGGTGTGAGGCCGACAGACATTACTGCAAGCAAGCAAATATACACTACATATAATATCGCCAGAGGCAATGAAAAAAATTGAAAAAAAAAAAAAACCGAAAGTAACAAGAAGAAGACGAAAGAAAATGACACCGGAACGGGATTAATTAATGACCGCGACTAAATTTAGAAGTTTTCTTGCAAAAGAAGATGCGATCAAACTGGTCAGTAGGTATACGTTAGGTACAGTACACAGAGAGGCGTCAGGGAGCATCTATGTAGGTATACTTGAATTCCATAGAGGGTGCAGGAAGAAGAAGAAGAATTCGTTAAGAAAAATGAAAGAAAATAAGGAAAATTTGGGAACTGACCTGGGATAATTTTGCAATTCGCTTATCCAACCCCAGGGCAATATAGTTTTTCACAGTTTTAACAGGCTGTGACGTTTTGCTGCAGACTTTGGAGGCTGGAGGCTATTGCTGTGCTGCTTATGGTTTTTGTTGTAACGTAATCAATGTATTTTTGGAGCATCTATTGTTGGCGAATTTTTTAATTATCAACAGAGTCTAGACTTAAGAAATTCAGAATAGGAAAATATGAAGTGTAAAACAGTCAAAATGTCAGCGCTGTTTAATTAAAATTATAAAATTGTTGTTGGCTGAAAGCAGCTGAAAATTGGTTGCTGTTATTGTTAGTGAGTGTGACAGGAAGGCGAGGAAAGCTGAGGAGATTTCAAACAATATAATCTGTCTAATTACAGAAGTAATGAGAAATATTTTGGAAGGTATGTGGAATTTAAAAGGAAGTTAACAGTTACTTTGGAATACAGTTAAAATTGTCTTCTTATATTTTTGTTAAGATTTTCATTATTGATTTGTGTCAATAGACGTGGTATATCTACAGGTATGACTAATATGAACCATCCTGCAACAAAAGTTCCACACGAATCCATCCAGCGCACCTGATATGGACAGGGACTGGGACCACCGCCTCGAGTATATGCTGACAAGGAACTTAAAATTTAGAATTTCATTCAGGGCAGAATGGGAATCGCATTCTGTGCTTCAAAGTTCAAAGTTGACAAGCCATATTAACTACACAGAAAATACGTTTTCTGCGAGGAACTTCACATGGAAATTGCCATACACCTTGAAAGACATATGTCACGGTTTTTCAGGCAGAAGTCAAGGCTATTCTTGAAGCGGGAAGATATCTCCATAACTCAGACACTGACAACAAGGAGATTGCCAAGCAGTTGTCAAGGCTTTATCAAAACCCTTTACAACTTCCAAACTAGTACTACTGGAGTGTAAAATTACCCTGAATTCCCTCTGTCGGATTAACAGAGTACTCGTTCTTTGGGTGCCAGGGCGCAGCGATATCAGCGGGAACAAAAAGGCGAATGGGCTTGCTTATTTGGTGCGGCCTCGGAGTAATCTTCCTTTCAGATTGGGCCGACCGCCAACACAGTCCCCCTTGGTTAGATGACCCTTTGGTTAGAGCTACAAAGGAACTGTGGGGTAAACTTAACTCAAACTTAACGAATAAGCTTTTGGGACTAAACAAGTCAACCCTGAGAATTCCACAGTCAATTCTCACTGAGCACTCTTTTCTCAGCGGTTATCTTTACAGGATGGAACTTGTTGATGATCCTATTTGCAGGGGTTGCGGAGCGGAATCCGAAAAGGCCACTCACTTTCTTTACCACTGTCCGATTTTGTCAGGAAAGCGTTATAGATTCCTTGATTTACACCTTCTGAACGAACTACATGAACCAGTCAAGCAGTAATGCTGAGCTTTATAAAAATATCCGGTTGGGGCCTTTGAGCAATCCTTAATAAGTCTGGAGGGTGAACAATGAGCCTTGTTGTGGCCTATGTTCTAGATCCCCTTCGGGGTCTCAACCTCTATTCAACCCAATCCAATCCATTTTGAGCCACGGTTCATCATATCGTAACCGAGGAGGTTGGTCTTTTTGTTGCTATAATTATTATAAGCGGAAGGTCATTCTATAAATCCGACTACAAAAATTTCCAAAACTTTTCTTCAGTTGGCATCTCTTTCAATGATAGTAAGTTATGAGTTTTTATGCAATAGCTAAGAAATATTTTAAGTAGGTATAACAAGTTATGTATGCAACAGTATACAAAGGTGTCGAAGTGAAACAAGTATTTTTTATTCGGAAATAATTACTTCAAAGAAATACTATGAATATTTTTAGAAAGGGTAAACTTTTGGGCAATTTTTATTATATTTGCTTGATGTTATTGGAGACAAATAACTTGTAAAATTTTACAAAATTTCCATTAAAAGAAATTAACACGTAAATATAGTGTCACACTGTGTATGAATTTAAAACCATTTTCTTAGGATAAATGGTTTTAAAGATATCGCTAAATTCATTTACCATAGGTACCTAATTTGACAAGAAATTTCAAATACATTTTTGCTGCCAATTGTCCATGGCTTAAGCTTTTAAAATATTTACCATCATTTCTGATAGTCAAGGATTTTGCATAGGAATATAGCATACATTCTCGTGAAAATTGTTGGAATATCGATATTTTATTATTTATTTTGATTGTACAACAATTTAAGAATGTGCTGTCAGAATTTCAGAAGAAATTCGAATTTCGAAGGAGTTTTAGTGTAGATGTTTCGGTTTTTATTCGGTTTTCATAACATAAAGTTGTACTCGATACTCCGATACATCTAAACAAAAAACTGATCGGAAAACACGAAAAAAGTTCTCAGAAGATCGATCGACGATTGAAACCTCAACAGAATCCATAAGTACTTCTATCGAAAAATTCAAAGAAAACAGTCGGTTTAAACACGCTTTTCTCCAAACGATGTTTTTTGGACTGGTTAACATGATTTCCGAAAAACTAATGAATTTGATTTTAAAAATTCTTGCACTGTTGTATTGAGGAATATAGTCGCTATCACGCTACGCAGAATAAAATTTTTAATTTTTTTTTTTTAATAGATAATTGGATATTCAATTCAACTTTCTTCTGTAAAGAACAAGTATTTTTTCGCATTATTTTAGAATTCTCAAGAAATTGCCCGAAAAGTCAGTGGTTCCTTTCTATAAAATATCAGGACGTATTGAGAATTTATATTTAATTATTACCTAATTCGTCAATAGAAATTTGTAGATGAAATTGCAATGATTCGCTTACACTAGGAAGGGCCTTCTATATCACCCTGTAATTCTAAGGCGATTGGGAAATTCGGGCTGCTTTTCCACATTTTCCTTTTTAAACCACCCGCGTTCATTATGCCAAATGGTTTTGTGTATAGATTTTTGAATAACTCTATATAATATAATGTCTATTCTACATGAAATTGATCATTTTTGGACCATCAAGGTTTTAATGAATTTTTCAGAGTTTGTATGGAATAATGAAATAGCTCACCTTACATATATTCAGCAATTCCACACGAAAACGATAAAAAAGGGTTCGTTTTGGATCCGACCATCTCCGATTTTGGTGAAACTTTCACAGTTTGTAGGGAATATCAAAATAGTTTACTTATATTTTTTTGTTTCTCTATTTGAAAACTCACACGCATGGCACTTCTACTTATCTTGTTTTTTCGCTGCCATTGTATCCGAATTAATTTGGTGTCTACCCCGGCATGTGAATACTTTTTGGAAAGGTCTCAGCGAGCCCATAACAAAAATACTTAAATAACTTAAATACTTATTTGCATGTCACTTTTCACCGTTATTTTTGAATTACTGAATACATGTTTTTGCTAAGTGATACCACCTCTCGCGACTTTTTTGGACGATTTCCAACATGTTATTATAGGCATATTAATCCTTGGCTTGTCTGCTATTTCAAAATAAAAGTACAAAAAAACAAGTGCTAGAAGTCCCCAATAGAAAAAAAACAAAAATAAATCTCCTCAATTCAGTGCTCCCATATAGGCTACTTTGGGTATACAGTGACTTTAATAATAATTCATATCGTAAAAGCCAAACGCCATCGACAGCTTTCAAATCAAAACAGAAAAAAGAGTGTTAGAAGTACTCACTTTTGAAGAAAAATGCTATTATTAATTACATTAATTTTCATTCGGCGTTTGAATCAGAAAAATCGGTTGCTTCGTTCTAGAGATATGATTTTTTCAAAATGACGTTTCATCGGAAAATCACGAATCTAACCTCCATAGCAGGGGGGGGGGGGCGTACTAAAAAACATATGTATAAACTATTTTGGTATTCCCTACAAACTGTGAAAGTTTCATTCAAATCGGAGATGGTCGTCGGGTTCGTGTGGAATGGCTGTATTCTTTATTTCCCATTACTCCGAAGTATCAAAAAATTTTTTTGATTTTACAATAAAATGCCATTTTAAATAAATTATACCTCGAAATGCTTGATATTTTTTGTTAAAAAAAAAAAAACCAGACCAAACGAAAAAATAAATTGTTGTTAATATTTTTTTTCTACTAATAGTTCATTCACGGATACGCTAAATAATGTTTTGCAATTAAGGCTTACATATTACTTAGCCTGGCATCAATGTGTTGTACAGGGTGGGCCAAAAGTCACCATGGGGTTTAAAAATTAAATTGGTAACATATGGTAGGATGAAAAAAAGGAGGGGTAAGGTGGGGTGGGGAAACATGGAGCAATGTACAAACGAAAATGTTAGTTATTTTTAAACCCCATGGTGACTTTTGGCCCACCCTGTATAAAGAAAACTTAAAATTTAGAGTCAATTCGTCTTGCGCTATGAAAATTTGTTTTCTAACTCTTTAGTTTATTGTTTTGCTGCCGCCCAGCTTTTATTCATTTCTTCTTCGTAGGAGGTGTCGAATATTTGCTAACACACTATACCTATCGACCTTCGTAAAGTTCTTACTTCCCAAGTTTTGGCCACAGAATATTCATTTTGTCTTATTTTAGTACATACTAAAAACAATAATTAAATTACTAATGAAAAAAAAAATTACAAATCAAAACAATAATTAGCTCCGGAATGAGGATGGTCTAGCTGACAACAAGGAGAAGACGTTATCTTGGCACTCATTAACACATGATGCTGAGACACTGCATTAGCTACCACTGTATTGCTTCATTGGTTTGGTTTGGTACATAAATAATGCTTTGTAACAAACGAGTTCGATCAATCTCGGTAGTCGAATCGGAATTTCGCTGCAGCGCAGCTATACATGCGAGGTTGGCTTCTTCACTAGTCCAGTAAGATGCTGGGTCTGTTTTTCGCTCATATAAGTCACACCACACCAGTAATACTCGGAACAGAATTTCAGATGAGTCTTGACTTATTGAGATACGGAAACTCATGACTGGACAACATTTTTTCACCATTATATACGGTGAGAATATTATGCGGTTGGTAAATGTCTTCATTGTTTCAAGATTGAGCTTGGATCTGAATTAGTTTTGTTGCAGTTGTCATGGAATGCAGAATGTTTTCTTTACTTAAAATTTTTGTTTTGTGATGGTGAGTAGAGTGAGGGCATCTAATTATGTCGTATGTGATTCTTGTTTTTTTCTTTTTTTTTTAATTATGATAATTAACTGTGTTTTATTACAGCGTTTGGATGCCATGAAATCTTCGGTGGTAGATTGATACCGTGTAAGATTTACTTACTTATAAACCGATACTAATAACTAATTTGTTACATCAGCCAACTTATTTCAAATCTTTTTTTGTTATGTCCCGTGATCTCTTTTGTCTTTTTTTGAGAAACGAAGTTCTATGAATTTATGAAATTTTTCCAAAAATGCTAAAACTTTTCTTGGAAAAATAGATGCAGAACTTATGGTCACGAGTAAATAAGAGCATCAGCAGAGACTGGAGTAAAAAATAAGTTTAGGAAATGGTTGAAAATGGTTCGTTATACAGGCATACTTCACATTAGCACGCGCATTGCGTCCAGAGCGTGTACATATGTAGTATACTGAAAATGTACTTAAAGTGAAGCACTATAATTATTTTTAATTGCACATATATATTGCATTGCAATAGCAGGCATAACTGGCGTAAATAGCACACTCACAACTAAAATAAACACTGCAGGCTTTATCAGAAGAAGGGTAAGCATACTAAATAATTGCACAGTTAAACTATACTTAATAAAAACGCACAAATCGAGAAACGAAAATTTATTGAAGGAGGGCATATGTTCTATTTCGAAAGCTAAATGCTTTCTTGCTGGAGATATGGATGGAATCCTTGAAGCAGCAATACTCGAAGGAGTACGGCTTTGGGATGATGTTGATGCTAGAAATGGTCTTTCAGTGGATGTTGATGGCCTAATAGCAATTTGACTGAAGGTTTCTGGACCCTTATTGAATAGGTTTCTAAAAAGGCATGGACGGTAGCCATTTCCTTTTCCTGGAAGATTTCGCCTCGCCTCGTTGTGCACGTACCCTTATGCGGGCCAACAGGATGAGAGCTTTAAAAAATCGCAAATAATGAGATTTTTTCAAGCAAACATTTAATACATATTATAAATATTTTTGTATTGTTTTGCATACTAATATTCATACGTTAAACTATTAAAAGACATATCATTTTCGAAAATAAAATTTTTAATTTAATGGTGCAAAAGGTCCTCCTGTGACGGTCTATTCGAGAAAGGTCTCTCTCTGGCTCTCACTCCCCAGGCTTGGGAGACAACAGAAACAATTTTATTTTTTCAGTAATATATTAAATGCAGGTTCAGCGTAGCCGTTTTTTTTAAATTTTACATTTCCCCCAAAATTCAGACGTATTTTTGAAAATTTTAAGTAAGAAATCCATGTAAATTGACTGAGTTACATCGAAAATCGATTCGAAAATTGGTGTTTTTGGGGAATCGCATTTAAAGTTTAAATTTCTTTTCATTTGTCGATAAATATAACTATTGTTTGATTTTACCTTTATTCGACGATTCCGGGTCTGGCCAAAGACAAATAATATTATCATTATCTGGACAATGATTAATAAACGCGCCTACCTACTCCTATTTTTCAACCTATAGTCATAAGCATTCCCTTGGGAGGACTAAGGAAGGATCATAATTTTACAGACAGCTACGGAAGCATGCATAGGCTCATAAGGGAAGGTTACCGTCGAGAGGCTTGAAAAATGCACGAACTTTGGGAATGTTTGTTTTTACATAAAATAAATACTTTTGGAAATGGCATTTCACGTATTTTATTTTTCTATCAATAGAGAGTAAATTTAAATTTTATTTATAAAAAAAAAAATCCAAAATGAAGGCTCCAGCTTCCATCAAACAAGAGCCGCACGGCGTGTTTTGGTCTGTGCGGGGTGCTCCACAGCTTTGCCAGTTCATCAGAAACATATACGGTTGAAAATTATTAAACTAGATGAAATTTGGGGGCCCTTTCGGGTTTCTTTTTAAAAAAAAAGTCTTTGAATAGCGAAATATTTTTTGTTTGCTTCAACGGACAAAAAAACTATTTTTAAATCACTTTTTAACAAAAATCGCTTCCTAATGGTCCCGCAAATTAAATTTCCTATAAAAGATCTTTGACAACTTACTTCAGCTATTCCATCACCATCCAGAGGCCCTTCTTCTTCCTCCAAGAATTCATTATGCTGAATGTGAATGTTAACAGCTTCACGAAATTTATGAGGGTACCGCAGGTAGCGCTCCGACCGCCTTAGCTACCTGTTTTTCAGCCGGCGGATGGTTCCGATCTCAACGCCTGTTGTGTTCATAGCCTTGTGAATTCTAAAATACCTTAGATATGAAAATATCCCTTTACCCACGTGTTCTAAACACTTTAAGGATGAAAATTATTTATAAAAAAATCGAATTTTTTATCGTCATCAACGATAACCTACCTTAAAGTCACCACAATTTTTGTAATTTTATGAATTTCAACTTAATATTTATAAGTGCAATCTAAATAATATGTTATACTACGAAAAAATGCAAAAAAATATATGTATATTGTTGGTCCCTCATAATCACTTATGAAACCGTCACCCTGTTGGACCCCATAATCCCTAATGGTGTCATTCCACAGGAAATCGATCAAAATTCGCACTTTTCTAATCCGATTCGTCACAAATTTCGTTAAAGGACTTTGGATTCATTGGAGATCTCCGATTTTTGGACGGCTAAGTTATATTAAAAAAATCATAACTTTGGTACCAATTTTCACACGGACATGATCTTTAGCTTATTTTAAAGAGAAAAGTACAATCGTTCAGAAAAAATTTATAAAAAAGATACCTTTTCGAAGAAGAAAAAATTAAGAATAATAAATATACAATAATTATCCTTGAATATTTCAAAATGTGTCTTGTTAATTTTTTCTTACTTTATTTGTAAATTTTATACGACTTTAGGTCAGACACCTCCATGCATTATGATATTTTTTTCAGTTATGTGGGGGAGAGTTTTGGCGATTGGATGTAGCTTGTGCGACTTCTTGCTCGTGATTGCGCGAAATTAATGAAATTAGTGATTTTCCGAGAAAGTTTTTTGAATCGGGAAAAAAGTTTATCATCTGATAGTACTCGGTGATGCCTTTCATTTGATATGCAACATGCGGTATTTGAACCACCCCTCCGGGGTTTGCTATTCCACACTCTAAAAGTATGCAGAGAAATATTTTCTTCTACGAATTGTAGTTGGTAATGAGCTAAGGTGAACAGTGTACCCCATTTTCTGATCGGACATAACCATACCGAGTTAGAGCCGATCTAAAGTGCGAAAAATGTAGTACCTCAGTTTGAATAGAAAATAGGGAAATACTGAAAAACTGATAGAGTTAATAGAGGCCTTATTATTTTGAAAAAAATCAGGAAATCATAGAAATTTGTAGTGTTATCCTATATCCCGTACACTTTTTACTAGAGCTTGAAACTTTTATGACTTTTTTCAAAAAGTCTCTAGAATACGAGTTATTCTTAACTTTTATTCCATAAGAATTAAACAAAATTATAAGAAGTAAGAGTTTTAAAATAAAAAAAATTAGTAATTTTTATTATTGAGACTCCCAAAATAACCATTATTTTTAATTGTTATTTTTAACTGTTATACAAAATACAAACTTTTTGATAGTATTTCGAGACTTTTATTTCATAAAAGTCTTTTTAAGAGTCTTTTGAGACTTTTATTTTATAAAAATCATCTTAAAAGTCTTTTGAGACTTTTATTTTATAAAAATCTTTTTAAAAGTCTTTCTTTATGCTTATTGTTTAAATATTTACAGTATTTACGGTCTGATTTAAAAAAAAAACCTCTTCCGCTGTTTATGATAATGTTTCAATCGATATTATCCATACGGACATTCATATAGGGTATCATAAGTATTAGTGTTTTAGACTAATTCTAGCCTTTTTACTTGTTTTTATTTAATTTAATTTTTTTGTTATTGTTTTTTTTTTTTAAATTTCCTTTTAATTAAAAGAAAAGCTATCCTGGAATTCGAACGCGTTACAGACAGGCAGAGTCTGGACTTTTCTTAAGTTTATATGATATAAACAAATTATGTTATGTATGTATATAGATCAAATCGATTAAAATGCTATAAACAGCGGGAGAGGGTTTCTTTTTTTACTTTAGACCGTAAATACTTTATATATTTGAATAAAAACATTAAAAAAGACTTTTAAAAAGATTTTTACAAAATAAAAGTCTCAAAAGACTTTAAAAAAGATTTTCATAAAATAAAAGTCTCAAAAGACTCTTAAAAAGATGTTTATAAAATAAAAGTCTGGAAATACTCTCAAAAAGTTTTTTTGTTAGATAAAGGTCTGAAAAACCTTAAAATTTTTATTTCGTACAATAAAAGTTTACTCTTAACTTTTACTTTTAAAAATAAAAGTTAAAAGTATTATTAAAATTGATTTTTTAAATATAAAAGTTTCCAGTCGGACCTCACTTAAAAAACGACTTAATGGAGAGTTATTTTCAGGCTCTGCTTTTTACACTAAGGATATGCATTTTATCTCCTAAAGTATGATAAATAGTCCTGGCAATGTCCTTCGAAAGCGCTTTTACCGTTAGAAATGTACACAATGGTACAAACTAACAAATTTCCTTCTGGTGACCTTGATAGCTCACTTTTCGAGGCGAGGACTATAAATCATAGAGGTCTGTCTGACTGTACCCCTACTATGCGCAATTCACAAAAACATTATCAGTGGTACCTAGATTTATAATTTTGAAGTTGCAGCATAGTTTATAAATTTGTTTGAAAATTTTACATGTTTGCATTGAGGGAAATTTTTTTCGGAACATATTTTTTTTGTATTCTTCTTTCGGTGCCACTTCCTTAGTTGTGTTCTATGCATATGCGCAGTCGCCTTTTCTATTGACAAATACACCATAAACAGAGAGCACACTTACGCCATATTATCCCATAAATCTTAGTGTCAATTATAAAATTAAATTCAAAAATTTTTTCTGGTGCATGGATGTGAGTGTAAAATGCTTTCCATTTCGAAAATTTCTTGCAGGAGTATTTCAAGTCGTATTGATGTCTTCAAGATATCAACTCAAAAATTATAGTATGAAACTAACAAACTAAAAAAAGCACTTTGTAGTTAGTTAAATATTATGGGTTAATTTAAAATAACTTCCTATGCATAAAATTTAAAGTGAACTGTGGTATAAAATGCACTCACCATTGCTTCAAAAAAGTCAAAATAAATTTAACTTAGGGAAAATAAATTAAGATGGGTCCAAGATAATATACAAGAACCGAGAGAGGCGAGAATTAAGCGTGCTAAGACAAAAAAAAAAAGAAGGAACAAGGAATGTCAGAAAAGATCACCCAAAATAAAAGAGAAAAAAGAAAAAAAAACAAATTCGAAAAGAATTAAATCCAAAGCTGAATCAAGTCAGACTGATGATCGGAACTGTGTGTGCTCAGAGTTTCTTTCGGCCGGCACAGATCGGAAAAAGCTGCGCGCGCACGCTTGTTAAAATATTTGTCAAATCTGATTTTGATCTTTTTTCTGTTTCCTTTTATTTCACCTTTTTATGCGTTTTGTTGTTGTTTTGTTTTGTTTTGTTTTGTTTTAAAACGTCAGTTACCTCTTGGTGTCTTATTTTGTTATGTTCATCTCGAATTACCAAAATCGCTTTTTGGAACAATCTGAACTGAACTGAGAGCGCGTGCATTGTCACTTCAGTCGTTATTTTTATATCCATATATATCTGGAGCAAGAAAGAAATTTTACACGATTCATCCAAAATAACAAGACAAGATCATCTTGTTTCGATTTTTACTTTTGATTTTGCTTCACAGTTCGGCGGACTTTAGTAATAGAGTGTGAAGCTATATACGATCGGCGGTCTCAGAGTGGCTGTAAATAAATACTATTTGGGTATTTTTGATATGGTTTTATCAGAGTCGGTCATAGAACGTATATATATATGTACATGGTTCCTTTAAATTTATACACTCTATTTTTGTATTAAACAACCTGATAAGAGATCATTTTACTAGATCACAACGAGATCTTTAAGGAACGCACTCTCTATTTTATGGAGGATGTTTTAATTTCTTGACTCTTTTTAACCATGGAAAAATGAGTTCATTTGCGCCTGTCATAACACGACAACTGGTGCGGAAAATTTCCTGAAATTCTAGTTTGCGGCGCACGCGTCTTGCAATACGACTTCGCCGACCAACAACAGCAACAACAACAACAACAACAACAACAACAACAACAACAACAACAACAACAACAACAAATAATTATTCAAGTGATCCAGGGGAGGCTGTAGTTTTTCTGTGGTGTTGTGGTCTCTCAGCGTGGTAGAGACTTTCATTCAGTTTTAGATCGCGCTAGCTTATTCTATAGGATCACTAAATTGGTTGCGGTTGTTCGCCTTTATCCCGACCGACCGACCGTTGTGAATGTATGTATGTATGTATGTATATGTACATTCATGTAGTACTGTACTGTACAGTACCTTTTGATGGCCCCAGACCTATTATATATGTGTATGAATGCAAATTTTTCACTATAAGAGCAACGTCTGTCCACCATCATGTATAGATTTGCGACGCGCAAAATGAACAGACTTGAAACTTGGATAAGTCATAATTGCTAGGATTGTTGTAGATTTTCACTAATGGACGGGGCTGATAATCTTATTTCATCGATGATTATAGGTCTCAGCGCATGTGCATTGCATGAAAAAGTTTTATTGCCGTAATCGGTTGCCTCCGCCACTTTTTTTTTCGTTAAATTGTTTTTTTTTCTATCTCTAGGAAAGCCATAAATGCAAAAGGAAGTACAAACAGGCCTCATGCTCATATACATATGCTCGACATATCGTCGTCGTGCATAGTTTGCTTTTTATCTCTCGCATTTCTATATAGGTAAATTCAAAATCAGGCTTAAGGGTGAGTTCAATGTGCACAACGTGTTATTACGATTTCACGCGTCAATTCAATAACAATAATTTAACTTTGCTGGATTATTAGTGTACATGAGGACAGCCAGAAAGGAATTTGTGTAATTATTTGGTTTCAAGTTTCATAATCTCAAGCTTGCAATAAATTTTGAATTCTAGTAGTAGGGTCATGAAACTCTTCACATTTTAAAATTAGAAATAGTTTAATGGAAACAATTAAGTGTTTGGTCTGTTCTTCATAAAATCAAATCCAACAACCGTTATTTTGAAATCTGGAATAATTTATCAATTAAAAACTGAAACAGTTACAGACTGATTGGGATTTCAAACTTGGAAGTGACAGATGAAAATTCCCGTATATGTTTTTAAAAGGATGTGCCTTAATTGTCGCTAACTTAATTAAGTATTCTAGTACATGCTTCCATATAGTGACGCCAGAACAGAATCAACAGAGTGATCCAAATGGGAGTTGAGGTAAATTGAATTGAACCCCCGAAGCCGTACTGATATAAGGCTAGCAAATAAGGTTACTTTTACTGTCTTTACTGTATGCCTGTAGTTATAGTATTGAAGCGGGAAACTAAGTGGCGTAGGTTGTCCGGGAAGATTCACATATGCATACAGCTACGACGAAGTCTATAAACAGATTTCTGTAATCATTTAAGAGAATTCTAGCCTCGCAGGCTTACAGACATCGATTATAAGAGTTAAGGTTTTACGGAATTTTAAGACAGCTATGACCAAAAATATGAAAAGGTACAGGATTTACTCTATATTACCATTGGCGTAACTAGGACTTGTTCTGGGGTGGGGGTGGGCCAGGTCCCCCAACTTTCGCACATAGGTTTTCACAAACATTTTGTTTACGAAGTATATCAGCTCATGAGTACTCCCAGCTTTTGACCAACATTTTTTATGCATTGCTCTGAACACTTACAAGATGTTTATATGATTCCTAGAGCCAATGAAATTGCATAGATTGAAAAACTCATAAAGTTTCTAAAGTTGCAGAGAATAGAGCGAGCCTATAAGTTACAAAACTCACAAGAAACATAAGCTGTGTTCTTTTGTGTACCTTGTTCTAGAACTCCCATATACTGGAGCTAACTAATTGTTCTGTCGATTGAAGCGAACTATTTGTACTGCTCGCTTCATTTATAAATCTTCTATGAAAATGTATGAGGCGTTCTTTTGTGTATCCTTCGTTCTGCCCTGTTCTGCGGACACAGTTATAATCTAAATCTAGAACATAATTTCCGCTGCACACAAAAAATAAAATAATTCTCATAAAAAAAAAAAAAAATTTTTAAAATAAGTCTTTGTCGAGGTTGCGATGTTAAGGTCAGAAGAACAACGAACAGTTATCAATTGTTTCCCATTCTTTTTATACTTCTTGAGCACCCGAAGATAGAATAGCATGGTACATCGCTTATCACTTAGTATAAGTTATCAGTATTCAATCAATTTTTGGATAACTAGTCAGTCAACATTCGGCGATCGGGTGATATTTATTGCTTATCGAGACCAACACCGCCGAGTATTTGCGAAATAGTTTTAGAAATGTGTGAAAGTGCGTTCTTTCTTTAATCCCAATGAACCCAAGAGACATTCATCTATTCCCTATAATCCACTCCAAACATCAAACGCGATTTAAATTTTTTTTAAATCACAGGAAGTATTGTTTATTTGAAAAATAAAATAAAGTTTGCACGATTTTAAAAGAAAAATAAAAGACAGTGATGTCATTTGATTAACAGAGACTTTTGTTTTCCACATCACCTTTCTTGCTTCTCTAACATATTAAGGGAAAATAAATCAGAATCATCAAGTTCCATACACGAAACTGATATGATAGTCACGCCCTGGGGAAATGCCCAGTATTTTATTCCAAGTACCAGTACCAGCACACATACTTCAAATATTTTAAGTACAAGTACAAGTTCCGGTACTGGTACTTAAAAAGTTTCAAGTACAATTCCAGGTACTGGTACTGGTACTGGTACTTATAAGTATCAAGAGCTTTCGAAAACTCAAAGCAGAAAGATTGAAAAATCTATAGCCAGTCAAATAATTGGATGAGGTTTCAATTTACGAAATTTCACAAAATATTGTATAAGCTTTTTCTGTTTAATTTCTACAGAATTTTGGGAGTTGTTCATAGAGTATTTGAGCTTGCCTTTAGCAAAACAAATGTCACATCAGATAATGATTGCCTTTGTGTAGCATTTACAAGAACTTCAAATGAAAATCAACGCTCCCCATGTGCGTAGGAAGAGAGCTGATTGTGGCACTTGATTGCCAATCTTCTTAACAAGGGTATCGATTCAGCATGTCAATTTCTGTTCTACAGTTATTCATATATTTCGCTAATTTTCTTCCGATTTTAATGAAAGCTGTAAGATTTCTTGAGGCACTGTCGAGATGCAGATAGTCTATTATTAGAAGGCGTATTTAAATTATTTACAAGAGCTGAAGTACATCGCGTTATAGCGGTATTTGTAGTAAGTACGTTAAGTGCCAGCATCGGGACTTGTACTTGAGATTTTTTGAGTACCACCAGTACCAGGACTTGTACTTAAAAAATATTTAATCCAGGTCCTGGTACTGGTACTAATACTTAAGTACCAATGTACAGGTCTGAAGTTAGATATACATTTTAGAACAATTATTTACGTTTTTTTTTCTGTAAACTTATTTAGCACCTTTTGCGCTAGTTTGTTTTTAATTATCTTGTTTTCAATGTTTAGAAGTGCCGTGTTCGAAAATTTCTCCTGAACAAGATGGAAAAGTTCCGTTCACAGCCGGCCGAGCTGACAGGAAGATCCAGAGGTATTTGCAGCTACTTGTATAAATTTGGGCAGAATTTTTTATTAGTTTCTGTTTTCAGTCTTTCCAAATTTACTACAATGCTCTTGTTTTGGAACATATTATTTATTATTTTTATTTCGGCCTGGTGGAAATGTCTACATTGAAATCATTTTTATAATTTTCTACAAATGCCATGTGTGAGGTCCATGTTTATAAATGAGTGAGCTGACTGTGCCAAAGGTGGATTTTCAGACCTATTTTTGAAGTTAGTGATAGTGTTGTCCATCACTTGGTTGTAAATATGTATATTCCAATATTCAGATGGCTTTTACCTAGAGTGGACTTTATCAGAAAGTCTTTTGCTCTCTCCGGTTGCCTTCTCCTTTTCGAGAGTGGAATTTTTCTGTGAATTTCTAGTTTCCTGAAGTATATGTTGTCTAGAGTGCTAATATAGTTTTATTCCATAATGTAACGTATTAAGAATATTCTTGAAGGTTTTATTTGACAGCTATGTTTTCCTTATAAAGATAATCAGCCTTATTACTGAATCCGTTGGGCTTAGAATCGATAGAGCTTAAAAAAGCTTTTTTTTTTCGGAAAATTAAAGAAAGTTTTATGAAATTTTCAAAATTTAATTGATATTAAAGATTATCAATTAAAATTTCCGCACAAACCGTCAAAAGAGTTCTGTATGATTTCTCCTACGGATCACGTCTTTGTCAAAATTCAGTGGAATCAGAGCAATAGAATAGTTTTTAAAAATTTAAAATTTTTTTTTTAATTTTTTCTTGAAGAAAAGAAGTTGTTAAAGCCTTTTCGATTCCGATCCGAACGGTTTAAATTAATCCTGGGGGGTCCAGTCGGCATTCTGGGGGAGGGGGCACCCTGGCGCCTACCTATAATTGCCAATGTATCTTACCCCCGTGGAATAACGCAGCATACTTAGACCATGGTGTAAGATAGTGTTACGGGTCACACTTAGCTCAAATATGAGTGACTTCCCGGTTATAATTCTATAAATCTGGATAAGAGAATTGCGCCCATTTCCCAAAAAGCCTATCTGGCCTTCAATTGAATCCATATCGTAGAATTTGTTATTTTTTTTTTTGTTATTTCGTTGGTGATATTGCTTGATACTGGTTTTTGGAGGTTTCTTTTGATGAAAGTTTTCATTTTCATTCCATCTCCAAATTCAGTCTTGTACGAGAATCGATTAGAATAGCGGTTTTTTTTCAACCTAAGTTTCCTTTTTATTATTTTTGACCATTTTTTGATATTGGTATCAATTGCTTGAGACTAATTTATTAGAATTAGAGCGCAGGCTCATCTGGATTGGAGTAATGTTTGATGAAAATAGAGTTAGATTTGAAATATTGACATTTGATAGGCTGTCCAAGATTTAAAATCAGGAGATTACAGGTCTGGTTTGGTACTATGTGTTGCCATCTGATAATCTGTCCCTGTTGAGCAGCCCCAAGTCTAGCTCAGAGCTTGATCGATTGGTTTGCAAAGGTTGTTGAGAATGTAGTGAGTCGGCACATTCCATTGCTGTTATATTCAATTCATCGTTTGATGTTGCTTCCAACTGTTTCGATGAAAAATTGATTGAGAATCATCTGATATGCATATACCTACATAAATTGCATGATATAATTTTTAATTTTTGTTTTTCTTTTTAATTATATTTTATATGGGCTGAAATATTTTTTTTTCCAGTGATTCCTGGGTGAGATGTGTTACTCAATTTCCGAAAACAAATTTCAGTTCGTTTGGCAACGCGCTCTCAAGTTATCATGTGGGCAGACGTATGGACAGATGAATAGACAAAAGGGGAGACAGATGGATGGATATGCAAAAATTTTATAATTTAATTATTGGATTATATCTCATACCTACTACCATAATTATCTCTATGTATTATTAAAGTTTAGAGGATATAAAAACTATGATCACAGTTAAAGTGTGTTTCGACACTTAGGTGTCACTAGTTGTCAAGAAAATCTCATCAGGAGGGATATAAAAGTCTCACTTGCTTACGGGTATCATACAGTAACGTGCATTCCTAACTCATTATACATATACATATGAAAAAATCTATTTTGTGGCTCTATACATCGTGAATTTTTGTGCAATTCGATCACAAAGCCCTCAAAATGGAGGTTTGATATTTTTAAAATATTCCATAAGCTCTCGGCATTCTTACAGTTAGCTTAATCAGTTTTATAATTCCTTCAATAATTGCAATACCAACATACATACTTGTTGAATACCAAACCCTATTGATTGCAATAGTTCTCACCTCAAGCGATTTCCATTCTTACGTAAGCATAATCAAGTCGAATCTCCTCCACCCCATTTCCATTCATGTAAGATAAGCCTCTTTCGAACGACAATTTCAGCACTAATGGCAACCGATAAAGGAACAAAGCATGCATTAATCGATGAATTAAATTCACCCCGTTCGCAAGTGAATCTATGTATAAAAAATACGTCAATTGTTTGTTGTGTGTGACGTCAAAGAGTAAATTTACGTGAAAAACTGTGCATAAATCGCGTTTTCAATAAATTGATGCACGTTGTGAATTACATATGGACATAGATAGAGTTGGAAAGAAGCTCTGTAGAGAGAGATTACGCAGTGATTTTAAAGAGATTAATAATAATGCGCTTTCGTAACACATAGTTAATATAGTAAGTAGATAGACGATTGTTATAATATTTAGTATTTACGTACTTTGTAGTATTATAAAGTGCCTGGATAGACAGAGTTGAATCAGGTAAAGTCTTTGCAGAAATTTTGAAACAGAAAGCTATTATGGTGATAAAATAAGAAAAAAAGAAAAAGCAAAATTCAATTTTTTTCATGTGAGATACATAAATTTTTATATTATTTTATTTCAGCAATGAAATTTTGATTGCATCTGTCAAAAGAACATTTTGTGGTGAAACAATTTTTCGTTCATACTTAACCTCAATTTTCTATTATTTTTATGTTAAAATATACCTACAAACAGGATTTATTTAATTTTTTTAAATATGCTTATTAAATATAAATTTTTCCTTATGGAAAAGCTGTTACTTAGTTGTATGAGGTATACAGTAAGAAAAAAGGAGTTAAATTGAAGTTTATTGACCTTTAGCGTTTCTGTGGTCACCCAAAAAGCCATACATTGCCATAAATCAGGCTTTTAATTTACTTACTTGTAATAGAGGACAATCATACTTTTCAAATAGAAGAATAGAACTAAAGCTTGTAGCGGGACAACTTACTGGACATTCCCAGCTTTTGTCACTTCTGCATGGAGGACGTCGAAAGAGTGGAACTGTAATTGAGAAGATCTTGACTGTAGAAGGTTAAAAAAATTTACAAAGATTTCACAAAGAAGATGATCTCCAAGAATATTACAGGTTTTATGAAAGACTTCAATTTCACATGCTTTTAAGTATAATACCACAAAAGGTCCTAGTGGTAGCAGTGACTATAGATGATAGATGGATACTGTGCCTGGCAATCCCCTTAAAAATAATAATAATAATATTAAATACGCAGTGTGTTCCTGAAAAGTTAAAGTATTCACATACATCTTCAGATGTTGAATGTTTTTTATATCCTCTTCGTTCAAACAGCTTCTGCAGATGTCATTGGAAGGAGCTGGAACCTATTTGTCTAAAACTCTCTGCTGTGATAGCTGAAATAAGGTTATTTCTGTTCCTGTTCATTTCGTGGGTCAAATATGTTTAGAAATCGACCTTGTTGATAGCCCCCCAACTCACCTAATCTCCGGAGAGATTGTAGCGGCAACGCGTTGCACTAGATGCACGATCAAATGGTGCTAGAATCCTAGGCTTTGATTCAGCTTTGATAATATGTATATATAGAATTTTGACGCTACATTAGATCTCTTGCTGTCTTAGGGTCCAAATTTAGTGTTCATTTCAATTCTTTAGCACAATGGTCTGAGTATTTGCTGGTTAGTACCCTCTCTTTACGTGCATGTGATCCGAGATCAATTTTTTCTACTATCTTGGTTCATTTCATTTCGGCTCCCTTCATTATGGTTTAGTTCATGTCGGCATTTCATATCGATTCATTTCAGTTCGGTTCATTTCATTTCAGTTCATTTTATTAATCTTTTTCTATCTATTTCAATCTATATATCTGTGAACATTTTACTTCTATAATGGTAGCGAAAGTATACAAGAATATCGTATCACATAACATGAACTATGACCTCTATTTCCTCAATAAGCATTTTTTCTAGTATGAAAAGGTTAAGTACTTTTTGAGCATACTATGATGATCTCATTCTCAAGGTCAAGCGATTTGCTTTGTTTTTTTGTTTTTGTTTTTTTTTTTTTTTAAATAGCCACCGTTAAATATGCTGAGCTCTGTGCAAATCAATAACGTGTAATTTCCGTTAGATTATCAATTAATCGTATACGTCTTAAAGTAAAGATCTTTGCTGTCAAATAACATTTTACGTTATATTATTCATTCAATAAAAGGATAACATAAAAGGTATGCTTTTCAGCATGAAAGTGATATTAAACATTCGAAGAAATCTTAAATCGCATATTATGTTCATTCTGTAGAAATCTTCATCGAAAATCTTTCTTCTTTTAAAAATCTGGACAAATATAAACCTCTGGAAACAGTAGCAATTTGTATGGCTTTTCAGGTAGAACACGATTCCCTTTAAGCTGTCTGTTTCTCTTTCAATAGGATCCCTCTACCCGTCATTGTGTTCAATTATCCCGGAAAGCGGACTTCAACTGTCGCTTAAAATTCACAAGAAAAAATAAATGACGGAAATTACCATCACCTCGATAAAATCTCGGACATCAGTGTTCCTTCTTTGTGAATTGGTTCTTCCTTTTGAGTCTGTTCTCTTGCAGCATCGGAGTTTCGATAACTTCATATTTTTTTTATTTGATGTGTAATCTCACCAATTGGGTCGTTATCTTCTCCCCAGAGGAATGCATCTGATCACACCTTATGTCCATAAGATCGCTGAAGTTGCATTAAATTATGACATGAGGTGGACTCATATAGAATCCAAGATCAGACAGAGCAAAGCGAGGATATCATCCAGACGGAGCTGGAGATGACGATCTTCGTCATGGCGGGACCCTAGAGCCTTAGAGATATTTATTTTAAGGAGAGGTGTGACGTGGAAAAGGAAGACGTTCTGTATACACATAGTACCAAAAGAGTAGATATGCTTTGGTTAAAGCCAAAACACGATCAGTTCAAAAAACCAGAACCATAAAAGGGAAACATACTCGAGAGAAGAATTACAAAATTAATATCACTCTCGGCTTGAGCATATGAGCATTGTACATAGATATATATGTATGTTTGTATATAATTTCAACTCAACCTTAACAGTTAACGTAAAAAAAAAAATCATCACCCGAGGGGAGGTAGATAATGAAACAAAGTTTATTGGGTAAAACGACTATTCCCGGGGAGGTAGAACGAAGAAAAACAAACCTTGAAGATAAAATCCGAAGCCTTCAATTGAATTTTATCTCTCGTTTGGATCTTCAATTGTTTGACGGGCGTTGGACTTAGCAGCTCTGCAGAGTGAAGCACACGCTTGCATGGCACCTTACCGATGCGATATGTGCACGTTAGAAGGTGTTCAATTATTCTTCATAAAGAAATATAAAACGAAATTGTTTTGATCAATAGCCACAGGGTTTTTATAATTTAGGGATTAACTATTATCGAGAAATAGTATATGACTAAAATAGGAAAAGCTATACTGTATTTTAATTCAACATGTCTATCGGTACACCAATGTATTTCTTGAGGTCACCTAATTTTAGGATAAACTCGATTCAAGCAAACTTGGTATGCTTACATAGATATCGATATTACACATATTTTTGACAAATCTATTGTATGGGGAGCACAAGCGTCATAGGGAAAGCAGCTCACCCCAGGTTTTAATTTCCCGCCAAAGTGGTCTACAGGATAATTTGATTTGGACAATACAATATATATTTGTTGAGAGTGAATGACGGTTTTTACATAGGGTCAAGAATAAAAATGGCTGTCAACCCGTTCCCGAATTTACCCATATATTTTAACAATTCCTTACAAGTTACGGAGATCCCACATGACTCGCGAATATCGCCGGAAGTTTTAAGTGAATATTCAGTAGAATTAGTCGGTCGGCAGCCCTTTGACTCGGGCCCAAAATATCGATTCTAGTCGGAACATATGCAAATACCGAATATTCATTATCGGCAATCGTCTATTGTTTTTCCTTACACGACTTTTTCTCGCCTTCATCGACTTTACAATAAACTCCGTCCAATCAAGATATTCCATCAAATTACTGCTTAAAAATGCTTTTAAGAGAATATTAACGTTTCACACGTAGGTAGTTTGGTGAAGGAAAGCATGTTCGAGGTGGAGTAATCTCTGGCTGCCCAATGCTTAACCGTTGCAAAGTATAGGAGCTCCGAGGTTTCATGAGGATTGTGACAGAAGGGAAATGATGAAGTCTCAGCCAATCCCATAGTACAGAGAAATTTCGATTACTACTGTATTTACATTTCTATTGAAAAGACAGAGAGAGGAGGAAGAGTATTGTGTTCTCTGTACTGTGCTTTCCTATACATTACACGACATTTCGTCTACCAATGGTGGAACGTGGTTCGTAATGAGAATATCTTGTATTCCCTGTACCGTGAGCCAAGCCGCCCATATTGTTTAGGTGATACGGCAAGGGACAATGGCCTGAGAAGAGCTCTGTAACCGTTTTCGTTCCCAATAAAGGGATTTTTCCTGGTTCTCCCAGCTGTTTAGGGTAGCTGTGTGGTAACATTTTGAAGTATCACAAAATGGCTAGATCCGACAAAGGTAGTTTTCACTCCTCTTTTTTAGCCAGGCCGTCAACAATGCATTGTCTTTATAGCCCTCATATCTAGGTATCCACATGAGGATAACTTCGTTTCTCTTTGATACATTTTTAAGGGTTTGCACATCCTCATGGACTATCCTTGACTTGATACCCACCTCTACCGTTTATAACTATAACTATAGAAGGTAGGGGGGGGGGGCGACTATAGGAAGAGATTTCTCGCCTATAGCTGCACAATTTCAACTCAGAATCTAGGCACGTGGTAAATACACAGTATCGCTGAGATAAGTGCTATTCGTTTTTGGACTAGAATTGTGAAAGAAAATGTACTAAATTAAAAAAAGGCCAACTCCTGTGGAAATAACTTAATTTTTTTTTCTTAAAAATCCATCGAGTTTTTTTTAATATTGCACATTTTCTACTAATAAAAATGTACTAAATTTTGTTGACATTCAGATATATGTATGTATATACATAATACAGACATATAGTGAAAGTCGGCAAAAAACTGTTTTTGGTTCTTAGTCGCTATAATTCAAACAAGATTTTCTCATATTATATGTAGTTTTAAAATGAGGGTTTATACTACAAATTTTTCATTTTCTGTTAGGTGACATAACCTTTAATAAAAGGTTCCTTAATAAATATGGCTATAGTTTATGACTGCCTCAAGTCCGAGCAGAGATGCGTTTTGAGTATAATTGGAAGTAAAATTACACTCTTAATGTGTAATTTCGTATAATATTTTTTTTATATTCAAGAGTATTATGTATTACTACATTTTCACGATGTCATATTACATCTCATTTTTATAGAAAATTTCATATCTGAGTGTAAAATTACTCTTTATACATAATTATAAACTTAATCAAGGCTAGATTTTTAGAAAAACAAATTCTTTTCTTTTACTCAACCAATCTTATGAAAAAGTACTTTTGTTTCATCATGTTGAATACCGTCCAACTTTCATTAGCTCAAAACAAAAAAAAAATCCATCCATGATGAGCTCTGAAAAATCATCCCTAAATAAATTGATAAAGAATCTGCAGCAATCTGGTAACCCTGTAACACATTAAATCAGAATGCTTCAATTTAAATTCAGAGCAATGCGCATAGGAATATCCTTCATCACTTGGATTAAAATACTGCCGACATTAATTAGACTCGTCCCTTAGCTGGCAAAGTTATCCGTTTATCAGCTTACCGCATGCGTAGATGGTGGAATTGTGTATGCAGAAGACGTATGAAGTACAAAATGACAAAAGATCTTCGTTGGGTGACAAAAGAAAAATAAAAAAATTACATTTTGCCTTAATGGAGCACATTATCCTGAAAGATATTAATTGTAGTCGCCTCATCTGTAATGTATCACTATCGCTGGAGGTACTAAGCTTCAACTAAATAAATTGTTCAGGTTGTGGCTATACTTTGTATACAAATTTCAGTCTTATTGAGATACAGGGACGGCTCCAAGATTTCATACTTATGTATATTATGAAAACAAGTTAGTATGAGATGGATGTGTGTAATGGTGATAATCTCGAAATTCGATACGTTCAGTTCAGTATAAAAAAAAAATCATCATATTTGTCCGAAAATGTTTATATACCGCTCTAAATACGTAATAAAGTAATAAATAATATCAAATGAAGCATATGAAAAAAAGGTTCGGTAGCTGTGCTGTCAAATCCACCGAACTCTTTTCTTCTAAAGACGCGATTTCTGTTGTTCGTTTTGCAAAGCTTAAATGGTCGCTCTTCTGTCCAAACGAGTGAATGAAGAGATACTGCCAACAGATTGACGTCCATTATAAGTTTTCTTGTCTCCGAAAAAATGCAGAAATAAATGTTTTTATTGCCTTTTCTGTTGCCATTTTTACTGCGTTTTAAGATCCTCATAACATTTTTCTTACCAGTCAAATTAAGGTGAGGTTTGCCCGTACACGTACCGTAGATCTTATGTAAGTTGTATTGGCGCCTTGTATGATTTTTTAAAAAATTTTTATCGCAAATTTATTTTATACTTATCAGGTGGTTTATGTTTTAATAAAAATTTGTATGTCTGATTGACCTCATATTCACGGGACTCTACAACTCTTTCACTTCAGATCTGTTTATACAAAAATGACCAAAGAAGAAGAGATTAATGGCGACCTTTACAGTGATAAAAGGCTAACTATATTTTAATAAATAAATCCGGATTCGAGATTTAGTATTTATTATCTTTTCAGTAGGTTATAACTTGAGTAAAATTATTTTCAAATGAACGTCATCGATTGAAGAAAATATGAGAATTAGGCTATCATGAGTTCTTATGTCTGGCGTTTTCTCTCTTTGAGGAATTGTTATTTTTGTAATCACTGAAATGTGCTTGTTGAACAGTTTTGCAACACTAATTCAGTAATTAGCAATTCGATATATTATTTAGTTTTCTACCAACATCTCAGGATACGAACAAAGAAAAAAGCTAGAATTGATCTATGATCAATTCTTCAGATGAATTCCTGTATCTAATTTCTGGTCATCCCTCTGTGCAAGTTTGATTTTTAAAGTGGTTTTTCGCATCAATTTCTAGAACACTTTATTCGTGTACAAAATTTGAACTTTCTAAGTCAACACATTCTCGAATTATCGACGGATGGACAGACAGACAGGCGGACAGATGGACAGACGGACAGACGTAAAGACGGACGAAAATGCAAAAATCAAAATAACTTTTATTATAAGTCTTATGCGTGGCTGTCCAATCCATTTTGCTCTACCAACGTTATTTCTGGGTGTTACAAATGGAAAGACAAAATCTAGGCCTCTAGGGTCTAGGGTCTAATAACCTTCTCTGTAACTTATACGCATGTTTTAGGCGATGTCAGTTGACCAACACTGCTGTAGTTGAAGTGTGGCTGCTGACATTGGAAGTATGTGCCGTAAGTGCCTCTTGAGTTACTTTCAATACCGTTTCAACTTATAACAAGCTTTGGTTTTCCCGTTTCTCTCTCTTGTGGCATGATTAGCAGTTACTTGGGCTGTAGGTTCCTTATGGCAAATTGTAATGGTTTTAACTCTTCTGTTAGACCCACTTTAGCTGGTGTTCGACAGGGTGCTATTCTGACCGCCCTCTTTCACTGTTCACATTCATAATGTCACTGTGCCCATCTAAAACTCCACTTATCCGAGGAATGATTCTAGCCATATACTTCATCTAACGCTCCCATACCGATATGTCTTACCGGCCGTGTCATATTGAGCATATTATGAATTTTGGTTTGCTCATGGACTCTGAACACATTTGATAATAGTATATAAATTCAGTCTGCTCGTGGATGTACTTTGAACTACGCCAATTATTTGCAGTCTCCCATTTTATTCCCTATCTCATGTTTAACTGTTTTAAAATTTCTAGGATGTGCTAGATATGCCTTTTGCTTATTTCTGGTCCATAGGGCAGTAATCCTACCTGCCTAGCTATGTATATTCGCATGCACTTTACGTCGAGGATCATAGAGTTCGCACAACAATCTTTTAGCAAAAATAGTTTTAGTTAGAAAATATGTGTTCTACTTAAATGTACCTAACACTAGAAATGGCGAAACACCTTTAAAACGCTGAAAAGTGCAAATTCCTGTCGAATTTTCAAATTCCTTCAAATTCTGCATCTTTATCATCTTTATCTAGCTCCTTTTATACCTTAATGGACATGAAATAACGATTTTGTTTAACTTCTTGTACGTTCTAAGCTTCATCCTATACATTTTTCTGTTTGTCTCACTGACAAATATCTATACATCTGGCCGTTTATTAACTACTCGTATAGAACGCAATACATATATTGAAACGAAGTGGCATCTATAAACTCTCTAAAAAATCAAAAACGAAAGAGTAATAGATATCCCTTTAGGGGCCTCCTCAATGGTCATTCTTATGTTTGCTTAAACCAAATCCGTACATTGTTACTCATTCTAGAGCCTCTTAAAACTGCGCGCATTACCTTAGCTGGAGGAATATTTTTTATGGAGATGTTGTAATTGAATGCGCGTTGATTTATATTGTATGGAATGGTCCTCACCTAGAAGGTGATTTATTTAGCCAAATGCCATGAAACAGCTAATCTTGAGGGAATGATTAACAGCACAACATAGACTGAAAAGAATGAGTCTTTCTCCGGTGACAACTGTTATAAAATAAAATTTAAATGAATCTGTGCTACAGTCTCAGTGACAGACCTTCCCTATATATGTATGCTTGTATGTATCCGGACAACAAGAATTACATAGATAATACATACCTGAGGAAACTGCTGTAGAACAGGTCATTTGTTAGAGTGAAAAAGCTACAAACGAGAAGAACAATTCCCCGACCATCCCAAAACGTTTGAAACAAGAAGGTTTTTTGGTTTTTAAGGCCCATTCGGAGAAGATAAATGGTTGCGCGCGCAACTAACTCTTTTACCAATTTACCTTTCTGCCGGCCGTTGAACGACCGACATCAAACGAGAACATCTGCGCAAGCGCGTGCTCACTTTCCTCAGGTTTTAATAATGTTTTGCCTGTCTTTATTCAATTGTTATTGTTGGCTGGCTGGCTGGTTGGCCGGCCGCAAGACCAAGAATATACCCATAAGCATAAACCTTAAAGACCTCTGGCTGTCCCGTTGTCTTGCCGATGTTACCGACGTCACTTCATTTTACTATTAACAATATTCTTTCTCTTGTTTTGTGTTTTTCTGTGTTGTTTAATTAATTGTCATCCACTTGACGTTTGATTTAGTTAACAAAAGAGGGCGCACCATGTCACATCGAATTTATGCATTTTCTGCAGTTAAAAATATTTTTCCTTTTTGTTTTTTCTCTTTCACTGTGCCTTCAGTGACTGTGTGTAGTGCCCAAAATCAGAATTTTTTTTACGGTTTTGTCGATTTTACATACTTGTTGCCGCCTATCGGAGCCCCTAAACCGCTGATCAATTCCGGGCCGAAAACAATAACGAAATCTTTCGATGGAGTAGTCGGCGGAAGATGAATATTAACGTTTTGACACTTGCCCATAAATATTATCGAAAATGGCCGCTGGTCACAAGGTATGTTAATGGACGATATAAAAATTGTCAATCGTTTAATTTTTGTCGTGTTCCGTGCTGTATCTTTGGGTTCTGTTCATTTCACCGTAGCTTTTTCTACTTTTGTTATCGGGCAATATAATGAGTGGACTGTGGAGCTTATCTATCCCTTCGATTTTCTAATTGGGGACCATAAAATGCGTTTAACGTTTGCTAATTGCTTTTATGGAATCGCTACCGATCCATTAATCGGGAGACGTTTTCCGTTGTATTTTTTTTGTTTTTATTGTTGGTGTTGTTGTTGTTGTTATTCCATTGTGATAATATATCGCCCCGGTTCAGAAGGTGGAGTATAAAATATATTATTTCGGTATTTTACATCTTAAATCTATCGCTGTAAATAATTGTTTCTAGTTTTATGTAGATATATATGTACACATTCATCGAAGGGCAAGGAAGTCAAAGGTTCGAGAGGCTTTCGTTGACTTTATAAATTTGACCGCTGCGTTGGAGCGTTAGCTTTGATGCCGGATGCTTGTAAATTTTTCGTCGGCCTGATTTGAAACTTTATTGAGATGCTAATGTATTCGGCAACTGCGGATGAGCACGGCTAGATTACATGTAAATGAGTTGGACATAGCTTCTAGAATCAGTTAATTCTTTTATCTGTGCATAGCTCTAGGTATATGTAGACAATAAATTTGGATCGTATATTTAATGTTCGTAAGTCGAAACACTCAGGTTGTTTAAATCAACACGAAGAAATTGTGAAGAATTTAATGGATCGCAGTGGATCGAAGCTTAACTCTCTGAGTTAAAGATGATTGTTAATTAGATCGACTATAAAACTTTGTTTTTGTTTTTTTCTAGTTCTTAAATTAAGAGTATTAGTTATTTTTGTTTTTATTTCATCTGGATTTTAACATAGACATATACTCATAAGATGGACTGCGTGATCTTCTCCTATTTCAGCTGTTACAATTTCTGTTGTTTTTTCATCTTATTCTTTCTAGTTCGACGTGCCTTATATCCGAAGAAGCAGATAATTATTAAAGCTTGTCTAATTTAATTTGTGTCAGCCGATAAGGAAGGAAATAAATATCAGAATAAAAGCTGATTTTTTTCAAATGTTTTTTTTTTTCGCGAAACCCCAATTCGGAAGAGATTTGCTGCGAAAGTAGAAAGATCGAAATTGGAAAAAAAGATTTATTGATGTTATTGCAAATCATTCCAGGAAACAGATTTAATTTAGTGCAGAAGACGATAATTTAAATAAGAAAATCTAGCACTAAATCATTTAAAAGAATTGGAATTGTTATATGAAGGAAATGACCGATAGGATTTTAAAAAGAAAAAAAAGTGAACATAACTAAAAGATGAAATGAAATTAATTTCGGATTAATACCATAAAATTAGAGCCAGAGCCGATACTATTAATTAAATAAAAAAAAAAAAAAATGAAAATGGGTAACAAGAAAGCCAGTATCGAATCGTAATATTTATGATGGAAGCTTTGATCTGCAAGGATACTTCTCAAAAATGAAGGAATATTAAAGGTTTTTTATTTGACGCCGTTCAAACTTTAAGTTGAAAATTGAAATGAAAATTCAAATATAATTTATGATTTGATAAATAATTGAATTCTTTCTTCTCTTTCGTAGACGGATATCATTAAATTGGGTGCAAGTTATATTCAAAGATTGTTCGCAGATAAAGTTTAATATTATAACGCCGACACTGAATCTTCTGGCAATACAGTAATAACCGGAAACTGTATCAATATTACAATTAGTGTAGAATAAAAGCGATGACACAATGATTGCTTCGGCTGCGGCTTCTATTTCGAAAACGATGTCTGTCAAAATCAAATGCTAGTACGGCAGTGCTACTTAATCCGATGGCGGCTTCGGATTCGATTCGGAAGCCACAGCTGGTAGCAATTGATATTTGATATTCGAAGTGGTATCGTACACAAATAGTGAATTTCCTATAAATATTAACCGATTTTAAAATTTCTAAAATTCAAAATTGTAAACTGTGATCAACGGAATATCAATAAATCATTTATTATTAATTTTCTTTTAAGTTTCTTCAATGTTCTGCATTTTATTTCTTCTTCTACGATGCCGTAATTTATTTATTTATTAAGAACTTCATCAAAGATCTGATTACTGAGTATACAAAAGTATAAAAGTATACATAAAAATGTAATGACAAAAGCTATACACAACAAAATAATAAAAAGAAAAGTAACTCTAACTAAGCTGATCTTTTATTTGACGTTTTGAAAGATGAAAGTCAATGCAATCAAACTGGCGGTTAAAGATACGAGACATGAGACGAGAGACGAAATCGACTTATGCATGCCATAGTTTGTACTATGCTGGGGAACGTCGAAGAAGTAGTAGTTCCTCAAGGAACGCACAGGAATAGATATATTAAGAGTATTTAAGAGCTCCGGGGAATTTATCACTCCTTGTATACACTGAAACGCAAAAGCAACTATTAAAGTTTTTCGTCTATTCTCAAGAGAATCCAAAGGAAAAAGTTTATGCCTGTCAACATATGGAGGCAGAATAATAGGGTTGTCCCAATGTAGTCACAGCAAGGCAAATCGGACAAATCTCCGCTGCACAGCCTAGATGCGAGTTATGTATATAGCATAGAAGGGAGACCAGACAGGACTGGCATATTCCAAAATGGGTCTAATGATTGTGTAGTAAACGATCTTCGTTACGAATGGATCATTAAACTCTTTTGACTATCTCTTTACAAACCCCAGAGTAGCATTAGCCCTGGCAACGACTGTATTAATATGATGCTCGAAGGAGAGACGAGTATTAAGGAAGACACCCAAATCTTTAGTTTTGTCAAGTCTAGTTAATAAGCATCCATCTAAAGTATAATTAAAGCCCAATGGCCTCCTTTTACAAGAAAAGGACATAGTAGTACATTTGCTGATATTAAGAGGAAGACAGTTAATAGCACACCATTTATAAAAGGTGTCTAAGTCCGAGTTTAAAACTTCACGCTTGTTTTCATCAGAAACAATGCGGAAGACTTAGCATAGCAAAGTATTCTTGAATAAGCCAAAATCAGAGATACATCGTTGATGTAAATTATAAAAAGGAGTGATCCAAGATGGCTGCCTTGATGAAGTATTATAAATTTCGTCAGAAAGAACTTCGCGGAATATAATTCGAGGCGTACGATCAGATAAATAAGAACAAAGCCAATTGACAAAGACAGTAGGAAAATCGAGAACAGTTAACTTGTGAATTAAAATTTTATGATTAATTCTGTCAAAAGCTTTACTGAAATCCGTGAAAATGCAATCCATTTGCTTACCGTTTTCAATAGCAGAAATGCAGAAATTATTTAACTCTAACAAATTAGTCGTAGTAGATTTACCTTTCATAAAACCATCCTGGAAAGAGCATAGGATGGGCTTGCAGTGGAAGTATAAAACATCGCAAACCAGGGCTTCAAATATCTTACCAATACAACTTAAATTAGCGACAGGTCTGTAGTTTTTTTTTTAAAGTTATAACAGTAGTTACTAGAAGCATTAAATGATCAAGTTACAGGATCAAAAAACAAAGCTATATCTAATGCGGATGATGACTTGTTTCTGGAACCATAGGAGTTAAACAAGACTTAATGAGAGTCCCATTGGGATAGGAAGAAAATACCAGGTCAAGAGATTTTCCAGAGTTATTAATAACACCGCTAAACTGACTGCATCAGGCCCGAAGAAATAATGTTGTCAATAAAATATATAGCATGTTGAAGATTCGCCAAGAATGAAGGCAGCAAGCCCTCATCGTCGAGAGAGTGTTCCCAGTTAATACTAGGCAAATTAAAGTCACCAAAAATCAATAATTCGTCGGAAGGCAGCAAAATTTCAGTAAGCCTATTAATACATGAAGCCAGCAAGTCAAGTATCTCAGCTAATGAGCATGGAGTGATGTAAACTGTAGCAATATATACGTTTTTGTGTGAGAGCTAGAAAGCTACACATATAAACTCCAGATCGCCGAACTCAACAAAATCGATTAACATGCATGGAAGGTCGCAACGAGCGGCGCAAAGCACTCTACCTCCAACAGTAGCATCCAGAGATAGACGATGGCAGTCACGGTGAAACACCAAGGACTCAGGATCAAAAAGCTCTTCATCTTCAATTTTTCCACAAAGTCAAGTCTCGGTCAAGCAGACCATGTTTGAAATAGGAATTTGTCGAACTTGTAAAAAGCCGAGTCGTCTTGGAGCGAAGACGAGTTACAATGGCATAGTAGACGGAGATTACGCTAACAATTTTTTTGTCACGCACGATGAAATTGCAGGGCCATTGTCGGCTTCGATTTCAGTGACTTGACGGAGCCGGTTTCGGCCTCAAATCCAAAGCCGCAGCCGAAGCCATCATTGTTTCATCGCCTTATTAGTTAGAACAATCTCCCAAATAGTCGCAAATAATTCTTTAACGCTGTCAAAAGAGTTTAATTTAAAGGGAAATTGACAACTAGTTTTGAAAATTAAAAATTATCGTCGACAACAATAAAGTCCACGTCAGAACAAAAAAAAGAGAATTTTTCAATATTTAACAATTTTATCTAGTGTTCTTTATTCACATTAAAATCTCCTAATATTATAATTTCCCATTATACTCGTAAGTGAAAGAATTGTTTTGTTTTTTAATTAAATTCTTCATCTTAATGTTATCATAAAATTAAAAATATAAAAAAAGAGTCATCTATATGTGATATATCAAATTAAAATAAATCTAATTTTGTTGTTTTGTATACAAGGTATACAGATAAGTAAATGTAAAGTATGCGGCTATTTTGTCGCAAATATAATCCGCTTTAATGGATGTTGTGATATGATTGGCAGATGCAATTTGTTATGGGAGCTCGGCTCGGCCTCAGAAACTCCGGCCGACTTTAGCATAACCATAACTACCCCACTGACATCTATAACTGAAGGTAGGGTCAATGTGGTATTAATCAAAAGTTCCACATTGGAGGAACTTGGGAAGAAGAAAAGACGAAGTTGACGGGAAGGAGTGTGCAGAAGAACTGAAGTTGATAACAGCGGGCCTATTCTTGAATTACGAATGGTTTTTACGAATTCGTTATATAACGAATGGTTGATAATGAATCGAATACTCCGTTCGTATTCTTGAACCTCTTCGTTATAAAGTCGAAGTGGTGAAAAAGTATTTCAACATAACGAGTGTGGTAAGATGAAATCTGTCAATTTACAAATTGAATATCGTCAGCTGTTTCATATTTTAAAACATAATTTGTAAAAAATGGCAAGCTTCAGTGAATTGTCATTATTGTTTGGTGCTGAAATGGTTAAAGATTCTAAGGACTATCAACTACGTCAATAGTTAATCAATTCCTGCACCCTTAATTTAACGCTAGATAGAAAAAAAGGTTGCAGGAGGACCTCCACCAGTGCCATGCAAAGGTTTTTTATGCCGCCGCAGATTTTCCTTTCACCACACATTTTAAATCCTGCCAAATCTGGAAATTTTCTATTACCTTTGTTTCGTATATAATATCATAAAAAAACTTTTCTAGTTCATTTGTGCTTCGGGTATGGAAATTAATACTGATTTTATTTTGCCACAATTCCGTGGCATCTTTTGAATTGAAAGAATTATAATATTTACCAAATTTCAGTTTCTGGTTTTCCTCTAAAAACTCAATTAGTTTAGTTTTGTGAGCATATGATATTTTCGCACATCTTTTATCTCCCATTATCACCCATAAAGTAGCAGCTGATTCACTCTTCGTTTGGCATAACGAATGGTTGAACCCACTCGTTAAATAACGAAGGGTTTGCGTTCGGTACATAACGAATGCGGATTTCAAGAATACCACAAGTGTCGAATCCGAATGGTTTTGACAATATAACGAATACGGAATGTGCCTTCGTTATTCAAGAATAGGCCCCCTGGTCTTTTGTTTTTGGGCTGAGATTCTAAAAAGGTGGCGAAGATATTTTTTGGGTGGGAGAATCGGGATAGAATCACAGAATCCTGAGAATATATTGGAAAAAAAAAAATAGGCTGGAAGCAGAGGGGCGAAGAATAGATAAATATTGATTGTGCTGGTGTTGTGGAAAAGTTTTTTATTAAAATTTATAATTCGAGTCATCAATTGTGGTCATGTCGTCATCAGCTTAAAGGAAGAGATTTTGCGTGAGCGTTTTGAAAATATTTTTAATTAAAATTTATAATTCGATCCATCCATTGTGATGTGTGATCATCTCGTTGTTTCCTGAAATGTCCAATGGATAATAATATAAATATATAAACAAAAGAAATTGAAATAGAGAATATTTACATTTTGAGAAAAAAAGTTAATGAGAAACAGGAAATGTACTGAATAAGTTCAAAATCACCTGTCGACTAATTTAAAATGGTAAAACTTACTATTAAATATAAACAATTCGTTTAAATTACCCATAAAAACAAATAACGTTAACTTTATTGATGGTCCCAATAGGAATATCTCTGAATTTCTCCTGGGGCCTGGTAGGAAACAATGTAGAACTGTGGTTGGCATCATCACCGGCCACAGCTTGTTTCACGCTCATCTTACTAATATGGGAGTTGTTAAAAGCCTGAGTGCCTGTCTTACCTGGAAAGAGAGCCTGAGACCACTGAACATTTTCTGTGTGCTTGCCCGGCTTTTGCCCGAAGAAGGCTGGATACTCTAGGGTCTGCCCTTTTATGTAGATGAGCTGAAAAACTTTCCTCACCAAGACCTGATGGTCTTCATTAAGAGGACAGGATTTTTTTGGTAAGGACAGGACAGCACAATGGGCCGTTATGGCCTCCGTGCTTGGGATGCGGTCTCCTGTCCCCCTATCTTTAAAAAAAAACTTTATTGAAGAGTAGCTTGTAAATCTACTACTACCTTTCATGTAGGGGAAAAGTCCAAGGTAGGCCTGACATTTACGTTTGTACACCTAGTATTTTCATATTTTTGTTGAAGAAATGTTTTTTATAACGCAATGGTTTTACTAAAGTTTTTTTTTGCTTCTCCTTCAGTCGGCCGCAGTCCCCTTCAGTTATTATGAAGGTTGACTAAGACCGCTCCTCCTTCAGTTTCAAGTTCATAGGGGCATCGGAATTATGTGCCAGCGATGGCATGGGAGGCTTGGGAAGGCACAAAGAGGATCACTAGCACCTGATCCTAACGACAACTAAGGTAAATGATGTATGGTCCCTTCAGGATTGAAGGTGTGTTTCGTTTGTTTTCTTGGCACGGATATTTTTGTTTATGGTGCGTGGTAGCACAGGTTTTCCTTTTTCTTCATCCACCCCCAAGCACTCCTCACTTAGTCGCTGTGCTAGCGTGCCAGCCTGAGCACAATGCTATCACGGAGCTTCCGGTTGTATTGAATCAAATAATTTTTTATTATTAATTTAGTATTATTATAAAGAGAAAAGAAAATGTTTCTTTTAATATTTAATTTTAGTCGAAATCGTCAAAGACGGATAAGAAAAAAAAAAAAGATTCAAGAACAGCAATTTGTTTCAAATTTTAGAGTACATAGATTTAAATGCTTACTACTTATTTGTGTTGACATTATCACAGCTCGTATAAATAAATTTACTTAATTTTTATTTTCATTTATTGATAAATGGTAATGCTCACGTCCATAATACATTTTAATATAATTCAATTCAATTCAATTTATTATCTTTGGAAAAGTATAAAAGATCTTAAGATTTTAACTTTAACTTATTTTCAACTAAAAACATTAAAGTTAGGACTAATTTAAATATTTGAAAAAAATTAAAGAGAAAGAAAAAAAAACAAAAAGAAAAACAAAAAACTACCGAAAGATAAGTATACAAAAATTATTAATTAATTAAAATTTCCCCTGAATTCATTCATGATTTAACACAAACTGACACTCCAAAGAAAAGGAAAGGAATATGTCCATATAAGTGATTTATCACAAGCTTAAGTCAGAAATTAGACGTCTATATTGATAGATCCAGCCCTCTGGACACAAACGCGAAGGGAGTTCCATATACGAGTGACATGAACAAAACAAGAAACCTCACCAGTCAAAGAATGGAAACAAGGAACAAGAAAAGTCCAGAGATATCCAGGTCTACCAGAATGTATTAAGTTATAAAGGAAGATTAAGGCTTTACGCTTTAAATAAGAGATAATTAAGCAGCCGACCAATGAGAGCCTGTACGGAGTTATACGCTGCCATCCTTTGATACCAAACACAAATATAATGCAATCTTTAATAAAAGCAACTTTAATTTTCCGCGTATACCGGCATGCACAATCCAGTTTAGCATATATCAAACTCCAGTAAGTAAAATGGGGTAATAAAAGACCTTTTACTAGTTGTAAGCGAATATTTGTTGACAGTACTGCTGCAGATACCTATAATCTTTGTAAGCCCCCAAATATCTTAGAAAGCATCAGTTTGACATGATCACAAAAACTTAGTTGCCCTTAGTTTGATTCCAAGATTGGTGACAGATTTCACAAAACACAGAGGGGAATTGTTAAGAAAATTGTATAGAATATCACTTATGTCACAAAGAATTATAGATAGAAAGACAGTGTGATTTGTCAGGATTTGGTGAGAGCCCGTTGTTGACCGACCATATGTAGATACAGGAAAGATCATCATTGATGGGGGCGACACAATCTTCCGATAAGTCCATCACCATAAAGATGAGGCTGAATACCTTGAATGACAATTGGCAAGTCATTAATATAAATAGAAAACAAGAACGGGATCAAAAGAGATCCTTGAGGTACTCCACATAAAAGGGCAAGTAGGAAGGATGAGGAATCACTAATTTATACCGTTTGAGACCTGCCAGTAAGGAAACTATCATTAAGCTGATCTCAGAGGAAGATAACTTAAAATTACTATGCTTTGAGTGGCTAACGATATCAAAAGCTTTGGAGAAATCCAGCAGAACAAGAATGCCAAAGTTTTTGGAGTCGAGAATCAGGCGAAGATCGTTGGAGACCTTTAGTATAGTAGTTTCACAACTATGCCGAAATCAGAAACCTGACTGAAATTGTGTTAAAAAATTGAGAAAATCTTTTTCAAGAGCTTTAGCCAAGTAACAAAGAATGCCAATTGGTCGGAAATCAGCAACTGATCCAGGGGAAGGTTTCTTGGCTACTGGTATGATGTTAGGGATTTTCCAAGCTCTGATAAAAGAAGAATAAGTGAGACAAGAGTTTAAATTATGAAGAATAAATGGTGGAATGGGGATGAGTTTCGTCCGGATCAACAGTACTGGATCTAATGGAGCATACTGCCGCAATGATATCACTGTGATCAATACCTCGAAATGAGAAGTAGGTTTTTTGTTACTGGGAAGAATGGGTGTTCAATTAAAGAAAAGGTGAGTTAGTATCACTAACGGAACTAACGAGAACGTCATTATTGGGGTTGAGGTTGCAACAGGACTGACTATCCCGATAGATGCCAGCATTACGAAAGTTGCATCAGAGCATTTTAGGAGGCAGATTCGGGCCAAATAAGGTATTGAAATATAGACGTTTGGCATTGCGAATAATCAAGAGAAAAAAAAGTCAATGAAATCAATAAAAAAGAACCGAACAAACATTAGCATTTGACTGATTATAAATTTCTATTTATTTCATTGAGTGACCACCTTCCATATTAAGTAGGTACCTACGTACTCGTATAACTCTAACATAGAACTCTTATCTTCTTTGAATTGCGTGCGCCTGTTATTCAAGTTTTTGAACTACTTTCATTGGAAAAGTATTACCTGATTTATGAAGAAAAAAGAAAAGCAATGCAGCTGCCGCCGCCGTTTAGAAAAGTATTCCACATGTAAACAAATAGATTAATCTTGTCCGACATCAGCATCATTTAAAATTCCCTAGTACTGCTAATCGCTCTAACCTGATAATGGACGAGATAATGGAGTCCCCCCATAATTGAATATCGAAAGTAATTCATTTTTCCCATCGTATTAATTACCAGAGGAAATTTGATTTCTCGCTAATATCTACCCATCGTTCCCAAGGTATGGGTACGTATTTACTTACGTTACGGCGCGCGGTGGGACAGACAGGGCCCCAAGAATCAACGTTGTCCTTAAATTGCGTGTGGTGTATGTGTGTGTGTGTTTTTTCCTTCTAGTCACCCGATTTCCCTTGACGCCTGAATTACTGCTGCTGCTGCTAGCTGCTATTGCTGCTGTCGATCTTGTCTCCTACTTGTTGGGGATTTAATTGAACGCGCTGTTAATTAATTTCCACATTTTCCTTCAATTTGTATTCCCATATTTTTTTCTATTTTCTTTTATTGAGCAATTTCCAAGATCTTGCTTATAGCCCTATTAAGGCTGTACACTTGCAGAAGAGAACTGCTAGCTGGATACACCTGCCTGCCTATAATATGGACGAACTTCTATAGTAGAGTTCTTGTCTTGTGGTGAGGTGATTGCAACAGATACTCTTCAGCTTACATTATGCTCTGTTCTGCACTAGGCTTTCGTTAAGTGCTTGCTTATAACCGTTGATGTACTTGCGATTGCTTGAACACCAGAAATTAGCGAGAAAGCTACCGTTCAGGAGGGAATTAATTTACTACCACCGAGTTGCTACCGATTGACACGCCTACCAACCTCGTAAGCCCAATTCATATGCGCCCCATCTCCTTTTTATCTGGACCGTACTCACTGAGTTCGAAATTACCGGCTACGTGGACAGCCGACTGGCAGAAGCAAGTTGAACCGAGTTTTTGCCTCTGTTTCTTATTGATCTCAGTAGTTAGGACGTAATGATCGGGTTAAGCGCTGAATTATTACCGATCGATCGTCTTAAATTACACATTTACTGCTGGTCGACATTTTGTCATTTATTTATATTTTTTAATCTTTCTCAAATTGTAGTTCGGCTCGATTGTGAGCATTTTTATTGTGTGAACGTTTTCTTGGCTTTTTATTACACTCTTAAAAGTGTATCATCGCAGTGCAGCGGTTTGGGTCTCTATGCGGGCGGGTAATTATGAAACAAGTTCGTGACTTGCTATCTTCTTGATAGTTGATAAGTATGTCAAAGATTGTATCTACCTGCCTTATTTTGAAATATTCCAGTTTAGTGGAAATGCAGTATGATAGCTTGTGGTATATCTTTTTTTTGCAATTTTCTCCAATTTTCCTAAAATGGAACTATTTAGAGGTGCTTTCGTTTTGTTTTTTTCAATAACGACTTTGTTGTAACTTGTTTGACTGTTTAAGACACACAATAGAATATAAACCTAACAACTTTTAAGAAATTCTAGGAAACAAGGTCGTTAACACAATTGGACCATAACTGGTCCAAGGTAACTACCTAATATCGGTTCATTAAGTCTTTGTTGGTGGCAAGGAAGTGTGGCGGCATACAATCAGGATTTTACTATGAGACAAATAGATGAACATTAATAGAACCAAATAGATGATCTTAGTAGTGGCATACACTAATGTTTTTCTCTTTGATTCATTTCAGGTTGTGGACGCAATACACAAGAACAGTGTCTATCTTTTCGTTAGCCGTCCTGATGAGATCGCCCTATTTTGCTGATCGAAACACACAGTATACTCTCAAAATTTCTTCATGAAATTTTGATTTTTGACTTTAAAGAAAATAACTGACAGTACCTCGGTATTTGTCTTTTAAATTCTCTACTCATACATATGCAGTAGGCTGAAATTTGCCTGTAGATTCGTATTTTATACGGGTCTCTAAAAACTCATCCCCTTTTTCTATTTAGGTAAATCTTTCTTACAAAGTTTAGCTATTTCGTAGATAAATAAAATCAAAATATGAAATGTATTCAATTTATAGTGTCAACCATATGTGTATATGTAATTTCAGAGCTCTAAATAACATTTCTATTTTCTGTTCATCTTGCTACTCCTATAGTACAAATTTTTGTAGATCTGGATATTTAGATGTTCGAAAAATGTATTCATATGAAATAATGTGGACTTTTGGAATGATCCTTTAGCGGATTTGGTATTTAAGCTGGTGGTATTCTGACCAAGCTCCAAGATTGGAACCAATTGTGATTTTATCTATAATTTTTTTAGATGTCACTACTGCGTTTGATTTTTTAAAATATTTTTTTCAAACTATTGCATTTACCACGCTCCACTATCCATCCATTACATATAATATCCATACTAAGTGGGTTTGGGCTCCACCATTCCGCTGCCTCTTTCCCCATCTCTCGTTCTTCAAAAGGTCGCGTGCAGGGAAGACAAATGTAGTAGATTTGCCATAAAATGTGTAGTAAACTATATAAATTTGGAGTAAATTAGTAACAAAATTGGAGCAAAAAAAGAGTAAATTAAAATTGTTCCTATTTTTAAGTATTCAAATGCCTGTACTTATTACAATTATTTCACATGTTTTGTTTTGAATACATATATATATGTTTTCAATTAATTATTATTACATTATTTATTATAAAACAATTATGAGAATAGATCTCAAATACTTAGCAGCTTTTCAATAAGAATAACGAAACAAAAATTATTAACAGAAAGGAACATGTGCATGAGTTTAATATAATTATGAAAACAAAATACGTGGCTTCCATTCAAAAAGCAAATGGAATAGAATTTATATACCATTTTCTATTTAAATGATACCTGACCCAAGTGATTCTAAGTTAAATAAAACCTAGCTCATGCTTAATGAAAAATGGTTCAATAAAATGAATCCTACTCCAAGTTAAATGAACCCTTGTCCATTTTAAGTGAATCTTTCTATTTACTGCAATATTTAAATAATTTTTATTTAACATAATTAAAATTAAACTATTCCATGAAAAAATTCCAAACAAATAAACTTTAAGAATTTATCGTTTTCACAGTATACCATATACAGCCTAGTATTGTGTTCATTTCGCAGATTAATTTTGTATGGAAACTTAGCGGTGAAATTTAGTTGCGAAATATTTAACCAAATCGCTGAAGAAGTGAAAAAGTGGTTTGGGTTTTATCAGCTAAAAGTTTGTTTAGTTTTGACAAATAGATGGCAGTAATTTCCACAAACATATATTTAGCATCAGATTTATCCGCTCAATGTATTTTTTCTGCGCTAAACTTTTGACGTTTGAAATTGAATGAAATTGGAATATAAGAGTGGCAGTGTATTTTTATTATTTTTTTCTGATAAAAAAATTCCGTCTACATTTAGACAATTCTTGAAAAGAAATTAAAATAGTAAATACAAATATAATTTTCCCTTACTATTTCGAGATAAAAGAACAAGAAATAATATGACAAATGAACGACAGCTGATTGTCAAAATCAGCCACCTATAGTTCAAAACAATGAACAATTTTAGCCATAAAAAAGGTCTCTGTTCGATTGCTGCTAAATACTTATCCACTAAATGAACACAATACTGGGCTTATCTGTAAAAACTTAAATTTTTATATGGAAACACCAAGAAGAGGTTGCCCGATTTAGTATATTTTTGAGATTTTATTTACTATTGCTATGCCGTGTGCAAAATTCCAACGCTCTAGGTTGACGTGCTCTTAGGCAATGAGCAAATATATAGTCTAAAACGAAATTTTTGTGTGGCAATCCCACGAAGGACTTACCCGATTTGTCTCATTTGTGAACTTACATTAACCTTTTTTTTTTAAAAGTTCTTATGCACAATTTCAGCTCAATAAGTACACGCTTTCTCGAGTTATCGTGATGTCGGACAGACAGACAAACGGACAGACGAATATACAAAAAACAAAATAACTTTTAATATTATGTATGGGTGTTCAATCTATTTTGCTCTACCAGCATTATTTCTAGGGTGTAACAACGTGTTTCTCTTTCCAAATTTATCGTCCAGTTCAATATTGGGACAATTAAGAATTAACTGTTTCGAGATAACTGACATTTAAGTTGAACATATATTTTTTTCGAAAAAACTTCAGTTCTGTACTGGAATAGGATTTTTATCCTGTTTTCATTAGCAAGTCAGTATTTGTCATACATAGATTCGAATAGTGAATAGTGTACTCTACTTAGTGCAATACTTAACTTCTAAATGAATTTTCGGACTTGTTCCAGTATTGAACTATTAATGTAGATTTTTGGCATTTTTTTGATTTTTTCCTTTTTAACGGATAATCTCGTCCTCGTGTGGGAATCATTTTTTCTTAGCTTCTTGTTCGAAATTATGATGGTGGGGTAATTCTTCTTGTCTGTTTTCTACATTTATATTTGTCTATTTATAATCTCAGGGTCCAGTTTTCAACAGATTAGCCAAATACAAAAAAAAAAAAAAGAAACTCAAAAACTCCAATCATTACCGCCATTTAAAAATCTTCTTTCTAACTTCTTCTGCGTTGCTTTTCTCGTTCTGAATGAATCTGTGTGAACTAGAGAACGATGTAATAATTTAGTTGTGTCTATATAAAAAAAGGAACGAAACAGAATCGTTTCAAGTGTTCCAAAATTCTTTCATGTGACAAAAGCATGTATAAATTCATATAAATTATTGTTTATCAAAAATATTTGAGGATGGGTTTGAAAACAAGACTAAAGAGTAAGCAATGCACTAAATTTTCATCATCATCATTCAGTACCATTCGAAATCCAAAAAAAGCGATGACAGATTGAAACTAAGTCGTTCGGCCCGAGAAAAAGAACGACATGGATTGAAACAGATTCATCTTGAACGAGAAAAGGAACGCAGCATACATTTCTTGCACTTTGCTGCTTTTACATTACTCGAAAACAGAGTGAGTAGTTTTTGCCTAGTTCAAAATACTTTAGATCGATAACGACAGAAAGAAGAGATTATAACAAAATTTTACTGACTAAATTTTCAAGAAAAGGGGTTAAATGAAATAAAAAGAGCTTTGCCTGTCATATCAGTGAAATTTTTGACATTTTAATTTAGAAAAACTTTGCTGAAATGTCTTTTGTCTTTATCGGTTTAATCATTTTGAACTAAGGACCAACTTCTCACCCTGTTCTCCAGCAATATTTGAGTAATAAATCTATGTAAATCTAGCATAGGAAAGTAATACGCAAACTAAATTATTTTTTTTTAAATTCAATGTCGATAATTCAGGGATTCGTCTGGTTCCTATTTGATCACTACTGGCAATAGGCTAGCTATTACGCTGAGCCATTAAATAATTTTTTTTTTTAAAAATAGAAGTTTTGTTTCGCAAATGTTAGTGCTACAGAAATATATCTTAGGCCTTAATTCATTTCTAAAAGCAAATTTTATTGTTGTTCACCTCCTTTTCATTTTCGAAAGGTTTGAGTGTTTGGAAAAGTAAATTTCTGAGCACACATTTTATTGTCGTTCGAGATAGTTTTCATGTTTTAATAAATATTAATTGTTTATCATTTTTAAAAATATTAGCAATATAACTTTTTATTTAGTAATCAAAGGCCATCAGATCAAATATTAGTAGAAAAGCAAGTGCACAAAAGCAATCGTAAATATGTCCCAGCTCTGGAATTTCGAATCATCAAAAGAGTATCGAAATGTTGAAAAATAATATAGAAAAATTTAATTTAGCCTCGCGTTTTAGTCAGTTTTCACAGTTTAGAAAATAAATAAATAAAAAAACAAAACAAAATAAAATGAAAAATAGTAAAATTCCTTTAGGGAACGTTGTTGATAATACGTTTAACCTGCTGGCTCATGGTGGTGGCCATGTCATACCTATAAGCTAAATAACTAGAGAAAACGGCAAATGCACGCTATTACAGGCAGCCGTTAAATTATGTCACATTCACACGCGTCAGACAGAACATGCAATCAGCCATGGCTTGCCATGGCTTTTGCGGCTAACTAAAATTAATGCGTCTCTCGATTAAAAATATATTCCTGATGTGCACATAACCTACAAATTTTATGATTTAGTTTCCCTCTTGTGGCCGCGACCGATTACACTTCACCGCTAGGCTAGAATTCCTAACAGGTTTCATTCCTCCATTGCATTTGCATTATTTAATTTCCAATTCTTGAAATCAAAAAGCGGCGGTTGTTTGTCAAAATACTGTCAAAATATGGACCGACTTTTTTTTCGTCGTTTCTTCTTTTTTTTGGCGGTATTATAGTTTTAAAACGTGCCCTAAAGGTTTGATCTCTGGAACGCATCATATTCACGGCACTATCTAATATCTAAGCGGTTCGGTCGTTATTCAAATTTTATTCCGGTCTCTTGTCATACATATGAGATCTAGAGAAACGTGCTCCCGTTTTTGCTCTTCACTTATAGCTTATTTTTTTTTATTGTGAATTCTTTGGCTAGAAGAGCTTACGTTCTGTTGAGTTTTAGAAAAATTGCTGTGAGAAAAAACCTTTTTGAAGATTCCATAAATTTTCTGAACACGTAGCGTTTATCATTCACGTAAGATCTAGAGAGATGTGCCAAGTAGCATGATACATAGGCGCTCTCTCCTTTGCTTTAATTTCAAGTGGTTCAACACACCTGGACAGGTTTTGTTGAGTAAATTTGCCTTGGGAAAATATCGCAATTGATTAGAAATTGCATAACTAACTGTGTAGGTAAGTGCTTCAATTTTATTAGCGTAAGGTAATTACATCTTTTAGGTTAGTTACTTTTTATTTACGTCTTCATTAAATTGGCAGCAAATCAAATTGTGTAACTGTCTGTATATACAGCGGATAGAGGAATTTGAGCTATTTGTATAAAAGAAAATATCGTAAATACTCACATAATTGTTATTTTTAAAATAGCCGTAGTTTTTAATATTATTTTTAACTGATTTCCAAAGAGTAATGTAAAGAATTCAAACCATGTTCGTTCAGCTAGAACAATAGGAAACATTGCTGCTGTAGCAGTGCAAGGTTCGATGAAAACTTTTTGCCTATTCCATGAATCTCACATCAATTAGACATATCACAAACTAACCTAACCTGCACAGTATTTTGTGTATAAAGATCTTGGTCCGAAATTCACACAAAGTCTAGTTGACACTAATCAGGTAGTGCACCGCACATTCGTTAATTGGGTGTTAAAAATGCAGGAAAGTAACGTAAATTTTTAGAAAAAAAGATACCAATTTCCGTCTTCAAGACTACCTCAACAAGCAAGACTGTCGCGTCTGGGGTTCCGAAAACCGAAGAGTATGATTGTAGCGTAATCTGTCCATGCAGAATTAGTGACAGTTTGTTACAGTTCTTACACTGGTAATAGTTTTATGCGATATTTTTTTTTTGAAAATGAAGCCATTAAAACCGTTACAGTGAATTTAATCACTCAAAGAAAGCTTGAGAATTATGGTTCCTAAAATTATGACAAATGGAAATGAAAATTTTTCTCAAGATAATAACCGTTTTTGAGATAAGTCGTAAGCCTAATCAGGAATCTGTATGCGACGTTTAGACTGTCTCAAATTTGACCCGAATGTAAAAGACCGGTCAGCCCTCAGAGATTAAGCAACCAACTCAATTCCAAATCGTTATCTTAACATACAAAAATCCAATGTCACTGTGTTTGTATACGCTAATCTCTGAAACCACCCAACCGATTTTATTGGCATTTTGTGGTTAGTTCCAGCTTAAGAGATAGAATAGTTTTTGACACGATAGATGGCGTTTTTGTCGAAACGTAAAAAACTGCCTCACAATGCGTAGATGTGGAAAGCGGAAATTTTGTATACAGCGTTTTCATATAAATTAAAAATACATGTTCAAAAATGGACTAAATCGTAGGGTTGCCATACAAATATTTCGTTTTTTAGTATATACTTGGAGGCGCCTTTACATCGTGTCCTCAATATGCCATTATTGGCTTACAGCCTCTCTACCTCTTTATTCAGAGGGAAGCAGCAGCTAGATGAGCGCACCTCTTCCAGGGTGGGTCATCTCAGTATCTTCGAGCAGGTCGACATTAACGACCTAGAAGCTCCAATAGACAGTATTGCCAAGAGAAGTTACAAGGTAAGCATAAATGAAAGTAGCCAGATACTTGACAGAGGACTTCAGCTTCCGCAACGGGCCCAAGTCTGGTATACTGACGGATCCCGGAAGCACGGGAAAACAAGCGGAGGGGTGGTTGGTCCAGATGTGGAACTATCCATTCCGCTTGGTGCCTCACCTTCCATTTTTCAGGCGGAAGCCTATGCTATAGAGGTTGGAGTTCAGGAAAGCCTAAAAATGGGCTGCAAGAACTCCAATATCTACATTTGCTCAGACAGCCAAGCTGCGCTCCTATCTCTTTCCTATCAAGTTTTGGAGTCGAAATTAGTCTGGAGCTACTACTCGAAACTCCAACTACTGTCTAGGGACAACCAAGTAACCTTGATCTGGGTCCCTGGAAGGAGTGAAGGAGTGGATGGTAATGAAAAAGCGGACGAACTGGCTAAAGTCGGAGCTGAATGTCCGTGTACTGGTCCCTACCCAACTTTTGGCCTACCAAAAAGCCACTGGGGGGGAACTGCTGAGGTGGGAAGGCAGGCAACTGGATCTTCTTTGGCGTAGCGCAGTTATTCAATGTACCCAAAATGCATCCTCAGAAAGGACGAAAAGGACCAAACCGAAGATATCCTTTATCGTGTGGGTTTTTTTTTAAATGTTGACCATACCAAAAGATAGCTCGGCTTATGATGGGTAGCTTTTGGTACTAGCACTTCGATGATATCTGTGTGCATTTTCGAGAAAAATGGCAAAGGAACACGGTGCATAGAGTACAATTTGAGGCCTTATATCTCGATAATAAAGGGTTAAACTGGAATTTTCAATATAACATTTTCGTTGTACTTTTATTTGCGAAATTCAAAAATGCAATCTAAATGTATCCTTAATAAGGACGAAAAGGACATTTTTTTAAATATATTCTTTCCCAAGTCCTTTTTCAAGGACTTTGGCTATGCCAGAAGATACCTTGACTAACGATGCGTAACTTTTATAATTAGGACTTTTTCGATATCTCCGCACATTTTCGAGAAAAATGCCCAGGGAACTCGTTACGTGGGACACCCTGTACATTGAACAGTTAACTATTAAGGAAATTTACAAAATTTCCTATTTTTATACTGCCTGTTTTAAGTGCAGTGGTATTCCACTGTATTCCCTATAAGGTGTTTATTACATCTCTTGAAAAGCGTTCATTCTATATTTTTGTATAAAATCTTACATGGTTATGACAGCTGCTTGCCGAAATAAATTTCCATATATTCCCAAGACCCCGCCTTCAACATTTGGTTTGGCGACCGCTAAAGCAAATTTAAGAACCAAATCACCATTTAGGGGGCTGAAAAAATTATAATGAATGCTTTAACCACATAGGCAATGTGTTCGGTCAGTATAGTCTTTATAAATTCAAAGTTTTAATACTAGCTAAAGTTGTTCGTTCTTAGATGTGATCCCGATTTTTTACATACAGTGACTCGCAAAACTGTTCATAAAAATGAAAATTTCCACGTTTTTTTATGTACAAGCAGAACAACTGGGTTTTCTAAGGTACTGTACCCTCACATATTCTTGGAAATCATGTAACGCGATATTTCATGGTAATTTTGTGCGAATAGTGTTGGAAAGAGTTTATTTTTTTACAGTTGTTTTGTTGCAGTGGCGTGAACAGTTTTGCGTGCTTGACGAAATATTTTAAATAAAAGAAAAAAATAATAATTTTTAGTTGATATTTCGGTGAGTTAGTAAATTATTATGTTTTAACAAGAGGAAATAATTTAAATTAATCTAATAGAAACAAAAACTAACCTAAAGGAAAAATGCCAAAAGCTATCCAAAAGAACGTGAAGCCAGCAATTGTTGGTGATCTTCAAAATAAGTACTCAGTTCGAAAAATTGCTGAAAAGTACTCTGTGTCAAGTAAGCTATCTCCGGAGACAAAGCGTTGTATCAAAAGATTGATTATGACTGAAGCGGTAGATACAGCTGTACGTACAAGCCAACAAGGTAATCCGAACCAATTTAAATGTTACAGTTTCCAATGATACTGTTCGAAGATGCCTTAACTCAAATTTTAAAGCAAAATCAAAGGTAAAAAAACCACTTTTAACCGACCGCCATAAAAAGACGAGGCTTCAATTTGCCAGAAAATACAAAAACTGGACGCCAGAACAATGGAAGTTGGTTACATGGTCTGACGAGTCAAAAATAAATAGGTTATGTTCAGATGGGCGACACTGGACGTGGATCAACAAGTCCGTTGGCTTACAAGAACGTAATGTTCAAAAAACCCTCTAATTTGGAGGTGGCTCATTAATGGTTTGGGGATGTTTCAAAGGTAACCAAGTTGTTATTTTGAGACGTATAAGCGGAATTATGCGGGCAACTGACTACATAAATATCTTAGAGGACTCATATCTACCAAGTCTTGATAGATTTGGCTGCGAACCTGGAAACAGCTTATTCATGCAAGACAACGATCCAAAACACACTGCTCGCATAACGGCCAAATGGCTTCAAGATCATAATACTGAGACTCTGAAATGGCCGCCACAATCGCCAGATCTCAATCCTATAGAGAATGTGTAGGGTTATTTGAAAAGAAGAGTAGTAGCAAGCAACAATGTTCCAAAAGACTGCAAAGAACTTTGGGTACGCGCTCAACAAGCGTGGAATGAGAGTGATCCACAATATTTGGAGAACTTGTTAGGAAGTATGCCTAAAAGAGTGAAGGCTGTAATTCGTGCCAAAGGCGGGCACACTAAATATTAAATAAATAAAATAAGAACGGGACTATTTAGTTAGTCACAGGATAGATGCAAAAGTGTTCGAAACACAAGTTTTTTAATTTTGATTTTAGAAAACAGGATTGCTGTTATTTTTAAGTTTTGGTTCTCTAAAATGTAATATATTTTCTGAAGTAATTTTATTTTGTAAAAACTTTTAATTTGTTATGAATAAATATTTAGATTTTCCCAAAAATCAATTTTAATAACTTTTTATGAACAGTTTTGCGAGTCACTATATATTACTGTTCAAAAATTTCATAGAAAACCACATCTCTTGTAAAAATTCTTCCATCATTGTTGATTTTGATGAATGTTTTCATTCACCTGATGCAATAATCTGGATCGCGATGAAACTAATTGTGAGAAAATGAAAGTGTTTAAATTGATCCCTAGATGATCCTTGTGATTTGTTGATTGTCATCATATAGGCTGGGATAAAAATTATTTCAACTCGATTATATTTGGAAATAATCTCTGCCCTGATTGAATTTCGCTGAAGTCTCCTCTGACAATCATACGATGTGTAATTGCATAATCCTTTCTTTGCATACAAGTTTAGTAGCAGAATTATGATAACTCCTTCTTTCAACAGCAACATATGTGGAGGAGGCATACCCGATTGTATTTAATCATTAAGAAATTTTGCTGGATAGTTTAATTCACCTCTGAAATCTTCTGGGGCGACAGAATCTGCGCTAGAGTAGATGATTGGATCTCAAGGCATCATATTAATGATTATCGTTTTCATTTCCAAGGTATGAGCATTTGTTGGAGCTTGTTTCGCTAACTTTTCAACAGATATTTGCTAAATGTTGTCTCCGTAGATCGATGTAATAAGGTTCCTTTCATGGCTTGAGGGAATTCGATTATATCGTCCCAGTTTACTTCAGGAATTGGTGAATGGTTTCCTTTTCCAACATCTAAGACCCAATTATTCTGCTCATTCTGTCCTTCGATATACATATGCTTGTTGAGAGTGATAGCGTCGTAAAATGCTGCCACCATCGATTTTATTGAATGCTACTTTCGATAATATTCACGCGCGTATCTCTGACAACAACTTGTAGAGTTTGTCGAGAATCGCCTCCCCCAAAACTACCACTTTCCCTCCAGCTCATTTGCAGAAATTTCTTACAGAAACTTGTTGTTGCATCTGTGTAGCACGTATACACAAGCATTGTTATCTCATCTATGATGATAAGGCCTGGCTGTCTGAAAACTTCAGTTTCAGGGGAATTAAGACGATTCGATGAAATGGAAGTATCGAGAAGCGGAACTGGAAGTTATATCCGCTGTGTACTGTTCGCCCATATTTCTTCAGAGTTGCGGCTATTTCGTTTAAAAAAAAAATCTGTTTAGATTTATATTTTTTTTATCGGTTGTACTTAAGTTTATAAAAAATTACTGCTGCTGGAATTCACCCGCGTTACAGACAAAGTCGTGCTTTTATTATATTTATATATTGAGTGGAATAAAGTGTATTTCTTCGACCTGAGACGACTGCTTATACTACCCCCACACTTTTCAATATGTTTGTATTACTATAGTTCTTCTTTGGAATTTACGTTTTATTTATGGTGAATAGAATTTGTCTTATACAGCATTTGTTAAATACTCCTTTTTTATTTGCCTCCTCACAAATTGAATTTATTCTTATTTGTATGAAGTAGTCTTTTTATGTTAAGCTTGTTTTTGCGTTATACTTTTAGAATCTTTGCTTTTTTCTCTTCTTTGTTTTCTTCATATATTTATTATTATTATTTTTTACTATTACTATTTTTCATTAATTTAATATTATTTTAAATTATACCCCAATGTTGATTAATTAGAGCTTACTTTTTACTTTTTATTCTTATCTTTGTACTACTCAGTTGGCATGTAAGTGGATTTTACCATTTGAACTCTTAAAAAAAAAAAAAATAAGTAAATAAATATTAAAAAGACCATCAAGGCCATCTTCATAATTACGGAACATTTATGTTGCATGAGTGCACAGTAAGTACATATAAATATTTCATCAACACAATATTGACAGTTTATATGTATAACTGGTATCTTTACAAACTGCCATCTACATATATTTTGCAGCCCTTAAGACTAGATTGATTTTTGTTGGGATCCATATGCATATCGCAAGGGACATCATTATGCGATAATCCACTTGAATTGTGTTTAATCAAGGTGGAATTATGCAAATGGAGGCAGGAATCAAGTCCATTTCGTTCAGAAAATTCAGAATATCTTGTTTTTCACACAAGAGTCTGGCACGGACTTGATCTCTGTAGCGTTCTCATTTTATTTTTAGACAACTTTTTCTTCCCCATCTCATCCAGTTTCAACTTGCATCGTTGTCAGTGTCACTCGTTTTTCTTAAAAAGATAGAAAAAAAAATGTCTTTTTTTTTTCGTTTTGTCGTCGGATTTATCGGAGAGCTTTTCTTATACTTTTAATTTTTTTTAATTCCCTTTTTTCTCTCCTTTTTTTGTATTATTTTTATCGCTCGTCTTGTGGCTGAGTTTATTTTGTTGTTTCCATTTCCTCACATTGTAGATGTTGTGTTATTGTATTTCTGGCTGGAATATTGAAAAGCTAATAAGCCACGGGCCGTGGATTATTTATGACTGAGCAAAGTCAAGAGTTAGACTACCTGCAGAGTTTGGGGATCACGCGTGGATAAGACATGCCGGACTCCCATGGTCGTTTTTTATTTTATTTTTTTTTTTTTTTTATTAAAGTTATCAACTATGTTAGGTGAGATGGAACACACGCACGATATTGGTTCATTTTAACCGTCATCACTTGTTTGGAGAGAGAGAGAGGAAAATGTAAAATGTAAAATGCTTCAATTTGATAAGTGAGGATTTTTTGGAAATGGTTTTCTTCACAAGTGAAGCTGTTAATGAATACTTTTCATTTTCCGGTAATTATCCAAAAGTATTTGTGTGAAATTGTTTTTATTATTTAAAATTCTATATAAATTAATTGTTCTAGATTTAGGTGATGATCTAGATTACAGATGTTAAAAACTCAAGTATATCTTTTTCGACTGTATCTTTATAACTAATTCATCACAAAATTTTATTTATTTTTAATTCTTGAAAGTGGCAGGGGCAGCGGCCCAGATCACCTTTATTAAAAATAAAAAAAAATATATACATATATATTTCATAATCTTTGACTGTTGAAATATGTGCCCGTTACGAAAACCTAACATTCTGCTAAATTTCAAATTCCTGTGTCACATCGTTATCGAGAAAAACAGACAGATAGATAAACGGACGGACGCAAGAGTGATCTTATAAGGGTTCCGGTTTTTTTCCTTTTAAGGTATGGAACCATAAGAATGAGATGAAAGTTTTTATCTTTAAATTTTAAATTTATGTAATTGAGGTGAAGTGAATGGTTGAAAATCAAAATGCGAAGAGCTCTACATTTCATTTGTCAAAGACAACGGTTGATCATCACAATGAGATCTCCATTTAAAGATGAAACTCCCAGAATTAATTACTTTATTTGCACTACTTATATGCAGTTCTTGCATTCTACCAGAAATCCTCAGCTTCTTATCCCAGGGCACATCTCATAGTATGGTGAGCATTCTTACTTTGTCCAGGCTGCTCGTAAGTGGAATTCTTTTCCAAGTAATATTAAAAGTGAAGGCTCCAGCAAATGTTTTTCAAGGTTAATTAATAATGTAAATTTTTGAGGGTGAATGGTGTCACGCATCTACTAAATAAATTAATTGGACTACTATCTCCATTATTTTTTAGTACTTAGTTTATATATTTTTAAGTTTTTAGTTTTATTATTATTATTATATACTTTTAGCTTTTTCTTTCTTTTGTTCTCCTCCTCTTGATATTAGTACTGTAATAATTTCTTTTAATCTTGGATACATTGCCAAATAATTTATTATTATTATTATTAGCTCTAATTTTTACACCCATATGGCCGGATTACATTAACAACGCCGACGTTGGCGTGGTCGTCGTTTTATGTCAAAAATATTTAGAGACAGTACTGCATGTATGAAATGCATTACATTACCCATGCCGGCGTCGTCGTCGTCGTCGGCGTGATCGTCGACCCATCTCTAATACTAAATTTAACGCTGGTGCTCCATTGCTGCCAATATGCCAGATCTAAATCTATTATGAAAAAACATGAAAAAATTAAACGATATTTGAATTTCTGAAAATAAATGATTTTATATTAAAAAAATGTGGACTTGAAGGAAAAGAAAATACATTTTTTATTATTATTTAAAATTTTATTGCAAACCGGCAGAGATTACAAGCTAACTCAACTGTAAAATGTAAAGGAAATTAAGATATGATGCGTCGGCGTTGTAATGTAATCCAGCCAATAAGTTGTAACGCACCTGTACATAAAACATTTATATGTATAGAATCATTTGTGAGGTTTTCGATAAGAAATTTTCCGTCGGTTATGATTCATAGTTACTTTTTGAATCAAGATTATGAGTAGGACAAGAGAGATTCACCTGATTCACCTGACCAACCGATCCAAATAATATAGAAGTTGAACTGGCATGTCCGGGAAACATACACTATCCGTCCCTGCCTAGGATTGCACTGGTACGTGAAAAAAACGGAGAACTAGTAGTAGTACGTGTGTAACGGAAAGCCATCCTGCTCTCGCCAGTACATGGTAAACGGGCAACTAGTAGTAGTACGAGAGCAATGGAGGCAACTAGTCAGTTCGTGTGCAACGGAAAGCTATCCCATCGTATCTATCAGCTAGATTTAGTCATTCCAAAACTTACTTTAATATTTTACACTTATATTAGGGACGTAAGCAATTAATCAAGAAATTGAATTCAAATCCGCTGTTGTCATTTGTGTTCCTTCCCATTAAAGATACCCAGCGACAATCCAACGTTTTTTTACCGGCCGAAACTATGGACTGACGCCCAAGCAAACCCACCGACCGCGCAAAATACTGTATTACGATAACTCAGAATGCGTGGACGTAGAGGGTCCATTGAATAAATAACTAATAAGGAAGCGGGGTATCGTGCGAATACAGTGTACGTGTTTAAACAATTCAATGACAGTCTGACCTACGGTCGGGAGGGTGGTGGGGGGAGATATGACAAGAGGGCCTAGTGGCTATTTTGCGTCAGTTCAACATTTCTGACATTTCATAATTTTGAAAAGAAGGTCTCGGATTTTAATTCGCGATATTGTAATAAATAAATAATTTAACAGGATTTTTACTTTATAGTAGTGTGAAATAAGAAATAAGTGTAAAATATTCTTTTGTGAACGATATTTCATCTAGAGACTCCGGAGGCTTAAATAACCGTAATGAAGTGCGCTGCTGTGCTGCAGGAATGAACAGAGTTATTGTCATGGGAAAGCATTCTTCAATTAACTTTAATAGCTTTACTTATTAATTATAGTGAACAAAATAAAAGTGAAATATTTATAAAAATAAACAGCCATGCAAAAAATTTAACATCTTACCAATGCCAGTTTGTTTGTTTACAATTGAATTGTCATTGGTGGCTGAATTATTCCAGTTATACAAAGGCAACACCAAGAAATATTATCTGAAAATAAGGGCGAGCTAAAAATTTGTTTATTTTACATAGAAATTTGGATTATAAAAAATGTTCCCCTTATGTTAGGATTTCATTACTGCCATGACGAAACGAATACAAACACGGCACACTAATACATTTCGCCGAGTGGCTTAGGTTTTCACCCGATATACCGTTTTCTTATTAGTTATTTATTCAATGAGAAGGGCTGAGATTTTTGACGTGCCTGTTTTATAAAATTTTTAGTTCTAATTCAATAATAGAAAAAGGCTGACTACTTTGGTAGGATTGCAACACAGAAATTCCCAATTTCATGTATACGAGAAAAATGGTCTGCCCAGAAGGTTTTATTGAGAGAGTTTTATGGAACTAGTTAAAATAATTTTCAACGTCAAACAAATTGAGCCGCTTTACATACGAAAATTAGGTCTGAGAGTATCATCCAAAATTTGATCTTTTTCTGTTCGCAGAGTGTTAAAAATTAAATTTAAAAAGAGATTTAGCATGAAAAGGTACATACCGCAACAGCAATTTGCAAATCAATCACTCTTGCTACAAAAGTAATTTTTTAACGTTTGACTGAAGAATTCCAAGATAATGGCTCAACCAGTGGTGGGCTGCACAAATTAGTCCGAAGAATGCACCGATCTGACGCGTAGTGTACAGGAAAACGTTCGAAGATGATATTACAAACTTCAGCAAGAAGTTGTACTGCTCAGCTCAGTATGTTAAGGATGTCAGTACAATCAGCTATTCAGATTCGACTTAGGATAAATCTGAAAACGGAAAATAGGTATTTTTTCCAGCCCTTTCTGGTTCATTTTAGCTCTCGAGTTTTTTTTTACAAATTTTTATTTAAGTTTACTAAAATTAACTAAAATAATTGTTGGTTCGGAGTTCGTATATTTTTTTTAATTTTCCTTTATTGGAAAAAATCCTTTTGTGATATACGACTTTTTCCTGAAAAAAAAAAATGCATCGCAAAATTAAAAGTTTCTAATCTGACTAGAGAGTAGTGGGGAACACCTTTCATAGATCATCAGCCTTTTTGCCAATATTTCACTGTACGGCCCAAAGTATTTTGAAGGGTTAAAGGATGTGCATTTCTTGTAGAACGTATGTACAATGGATCAGACTAGATATTTCAGCAGAAAATTGATCATCCACGTAGCGATAAAGGAGCGAAAGGCATCCAGCATTTCGGCTGTGCTAGAGTGAGTTGATATGAAAAGTTGTTACCACATCGTCAATGAATATGAAGGGTCTCTTTTGAACAATATTTAATAAAGCTAAGATTGCTCGACCAGCCTCGGCCTAGATATGGAAATTGTATTCCATTCTAGGTCTGATATAGGACTTGTTGTGGTACACTAGATTTGACGAGCTGAAATATATTTCACACCCAGTCAGAAATTGATACTTCTTTTGCAACAGAGAAAGAACGGGTAAAATTATGATCTTATTTTAACGAGATGAGACAACTTTGGTTATTAGATGCAATAAATCCGATGCGATTCGCTCAGTTCCAAGCAGGGATCGTTATATCGTTAGAAGGTCATTAATTGTTGTTTTAATTATGCAGGAGGAGTAGGCTAAATTAAGGGTATTATCATCTGCAGCACTATGGATGAGATTGCAAGTAAGTGAAAGCAGATCAATAATGAAAATTAAAAAGAGAAATGGAGAGATAACAGAGCTCTGGGGTACATCGGAATTTATAGGGTGAAGTTCAAATATAACGTTCCGTATTTGGCGATCAGATAAAAAGCTTTTAATTCATAATAGAAGAAGAGAGGAGGGGGAGGGATGGAGGAATCCAGTGCTTTAAATTTATCTAAGATGGTAAGATGCTAGACTTTATCAAAAGCCCTTCAAATATCTAGGGCAATGATTTTAGACTCACCAAAATTATGAAGATTAGTTATGGTTCCGTATGAAAAGTCAGCAAGTCAGCAGATGAACATCAAAAACGGAAGTCATATTAGTGATCGTTGATGAGTTTATTTCGTTTCTAGATATTTCATTAATTTGGAGGCGAGAATTTGAGTCAACAACCACTTCACCATTGTTAAGTAAGAAAGGTATAGAGGAACTGGTAAAGATGTTCCTGCTGGTTTTGACGAGAGATCCAGATATCTTTGCTACTTTTGTAGCTTGTCAAAAGTCTTTGTCTAATACTCTGATCAAAATGAAATTTTAAGCTTTGAATAAAAGACTTACAGGTTTTCCGTCCAGTTTTGTGGACTTGACTTCCTTAATACTCGTTTTTCTTGCGAGTATCATATACTTAATTATAATTTATATACAGACCGTTCAAGAAATTTGATGCGAATTTTTTACCGCACATTCATTAGATCAATTTTAAATTATGTAGATATGCTAGTCCAGTATACTGTCCTTTCTATGTGGGTATAAAGACTTTGATTTTGTTCTTTTTAAAAATAGAAGGAATGCAAAATATTCTGTAATGCTTGCAAAATTATCTATTTAAATAACGGGATTAGTTTCGTAGTTTAGTAAAGATAAAACATTTCTGCATATTACTCATAAGCATAACTTATTACGTTCACAACCATTCCTGGCTAAATATTTTATTTTTTTGAATCGGAGAAAAAGTCATAAATAATGCAATTTAAAAAAACAACAAAAAGTTCACTTTCAAAAGAATTTTTAATTTAAGTTTTGTAATTTGTAAATAGTTCAACAAAAATATTTCGAAGATTTTTAAATATAAAATTTCATTTTTACAATAGAAAAATTACCATTTAACACAATTGTAAAGTCTTTATCAGTTCGATAGAGGAAAATATTTAAGAATTACATATAATTGTCGAAACACACTCATAACAATAATTTCATTTTTTTTTGCTCCTTTTCTTTTTACTTTTGGTTATTTCCTTTTTTCGTCTTTTGTTTTTTTTTTCTGTTGTCATAGGCAATAACGTTGTGCAATAAAAATTTCAATTCGAAATGCAAATCACTGAAAATTCAATAAATATTGTTTACACAATAATTAGGTACTTACAGAACACAAAATAATACATGAACACCTACTTATTATATATAAATATATCTTTTTTTGTTATTTTGTTTTATTATTTTTTCATTAGTTTTCTTTAACGCGTTGTTCAAATTGAAGATTCGTTGATAAAATTTACAAAAAATGTGGTTGAAGGATGGGGAAAGTGCGAAAATTGTTATTCAAAATACATACATAAGTATACTTAAGTGAGCGAAAAGGGTGAAAAGGATACGGAAGAAAAAAATATGTAGATATTAAAAATTCTTAGATAAATTTTCTTTGTTCTTCTAAAAATTAGTTTCAGTCAGTTAATTTATTTTAGCTTAATAGATTTAATAATAATTATTGAAATTTTAAGTTTGTTTTGGTTTTATTGTTTGTAGAATTGAATTGAAAAGAAAACCATCATCAAAAGTTAAGTTAAGTCTATTGAGAGGTCGATGAGTGAATTCTATTGAAGATGAAAGAAAAATATTTTTGCTCTTGATTTTTTGTTTTTTTTTTTTGTATAGATTTTCTTTTCGTCACCACACTGTTTTCTTTTTTTTTTTTTTTATATACCTAACTACAAATTTTCTCGGTTTTTTTTTATATTAATTTTATTTCTTCAGCAAAACACATTATTTGAACTTTTAAATTACATTCACGGGTTTTTTTTTGGTTTTTTTTTCTTCTTTTTTATTTTTCATTAGAAGTGTTTCTCACTCTCGGTTTTATTTTGCTAACCTAATTTATTTTTATGCAAGAATATTAGTTTTACCTTAATTGTTTTTTTTTTATTCAAAAATGATTTTTTGTTTACTTTCTAATAAACGTGATTAATAAAATGTTTTTTTTTCTTCACTCGCATCGTTTTTTTTTCTTCGTAATTAAGAAATTTATATTCCTTTTCTTTTTTGTTCTTATGCTATGCAGTGAGCATTTATGTATATATACATACACGCATACATATTTGTCGCATTATTTTTAAGTGTATATTTTTAACAAACAAATATCTATGCTTAATTTGGTTTTAAATTTGGTTTTAAATTCATAAATATGCAATGTATAAGATTCATTGTTTTATTTCATTCATTTTTTTTGTATCTTACATTATTTTTCTTAACTTTAAACAACGATAGGCCGATTTTTAAGTATATTTTGTTATTATTATTTCAAATTCAAATATATTTATAGTAATAATTTTGTATCAACAGTAAACTTTGATTTAGGTATTTAGCACACTTTTCTATTTTCTTGTTTTCAAAAATGTTGTTCTTGTGTTACCGTCTTCAGCAAATTTATTTATTTCTTTCCAAATATACATAGAGTAATTGAAGAGATATAGAGTCTAAATATATATGTATGTATAGGTATGTTATGTAAAGATTTGTTTTCTTTTTCTGAATATTTTAACAAAGTTTTTAAAAATACAACATTGTACCATATATGTATGTATATGTAAAGTATGTACATCAAGTTCCACTTGTTTTTATTTTTATTTTACCTATATAATTTCTTTTGAAAGAAATTATATAGTAAATTTTATTTTTATTTTTTACTAATTTATTCAAGATTAATCGGTCAAAGCCATTTTATGGCAACAAATGTGTACATAATAATATTATATAGTCCTATTATTAAGGCCATGTATAAAATCCTGTTTTTCTTATAAATTTCTTTCTTTTATTAAGCGTGTGATAGTCACCTGTCTTGAGTTTTTGTAAATTTTACTTACCGGACTGATGTGTAGAGCGTATGTCAATTATTTTTCTTTTGTTTTCTTCTCATTTAGAAAAATAAAATGATAGAATTTTTTTCATAAATATTATTTCTGTCATTTCCTATGATTTTTATATATTAAATTTTAGAAAAATATACATTTATCATATTTTTAATGTACTCTTACCATGTTTTCCGTTCGTTGAATTAAAAGCGTACAGCAAAATTGTTCTACCTATAAAAGTTATGGTTAAACATATAATTTTTCACATGCAGATTTAATTAGATTTTCTGAAACCTCTCACTGATATTTGATAAAAAAAAAACAATGAAAAAAAAAAAAACAATTTAAAATAAATATAAAAGTGAATGAAGGTTGAGTAAAAGAAAAATTAACGTTTAGGCCGATTCGATTGGTTTAGAATCAATGGTAATAAAGTCTAACTAAAATCTTAAGCTAAGTGCGCAGAATACGATGAAAGCAAATTTGTCACAAACAGAAAATGATTTGAACTTTTTTCATAATATCGAAAATAATTTCATCAACTTCAAGCACGTTATTCCATTATAATAATTGCTAACTAACATTCAATTGACTTCCAAACTAATTACTAGTATATCAGAGCAATTAGTAGCTAAACTCTCACAAATTATTATAATTGTCTGGAATTGAAAGTATTTTGTGAAATAGTGTAGACCTTTATTTGGCCTTAATAAAATTGAATTGAATTGTATATCGGTATTTTAATAGATCAATATAATGAAGACATTGTAAAGTTACCAACATCTAGAAGGCAAAAATCAAGTTTGGTATAATGTTTTTCTGTATCATTTCTGTAAAAGGCCAATGTTTACATGAATGCAGAAAAACAAAATGAATATTTGGGTAGTTTGGGGAAACCGGTATACATATTACAGTCCAGTCAATAGGGATTAAAAAAGGCCTTTGCCCTATGAAAGGTGGGGTGGAAATAATTGTGATATATACATGGAACTGATTCATATTTGCTTTCTAAATGTTCTTGTAGACCATATGAATATACTCACTCCTTTAAGAGATATTCGGTCTTTACTGTTTATTGTATTCTTCAAGTCAGATTTTGACTGAAGCTATTGTAACTTCAATAGGTATTTATTTAGCCTTTAAAATTAAATTAAATACTTGGTAGGTTATGTTAATACACGGAGGATTCAGAGCCTTCAAAGTCAGAAATTTTGATTTGGAATCTCGAAATTACCAGTGTTCACTTATTTTGTACCATTTTTCTTTTTCAATTATTTAGAAGCCCTGTTGATTACCTTTATACCGATACCTAACACTTATACCTTTGATTAAGAATACCATAACTGTTGGCGAAAAATGGTCCGTCAAAGTGTTAGTTTCCGTACAAAATAAGTGAACACTGGAAATTTCGAGACTTCTGACTTTGAAGGTTCTGAATTCTCGATGTATTAACATAACCCACCGAGTATTTAGCTTTATTTTGAAGGCTAAATAAATACCTATTGAAAATCTAAAAAAAGAATCCAATCGAATAAATACTTCAAAAGTTACAACAGCTTCAGTGAAAGTCTAACTTGAAGAATGCAATAAACAGTAAAGCTAAAATAACTCTTAAAGAATCTCTTAAAATATCTGTAAAAGAAATTTTTACTCAGAAAGCAAAGCAAATTAATCATTTCCACCGGAACACCCTGTATATGTTATTTAGTTTTGAGCCCCGATGAAAAATGCAACTTTTCGGACCTTGAGGGAAGCGGCCGGGGAGTGGGGGTGGGGGTCGGCGCGTTCAATCATCTTGGGTTAAAGGTACAAATACAGTTTTTTTTTCAAAATTATTCATTATTCATCAACGGTTGATCCTTTGACAAATATCCTGTGACGAATATTCTTCAAAAAAATCGTCCAACTTAGGAAGAACTTCGCTTCCAACGTTTCGCAAAATTGACAATAAAAAGCAAATTTAACCTAGCTTCTTTATCCCTAACGACCCCGTCCTTCGTTGGTTACCATACGTTTGGGACCTACCACCAGGTACAAAAATGGTGAGGAATCCAAAAAAATACATCCGGCTGGGGCTAGAAACTTGGTACTAATGGACTCACCTCACAATCAATGTCAGAGAAACCTGCCCCAGATACCTTATTAAATATAATTTCATGCAATTATAAAAGGATGTGACTGCAGGAAAGGTCGGTTGAAGAGTTCTGTTGTATACGGATTCTGCATGGTGAATCATGCGAGAATGCATCAGAGATCATCATCGAGAGCGATGACGAAATGAAGGTAATAATATTGATGGAAGCCCAGATTTTCAGTGCGGAAAATAGGTAAGAGAATAACACTAACCAAGACGATTATGTAAAAATCAACGTCAACCGACCCGAACCATCAAAAAGAAGGAAATAATAGAAACATACTCGGGCACATAAATTACAGAATACGAGCCGTACTTAATAGCAAAAAAAAAATTAGACCTTCTGGGGATATCACAATTAAAAAAAAACATGCGCCGTTTACTCTACTTCGTGGAGGATTTTTTGGGAGAATATTCACGTTTTAGTCACTGTCACTTGTTACACACCAGGCTTACAAAAAAATAAATAAATGTTTTTACAAAAATTGAAGGGAATTTAGTGTTCTTGAAATTTATATCAGACATTTTTATTGTAGAATACACCGTCGTGGAATTATTTTGAAAAAAACAAAAAAAAAAATGTGTACCTTTAATCCAAGATGGCGGACCGCACCGACCTCCTGCAAGGTCGAAAGCTTGGAATTTTCGTCAGGGTCCGGAACTAAAAACAGATATAAAAATCTTTTCTACCTCTTCTTTTGTAGGGCAAAAACTAATATTGACTTGATTATTATAGGTTCCAAGAAGAAAAATCCCGGACTATAATTTTCGCCTAATCTATGATAATAATTTATTAGTGCCAGTTCTTTTATTTAGTTACTAAAAAACAATTACTCTTATCACTTTTACCATTAGAGCGAAAAATGGAGAAGCATTTTTGATGAGAAAAAAAACATAAGTTTGATTTTGCCCAATAGATGGCGGTGTCACTAAAAATGGAGAAGCCTTTTTGATGAAAAAAAAAAACATAAGTTTGATTTTGTCCAATAGATAGCGGTGTCACTAAATTACGATGAGAAATTTTATCTAAATCTGCTATATATAAAATGACGAAAATAGTCTTTTTTTTTCTAAAAATTCTCTTTTTCACTTTTTATTAAAATTTTGAAATTTTATTTTCAAGTGTAAAGTGTTCAAGATTTTTATTTTTATCGGATTTGTAAGTTTCGAAATATTGTCGCAGTTGAGGTGAGGTGAGTATTATCACTGAGCATGCATAGTACATACAGAGGCTACTTATATAATTTAGAAAGAATATTACTCATCAAAATTGCTTGTGGTTCCAGCAGAGATATCTATAAGAGGAATTTACTGTCCTGATGTACATATAAATGTCTCTATTGTCTAAATAATATACGCAATGTAAAAAAATTAACAACCTTTTTCTAACTTTGAATTTCAATATTAATTTTTATTTTTTTACTTCCCTAGTATGACAAAAATTCAATTCTAAGTATTAAGTATCAAAAGTCTACTAAACTACGCCAGGCTCGATTTCAACTCGACTGAACTGAATCTCGATCCATGAATCCCATAGGTCTAGCTAGATATTTACCAAACGATATTTACAAAAATTTTACAATAATTATGTACACTGCAGTCTCGTTGTAATTGGTTCTCTATTTGTTAGTGATTTGATATTTGCAAATTTAGAAAGTCTATTTCCACTGAAGAAAAATTGTGTTGAAAATGTGAATTTGGGAAATCTTCCAAATTTTCATTCTACATGTACAATGTGCCATCGAAGTTCTAGTATGTAGCTCACTTTGGTATATCATCTCTCAAGCACTTCAATCATAATTTTAGCTTGTAACGCATGGAAAAGCTTGTAAAATTTATCTGTTGCGTAATTAAATTTTTTTAAGACATCAAAAGTGAATGCAATTTAAAAATAAGTCAATTAGCATAAGAAAAAAAACCGATTTAAGTACTACAAATTCTAATGGGATTTTGTTTGAAAAGATGATCCTGGTAAGTACACATTTATGTCGTCGATGTACGAAAAGTACTTGAGTTAGTTCTTATAAGGGCGGATAAGATCTACAACTGTTGAAGAGTAAGTGGGGAAAGTGAATATAGTATAAGTGATTTAAACCACTGTTGATTTAATTTTCCAAGATTTCCAGAAAATTGAAAGAGGTTAAACGACTACAGGATATTTTGGAAGATTGAGTATGTTAGCGCATGTGTCAAGTAACCTTGTTGATTTACATCTCAGATAAAGTGAACAATTAGGTTTTTTTTTGTTTTTTTGTAAGGTCATCCAAAGAACTTACACTTGCAGGAAGGTAAATATAGTGAGGGATTAAATATCTCATCTAGCCCTGATATATAGTATTCTATTCAAACTGTTATATGTATATAAATGTGCACCTGAAATATTAATTTTTTATTTCTTAAAGAAAGAATGGCTACTGAGCGAAAAAGTTTAGTTTAAGAAAAAATGCCATCTTCCAAATATCATTGCCGGATTGCATAATTAACAGTTTTTTCAATTACATACAATTACTTTTATTCAAATGTTACCATTGAGAGCTATGTATGTGCAGAACTTCTTTACAACACTTTAGAAAATTAAAAAAATTAATAAATGTTAATCGGGTTTCGGAATATGGACCTTTCCCTAAGATGAAGCTAATTTGATGACACTAAAGTGGTTTACCCTTTTCACTCCAACTCTAATTTTACTTGATTCATCAATTCGGATTTACTGCAGCCAACTAACTTACAAAATTTCCAAACATCCTCTTAGTCGAGTCCACAATTTTACTCGGAGAAAATAAATAATAATAATAAAAAACAAAGCAGAATTAAATAAGGATAACAAATTAAAAAGAAAAAACTAAAATGTGTTAAGAAAAATAAATATTTTATTCACTTGTTTGCAAGTACTAAAAATTTTTTTTCATTTCTTCTTTTGTTTTTTTTTCTCATTAATTCTTACTAAAAAAACTTAACAAAAATTATATATAAAAAAATAATTAAATTAAATTTCATTACAATTTCATTTTCATTATTAACAAAATAAACGAAAAATAAAAAAACATAAATTTTGCTTGTTTTCTTTTTACACAAATTGCAACATTTTTGCAAAACCAGTTTTATTTTGTATCTCCTTTTCCCCCCCTCAAAAGTAAAGGAAGAAGAAAAGAAAAACAAAATCTTAATCGAAGCTTTCACTTATCTAGATTTTTTTTCTGCGTAGTTTGCAATTTGTTTTGTTTGTTTCTTTTTTTTTTACAACTAAAAAAAATTTTAGTTTTATATAATTAATAATAATAATTAGCGCATCTGTGTGTGTGGGTGTGTGTGTTTGTTAAATTAGTTAATATAAGTAATTTAATAGTGTTTTCTTTTTAATTTTAATAATATTAATAACGTTTTTCTTCATTTTATGAATATATTTACAGTTACAATGAGATCACAGTATTAGAGATATATTTTTCATGATTTTTTCTTGTCCTTTATACTATTTGCAAGTTGATTAATTTTTTTTTCTCTTGTTTTTTTTTTTTGTTTTGTTTAGCTTAGCTTAAAATTTTATTAATTTATTTAGTTAAAATATTTCTTCTCTCCTTGTTTTTATTTGTTTCCTATAGTAACGAATGCGTTATTTTGTAAAAATTTTCACTCTTAATGTTTTTTTTTGCAGATTTTTATAAAAATCTATTCCTGTCTCGTTTACATAATATTTATAAGTTTTGCCTAAGCCTAACTTAACTAAATATATATAGAACCGTTGTCGTTTCTATATCTTACATCATTGATCGATTTTTTTTTATGGCATTTGAAATTTTGTCCCATATTACTTATACTATTTGTTTTTTTTTCTCTTATTATTTTTATTATTATCTTCATTTATGGAGGAAAAATGTTGTCCATAATTTTCGAATGCAGATATATGTAATGCGTATCAGAAGCATTTAATATACACGAAAAAAAAAAAACAACAGTGACCAGATAATTTTTTTTTAAGTAAGCGAAAACTAAGCGAATATTAGCGAAATAATTATTTGCATTGGGTTGACAAGAGGTTTGGAGAGTTATTTTAAAACAGATTTTGTTTTTGTAAAATATAGGATCGGTTGCAGGAAGTTAAATGGTGGAAAATGCCTTATGTTTAGTTCTTTTTTATATTAAAAGAGGGCGCTGATTGGTAACGGGGGAGATTAGAAACTCATTTAATATGAGATTTAAGTAGGGTAGGTAAAATGTGGTAATAATTGCTGAAATATTGATAATTAAAACGAAAAAAAATAGCAGCATTATAAAAGCCACAGTTAACGGCGGTACAACTGGGCATGTAATATTTAAAAAAGGAGGAAGGGTTTCAACTAATTTTTTTTTGCTAAAATATCACATTTTATCAATAGATATATTTTGAAGAGATTGGAATTATTTTCAGAAGTGTAGACATCATCAAAATTATTTTATGGTTGAACTTTAATTGGCAGAACTATTTGTTCTCTCCAGTATATGGGAGTTCTAGAATAAGGTATACAAAAGAACACAGCTTGCGACTTGGGCTGTTCAAAACAAAAGTCAACTACTAACTATTTGCAGACCATTATTAGGGTATCGATTTGCAGTTTGAAAGTTGATTTTCATCAGGGACTAAATCCGTACAATTTCGTTAAGTGCAGAATGGAAGTGTGATATTAAAACTTATCAATTACGTCTTTAAAAAAAAAATATTTTCCAAAGCCACCAAAATATGCATACTTTGTTTGTTGTAATAAAAGCTGCTTAAAGTAATCACGAAAAATATGGCTTAAAGTCCAATTTAAAAAATATTATCACTAACCCCCTCATCCTGAGGAATCATCAACCAACAGTATTTTTATATCAGCATTTAAAACGTTCATAAAACTTCAACAGAAAAAATTAAAATATCCACTTAGAGTCGACTGTGTAATGACAATGCAGTAGCAGTAGCAGCAGCAACAACTTTGAATAAAAGTTTTCCATTTAAAATTACATGAGAAGATACTTTACAGTCACAAGATAAAGAAAGACGTAATTTCCCTCCATAACTAGCACTATAAGTACAATAAAAAAAAAAAAAGCACAACATAAACAAAACCAAAAAAAAAAATAACTGACTGACATCACCAGCAACCGCAATGATATTTATATATATAAAAAAAAAACAAAAAAAAAAAACTTCAAGTGATCTCAGCTAACAAAACTTTGTTACTTGAGATCACCTGATCAGAAGTACCAAAAACTTTTCATTATCGCCTGACCCTGTAATTGGATTTTCTTTTATTCTAAACAAACAGAAATCATTTGTCAAAGTTGACTGACTGCTTCACAAAAATCTCATCTGCATTTATCAATGAGATCTTCTCATGTCTGTTGTTGGTTCTGGTGCTGGGTGCTGCGGTTGTTTGTCATATCTATCCTTATTAAAAAAGTAAGTTGAATTCGAACGACACTACAGCAGGACCAGTCACCAGAGTGACACAAGCATTTAAGAAGTAGTTCCCATGTCATAACACACAACAAAACAACAAAAGTCAAGTAATCGCACATTGTGATCAGTCCTTGATCGATTATACTTCATTTGTGCGCAGGGGCCTGTGTACGTACGGATTGTGACGTGCTCGTTTCTCTCAAGTGAGTGTAGTAAGAAGCATTAAGTTAAGAAGCATTATGATCTGGGGATATACTCGTATAGCCGCAAGGGCTGTACCAAAGCAAAACCCAATCTTAAGCCTGATCTCAGATAAACCAAACACACAGTAGCTTTCTAGCCTTCAAAATAATAATGCGATCGTTTGGTTTTGATGATTGAATTTTTTATTTTTTGAGGGAGAAAGTGTTCGTGACGGTGAGATTTGCGGCTATGAACTACTGTGTTTCGACGAGTGAATGGAATAAGAGTAGAATAGAATATTTTGTAGCGGATATTAATTTCATTAATTGAAAGACACGAAATTATTTTTTTTATATTTCCCATGTGTCTATGTTGGAAAATAAAAAGCGATCGGTGCTTGTTTGAAATTTATAAAATTAAAAATTTTGTTGCCCCCCCCCCCCCCCCTAACCTTAATGTATCATGAATTTTGAGCAGAAAAACTGGGGAGGGGGCCTCATAAATTATTATTGGGAGTGAATTAATGATAAATATTTTGCTACTGTAACCTAAGTAAAATCATATTTTATATCTAATCAGTGGCGTATCATTTCGATTGTGTTGGTGAATAGGGGGCAATGACAGATGTGACTGTTTTTTTCATAAACTAACTCCTAAAATGAAAATAATTTAACTATTTTAACCTAAGTTCAACAAATAGAGAAAATTACATCTACAGCATTGGCGTACAATAACTTTTGAAAATGGAGTAGGGGCTAAAAAGGTCAGAAATAGTAATTTTTCAGTAACTGAAAGTATAGTTTAATATTAAGACAGATAAATGCTAATACATACGTAAACTCTTTACTGCAACCATAAAACAATCAAAACCTCCTGATTTTCATTTGTATCTGTTTCGCTTTGCTCTTGCATTGGATGCTCGAGCATTTGTTCATCTTGTTGATGAGCGCTATATGGAACGAAAGTAGAACTAATACCGCTTAGTGCTGTCACTTCGGATGGATTATCACTTGTCGAAGCAACAGAAGGAATACTAGAGCTAGTCAAAAGAATAGGGGACAATATAACATTTGTAGCAGTGGCGGAACTCAAAACAGTACCGTCACTGCTGTCACTGGGAACTATTAAATCGATCGATGATGTAATTTCGGTCTACAAACTAGTTGAACTAGTCGTTACTATGGGAATTTCACCTGAATGAAGCATATGATGGCTGGCATGTGGAAGATGCTGTGAAGTTGAAGCTACAGCTACTGTATGTTGCTGTTGCTGCTGTTGTTGCTGCTGCTGTTGTTGTTGTTGTTGCTGCTGCTGCTGCTGTTGCTGTTGTTGTTGTTGGTTTAGTTTATTTTCCTTCTTAATGCGCTGTTTCAAATGAACTTTGGCATGTCGTTTTTTCTCATCAGATCGTGCAAATTTACGACCGCAAACATCACATGAAAATGGTTTTTCACCTGTATGAGTTCGTATGTGCGTTGTAAGATGGTCGGATCGACTGAAAGACCGCATGCAGATCCGACACTGGAACGGTTTTTGTCCGGTATGGATTCGTATGTGGCGAGTCAGTTCATCCGATCGGGAAAATCGGCGATCACAGTTTTCAACAGGACAAGCATATGGACGTTCATGGACAGGTGTTTTACTTGGTCTATTCGGATACTTTCTTGGTTTGACTGGAACTAATTTGAGAGGCATTGCACTTTGTTGGTAGACTTGAGAAAGGATTTCGTGACCTTTACTTGTTGACGGATTATATTCGGCTAATTGTACAACACTATACTGTGTTTGACCTTGTTGCGGTTGCTGTAGGTGACCGGTTGCTTCACTGTACACTTCTTGTTTCGGTATTAGGCCAGTCGCTGTTGAAGATGTTGAAGATGGACCAGGTACGACTAATGACTGCTGCTGTGGACTACCATATTCTGCTGGAGAATCTAACCATTGATATTTGGGTGTTGTTACAGATAGCTGCTGACGTGTATATTGATGAATGTCTTGGGTGGGTTGTCCGGTTTGCATATCGAGAGTGGGTACACATCCGCTACTGTAGGTCGGAGGTGGTTGTTTTAAAATTATACTAGAGCAATCCATGTTTAAGCCCAACAATTCAACATGCTGCGGTCGATCATCTGTATATGTATGCATAGCGTGCGGTGATGGACTTGAAGTGTTCTGCGTTGTATAATGTGCTTGTGCTGTACTTTGTGGTCCTGGACCTAAGAGGCTAAACATTGGAGGTTGGAAGAGATTTTTATCTGGACTCGGAAGACCCCAGCTGCTACCAAGGCCAGTTGAAGGAGGTGACATCTGTCCAGGTAAAACACTTAGCTGTGGTGAATTAAGTTGAGCTGCCGTGACCGCTAATCCACTCATTGATGGATTACCTGTAGTGGTAAAAATTCCACGATATGATATTTTACCACTATGTTGGTGCTGCTGTTGTTGTTGTTGTTGGTGGTGGTGGTGGGAGTGGTGATGGTGTTGAAGCTGATTGTGGTGAATTTGGTGACTACTATTGTTTGTATGATGGTGTCCGTGATTTTGGTTATGGTGTAAATTGTGGTGATGTGTAGTATTATGTTGTGCTTGCTGCTGATGTTGTTGTTGGTGTTGTTGTTGTTGATGGTGATTATTGCTATTGTGATGATGATTTTGATGATGACTGTGTATATTGTGTAAACTGTGTGAATTTCTGTTGTCTGCGTTTTGACTATTATTGTGGTGTGGATACATTGTACAACTATTATTACTTGATTCTTCCTTCACTATCAGTGCGGGGCTGCTGCGCTCTTCTTTCAATGGACTACAAAGGCTATGGCAAGGGCTTGATACTGTCTGGGGCTCTAGTGATAAGTCTTCTGATTCGATTGAACCTGAAAGTAGAAAAAAAATTGAATGTTAATCTTCTTCACTACAAAACGACATAATACAATAAAAAAAAGAGAAACAATAGCATTTCTTCCGGTTAAATAACACTCTATAATCAAATCAAGATCAGTGTGGAATTCTTTTAGAACAAAAAAAAAATAACATGACGACGGAACGAACTTTCATATCGTAAACAAATGACTGGACAGACCAGGGCCAATATCTTTCTTCCAGTAAAAATATATGTATATGTGACCGACAACGATGTACATAAGTAGCTCTCGTGCGCCGTCTCTTATCAATTTTCCTGCAAATTCGTCATATCAAATTTCCGTCGAGTCTTGAATTGGGAGTCTGTGGCCTGTTAATAAGATTTAAATTTTCCCTTTGCTTCTCTATGCTATGTAAACTTCCCTCCCGATAAATATAAGTTAGTCGAATTTCAGATAGTCCAGCTGGACAGTTTAGAGTTGCAGATCACGATTTGGAGTTTAATTTCAAATTTTTTCACCGGAAAGGTATATTAGTGAACGTGTGAGGTATAAATGACTTCTGATCTGATTGATGATTCAAATATCAATTCGCAAAAAGCGTTTGGTTTTTTTGTATAGTATTAACTACAATAGCACGACAGAAAAAAAAATATTTACCTTGTCTTTAGAGTGCAAGAATTCTTCATCTTTTCAGCTTTAGAACCATTTTTCTTATGACAAACAATTTCCTGGCGCTTTTGTTTCAGAAACCGAAAAGACAGTAAAGCGCCCCTAATCAGTTCTGCTTATGTCCGACATATACACAAATAATAAAAGACTCAAATAGCCTTCGCGGAGCATATAATATCATTGGTTCTTCTTATATAGCATCCAGGGATCAGCCAATATATTATGCCAATTCCTTAAGGACACAAATCACAGCTCCAAGAACAATTCGCATCTCAAGTAGCAATTTTGCTGCCAACTTGGGCGATTAAAATGACTTTTAAGAAAATTGGCTAACGTACAGCACCCATGCAATTCATCAAATTTTATTTTTTGTTCGGTATAGAAAACGACGGACGACTGCACATTCATAGAATGAAGCAAGGAAATTTGTTGCGTTTTAAGCAATTAAACTTTTTATGGGCAACTTTTATGATTAACATTTTAGTTTTATACTGATATGCGTCTGTAACTACATCGCAAAATTATGACACCACTTATGGGAAAAGGAGATAATTTACATTACGTATTTAAACATAAACATAAACATAAACATTTATTTATTTGAGCACCCCTGCCAAAGGCATTGGATTTTAAGCAAATTTCGACAAGGTCTTTAAATATATATGTACGAGGCTATACGGTGAAATAATTATTACTAATGTGTCCAGAGTAGCAATTTAAAGTTAGCTTTTTAGAATCGTAGAGCAAAATATAAAAAAAAAAAAAAAGAGTTAGTCCGGTAATGCACTACTAAAAACTATGTAATCGAAAAGATCAATCGAAAAGATGCCCTCCAAAAATTTCATTACTTTTTCTAATTCCCTGTATTCAATTAGAAATCTGATTACTTTTTTTTGTTTTTTGTTTTTTCAATTAGAACAAATAGTAATTGCAGCACAAGACTCATTAGTAATGGAAATGAATTACAAATTAATTACTCCATTATGCTACTTGGATGGTATTTGGTCTTTCCCCCACCAGTTGCTTCTCATATGAATTGTGCCTGCCTCATAAGTAGTCTATGCTAGCTATTCAGATTGCATAAGTAAAAATATGTATAGATTTGATTTACAACCATAAAATTTGGTGTAACATTTTTGAAGTAAAATTTACAACATTATGTGATCTCAGTAGATTCGCGTATAGAATTAGTACATAAGTTTGTAAATATTCCATGGGAAGCATGTAAAAATACATTAGAATTATGTAATTCAAGATGACAGCGAGTAAAATTACACAACAGAAATGTAATAGTCATAGTAAAATTAATACTAGATAATGAAAAATTGTGCTGGTTCGTAATGTATAATGGAAGAAAAAATGTTTTAACTAATGTAAAACTTTCTCTCGCATATATTAAAATGGAGGGGAAGCATGAATGAAAATAATTTCAAGTAAGATCTTACTACAATTATTTAGTTATAATAGGTCCGTATGTTTACTTTTGTGTAAAAATGTCAATTTTCTTTTAGTAGAGGGGATAATACTAGATGAAAATGAAAAAAAGTTAACAGACAACTTATGAGTAATACCTGGGTAAACCGACGTAAATTTTTCAATTGTCAAAAATCAACAATATAAATTTTTGTTATGTGAATTGCGGTGAATTGTCTGTCTGTATTTTATAATAAAGAAATATGAATAAAATTATATATATATATTTTTGAAGACTCCAGTAGCAAATCGCATTTATTTTATTTTATTTATTTATATATATATATTTTTAATAAAATCGCACTGACAACTGAAAGAATTATTTCTCAAATGACAAAATGAAAGAAATGAATGAACGTAACTCATCCATTTTACCCTGTGTGTAAAACTGTTAACTTTTGTTCAGGAGAGGGAATGCATTCAACTTTCAAACTTTTCTAGTCCGAGAAATTAACATACATATTATGGGTAAAAGAAACTTTCGAGTCTGTGTAAAAATTTTGAAGCAAATATACAGACAAAATATTTCCCCTTCACTATTCTGTATTTTATGTGATATTTTTAAAATGTAAAGTAGTAAATTAATTGTAAATTTACATTTTTTTTTGTAAAATTACAAATATTTTTCCATTTATAATTTGTATTTCTACTCACAAATGCTACAATTGAATTGTAAAAATATTGTGTAATATTACACAGTTTTTTTTTCAGTTGTTTTGCAGATTTGGGGGAACAACAATGTCGTATATTTATGTTACTTATTTTTTGCAAGGGGGGGGGCAAAATATATGTCCAATTAATAAAAGTAAAATATCGACTCACATACCAGAATGGGATGTATTTTCTTCTTCTTCTTTTTATATAACTTTTGTCTTGTTTACGTTTGTTTATTTTTTTTCGCTATTTTCAGAATTGTCTTTTAATCTAGAAAACATGTTTGATGACCTCCATTCGTCATTTAATTTTATTCTCCCAAGAATTCTGTTTAGTATTTATTACTGCTGAATAAAGTTTAATAAAAATTAAATTAAAATTAAAAAAAAAAAAAAATTCTACTTGAACCACCTTAAAAAAAAAAATTAAGTAATACTCCTGTTTTCGAAATAAGTATTTAAAATATTAAATAAAAAGCTCGACAAAAATACATCCACACCGAACATTAAAACCAGCAATTAAGCATAGAGATTGAAGCATACAAATTTTCCATGTTGTTTTTTGTAGTATTTTTGTTTTTGTAGTTTAATTTTCGTTTTTTTTTCCTCTCTTGATATCCTTTTCGAGTTTTTATTATCTTCGCTTGTCATGATTTAGTGCTACCGAAGAATGTCACTTGGAATTATGTCACTGTAATAGCGAACGCAAGTTCTCTAGCTGCTCTTCTGGTGACAGATTGTACAGGCAGAGCCAGCACACGTATCATATACTACCTCCTTCTAGATAATTTCTATGTGGGACAAGAATGATCTATTTTCGTACTATGCGACGACGACTACGACTACGACTACGACGACGACGACGACTGAACGCGAGATGCGTTTTATCTTGTTCCTTTCTTTGTTTATCATGTCCACAGATTTGGATACACTTCTTTCCTTTCAATTTTGAATTAATTTTTTTTTTGAAATTATTATGCTCGTATACAATGTGAGGGATTCCAGCATGAAAGTTTTTCTTTTCTTTCCATTTTTGTGATCTTTTTTAACACACACAGTCAGTGACTAAGAGATCTGCCAAGAGATTTTGATTAACACATCTTGGGACATAATTATTAAAGTGAAGGAAATTATATTAGCGAGACTTTAAAGTCCCAATTAACTCCATCTCACATTTTCACGTAGATTGGTCGGTTTTTGTTTTTTTTTTAACAGAATATTTGCAACATAACAAATAATAAACAATTCCATGGGATTGTCATTTACACGGTGATTATTATGGTTTTTTTTTTTTGTTAAAAATTATTATTCAAACTGTCAAGAGAAATCTTGGTATATGTACTCGAGTACAATCATCAACAAAATCCTATTCGAAATTTTCTCTGGGACGACTGTGTAGATCTATTTTCAGTTAGCTGCCGAGGTGACTGATTGTGGGGATATAGAAGATACACGAAGATGTTCAACACGGAATTAATAAAATTGTTTAGTGTGTCCAACGAAAGATATTTGAATCGTTTCAGATAAAATGAGAGTTTTATAGTTAATCAGTTGCGGATTTAATAATTTTCGGGCGTACAAATTAATTTTGCTAAGAGATTCTGTGGTTGAGTCTGTTGTAGCGCTTATATGGAATATTAAGTGTTAATTTGTACTGGCTAAGACTATTAAGATTTCGATGATAGATATGAAAGTATTAAAATTGAACGTGAAGGGACAGCGAAATGATCATTTTCGGACTCAGTTGATATAGATTTTATAGCAACACAAATAATGGATGCTAAAACTGTTGCTATACGTATTGAAAGATGGAAATATAAAATAATAGAGACAAGTTTGACAACACGAACATTTATGATTATGAGTACTATTGAATTTTGCTATATCCTAAAGGAATGCCTATAAATATAGTCACTCTTCTGTCTCGGAAAGTTAGACTATTTTTGCTAGAGTGGTAGGTAGCAGACTGTAAAAAAAGTTGCTACCATTTTCATAGGTTTTAATTATTTACAGAGCTCTTTAGTATACATTAAAGAAGGACTATACGCTTTTCTGGTATATATGAAAAATATGGATTTTCTTTATGCCGACCCCATCATATCGAATGAGTTGCCGCCGATTTCGCTTATTTATGAACTTGAGACCTTCTCATGTAGTGTCATTAAAGCAAAGCTCGCAGCTATTTACCAGACGGCTATATTGGTATCTATGTGCAAAGAGTTCGAACGGCATATCTGCATATACACTGACAATCAGGTAGCCCCAACAAGGCGCTGGATGCTGTGCTGGTAAAATAAAAATTTGTACAGTTGTAAGACCATCCTTGGGGAATTGACAACATGGAACATGGTGACCCTATGCTTGGTACCTGGCCTTAGGAATATCCCAGGACAAAAATGGCTCTGAAATGAATAGCTCCGCAGCGATAGCTTATGTGAGGATCCCGATCAGAGCTTTAAAAGAAGCGATCATCAGGAGTGCCTATCAAAAAGCAAGCTTCAGGTGGTTCAATAAGGGAAATTGTCGTATTACGAGGGAAATGTGACCTGCATATGACAGTAAGAGGACAAAAAAACTCCTTAATGGCAGTAGAACAAATATCAGGAATCTAGTACGGGTCATTACGGATCACTGGGCCATAGCAGATCATGCTAGAAGACCGAGAATAGTGGCAAACGATTTCTGCAGGAGCTGTAATGATTCGGAGGAAATTGAATTCGTCCTAAAACGTGCTTTGCTCTGATGTGAATAAAAGAAGTAGGCTATTAGGTAGCTACTTCCTTTCAAGTCTGGGGGTGCTGCAAAGCAAAGAGTTCAGATATATCCTGAGATTCTTAAGGGAAGCGGGATGGATCTAGGGCGATTTTAAAGATTATCCCATAAAGTTAAAGGGTACAATGGACCCACTGGAGATCTAATTGAAGCAGATTAGGCACTTCTAGCGACACTTCTCTTACCTAACCTAACCTAACTTGAGCTTAGTTTTTTAAATATAAAACTTACTCTATAAAAACTTTCAACTAGCCAGATTAACGTGCTCTCAACAGTTGCAGCTATTAAATAAAAATAGCGAGGGGGCGAGGGTAAAATAATTAATTTATTTTTACCTTTTAACGGATTTTATTATGAAACATCATGTAATTGATTCTTCATGACTACCTTAATACCTTAGGTCTGTAAAATTTAAAACCACCGCAATATATTCCTCATTCCTGCAGCGAATTAAATTTGAAATTTCATAATTTTCATTTTTTTTTGTTTTCCGTTATTTTATTTTTATCTAAAAATATCTTCACTATCTTTTTTGTGGAATGAAATTGAAAAGCTTAAGTCTCCCGCATTGATTTGATTATCCACAGTCCTTCGAAAATCTAATTTTTCACAAATTTACAATTTTTCAAAAATTGGTTAAACAAAAAAAAATAAATTTCCGGATTTTTGGAAAATTTTAAGCAACAAAATTACAAATAATTCCTAAAAGGTTACATTTATGAAAGGTTGTCGATTCTAAAAAAAAAAGGGGATATTTTGGGATACATCAATGTCGTTCCGCAAAAATGCTATTCACTATAAAAATAATGATTAATTTTGAAAAAGAATGTTTTGATTTTTATGGTAAAGATGAAATTCTGATTTTTAGACATTTTGTTGGTGAAACTTAGCGAGGCAACAAAAATTATATCGTTGCAGTTTTTCTTGCTGTTTAAAAGATATTGTCGAATGCTCTTCCATAAATTGCTTAGAAACATTATAGAAAACTTCATGCTTATTCTTTCTTCAATATATATTATATATATACATATATTTTTTTTTTGAAACAGGACGATTTTCATAGTGAATTTTTGAATGGAGCTTCTCAATATTTTTTTTATACCATATTGGTTGAATGGGATGGATCAAAAAGAGGTTGGGGCCTCGAAAGGTCCATGTAACGTTCGTTGGTCAGAACAAAATCCATTGTTTATGCTCCAAATTTAAGAGTAATTTTGCTAATATAGGTCCCGAGGCTCTTACAAAGCTAAATGTTGGCCTCAAGCCCTCTTTGTCTGCTTTCTGCAGCTCGTCTAGGGAATATGTAATGCTTTCCTGAGAGGGCCGGACAGTGACAAAGAAAGTGAGTCACTGTTTCGGATTCCTCTCCACAATCCCTGCATATAGGATCATCAACAAGTCTCATCCTGTATACCATATTAAAGCTCATTTTTAAAATGCGGGTTTGTTCCGTCTCCACATTTGTTTTTTTTTCATGAGTAAGTATTTCCAACATTTACATAAACAGAATAAGAGAAATTCGTATAGGCGAAAAGTTCAACACCAACCATAATCACAAATTGCGATTATTTGTATTACATAAAAATGGAGGAAGTTGCTAAGGTTTCTAACTTTAGTAAGTCACACCATCGCTGCACTAGAACTGCATCTATACATATAACGGCATTGTTCTTATTACATTACTTATTACGTAGATATGAAATTTTCACACAGCACTTGGAAGCCTGGAAGTCAAATAATATATCCGACACTACATATTTCTTAAAAATTTGCTTAAGGCACATTCTCTCGAAACGGTGAAAAAGCCTGGCTTTTTAAGCAAGGCTGTAGCTTACTCCAAGAGTCCATTTGGCTTTCAGTAAGTAGTTAGTTTTCGTTTTTGGAAGAATTTTAAATTTAATGAATTTCCAAGAGCCTATAAATATTTGAAAACAACCTGTTTCTCAGATTTACTACCTAAATATAAATGCGTTTGAAGATGAAGGAGGTACATAGATCAGTAGAGTAGAATACTTTTCAAAATCGTTGGAAATGACTTTATAAGATTTTTCGCTTTTTCTACAATTGTACAACTGCTTCCGTGAAAAAATCCATATTTTCAGAGGCAATTTCGATGTACAGTTTACTTAAATTGAGATATTTTATCAAATATAAAAAAAATCTGTTTTTTTTCTACATTACAAGTGTATTAAAATAAATTTTTAAAAATTTTGTCCTTTATATTAATTGTAATTCTAGTTATACTAGACAACAGTAGATGGCGCACAAACACATAAAGGTTTATTTTACTTAGAAATTTGATTTCACCGAAACCGGAATCAAACGTAAGAAAAATATTTGAATTATACTAATGCAAAAAAAAATCATAATCTTCAATGATTAAGTTTAGTATCACCCGATAGGTGACACTACTGCCACACTCTGAATTTTTAATTTTACAGGAGGCATTTTAAATTTAATAATTAAAAAAAAATACATATATATATACAGGGTGTCCCGTAAGTCGACGTAAAGCCGGAATCGGGTGATAGACGAAATCATAATAGCTACCAGAAAAATATAAAAAAAAATCTAAGTCGTGTATTTTTTAAATTATAGACATTTCTTTTGTTTTCGAGAAAATGCACACCCTGTTGGTTTTTTAGCTCCTGTTGCTACAAATCTTTATTTTTTTCAATTTAATTTTTCTTATTTAATCCCAAATAGTGCTTATGTAACCAGTTGCTTTAAATTCTAAGACAACTACTCCAACTTGGAAGAAAATGTCACATTTTTCCGAACCAAGAATAGAAAATTAATACTTCACCCAACTTTAACTGACTGTACTGAAAAAAAAAAAATGTACTACGCCACGAATTACGGGACACCCTGTATATACACATACATAATAAAACACAAAAACATTTAAACATCTTACCTGTAATGGGTGGCGGTTCAACGACAGTCGTTGGACCAAAAAACGATGGAATATCACTGGAAGTTGTAACTGGTGTATTTAAATCACCAGTTTGTGCGTCTGAGGTATCTCTATGGGATGATGTATCGTCAGTGCTGACAGGACCGCTAGTACTGCTCGTATTTAATAAACTTAAATGTGAAGCTGAGCTACGTCCTGATCCACTGCCAGCAATAGTAGTTGTTCCGGCGGTTGTTGTATGTACTGAGCTCGATCCACTGCTACAGTGATGTTGTAGCGATGAACTATGATGTAAGCTTGTACTACTACTATTGTTACTAGCCGTATTATTATTATTGTTATTATTCTGTGTAGAATTGCTATTATTATTATTTGATATCAGACTATGATGCAGCAGTGTTGCTGCAGCTGTCTGTGATGTTAGCCCAGATGGCGTTAGCTGTGCTATAGCTGTTGATGGGCTCGTTTGGGCAGCTGTTTTAAACAGGCATGTGTCAAAACTTAAGACATTAAAATGCGCTGCCGCTGCTGATTCAGTTAAAAGGAATGCGTGATGCGATGGCGCCACTAGGGTTTCCAACCCTTCCATGATCATGGCCGCTGATGGGGTTCCAGGGGCTACGCCACCTGTAAGATAAATAAATGAAATTAGAAACAAAAAATGATTATATCAAAATTGTACTTAATATTAGAAATTTTTTAATATAAACAATTTATTTTATTATAACACTAACAACATGCGTGATATAATGTATGTATGTGTGTAGTTATAAATAGAAAATAGAGAGCAAATGTGAACTTCATTCATTTGGCATTAATTCCCGTTAATTGAATTTCAAACAATTGACACTTGGCCTATGTGTTTCTTCTCGTACCATCGTACTATCCTCATATCTATAAGTGCACACAGTACTTACACTTACATGTCTCTACATAACCTATACACCCGCGCATGCTCCAAGCCATCTTCTTTCGATTCGAGAGATTGTCTTACCGCGAAAAACGAATGCGTTACAAATATACAGAGCGCAAGGCAGAAACATAAGTAAAATTCATCTTCTGTCTGTCAAGTCATCGTCATCATCCACGGATGCATGCGTGACGAGCTGTGTAAATACAAAATTTACGCACATTATTATTGTATTCGTTTTGTTGTTGCCCTTTTTTTTTATCTTTTTAGTTAAATGTTGTTTTTTTGTTTTACAATTCTCTATAAGCCTCCTTCGATTCATTTTGCTTTGTTTAACATTCGTTAATTGTTCTTAATGTGGGTCAGTAGAATGAGAGTTAACTTCTTGTAAATTGCTGTACTCTGTACATATATGTACACGTCCAACATAGGCCGCAGTGTAGTTTGGGGTCTTTTCTTGATTCGATTTGTCTCTTTTAATTATGTTGAACCACAATCAAGCTTAAATAGTTAATCGATTTAATTTATCGAATTTTGAGTGATATTAATAGGATAATTTGATGATGACCTTTTTGCTGGTAGCTATTTAATGTATACAATGTGGAGAGAAACATGTCTGTTGTGCTGTGTTTATGGATTTTTATGTGCGTGGCAAAAAATAAAATTTCACAGACTGTTTGACAGCAAGGGGAAAAATTAAATTGTTTCTGTAGGTTATTTTGATCAATCTGCAAGCTTGGTCGGTTCTAACTGGTTGCAAATTCCTGCATTTATTATATATTTTTAGTACGTTGGGTAATCACTTTTCACGACAGCCAGTGTAAGAAAGCTAATTTTTTTTCCATCAGCATTCAACACATTTAAGAATTTTATATTGATACTACTAACAAGGCGAGTAAAATGTGGTCGCCGTTACGGCACAGTGTGGATAGGACACTCATTATATGTTAAACATTTTTTAATGAATATTTCTTGAGACTAATCTGAAACCTTCCAGAAAGTCATGAAAATGAGAAAATTCAATGGCGGCTTTCTTCCCTGGGCAATGGTCTATCGAACTGTGTTTTTACATTTTATACTTGTTCGGAAAGTAATTTCGTTTTTTTCCCAACAGAGGACGTAATTGTATTTATTCACAGCCAACTTCACACTTAAGCCACATTGACATTATATATTTTGACAGCTGATATAGCAAGGTTTGTTTGATTCTGTGCAATTATTTTTGTTTGGTGCCCTATCAAATATGGAAAGTCGATAGCAGTATTTTCTATTGACAGTATTGACAGAATGCCAGTGCCAAAATTGGTTTGTAAAATTTCGTTCTGGAAATTTTGATGTTGAAGATACACAATTCTCTGGAAGGCTAGTTGAAACTGATGTAGACAAAATAAAGCCATTGGTTTATGCAAACGACGGAATAACAACTCGTTGATAAATTGAAGTAATCGAACTCAACCATTCATGATCACGTGAAAAGCCGTTGGTTTAATTTCAAATGATTCACATGTTCTTACAGAAAGAAATTTGTTCCGTCGCATTGCGCATGCGAGACTTCATACAAGTTTGGTAACTTTCCAAAAGCTCGGATGGGATATATTACCATACACACCATATTCTCTAGATCTGGTAAATTGGGATTATTAATTATTCCGGTCTCGTCTCTACAACATATTTTAGACGGCAAAACCTTAACTTCAAATGAAGACGTCAAAAATGACTTTGATCGGTTTTTTTTTTGTCAACAAAGATCAGAAATTATATGATGAGCGTAGAGTAATGCTACTGCCTGAAAGATGGCAAAAGGTATTAAACCAGAAAATCATCTTTCATTACGTTCCGAACATCCCAATAGTATTAGATTTTTTCTACCAAAAAATTGTACTAGATTTCTTTTGACATTTGGGCTATCATAACTTCGTGAAGACCCAAATAATTAGGTCTGTTCGCGTACTTCTCGTGCAAAAACTTTCTGGGTAAAAACTTACTCGTGTGGTGGGGGAAGAATGTAAAATGCATGAAAAAGTAAACGAACGCTTTTCATGCAACTTCGTGAAAAACAAGAAGAAGAAGTGTGGAATAAAATTTACGAATGAGTATTGTTTTATCTTTTTTTAACTTGTTGCAGTCTTGAAAAGTCCCATGAGAGTATTGAATACTTAAACTATCTTCATTTGACATTTTGATTGCGCTTTAAAAACTTTTCAGAAAATTCCAAAAATGAACTTTTCCTATGACAGCTGTCAATTTTCCTTGCAAGAATTGTGCACTAACTAAAAACTTCGGGTAAATTCATGCGAGAGGGGAAGCTGTGACGTATGCAAAACTCGTGTAATTTTGTGTGCAAATTCACTGCAATGCATTGTCCCAAAACTGAGTACGTGAACAGACCTATTATCCATTCAAATTTAAGAAGACATTCTCGGGTACAAATATCCCGCAAGTGTTACCACTTTACAAAGATTTGTTACGAATTTTCTCCTTGGAAAGTTTGATAAAATTATAGAATTAGAGAATGATGATATAGCTAATCAGAGCTAGCGAAATTTCTAGTCGCTTCCTTTTTTTTTTTTACAACAAAATCAATTAATATTAATAATGTTATGGGTGTGTAGTGTAGTTCCTGTTGAAAATGTACTCACTCAGCCCCGGGCCCATACGTATAAGTATTTTTTATATTAGAAAAAAAAAAATGTTGTGGGTATGTGGTTATTTAAAAGTAAAAATAATACCAATAATATACATATGGACAGGCCACAGGGTGACACAGGAATGATACATTTTTACGGTAATTACGTACGATACGAAAGGTGTTTCCTTTGCAGAAATCAGATCGATATTATTGCTTGCTGTGTACAACAACAATTCATTGCCTGATTAGTGTTAATTATGTTTTATCTGTGCATTTTTAGAGAAAACAGATTTTCTTTTATTTTTGACAATACTACACTAAAAGAGGTAGGTACTTTCAGAGAAACTGGACATTAATATTAATAAATAAATTCATCTAAAAAAAAAACAAAATGCCAATACAAACGAAAAGAAAGAAAGATAGCACTGTTCAATGTAGGCAGACAAATTTTAATATTAGGTCTCGCAATGAATATCAAGAATCAAAATGGTCTGAAAAAAGCATTAACTCAATGAGCTATCCTCAGAAAAATAAGGATGTACAGAAACTTTACAAAAGGTTGAATAAGGAATGTAAAATCCAGTGTGTAGTCTACTTGTAGTACCTACAGCTCTGGTGAAAGTGTTAAAAAAAAATAGTAAAAATCGATGGCTTCTAGTAACTGCAGGAGAAATTTTACCAGGAGGTTTTTTCAACAACCTGGAGAACTCAACGCAATCAAGTAGATAGTTGCCAGACTCAATCAAGTCAGTCAATTATAATGGAGTCGGAATATATAATTACTATCTAATTAGATGTTGAAAACAAATCAATGAAAGAATTTGAAATACTTGTACTAATCCGCAGTAAAAAAAATTATAGCATTAGTTCTGCGCAGATCACATCAATATCCAGTAAACAAACATCATAACAGTAATCATTTCCTTATAATATTCAATATAAAAAAATTACAGAATTTTAGTATTAGAAGTGTATTAATAATATACTCTCCACAATGGAATAATGCTCATCAGCTTCTACACTGCCCCTATCTCTAGCCTGACGCCATCACCGATAAAGTTTTTTTCGGTGCAATAGATAAAAACTCGAGTGACTTAGGAGGAGAGTAAATATTGTATACACAAAACATTAAATGATTAATAAGAATGAAAATAGTTTTTCTTCTTTTTTTAGACAGGGGGACAGCAGAACCCATCCCAAGCATGGAGGCTAAGCCCATTCAACAAAACTTTTCTGTAATTTTAATGAAGCGCATCAGGTCTTGGAGAGTAAGGTTTTTCAGCTCATCCACAGATAGAAGGGTAGACCCTAGGGTATATAGTCTGCCCCGAGCGAAGGCGAGACACGTACACAAAAAGTGTTCGGTTGTCTAAGGCTCTCCTTCCTGGCAGGACAGACACTCAGAGCTGCCAACAACTCCCATCCTTGTTAGATGAGCGTGAAGTGAGCTGTGGTTGGTAATGATGCTAATCACAGTTCTACATTGTTTCATTTCGAGGCCCATAAGAAAATCGGATATATTCTTATTGGATCCATCAAGAAACAGTTTTGTACACCTGCAAGTACTTAGGTTCACCCATCTCTGCTGATGCTTCCGCTTTACTGAGAGACCAGATATTCGGGGTGGCGACGCCTACGGCGGGTACAGGTCCGAGAAACGAAGAATCAGAGCACACCCTAGCTAAAAGGTCAGCCCTTTCATTCCCCATGATCCCCATGTGAGCAGGAACCAACAGAAGGGACACCTTGTTGTGAATACACAGCTTATCCACAGCCGACCATGCAGTAACAACTTACTTTTTTTTTTAATTTTTTTTTCTGAAAGACAATTATTGTGCAAATTTATAAATTTTAACACCTTTAAAACTGCCAAAATACTGACATAATATTTACCTGTGTATCTAACAAAATTACACAAATTGCGCGCGCATCTAATTTCCTTTTCAAACATTAAATAAGCCCGTACAACAACAACAACAATAATGTAAGCGATTGAAGGCATGAAAACAACTTCATCTCAAGTTCTTTGCGATGTTTTTACTCTATTTGTATAAGGGGGAAAAAACGTGATTAGAAAATCAAATACACACATTTATGTATGTACAAAGGTGAGCAATTAGTAGAAGGAAAAATACGAAGAAATTAGAGGGTATTCAGCAGTGTACTTCCAATCGTCAACTTAAAGAAATGTAAACAGAAGCAGAAAAATTTCATTTTTTTCCCTACTGCCAGGTGCTTCATTTTATGGGAGGCTTGAAGCGGGAGTTTGATATCGGACGCTCAAGTGTAGTAATACACTTGAGATGTCTTTCAACACTTTACACTTTTTTTTTTTTTGTTTTCTTTAGAATCCGTTCCGTTGCGAACGATTCGCATTTTTGTCGAATTTTGAAATTTACAGGTGATTCTTAGATTTTTGATTTGTTTTCTGTTAATGTTTTTAGTCAACTATTTTTATGTACCTACATATTTTCTAAAATATTTTTGCTTATAATTTGCACTTATGGGATAGCTGCGCAACTGGTTAACAAGCAGTTAGAAGTGTAACTATAAATTGCATGCCAGTTGGGAAATTTTGTAATTGGTTTCTGTATATATTAGTATATTAATATTATTTTTACTCTATTCTCAACAGAGGGGGCCACCAGTAGCAGACAATTAAAAAGAACAAAATGGAGCAGCAATTGGAACAGATTGCTTATTTTTTTACTTCTCTATCTACATACTAAGCTGGTTCTTCCAATCTTGAACATGTAATGGAGCAGATCATTGGAAAAAATTTCGTCCCATTTCATTTTTCTGACGGGGATGTTTTTATTTTCTAATCTAAACCACATGTCAGAAGTTGGAATACAATTTTTTTTTACGAATATTTCTTCAGTAATCTAAAGTTTGGAAAATTCTAGCCATTTAGTTTAAAGAATCTCGCCTATTATTCCTACTAGCGATTTTTAGAAATGAGTTTACTTTGAATTACTGATAAAAGTCTTGAAAAACTAATCAGAAAACGACTATTGTAGTACATTAACAGTAATAATTATATATTCGAATTTCAATCTGGTTTTTGCCTAGATTTAAGTTGTACATAGACGATTTATATATGTATATAAAAAAAAAAACATAATTTTTTCCCCGCTTCTTAAATTATGATAATATTGGTCCACCTCAAGGTTCAATTCTGGGTGATTTAGTAGTTTTATTTATAATCTTCCTGATATTAATGACATTTGATTTATACATAATAGACAGCTAAATTTGTGGGGTGGGTTAATAGAAGATTTTATCCATATGGAGTCAAAATTGACCTGAGTGGACTTATCAAAATCATACGTCCTTGAAAAATTGAAAGTTTTGATGATTTTTCTTAATACGAATATTGGATGCTGTGATTACATTTACATTGGTACCTACACCTTGCAAAAAAATTGTTTGAGATATGTTTATCAAGCTCTGCGACCTTGACCATTTCAGAAAATTCTAGTAAATTCTTCACAATACTTGCTTGAAAGGGGGAGGGGGCTACTCAGAATTACGTTTTTGTATCGATTTACATGATCATAATGTCGTAACCCATAAATGAAGCGAATAACTTAGTTAAACGCCATATTCAATTTACGGGAACAATAAATTATGGTCTAACGCCGGGAAAACAAAGCTTCAATAAGTGAAAAGCGGTATAATCAAGGTTTTTACTATCCTTAGTTTAGAAACAGTGGAAAGGAGATATTCCGAAAGCCATTACACCATGATTTCTAATACATTTAAAATTTGATTTATCTGATGAATTCATACTAAACAGGAAAGTTAGTACACTCCAATTCCTCCTGATGAATGATTCACGGGTATTTAATAATAGACAATTCAAGTATACGTATCGAAAAAAAACCATCCTCCCACATACCAGTGGAGCAAATCACGAAAATCTACACATCATCGGCGTATACAGATGCACTTTTACATCACGTACAATATTAGGTAGGCGATTCATGTATATGGGCTAAACAATAAAGTATCCAAAATGGAGCCATGCGGTACACCGTACCTAAGCTGTATTGGCTTAGAGATTCGGTTTCCAAGCTTAACCTTCTGTGAATGTCCCATCAGGAAGCAATTTGTGGTGTTGAGAGCATACAGGATGAGAAGTCAAATTCTTTAGTTAATTTTAGATTTTTATGATTTACACTCTTAAATGCTTTGGAACCAGTAGCACAAGAATACTCTCATATCATCTTTAACAAGTTACATACTTATACATATCTGAGCTCACTTCTAATAAAGCAGTTTGCAAAGGTCAAAGTAATGAGAATGTTCTTCAACATAATTAAGCACTTGAGAAGGCATAAGTTTTTGAATTGCTTTGGCAAGAAAAAACAGCAAAGTGATAGGACGGTAAGCAGATAAACTGCTCGGAAAGTTTTTTTTTTTTAAGTACCTATAGCAGCAGCTTTTCTCCATTTAATAGGGATAGTAAAAGATATTAGAATTGTATTGAAGAATGTCAGTGATTACAGGAAGCGCCATAGGTATGAGTAGCTTTAAGAAACGAGGAGGAATGTCTACTGGACCGATGACACTGGACTTAATTGAATTAATGTCTATTAGATATTTTCTCTTTAATGCTAAAAAATTAAATTCGATCAAGTTTTTGTTTCGTTAGGTGTAAAAATTAATTGAGTATCTCGAAGGAAGTTGTGCAACACCAGGTTGTTCCATTCAAGTGGAACCCTGGTAATACTGCTTGATAGATTTAATGGCTAACTATTCGTCTATATCGCAGACGTAGAATGTTTCGACCACATGCATAGTCTATAGACCATGCCCACCGAGTTCGATTTACTTATTTTTGATTGTAAGGTACAGCGGAAAGATTTTTTCATCCTTTCAATATTTGCAAGGATATTGTCAAGGGAAATATGTGCACTATACGTACTACTGGAACAGCTCTTCTGTATCTACACCACTGATGATCAATTTTTGCATGATGTATGTACATATATCTCTGGTAATCCAAGAACAGCATAGGTTGCAAGATACATACAACAGTTTTCAAGGGAATATATTTATTGTAGAGATGTGTATAGCTTAACGGCTATTCAATGTGAGATATCAGAGGACTCAGCAAGGTGTGCTAGAATCATTTGGCTATTTTTAAAAGTACGAAATGAAAATGTAGTAAAATTTAGCATTGGAGAAAATTCTCAATTTCTGTGTTACAAATAAAAAATCGTGCTTAAAATTACTTGGTGGGCATCAAAATATTACTCAACGGAAAAAATGTGTTAAAATATTTGAATAAGTAGGTCCAATAGTTTCAGGTCTAGGGTCTCTAAAACGCAAAATAAATTAACACTAGGTGGACCACGAATGAGGGCATTTTCAAGGAAACCCAATAACTCTTAGAGGAGAATTAATCAAATGTGTTTATCTCAGGTCCTGACAATTGATGTAAAGCGGTATCTAGGATCTATTCTCCAATTATTTTATGAGGGTAGTATACCCATCAATCCGAAAGACTTGAAGATTAATTTTAAGTTCATAGATAGACCGAGTGATGTCATGACTACGTTTTCAGGAATAATTTGTGTCATCGTGCGTGAAGTGGAAGTAAAAGCTCTAAAAAAAATTGACATTCAAGTCGTCCTCTGTTTAGATTCCAATTATATTCGAAATACATCTCTAGTAAGGACTAATTTATAACCAAGCAAGGCAAGTAGAACAGAACACATTCCTAGGATGTAATTCAAGTTAGGTATTCAGTGAATTCCGGTAGATACAGTTAAAGCTGCTGCACTGGCCAGAAAGAGTTCCGCTATGAATATTATGTCGGAGGAATCCATTGCTCGGTTCCTCAAATTATAGTGAAGAGAATTCTAGATGTATACGCCTAGAAGCTAGCAAATCGTAGACGGGGAGAATTGACCACATGCGCGATATCAAAACAGCTGTGGCTCGAGAGATATGTCCTGGGAAGACTGAATCGCTGCTGATGAGAAACTGGTGCGCATGTGTTCAGTAGCTGCTGTACGAATGTTCTAATCTTGCTAAACGTTAGGAGGAACACGTTTGGTAGCTACTTTTTCTGCTAATTGGGGGACTTAACAGACAAAGAGTTGGGAGATCTTGTAAAGTTCATTAACTCTTGTGGCTGGTTTCAGCGCACCCCCCAAATCTGGGGAATCATTTACAGGTAGGAGGGTCCCAATAAGATGGCACCACAATTAACCATATATGATCTAAGAGTCGCTGATCGTCCATGCTTTTATAATAAGCGCCAAATCTAAACTAACCTGGTAGGTACCAATAGAGGAAAACTGACATAATTTAGGGCACACTAAAATCTCTGCAATGGTAAGTCATATAATATCTCCAAATTATTATCTAATAAATCATTCCATTATGACGTCATAGCAAACATTTCTATTTATTCTATTCTATTCTTATCGCAACAACAATAAATACATTTGCACCGAGCCCATGCGTATTTGTTTTGTTCTTTAAGGATATCGAAGAAAAAGCTACATAAAAAATATTTTTGATTCTATGTATGAAAAATTGAGCATGCGCGAACTTTTAATTAGATAACGCACAAGGTAAGAGCAGATATTGGATTTTCTGTTATTTTTAATTGTTAAGGAAAATTAATACTTTTTCTTTTGTTTTTAATTTTATCAATATATAAAAACAAAGAACATAATTAAGTTTAAACGAATTATGGAAATTTGAACAATTAAAAAATTAATAAAAAAATGCGCACACTTTGCTTTCTATACCACAGTAGTTTTGTAGCATGACATTTTTGTCCCAATTAGGAAAATTTATGGAATAATAATGGATCAACATCAGTATAACGATATTTTAGAAAATACCTAAGAATTTTTACGATTAGTGAAAAATTGTCTTATGAAGAAGGAAATTTTCACTTTTGACTTGCTTAGACAATTCGAAGATCAAATTTACAGCCCTTGAAAGAATTGTCATATTCATTGCTATGGGATTAACCCCCACGATTCATAGATGGCACAAGAACTAGATGTCGCATGCAGTACCAAAAAAGTATAAAAAATTTGTATGGCTTGGTGGTCAATTCCGAAATGGACCACAACATTTGAAATGATGTATACGTCGAGTGATTCATATATTTTCGTATCTGAAGTGTTGAGGAAGTCTATCAAATGTATACAAAACTGGCATTATAAAAACATTTGCTTTCGGCACGCTCTAAGACATGTTATGGTCCATTCCAGAATGCACTAGCCATTTTACAATCTGTATACTCTGGTTTAGTATGCCATGCGACATCTAGTTCTTGTGCTATCTATGATACAAGTTCAGAGCTAGCTCTTAGTCTCTTAACTGTGGGCTGTCAAAACCCGTTAGCCAAAATAAAATTAGTATTCTCTGAGTAAAGAGTTAAGAGATGTCCGAAGTCGCAGCTGATCTCATAATTTTAATGAAGATTTTTTTGGTTAAGGGATTTGGTATTCTATAGCAAATCAAACTAATAACTGTCAAATATTTCTTAACGTTATAAGATGACCTGACTGAGGTACGCTAAAATCTGTTATCGTAATAGTAGCAGAAATTGTGTTGTTCGAAATACGTTAGAAATCGCTAGAAATCATGTAAAGTAAGTAAATATTTATGTAACATATGCGCTTGAGTGAGAGAAGATAGTTCTGTGGAGCATATGAAGGATGACTTGGATTCGTTTGCAATTCAAATTTCAAAATGTCAAAATTTCTGACGTTTAAATTACAGGTTCATTCCAAAATCCCTTTTGGAGGTAACAATATCCTCAATTTAAGCCAATCTTCGATATTTAGGATAATTGGTTATATTGAGATGTTAATTGCATTGAATTGCATGAAATCTCCTGAAACATCTGCAGAAGTGGCAGAATAAAGGAACAAGATCATTGTAGATCTCGGATTCTATCATATTTTACATAATGCCATCATCGCCTCACCAAAAACTTCTTCTTCCTTCTTGCAAAGTGAATTGTATTTATCAGCTGAGTTAACTGAAAAAAAATTGTTCAAATTCTCCAAAGCGCTTTATCTCTCCGGAGAAAGTTATGTAGAAAACTAATTCTGGTAAAATCTATTACTTGCTAAGTTTAAGAAGCTGAGAGATTTCTTAGGAATCTTTTATACGGAGCTGAGCGGTAAATCTTATTACCGTAAGCGAGTTGAGTACTAGCATAAATGGCACAAGAACTAGATGTCGCATGCACTACCAAAAAAGTATAAAAAAATTTATATGGCTGGGTGGTCCATTACGGAATGGACCACAACATTTGAAATGATGTATACGTCGAGTGATTCATATATTTTCGTATCTGAAGTGTTGAAGAAGTCTATCAAATGTATACAAAACTGCCATTATAAAAACATTTGCTTTCGGCACGCTCTAAGACATGTTATGGCCCATTCCAGAATGTACTAACCATTTTTCAATCTGTATATTCTGGTTTAGTATGTCATGCGACATCTAGTTCTTGTGCCATCTATGGTACTAGGTACTACTAGAAGAAGGATGTAAGGGCCTGGTATAGACTTTTTCCTACCGACCGATTTTTCTATGATATTCAGGGCTGACTGATATGTCCTATTTATTTGAACTCATAATTTTTAAATTTGTGTGTGTTTTTTTTATCTTATATTGAATAAACAATTTTTCTATTTTAATTATTTCTTTTCTTTAGTAAAAATAAAAAAGTAATTAAAAAAATTTTCAAAGTGTACTACACCAATTAGGTACAGAACAGTATGTAGGTCAAAGTGCATGCGCGATTCTCTGTACGTACTTATTACAATTACACCAAAAAGTTATATAACATTTTTTTTTTAAATGGCGTGCAATTGAGTTGATTTAATGAAATTTTTTGTTATGTTATTTACACATATGTACAAATAATAATAACAATTATTAGCTGAATATACAAATCTACGAAAAAAATAGGCTCTACAAATAAATGCCTACGAAAATGATCACTCAATTAAAGGTTTCCCCAAATGAAAAGTCAGTAAAAATCAAATTAAAATAGTAGATAATAGAAAAAAGTAAATTAACTGTTATTAAAGTAGGTAAATGGGTAGATACACTGTGCACAGTAGTTTGACATAATGTAAGTTTTAAAACTTTATTAAATGCTTTGTCTAAAGTAAAGTATTAGTAGAAATTATTTTTATTTATATCTACTAATTATTATATTTAAAAAAAAAGGAGCGATTAAAAATTTAGTAGGTTGCGGTGTATGGTATGACTGTAGGTTATGAGTGTAAGTTAGTATTACATATTTTACAATAGAGTAGATAGGTATTCCTTGATTAGTTTCCAAAACCGTTAATAAATTAATTAAGTTTGTTTGGTATTAATTCCATACTCACACTGGCAATTTTTGAAATAAATATTTTGTTTTGTTTTAGATTAAATCAAACAACTGTAGTTGAGTGGTAGGTGGTATGTAGGTATGTATATAGATCAACAGCAGTGTGTTGTAGTTAAGCCTCTCATCCCCGCTTACTAGTAGTATCATGTTAATTAATTACGTTTTTTTACTTTTACTATTAATTTTTTTTTCTTTTTTCTGTTTTGTTTTTTTTTTAGTAGGTTAAAATATTTTGTTAATTTTTGTTAAAAATAAGACAAAAAAACCATAACTATTTAACAAATTACACACCAAATTAACAACAATTATATAAAAAAAAACAAACATCAACAACAAAAACACAATTTGTAAAAAAAAAAACAATCACATTTTCTTATTTAAGGAAATTATGTAGGGATGTATGTATATATGTATGTATGTATGTAAACAATATTATTGGCACTTGTTATTCAGATCAGATAAAAAAAAAACACACAAATTGGAATACTATTAGGAGTGTAGAATATTTTTTTTTTTTATTACTTATTTTTTATTATAATAGGTAGGTACTTGGCGGCACAAGTTAAGCAACGCTAGTAAATAATAATTATAATTCTTTCATGAGATTTGCTCGCAAATTAAATGAATCCATGAAGGAATTTTTGCCAGTTTTCGTGTAAATTCCAAATTCAAATAATTGAAAACAACACAAAAATCGTCGTCTCAAGAAATTTATTAAAAAATCCCGCCACAACGCAAACGTTTCTGAATTTTAAAATTAGAAAGAAAAAAAAACACCATGAGCGAACGAGTTTCAAACGTTTTGGGTTTTTTTTTGTTTTTTTTTATGTTTTTTTTATTTACAGTACAGGACATCAACACAGGGCACACAGTTTATAACATTCCAAGCTTTTTTGAGAAAATGGCAATTGTTTACAAAAAAAATAAATAAATAAATAGATAAAAAAAAAACACTTAGAAAACATAGAAATTAGCAAATATTTTCACTACCTGGATAATTATGGCACGAATGAAACAACGAAAATGGCACAAAATCAGACGATTTCGTTTCTAATGTAGGCAGCTAGGTACGCGAGGACACTTTTTTCTTAATTATACTTTAATTATTTTATGCCTTATGAAAATTGTTTGTGTAAAATTTTACTATCGGAAAACAGAAAAATTTCAAAGTGTTTTTGTTTTTTTTTTTTGATTAATTTTTTGGGAGTAGTAATAACGTTCGACTTCTACTCCCGCACTATCAAAAAGAAAATTACTCTGCACTCTCACACGATATGGGTAATTTTCTCACACTAACAGTTTAATAAATTGCCACAATACTGAGGAGCTTTTTTGTTTTTTTTTGTTTTTTTATCCTCTCAGATAAGCTCGACCGTGTGAACACATTTTCTTTGCACACGTTTTTTTGTTTATTTTTCCGCAATAATTCGTTATAATTTTTGGGTTGGATTTAAGTTTTGTATTGTATTTTCTTAATTCGTTCTCTGTTTTTTTTTTTTGTATTACTACTAGGACTATGTTCTTTTGTTTTTTGTTTTTTTTTTCGCCCGAAATTCTTATAACCAACCGACGCGATTGTCCGAACACAACTGAAACACGAGTGAAGCTTACGATCGGTTTTTATGAATGAAAATATTTCCACAAAAGTTCAAGTATTTCTTGTATACAAGTTTTGATTGTATTGTGTATTTAGCGATTATTCTCTAATACATGTTTGATATGAAAATGGGTTCCCCCTTCTGAGAGGGACAACAATATATATATGTTTGTAATATGGATTGGCGAAGTCCTATAACCATAATAATATCTTAGGATGGATAAAAAAATTAAAAAAAAAAACAAACAAACAAAAAACCACTTGCTTTGCTTTACTCTGTTTTGGTTGCATCACATGAAAATCAACAAAATGCCCGAAAGAATAAAAAGGTACCGACACAATTCAAATTGCCGGGTGGGGCATGCAAACCAATCATAGTGCTCGAAAACAATTTGTAACATCCCCTCTCTCTAGGCGATGTTGTTGATTGCCCGAAAAGTGGGTTGGCGCAAGCGCATATCAACCAATCATATTCCCCGTTGGTTAAATATCATTCAAAACTCGTCAAGGAGAACATACACTGGCTTACGTAATTTTCTTAATAAAAAGCAACTCAACTCATACCAGTCAAGAGAGAGGAGTTTGTGTTTTATGCTTCTTGTTCTTATGCAATGACGTCCGTGGAAAGAGACAGTCTGCTGGGGTGGTGTATGTGTGCGTGTATTGGTTTGGTTTGGTTTGGTTAAGTTTGGTGGTATACAAAAAAAGCTTCCTCACCTTTATGACTTCTTATATTCCCCGCTCTGTGGTGTTATAGCCGGTGCGGTGTGTACAAGTTTCATTCATCTTTCTATGCTTGGATCGGATTTTTGCCCATTTGCCACGGCTTTGCTCCACAAGCAGTTTTTTGTGTGAAGATGACGATGTTGAAGACGACGAAGGCAACAACGGCGACGACGACGGACAGTGGCGTGGCGGCTGCCTTAGATATTTCGTTTACCAATTTGAATTTGAAGTTGAAGGAAGCAGCAGCAGCAGCAGCAGCATCAGCAAGACTCCAAGAGTAGTCAAAGCAGTTTTTAGAGCAGCAACAGAGCCGTAAAGTAGAAGTAGGCCTAGGCACGCGTGCCATGAGGTGGGTGATTGCAAGGGAATAACACATGGCAAATGGGATATGACATGGCACGCGTCTTTTGCATTTCATGTAGTTGTGTAGGTGGGCTCACGAGGATAGGGACTTTCACTATATTTTGCGTATCTCATTTGTGTTTTTGTAGAATATTGAATTTCAGTGTTTTTGTTGTTAGTTTTTTTTTGATGATTTCAATAATTTTCCTTGGTTTTGCAGTGATGGTAAAAGGGAACTTGAGATGGATAATTTTTTTCCTATTTATTAGAATAATAACGGGAATCTCGACGGTTTGCCGTTCTATGGTAACAGCCCTTAAGCAACGGCGAACTTCTGCTAAGGTAAACTCTAGGCAGTTACCCAACCTTGTAGGGGGGCCCCACCAGGGTCCGAAATGGTAGGTATACATGGAGGACATACGATACAAAATTTTTAATTTATTTTATTGTTCTTTCATACAGGGGCGGATTTACCAATAAGCAGAGCAGGGCGGCAAATTCTCAATTGATGAAGTAAAAGGAAACGAGATCGAAACCGATTCAGAGTTACCGTTTTCAACGTCATTATCAACAGGTTGATTGCTGAATTACAGACGTGTCTCTGCTTACAAGTTTGACCTGCTAATGAAGCTATATAGCTTGGAATCTCAAGATATCCGCTAGGAGCGCACGGGGCTTGAAAGCTTTCTATCTAGGAGATTTAAAATGGTCTTTGGAAAACGATTGTCTGCACCTTCGAGCTCATTTGTCGTCCGTTGAGGGTACAGGGGGAAAAAATTATCGGCCCTGGAGTTATACAAGTACATCATGAAAAATGGCTTTTTAGACATTTATCCAAATATAGAAAGAGCGCTCCGGATGTTATTATGCACACCAGTGGCAAACTGCTCGACAGAACGGTCGTTTTCAGCGGTAAAACAAGTGAAGAACAATTTAAAATACACCACAGAAGAGATCAGACTCAATTCCTCTCTGTGCTGTATACATAGAAATGATCCAGTCTGTGGACTATAGTGAGTAATGAAAAATAATGGTAACATTTTTGTCTTACCCAATTATTTATAAAAGAGGCCCTGACTCTGTTAGTCAGCTAGGGGCCCTGGGTGTTTAGGTGCGGGCCGGTCTTTATATCTACACGCGGAACATGTTTCGACAGGTCCATGGCCAGTTTCGTTTTTGAGCATTTAGCTAAATGTGATGTGTGTGATGGATGAAACATGACTTTTTTGAGCTTAAACCAATTTGTAATTATATATTATGTTTATTTTTTACTACTACAATTTTTCTTCTTCTTATTTTTAGATAACTTTAACACATGCTAAAAAAAGATGAAAATGTAATGAAAAGATAGTGAATATAGGTTTTAAAATTCATGGCAAGAGTAATAGAGGTTATGAGAAGTGGAAGTTACATAAGGACCTGAAAACTTATCAAACTGTACTTCAAGCAGAAATCCGCGTCATAGAAACGTGAATTAATATACAAAGAGATCAATACTAGCACTGCAAAGCTATATAGCGCATTTTTTGGGAAAAAATTTAAAACCATATATCCCTATAGTCAGGTAGAGAGATAAACCATTTATAAAGCAAATTTGAATTACCGGGGTAATTGAGGATCTTTCTGTGAACCTACCTGTGAAGTTTTATTCCTCCTGATCGTGAGGATCTTTTTCCTTGGAGTATGAGCGCATACAGAAAAAGCAATATTGATACTGGCAAGATCGATGCTTTCAACTGTTTAGGAAAATTGGCCTGGAAACTATCCTGACCTTAATCCAATCGAATAAGTTTGGGCTAGAGACTTTATTAGAGGATATTTAGATGTCCGATGCCAAAGAATAGGCGACAATTAATTGCATGAGTACAGCAAGCATGGAGACAAGTTAAAAAATGTATGTGATAATTTTGGACGATGTATCTTAGAATGTATGGATAGTAACGGTAGACATACGCATTATTAGTAATAAGAATCTGTATTATGTTAGCATCGCAAATGAATTTAAATTTTTTCTAAATTATGTTTGTTTTTTTGCTTTGTATAACAAAAAGTTTTTGGGGAAAAATAAAATTTTTGGGCCAGACTATATAAACACTGAAAAGGAAAGCTCATTTGGGACTACAGGGATATTCTAGATTTTCTATGACAGCACAATTAAGTAACTCTTAAATCGGTACCAGGACACTACTACTTGAGTATAGAAAAATGCGGAATCTAGATTGGCGGAACCTAAATCCTTCTGCGGTTTTACACAAAGGCATATATAGCAAGAGAAATAATGTCCAAAACAGAAAAGACTCATCACCTATAATAGTAGAGCCTTACTGAACTAAGCCACTAACATAAAGTTCCTATACAAAAACTATAAAATGTCATCAACTACAGTAAGCAACTGATCAGGAAATTCACTGGTATACTGATCGGCCATTGCACACTTATGTACATGCTTAATCTCAGACAATAACAGGTGATGCGACAACGAAGGGAGGTAGAGTCTTCAGAGCACACACTGCGAATGCACAGAGCTTGCTCATCAAATGCTCTTTTTCCTGGGTAAGGATTTTGTAATCCCATTAGATATCTGGAAAATTAACCCCAATGAGGTATTAACCTTTCTAAAAGGGCTGAAAGTGGACTGGATCTAACACGACACACAAGAAATATATCGGTAGTAATTTGACCGTTTCCCCCCCTTGGAGGATGAAGACAAACAGAGTAATCACGAGTAAACAGACATACGAGTATACACTTAATGATAAATGTAAAAGGTTACTGCATCTCGATATGTTCCGCAAAGTACTGCTCGACAAACGTGCTCGTTCTTCTAGCAAGAATTAAGACAGACTGTAGTACGGAGGACTATATCAGAGATATGCAAAGGACGTCTCCCTTCTTGTCAAATGGTTACAAGGCAGAGCTAACAGCTAGGTATATTAAAAGTTAGTGCAGAGTGCCACAGCAATCTTCACATCACAGACATCTGTGTGGCCCTAAAGACTATTGTCAATATCAAGAGCTTAAATTCATGTTCAGACATTCCTTTGCCTTTGCCACTAACAAAAGATGACAATAGACAACTGGATTGTCTGGCGAAGGAGGCAGTCCTGTGGTGTCTTAACCTTCAGCTTTTCAGCAGGGGCGAATCTAGCATTGAAATTAGGGGGGGGGGGGGGGTCATCCTGCAATTAAATTTAGCAAAAAAAAAAAAAAACATCAAATCGGGCACCACTTATCGTAAGTCGCTTAATTACTAGGAAGGTTTCCGCATTAAGCGGTGTGGTATATGTGCCATTTTTTAATAACATTTTTTTACAAAAAGTCATCAATTCTAATTTTTTATACTGAATACTAATTTTTCGTATTGGATTTAAGAGGCCCAAAACCTTAACTTTAAAATGAATTATCACACTCCTTACCGAAAATGTAACCCTTTCTGCATTTTTTCCATATCCAGCGAAAATGGCTGAAAAAGATCATTTCTAAAAGATTATTGCCTACTTTCTGGCACTTATTGAACTTTTTCAGCCATTTTTGCTGGATATGCTTAAGAAAAAATGCAAAAAACCAAGAAAGGGTTACCATTTCGATACACAGTGTGATAGGTCATTCTAAATCCAAGGTATTGGGATTGTTAAATTCCATACGAAAAATTAGTATTGATAACGTGTTTTTTGATAAAAATAGTAGTTAAATAAAAAACTAACGAGTAAAAATTTCAGAAATTTTAATTTTGTTGAGCCATAACTTCAAAACGGAAAGGATTGTCCAACGATTGTCTATCTACCAAAGTTATCATCATAGGATGTATCGTTAAGAAGTTACAGGGTGAACTATAAAAACCTGCCCAAATATCTTTAAGTCCCGTTATCTCGGAAACCGGTAGGATCCGCCTCCCGATCCCTAAATGTTTTTGCTCGTCTAAGTATGGCCTATCCGTACCCTTCGGGTATCACACCACTTATGGGACACCCTGTATTAAGACAATTCGTGTCAAATGTAAAATTGGTTGCCTAAAATGCCTTTAGGTATGTGCACAACGAGGCAAGCCGAGGCGAAGCTATATCAAGAGATAAAGAAATAAAATGATTGCACGCTGTACTATGAGAGAGTGTTCATTACAACGCTGTGTGAGCGCGATATGGCGAGACCCTCGAGGAATCTCGCTCGAGAATGAATTTTTTTATTTTTTTCGCGTGGTGCAACGCGCTAATTTTGAAAGCTGGCTTATTCTTATAATTTTTTTCTTTGATATAATCGAACAGCTCTTTACTCATTCTCATATATTGGAAGAATCTATCAGGATCAGTACATAGATTATCATATAGATGATGAGATTTACCAAATTCCAGACGTTTCGTATTTATCGGGTGGCAAGTCAAGTAAAACAACGGAAAGTACACTTATGTGAAAAATGCAATATAGTTGCATTACTTGACAAACATAAAATTTCTTCTTCAGAATCTGATGACATAACTTATGTTCACACTTCGCGATTTACCAAGAAACTGAACGCCTTGTTGTGAGCACTACACCTCGAGGTGTATCTTCACCTCGCCTCGCTCAAAGAATTTAAAATTCAAACGAAAAGTAAGATCCATTATAGATGTTAAATGTCGTTTGAATGTCAAACTGTTTTAAAATAAAAGGAAAGTAAAAAATCGTATCATTACAAATACAGTTTATTTTATAATAGAGACAGATTTGCAATTTTCATATTTATATATTGATAATGCAATTATGTGAATTGCAATATAAAATTTCAGAGACACACTTGCATTTTACGATACTAAGAATTTAATTAGAGAGCTTACATTTGATTTATCACTAAATATGTCATTTGACTTAAGGAAGTTCCGCGCATGTACAAAACGCGAGCAAATCGTCTATTTGAAAAATAAAAACGAAATAGACACTTCAATTTTATAAGTGTCAAATATTAAATGTCAGAAAAAGTTGTATAAGTATTAAATTCGGTTCTAAAAGGTTCGTGTATTAAATGATTATGGTTTCTAACTAGGGTCATATTGCAATAAACTCGTATACCACGTACTTTTTTTGCAATTTCAATATTGAGCTCCAATGTACTAACTACTGAGTATACACCGAGAGTATACCGAGCTGCTTCTCAGTATATAGAGACAGACTTACGGTTGAGCGCAAAATACAATATTGAAATTGCAAGTCTGTCTCCGCTATTATTAACATAAGGATAACAAATTAAAAATTTAAATTATGTGAGATATTAGTTTTTTATTTTTGCCGCTTTTCAATATGAATTTTCTCCGCTAAAACTACTAAAACTTGAGACAGTTTCAAAAAAACTCTGGGTAGGAATTCTGGCAAACTGCCGTTCAGGTTGAATGGATTTATCCGTTTTTTTACTCAGATTCAAAGGCTTTAACTCCGGCTGGCATAATAATAATTTTCTGGTAACTTTGTTCTTGTGCCTACTGTCTTATAATCTTCTACATTCGAGGTAGGATTGATGGATGATGGGGAACAAAGGGTTGCCAACCACATTTGTACAATTTTTGAATTAATTTCATATGAGACAAAGGTACAATTTGAGAATTTAGCGGGATTTTTAGTAGGCTTACACACTTAATTTTAACAGACAGTAAGCTGCTTGACTGTATAAGTATAAACACAATTGAAAGTATGATATCAGCAAAGCAGCTTTTAGATTCCGGAAAGAAGACTGAAGTGTTAAGTATGGTCTGAAAATTTTTTCCAATTCTTTTAATTAGATTTTTTCTCGTTTAGCTATGGGTTCAGAAGTACGTCGTATTGCCACCCCCTTTATTTTAGCGCCCGGGGCAAGTGCATCCGAGTGCCCCCTCATAGATCCGGCCCTGACTATTATCACAACTCAATTACATTTAAATTTTACTGTTTCAATTTCGGAAGTATTCATTTGGCTGTCATTACCTCGATGTGCATTTTTTTCAGGTAGGCACCTCATTACTAGCGTCATTTGCTTGGAAAATGAAATTATAACAATTTTTTAATAATAGGCTGGGATTTAGGCTATGAAATTAAGTAGGAATTGGTGGAGGATGGAAAGTTCTTTGAAATGTAGCTTAAAAGGTACATATACAGACATTTTATTTTGGTTTTGTAATAGGTCGGAATAAGAAATTAGTATAATTTTTGAAAAAAAAAAAAAAAATCCGCATTTAAATTATGTAATTCCTTATCCCAACAATCCATGCAAATCACAAGATATCCGAACATTTAAGCTTTCCCACGTGCAATTATAATTTCTTCACAACATGATGCGATGTTTCTATTTCAAGATCAAAAAGTGATGACCTTTGATTTTCAATTTTCTGATGACGAGAGGTTGTTGTTACATAGCAAATATAGAGAAAAATTATGAAACTGGACATAAGTTTTTAAAAATGACAAGATATATTAGTATTAACTAATTCACAATTACACAAGTTCGAGTCTGCTTGGAAGGAGAGCCTCAGACAACCGAGTAGTTTCTGTGCGATTTTCTGTTGCAGGCTGAATACGCTTGGGACTGCTCTCCTATCTGCAGTTTAGTTGAAATGCTAACCTCATCTAAACCTAATTGATTTCATTAAGAGTACAGGAAGGTTTTGGTGAGAAGTCATTTCTTTTTTAAACAGATTAACTCTATGGCCCACGTAACATTGGAGTTTGATTTTCCTATCTTTGAGGGCCGCTCGACCTATTTTGGTTAAAATTACATAAATTAGACTTAAGAGTTTATCTTCAAAGGCCACTCTCTTTTAAGGTTAATTAGGAAGGAAATTTTACTTAATAATTCCTGAAATTAGGTTCTCAAAGTAATATTGACTTTGTAGTTAATTATTAGGGAAAAATTACGTAATAATTCCTTTTTAATTTACCTCGTAGGAATTAGGAGAAATAAGGAAATAAATAAGGAAAATTTCCTAAATCTAAGGCAAATTTCCTTACTTTTTACCTAAATTTTACTTAACTTTGAGGTCAACTTTAAGGAAATGTATGGACCTTGTAGTTACATCTATTCCCAAGTTCAAGGCAAGATAACGTAAATATTCCCTAAATAATTCCCTATTCGATTGTGTTCGCCCTCAAAGTCCGAATTCCCAAAAAAGTTAACCTCAAAGTAAATTGGATTAAAAGGCCACGTTTGGAGAAATCCCTAATAGTTGAATTTACGTAATAATACAACCAAAAATTGACTTCATTATCACTGGAATTATTGAACTGCTCCTCCCATTGAATCATTTCATCAAGATTACAAGTGTTGCTCCTATTTATGACACATTTATATCGGAATCAGTTAGGCTCTGGAATACCATTTGCATCTTTCTTAAAGATGCTACGCTTGATTTGGGCAATAGGTACACTTAATTATTTGCTTCCCAACCATGCGGAATATACGCATATTCAACTGCGTTTGCATTCACCCGCTTTTTAACAAATCTTGTACCCAAACGATAATGCTAATCACATGGTTTACTATTTTTAAGATGTAAATAAATCAATTCAATTCTTTCAATTGTCAAATCTCTTTTACCTATTTAAGGCGAAATTCCATAATTTAGGGCGAAATGCCTTATTTTAAGTTGAAATTTATTTATAGAAAAAAAAAAAAAATTTTCATAACCTTTGAACACAAAATTACCTAAACAATAATTTTTGCTCTCAAAGTCGAAAAATTTGGTTATTTCGTCTAGCCATCCAGGAAATTCGTCATATAAGGAAAAATTCTGAGTCAAACTAACTTCTAGGTCGTGAAATGTAATATGCGTCATATTTATTTAACAAAACATGGCTGCCATATATTAAAGGAATGGATAGAAAAATTGCATAATACCTTAAATTAATTTTTTCCATAGTTACTACAAAGAAAACCCAAATAAATGAATTTTTCTTAATTTCAGAACGATTAAAGGTACTTTCACATCAAACACAAGAATCGAAAAAAAGTAAACCGAAAAACTCAATTTAATCCACTTTGAAACAAGATTTTTTCTCCAATGATTAATAAAATCATGGGAAATAGGATAAACTATCAATTTTACTAATAAAATAGTATATATATTTCAGATTTTTAAGATAAACACAACTTTTACGTTTTATCGGCCGAATCTTTCCGCCGAAAAAGTTTTTCGGCCGATAAACCATAACAGTTGTGTTTTTCTTCAAAATCTGAAATAAATATAACTGTTTTCTCAGTAAAATTCTTAGTTTTTTTTATTTCCTCGGATTTTATTAATCATTGGAACAAAAATCTTGTTTTAAAGGGGTATAAATTGAGTTTTTCGGTTTACATTTTTCTGTTCTTGTTTTTGATGTGAAAGTGCCTAAAAGCATATTTAAATTAATTTCAATGCTCTAAATCGGAAACCAAAGAATAATTTAAAAAATTTTTTGAAAGCGCGTTGTTGTTTTTCGATAAATTATTTCCATATTTATCAATAAAATTTTTCTCGTTTTAAAAATTGAACGCTTAGAAGCTGCGAGAATTAATTTTGAATAAAGCCATAATTTCCATACTCATAATCTTTCAATTTGGAGTTATGTGCCTTGTTGATAATATTTACATTACCTACTAGGGAAAATATACACATACAATTCTTATAAAATGTAATTTCTTCTATATTAACACACACCTTAACATGAGTTAAACTAGGTAGAAAATAAGTCGAGATTAAGGAAAATTTATGTAAATTCGACGTGAAATTTACTTTAAATTTACCAAATCAAGGAAATGAGTCCTGTGCCCTATAAGGAAATATTCCCTAATTTCCCTAATATTACTTACGTAAATCGGACGTAAATATTAGGTAATCTTAACTTAACCACAATTAGTCGCTGCCAGTACTGTCGTTTATACTCCGATCGGAGTATTTGTACTCCGAAAACTAATAGCGTACTCCGGTACTACTCCTTTTATAAAAGTTCTCCGATTTTCATCTCTTCATACTTAAAACTCCTATATACATATGTGTATAATCTAAAAGGTTTAAGTCACCTTCATTTAAAACTATATATTCGTAGTACATTTTAGTAATAAAATCTATTAATGAGTCCGGTTGAAAAGTTGGTTTGGTACTACGTTGTACTTGATGAAACAAACAGCAGCTAAGAGCTAACATATCCATGTTTTATAATTTTTTTCAGCGTTGGCATTCAGCGCACTAAGTGTAATTGGATTTGTTTTAGCCTATTACATCTATCTAGTCATGTTATTATGATTCGTTCGTTAAACGCTGTGATTGATGTTTATGAAGTGAATAATGAACGCTCTCTACTTGAAGAACTCCAGAAAATTCTATTCTAGTCCAGAAAACGTTTTTTTAATCGCTGTTTGCCTTATACTATGTCTTTCCTATTTTCTTCATTTTCCTTCTCACAAAAGTTTAGTCCAATTAACAGTAAATTTATTATGGAAAGTTAGGTCTTTGTTTATGATTCGGCGAAGGTATTTAGTGATTTAATTTAACTATATCATTTGTTTACTTTAATTCAAGTATTGCAAAAACGTTGATTTTTTGTAATAAAACAATAACAAAATTTGTGAACTATGACACAAAGGAAAAAAAACTTGAGAATAGCTACCAATTTTCAAAATACGAAATTCATGGAAATTCATCACTGTGGAAAATGCTAGGGACGACGATTAAGATTGTCTTCTTTTGTGGAAAAACTAAGGATATATTTCGTCAGTAAAGCTGATTGTTTGTATAAGTTTTTTTTTTTTAATTTAATTTAATTTAATATAACAACAGTTTAGTTTGCATGATATGATTGAGATAGGGTTTTTGGTTTCTTGTAGACAATTCCACAGAAACAGTAGTATTTGACTAAGGAGCAGAAATTTTGCAAAATACGAAATTCAAGGAACTTACAGCTAACACCATATTTTTTTAATTAATGCTCAATGTCTTATTAGTAAGAGGTTAAAATTTTTCAGGTTGGGATCTCAATGGGTTTCGAGGCGATATCATTCTGTTTTTTTTTTTGTTTGAATGGACTTTAATGGGTTTTATTTGAGAAGACAAAAAATATGTCTTTAGTGAAATCTTACGGGATCAAGGAGAACAAAATAGATTTGTATGACATTTTTTCCTAAAAAGCAGACCTTAAACGAAAAAAAAAACTCTCGTCTCCAAACCCATTGATATCCTAATTTAAAAATTTAACCATCAACATTATGAGCATTAATTTAAAAATTAAGCAAGGGAAAATTAAGGGAATGCATTTGGAGATATTCAAGGATAAAGGATATAATTATTATCCTTAATTATTTTTTCTTCTAAACGCCATCTATTTTTTATAATTTTCCCTCAAGGATTGTATTTTCATCTTTAAAATAATCTAAAGGTCATGTCTCTGTGATAATGAGAACCATAGCTATGATTTTTATAATATAACTCAGCAGACCAAAAATCGGCGAATTTTAAGGATTTCAAAGTCCTGTAATTCAATCAGCATGCGGCGCAGCACAAAAATAAATAATTGTATTCTTATCTGATAACTACTTAACTTTCAGCAAAATACAAACGAGATTGGTTATGATCGGGTTAGGAAAGTGCGAATTTTTATCGATTTCCTGTGGAATGACCCTACCCTAATGATTATCGCCAATTATTTATAATAACCTCAAAGTTCTTTCAGATATATAGTTTACTAACTATTCCATATTTACCTGGAAAATAGAACTTCATACAGAACTGTGAACTGCAGAGTAAAAATCTAATGTGATCAAAATCACTTTCGCTAATGGAGAAGTAAGTGTCAAAGCATCCAAAATGTATGTCCATAGGTAAAGTACTAAAGTCAATTCTTGCCAATATTGCAGACACAGTATTTAAGTTTCTAAATATAGTGATTGTGGTGCAAGCAATATGAATATGACAAATGTATCCGAAGATCAAAGGCAATCTAAAACAATTCCTGGAAATTAAAACAAACATAAATAATATTGAAAAACATAATTACTAGTATAACGATAGATTTAGAGCAAGACGACGGGATATGTCAAGAAACCATTATTGGAAATTCTATGGAATCTGTTTTGTCGCCAACAAAAGGTAATACTTATAATAAACAAACTAAGCATGTTCAAAAATGTTGCTCTGTATTCACACAGCCTTATAAATAACAGGCGGTTTTGTAAAATATGCTTTAAAGTTATTGCAAACAAGTAAAAAAAACTCGAAATGAACTAAGACCCATTCTTACGGTGAAATACAGAGAAAATAAAGTGACTGAAGTTGTCAATACAATTTTGCATAATGACTGTATTAAAATCCTTACAAATATTTTGAAAATTCAAAAGTTTTCAATAATTAAATAATTAAACTAATGATCGAATTTATGTATTTGCTTTATGCAAGTATGCTTTTCTCAAGAATAGCTTTTCATAATAGAAACTTTTTACTTCATGCTGCCTAATTTACGTCGAATAGACGTAAATTCGACCTGAAAAAGAGGGGAAATGTTACTTGGGGAGACCCCTTCTGGTCACTGTACTTGGGATTTTTCGTTTTCCTGCTTGGAAAAAATTCAAAATTTTTAAATGTAAGGCAATTGAAATTTGAAAAGATGCTAGAGAGCATGCAATCAGAATAAAACATGTCAAAAATGAGATTGGAGCTCTAAACCCTTTCTGAGAGTTGAATTTTTGCAAAGATTCATAGGATGGACCTTAAAACTAATACAGAAATTTACCTGCATGACCGAAAAAAAAGTCGGTAGTTCTGGATAAGGTACAAGGTTAGTTTCGTACTACTATTCAAAATTGGCGAAAGGAATCTGCACGATAATGCCAATCTGAATATTGCTTTCGTTTCACATGAATATTACTTTTTGAAGATCTTCAAGGGAGAACTTTTAGATTATTTACCGTACAGCTCAGATATAACACCAAGCGACTATCACTTGTTAATGTGTACGTTGTTGAAGCAAAGTTCAATTCATGATGATGATGATCAAAGCAAGGTGATGAGGTAGTTAAAAGTGTTGATGCGAGACTTACTTCAAGTTCGATTCAAAAAATTCGCACATGAAATCCGAAGAAACTATATATGTTGAAAAATAAAGTGACAGTCGATGGCAAATTCAAAGGAGTTAGCTAAGAAAGATATTCGAAGATAAAAGATATAACAAGGAAAACTGAAAAATATACAAAGAAAGAAAAAGAGGGAAATCTTTGCTTATAAAAAAAAAATTGAAAAGGAAGAATTGTCGGCTATGGAGACGAAATTTTTTATTTTATTATTGGCGGGGAAGACACGAAGAGAACATTGGCTTTATCGAAGAGATAGACACATGTCATTTTAGGTAAGATTTAAAATTTTTATTGCTTGTTGTTATTTGAACCTAAGAATATCCGAAGAACTTAACGAGATTTAATTAAATTTTTTAAATACATTTTAATTATTTCGAAAATCAATTTTCCATTAATGGTTGGCTATGTATATAACATTCGATTACAAAAAATCAAAAACCGAAAAATAATTTTTTTTTAACTTTATTATAGTAGTTTTTAGCTTTGAATGTTATTAAATAGATCTGAAGAGCTTCAATAATTTGCTTTGTAGTTTAAAAACGTGAAAACATGTTTGAATTTTTGAATATTTTTGAAAAACCAATTTTTGATTCGAAAAACTGAATTTTAAGTAAGCTAATGAGTAAAATATTTTCATTTTTTTTTTAAACAAAAGAATCTTTCAAAATAATTTTGTGTAATATTCGAACCCTAAAAAAGTGCATCCAATGTGAAAATAATTGCTTTGTTTTTTTAGTTTCGATGTGAATAGATTGTATACATTTCTTTTATATGTAGTTCAACAACCTTCTTTCTACTTTGGACGTAATTTAGTGTAGAGATGTAGATATGCAATGTTCTATTACTATTAATAATGTGAATAAAATAAATTGCAAAATCTTTTTTGGTATTGTTAAAGTTTAACATTAAATTGATTAAAATTTATGGACAACACTTTTATAGTTGTGACGTTTCCTTAAATGGACATGCCTATCCAAGAGTCTCAGATGAATTTTAAGATATAAAAAATAAAAATTCTCTGTCACTAGCACAATGAAGGTATTGACGTAGAATTTAATTAACTTTATTTAACTGAATAATAACAATACAAAAAAAAATAATACTGATAACATTAGATATGAACTCAAATTTTTTTTCTTCATAAGTGTTATTAACCTGTTTTCGTGTGTGTTGTGTTATTTTCGGAAAAACTTAAAATTAAGTCATTCAAGGTTCACCTTGTTACTAATTTGCCTAATATTATAGGTGAAAGGATTTTCACTAAAAAGATATCATCAAACTTGTCTCTGTCCTCTTTATTTTTATCCAAATTTGATGCAAGCGTGGGGTTAATTGACATAAATTAACAAAAACAAAGAGCAGAAGCTGAATAACAAACCGCAGAAAAACATGTTTTCTTTTCTTTTTGCAATAAATCGTAACGCACACATAATCAGAATATCTAACTAGGCACTGTGGTTATTATTAAAAAAAAAAAAAAAATAAAAAACAAAAAAAAAAATAAAACGAAAAAAAAAAATTATTCAATATACATATTGGCACTGAGTGGTGAGTCATCATCAACAGAAACCATAAACAGTATACCAAATTTGGCAGTTAAAAAACTTTTGCCGTTTTGACAAAAAACCACTTAAGCTGCGTGATCTGAGCATTTTTCTATAAAGTTTTTCGAACGGTCGGTCATGCCCATATAAAGTAATTTCAGTGCCCAAAGAAGACACACAATTGATAAGAAAAGTTGTTCGCGTGCTCTGAAACCAATTAATAAATACAAAAGTGGCGTCAGTGTTATAACGTTACAAATATACACCTCCTTTTGACTTGTCATCATAATTTTATTTTATTTTTATTTTTGTGGTGTGGTACCAAAGAAAGACAGCTCAGGCCTGGCATTTTGTTTCTTTAATTAAATGTTTTTTTTTATATTTTAATTCTAATTAAATACGAAAAGTAGGTATTCCTCCAACTCCATAACGTAATTATTCTACATAAAATGCTAAATATAACTGAGAAAATGTTTTAGAGTATGCTTGTAGGCCAAGCAAGCGTACAAAACAGACATGCACATTCCATACAGAAAGTGTCAATGGCGTTCCATCAGAATGAGGCGCTAATGTCGAAAAAATTTACATGAGCACAAGCAACATTGAACCATCTTCCAAAAATATCTGCGGGCGGCATAAATCTATTTCGGTCTTACCTAGGTGATGAATGATGGCACATCTACTACCTCCCGATTTAGTCGGAAAATTGGCCGAAAGCATGCTCGAAATGTTTTAGCATCGATGACCCAACATTATCGGATGTATGTAGATCAACCACCTCAATAAACTGTGCACTCGACTTTTGCCCCTCCCCCCTCCGTCCTGTGACCGCTCATACGTTTTGCTTTGGTGCAAGCAGATTGTATGATCTTCGGTCGGGGTTCCAATTTTCGCTCGAATGAGGCATGCGACTGGTATTTATAGACGTCATGCATTACAGCGAACAAGTTGTAAACGCAATTACGAGTGATACCCGGTAGCTCGTGCCGGAAAAACAGGAAAATCGATGAAAAACTACTTGTGGTAAATGGGACTTGGAAGTATGTCTACATATGGAAAGAGTAGGGGGGGGGGGGAAGAATGCCGAAAGATAGATTAGATGGACTCAGGCAGAATTTGTATTCGAAAATCAGACGGAGGGTGTGGTAGGATGGAATAATTTGTTTATGCTGGTGCGACGGTGGTTGTCCAATTTGACGTAACAAGTGCATGCTGTAAACAAAATGGGTAATCAAGCATCTGTGCCACAATAATTTTTGCGGCATGCCTAGCTATTTTCGGTTCATTATTCAGCGATTGAGCTATTTTGGTCGACGGGATTTTTAGCCTAAGTACTTTGCTTTCGATCATATTTTTAATCGTGTAGTTACATGCACATACATACATAAATAACAAGTCAGAACTGAGAAAATTGAGACTTCAAGGTCATGTAAAATAAGCGACATAATGTAGTGGGAAATAACTCATTTTATATCAAAGTTAATTGAATTAGTACAGTGGCGTACCTAGAGATTTTTTCACCTGGGGCTGTCCCCAATTTGTTGCCCTCTCTAAGTCAATTAAAATCAAGAGTGGTTATTAACAATTACTGAACATAAATAAATAAATAAATAAATAAATAAAAAAGAGTAGTTCCCTTGTTTAAACAGTTTAAACACAATGATAAAATGTAAGCGCTGTATGTGTATGGCCAATGGGGGAGCTGTATACAATAAGAACAATGGCGCTAAAGAAAGTATTAACAGCTGATTTTTTTTATACATATATTTAAACCGATATTTGTGCTTAATGTAAACACGAGTCTTCTAAAGTTGTAAATGATAAAAATTATTAGATACGGACTATGGAGGTCTACCTACTTTTTAAATGGCAACCAAAAATATTGCAGTTTGTATTATACGTATTACGTCTATTTTCGACATTGCAATAATTCTCTTGAAACAAGGCAAAATGAAAGCATTAAGTGCAGTATAGCAAACTTTGCAATACTAACATTTTTTATAGTTTACATTTATTTTCGTAAATATAACACCTTAATACTGCATTTTTTTTATACATTATTTTAATTTACTCGATTTTCTTTAAAAGAATAGATCTGGAGCAAATATGAGAGATAAATAATATAAATTTTTTTTTCAGTATGTTGGCAGAACTGTCGCAGCAAGCATTAACATTTGAACTTTTCTAAACCGATCAGCAAGCGTCATGATGCTTCGAAAAAGATTTGTACCATATGCTCGCCATTATTGACGCCAATTCCAAATTTATGGTGTACGTGGACGTGCTTTTTTTTTTCGCTGATCACGGTTAAAAATGTCAACGTTGTTGAATTGAATACATATCATAATCATTGATTCTGTTGATTACAACATTATTATGTTATTTATTTTTTATTATAATAGACAGTAATATAAAATGCAAAATATGTGCTGCCCGAGGCAGACCCCCCCCCTCCTCTTGGTGCGCTACTGACCTAGTGAGCTCGGGATATGTAATGGTAACTACAGAGTTATGCCCCGCTGCACATTGAACATAGCACAGACAGCACAGCGTTGGGTAGGGTAGCGTTTTTGTAATATACACAAGTAAATGACCGACCGCATATTGCACACAGCAGAAGCAATACGCGGTCGGTTATTTATTTGTGTATATTACAAAAACCTACGCTACCCTGCCCTACGTTGTGCTATGCTGTGCTGCGCTCAATGTTAGGCGGGCCTTATTTTTTGGGTGCCCAGCCCCAGTGATATACCAGGAAACGAGACAGTTGGTGCTCCAGTTAGAAAGGGTTAGCGAAAGAATTTATAGTTAGGCCACTAGAACCAGTGAAGATGATTCTAGATTTACAGGCACGTAAACAGTCTAATCACAGATGACGAAAACTAACTACATGCGCGATTTCAAGATCGCAGGCTAATTTTCCGATAGACGCCACTCTAGCCTAACCTAATTGACTGTGTATTGGAGAGAAAATGTACTAAGAAACTGGATTATCGGAATGTGAAGGCGACTGGAATTAATACAAATATAAATAGGGGTAAGAATTAAAATAGTTGATTGGGTTGATTATGGTTAGGTATGCGGGGGTGGGTGGGTGGGTGAGTAAGAGAAGTGATTGCGATCTTACTGAGTTACAGGGTGAGTAAGATATTAAAAAAAAAAAAAAATCCGGAAAATAAACTTCAGGATGTACTGCTATCGTGCCATATGAATTTTTGTGTTACCCATTTTTGTATGGCGTAAACTCAGAAATGGATGACAGGTGGTTTAAATTGATTACTTATCATTTTTCCACATTTAAAATAGATAAATTTGGAAATTCTGGGGCTTATCAAATGTAGGTAATAGAAATAGGACTAGGTAGGTAGGTACCTAATAAAAAAAATTTCCATTAAAATAATAAAAGCAACTATGAATTTCAAAGTATTTTTATAAATTACAGACAAATTATGAAATTCTCTAAAAAAAACTTAGACCTGCACCTGCAACCTATGGATTTACTTAAAATTTTTCCTACCAATTTTATGTCATATATTCGTACATAGTAGTTGTTTTTTTTTTGCTACTAAACGATAATACTACTTTTTGTTGTTGTAAAAAGCCGTGTTTGGAACTTATCGAAAGTAAGGTGAATAGGCTTCTAGCCTTAGCAAAATATATACAATTAATTCAAATATTAAGGATGTTTACAAACACATTGCCCATGTAACAGATCTGAATTCCAGCGGGAGTCTATCGGAACTCATTTCCCCTCCTAATACTGAAACATGCAGAATTCAAGCGGAACAATTACGGAATTCCGGATTCCGAAACTTCAAATTGCAGAGGCACTGCTGGAGTACTGAATTTAAAATCTATTCAATACTAAACTTAAAACCCATTCAGTACTGAATTTAAAAACTATTCTGTACTGATTTTCAAAACTCTATTCTGCTCGAATTTAAATAAATATTAAGTACTTAAATGTTACTGAAAGTTAATATCGGTATAGTACTGAAAATCATAATTGAATTAAAAATATACTTTTTTTTTAATTTATTCAACTACCACAACGTTTTTTTCCCCATTTACGGTTCTCTTATGCAACCTGGCAAACACGCAACTGCAGGGAAGAATTTTTTTGTTCATACTATTTTTAAATTACATATCTGCTTGCAGGATTGAACCCAGAACCGTGAGGGCGGAAGTCCATTGTCTAAGCCATTGTGCTATTTCCCACATTACAACATACACCGAAAAAAATCTATATGTCTACATAAACAAATTCATATTGCGGTGAAAAATCAAATACTGAAGTAGTACTAATAAATATTATATTACCAGGCCGGCGGTAACATAATGTCAAATGTCATTGTTAAGGGAAATGACATGTCTCAGAATAGCATAGTAATAAGTATTTTATTGTTTCAATCAATTAAAAAATGCCGCGAAAGGGTCTAATATTGGGAAAAAATAAATTGCTTAATAACAGACGTTTAATAAAACATTAAGATCATACTTATTACTCTACAAAGGCACATAAAATTGCTCCCCGTAAAATAAAGTTGTATGCAGATTGTAAAAATAGTCACAAATTTTAATTATTCAAAACTGATATGTAAATTTAAATATAGTTCCATCTAATGAAGGTGACAACTGTAACAATGAAGTATTTGAAGAAAGAATAACTTTCGGTAAAGATGCAACAATTATGCTGCCAGATCAAGAATATATACAAAATCATTCAATATCGCATGATAATTCATTTTTATTGAAATTGAGAACTTGGGCTACTTCTTTTAATGTAAAATTATTAATTATTAGAAATATTGGCGAAAGATGCTCATCTTAGCGTACCAATGGGTGTTAGGACGTTGCTATCCACAACATTATCGACCTAATTGCGACATATAAAAACAATTGATAATGGAAAATATATTCACTTTGGCATAAGAAATTGTTTAGAATGTCTTTTAGATTCTTTATAAAAAAAAAATATGTATTACACACGGATGTTTCTATACTACGAATATCGTTCAATATAGATGGAGCCTCTATATCAGCAAGGGGGGGTTCTAGTTTTTGGTTGATTCTAGGATGCGTTCAAAATTTGCTCCATATCATGTTGGGATGGCATTCGGAAAAATGGATAATCTTAACAATTTTCTTGAGGATTTCGTGACCGAGATGGAAAGTCTTTTGAAGAGTGGATTAACACACAATTCTAGAAGTTATCAAATTAAGTTCCATGACTGCGTATGTGACGCACCTGCAATGGCATCAGTAAAACAGATCAAGGGTCACGGGAGATATTATTTCTGTCCAAAATGTTTTACTAAAGGTGTTAGTACGACTTCAAGGAATGGTAGAAAAGTAGTCGTTTATCCTGATATTAATACACAATTAAGAAGTGACAAAGACTTTAGAAGTACAAAGACTCCTTCTGGAAGTGATGATAATGATCATCACAAAAGTAGCCGTTCGATTTTTGAGCGTCTTCCTATTGATATGATAGCAAACTTTCCTTTAGATAAAATGCATTTGTTTGATGAAGGAGTTTGTAAAAAGATAATTTCCGTTTGGCTTGGAAAACCAAGCGCACAAAAATTGAAAGCAGAGCAGTTGTCTAAACTTAATAAGAGACTTGAGCAGTGTTACTCTATGCATGTTCAGAGTTCCAACGAAAAACAAGAACTCTACATTTTGTCAATTATTTGAAAGCATCGGAGCTAAGAGTTTTTCTTTTGTACACCGGTCCAGTTACCTTAAAAACAATTATAAACAGCTCAGCTTATAAACATTTTTTATGCTTCAGTCTAGCTATTAGAATTCTGACTTCCTCATCTTACTATTATACTTATAACGACTATGCACAAGAGTTACTTACATACTTCGTAAGACATTTTCAAAAGTTATATGGATTAAATAATGTCAATTTTAATGTACATGGTCTTGTTCACCTAGCAAACGATGCGAAAATTCTCGGTCCTCTTGACGAGAATAGCTGCTATAAATTTGAGGCTTATATAAAACATATCAAAAGTATGTTACACTCTGGCTTTCGCCCACTAGAACAATGTTATAATAGAATTCATGAATTAAATCAAACAAATAACCTGGATATTACTGATACTAACAAAGAAAAACCAGTATTTGGTAAATTTGTTTTAGGCTTGAATAAATTAAGACTATGTAATTTTTGCAACTTTAAGATAAATGCAAACAGTTTCAATGATAATTCCTTAATGTTACGAGATGGACATATTATTGTTCGTTTAAAATATTTTGAAAAAACTAGAAGTGATGACTCCATATTCGGTCAACAATTTAATCATATTAACAATTTAAATGAAGAACAAGGTGGTTTAAAAGAATTTTTTATGTTTTTGGGGACATTTCCAGAAAAAATATTGAAGTATGACATCTCTGATCTTAAGAATGACGTATTATGTAAAATTTGTTGTCTTCCTACGGCATATTCTTTGTTTCTCCATTAAATCACACATTGACAAATTTATAAAAAAAAAAGGAATTTATAAGGGAAAGAAATACAAATGTGTGCAAAATATAACTTTTAATATAATATAATAATGTAAACATAAAACATAATTCAGTGTTTCTATAAAAAATTATAAAAAAAAAAAAAATAACAATAACAGTCAACACGAATATTCATGACACGAATATTCATGACACGAATATTCATGAATGACTCACTTACAATATTCAGTACTGCCAAGGTACTGCATAGATACTTATAGAAATAATAAGAATAAATTTCTGTACAAAATTTTCCGAATACTTGTACAGAACTTAATAGGTACTGATTAAGTATTTTAGACTTTGTAAAATTTTATTTTTTTAATTCATAATTTCAGTAAATTTACAGTAATACTTCAGTACTGTAAAACTTAATTGTTTTACGCATCAAAAAGGAGATGTGAATTTCGAAAAATCGGAATTCTTATGATACTTACGATGAACTGAACTTCTGAACTGCTTTTTTTATGCTTAATTCAAACAATCGGTATTCGTTTAGTACTTATCCAGTACTTAAATGAGAAAAAATAATTTTAATTCCGGATGAATTCATAAAAATCAGTACTGGACTTTCAGTACAATAAATTGTTGCCTGGGTGGCGATGCCGTTGCGTAGAAAAAAATCAGTCGATTGCACAAATGAGGGCAACGGCACCAGCACCGGTACGGCAATATATCGAAGTTGTATCGATGCGGCACCGGTTCTGCCGTCGTGTGTGCAAACCTCTTATTCTATTTATACTTTAGATCGGCTTTTAAATAAAACTAAAAAAAAAATTTTAATACTTTCCCCAAAATGTCCTAAATGATTGCGAAGACGTCTTGAAAATTGATATTCTGTCAACACATTTTTTTTCTCTTAATATCTAAAAAAAAAAAAAAACATATCATGCGCCCGAAGCACAATTCTAACGCTAAAACTAATATGAACTGTGCTCCAATTCTATATTTGTCCGACAAAGAATCCCACCATAATTCATCTTCATGCATCTAGTGATTTGGGGTCAACAGCTGATCTGTAAATTGATGGCAACATTCACAACAAGGAAAGCAGAAAGACACAGTTATAGACGTCGGAGCGCGGCGGTTAAAACTGAGGTTGACTTTTAGCTGTTTTATCTTAAAAAACTCGCTGTCAATCCTGTTGATGCAGACGACATTTCTTAGCATTTCAATATTTACCAAAAAAAAAAAAAAATTACTGAAAAAATTCGTGAAAATCAATTGGTCGAGTCAAAGTTTTCTTTTGCCTCAAAAAAAAAAAAAAAAAAAAAATTGTCATGCTTTTCTCTGTCACTACGTTTTGCCACGAAAAGTTCCACCTAATTTAATGCGACCGTTCAAACGGCAAGGACAAACTATAATCCCACCAGAGCTAATGATGTTTTATTTTTGTAACAACCTCGAGACATTTTTGTGTCAACTTTACGAGTTTTGTCTTATATTTTTGTGCTGCTTTGAAATGCATTTTGCTTTTTTTTTTTTTTTCTAATTGACAATCAATTTTTGATTAATTATGACCTAAATTTTGTGGAATATCGTCACAAAATGAGATTGGTAGGAACGTGTTGGGTTGACAACACAAAACTTGTCTCGAATGCTTTTAAGGTAAATAAGTTTCTTGGTATTTTTGTTTTAAATATAATTTAAAAATTTTTACGAAATAGTAGGAAAGCATCACATTTTTCTGTTACCCATTAAGAGATACAATTAAAAAAAAAACAGGAACCAATATGTCGAAAGTGTCCCAACTAAGGGTCCGACATGTGATGGGCGCGTTAATATTAATTTTTTTTGTTGTGAAAAACAATAAATTTCACTGGATACTTTTTAAGTAGTAGGTACTTAGGGAGGTAGAAAAGTTTTCGACCTACAAAATGAAAGGCATTATTTCTATTAAAATTTTCTTTTTAGTTTTTCAAATTATCTCCTTGAACCTCAACACACTTTTCATATCGTTTCTTCAATGCTTCTATTCCTTAGTGAAATCAGTTTGAATCTTTGGTGTTAAAATAGCTTAGAAATGGTGGCATGGTCGCGTCAGCAGATAAACAAAAATAGCTTTCTTTTGAGCTTTCTTTTATGTTTGGAAACATGCAGTAGTCCGAAGGAGCCAAATCTATTGAATATGGAGAGGTGGTTAAGGGGAAAAAAACATGTACTTTGCCGATCGGTGCATTGTCATTCAAAAGGTAATTTTCAATTTTATCAACGATTTCATCAGTAATCGTTTGGACAGCTTGAGCTGGTGTAGCAGAATAACACAATTGAAAATGAGGGTGCATCGGTACCATAAATAGCGTTCAAGCCCTTACTAATTCCGGTTAGTGTTTACTATTCTTTTATCAATGATTTCCCATCTATCTATTTTCAAAAAATTTCAATCGACTGTCTACCTTTTTTGTCTTGACAGATAGAATTTGGTGTCAATGGTAATCTTTTTCATATATTGCCACACCTGAAAAACACACATTACTTGCCGATCAGAGCGCCACCTATATGTTAGACAGAGAACTTTTTTCACTTCCTTCTTATGATATAAAAAAAAATAAAATATCTTCTAAATTACAAATTAAAAACAAAAATTTTGATACCATTTTTCATTTCTTTTGTTTTAGTTCCTATGTTTTCCCGTAGGTAATTACTCTTTTTAGTTTTGTTTTGTTTGTTTTTTTCCCTTGGAAATTCTCTCATTTTCTAACATTTCAATCTTATTTTTTTGTTCGGTGTGCCCATCAAAACCGCGATTTCCCTTTGTTTTTCCGTGAACATTTAGAAGCGGACGAACTTCTTGGGGACAATACAGCTTTACTTGTGGTGTGATGGACAACGTTTTACCATCAGCGACTGATAACTATATTATCTATGTGGTTTCTAGGTCATCCATCTGGTTATACTCAGAACTACCCCAGAATTTAAATGCCGTTACTGTTGGTAACTATGTTCATGTATTATTTTCCTGCTCTGCTCATGACCGGTACTTTTGAGGTGGTTGGTTTTTGTATTCATTCCATCAATATGTCGATATCTCCTTTAGAGATGGGATCAGTCGCGTATAAAATTCATTTATAATTTCAACATCTGTTTCGTATGTAGGAGCGTTAATGAATAATCGGGCCATTATAACCTTCATGGATACTACTGATCAGCTAATAAAACTTAGTCTGATTTCCTTGGAGACTATTAATACATTTAGATTCGTACAGAAGTGCACAGGTGTTAGCTTCATATTTACGGTAACCTGAAGGTTCTATTGTTAATTTCTGTTTTAGATTATTCTCTTTCTAAGTTAAGACTGTTGATAAAATCTAAAAGCCTTTCTGGGATTGCAGCTCCACACATAGAATGATGGAGCAAATGGATGCTTTCGTGGGTATCCTGGCAGCTTAGACAGAATGTAGTCTCATCCAAATCCATCTTGATTAGCCGACACGGCAAGAAGAAATAGCCTAGGAAGAGCTCTGTAATTGTTTTGAGATATCTTTCTGAGAAGGAGAAGCTCTTTCGTTTGTTTTTCGTTAGAAGTGTCAGTCGATAAACATTTTTGCCTGGCAAAGTCCTTGTAGCATCCCAATAAAGTGATTTTGGTTTTTTCCTTGTAGTTATTTAGTATAGCTCTGAGGTTTACGACTATTATATTCATGTTGTCCTGGTCTGCTTATTCTGATGGGCTACCAAAGTCTAAACGGCATTATGCCATTCACATCACCGTTATGTTGAGGCTCTCACGTTCCATTGCTCGCCAGTTTATAGGAGTTTGGTTTTTTATGAGCAAAGGTCTCTATCTGAGCAAAAGCGCTCGATATTTACCTCAATTTTAAGAATTAGTTATCAGGTGCCGGCTCGGGAAAGAATAACGAGAGCTTGATGAAATCAGAAACTGTTGCAGAACTGCGGTATTACAGTGCGAAGAGGGACACTGCCCGCCTTGAACAGGTTTTACAAATGTAAGACAGCTAGCCCTTTTACTGATAAGCGGTTTATAATACCAACGGTTGAGGTTTTTTCTTTTTTGGGGAGGCAGGGGGACAGGAGACCCCATCCCAAGCACGGAGACCATAGCGGCCCATTGTGCTATCCTGCTAGAAGCCCATTTACCAAAACCTACCTGCCCTCTTCATGAAGCGTATCAAGTCTTAGTGAGGAAGGTTTTCCAGCTCATCCACAGATAGAAGGGCAGAACCTAGAGTATCCAGTCTGCTCCGTGCGAAAGCCGGATACGCACACAAAAAGTGCTTGGTTGTCTTAGGCTCTCCCTCAAGGCGCAGGACAGGCATTCAGGGCTGTCAACAACTCACATCCTTGTTAGATGAGCGTGAAGTGAGCTGTGGCCGGTGATGATGCCAACCACTGTTCTACATTGTTTCCTTCCGAGCCCCATGAGAAAATCGGAGAACGGTTGAGGTTTACGTAAATGTAATAATTGTTTCTATTTTCAAATTTCTTTTGGACCTTAATTCATCTCCCTGCCGATTTATGTACACATTACAGGAGATTCCAAGCCAATTCTTCATATTTAAAATTGATGCGAAAAAAGGTATTTCATGAAATGAGCTGCCTCTTAATAGATAATAATTGCCAGCATCTTCTAAATTCCTTTCAATTTAAGTAGCAACTTTGTACATCTTTATATACATACCAATGTACATACAAATATACCTGTTTTGTACGTATATAATGCAGTGACCGTATATAATCATTGCCAGGAATTTTGTTCGTGTATATAACTAAGAAATCATGGCGATGATTTCGTAAATAGAGTTTTCTTAGTGTAAACATTGTGGCGAACTATTTTTAGTAAGGCGATTCAGAGTGATGTGCTGTTTCTGTCAGAAATAGAAAGTGCTAAAAGTGCTTGAAGAGCAACGTGTCTGATCTAGTCATACTAAAATAAGTTCCACAGACTGTCCGCATCGGAATTTTTCGTGTATTTTTGGTGCTAATCAAATTTTCAAAACTTTTCACATGCATGCCTTTTTAAATAAAATATGAATTTTTTTTTTTTGCAAATAATTCTTCTTTTCCAAAACTAGGTAGTCCATCAATTTTTTGTAGTTTTGTTTTTGTGAGTGGGCGGATGATTAACGGCGAAATATGATGTCATGAAGACATTTCACTCGCTGCATGTGGTCCAACTAAAGATGCAACGACTCGTTAGAGTTGGACAACGCACAAATAATGAGACGATGATGTGAGATGGTGGTGGTGGTGGTTGTTGTTAGGCGAGACACTTGTACTCACAACACGGCCAACTGCATACTTTTACCATGCAATCCATACTCTCGTAAGTGATATATGTCATGAAGACTTGTTTTTGGATTACATGAAGGACACCAAAGAACTGCATGTTGGAACTAGTTCAGCCAAGCGGGAGGGAGCTAATTTAATTTAGCTTTGGCTAAATGTTTTTAGCTGATGCTTGCGGCGACGCACATATAATCCCGAAGAGTCACATTCTTCTAATTATATTACGAAGGGATTTTGCATGCAAATTAGATGAATGAAATAAGATTAATGTAAGTCACACAAAACAGTGGTGATCCATCATTTGTTTTTATGATGTGGAGAACTGTTGGATTTTTATGACTAGGTATGTAGAAACATGTTTTGTATATTCATGTATGTTCAAAAAAGGATGAACTTGTAAATTGTAGTTGACCAGATCCAGCTTAGAGTGGTGACTTACGAGCTTATATTGATTACATTTTATACTTACTGCATTTGAATTTTCAACTTAAAAAAAAAAATGTAAAACAGAGCGATTGTTCATAACGTTTAATAGATGGCAGAGATAATTACAGATTACAACTCGTCGCTATAATTTTTAAAAGTGATGTGAGTCAGAAATTGTTAATCATCTATGAAGAAAATTTGAGTCGAAGTAGATGTATTGAAAAAAAAAAAACACGCTCGAAAAATTCAAATTATTTTTTCACAATCACATCCAAGATTCAAACCTTTGCTGCAGCCAGCTCCAAATAGTAGAAATTAATTTCCACTTCATAAAGCTGGCTACAAAAATGATCAGTTTATCAGGATCTAAAATAGAAAAGTGAGTTAAGAACGTCAGACAAAATTTTCCCGTGTATTCTTCCTCCATAGTCCGGATTCTATAACACGGAGAATTGTGGAATTTGGGAGATGAGAGTTGATTTTACAATTAATTCTCCACTTGGAATTCTGAAACTTGGCGAATTTGTTTTGAGGATTACCAAAATCTCTGTTCCATTCGTTAAAATTCTCCGATGTTTTGCACGTGAAAAAGTAAGAAGAAGGTAGGTAACCTACGAGGGAATTGCAATCTCTATTTTCACATTTCTCTCATGTTTTCCCTAATTCACCAAACATGTTAGTGAACTGGGAGTAGAGAATTATGGAGTTTAAATTGGAGAAAACGAAGAATCTCATTTCTCAAATTCCCAAAATCTGCGTGTTACAGAATTCGACCCCATGTATATTTTGAGTTTATAAGTATAGGTACGAACTCAGATATCCAAAGAAGCATTTTTTGAATAACTAAACATTATCTGCTCTTTATATAGGTCTTCGTCGGAAATAAGGTAGAAACCGTAACTCTACTTTAAGTGAAAGTTTTAGTTTCAGATTTTACCTGCGGTGAGGTCTGCTGATGGTTAGTATCGCGGGATTATTGTAATTGTGTTGTACTCATAAAAAATAAATAAATAAAGCAATCTTTTTGTCCAACTGTATGAATTGAATACCTATATATTCCAAACTTCCAATTTTTTACTTTTTGATAGCGTTCTAAAGTAGATACAAGTTTGTTCTACCTTTCCACAATGGAGAAATTTGTATTCCGTATTTTGTTAAATCCCTACCGTTTGTGTGGAAGACCATTAAAAAGTAGAGCAAAAGCTAAAAAAAAACGTATTTTAAGGACTTTGCTCTATTGCATTGAATGATTCCCAAGTGGTTGACTGAATTATCATTGTGGTGACGCTGAACGCTCAGAAGGTCTGAGTTAATTCACGACTAAAGAGGTGGTCATTAAAATCCATTATTTTGTCTAGGACGTATAAGCTCAGCTCAAGTGAGTTTTTGTGGTGATATATAAGCATTGCTGAAATAATAAAATAAAAAGAATAAAAAAAAAGCAGCGAAAACCGTGGATTTCTGCCTCCTGGCGAACGTGCTCTAAAGAAGTCGAAAACTGTTCAATGATTTCAATTCAATACACCAGTTCCACAGGTAAGTCTGCAATTGCCATGTCTAAAATTAGCGAATTGAGCTACGAACTACTCCTCCATTCATATCGTATTCTACAGATTTCGACTTTTACGACATGGAAAAATATTCATATCGAATAATAAAGAAGTCATCAAACAAAAACACTTTGCAGATTTCAAGAAATTGTATTTTGTTGACAAATTTTATCGATCTAAAACAGGATTACGTAAAAATACCTGAAATTTTGCACAAAAAAAAAACGAAAAAAAAAAATCTTTCCTTATTTTCTTTGTACATTGTAAAAAACTTAAATTTAAGACACGTTTTTTCCTAAAAATAAATGTACATTCAATAAATTTAGGTATTTGGCACCAGAAAACCCATATAGTATACGTACAATTCCCGAAATGTTAAGCTCTCTTGGATATAAGGAAGAGAACATTCAATAAATTAGGTATTATGCTACATTTTTATGCAACCCTTACCAATATTTTCGTTAATATAATTCACACATTGTTTTTGAAAACAAGTCATACATATTGTTTTCAGGGATGCCAGTTGGAGGTTTTCTTCACCATTTTGGGGAATAATTTCTTACCGGGGAAAATTTTGGGGAAATGATAATATTACGGAAAGTCATGGGGAATTTCTTTTAAAATTGCGCAAAATTGGGGATATTTCAAGGATCAAAAAACATAAATCTTACTTTAATTTTTACGCAGTAGATAAAATCTACGTAATAAACAGAAACTAAAAGAATTCAAAGAAAGTTCTGCATTGTTAGTAATTTTATATGAACAATTAGGTACATATAGAGTTCCCGAAAATATACTATGGCTGGAAAAACTTTGTATGTTTTCTACAGTTACAGCTGTTCGCCAAATGATGGCGGATACATTAGAAATTACGGTAAAATTTAAAAATGCTGTTAGCGTAGGAAGTACTGATTCCACAATTGATAAATGGAACTTGATTCCACAATCGATAAATGGAACTTGATTCATCATCACCAATGGTCAGAACTCAATACAGCTGAACAATTTTGGACTGATGTCTCAATAAAACAATAAAAAAAAAATGCTGTTGTTATAGATTGAAATTTGGTAACATATCTTAGCTAGCTCTAAGTTTATTGAGTTTTTTATTAAGTCTTTATCTATAACTCAATTGTGTAAAAAATATGTTGAGAAATAGACTAGCTATTTAAACTGCAGATAAAATAATGCTGGTACAATTTTCAATTAGACTTTTTGGTTATACACATTTTAAACCGTTCAAACAGATGTCACAAAAATACAACTCTGAAGAGCTCTACAAAAGTAATTTTCAAGGAGATTATGACGTGCTCCAAGCATTTTCATAAATTTAGGTAAATTGTTATGGTCTCTGCTGAAGTGAAATATCGCAATACGTACTATTGATTATTTACAGGAATTTATAATTTAAAATACCTATAAGAATATATGTATGGATATGGAATGTATGGATGCATATGCAAAATATATTTAAATAAGTACCTATCTAAAAAGAATTTTTAAATTCAAGAATACAATTAGTTTCATAATTAAACTTGGGGAATTTTTTTATTCTGCCTTAATAGTTTGGGGAAAATTTTTATTCGGACGGGTGAAAGTTCAATAATCTGACTGGCAACCCTGATTGTTTTTCACTATTTTATTTGAGTGGCCCAGCGCCCCAGCACTAATTTCCATACTACTTATATGTTTAATGAAAAATATTCAGCTTATTCTTATGTTTTTTAAAGATGTTGTTTACCTATTCCCTATACGGTTAAAAATTTAGGTTAAATATTATAAACAAATAATAGACATATAGGTTTGAATAAATTATATACTTTCTCAATTTATAAAATTTTATAAGAGCGTTTATTAATATAATACAACTGGATATAAGATCACTTTATATAAATTTTATATACAGTTCAATCAACCTCGCGTATAAAATGTGTTTATAACTGCCTTTGATAAAATAAATAAATATGTGATATGCTTTTTTATATCTCGATTATGTTAAGTTTATCTCATTTCGTAAACAAACCTTTATACTGATGGTATACTATTCTATACAAATGCAGTATCTAGGGTGGTCCACAAATGTATGGATTTGCAAAAGTGTTAAAATGTCTAAATGCTCATTCAGAATTTGTTAGCTAATGTAATTTTAAACTTTTATGCAAGATTTCAGTGAAATTCATTAATGTTTAGAGGTCGCTCAAATCGAAAATAATGTTTTTTTGGCTGTTTTGGACTTTCAGGAAAACTGTTTCAACATTTTCTGTCATAACTTTGTAATTTGACAACCTTTTCTTAATTCTTTCTTTCAATTAAAGGGAACTTATTTATGAACTTATCACAGCAAAAGTTGTTTTAAAAAATTAAATTCTTCTATTTTACATAAATTTTTCAAAACGAGCCCGGAACTCCAATATTTTGATTTTTTCAATTTTTTCAATTTTTTTCTAAGGAAAAGTGGCACGGGGGTGTACTTCTTCTACTATAATATAATCTAAAATCGATTATCTTCCAAACAACTACAACTTAAGGGAGTCATGTAGTGTATGAACTGTTCTCAAAATGCGATTTTGTGCCGACCCATAAATGTAACGACTTTGTATTAATGACATTTTTCCAATTATTGGACACCCACGCATAATATTAAAAGTTGTTTTGATTTTTGCAAGTCCGTCTGTCCGTTTGTTTGACTGGCTGCCTGACTGTCTCTCCGTCTGTCTGTTCATCAGTCCTTGCGCACGATAATTTGAGAGCTCGTTCACTTAAAATTTTGTACTCGAAAATGGGACAAATCGGGCAACTCCTTCGTAGGGTTGCCATACAAACGGTTTTAAAGGTATATTTATGCACTGCCCGAGAACCCGTTGACGTAGGGAGCTGAAATGTGGTACATAATGTTTTCATAATAATTGTAAATAAAATTCCAAAAATGTACTAAATCGGGCAACCTTTTCTTGGTGTTGCCATACAAAATTTTGTTTTTTCATTATATCTTTGGACACTGCCTGAGAGCGCGACGACGTCGCGAGCTTAAATTTTGTATACGGCATTTTCATAAGAATCGCAAATATGAATTCCACAATGGATTAAATCGATCAACCCTTTCTTGTTGTTGCCATACAAAACTTTGGGTTTTCATTATATCTGTGGACACTGCTTGAGAGCGCATCAACCGAGAGAGCTGAAATTTTGTAGACAGCGTTTTTATAAAATAGTAAATAAAATTTCAAAAATGAACTGAATCGGGCAACCCCGTCTTGGTGTTGCCATACAGAACTTGTTGTCTTCACTTTGTTTAAGTTTTATGTTCATCTAAGACCAATTGTAACTTGTTCTCCTGTTTTTTTGTATAATTAATTTTGTTACAGTGAAAAAGTCTATACTTTTCTGGACCGGCATATATTCTTTGTAATTTGATTTTGAGAACAGTTCATACTCTAATCTGCATGATCCCTTTAAGTTGTAGTTGTGTGAAAGATAATCGATTTTAGATTATATATTATAGTAGAAGAAGTACACCTACGTGCCAATTTTCCTTACAAAAAAATTTACGTGAAGTCAAAAAATTGAAGTTTCGGGTCTGAATTTTCGTTTTTAAAAATTTATACAAAATAGAAGAATTTAATTTTTTAACACAACTTTTGCTAAGTTCCCTTTAATTAAAAAAATAGAATTAAGGAAAGGTTGTCAAATTAAAAAGTTATGACAGAAAATGTTGAAACAGTTTAAAATTACATTAGCTAACAAATTCTGAATGAGACATTTTAACACTTTTGTTTTTTTGGGTCATTCTACCTACAGTATACACCATTTACACCTTATTGGTGAATTCGATCAATATAATTGATTCGATTTCAAAACAGGGAATCGTACATTTTAAGGACGAAACCCTAAAAACCCTTATCTACGTTTTCTAAGGTGTATTTTTCCCTAATTATATCTAAAAATACCTAAGCTTTGTGGCACAAATTGTTGCCACTCACTTTGGGAATTTGTTTTTTTTTTTTTTTACTGTGTACCATGAATAAAGGAGATGTGGGACTATAAGCTATGTGACTCTATAGGTAAATGGTTAGACATGCTTTGATCTTCTTGCGGTCTTATTAGAACTTGTTTATGTTCTTTCAGTTGAACAAAAGCAATCCTTTCAATTCATCATTTAATCTCTCATGAAAGGATATATTCTCCCCGTTTTTAGTCTTTCGACTAATTAGTACCATAAATGTTTCATTGGACACGTGCAGATTGTGAAATTAATTTCTTTCTTGGAAAATGTAACTGGATCTATACAATTTAAGTGAAGTTCAAATCAAGGAGTCAAATTTCAGATAGACATTATGCAGTATTCCAATTGGCTTTATAACGAAGAATCTGTCGTCAACAGAATGCCTCAATCATTGTGATGGGCGCCAGTAGATGGGGTTCTCAAATTCAGATTCTTGGAATCCTAACCCACTGTGTTATCTATAACTTATGCGTTACTATGTGCCATGTATCTATAATAGAGAATTTGCAGAAAATATTAAGTTACAGAAAGTTTTCATGTTTGGTATTTGGAAGATAATTTCATTTCGCTCATTTATAACAGTTCAATTAAAAAACTTTACACGATATTTATAAACATCTAATCGAATTATAAATGTTACCTACTAAATACGTTTTTTCCTAAAAATAAATGTACATTCAATAAATTTAGGTATTTGGCACCAGAAAACCTATATAGTACGTAAAATTCTTGAAATGTTAAGCTCTCTTGGATATAAGGAAGAGAACATTCAATAAATTAGGTATTATGCTACATTTTTATGCAACCCTTACCAATATTTTCGTTAATATAATTCACACATTGTTTTTGAAAACAAGTCATACCTATTGTTTTCAGGGATGCCAGATTGGAGGTTTTCTTCACCATTTTGGGGAATAATTTCTTCCCGGGGAACATTTTGGGGAAATGATAATATTACGGAAAGTCATGGGGAATTTCTTTTAAAATTGCGCAAAATTGGGGATATTTCAAGGATCAAAAAACATAAATCTTACTTTAATTTTTACGCAGTAGATAAAATCTACGTAATAAACAGAAACTAAAAGTAATCAAAGAAAGATGTTCTGCATTGTTAGTAATTTTATACGAACAATTACATGTAGAGTTCCCGAAAATATACTATGGCTGGAAAAACTTTGAATTTTTTCTACAGTTACAGCTGTTCGCCAAATGATGGCGGATACATTAGAAATTACGGTAAAATTTAAAAATGCTGTTAGCGTAGGAAGTACTGATTCCACCATCGATAAATGGAACTTGATTCATCATCACCAATGGTCAGAACTCAATACAGCTGAACAATTTTGGACTGATGTCTCAATAAAAAAAAAATGCTGTTGGTATAGATTGCAATTTGGTAACATATCTAAGCTAGCTCTAAGTTTATTCAATTAGGCTTCTTGGTTATACCGTTTTAAACCCTTCAAACAGATTTCACAAAAATACAACTCTGATAATTTTCAAGAAGATGATGACGTGCTCCAAGAATTTTCATAAATTTAAGTAAATTTTTATGGTCTATGCTGAAGTGAAATTTCGCAATACGTACTTTTGATTATTTACAGGAATTTATAATTTAAAATACCTATAAGAATATATGTATGGATATGGAATGTATGGATGCATAAGCAAAATATATTTAAATAAGTACCTATCTAAAAAGAACTTTTAAATTCAAGAATACAATGAATTAGTTTCATAATTGAACTTGGGGAATTTTTTTATTCTGCCTTAGTAGTTTGGGGAAAATTTTTATTCGGACGGGTGAAAGTTCAATAGTCTGACTGGCAACCCTGATTGTTTTTCACTATTTTATTTGAGTGGCCCAGCGCCTCAGCACTAATTTCCATACTACTTATATATTTAAAAATATTCAGCTTATTCTTATGTTTTTTAAAGATGTTGTTTACCTATTCCCTATACGGTTAAAAATTTAGGTTAAATATTATAAACAAATAATAGACATATAGGTTTGAATAAATTATATACTTTCTCAATTTATAAAATTTTATAAGAGCGTTTATTAATATAATACAACTGGATATAAGATCACTTTATATAAATTTTATATACAGTTCAATCAACTTCTCGTATAAAATGTGCCTTTGATAAAATAAATAAATATGTGATATGCTTTTGTATATCTCAATTATATTAAGTTTATCTCATTTCGTAAACAAACCTTTATACTAATGGTATATTATTCTATACAAATGCAGTAGGGTGGCCCAAAAATGTATGGATTTGCAAAAGTGTTAAAATGTGTAAATGCTCCTTCAGAATTTGTTAGCTAATATAATTTTAAACTTCTATGCAAATTTTCAGTGAAATTCATTAATGTTTAGAAGTCGCTCAAATCGAAAATAATGTTTTTTTGGCTGTTTTGGACTTTCAGGAAAACTGTTTCAACATTTTCTGTCATAACTTTGTAATTTGACAACCTTTTCTTTTTCCGGTAATGGTTTTAATGCATGTTGTGATGACAGGATTTTCTGGATAACGCTAGTGTTATATGTGGAGGTAGGCTTTGCACAGCACTTTTGGCGTTGCTGAGGCTTAGACACCCACAGCTATGTGGAAGCTCGAAATCAGTAGACACACGGCAACAAGGATCACAACCCCAATAAGAGGCTTGGAGTGTATTAATATTCCTTTCTTCGATATAACTGCAACATAACGTGAGCCCGGGTGCAGTTATAAACCAGGCTTTTTCCACTCGGCCTTGTTCTGAAAAAAAGCAAAGTAATCTCGATAGTTGATTTGCTTTTAGAACTGACAACGCTGTTTTTGTTTCTTGCGGTCTTTTGAATTGAATTGGGTTGGAAGTAGGACCTTTTTCAGGTCTTACAATATCAGAAGTGGGATTAATATCCACTTGGGTGACTTCAAAACTGACGCCTTGTCAGTTGTAAGATCAATGATAACGGTCCCGCCGTATTCGAGGTTGAAGCCAAAAATCTAATCACAGCAGAAGTCCTAGTCGCCTGTCGTTACTTTCAATCACGACTCAAGGTAAAATCAAACAATAATTATTTATCGACAAAAAAGAAAAGAAATTTAAACTTTAAACACAATTTCCCAAAAACACACAAACACATTTGGTTCTCGATGTAAATTTAAATTCGATCAACTTGCAATATAGTTAAAAGGCATGATAAAAAGATAACAAGGTATGGCCGATTCGAGAGGAATTTTTTGTGTTGCTACGTCATGAGGTGATCAAAGTCATTTTAAGCAAATTTGTTTTGAGTTTTTCGTATTTTATTGACTGAATGAAATATACCTACGTTTTGAATATATTAAAATATTTAACCAAATTTTAGTTTCTTCATTTAAATCCCTTCGGAAAAAGTAATTACGGGCTAGTGGGAAAGCAAAGAAATATCCAATTATAGATTTTTGTTTTTTTTTTTACTTTGATAAGCACGATTGAAATTGAGACGAACAAATTTCTGACAATTGTGACCAAAGGAGGCAAGTAACCAATTATTGACAGATTTTCCGACTATACCTTGTTAATCTTTGTGTCATGGTTAAAAGTAGCTCGTTAGACTAGTTTCAGTTAAGCGTAGCCTTTTTATACCCTAGATCAGCTGTGGCGAACCTTTTTATGTGCGCGTGCCAGAGAATTACAAATATTACTTATCTCGATGTTGGCGTGCCGGACTGTTTTTAATTAAGAAAAATTGATAAAAGTATAGGTGTTACAAAAACTAAACTAAACGTAGGTATATTATGCTTTTATACATAATCATTTTACCTTGTAACTACATAGTTAGTAATCTGTGGATGTACAAATAAATTTAAAATAAAAAAAATTACCAACGCTACAAAATACGTCAATTAAAAATATTTTTAATTTTTCAAAACATACAAGAACAACAGGACTATGCAAAAATAGGAATATATTACTAGTATCAAAATTGATAGAACAAACATCATACCTATTAATTTGCAGGAAAATCAAAAATTTTAAATTGAAACAAGGGCAATCAAATGAAATCGAATACTTAAAAAGATTGACATTAAAAAAAAAAAAAAAAAAAAAAAATGATGAATTTATTGGTAAATTATAACAATCAATAGGATTTTGTTGTTGTTTATTGGTAGACTAGATAATGAAATCATAGGGTATACTAAGTTTGTCATTCCATTTGTTCTACCCCTAGAAATGATGATGGTAGAGAAAAATGGATTGGACACCCCCACGTATAATATTAAAAGTAATTTTGATTTTTACATGTGCGTATGTCCGTCTGTCTGTCTGTCCGTCCGTCCGTCCGTCCTTACGATAATGCGAGAACGCGTGTAATTATAGAGCTGCAATTTTGTACATGGGCTTTAAAAAAAAAGTAAAATTAAGTTCGAAGATAAATCGGGTAACTCCTTTATAGGGTTGCCATACAAAAATTTCGTTTTCACTACACATTTGGATACTGTCTCAGAACGCCTCAACGTAAAAAGCTGAAATCTTGTACATAGTGCTCTCATATAAATAGTAAATCTAATTTCAAAAATGGGCTAAAACGAGTAACCCAATTCTTGGTATTGCCATATAAAAATTTAGCATTTTGACGTATATTGTGAAAATGATCAGTCCTAGATATTTTCATTGTACCGAAAAATTCTTCAGAATATGAAATCCTATGAAATTGATTAAAATCATTTTTACTGTCCGACGAACCATTCTAGAAATATGTATATGCAAAAACCTGCTTCAAAATCAAACTTGCACAAATAGGTGACCATTCGAAATTACATGTGGGTATTCATCTAGCTAGGGTATCATAAGAATTGGTTCTAGCATTTTTGACTTGTTTTTTAATTAACATTTTCAAAAATAAAGTAAAAAAAACTGACTACGCTTAACTGAATCTACATTTATTATAAAATTATATTCCTTTGTTGGCCTCACACGAGAATGAGAAGAGAACTAGAGAGGAACCTTTCTCGAGCAGATCGGCACGGGAGGACCTTTTGCACTATTAAATTAAAAAAAAATTATTTTTGACAAAAAAAAAAAGCAATTTTTTTTTCAATAGTTTAACGTATGCAACATAGTATGCAAAACAAAACAAAACATTTAGATGCATTAAATGTTCGCTTGGAAAAATCTCAAAAATTGCCATTTTTTTAAAGTTCTCCCCTTTAACAGATATCGAAAATGCGTCTTGAAGCCAGTTTTAGTGGAATTAGATAGAGAATCTTTGTAATTTGAGATAAATTGATTTTTTTTTTTAATTCTAACTTAAAATCATTTTTTTTTTAATTATTTCATTTTTTAAACGACAACCTATTCTTATTTTTATAGAAGTATCTTATTATAATACCGAATAAGTGCAATTACTTCCACAAACGGTTAAATACCTATTCACAAATATTTCATTCAATTTGGATTTTTGCTAGTTCAATAGAAGGTTGAGCAGGTTTGTTTCGTTGGAATAGTTATAGCTATTTAATAAAATAATTAATTTAACCAGTGAAAAAAAAAAATAAATAAAAAAAAAATCAAATTTGTAAAATTGAAGAGCATATTGAATACAAACAAATGATAATAACGTTTCAACATCCTAACGTCATGAATGTGTGGTGACGCGTCTGGGCCGGGTCGTACATTTTCGAACTCTTGACCAATAATCACTTTGTAAAACTATACAAAATTGATTTCGAAATTTTCATCTAAAAACACTTTTCTGAACGTAGAAAGGGTTTTCTTTGAGTAAAAATCTGCAAAACAGAAATTGTAAACAGTCTGGTGTCAACTAATCTAACTAACCTAAAAGCTATCAATAAAGAATATTATTTTTCAAGACAGCTCCAGAGAGCAACAGTTAAATGACTTAGGTGATGAATTATTATATTGCAATTCTTTTCAGAAACCCATTCCTATATAAACCGTATTCAGCAGAACCGATCGAAAAGATTGGTGTATTGGTGTACGTTATCGTGGCGTACATACGGTGCCGGTTCAAGATTGGTCTCTTGGCCATTGCATTAGTGCAATCCAGACGGGCTCTTGTTTAGACAGCCGAAACCACTTCCGTTGCTTTGGTGACATGAGAAAATAGCAAGATTTTCTCAATTCAGTTGCTACTAGTCATCCAATCAAGCTGTTGTTAGCCTAGGTATATCTAAAATTATTTTTAGACTCTACGAATTTTTTAAACTCGATATAAACGAACTAGCAACCGGGTGTTGCAGAAGCGGATGTCTATAGGCAGCAGCAGTAAAGTAGCTGCTCTTTTTACGGCCGTCCAGGCGACATAGGATCGCTTTAGTCTCCTTCACTTAATAGCACTCATTCAAGCTGTCATAGGGACAGTTTGGACTGAAGAGGTGCAATTGTCTACAGATCGACGTTTCGACAGCATCAAGTCGTCAAGTCTCATCTGGCTGCTTCTCAAGCGATTGGTCGATTGACCCATATCCAGGTATTCAAGCTGTGAAATTCCTGTGTAAAAGCAGGCATCACAGCAGCCACAGTTATTGCTCCAAGCAGATCTGTTAGCCATCTTATTGAAGATACAGCAATTGGGGATTTATCTTCATAACACGACTTGGTATTACCCTAAAGATGATCTACCTCTCACATAAACTCAGTGGCCATTATATGATGCAGATCTGTTGTCGGAAATAATTGGTCCTTGGTGCAACAAATTCGTCAAAAAGTCAATTCATATGTCATAAAATAGAGCAAGGCATGTTAAAAGTCTTCCACAACATATCTCCACGTGTCAGTTATACTATTTCGGAGTGTATCCTGTTAGGTGTACATAGCTGTATGTACGTGTACTATATAGTAGATCATAGCCTTCATGTGTTCTTTTTTTAAGGCTAGCCTTTTTGACAAACCTACGGAAGAAATATTCACCACAAAAACTCTTGATTGAAAATTTTTTCAAGGAAGTTATAATGCTGGAAATAACTAGAGTAGGATTATGTTAATGCGAGTATGACTTATCACACGTGCACCGAATTACATACAATATACATTTGATGGAGCTCTTCGCATGATTGACGGGTAATTTGGAATTACATTTGAGGTGAAGGCTAGGAGATTTCTTCGAATATGTGAATACGTAGGGCGTCATATAATTTAAGTAGGTTTCAAATTACCTATGCACGTATAAATTCGAAAACATGAATCCCCCAACATAACACCTACCCATTTGGTGTTTCCAAGAAAAATGATGCAATGTAAAACAACCTATTGGTAATTGCTAATTTTAACCTCAATCCATTATAATTACCCGCGCGTCTGTTGATTACCATTATCTGTACCTATTGTCATAAAGTTCTAGGTATGACGTAAGAGAATCTATAGCTTTCCGTAAAATGTAATGTTTTCTTCATATCAATATTGCTGACTGTTGTTAGCTTGGATGGAGCAAACAAAACACAGGTGACGTGTGTGCAGTAGTTAGGTAACGTAAACACTGCCGTGGACGTCATCCATCAAAATAAAAAAAAAAAATTGTTTTGGGGAGTTTTGTACCTATTTACAATCTTATATAAATATGCATTTATATATACACATAATATGTATGTATGTACATAGAAGGAAAGACGCCCGTAGGCTTCAGTAGCAGTGGAAAAATATCAATAAAAACAAACGGTGGGGGAAATATAGGGCTGTAAGGTTCTAGGTCAAAGCTCGCGAGTTCAGCTCTGTCGTCAGAAGACGGTTTTCTATCAATGCTTTGACGTCATTTCATTCATAAAACTTCCGTATACACGCTCTCATATACATAATTTACTCGATATTTGTTGTTGTCGACCTTTAAAAATGGCCGTGTTTTATATGTCCTTGCAAGATATGTCCTATGCTACAGACACACACACACACACACACACACACACACACAAATACATACATCAATACAAATACAAATAATTAAGCAAATAAAGATTATATACGTACAGCAATAAAAGAGACTCCCCCTCCCCCACCCGGCCGACAAGCGCACCTGTTGAGTATTCCATTTCAATTTATCCTGGACTCATATTCCCATTTTCTGATACAAGTCATGCCTTTCGTGATTGTAGATTTTGGGGAATGAAATTTCATTCATGAATTAGTTACGCTAGAATTCTACGCAGTTTCATTTTATGAATGAATTCTTGGAAAATGACAATGGATGACATTGAAGAAGAAGAAGGAGAAGAAGAAGAAGCCCGAGACTCCAACCTATATAAGAGGGAGAAGGAGCTCAATCGATTTTTCTTCAAGCTTTGGAAGGCGTCAATGGAGAAATAAATGTATCATCAGAAATTGTATGTGTGTAGGTATAAATAGGAAGCTTGTCGGTTATGTTGGGGAAACTTTTCACCTTCAATTTGCTTATTGAACTTGTTGTAAACACTATGTTTACCTCTCTCCAGATAGAAACCTTGGAGAAAAAGAACTGTAAATTTCATTCATAGGTTTTCCGAAGAAAATGGAAATTTTTGCAGCTGGGTTAGGCTTGTTTTTATGTATGAATGACGACGATTGATGATGGTTGTGTTTTGTCTGTTCTATTGTTATTGTTATCTTGAAACGTCCTAATTGTTCTTGTTTCCGGAATATATATATATTGACTTTGTCCTTTTAGAGATAGAAGCGGAAAATAAATAGTACGGGGAAAGAGCATTCATTGGAGTGGAGGTTGATTATCCATGGATACATAGATTTTCCGAAAAATCCATATATAGGCTTACCGTCTCTATACATATTCAGCTAAGGATTTGTTTTGTCTTACTTTTACGGAGATACAAGATTTTGCCATTTGACCTTTTGCATGGAAAATATTTTGCGAAAGGTGTGTTTCTTGTTTGCGCTATCGAGAAAGGCATGACTGATTTCTAATATTGTTTACCTACCCGCTATTCCACCCAACAATTATTTACTTCCAAATACGCGTGTGTTCGGTATTACTTAAGATCTTGACACTTATCGAATAATCGTATCTACAAACTACATAATAACTTCTATTGACATTTAATTAATTCAATTTAATTCAATTCAATTTAATTCAATTCAATTCAATTTATGAATTAGGTATATGATTTCATTTTCTTTGAATTATGTATATGTATAGGTAGGTATATGTGGTGTACACATTCTCGGAAAAGTGGAAAATCTTCAGCATTCATGACTATTTTCATCGTTCGGGTATAGAGAGTGAATTGAGGGTGTTGTTCTTTCAAGTACCACCGGGGATATGTCAAAGTTCATGGCTCTCTCTTGTTCGTTAAAATGGAAAATTTGTTGTCTAGTAAGAGATAACAATCAGAGCATCAATCATAATTTCATAAAACTGAAAATAAAGAAAAGATTTTCGGTGAATTCGAAGAGTGTGGGTGGCTTGATAAGTCTTAAAAAGGAGCTATTTATTTTGGATGTATAGAACAAGTGAATGGTGCGGAATGGTAGGTACGTTTACATTAGAGTGTACACGCGGTTTGGTTGTATTCAATATTAGAGAAAAGCCGATTTTTTGAAGTCGCGAAATTTTAATTAGTAAAATCTAATGTGGGTTGGGTGCTTATTTTTTTTTTTTTATATTTGTGAATAAATTCAAATACCTATATCCCCAGAAACCACAAAGCCATTGTCAATTTTTTTCACAGATTTTATAATAATCATAATATCATATTTTCATCATTGTTCTTTATTCTCTATTAATGTTTATACTATTTATTATGTGAATTAAATTCCAAATTCTGCGGTAAGTGAAAATTAACAAAAAAAAAAAAAAAAAAAACAAAAACTCGCAGTCGTATAAGTTAAGATTTCATATACTTTTCTATTTATTCTACGGCAGAGAGGAAAACAGCTTTTCGGGCGCAAACAAATTAAAGTCTGTAGCTCGAATTAATAATGATCTCTTCAGACTTTTATAAGGGTATCAAAGTGGGCTTTTCATTTAATTGAAAATCTTTGAATATACATACATAGGTATAATCTTAGATTATATAGCAAAAAAGGATAGGCGATGAGGAAGTAAACTTATGCATTTTTCTTTATATAGGAGAACAACATCGATGTATTCGTTTTAGTCATGGAAGTAGTGAATTTATATCATAAAAGGTTTAAATTAATTTTTAAATTTGTGATCCATTTAGGTATTTTCTGACAATCTTTCTTTACGTTACCTTTGTATGGCTAATATAATTTCGAGTCTGAATGACAATTAAACTGTAAGTAATAAACCGGCATTGGAAAATATTAGCTTTTTTGTAACGACTTTTAATTTTTATAACTATTTCATTTCTATTTTACTTAAAACACTATAATTTATTATTGAAATAAGACGGCAATAACTCCGGTTGCTTCTGCAGCTCAGTATAGTGCACTTCATCACCATAATTTAAGACTCCGGAGTCTCGATTATATAAAATCTCTTCCACAAAAAGAAATTCACTATTTTTTCTCACTATGAATAAATATGAATTACTTTTAATTACACTTCTTTATCATCAAAAAATTACTAAAACAACACCGGACTTGTTTTCGTAAATTGAGAAATGTCAGAAATAAAGCAGAAATGTCGAACTGACGCACAATAGAGTCTCAGCCCTCTTGTCTTGTCATTTCCACCCCCGTGTCTACAAGTAGAAATGTCTATCAAACGTACACGAGTTTTACCCTTTTTTCTCTATAATCTAAGCATATAGAAAAGTTGAGAATATCTTTCCATCTGTTCGTCTGTCACAAAGAGAAGTTGAAACTCCGTGGAGTAAAAATGTTGATATTTTGTTAACAACTATTTTATAAACTAGTTTTATGCTTGGAAATGGGTAGCTATTTTATATGGTAAGTATGCCATTTTTGGAAATTGGTTGAGAAAGCATTAACTATAAATATGGACCTATACACATACAGTTATTGACAAAAAAATAAATACAAGCCTTTCTGAAAGAAAAATCTTTATGTTTTTGGTTGAAACATTATTCTGACTGTAACGCCATCTGGTGACTAGTACCGTCCTTTCATGGTGAACTTGCGGTCATCTTCCATTTTGAAAATAACTGTCAACTGTTGGTAGTATTTCTTGACGTTTGTAAAGTAAATGACATTAGCTTGGCCAAAAAAATAAATTCGCTTGTGGAAATTAAGAATATTGGCAATAAAGTGATAAATTTCGTGATTTTATATTATTTAGAAGTGAAGTGATTACAATATATAAGAAAAAAATATAATTATTTTATCAATCAACAATTTACTTTTTGAAGAACATGGGCCGCAGTAACCATTGTTCAATTGAGATGCGACAGTTGATCCAGAAGTTAAAAACTGACTGGAAATCCTATCGAAATATTCCTGCAATGGTCGGATGCTCTTTAGGTATGGTGCTAAATGCGCTTAAACCGAAAAAACAACCAACCGAAAATCGAGGGAGGCCACGAAAAGCTACAAAAAAAAAAAAAATGGATCACAGAATCGTCTTGAAATCTAAGAAGGACCCTTTTGCGTTGTCTTCTAAGATTTTGAGTGAAGTTAAGGCAAACGTGAGTTAACGAACAATAAGAAGAAGATTGATAGAAAACAAGCTTCCTTCAAGATCGCCCAAGAAAGTCCCACTTCTTAGTAAGAAAAACATCAAGCAAAGAAAAAGCTTCGCCAACGAACACCAAAATTGGTCCGGCAATGAGGGTATAAAAAATAGCGAAATATCCTCTGGAGCGACGAGTGTAAATTTAATTTGTTCGGATCAGATAGAAAGCAGTATGTAAGACTTCCTCCCAACAAAGCATTTGATCCTCGGTATACAAAAAAAAAACAAAAAACAGTTAAGCATGGCGGAGGCAGCATTATGGTTTGGGTATGTTTCTCTTGGTATGGTATGGGTCCTATACACTTAATTGAAGGAATTATGACCAAGGAAACTTACATCAAAATACTTGAAGATATAGTACTGCCACATTCTGATAACAATATGACTTTGTGTTGGAAGTTTCAGCAAGACAACAATCCAAAACATACAGCAAAGGTAACAAAGGAATGTTTCGCTGTGAAAAAAATTAGGATTTTGAATGGGACAGCCCAATCTCCGCATCTAAATCCCATTGAAAACTTGTTGGAAGAAGTTAAGGACATTGTTGCTAGCAAGAGATCAGCAAATAAAAAAGAATATGTAGTGGCGGTCGGTAAAAGTGGCGTGAAAATCCATACCAGTATTGACATTCCAAAAATTAGTTGGGTCTATGCCGAAAAGATGTAGTCACATTTAAAAAAATAAAGGCCATGCAACGAAATATTGAGCTGAGGTAACAAAAAAAGAAATTAATGTATAAGAATTCTAATTTTGATTAAAAAGTGTTTTGATAATTTGTGAAGTCAAAATTCCTACATGAAACAGTTCTTTTAGTGTGGATATTTACACCATTTCCGGAGCAAATTACAGTATCCGTTACCAAGTACTATCTTGAGAGTACAGAAGTAGTTTTTGAGATATAAGTTAATGAGCATATTAAATACAACTGTATTTATTTTTTTTTTCGTCCACAACTGTATATAGGTATGTATCTGATTCATACACAAGTGTACATAATTATACCAATATTAACATTCTTGAGTTCTATTATTAAGTATTAGTGATGTGAAAATACAAGACCAAGACCAAGACTATAATGGTCTTGGTGTTGGTCTTGATCTTGCAAACTTAGTCTTGGTTTTGCTCTTGGTAAGATTGGTATAATATTGGTCTTGGTCTCAGTCTTGCATAGTCAAGTCTTGGTGTTGGTCTTGGTCTTGTTCTAGCTCTTGGTCTTGCAATTCAGTCTTGGTATTGTCTGTGATCTTGTAGTAGGTTTTAGCTTTGGGCTGCATAGTCAACCTTTTCGTAGGATTAAAAAAATAACAATTTTTTCTGCGACTTTGTGTTTCATATATCAATTTATAAGTTTTTGAATTTACCGTATTATTTCCAATTACACCCATACATTCACAACCATAACACTATTCTTTCTTATATTTTCCTGAGTTTTTTTAAGTCTAAGTTAGTTACGTAAGTTACTATACTTCGAGTTTAGAGGTTCGATCCCCAGTATCATTTGTTTTTCAAATTCATTAATTATCGTTTCTCTTGTTGTTTATTTTTCATTAATTTTAGTGCAGATTTTTGATGGAATTTAACGCTAATATGATGAAAAAATTAATCATTAAAAGTATGGATTCATTTTTCATACAGTAATAATTTATTCTGTTGGGAATAAAATTGATTCAAATATCCATTATCAAAAATAATAGCTACATTATAAATTTGAACTTACAGAATAGTATCAAAAATATATCTACAATATTTAATAGATGACAAATTTATTCTTAAAACGACTTCATTATTGCCGTTTCGTGCTGAAAAAATATTCAATTGAATTTATACATCTGCAAAAATTTTGAAATAATAGATTCGAAAAAAAATGACGTTCGGCGGGATTCGAACCTAGATTCCAAGAATAGAAACCAAGTACGCTTCCTACTCGGCCACTTTGACGCCGGTCTACAAATCAACACTTAAAAGCGTTGCTTATTTGTATTTAAGCAGTTTTTCTCTCAAATTCATATTGAGTCTTGGTCTTGCATAATGTGGGCTTGGGATTGGTCTTGTTAACGTACACATGGTCTTGGTGTTGGTCTTGTGAGCATGTGTACAATCTTGGTCTTGATATTGCATATTCTGCAAGACCAAGACGAATTTTGCTCATCACTATTAAGTATAGTCTACAAAATCTAGACTAGACTAAATATGCCGTTTTTGGCGTTTTTTCGGTCTTAAAAAATAAATTTTAAAATTTTTGATTTTGCCGAACTTTTGGACACTTTTTGGAATTTTCGGAGATTTAAAAAAAAAAAAATAACCGTAGGCAGGTACTCTCATATTTAACAAAGGTTAATTTTAAGGTTTTAGGTTAAGTTTTATAGAGATACATAGATAGTATACTGAAATCGCATTAGGGGAACGTAGTGTAAAATAATATACAACTTTTTTCCCTATCTTTTTTATTTTATGTATTTTTATGAAAACCAGTTTCGAAAATTTATTTATCAGTAGAAAAGAGTTATTATCAGTAAAAAGCACATCTACTAAAATCATCATTAGCATGGCGAAGATACTAGGTATTTCCTTTTAAAACAAGCCGTTTGGCATTCAGTTAAACTAAAATAGTAATTATAATTGTGCTTTCTCTTTACCCAACATATTTCCAGTGTGGAGCAAGAGCGGATTCAAATATTTGCTCTAGGTGGATGATAAAATAAAAAATGAAAAATAAATCAAATCAATCAAATCAAAGAATCTATATTAATAATTATAGCCTGCATTTGGCACATCTATTACTTATGTATATCGTATTACTTAGCGACAGGTTTCATTTATAAAAACATGAGCACATTGTTAACATTTTTAGATATATTATAAGTACATAGAGTGATGAAATATAAGATTGAATGAATTTAAAACAATTAAAAATTTCATTTTAAACAATATGGAATATAATTCACAATAGTATTGGACACAAACTAAGCTACGCTTAATAATAAGAAATAAATTGGGGAAAACTACTTCCTACAATCTCGATTTGAAAGATTTTCGTGTGTATATAAGTAGTTTGGCGGAAAATGGGTTAAATTTGTAAACAATTGCGAGTAGAGTATTTCTTGGAAAACTTGGTTATCATTTCGTATCATTTCTTTATGGGTGCTTAGTAAGAGTGTTACAGGGTATTAGGGAAAAATATACCAAAATCATAAACCACCCTCTACCATCAAAACGACGCATTTTGCTCGTTCATAACTCATGGTCCTCTAACAACTCCTGAAGTTTGGACCATCAGTTGTGGATCGCCTTGTATAGCTTTCTCTTTCCATTTCAACATGAAAATTTAATTAGCATCCAAATATCGTCGGAGTTCTCTTATTTTATTCATATAATAAGTATAAGTTTTTAATCTCGTGAATATAGTAAAATTTCGTGTCACATTAAATATAAAATCGGTGAGTCGTAGTAGCCCTTGGATTATATAAGTCATGAAGTAATACGACTTGCATTCAAGGATACTGGACTGGTTAGCGGCCGATATTATACACAATTTGCCTTATCTTACAGCTGGCGTTTTTCATATAAAAATAGCTTGGATTTCATTCAAACACAATAATTTCCATAAATTTTTTGTACACGCTATTGTTTTTTTAACACCATTAGAAAGAAAACATATTGCAAATTAATGGCAAAGTTTTTTTTTTTTTTTTTTCAATAATTTCTTTCAAATCGATACTTTTTTGATGATTTTGCCAAGAAAAAACAAATTTTTTTTGCTTTTTAGTGTGGATTTTGCAGCAGTCTTTTTTCAAAAATTTATTTTCTTATACTATTAATTAATTTAGTTAGTAAATTTATAGAATACAATTTTTTTTAGAGCTCTGCCCTTAATTTTGAGCAAGTCCATGCATCACTGAACCACCCACGGGGTGGTTTGTTAGCTTAGTAAATGTAAAAAGCTAATTGAAATAAAGACAAAGGCATCTACTTTATCACTTACTTCCACCTGAAAAGTAGTATTCATTTGCTTTAGACTATGCGGCCAAACTAAATTTTTTTTATCTCTTCTTTTGCTATTCTTTTACTTTTTACGTTTAAATGTTTCCTTTATTTGTTCACTTTCAAGAAAGGCTCAAGAAGGTTGCCAAAACCTTTGATTCATATTCGTTTTCCATTTCCTGATTATCGATAATCTGCTAGTCGTTGATACTACTAATATGTTAGTTGGTTTATGGTTTGAGTTATACTATCAGTGGAGGTGTTTTAATATGTGCTTCCAAGTGATCTTATACTATCGTAACATTTTGTCCACTTTTAGCATTTATTAAAGAACCTAAATATAATTGTTTTTTTTTCTTTAGATAATTCCAAAAGCTTTTTAGGACAGAGATTTCATCAGATCTTATTTGGAATAATTTTTATATTTGCATCCGAATCAGACAGGATAATATAGATCTCGGTTTTATAAGGTTTCTTATGACGTCGGACCATTTTTTAATGACAGTTGAGTAAGTAATTATAAGATCTGTTCATTTGAAAGCATGGTGTTAAAATGAAAACCGACTAGTTTCTAATTGGTGAACCGATTTTTGCCGTATAGAGAGTGTGGTGAAAATAGTGTATGTGATACCTTTTAGGTTATCCTTAACAGACACGATGAATACCTCAAAATCTGCATTAATTTGAATCTCAAGTTTAAGCTAGATTCATTTTCTCTGGATTTGTGTTAGTAGTTAGTTACTGTAGTAGGTGTATTTTGTAAGGAAAGACTTTAGTGAAGGTGCACGTATGTATTAACAAGTACAAAACCTATAGAATTAGTCTAAGACCAATTCTTATGATACCCTAGATCAGGGGTCGGCAACCTTTTCGAATTTAAGAGCCTTTTTTTCCGATTTGATAAATTATTTTTTAAAGAGCCAAATATAAATACATACATCAGTAATATGTGTGTATTAGAAAAAATAAAGCCATATCTATTCATTTTCTTTTTTTGTTTGTATTATTGGTTTATTTTTTTTTTCGTTGTTGTTTGCTCTTATAATCTGTTATTCTCAGGTATTTGAGTTCTTTTTTCTTTTAATTTAAGCTTTATTTTAAATTGTATTGTACTATTTTGTCCTTATTTGTTTTAATTTTGTAGTAATCAGCCATTGATGAAATTTGTAGAATAAATAAATAAAATCTGCTGTGGAAAATATATTTATTGTTAAATCAAAACATTCTGTTTTGCGTAGTAACAAAACATATAAGTCAACATATTAAAGAAAACGGAAGCACTTTGTTTTATAACTAAAAAAAAAAAAACTAATAATAAAAAGCTAGTAGGTTATATAGCTTTGCATAAAATACAAATTAATTGTAAAAAATAATATAAACGCAAAAGTGTAATATTATTGAGTATTTTGGGATTGAGTACAGGCACAAAGCTTTTCCAAATTTTGTGAATATTCAGAAATTTTTAATATCATGCAACTTTCGAGGCTTTCGTCATTAAGCGAACTTCTTAATTTGTTTTTAATAATCATCATATTTGCAAATAATTGTTCAAACTAGTAAGTAGAGCCGAAAATTGTCAAGATACCGAATGTATATGTATTCACTTGATCAATAAAATCAGGAAGACAGTTCCATCTTTCAAATATAATTTCTTCCTCTTTCCAGCATTTTGAAAGATCCATCCAGTCCACTGGTGTCTGACAGCCAATTTTCCTTTCTCTCTAGCTAAATTTTCCTAGTTCCGACTGGAAATTTTTGAACTTTTCTGTTCATAGATTTTTATTTTTCAAATCTAACAACTTAACTCAAACTGAGCTCGTATCAATAGTTGTGACGAATGATGCAAAATTTAACTTGCACACCTTCACCACTAGTGGCTTTGTTTGTAGGTTTTTTAAATGGTTTTTTTTATAATGGTTGTGACAATAAATATACTTTAATATTACAACCTGAATTGTTTCTACAATCTCTTAAAGACGATACTTGCAAATCTTCAATTTGTTGACTTGTTATATTTTTCGCCATTTGGACAGCTTTCTCGAGAATGATTTTTGCTGACATATTTAAAAAGCATTTTTTAACATATTCTCCATCCGTGAAGGGCTTTCGATACTTGACTATATCCTGAGCAACAGCAAAACTGGCTAGGATAATATTAGTAGAAGAATGCATGGTAAAAATTTAACTCCATGATTACTGAAATTTTTAGCCTAAGGTGTTTATACGATATACAGAGCGCCTAAAGGCGCTCACCGTAGTCAAAAAGTTAACTGCCACTAGTATGACTGGAAAAACAGACATTATTAATCATTCGTGTATACAGGACTAATTGTGTTTTTGAAAATTATCTTTCATTGTTTTAATACATATTAAAATGTATTACTTGCCAATCATATTATGTTTCTTTGATATTAAACTTAAAATTAAAAAAAAAAAACACTTACGCTCTTAAAACAATAACTAACACATCACCAAATTTGTCAATTTCGTTTTTGTTATTTATAGCCGTCGTGACATACAAAAAGTTAACTCAACGATTACTGCAGTAATGACCGGTAAAATCTAGCGGTCAATTGCGAATACGTCAATTGTTAGGGAGTGAAACCATCAGTTATGAACAAAGTGAAACCACTCAACGCTTTCGGTTCGCGAAACTAATGTCGCTGACTGTGAAGCGGTTGGTCAGAGAAAGAGCAAAGCAGAGAAACCGCGATACGATTAAGAACATGTAATTGGGCTCTATTACTGAATCCGTTCGAGTCGAAACAATCAGAACTTAAAAAAAGCGCCCTTTGAATACAAATTCTTTTTAGAAGGTACCTAAAATACTCGCTAAATTTAGGGTTACATGCATGCGATCGCATTTTGATATGTGCGCAGGATTATTATATTTGTTTTGCAATTGAAATATTGCAGTTAATTTTTCAATATGTACTATTAAATTACTCAAGAGCCACAAGTATTATTATACTGAGCCGAAGGTTGCCAGCCCCTGCTCTAGATGAATGTCCGTATAAAATTTGGTATGGTCACCGACCTATGCAAGTTTGATTTTTGATGTGGTTTTTCGTATATATTTCTAGAACGTTTCGTCGGACAGAAAAAATGATTATAACCAATTTTATAGGATTTCGTATTCAGATTAAGTTTTTAGTACAATAAAAATGTCTCGGATTGATCGCTTTCACAGTATACGTAAAAAACCTAAATTTTTATATGGCAACACCAAGAAGCGGTTGCCCAATTTAGTACATTTTTGATTTTTTTTCTTATTAGTATAAAAACACCATGTACCAAATTTCAGCTCTCTTTGTCGACGCGTTCTCAGGCAGTGTCCAAATAGATAGTGGAAAAACGATATATTTGTATGGCAACCCGAAAGAGTTGCCCGATTTGTCTGATTTTCGAACTTAATTTTACTTATTTTCTTAAAGTACGTGTACAAAATTTCAGCTTTCTGAGTGAACGCGCTCTCGAGTTAACGTGCGCATGGTCGGACGGACAGACGGACGAACGGACAGACATGCAAAAATCCAAATAACTTTCAACATCCAATCCATTTTGCTCTACCATCATTATTTCTAGGTGTTACAAACAGAATAACAAACTTAATATACCCTTTAGACTTCAGCTAGGGTATAATCAAAACGATATCACGATCTTTCAGTCTGAAGTCAAAAGTGTAATCTAATTCTGAAAATAATAAATAAATTATGGTCGGACGATGTTGAAAGAAACATTTAAATTTTGAATGTAATTCGATTGCTTAGAGAATTTAAAAACAGCAGGTAAAATTTTTCATAATGCCAACATAATCAATGAAAAGATAATGTTGTCGTAGTGATTGATAATGCTGTTGTTCTCTTGCATTATCATCTTGTGTTTAATATTCACTTCATCGAAACAACAGAATTATTTACATTTTTAATGCATGAAGCAAACATAAATTTTTTGCTTCAAATAATTTTGTCATATCTACATAAAAGAGTTCAATTGAAAGTGCCTTGCCTTATATATATTTTGTTGCATAATGGGCCTTAAGAACTTTTCGTCTATCTTGCCTTTTATGTGCTTTGAAGTCATCACAAAAGGAGTACTCTACTTTAAATTTTGATACTTTTCTCTTTATATTTATACAAAAGATATTTTCTCAAGATTACTTAAAAAAAGCAAAAACCAAAAACCGGCATGATTTCGCCGTGTTTCAAATTTGCAACATAAAACTTTACCACTTTTTTTTTTTTTTTCCCCCAATTAAAAACTATATAATATGAATAACAATAGGACAGAATTGCAGAAGACTTTATCAACATTTCGATTGTACCTACATTGGATTCTTTGTCATCTTTTCGTCATTGTACTTTTATACCAAGGACTCGGTATCGATTTCAAATATGTCAAGGAACTTTGCGATAAATACAATGAATCAAGAGATTCTCTTTTTTATATGAGATGTTTACGAACTTAGATGTCCAATTAAAATCCTCCTGTGTGAGATGAAAGTGAAATTTCTGAAAATTTTAATTGTTATCGAATCGTTTTTTCTATCATTTCTGGCACACATCCACGCAAAAAGGTGAAGAAAAAAATAAATTTCAGGCAAAAGTATTACGTGTACGAGTCTAGCGAGGTCATTAGGCGACTTTAAGAAATTCAAAATTTCTTCCTTTAATAGTATCGCAAGAGACTATGGGTGTTTCGATTGGACCAGACCATCATTAACTTCTTATTGACGAGATTGCTACGATTGATGAAAAATTTTAATATGAAAATTTGCATTGGAAAAAAAAATTTGAGTTGCAATTTTAATGACCGCGATATGTCAGAAGAGGAGAAAGCTAGATGAATGGAAAATTTCCTAGAAATGAAAAATTATAACGACTTGTGTTTTGATATTATCCGTTTAAATGAAAAATTTCAGGTGTGTGAAACCACAACTACAAAAGTTTCGAAACACATCGACAAGTCAAATTTTCAAGAACATTTATTTCGTGAATATAAAAATTTATTTTGGAAAAGAACGCCAATTGGGCAATTAGTAGTAACTACGTATAATATCACATATAGAATCCCAAAATAAATTTGATGAAAGAAGGAGAATTTATTCCGCTTGTGTAGTTTATGTATTATTATTATCGACATGTATCTAACTGTAGGTAATCTCAATCCCACACACAAATAAAGCAGAGTTTACTTGAAAATATTTACAGAATGAATAACATACATAGTGTTTTTGAGGTTATTTGCTCAACTTTGATATTGACCATGAGTTTGTTATTCCTTTTTTACAAATTAGCTGTCATATATTTCATTCAATCAAGTCCTGTAGTAGGTGCTTCAACAAACTCAAACCCCTAATTATCATTTTTTATTAAAGATGCCATTTTCAAGGAAATTATTTTGAAGGGCAATGATTATGTATTAAATTTGTTTCGGCTTCCACAGAAGTTTTCAAGAAATATGAAGGACATTTCGTTTTTTTTGTGTATTATATTTAATTAGAAATTTGAGAAGCATGGTTTTACTATATATTTCTACACACACACACTATACTTTTTCAACTTCAAATTGAGACTAAACAATTTCAAATTGAGACTAACCAAATTCAAATTGAGACTAAAAAAATAAATAATTTATTACAGATAATTTAAAGTAGATTTATTAAAAATATTTTAATTAATTAAAAATTGATAATTCCGTAATATTTTCTAGCCATAGTAGTAGCAACTCGGCTAGAAAATATAATTCGCGAAAATATAACGAAGATGATTACAGTTCCGAATTACTGTATTAATTAAAAAGTCATATCATTCATATTTATCCCGTCCAGTATAAATTTTTGAATATGAGCGACATGTCGGTTACAATTAGAAACCCAAGGAACATCGTTAAGACTTCAAGCGCTAAAAATTTGGAATGTTTCCTATATGGCTCCTATATAAATCTCGATCAACATTTAAGTTCTTACATAGATCTTGTAATTCTTAAAGGAATAACAAGAGTGTTATATATCTACATTTGTTGTTTTATATGAGTCCAAGGAGTATAAGTCCTATATAAAGAATTTACTACTTGAATATAAGTGCTATAAACGATAGTATATGGGACTATAATTCCCAGAGAACTGTAATCCTGTATAATATTCCTATATCAGTATTGGGGAATTTAAATATAGGAATACAGCTCTTGGGAAGTATGTTCATATATCAAGCTCCATATCAAAAATCAATCTCAAATCAACCCTCATATAAGACTGCGAGGAATAAGTAATTTCAGTAAGAATTCGTTTTCGATATCAACACTCATATAAGCAACCAGTATTTTGTGAAGTTTTATATAGGATCAAGGGGATCACTTGGAAATTGTGTTCCTATACCAAAGCTTATAGGAGATGCCAAAGTGTCATGTTGCGGCACGCAGGTAGATCAACGCCGAGGAAAAGTTGAATATATGACCCCGCTTTACATTCGCAGTTGCTTAAGAACAGTGAAATTAGAATTTCAATAACGAATTTAATGGATGAGTGGAAAAAAATTAAAAATCCGGTACATTTCATAGGAAAGTAAGAAAAAATGTTCTAAAAATAACATCATCTACGCCGTTGACTTCAAAACTTCCACCAACGATTATTGCCCGAATGCCTTGCCTTTTTAGCTTGTATATCCTGCGTGACCAGCCCGCTCTCGGTTGGGAATCACATCGTTTATTAGTTTTTGCAGCAACGTAACTCGTTTTACTGGAGGCCAATGCATCACCGTTTCCACTGTCTTCACAATTTTATATGGCATGTTTCTAAAAAATGCAACTATAATTTAAAAAAAAAACTAAAATAGCAAATTGACGAAAGAAAATTTAAACAAAATTCTACGAAATCTGATAGCAAAAATCCACATTTCTTGGATTTTTGTTTCATTTTTCCTTCGTCTATATGGTTTTATGCACTCAACTCAATTCTGATAGACCGAGTTGAGTGCTTTAAATTAAAAATATTACCCTGTATGCCACTGTGCGCACGTTCACAAAAACTTATTGCAACTTGTTGTTTCAACTGTCAAGAATCTTTTAAAAGCACAATACGCTGGCCGATCGGAATTCTGATATAGGAATTCACATCACGAAATAGGAGCATAAGTACTATATGAATGTTGTTATTTCGGTATTTGCTCTACTATGCTTATATAGCACTACAAATGCCATACCAAAATATCTATTCTCAATACAGCAATTTACATCTTTATATAGGAATTTGTTACCTATATAAGCGTTTATTCCTGCCCTTGTAGGTATTGAAGTCATGATAGGAAATTTTGTGTGTTATATCAACATTTATAATCTTCAAGGGAGAACTGAAGTCCTATATCATCTCTTTCTTATGTACCCCTACCCAGTAGCTATGTTTGCTGATTATTTGGACGGCCATATTTGTAATAAAGAAAAAAGACGCATTTTTATTTAGGTATAAATTAGCTTAGAAATATGAAAATAATTACATATTAGTAAATTAATTGAAAACTAGATAAATTCACATTAGTTCCATTTATTTGGAGAACCAAATGAACATAACTGTTTTAACCATAATTAATTAAACATTGTATTTATTTATTTATTTATTTATTTTGAAGTGCTTTGTTATTTTTCGATCTAGCGTGATAAATACTAACAGTAAAATTTAAATCGTTGGTAAATTAAAATATATACCAATGTGAAAAAATAATTTTAATATTAATAAATATGTTCCTCAATCATATTTTATAATACCATCTTTTGCGTTAAGTGAAACTTTCCTATAGGACTCTAAGTCACGCATGCATAATAAGTTCCATATGAATAATAAAATTGTAGAGTCAACTAGGATCTATTGTTTCTTAATGATTTTACATTAGGATCACTTTTCCTATATGGGATAATTTGCTCCCAAATAAATTATTACATACGAATATATTTAATTCCTATATAAGTAAAGTAGACTAATTTAGGAAATCTTACAACAACGTTATAACACTAAATTTCTACAATAGGTTATATATAAAGTCTTGTATAAGCTCTGAGCATCAATATGAGATTACGATATAAGTACATTATAGGAATCATTATTCCTATATCAACACTAAATTTTATTCCCCGAGCATGATATGGGATTCTCCATTTTAGCGCTATAAGAGTCTAGTGCAATTCCCTGGGAACTCGATGAGACAATAATCTGGCTTCTTATAACACTTTAAGTTCGCAAGACTTATTCCCTAGCAGAGCTCTGAGCTTTATATAGGACAAAAATTGTTCGTTGGGAACAGTAATCATCGTCGTTATATTTGCGCGAATTATATTTTCTAGCCGTAGTAGACGGAACTTGGTCTGCGTCAAATTTGATCTGTCTTAACCAGCTAGGATTTGCTGCATTTGAATAGTCAAATCGCTTAGTTTTGACCAAGCATATTCAATTGCATTTAACATTGGGCTATATGGTGCGAGTCTTAGTAGGTGATTATTAAGAAATTCATCTTTTTGAAATACTTCTTCAATGGCAACATGACAAGGAGAATTATCAATTATCATTATGATTGATTTTCGGTACATATTTTCAGCATTCCGAAGACAACGATGCATTAATTCTTTTGCTTCTTGCTTTCTTAAATGCTCCTCTTCTAATTTCATTATGAATTAAGCCCATATTTCCTATACACACCCAATTACATGTATATTAGATCCTCGACTGCCTGCTGCAATGTTAGTGAAACGAGTTCCTTTTTTGGAAAGACTTTTGATTCTCGATATACATATATAAGTTAAAATTAGTTTCATCCATGTAAAGTAACGGTGCATTGTTAGATTGATGTTGTAAAAGTTTTTGAACATAATCACATCGTTTTCTTTTATTACTTTCAATGTTTGCTCTTTCAGGCTGTCTTCGAATGTCTTTCAACGTATATAGAGTAATCCATCTAAATGTTTTCTCAGACATTCCGCAGAAAAAAAAAACAATTTGATAATTATTTTGAAATTTATCTCACAGTTGTTTTAAAGTTAATCTAGGATTTTCTTCAATACATTTTTCTATAAACAGTCGATGTTGGTTAGTAATTTTTATTTTTCGCTTCCTACCACGTTGTTGTTCAGGTATTTGTTGGTTTTTCACCCATCGATAGCCAGTTGATTTCTTCACGCCTAAAGTTTTTGCAAGTACCCTCCAATCTTCGATATTATTATAAAAAGCACAGATTTGCTTCCTTAAATTATCTGCTTGAACTTTTTTGATGTAAGATATTTTTAAGAATGAATTAATTAGAGATAAATTAATTAATAAAAGACACTTTCTTTTATTTTTCAAAAGCCTACTCAAATTTAAAATTGTTATATTTGTTGGAATAAATTATTTATTTTTTATTGCCAATTTGAAATTGTTTAGTCTCAAATTGAAGTTGAAAAGGTATAGTCATAATATATACGTGGAATTTTTTTTTTATATTTTTTTTTCAAAAGTCTGGATAATATATTTAAAATTTATATACATATAGTTGCCAGTTTTGGAAATTAGGATATGAGATATGATATGAGAGCAACCCCATGACCACACGTCCATTATAATTTTGATAAAAACTATAACTAACTAAAACAAAAAAAAAAGGTAAATCGGGAATAAACCTATTTAGTTATGCATAAACTACGAAAAGACTGTTGAAAAAAGGGAACTATAGAAATTTTAATTAATAAAAAACAGAATTTGTGGCGGCATGACAGAGTCATCTACAGTTGTCAATGGCCATGGGTAGCCATGACGAGTTTGTAGAGTTTCGTAAATCCAATTCGAAAGTCATTTTGAGAATTGGAAAAGGTTGTCTAATGCTGTGATTTTCTTATTCGAAATAAAAACAACAAAAATATTCAGCTAGACCCAGGGGCGGATTTGATAACTTGGCCCCCTTAGGCCTATGGAAGAATGCCGCCCCTCTACTCCCTGTAAAACACAAAAAGTGGTAGTGAAAAGACAAAATAACCCAGTACAAATATATGTAGTCTGTAGTGGAGCAAAATTTAAATGATGGGCTCGAACTTGGAGTAAACTAGTACGCAAAGATCCAGTTCGATGATCCAAAATTTTCATAATTGTAATCTCCATACCTGTAAAATGCTTTTTCGGGGTGCTATGGACACATTTTTGAATTTTTAAATGTTGACGTGAAAGTTCACAGAGGGCGCGACTACTAAAAAAAAAAAAAAAAATCTCACGCAAGGCCCGGGCCTACTCGGCCTATAGGAATTCCGCCCCTGTAAGATCGAGATTTTAAAATAATAAGTTCAAGATAGGAAAAAAATACGTCGAACCCCAAAAAGGACCTAAATAAAGAATAAAGTATAAAAAGACCTGACAATTGATGAGCCGCTATTTTCGTAATGCTATTTGATATCAAAGATCTGAGATCTGTTGCAGAGATGTTGGTTTCCTTCCGTACTTCAGCATCATGGCTGCTATTTCTACTTAAGTCACGTCGACATGCGGTCGACCTGGCCCGTTCAGGATATCATAGAGACAGTCTGGATATGAAAACTAACTTGCTCAATATACAAAATTTGCGTCAACCTCAGTCTGGCATCTAAACGCTTTTCAGATCTAGGAGCTGTTCCTTGAACACCCACTCGACCAGTAGCCAAGAAGTCAATACGAATCGTTGCCAACGCTGCAGCTCCTCAAACAATCAATTCCCTGCGCTAAGCAGATTTTCCAGATATCGCTGTTAAGCGGTTTTTCAGAGCATCATATCCAGCCCGAGGGCAAGTTGTCTACATCACGAAGGCTTTCAAGATCCCTTCTGTTGAAGACACACAATTTTATTATTACCAGGTTTGATTATAACACATTTGAGCCTATTACTTCTAAATATCATGACCGAAACTATATACAGGCTGAGATCTTCATGGAGAGGAGAATGGAATTATTTGTATAATACTTGTATAACTCGGATTCAGAAATATGCAAGACCTCTCTCTGACTAGAGGGCACTGATAAAGTTTAAAAATGCCAAAGCTCTTAAAAGAAGAAATAAAAGTTTGAGTTGCAACAAATCATGATAACCAATAATTAGATTTGAGTCAGAACCTTTTCTTTTAACTATTAACAAAAAGTCTGTTTATTTTTCTAGCATTGGCAGCACTGCTACACCAAACAAATTCTCACATTTTAATATCTTCCTATCGGCATGTGTTATTTACACAGGTTAAGGCAGTTTTGGTGCAGCACCTACTATACATCAAATTCAATTAGACAACTTCATTCACTTTCAATTCATATTTTTTTCGAGCAGTTTCAATTCGGTTGAATTAAAAATTTTCTTCGAACCGTAAATATATTCGCCCCCAAAATTTGATATAATGAATTTTCCTCCTAATTAGAAGATATCAACTAACGGATTCTGAGCAAAAGTTCACACCAGATTTTCTCTTATTTTATTCATCGCAGCTGGCAAAAGTGTTTTAAAATGCTTTTCGATCTCTGAAGGCGTACATACACACATATCTACATAGTTCTTATAACCAAACGAGTGAAATGAAGAAAAGCAAAATTTTCCCACACCCCCTCAAAGTATTCTCAAAATATGCCACACGTCGCGGTCGCCTGGCGAGTAATTAATTTCAAGAATTCAGTGTCGTACGCCAAATGAGTTTCCCATCCCGCGCCAAAATCATTTCAAGCTAGACGCAGTCATGCGGTATCGTACATCATCAGCCCTAGTACTGGGGGCGTACGATTCAAACGGGTCAGCTGCATTAAAACGGTGAGAAATTTTCACTGAACGCGCAATTTTTTTTTTTTTTTAACAAAATATTGATGACGTACGCTTCTGGAATTTAGGATTAAGTTATAAGAAGGTCTCCTCCTCCTCCTCCTCCTCCGACAAGGTCATCATAATTTTACGTACAGATTTAAAAAGGTAAAAATTTTGGAGATCTCGTAGGCGACTTAAATTTGTCCATCTTAGGGTGGTCCTCATCGGGATCGTCCCTCTTGAATTCAATCTGGATTATGATGAAATGACGCAGAGGAGAGAGAATAAATACAATCGCACTCCTCCCCAAAAATGCACTTATTTTTTGGTGCATTTACATTTATCTCATGAACATGAGTCGCGTGGCTTCTTGTCGACACTGAGCCAGCCTTGTCTCCAGCCACACATATTCAGCCCACCACAATCTCAGCGTTTCTCGCCTTTGGCCTAAGTTAGTTATTTTTCCTGTCTCAAGTCCGTCCTGGCTATCGTCTGGCCAAACTTGAAGATATCTCCATCCATCGTTGTCGTTTTAATTTTGAATTTATGTTTTCGGCCCACCTGAAATCATACAAATATTATTGGCAAGACACGGTCCGGCTGGTGCGACCAGCATGCCGTACATGGAACCGGCATTAATGTGACGGTGCAAAAGGTGGCAGCACTAGTTCATTTGTGATATCACTCATTAGTCGATAAATTTTTCGCAAAATTTCAAATTACGTCGGCGTAACAAATTTTAAAATTTGCAATTTCATTATAAGCGTGATCTCTTTTATCGATTGATCTAGCGTTTTCGCGTGCGATGAACTTTGTTTTATTTTAAAATAGAAAAAAAAAAATGAAAAAAAATATATTCTCTCACTTGAGCAGCAGCCATAATCAAAGTGAATGCAAGAATTCTATGCGATCGTAGCGGCGCGGCGGCCGAACGGTAGCGTGTTGAAATTTTGTTGTTGATTTGTAAATGTGTTTATGAGGAACATTTAAAATTGAGTTAATTATAGTGACCGCACTTCAATCGTTAATTACTGTGTGCTCTAGGACATTTCTTCGGAACATCATTAAATTATACTTAGTACTATTTTTAGGGCACCTTGGCAATATTTCGTTGACTTATATATAATTATATATTTTGATTTACCGTTTTACTTATGCTCTGTTGCTTTGGAAATTTGCTCTACACGAGACACATCTATTTATCACTTTCGGTCTAGTTATTTCGTTTAGAATTTTTCAAATTTATATTGAATATCAAGCGATGTATATTATGATTTTGAGTCTTTTTCAATGTTATTAATTATTTTATATTTTCTCTAGATTAAAAGATTTTAAATAATAAATAGAAAAAATACGGAACCATCGTGCGCATCATTAGAGAATCGAAGCGAGTTATGGAGATATTAAATCAGGACGATACATTATTTTGCTTAACTGATGATCTGTACTGCATAGTTTTTACGTTGTGAATTTGGATTATTTTTCCTCAGTTTTTTAAACTTTTTGCCATTTAAATCTTGTTGATTATTCAAAAAACTTCAAAATGGTGTATAATCCTAGCGACTATGCACAAATGTACTTTATTTATCGTGAATGCAAAGGCAATGCAAGTAGAGCTTTTACTACTGTCTTTCAGGTTGAGGTCTGCGCCATCGAATGAGTAGCGAAATTAATACTTGATATGGAAATCAACTTTGTTATCCTTTCAGACCGTAAGGCAGCCTTGATGGGTCTAAGTGGCCTCGGATAACATCTAAGTCACTAGAGGGACACTAGATAAGCTAACTATCTATAATTTGGTGTCCTTGCAGGGGATATATCTGGGCACATGAGAAAAAGAGGTGGAATTTTTAGAACGGTTCGGTTTTAGTTAAATCTTTCTTTGAGTTGCCACATTTAGTGATCGAGTCTCTCATCAAATCGGATGCTCGTGTGAAGCATCAGGAGCGATGGGCAAGTCTGAATACTTATAGGGGTGTACAAATCTTCTTTTTTTTTTTGATAGACCAACGAGGAAGTTCATTGACTGTCTGTTAAGCCTCAATGCATTGGCATTATGAATGATCACAGCTTGCTTTACGCTCATCTAAAAAAAATGGTTATTGGTGACAGCCTCGAGTATCTGTCCTGCCTGGAAGGAGATTTTGAGATAACTTAACTCACCTGAACGTAATAAATTTTATTAAGAGGATAGGAAGGTTTCGGTGAGAGGTCTTATTTTGTTAGCCATGCTTAGGATCTTTGATCCTGATTGGAACAAAAAAAAAGTAGAGCTGCTGCTCTATTATGTGAACGATTCTATGATGCGAGGAATATGAATCCTGATTATCGTGTGTTTATTAGAAGTCAGGATTTCTAGTAATCAATGTCACTCAAAATACGTAATGATGACTATGAAGATGAATAATTACATAAGAGAGAGAAAATGATCCATCGACTAGCGCACATGGAATCAAACAACGCGTTTATCGGATTTTAATCAATTAATATCGAATCTGGGAACCAATTCGATATTTTTGTGTTTCAGTTGACAACTAGGGTCGATGACGCTAGTAAACATTTAGTTGACAGAAAAGCAAAGATCTCTTACTATTCGATCACCCAAATTAAAACTTACAATTACGGACAAAGTATTCTTTTGTTCAAACTAATTTTCATGTCCTGTTGGAATAAAATGATGACTTATGTGTAGAGGAAATCCAATGGTTCTTGAATTCCTACAACGTATGGAGAGGTCGAAAACTAGTAGTAGATTAAAACTCGTCGTGTTCGATTTTAACTCTAAATTTTATTCGACTAGTACACTTAATTTATATACAAAAAATGATGACAATTAGAAAATAAATTAAGAATGCATTACAAAAATATTGGAACATGAAAAACAAATTATTAAGAAATTCTCGTAATTAAAGAAATGCATATGCGCATTATGTTGCATCACACTAAATTCATCGCCCATGCTATATGTAGGTTAACAAAGAATGCACGCGGAAATGTAAACAAAAAATGCAATTGATTATTGTGATTGCGAGTGAAGTTTGAATTGCTGACCTTGTTATTGGCACTGGTAAATGAATTTAGCGTGAAATTTTTACATATTGAACTAAAAAATGTAAAAGTTATTGTTCAGCACTGAACATGCTGGGGCCCGCCAGAACGTATGACTTTGTTGAACTGTTGCTGAAGTGACTCATGCTGAACAGCAGGTTCCTCATAGATGGAATTTGGTTTGTCCCCTTTGTGACAGCACTGTAGAAGTGACTTGACCTTGGTCCAGTATCTCCAAACTAGTAGTAATAGGATGAATAGTAATACTGTCGTTGTCGCCGCAACGGTGTGTAGAACAAGAGCCTTCTTGAGTATTATTGGATTAAGATTTGGTTCTACAGTGAATTCCATGAACTGCTTATTGGAGGGAATCAATAGTCCAGGTTGCATCAGAGCAGGAGGCTTGTTGAAGTTTAATTTTATCGAATCTGGTACCACTTCCTTCATATGGCTGGAGACAACTTCTATGTTCTGGTCCAAGTTTGTCTTCAAGATTATTTCCTTTGTTTTCAGATAGCACTCATCTCGAAGGCGAATAACTCCAGTATTGTTTAATAACAGTTCTCTTCTCGAGCCTTTACAGATAATTGCAGCAACCTTGGTCTCATTGGTTGTGTACAACCAGGTGTTTCTTGTCATTAAGGCCTTCCAGACTATTCCTGTTAAGCTTATCTGGTTCATTTGACATGTTGTTCTTGGATGACGATTATAAATCTCGTCGATTATACATGATGGACTGTCAGCAATGCTATAGACGATGGCTGGCGTGCAGAGATAAGTCTTTTGTTGGCTGATTGCGCAGGCCTTCAGCTGTGTTTCTTCTAGAGAAAAGTAAGTTTGGTGGTCAAAACTTACGGCCAGTGTATTTAGTTTTACGTCAGCTATAGCAAATGTGTTGATTGTAGTCATGAAAGGAGTGGGTGTTACATGAATTAAGTCGTACCTGTTTGTTTCGACAATATTCAGATACCCGAACAAGATTATGCTATCATTTACTTGTTTCACATCAAGTTGTACTTGTGGTGTTGATAGTATTTGGAGATTGGTTCCAATATTTTGCGAGACATTTTGAATTAAAAGACCAATGTCATGTGGGCTGACAAAATCAAATAAATGTCCGTGGTTATGGAGTGCGTTTAACCAGGTTTGATATTTTTCTTGTAGGTCGCTGTAGTAATCTTCAGTACTGATAAATGTAGCGAGTACTTCAATGGCGATTCTGTTATGATCTGCGGTGGAATACCAGGTAGCCATTTCTTTAACAGAAGAAATTACTTGAGTTAATCGGGCGTCAAAGTTTCTTAGTTTCTCAGATATGAGAAATGCGGATTGATTAATTTTCGTGGATAAAAGAAGCATCTGTTGATTGGTTGAATGCAAAAGATTGTGCTGATTCTCTTGCAAAAGCTCAATATCAGTATATACTTGATCATTTATTCCAAAGATGCTGGTTAAAAGACTGCCAAGTATACCCCTCTTAGATCTGCCCTTCGGCTCCGTTGTACTGATAACTTCTTTTAAGGTCTTAAAGAGATGATTTCTTCTTGAGGATACACGTTCAAACAGTGTTTGGCAGTGCGTCATTTTTGTGAGCTCTCTTGTTTGTTCACACATATCTTTTATCTGGTTCCAAGTATTATCAATGTTTTTCTGATCAGTGATTATTTCTGCTTTAGAAAGTGCGACCTGTAGGCGAAGGTTCCCACGTTTAATTTGTGCGTGCCCCAAGTTCTCCAGAAAGAGCCCCGGCTTGGGCTGGAATATTTCATAGTCTTGGGCGAAAACTATCGTTAACCAATAAAGTAGAGACAAGGTTGTAAGTAGCAGGTTCTGTGCCCAGGTGCAAGGCGCAATGGTGGGTTTCCTTTTCCTTTTTGGTTCTGTGGATGAAATTTTATCGAAATGATTGGGCTGTGACCACAATTTTGGCTCTGACTGCAGAATGGAGCAGGATTTTCGTTTCTTGTTATTTTTATTTGGAGCAGACTCAAGACTTCTTGACACTGTATTTATTCTCGCCTCTGATTTAGTTACTAAAGTAGTCATTGTCGTGATTGAATTTTGAGCTTCGCTTGTGTCTTCTGAATTTAGTATGGAAATAGGTAGTTGACAGATCTTGTGAATAGGCCGTTTCTTAATACAGTTTTTGTATTGCACCGAAACAATTCGAACTACGCCATCATCTCCCGGATGTAATTGGGTAATTCGCCCTAGTGGCCACCTCTGTGGTGGTAAAGTATCTTCTTTTACCAAGACCAATTCTCCGATCACTGGATTTTTCCCTAACGTCTTCCATTTGCTTCTCTGCTGAAGCAACGATAGGTATTCTTGAGACCAGCGCTTCCAGATATCTTGATGCAGTTTCGTGACTAACTTCCATCTCTGATGAAGTTCTTGTGTAGCTACTTCAGATTGTGGTGGTGCTATGAGCGGTCGTCCAATCAGAAAGTGCCCTGGCGTCAACGGTTCCAAGTCTAAGGGATCGCTGGAATGTTGCCCTATTGGTCGTGAATTCAAGCAGGCTTCTACTTGGCACAGTACTGTGCTGAATTCTTCATACGTTAGCAGCGTTTCTCCTAGAACTCTTTTTAGATGTCCCTTCACTGATTTTACTCCAGCCTCCCATAATCCTCCAATATGAGGACTAGCTGCGGGAATAAACTTCCAGTCAGTGCCATCATTAGCTGTGGTCTCTGCCGCTTGCTTTGTAGATCGGTTGATTGCTAATTGTAGCTCCTTATCCATCTTGTTTCTGGCACCGACGAAGTTGGTGCCATTGTCACTAAATATTTGCTTGCAGGTTCCCCGGCGAGAAAGAAACCTTTTATAAGCCGCTAAAAATGCATCAGTGGTGAGGTCGGTGACTAATTCCAGGTGGACTGCCTTTGTTACTAAACAAATGAACAAGGCAATGTATCCTTTATTGGTTTTAATTCCTCTGCCTTTTGATGCTTTTGTGAGAAATGGACCAGCATAATCGATACCACAGTGGGAAAATGGCGGCGACGGAATGATTCGGGCTTGCGGTAAACTACCCATGAGTGGAGTATTACTGTTTTGACGAAATCTTGCACACCTTATGCACTTATGATTCCTTCCTTGGACTACTCTTTTCCCATCAATGATCCAGAAGTTCATCCTTATGTAATTTAATGTTAATTGTGTACCACCGTGTAACGTTTGCTGATGTGCATGATCTATAATTATATTTGTTATATGGTGTTTTTGTGGTAAAAGTATTTGGTGCTTGGCATCCATTGGCAGTAGAGAATTCTTTATTCTGCCGCCTACTCGCAAAATTCCCTCATTATCAAAAAATGGATTAAGCGAAAGAAGTTTACTTGTCTTTCTTATTGGTTTGTTTTTGATCATTGCTTCTACTTCATCCGAAAATTCCTGCAACTGCACAATTTTGATGATGCGATTCTTGGCTTCAAGGAGTTCATCAGAAGATAGATGTGCAAGATTTCTTTGTGTTATGGACTTCTTACAATTTTTGATGAACCTGAGACTATAAGCTATAATCCTTATTTGTTTTGTGTATGTTGAGCAGGTAAAGATTTCTTCTGTCTGAATTGTTGCTTTTAATGCCATGACTTGCGTTTTCACTTCTTTATCAGTAACTATATTTAGCTTGTTGGATGGCCATGCATTGGGTGTTTGACTGAGCCAGAGTGGCCCTCTCCACCAAAGATCTCGAATTACGAGCTTGGTTGGGCTAATTCCCCTCGAGGCAATGTCCGCAGGATTTTGATCTGATCTCACATGTCTCCATATGGCCTTGTCAAAGTTATTATGTATTTCGGAAACCCTGTTTGCTACAAACTGCTGCCAGGTATTCGGACTCTTTGCAATCCATGCCAATGTGATTTCAGAATCGCACCAAGCGAATACTTCCGGTGATTCGATATCCAAAGATGTGATGGTTGATTTTAACAATTGTGTTAACAGGACAGCACCACAGAGCTCTAGTCGTGGTATTGTAACTTTTAGTTTTAAGGGCGCCACCTTGGTTCGTGCTGCTAGTAGCGTTATATGCACCTTCCCCAGAGAATCTGTTATTCGGGAGTATACTACGGCCGCATATGCTTTTTCGGAGGCGTCGCAGAAGCCGTGGAGCTGAATATGTTGCCCAGGTTGGTATTTGATCCACCGCGGAATTCTAATTTGTTGTAAATTTTTTAGATCTGCTTCGAGTTGCCTCCAAGAGTTTGTTATTTCTGTGGGTGGAATTTGGTCCCAGTCTATCCCAGCCTTCCATAATGATTGCATGAGGAGTTTAGCTGTTATTGTTACTGGTGAAAGGTACCCGAGGGGGTCAAATATTGCTGCAATTTTTGATAGTAAAGTCCGTTTGGTTAGTTTTGTAACCTCTTCCTCTGTTTTCAGCTGGAAGAAAAGTTCATCCTTTTTGGGATTCCAGTGTATTCCCAGTGTTTTTATGGCATTTTCTTCACCAATTTCTAGAATTCCCTTTTCGATAATCTCCTCAGGAATGTTTCTTAATAATTCCTCATTGTTTGAGGTCCATTTCCGAAGATTGAATCCTCCTTTGTTTAGGAGCACAATTATTTGACTTTGCAGTTCCTTGGCTTCTGATACAGTATTCGCTCCTGACAGCATGTCGTCTACATAAAAATCTGTCATTAGCACTCTTTTTCCGACGGGAAGTTGTTCGCCTTCATCTTGAGCAAGCTGCATTAGGACCTTGACTGCAAGATATGTGGCGGGAGCTGTTCCATAAGTAACGGTGTTTAAGACAAACTCTTGAATGCGTTCGTCAGGATTTTTTCGCCATAATATGCGTTGGTAATTTCGGTCTTCTTTTGCCACCATAATCTGCCTGAACATTTTTTCAATGTCTGCAGTAAAAACAAAACGATGCTTCCTCCATCTTAACAGAATTTGACTTAGATCTTGCTGAAGCCTTTTTCCGGTATGAAGGAGATCATTGAGGCTTGACCCAGAATCTGTCTTGCTGGATCCATTAAACACTACCCGTAGTTTTGTAGTTGTACTGTCTCCTTTGAATACTGCGTGATGTGGCAAGTAATACACTTTTCTCTCAGTGTCTTTATAGCTTGTTGTGGGGCTCATGTGTCCCAAGGTTAAATATTCTGTGAGAAATTTGTTGTATTCTGCCATGTCATTAGGATTTTTGCTCAACCTTTTTTCCATTTGTAGCAGGCAAGCAACAGCCTTGTTTTTTGAAAAACCTAATGTCCCTAAATTTTTCCTGAAAGGTAGTCGTACTATATACCGTCCATGTTGGGTTCTTTTATGCGTATTTTCAAAGTGCTGCGTACAATCATCGTTTTCCTGACTGGGTGTGGTATTCTCTATTTCCCAAAATTGTTCCAGTTTCTGGTCTATCTCACTAATTGACAGAAAACTTGAGATTTTGTTAGTTTCCTGAGAGGTATTGGGAATATTTCCAAAGAGGATCCAGCCCAGTTTTGTATTTTGTGCAGTTGGTTGGCCTTGTATAACACCATCCAAAATTATATTTGCATAAACATCAGCTCCAAGAATCAAGTCAACTGGACCTGGTTTATTGAAGTTGGGGTCTGCTAAGACCATACTTCCGTACTTGGTTGAATCAACTTCTGGTATTATTCCATCTGGGAGAAATGAACACAGTTTTTCTAACACCAGTGCTTCTATTCGAAGTAGGGAGTTATTCTTGTATGGCAGTAGTATTTTAATGCTCACTTTGCTGGTGGCTTTTGCAGTTTTCGCATTGTTGACACCCATAATTGTTGTTCTGATTCGCTCTTTAGGTAGTCTTAAATTTTGGACAGATTCCTCAGTGATTAAGGATGCCTGTGATCCAGGATCAATCAGCGCTCTTAGAAGCTCTGTTTGGCCAAATCCATTTGATACTCTTACCATTGCAGTTGGGAGCAATACGCTAGGGATTTTAATCTTGTTGTGTAAAGTTGTAATATCCTCATTTTGCAAACTGAACTGTCTCGTGAGCTCACAAGTTTTCTCTGAGACTGCTGGTTCAGCCTTAAATTTGTTTTTGGCAGTATTATCATTGGCATTGTGCAAGAGCGTATGGTGTTTTTTATTGCAATAGAAGCAGGTTTTGCTGGTTCTGCACCTTTCAAATTTCTTATGTGATAAACAATTTGTGCATAAACCCTTTTTGTTTATAAATGAATTTCTATCTTGCACATTTAATTTTTTGAACTCTACACATTGGAATACACTGTGATCTTTACTGCAGAAAGCACATATATTTTTTGATATAGTAGAAGAGTAAAAAGACTTCTTCTTGTTATAATTTATAGCTTCTGACTTCACTTGTTTTGAACTTTTTATACAGTCTAGGATCTGGAAACGTTTTTCAAGGAAGTTAAGTAGCTCTGTTGTAGTTGGCATTTCCCTGGGATTGGAGAGACTCTCTTCAAACAAACGCAAGCTTTCTGGATCTAATTTCTTCATGGTGATGCAGACAATAATTGGACCCCATTCTCCTGTCCTACAGTTCAAATTATTCAATGCTTCTAAACACTCTTTTAGGGTGTCATGAAGCATTATGATGTCTTCTTGGCACCTGTGCTCTACCCTTTTTAGGTCCATAATGGTGTTTATATAGGTAGTAATAATTTTTCTGTTGTTATTATACCTTGCTTGAATAAGTTGTAGAGCGGTTTTGTAGTTATTATTGCTTAACTGAAGGTGGCTTATAACTTTCCTGGCTTCACCTTCTAGATGGTAAAGAAGGTACTGCATCTTTTCCACTTCGCTTAAGCAGGGGTTTATATGAATGATATTGTTAAACATGTCAATAAACGGTTTCCAAGTTTTATAGTCTCCGTTGAACTTTGGAATCTTCATCGGAGGTAGTTTTGGAAGGTTATTGAGTCTGGCAGCTTCCAAATATGGTAGAGAATGAGTAGTATCCCGAAGACTTGTTTGATTGGGGATTTCTTTAACTGTATCTGAAGAAACGGATGCTGCAATTGTTGGAGGCGGCAGCGATATGTTTGGAAAATTGGCCTTACTGTACTCATTAAGTGCCTGTTGCGCTGTTTGAAAAAATTTTAGCGTTTTCGTGTAAAGATCTTTTATAAAGTAGGGATGTTCTTTATTGAGGGAGATCTTTAATTGCTCGTGGTTCTTATTAAATTCTTCCCAATATGTGTTTAAAGCATCGTTTTTGGAAGTTAGATATTCTGGAGTCTTTCGTGAGGAGCCGTCTTTTGGAATATTTATCGATAGTTTCTCGATATTGTCGGCCAGTTGTTTTTGTAGCTCTAGTAAGTCTTCTGGAGTCATGACTACTGATGGATTAGGCGATAATTACAGGAGATGTCTGGTGCTGTATGGTGTATCCCACAAATACTCAAACTTAATTTGAGTCTGGCTGCTTGAAGTTGAGTGATAGCTCGAGAAGATGTCTGGAACTGTTTGGAGTATATCACAAGCACTCAAACTTAATTTGAGCCTTGCTGGTTTTATTTTAGTGCTATTCTGAAGAAACTTCTTGATCGCTGGCTTGCTATAGCTTCCTCAAAGTGTTCTTTGAGACGCTATGTATAAGTATGTAGTAGAATATTCTGATGATGAACAAAGTTCTTGATCGCTGGCTGGCTGTAGCTCCCTCAAAGTGTTCTTTGAGACGCTATATAGTAGTATACAGTAGAATTTTTCTGATGATGAACAAAGTTCTTGATCGCTGGCTGGCTATAGCTCCCTCAAAGTGTTCTTTGAGACGCTATATAGTAGTATACAGTAGAATTTTTCTGATGATGAACAAAGTTCTTGATCGCTGGCTGGCTATAGCTCCCTCAAAGTGTTCTTTGAGACGCTATATAGTAGTATACTAACTTTGATTTAATGGCTCGAAGGACCATGTGTAGAGGAAATCCAATGGTTCTTGAATTCCTACAACGTATGGAGAGGTCGAAAACTACTAGTAGATTAAAACTCGTCGTGTTCGATTTTAACTCTAAATTTTATTCGACTAGTACACTTAATTTATATACAAAAAATGATGACAATTAGAAAATAAATTAAGAATGCATTACAAAAATATTGGAACATGAAAAACAAATTATTAAGAAATTCTCGTAATTAAAGAAATGCATATGCGCATTATGTTGCATCACACTAAATTCATCGCCCATGCTATATGTAGGTTAACAAAGAATGCACGCGGAAATGTAAACAAAAAATGCAATTGATTATTGTGATTGCGAGTGAAGTTTGAATTGCTGACCTTGTTATTGGCACTGGTAAATGAATTTAGCGTGAAATTTTTACATATTGAACTAAAAAATGTAAAAGTTATTGTTCAGCACTGAACAACTTAGGTTTTTTAGAAAGCACATAATATAGGTATGTATATAATACAAGTTTGGGTATCTGTATAAAATGCACAAGAATTCTGATAAAAAAAATATAACATTTTCTGGAAAAATCCTAACCAACTTCAAACATTTGATTTTCAACAGTTTTCTTCAATAAGATAAAAGATAAGTATTTTAACTGTATTAGAACCCGAGTTGGGCTAGTACCAAAGTAAACGTCTTTTACAAGTACCGAGGGCCTGAGTACTTCAGCATAAGTATAAGTAGGTAGAAAAAGTACTTGTAACTAAGTACTTATACTATAAAAAGTACTGAGTACTTTTTTAAGTACATTTTTAGAATCTTTGTACGTTGGCAGTAATATAATGAAGTTTATAAAGTTTAGTTAGTATTAATAAATAAATTCCTTTTGAAAGCTATAATATAGTGACTAGTGTCAAAATTAAGCAAAGCCTACTTTTAACTTTTCGTAAATCGTAAGAAAGCAAACAGAATCTGTTGCACAGCTTATCTTTTATTGAGTTTTGTTTTTCTATCGAGCAATGTTCTGCCATTGAAGAAAAAAAAAAATACCATACAAAGACTGGGCAAGTAAAAAAAAAAAGACAGGAACGACTCACTCGAATATAAAATCGACGATGTCTCGACCTGATGATGTAAGCAAAGGGTAAGCCAACATTTCTTCGCTCCAATATAAAATCAAAGATGTCTTGACCTGATGTTAGAAAAGCATTCAATTTTTCCATAGAAATTTGCTGGAAATTTATGCTTTAGAATTTTTATGCATTATTTGTGGCCGACAACGGTACACATGAAAGTATTGTATCTGAAAATAACTCCAGTTGGCCACCAAAGTGAATATAAATGTTGCCGAAATATTTTCCGTGAGAAGAAATGAATGCTACGCTCACAAATACTGTTAGAGGCGCAAGCTCTGATTGGAACACATGAAAACTTAACCTTAAATTAGTCTGTATCTTCCAATGTGCAACGTAACAGAGCTATATTTTTGTGAAATACATGAGGTTCTTCAAGAATTATGGATATGCTGTAATAGCCATCAGCAAACCTCCTGTGTGAAAAAAAAAAAAATTGTAATTAGTTAGGAGATTTAATGTTGAATCACTCAATTGCTCAATATTCTTTATTTTTAGATGTTCTGGAAAAACATAAGATTGTCAGATTCCTGAAGCCTTTGAAAATGGTAGCAATGGTAAAGTGCTAAAGATGCAAAATATGTTGCATCTTGGACTTTTTAAACTGAAACTTTGCGGCATTTTAAATTCAATATGAAAAATTGGTGTTGATTTTGTTTTTTAGGGAAGAAAAAAAAAATGGAATAGTGTTCCGAAATTTTGAATTTGTTGGGTAATAACATCGAAACGGAGGGCAGACGGATAAAACCATTGAAAATCTGCAACGATTTATCCAAGAAATTTTAAATCATCTTCATTGTATGTGGTGTATCGTTCAAAATATATGAGATGATAATAAAATATGGAGAAAACCTTTTTAACCTGCCCTTCTAAAGGAAAGGATAAATTTTTCATCGCCCCACCAACAAATCTCGAATTTTCTTATTTATTTCGACCCCGGTTTTTATTCTGTGATAAAAAAATCTTCATTATATGGAAGAGGTATTTTGATTTCTGGTGGAGTTTAAATGTATGTAAGTCAAGACCCGAAAACATGCAGTCTGACATTAGCTCTAAAATACCAGTGAAAACCTATGCAAATCTTGTTTCTGAAGTAAATATTAAAGGTGGATACTTCAAAAAGAAAGAAAGAAAACAAAATAACAAATTCTAACTTTTTCTTTCTCATCCTAAAAACTTAAGTAGCAACTTCCGTATATCAATGATTCAAATATTTTCTTTCTCTGTCGACTATACAAAATGGTTTCCTTGAAGTAGGTATGTATTTCATAAAATTTTCGCAAAAGTTTCAATCAAATTATTAAATGTACTCAATGTTTTCATTGCATCAGGGCCGCCTCCACACATAAAAACTCTTCTCATCAGTTGTAGAAAAGCAATCCGTTCTGCCACATGAATGAAATCAATTTAAGCTTTGCTTAGAAAAAATAAATAAAAAATAAAACAAAAACAAAAAAGTGTGTGGTTGGATGTATCTTGCATAAATAATTGGCACACACTATGAATTAGCTAAGGTGTACACAGCGTACAAATACCCCTCGCACCCAGGTAAGAATCCATTTGGCAATATCTTAACGGGCCTTAGCCCCACGGCTAACCTCTGAATGAATGGAACGAAATGAATGAAACCGAAGCCAAAGCAGTTGCCCATTCATTTCTATGGATATCGTATTGAATATATATAGGAAAATGTATATATGTACAACTTTGGCCTTTAGGAAGAAAATCTAATGCACACTAATCAGGATAGTAAAAGTCTGTACAAAATGCATTAGCAGCCCAACCTTTCAATACATTCAGAATTGACTTAAGAAATAAGTTCTGAGAAAGCGGTTTAGCGGCCCATATGAATTCGGAGGACCCGCAAGTTTTGCATGAAACATACTATTAGAAAAGTGTGCAACATGTCAGAGTACAAAAGTAGTACATTAGATAATATATATGCAATTCACATACACACATAATCGGACTTTGAAAACGTGGACGACAATAACGATAAGATCAGATGAACTATATTGCACTACAGCATGATCATCTGCATAAGTAATGTATTTCGTTAACGAAAACCAGCCATAGACTATACCCAGTATACATGTAACATTTTGTTTGAGTCATTCGCGCATGTGCGTAGGATATTCATGAAGGTCTTTAGGTTTGCATCAACTACTAAACTCAAAAGAGTCTTGTAAGCCAACAGCATACGGTGAACTGTTGGTGATCTTATGAATGGAGAGAAACCTCCAATTTATGATCGAATATTTTATAAGAAAATTTTAATTTACTGAATCTCATAATAAATAATTCCAGGCTAAGATCACTACGATGCCCGCATATAACAAACAAGTTAGTTACCTTCTTAAAGTCGGGGGCATACTTGCTGCGCTTGGCCAGCATTTTCATGAATGGAAAAGTCTAGCAAAGCTAACGAATTCATAAAATACAAAAACAAGAAAATAATTTCATTCAAGCTGGGCCTACGCACGGTTTAGTTTTGATTTCGATTTCAAACAACACCAACACGTTGTACAGCCGACGATTGTTTAATAAATGCAAAGGTGCGCGAGCGTGCGCGCGCCACTTACTTACTTGTATGCAGTAGGCTTAAGCTTTCTGAGTAGGTTTAACTCCAGACGTGTGCGCACTTCAATAACTAACAAAAAAAAAAAAAACAAAAACAAAAAATAAAAAAATACAACATTTGATTCGGACAACGCACAGGTGTTGTAACGTAACTTTTATTATAGTAGAAACAGATATGGATAATGAAGGGCGACAAAAATTTTGGTGATGCCTTGATAACCTACTTTAAGGGCCATCTTTTGAATAATTACTTTTATGCCTTTTTATAAAGATTACCTACACATTTTCAATGGTATTTCTTCAAGTTGACACTAAACGATCCGTTACCGGAGCGTAGGTGCTGAAAGCTGGTCTACTATCTCTATTCCGAATGACTTTCTTCTTTGACTGACCGTCTTCAACATCATTTACTACGACGACGATACAGAAATAGTTGCGTGCCTTTCAAATATAAAAGTTGTTGTTAGTTGTTGCCAACTCCTTAAGATCTCAAGATGATGTTTATAAAACCTTCGATTTGAGGAGGCGATCGTTACCTCACTCTCACTGGCAAAAATAATTTCAGTCACCGTGCGCACACTGTTAATTGAAGGTGACATGGCACGCGTCGAAGTATACCACTGTAGGTGGTGATTGGATTGATTTCATGAATGAACGAGTTTTGTAAGAAAATTAAGTAAAAAAGGAAACAAAATTAAGAAAAAGAAGAGAGAGAGAAAAAACAAATAGAAAAAAAAAAGAAACAACATTTTATAAGAGTTGTTTCATTTGCGTAGGCTGCGTAAAATTTATTTTCTGTTGCAATTCAAGACCCACATTTTGGCGCCAGATGTAACGTCACTTTTGTGAAAAGTAACATAAATTAATGTGAAGAGTTTTACAAAAATCTTTTTTCGTTTGTTTTTTTAAGTGCTTCTTTTTTAAAGTATCTACGCACGCAATATTTGATAAATGAACCGGCAAAAATTTAACTAGATTGTATTATAAAAAAAGCGGAATGTTTAGAAAAATAAATAAAATTGTATAAAAATCTATCTATTGTCATTTTTGCTCAAATATATTTTTGTTGTAGGTAGTTTGCTATAACTACCCTAGGGTCTCTCTTTCGGTAATAGTCTGCGGTACATATGCCCATAAGTAGAAGTATTTCTTCTGAAATTTCGGTACTCTCTACTATAGACGTGTTCGCAGTAAAGGTCAAAGTTTAAAAGTTTAGCACTGGGTAATGCTCTCATATTTAGTGAAAGAAAAACAGATCTGAACACTGAGGGGCTATCCACATAGAGGAGGTATTAATCTGTCGTGCTCCTAAAGCGACACATCATTATCGCTTTACGCTAACTATAAATTCTGACATTACTGGAGCAGTGCATGAGAAAAAAAAATACGCTAAATCTTTCATACATGTGCCTTCATATGGCGGGCAAGAGTAATGCATCGGGAATGGCCACCAAGCTCTACATTTTTAGTAGATAGACTAGAAATTATAGGAATAGTGATTGATTTCATATGTAGACTCTGCATTGCCAGCGAATAATGGAAATATAATGACTAACAAAACTTGAGAGGAGAGGATAGTATTAAATTCCCAGTAAGACAAATGGATCTATTCCCATTGCATGCATTTGAGAATCGATTCCATTACGAATTTATTTGATGAATCAATTTTGGAATTGGAACTTTGCAGGCAAATAACCTGTGATATACATTTAATACCATAAATACAAACAACACTAAAAGCTGTAAACACAAATTTCACAACAAATGTAAAACGCTAAAATTAATCAGCACAAATTTATTACAACACCATTCATAATCGAAAATAATTGATGATAATAATGACATACATTTATTTGCAACAAGCAAGCGATTGCACCACTGACCCAAACGATTCATCGTCAAGGGGTTTCACGCGTAAATGCATGTCATCATAATTTTATGCACATTGCTTACTCGCCCAGCGTCAGCATTTAGAATAGTAAGAATAGGGTACCATAGGTTACTAATTATGTATATATAGGCTAAGAACGATCAATAAATTGAATTCATTCAGTTCTCTTGATTTATCGAGAAAGTTACAAACCGTCGTGTATTATTCCACATAGGAGTACTAAGCTGTACAGCTGCTCCTACTATTCATACCCCCATTTTATCTCGGAGTCTGAGCTGTTAATAGCCGCTCCAGTGGAGTCAAAGTCACACGACTGCTCCCAGGTTTTTCTTTAAAAATTAAAAAGATACTACATGGCGACCGTGACATCGTAGAAACTGCGAAATTTGTAACTTTGCGAATCTGCAGACCATAATATCATCATCAAAAGTGCAGCTGGGAATTTTCATAAATAATAGAAACTTATACGGTGACATAGTAACAACCACCAAAAAACTGCGAAGACGACTACATCCACTACCAGTACCAATCAGAAGAAATTTTAGTATGAACGAGATAGATGCCATCTTCAATCACATTTTCAAGACTATTGAAGAAACTAAGAAGATACCAGAGAGGAATATAGAAGGCATAACACTGTATCCAGTAAATAAGAAGCCGACGCCGTACATCCCCAAATCAAGGCTGGACAACGAAAATCCTCCACCATACGAAGCGGGTCCAAAAAGAATCACCATCGAGGAGTATAGAAGCAGAAACACAAGCAGTGTAAAAACTCAGGAGACAAAACCACGAAAAAGAGGAGGCAAGAGACAAAAAATTGCACAGGAACTTCAAAATTACAAGGTACTTGTCGAGTTAGCAGCAACTGAGGAGGAACGGGAAAAATACAACAAACTAATAATATTGACAAAAAAACAACTGAACGTCATCAAAAGGAAGAGATAAGGGTTTAATGATCTAATTTAAAATTTATTTTTTTTAAATATAAAGTAGAAGTAGCGTAGTATAAAGGTATAATAATAATTAAATAATTAATATGTAAAAAAAAAAAAAAAAAAAAAAAAAAAAAAATTTTTTTTTTCTCTTTTGCTGTTTGCTTGACGTTGTTGGAAATAAGCGAAACATTTTCAGTAATGGGTAAAACGCAATCCAAAACTTCAGATAACAACGGGGAAATTGTTAATAATCTAATTATAGAGGATACAGTTTCGGTCGAGAATAATCAGATAATAATAATTTTATGCATATTGGTTGCAATTAAAATCGTTGAATTTGTATACATACTGTACAAAGATCATAGGAGGGGTTTAAGAAAAAGATACCTCAGTACCCCAGCAAAATTAAACATATCAACCGTCTGATAAATGGAAGCACTTATAAAGATTAAGGACGAACTAGAAAATATTCTGGACAATTTTAAGAAAAGTAAAAACCGTCCATATTCTGAGAAAACTCTGCAAGAGAAAGAAAAGTTAACAAATCAACTCTGTGCCAAGGCAAAAGAAAACGCACTTAAACAAGCGGACGTCGAAACAATATTGAAGATAAAAGTTATCTACGAAGAAATTGAAAGTATAGCAAACAAAATCTTAGAAAACATAAATACACAAAAACAAACAAAGATGGGTTTTGACATAAAAACAGCTACATCGCTCATACAACCCTACGATGGAAAGCTGGATGAAACTGATTCTTTTATCGAGTCTATGGAACTACTAGACGAGTTAACAGCAAACGAACATAAAACCATCATGATCAAATTCATCAAGACACGTATAACTGGAAAAGCCAAGTACGTAATATCGGAGGGCACAAATACAGTATCAACGATCAAAGCCAAATTAAAAGAAAAATTTTCGGCAAAATTATCGTCAGATGCTATTCTGGCACAACTGCGATCATGCCAGCAAGGTAACAGAAAACTTGCAGACTTTTCCAATCAGATAGAAAATCTATCAGGCCAGCTGACTAGAGCCTTTATAACAGAGAAAGTAGCAGCTGGAGAAGCAGCTGAAAAATTGGCCGAAAAATTTTCAATACAGTCATTTATGAACAATGTTGCCAATACAGAAACAGCGATTATACTAAAAGCTAGTAGCCTAGGAACACTTTCAGAATTAGCAGCGAAGGCAATAGCAGTAGATAAGCCGCAGCCAAGCAGTGTCCTGCATTATAATACCAACCCATCAAGAAAGTTTCATTATAATAATACGCAAGGGTTCAACAATCAAAATAATTTTAACAGGAACAGGGAGCGCTGGCCCAAACAACAGTACAATAGAAATATGGCAGCCAATAATAGACAAAACCACCCACGAAATCAATATAACCACCGCGATAAAAGATATTTCGGTAATGCTGCACCAAATAACAGTAGTCGCTACCAGAATAATCTGCGAGCAAATAATAATAATACCTATAATCAAAGAAGAAATGTAAACTACTTCGAATCGGGGGAATATCAAGCCCCCCAACCAGAGGAAGAAACAACACGGTTGGGGGCTGCGACGAATTCAAGCCAAGAATACATTGCCTAAACCTATCCTTAACAAACTTTATTAAAGCGTATGTCGACATGTGCGGGTCAGTATGTACTCTGATTGTAGACACAGGGGCAGAAATATCCATATTCAAGAGGGGAAAAATTAATAAAGACCAACTTTACTATCCTAAAAACACTTGTATTATCCAAGGGGTTACGGATACTAAGAGGCAGTCGATTGGGGCAACATACACAAGATTACATTTTAACGACCAGTTTGCGGTCGAACATTTATTCCAGATAGTAGAAGATGATTTCTCCCTCGGGGCTGATGCAATTTTAGGACTAGATTTCCTAACAAAATTCAAGACCACTATCGATTATGATACGTGGACCCTTACATTAAACACACCTGAAAGTTCGGCAGAGATCCCAATACTGAATGGTCCATCCGAAAATTCTATTATCATACCACCCCGATGTGAAATAATAAGAAAGTTCAAGGTTAAAAAACAAGAAGGTGCCAATGATATGGTAATCATTGGACAAGAAATCCACCCAGGCATATTCATTGCAGGATCAGTAACTTCACAAAATTACCCACTAGTCAGGATACTAAACACTACAAACAAAACCACCACACTACAACATTCCGACATAATAACACAACCACTCTCAGACTTTAACGTCATTAATACAGACACAATAAAATCAAAAAGAACAGAACAAGTTATCTCCAAATTAAACTTAAACAGCATTCCAAACTACGCCAAACTTCAATTCGAAGAATTATGCCGAGAATATGAAGACATATTTGCGTTAGAAAGTGAACCTCTAACAACCAATAACTTCTACAAACAAAATATAGAACTAACTGATAATAGAGCAGTATACACAAAAAACTACCGAATACCAGAAGCACACAAAACCGAGATTAATAGGCAGGTAGACAAAATGCTAGTAGACGGAATAATAGAGAACTCTGTTTCTCATTTTAATTCTCCAATACTACTAGTACCCAAAAAATCCAACAACCAAAATAAAAAATGGCGTTTAGTAGTTGATTTTAGGAATCTTAATAAAAAAGTTCTGGCAGATAAATTTCCCTTACCGCGTATAGAAGAGATACTCGACCAAATGGGCCGAGCCAAATACTTCTCTACACTTGACCTTATGTCCGGATTCCACCAAATACCATTAGAGGAATCTTCTAGAAAGTTCACAGCTTTTTCAACTAACCAAGGTCACTACCAGTATACACGACTTCCTTTCGGACTTAATATAAGTCCAAATAGTTTCCAAAGGATGATGACCATCGCCATGACGGGTCTACCACCGGAAATAGCCTTTCTGTACATTGACGACATCATAGTCGTCGGATGTTCACAGTCACACCATATAAAAAACTTGCAAACAGTATTTAACAGATTACGAGAGCGTAATCTCAAATTAAATCCTGAAAAATGCAAATTTTTCCAAACCGAAGTCACCTATCTTGGACATCGAATATCAGCACAAGGCATAAGCCCAGACAGTTCAAAATACGAGGTAGTTAAAAATTATCCTATCCCAAAAAACGCCGACGAAGTCAGACGATTCGTAGCATTCTGTAATTATTACCGCCGTTTCATCCCCAACTTTGCAGAAATAGCACTACCGTTAAACAAACTACTCCGGAAAAACACAAAATTTGAATGGGCAGAAATCCAACAAAAATCTTTCGATGCTCTCAAATCAAGTTTGATATCCCCAATAATACTGCAGCACCCTGATTTCAAAACCCAATTCATCATTTCCACAGACGCCTCGAATGCTGCATGTGGAGCAATCTTATCACAAAGTGTCGACGGAACAGAACACCCAATCGCATACGCTAGTAAAACATTTACTGCCGGAGAAAAAAATAAGTCAGTAATTGAAAAGGAACTCGCAGCAATACATTGGGCAATTATACATTTTAAGCCTTATGTTTATGGCAGAAAATTCACAATAAGAACAGACCATCGACCCTTAACATATCTTTTTGGCATGAAAAACCCATCATCTAAACTAACACGAATGAGGTTAGATTTAGAGGAATTCGATTTCGAAGTCAAATACATTAAAGGAAAAGGAAATAACGGACCCGACGCGTTATCAAGAATACAACTTGACATTAATGATTTGAAGGAAATCAATGTCCGACGCGTCCAAACCCGAGCAATGAAAAAACAAAAAGAACAAAACATAATGTCCGATGAAATGAAAAATACTCCTATAGTCCCGCAGCCTGATCAACTGCGCGTTTGGGAGATACCATCTCCAACAAAGATAGCCAAATTACCTGAACTAAAAGTAAAAATTGAGAACTGCAGTAATAAAGAAACACAAATAGAAATAAATATAGTGCACAAGTATGAAATAAAATATAAGCGGTATATAAATATAAAAAACAACCAACCAGTAGAGCCCGCACTAGAGCAGGTACTCGAAGTATTGGATAATGATATATATAAACAATTTCAGACCAAGACTCTGAAACTTTCTGCAGAAAGCGAGATATTTAAAATAATTAATTTAACCGCATTTAAAATCCTAGGAAACAAAGTATTAAAAAATATAAACGTTAAAATTTTCAAACCGCAACGGTACATATCAGAAACAACGAAAATAAACGAAATCCTACATAACTATCACTCCACACCTACAGGAGGACATCTGGGTCAATCAAGACTGTATAAAAAGCTGAAGGAAATGTACAAATGGAAGAAAATGAGGAAAACAATAGCAAAATATATAAACAGATGCGAGCTTTGTGCGAAAAATAAGCACCAAAAGCATAATAAAGAGCATATGGAAATAACTACAACACCAACAAAAGTTTTCGACATTGTATCCATTGACACAGTCGGTCCATTTACAAAAACCACCAACGATAACAGATACGCAGTAACAATGCAATGCGATCTAAGCAAGTATATAGTAATAATACCCACAAAGGACAAGGAAGCAAATTCCATAGCAAGAGCCATAGTGAATGGGTTCATACTAATATACGGACCTATGAGCAAAATTAAAACTGATCTAGGAACGGAATACAAAAACCAGGTTTTTGCGGAAGTATGTAATATACTGAAAATAAAACAACTGTTCGCGACCGCCGCACATCCCGAAACGATCGGAGCACTAGAAAGAAACCACAAGTGCCTAAATGAATATCTCAGATGTTTTGTTAATGACAATAGAGACGATTGGGATACATGGATTCCATATTACGCATTCTGCTACAACACCACACCAAACACCGTACATGGCTACACACCATTCGAACTCATATTTGCCAAAAATATAGACCTACCTTCAGAACTCACAATTGATAGACCAGATCCCGTGTATAATTATGACCTGTATAGTAAAGAGATGAAATACAGACTTCAACAAGCCATAGGTAAGGCAAAACAATACCTCCAGGCATCTAAAGTGCGAAGAAAGCAAGTCAAGGATGCTAATTGCAAACCAATATCAATCAAAGTAGGCGACAAAGTACTAATGACAGTACAAAATAGACGAAAACTAGATCCTCTATACAACGGACCTTATATAATTAAATCAATAGACAACGTAAATTGCATTATCGAAGATATAAATAAGAACAAAATCAAAATACATAAGAATAGGCTAAGAAAGATAGAAAATTAAAAATTATGTACTATTATTCTAACTATCTCTAGCATGTTAAATTAGATTACACACCGGTGTAGACAAATAAGAATTATTGTAATCAACTAGATAAGTAAACGTAAACAATAAAGATCCCAATTACTAATGCCATTGAGCAATTAAGAGCTATAATAATAAACTATATATAAGTAGGTATATGTAAATACGACTAGGAATTAAGACTCATTATAATCAGCTACATACAAAAACATACCATATGAACTATTAGTATACATAAGCGATAAAATGCTTCATTGCGGCGAGCAAACAATTAAGGTTTAACGTAAACAAACTATAAAAAAAAAAAAAAAAAAAAAAAAAAAAAAAAAAATTTATGTAAACACAAATTTTTTTTTCCTAAGGGGGAAAGGTGTGATATACATTTAATACCATAAATACAAACAACACTAAAAAGCTGTAAACACAAATTTCACAACAAATGTAAAACGCTAAAATTAATCAGCACAAATTTATTACAACACCATTCATAATCGAAAATAATTGATGATAATAATGACATACATTTATTTGCAACAAGCAAGCGATTGCACCACTGACCCAAACGATTCATCGTCAAGGGGTTTCACGCGTAAATGCATGTCATCATAATTTTATGCACATTGCTTACTCGCCCAGCGTCAGCATTTAGAATAGTAAGAATAGGGTACCATAGGTTACTAATTATGTATATATAGGCTAAGAACGATCAATAAATTGAATTCATTCAGTTCTCTTGATTTATCGAGAAAGTTACAAACCGTCGTGTATTATTCCACATAGGAGTACTAAGCTGTACAGCTGCTCCTACTATTCATACCCCCATTTTATCTCGGAGTCTGAGCTGTTAATAGCCGCTCCAGTGGAGTCAAAGTCACACGACTGCTCCCAGGTTTTTCCTTAAAAATTAAAGATACTACAAACCCATCGGAGCCGTAATCGATTCAATTTCGATTCCAAATAAATTTTCGAATCTTCTCTCGATAATATGTTCGTTTCGATAAGTCAAATAGGTCGTGAAACGAAACAGAATTAATACATAAGCCCTAGATACAATGAGCACCGCGCGTTTCTTTTGAGGCGCCACTTTGTGGCGTTTATGATACAATGAGAGCTGCGCGATTTTTACTCATGACAGTTCGAACTATCTGAGGTGTGTCGATTATTTCTATAAAATTGTGAAAAAAGAATAAAAAAAAAAATTAAGTATGATAATTAAAGCAAGAATTCTTGCCCTAAAAGTTAATTAAAAAATTATTATCAATAAAGTGAAATTTTTCATTTCAAACTTGTCAGTAATTTCATTTGTTCTCTTAAAATGAAACAGGGAACAAACGTAGAAAAAAACAACGCGCCACAAAGTTTAAAGTTTAATCAATCTTTGCGGCGCCCCAAAGTGGCGCGGCTTACATTGGCTCTAGCTATATATGAAAACCATTGATTCAAACTCATTTTGCGGCGCGTAAAAAACGCGCGGCGCTCATTGTATCTAGGGCAAGTAAGTTGAAGTGGAATTGGAATGACGTAGTTTTGTTGAGACAAGGTTACCAGCAAAGAAGAAATTAAAAGCATTGAGTGCAGCCATTTCGACTAATCGCTTACATGATTGTCATCAAAAATTGAAATTGCTGTTTTAGTATGGGAGATATGCACTCCATACAAAGATTGCATGAAAATTATGTAAGCGAATAGTTAAACTCATCCAACCTCAATCCATACCAATTTTACTATATCGATACATTAATATATTTAAAAATCCACTCAATACCGATTTCAAATATATTCCGTGTCACATATAGTACAGTCATTTGGTATAGGTCTACCTAGAAACTTTTGAAAAGTGGTATTTTTACAGATTTTGATGTGATCTTTCCTAATTTTTATTTAGCCGCTTTATATCTTTGCAGCTCGCGCTGTCATATTGAAAAAATGGCACCCAAAAACAGTTTTTTAACAATATCTCCTTCCCGACTCATTTTACGATGAAAATAGTTATGTGATAAATTAAACTAGAGAAAATTTTCTATAATTTATGTACTAATCTTTTTTTTTTTTTTATGAAATTAATATTTCAGCGTACGAGCGCCGCTAAGTCTACTCGAACACGAGCATCGGCGAAAACCCTATTTCCACACCACGATAAAGTAGCGTGGGGCGTGTTTTTTTTGTATCTCCACTAGGCCTAATCCACATGTAATGCACTAATTACGAAATTCAGTGCATTATCATTATCTGCGATGTGGTTATTAGCTTCGATGTAATCACCTTCTTCCTCGATTTCGTCATAGATTTGATCGACAAAAGTCTCCGTTTATTGATTTTTATCGCTATCTTCTTGTGGAACTTGCAAATTATCACAGGTACCATTGCAATTCGTGCTGCAAAAATAACGAAGTATTTTAATTAAGCTTTATTGCATCCACCGGCTGCCCGCGACATCCCTTTTTGCCCTTGTAAGAAATCAGTTTCAATAAGGTTTCGGGAGCTGGGGCTCAAGTATGGTGACATGAATTAGTCTATTTTTTCTGTTTTTCCATCCCCATCGCTCTGCATTTTGTTCAACTTCACATACCCCTGCTGGACTTGTTCAAAGGTTCGGAACGAATATGGTCACGCCGCCGCTTCTGTTAGTGGCAGCGATGCAAAAATTAAATTTATTTTTATTATACTCTTGATGAAATCTATAGGCTATACTAAGTTTGTCATTCCGTTTAAACGTACAGAAATAATGATGGTAGAGCAAAATGGATTGGACACCCACGCATGATGTTAAAAGTTATTTTGCTTTTTGCATTTTCGTCTGTCCGTCCGTCTGTCTATGCGAACGATAACTCGAAAGGGCGCTTACTTAGAGAGAGAGAGAGAGAGAGAGAGATGAAATTTTGTACACGCACTGTTAAAAAAAAAGTAAAATTAAGTTCGAAAATGACACAAATCAGGCAACTCCTTCGTGGGGTTGCCATACAAAAATTTCGTTTTCTACTATATATTGCCTGAGAACGCGTCGACATAGAGAGCTGAAATTTAGTACATGGTGTTTTCATAGTAATAGCAAAAAAAAATTTAAAAAGGACTAAATCGGGCAACCCCTTCTTGGTGTTGCCATATAAAAATTTAGGTTTTTTACATATAGTACTGAGAAAAAGATCAGACATTTTTATTGTACTAAAAACTTTTTCAGAATACGAAATCCGTTAAAATTTCGTTATAATTATTTTTTCTGTCCGACGAACCGTTCTAGAAATATATGCGAAAAACCACTTCAAAAATCAAACTTGCATAGATCGGTGATCATACGAAATTTTATACGAGCAGTCATTTAGGGTATCATAAGAACTGATCTTAGACCAATTCTAGCTTTTTTTCTTGTTATATGCTGATTTTGTAAAGCATGTATATCTATAGTTGTTTAATGACATGCCTTGCACGCCACTGTAACCGTATAGCATTCTTCCTGATTCGCCACGAGTACCATTGACCTGTCGAAATTGTATAGAATTCTTTGTAATTCTAAACTGAGATCGAATGTAAAACCTATTGACTGCATGACAATTTTAGAAATTAAAAGATCACTTGTGCTCTTACTGCACGCGTATACGCGTAAATGGTGTTGAAAAGCCATTTCAATCTACTTCGAGCAATTATGAATTTGAAGGATCCAATGGAATAATATACGAAACAGACGTGCTGGTGTGCTGGTTTACGGCAGTCGTACGTTGAAACTATTCATTTTACAAAAAAAAAAAAAAAACTTTCTCTGGTTTAATTTATTACATAACTATTATCATCGTAAAATGAGTCGGAAAAGAGATATTGTCATAAAACCAATTTTTGAGGCGCCATTCTTTTCAATATGGCGGCACGAGCGATAAAGATACGAGGTGCCCCAACGTGTAAATTCGAAAAGAGCACGTCGAGATCTATAAAAAAACCAATTTTCAAAACTCCCGGTAAACTTTCCAGGTAATCCTATTTTTGAGCACCACAAGACTACCATATTAACCCTCTCAGTATATACCTGGGTTTTTCCTTTATAATCAATTGACAACACTAATTCCAAGTGTCAATATATAACAGATGCACATCAATATGTTCATTCTGAAGAACACAATGTTTTTGTTTTGTTTATAAAAATACCAATTTTCAAAACTCCCGGTAAACTTTCCACGCAATCCTATTTTTGAGCACCACAAGACTACCATATTAACCCTCTCAGTATATACCTGGGCTTATCCTTTATAATCAATTGACAACACTAATTCCAAGTGTCAATATATAACAGATGCACATCAATTTGTTCATTCTGAAGAATACAATGTTTTTGTTTTTCTTAATCTTTTATGGATTTCTTCATATAATATACATTTATTTACTACTGAATGTTTTATGCTAAAAATCGATCCGAGCGTGTAAGGAAATATAGGTACTGCTAAAACTAATTAAAGAACCGAAAAGGCCGACATTGTCCGTATAAAATAATTAATTTTGACATGAAAAAGAATCGATCCTTTGATAGCTAAGAATTCTTAAGTTTGTGAGTGTCGGTAAACTTACGTAAAAAACTAAAAAGTGTAAAATAAAATAAATGAGTAAGAAAAAACTACAGACACATTTTAAATTTTATCTAAAATGCCTGAAAATGTAGAAAATATTTTTTTCAACTATTTTTCTTTTAATATTTGTTACTAATAAATTTTTTGATAGTTTGGTAAAAAATTAATGGATGGCTCCTACAATAAACGCTTCAGGTGTCTGTTCCAAATGACATAAATAAATATTTTGCGAGTTGCTGCTATTTGCATGATATGGGGCATAATAATCATTAGTTGGGGTATAGAAATAGTTTCCGTATAAATTAAAGCAAGTAATTATATATTTAAAGAACATTTTCCACAAGGCAGAAATAAATTTTTTTTAGAGTTCCAACGGTTTTTCATCTATATGCCAATATTATCTATTTTAGGTGACCCACTTTTTAATTCTATTCAAATGTAAATTGTATTGAATAGAAAATATCATAAATTATCTGTAAATTATCGTAATCATACTCATATAATGTATTTCAAATTATATTTTTTATCAAAACAATTTTGTGACCACTAACTTTAGTGTATGAAGTATTAAGAAGAGCAAAAAAAAACAGAAAAACAAGAACGTCTTAAAATGTCTTGATCACATTTTTCGATTTCTTTTTTCGCCCGTATATTAAAATAATCTGATAAACCAGTGAATTTGTTAGTCACTTTTCCTTAAAAAAAAAAAAAAAAACAAAAAAAAAACCATAAGCAAATTTATTTGAGCATTTTTCACGATAAACACCATTTCACTCAATTATCATAACAAAAGCCAAGAAGAACTGCTCTTCTCAGTTTCATTCATTGACATCTTGCCATTAATTTCTGATTAGGAACAGAAACTTGAATGCCTTTATAAAGCGTGTGTCTTTCTTATTGTCGATATCGGAAATATATTCCACCTCCATTATTTCATGATGACGCCGACTATAATATTATGTAGAGGTACCAAAACTATGTATATATGTGTATGCATACACACATATGTATACCTCTCAAGTCTCATTTTGAGTAGAGCTTAAAGATAAACTTATCAGATTATAGTATAACACACACTTAGTACGAATGAGGGGAATGGTGATCGTAAAACATCATCATAGAGCTGAACACTCAACAATAAAATTTGACAGAGAGATTTGCATATATGGTTATAGGAGCATAAACTGAAATCATTGCGGTGCCATGGTAGCCCCCGCATCTTAAGTCTAATCGAATTCTTACACAACTTCCTCGGAGGTCTCTGTTACTCGCATCTAACTTGGTATGTATATAATATCTAGTTTGTCTCATGTAATGCGGTCTGACTAGAGGCCCCTGCTGCCAAACCGGAGACTTCAAGACCGTATTCTATACGATTGCAGTGATCATGCGCAACAGGTAGACTTAGACAGGTTGTACTTAAGTTTTTCAAATCGCACAGATGCTTTGCCGCTAGGAAAAGCTTTTGAGTGTTTTTTTTTGTGTTTTTTGTTTTTCATTTTTCTGTTTTTCTGTGGGCAGATATTTTTAATAACTGTGTGTTATTGCTGCTGAATTATAGTATACTACAAATATTAATTAATTAAGAGCTCATTAAAAAATAAACTGAGAAGCGAAATGTAGCTGAACATATGTACGTATAATACGTAGGCATATAATTTATCTATTAAACTTATTTATCGTTTTCGTTACGGCCTACTATTAGTTAGAGATTGACAAAAAAAACTTAAATTCTAGTTAAGTACAACAAAAAAAAAAAAAAGATAAAAATTAATACATATAATGACTTTAGACACGAATATAAATCTGTTATTTTTTGTATAAATCACAGGATTTGTCACCATGAATACAGACATTTTGCGTAAAATAGAAAAGTAGTTGCTTAAGATAGAACAAAAAAAAAAAAAAATTGGGAAAATATAAGACAAGGTATTGACAATAAAAAAAAAAAAAATACCAAGAAGAGTTTCTTCATGATATGGGAAATATATACGAAGTATACCAAGTGAATAAAACAAAAAGGCCGACGTCGAAGTCTGAGAGTGCTAAATATATGGAGGACGTGAAAGATATCTCTTCTGCCAGTAGACATATACGAGATAAATTCAGACAACAAAATAAGTTCAAAGCTGTGTTCTCTTGTCAAATGACAATTGAAGGAAAAAAGCAAAAATATTTGTGAGTTTACGGATATTATGATGAGCAATCTATAAATAAAAATTTCGGTTGAATTAATGCAGGATTTTGGATTAAATAGTTCAGACTAAGGAAAATGTTAAAATCTTTGGAAATACGTTTCAGGAAGCCTAGGCTTTTACGAGATTTGTAAATTATAAATTCAATGCGCGACAACTGGAGAATAAAGTTTAGCTAAATGTCTAAGACTATACTGAAATCCATAACTTCTAAGCATCTAGGAATTGCCATAAATTATGAATTTTTTAATCAAAATGATGATATTGGATTCTCAATTGAAAATATTTACATTGAAATTATTCCTTCTGCAATAATCGAAAAGTCTATTAAGATCGCATTGGATTAATATGCATTCTTCAATTGATCTATACCTAACAAAAATAACTTAATATCATCAGCAAATATTAAACACTTGCCAGCAATAAAATTACCAGTAATATTGTTAATAAAGGGAAAAAAAGTAAAGGGCCGAAGTGACTACCTTGTGGAATGTCTGAGTTCACATAAATCACTTTGGAGAACATAACTCTTCTGTCTATAACATTGATAGCATAATGCGTAAAACCAAAACTGTTAAATTAGTTAGACATAACCCACCAGAAATAAAGTCCATTTCATTTTTGACAAAAAAAAATCCTTTGACAAAAAGCACGCCTTGAGTTAATAATTGAATTAAGAATTTTCATTGTTGAAAGCACCATTCAACTTTCTTTCGCAACGAGACTCGAGCTTGGAAAAAATGAAGCTGCCAAAAATTAAATGAGTAACCATCGAAGATTTAGCAAGTTTTAATATACTTTCTCTAACACATTAAACACGTGATTGCAGTAAGTTAAACGGTTATTTTTTTTATGCCTAAACTTTTCACTGAGTTTGTGAATGGTATAGTGGCGCTATTAATCATTATCATTGCGTAAAGATGGACTTTTGAGTCCTATAAGATCATTGGGAGATCATTAATGTAGAAATAAAAGATAAGCGAGCCTATTATTGATCCTTGCGGAATCCAGCAACTAAGAAAAAGCTGTGGGGAAGTAGCATTATTCACTTTTACTCATTGATTGCGATGTCCCAGAAAGGTTTTGATGAAACTAATTGCTGTGCTCGAAAATCAGAAATATTGCTGAAGCTTACTTTTCAACCTACATATTGACATTGACAATCGAGTCTGTTATGTCAGATACTATTTTAAGTAATACAATTTTGGAACTATGATGCGTTCTGAAATCTGTCAGTCAACGTGATAAAAACGGTGCCATTTGGACTTGCATCAGTTTTTCGAGAAACTTACCAAACAAATAGAGCAAGCTAATATGTCTCTAGTCGGCTATTTCGGTAGTTTTGTGAGATTTATGCCTAAATTTTACCATGCATTGTAGATTTTGCATTAGGAATAGGTAAGATATTCACTTTTTCCACATCAAAGAAAAGTGAGAAGTTGTGAGGTAAGTGTTGAAGAAGTTGTGAGATAAGTGTGAACAATATGCGGTAAGATTATTATTACAAATCGAGGAGAAATGTTGTCTGGACAAGTGTGGCAGAGGAAATACTATTAATAGGATAATACAACCTCACATAAATCCACGCACCTAAAGGCGAATTCAGTATTACTTGTGTTGACCTGACTAAACAGTATAAGATCAGAGATAATTTTGGAGTTGGGCGAACAATATGACTTTGGATTGATCTGAAAATAATGTTTAAATTATCAGGATTCAGGTTATACTTGGCATGGTCTCTGCGATATATTCCTAAATTTTGTGAGTTCCACCATAATTTCTTTGGATGCTGATTGAGAGCCATAAGGCCGGAACTTTGCTATGCAAATGACCACATTTACACTATTCCGGAAGATCCGATAACGATTAAGATCGTTGCTACGTTTGAATCTCTAATAAAGAAATTCTCACTCTGCAAACATTTTTCGGATCTCGTGTGACATAATTTCTGGATATTAGCACTTAATGTTTTTTTTTAATGATAATTTATATTAATAATTTTTAGAAAAGTAGAAAAGATTTCACAATGTTTTTGGAACAAAAAATTTCAGAACTACATTTAGGTCCTCCATTTGATAATAAATAAATAAAAATGTAGAAAATCTGAAATGAAATTAAAAATTAAAAACTAACTAAAATTAAGCAAAAATCATAATATAGCAATAACAAAAAAAAAAAAAAATATATATATATATACTTTTAAAATAAAGCAAGGGCAGAAAATATGAAAAAATGCAAAAGAAAATAAAAGAAAATTAAATAATAAGAAATTATATCTAAAATACACAAAATAAAAGAAAATGTAAAACATAATTATAAAAATTAACGAATTAATAAAAATTATAAAAATTATGAGATTAATTAAAAGCATGGACCCACAAGAGTTCCTTAAATGCACAGACAGATCGCATGTTCTGATTACTAGGAAAAAGACTATTTTAGAGACAATTTTAGACAGGACAATAGACTTGTATAACTAATTTGTAAAAACGAGGTATTATCACATTCTGATTATATTCCGAAGTTATGTACGGGAAAAATTTAAGCAGATAATATCAGTCCTCTCTGCTTGAGATAATCTCGGATTGAGCAAACTAGCAAATTTTGTGCGGTAATGTGAAACATGGTTGAACCTACGAACTCCATAAATGAAGCGGATACAATCATCAAAGGCAACTTCCATCTTTCGAAGACAAACACTATATCGATTCTAGGATAAATCAAATTGCCGAAAGTAAAGTAAGGTAGAATTCGGGGTTTTGATTAGTTTTGAACAGATTTCGAAAGATAATAACCAAACAAACATTTTAAGACTTGTCTGATCTATAGAACGTCATTTTTTAACTGAAAATAGATTATGAATTCTTTGCTCATTTCGACGTCATTTAGACGTAAGTTTTCTACGAAACTGAACTTGATTAAATTTTCGTTTATCATTGACTTATAATTGACCCCTTTCTAGCGACGTCCTTTTTACGTCAATATTTGAAATTTTAAGACAATCGAGTTTAGTTTCCGTCAAATATAGACTTCGTTTTGACTGGAACTTTTTTAAGTCGACATGTGACGTCTTTCAGGAGTTCAAGTTGGTATAAATTTAAATAATGTAATCGAAATTTGATCACGAAATGACCGACCATGCAAGTATTATACAGAAATTTATGAAAGAACGTCATTTAATGACTTAAAATAGATCCTAGATTTAACAGTGTTTTTCCGTCTTTTAGACGTAATCCTAGTTAGCCCTCTAAAGCCTAATATTAGAAATTTTTCTATTGTTCTTAAACTCTTTTTGATATTTTACTTTTGCCGTCTTTTTGTTGTCATTTTTGCTATTGCATAGGCACACGTTGCTTGTCGTCATTTTTACGTCATTTTTCGATTTTTCGTAGCTTCGTTGAAGGATGGGCATTCAAGACTTGCATTAGTCTTGTTCAAACAGTAGTACGGGCAACAATTCTATGGTGTTTAGTCAAAAGTACATATCTTCAAAAATGTACTATGCGCTACTTACGAAGTTGTGTGCTTTTAATCGAAATAATATTCAGTTTTTTTTTTGAAGTTATGCATTTTGGATGCATCGTTTTATTTCAGTGTTTTCGTGAACGAAAATTCAACGAAAACATTGAAAAATGCTTTTACCGATAAACAACGTAAAACATTAATAATTTCTTTCAAATAATAAAAACATAAGAATTTCCCTACCTTTTAGTTTAAGTTCTATTGGAAATATTCGTCGTTCCAGGGTGGAAAAGTGAGTTTTTTCATTAAGCGTTTTTATATTTCGATGTGCTAACTAGAGGTCATTTTGTATTAATAATTGGTGGCTAATATGACGATTTTATTTCCATCTGAAGACGTGTTTCAGGTGTTATAATGACGTCTTCTGGGCTATCAAAATGTACTCATTCAGTTTAATTTTGGAGGTTATTTTGGTGGCTAATATGACGACCTTATTTCCATCCGAAGATGTGTTTTATTTGGTACATTGTCGACAGGTCGACGTCAAAAAGATGTTCTATTTAACCAAATTTTGATTTTGACCACTTTTCAATTTCAATACAAAGGACGGTCTATTGTATGTACTATTGACCAGACAATGTTTATTGAAGTCAGCTGAAAGCCAGAGCCTACGAAATACAGCATAAGCTTTACCGATAATTAACTTTATGTTGTCGCAGTTTTTCATATGTTGGTTTTAAATAATGCCTAGATTTCTAACTTTAGGTAACAAATCTAAAATTGCACCCTCCAAGACTAAAAGAAGTGAATCATTCGGGTCAAAGGCTACATTATGAAATACAATACATTGGGACTTATCAGAGTTTAGCTGTTAGCTTTGTACCAGATATCGATTCCTTCCAAATCGTCAATAAAGCGTGCTCAAGCAAGCCAACAGGTCTGCTTAGCTTGACCTGTACATCGTCAGCATACATTTATATGCTAACATCCTGAACAGTTTCAAGGAGATCATTTATAAATAAACTAAATAACAAAGGACCGAGTATTGAAACCTAGGGAACGCCAGACAAAAGAGGGAGGGAACTGAAAATTTTAGAATCCACTTTTAACACTTGCTTTCGATCGCTATTTTATTGTTTATTGAAGAAAAAGTTTATTTAAAATATGACATCTTTACGATGCATAGCTTTACTATCTAATAGCTGTTTTTCAACAAAAACCACATGCAGCATAGATATGTACAATAAGTTTTATGAGTCCCAAAATCGACGTAACGCATACAATATCAAACTATTGAATAAAAATTCAAAAATTCAACAATAGCAAAAAATTACAAATAAAATATTTTATACTGAAATCAATTATTTATATCCCAGGCATAAAAATAGCAAATATCGTAAGCATAATACTCATAATCTAAAAATGGTCGAACTTTCGACTAATAGTATAAAATTTTGTCATTAGATAAACATACATTCACCGTCAGCACTCAGTCTATATATTATTGGATAATCTCACACCGTAAAATTCATATGATAAATATGACCGACACGCTTTTTTTTTCACTATTAGAAAATTAAAAAAAAACAATTATTATTTGACGTCATATGGAACGTTATCAAACTCCGGCTGTCAGTCATCATCCAAAATTATAGCCTAAGTCACTGTTTACATTTTATGTAGTATTAACTAAATGCGCGCGCGTGTATATAGTACAAAAATACGCTTTCGTGTCAGATGAAAGCCTGAAAATCTGAAACATATGACCAGTGACGTCCTATAACATCATAGAAGATGTCACGTCAATTCCATGATTATTCATCTAAATTTAAACGAATTGTTGCTAATTTTAGACCATCTAAAATAAGCGCCGACATTGAGCGCCTATGTAGGGTGAATTTCTTAAAAACATTCTCAAACTGGCAGATTCGAAAGCTAATCGAAGAATTTCTCACAATTTCCTTTGCACTAGCGCCGAACTGTGGTCTGTTCGTAGAGAAACGTTTTTTATGAAGCTTTTCATGCGATACAATGCGATATGCATCCTCTAAGTATAGAGAGGCAAGGAATTTAATTTCCCGTTGGCATTATTATATTTACAGAATGCGCATGCGTAAGTGATTAGCGCATTTATTTTTAAAAATAACGTAAAAATGTTAGTGAATAAATTTAATAATATTCTCTGGGATTTGATAGACGGTTTGTGTGTGTGTGTGTGTGTGTATAGAAACTAATCTTTATTAAATTTCTGCTACCTTCTGAAAATGAAATTTGCTTTACATTTGAATAAAATTTTATTTGACCACGGCGGTAAAACGTAGCGCTACATAATATGCACTTATTATGTACATAATATTATAAATATTGCCAGACTTCACAGTATATGTAGAGTAGACAAAATGTCTTTGGTAAACTTTTGTTGTACTCTTTTAAGCGAGCGAAATAATTTTTATTGCATGCATGCATGGCTTGAACCATGTTCTCTCGACAGAGGTGGCTTGAACTTGATCTTAAGACGTATGCGACTTTGTTGAGCCCACGGGATTTTTCGGGGCATGTATGTAATCTACATATCTTTTGAGACGATTTATTTATCTACATATGAGTTGGCTGCAATTGATTTACGGCATAACAAGATGCTAACTAAGAACGTTCTGACAGTTATTTATCGCACATCAAGCTGTGTTTTCTGTGTGCAATTGTGAATTTGCTAGTCGGAATTATGGTTGTTGTTGATTTACTCCCTCTTCATTCTACATAGGGGTGTAGATTAAGTTAATTGTAAAATGGGAATAATTATTATATGCACTTCTTATGACAATTTGGGGGGGTATGCACATGAAATAATATTATAAAAATATTTCACTAACTCGACAAGTTCAATTAAGTGTATATTCATATGGACTCGTGTATAGTAAAAATAATTCACGAATAAAAATTTATGCAATTTTATTTACATGCACATAAATAGTATATTTCATATCAACGGATTTGAAAGGAGTTGTGTTATGAGTCAGAGGAACAATGAACCTAGAGAGAGGTTTTCTTATTTGGAAATAGACTATAACTATTTAAAATTTTTGTTTTTATGGCTTCAATCATATATTGTGTTCCTACTGCAATTAGCAAGTAAAAAGACTAATTTTATAATAGTCACAAGTGTATAAGTGTTTCTTTTATTTTAAATGTTTATAAACAAAACTGTTCAAGCCAAATGACTAAATTTGTTCAAACTTCGACGGTTAGGAATGTAAAATTACTCGTTTTATATTATTATTTCAAATTAAAATCAAAATTAAAATTTATTAGAGGGTTAAGATACAAAGAACGATGGATAAACTAACTTACTAAAAACTTAATCTAAACAAATAATGTAAAATATCTATTTAAAATCTATAAATGAAAAAATAAATATTGTTATTACTTTTATTTATGGCCGAGTGGTCAGTAGGGTGATGAAGTTGGAGGTCCACGTGAAGCACGCCACGGACGCTTAACAGAATAACAAGACAAAATAAAGTTTTACCTGGGGCCTGAAGGAAAGAGCTCAAGCTTACTGGAGGTTGCGGCTAGCCAATTTTCTTCCTCTTGAGCTCATTGGGCTTTGATCCCTTTTCGTTTTTTTTGCGGTGCTATGTCGGTTTTAACCTTACTGTGATGTTTCGGATTCGTATAGCCAATATACTTCAGTTCGTTGGAGAAAATCGACTAAGATTTGGTTACATTTGTTCGAAACCAATTAATTGCAATTAAAAGACTTTCTATTTGTTTAAGTTGGTTTACGTTTTATTAAATTCTAAAACTCAGCTTCAAAAATTAAGCAGAGCCGAACAACAACTTTAGTCAGACCCAAACTTAATATATCCGCTTACACCGAACTTAGTCTAATCTCACTCTTCAATATCTCGACTTATAATTTTTGTCAAGTGGCGCTATTTGATTAGTTAACTAGCTGTAGTGACCTCTATCTCTAAAAGTTAGCGTTATTTAAACGTTTTTATTCTAATAGTTTTCTCCATTTTTTCAAGTTATCTCTAATTTTTTAATTGACACTTTGTTAAAAATTCTTGGTTTTTTTACAGGTTTTATTCAGTTTACTGTTTACTCTAAGTTTCAATTTTATTTCAATAATTTCTTAGAGTGGCTTCACCGATTTTTTATCTTTCATACTTGTCAAAAAAAAAAAATTTAAATTCAGACTTTCATTTTGTGTTAGTTTTGGTTTGGTTATACATTTAAAAAATGTGAAAACAGTTCAATTGCGAAATTATTGTAGTTATTCGTCTAGACATGAGTCTAGAAAAATTCTTGTACTTTGTGCTGCTACGTGTGGGTTGGCCCTATGTAATATTGGTGCGAGTAGTTTCTCCTGAGGGTTCTAGATTTCCGATGAAATTGTAGAAATGGTGAGGGAATCCGTATCAAACGCTTGGTTTGATTTGGGGTTCTTCGTCTTAATTTTTGTTTACACGTAAAACATCTTCGACAGTTTTTTTTGGAGCGGAGCTGCACAAATTTAAATTCAGACTTTCATTTTGTGTTAGTTTTGGTTTGGTTATACATTTAAAAAATGTGAAAACAGTTCAATTGCGAAATTATTGTAGTTATTCGTCTAGACATGAGTCTAGAAAAATTCTTGTACTTTGTGCTGCTACGTGTGGGTTGGCCCTATGTAATATTGGTGCGAGTAGTTTCTCCTGAGGGTTCTAGATTTCCGATGAAATTGTAGAAATGGTGAGGGAATCCGTATCAAACGCTTGGTTTGATTTGGGGTTCTTCGTCTTAATTTTTGTTTACACGTAAAACATCTTCGACAGTTTTTTTTGGAGCGGAGCTGCACAAAATTAAAAGCTCATTTCTCCTTTGATAGCAGGCTAATAATATTTTAATTTTAGATTATATGCAAAACTATTTCATTTCGATACAGTAAACAGTTTTGGATATTTTCTAAAAGAAAACTATTTATATTTTTCAATAACGGATACCTATTCGGCAATTCCTGTCCGAAGGAAATATTAATCACATTTGTATGCGATTCGGTATGAATTTATAAAAAATAGGAGTTTCAAATGTATTTCCGATCGGGGTATATATCATACTTCTGAAGATGGTAAAATTATATTTATGAGTAATAATAATTACTCCGCTTTAAAGGGATAAATGTACTTCGAAAATGTACTGACCTCATTGAACACCCTTTCGATGTTCATGGAACTCCGAATTTTTTACTGTATATAAACTTTTATCGAATTTCGAATCGAAAATATAAGGGAAAAATATTAAAAGCATTGAGCAGTTTTATTATAACACAAAATGGTGTGAATATTTTTAACAGTAAAAAATAAAGATTTAGTTTTAGCATCTGATAAAAGTGAAACGAATTTTTCTGGCAGTAAAGAATTGTTTTAGATATTTAAAAAAAAAAAGATATTCCTTACGCTACCTTAAATTCAAAGGCGAAGATACGTCTGCTGATGAAGTTGCAGGTGAAACTACTATAATTTGGTAAAGCAATTGAGGAGGATGGATTTCTTTCACATCAGATATTCAATGTAGATGTCTTTTTTTTCAGGAAGATGTGCAAAATGTTGGTGACTTTAAGGTAAATAAAAACATTATCAGATCAGAAGAGTATACTTGATGAAATCCTGCAACCACGAACATTAAAAAGGAATAGAAATTATTTTGATCCCCGTTCATTGAATGGATAAAATGAAAAGGCATGAGCGAATATTAATGTTTTTCGGGATTGATCTTACAGCTATTTTGTTCAAGGAGCTGAAAATTATATGAAGAAACATAATGCACCAGGTCATCCAAATTAACAGTTTTACTACATAACACAGCTTCCATGATCGAGCCTTTAGTTTAAGGCATAATTTCCAGATTTAAATTAATTATATTAAATGAACTTTTCGCGATTTTTTTATTAAGTAGGCTTGACAACGCTTGGAAGGAGTACACAATTTTAAATTGTATCAAGAAATTATTTTGGTTTTGAGTGATATAAAACAGTTAACTATAAATGCTTACTATGGAAGCAAATATGGCCATAAGTAGTGGTACCACGATATACAGTTACAGCAAAAGAAAAAGGAATAAGTAGTATTAAAATTTTCAAATAAATTAGACTTTGATAATTTAAATGTGGATGATGTTAATGAATTACTGGTTGATCGCAACTTAACCGGTACTGAATTATTTCATATGATATCTGATGCCTATACTGAAACTAAAAGTGGCAGTGAATACGAGAAACTAGTTTGATTCACCACAGAAAATATTAATGAAGCTCTTCAATTGGCCACAAGTACTGCTCTAGATATTGATCTAAAACCTTCAACGAGCCTTAGCATATGAACAAAATTCAATAAAATTTTGCTACGAATATCAGGCAATTTACGACGACCTACCATGAGATAAGTTATTGACAAATTTATCCAGAAATAAATAAACTAAGACTTGTAAATATTGAAAGCGATTAAGATAGTGACTTTGAACCAAAGAAGAAGAGAAGGTTGATAACTACTACAAATTAATACAAATTATGACACCGAATAAAACTTATTTTGGTTTCATGAAATATCATTATTTTGTTTTTTTATCAATCTATGCGAAATAAATAATTTTATGACTTATCTCTATTTTTCTTGCTATGTTTTGGTTTTGTTTTTTTCGTACAAGCCGATCTACTAACGATATTAATCCGCGCAAAATAAATCTATGTGGAACGATCAGTCCGCATGAATCGAGACGACAACTGTTTTTCTTTTGTATTTATAGACTCTATTTAAATTGGGGGGGGGGGGGGGGGAGTATATTTAAACATATTTCTGGAGGAACCCTTGAGGGGCGGGTATTTAATCATATTTCTAGAACCCTGTACAGCTGAAATTAAGGAGAAATATTAGAAATCAAAGAAATCGAAAGATAGGATCGGGGCGTCTGATTAAATATTTTATTTTTTTCTGATCACTTTAAAATAGACAATTTGGAAATTTAGTTGAGTTATTAAAAAAAAATATTAAATGTTGCTAATAATTGATAGAAATAAGGTGAAAGGTGATTTTTTATTTATTAAGTGAAGTGAGATATTTATTTTTTCAAATATATATTTTTAAAGGAGTAATAATGTGTTAATTTTCTTTCTTTGGAATATTAGAATATATCCTTGTATGCATTTCCATTGCTATTTGACAGTTATGGTGAACTAAAAAACAAAATAGGTGAATAAGACCATACGGCACAACACGTGCTCATAGTATCTTTTTTATGTGCTTTTTTTATGATGTTGCCAAAGCTCATCGTATATCCTATGATGCCGTAGCATAATCTTGGTAGAAAAGGAATAAGGGGTAGGGAATTGAGGATTATTGGGTTGAGAAAAGTAGGTGACGGTGCGCATTACGCTTGAATGTTTCTGGGGGGGGGGGGATAGAGGAAACAGAGGATGGGAAATTGTTCCACATTCGAATTGGTCTGCTTATGAAAAGGATTCACGGAATTTTATTGTGCGACCGAATTTGACTTCAAGGATGTGAGGATGAGCTCCTACAAGGGATCAGGTTAAACATTTCGTCAGAGCAATGACCATAGAAGTAGCGTCTAACCCCTGCCAAAATATGGGAGGTGTATTTTAATCTAGGCCTAATATAAGACTTGTACATTTGCGTCAAGTCGTCAAGTCTGATGGAGTAAAATATTTCTTGCATCTTTGCTAGAAGCCCAGGCATTTCATCTCGTTTTTGGCAATACCAAAAATGTGTCATCGGATCAACTAAGATTGTTGGATATTTCAATGCCTAAGATGTTAAAAGATGGTGAGTTCGAGATATCTTCTCCATCGACGGAAATGGTTTGAGCGGGTCTTCGAGTACGTTTAAGTGATAACAGACAATATTGCGTTTTGAAAGCATTAAACAAGACTCGATTTACTTTGCCCGAAGTGATTATTTTTGTGAGGTCATAGTCCAGTGAACTGAACATGTGGCTTCGTTTGTCAGCTATAACATTCGTACGGGGATCAGCTGTCGAACGAGTACACGAAATCAAGGGTGCTATCATCTGCAAAACTATGAATAGAATTGAAAGTGAGAGCTAGCAGATCTTTAATAAAAATGAGGAAGAGAGTAGGAGGAGCACAGAACCTTGCGGTACACCGGCATGGATTACAAAACAATCCAATATAACTTGAATTTAACGATGGAAAAGAAAGCCTTCAATCCATTTTAAGAAAAGATGGTCTAGAGCTAATGCCTAAAGTTTAGCTAAAAGAGTAGGATGCCAGACTCTATCGAAGGCCTTCAAGATATCTAATCCGATGAACCTAGATTCATCAAAATTATGGAAATATTGATTCCAACGTTCGCTAAAAGGAATATTAGTTTCTAGATATTTCATCAATTGGCTGTTGATGAGTGTTACGAAAACCTTCGAAAGAATCAAAGTAAGAACAATTGGTCTATAATTTGAGGCATCGCTTGCCTCTCCTTTTTTGGGTATTGGCTGTGCAAGTTTCCATGCCGAAGGAAAGACTCCTGTCGAAAAGGACAGATGAAATAGTTTGCGTAGGGGTTTAGCAGCTAAATAAGAGGCACAGCAGTTGAGTACCAGGGGCGAAATACCAGCAGGCCCAGTAGCTTTAAACACATTGAGACCTTCGTGTAGAAATGAAACGGTCTTAGCCTTCAATCGCATATTGGTAGAGAAGGAGGACCCTGCGAAGAAGGTGGCAAGCAAGAATTCGCAGTAAATTTACTTGCAAACAAATTAGCTTTGTCCAATGACTCCGTGTACACATCACCGTTGTGAATTAGGGGCGGTACCGAAGAACTGGTGAAGTTGTTCTTGACTATTTTAACAAGAGACCAGAAACTCTTACTACCCTTTCGATTAGTAAAGATTTTCTGTCTAATATTTTGGTCGAATTGGAATTTAGCTCGCTGAGTAATGGATTTGCAGGTGTTACGTGCTTCTCTATAGATCTGTCTAAATTCTGCTGAATGGCATAGCCTATATGCCTGAAATGCAGGTTTTTTGTTTTTAATGGCTGTATAACAGTCATTGTTAAACCAAGATGAATTGTTATGTTTAATATTCTTGTATCTCTGCAGAATGAAGCTGCACACCTCGATTCATAAGATTTTGATAATGGATTCAGAGCAATACTCAGCATCTCTCGAGAAAACTTAATCTTGGTTTTGAGAAAATAATGCTCACCATAGATACTCTGTTTTTTTCTTTTTTTTTATATTCAAATTGTAATAAAAATGCAATTAATTTAAATTATTCAAAATTCGAAACAGAAATTTTTAAAATAACAAGGACAATCATTTTCTTTTTTAGGGTTCCGTACTCAACGGGACCCTATTACTAAAGCCTCCGCTGTCCGTTCGTCCGACCATCCGTTTGTCTGTCAGCAGGCTATATGTCTTGAGCCATAATAGGTACACATATGAGATTTTGAAAGGGTGAGTAATACTACAGTTGCTATAACAACATAGTATAATGAAAATGAAGTAAAGTTAAAAATTAATGGGGGTCCCCATATAGAAAACGTGTTTTTTAACGGTTTTTGTTCGATTTTAATAATTACAATACATACAAATGTCTAACTAACATGCATATCGTGTGTTATATGTCTAGAAAAGAAAATAATGAAAAAGTGAGTACAGTCATTTTTATTCACATTACCAATATTAACAGCTTCTTCTACTCAACTTCGCTGCCATGTAATATTGCATTGAATAAGTTATTGTTTCCAGTAAAATTTCGCCTGCAGATAATTGCTTACACTAACGAGTAAAATCATAAATTTGTAATTTTAGTACTCGAGATACAAAGGTAACTTATTTAAAATTTATTTTTTAATTTTTTTAATTACATAGCTACACATATTATGTATATCTGGTGATTGTGGTAGATGCTATGACTCGATCTAGTCTATTTCACATTAGCAAAACTTCTTTCATATTAATCAACTAACTATTATTAGCCATTTCCATAACTCTGATATAAAATTCAATTTTTTTTTTCAATATATACCGCCGATAGATCTACAACAGCCAGGGGATTTGTTGTTTTTGTTCTCATATTATGAATTTGAAATGCGCTTGTAAGGGGGCGGTAGTTTTAGAGTGTTACCATATTAGGGGAGAAGAAACGACCAAACCTCTTTCAGGTTTCTTCATATTTTATCGTCACAAGTTGTTTACATGCGAGCATATTGTATAGAAGTTTCATGTTATTATTTTTTCTTTGTCTAATTCACATTCATTATGAAAACTTAAAAAAAAAAGTTATTTTCATTGAAATAAACTCAATTAAAATTTGAAAGAGAGATAAAAAAAAAACTGGAACTAATTTTTTTTGCTTTGCTTAAATTTCTGTATTTACTTTCGTGGGTTTTTGATATGTTTTTTTTTTGTTTTTTTTGTTTTTTTTTTTGTTTTTTGTCTTTTTTTCTTGTAATGGCAGAGGCGAAAAATCAATTAAAACATTGCATTTGACCTCGTGTGATTCATTTGATTTTGAAGAGGAAATAAGCTCTCCAACATGTTTTCATGTATTATTTTCTTTGTGTTTATTTTTATATTTATCTTTATTTTGTATTTCTGTTATATAGATGAAAAACTCTAATTAAGATTTATTCATCATGTCCCCACCTGAGGTGTGTATAAAATGCTTTGTTGGTTTCATTATTTTTTGAAATTATATGAATCACAGGGATTTAAAATGGTTAGAAAATGTTCAATGAGAACGTTCATGCTATTCAATAATTTTTTTTTGTGTAGGCGGAATATCAGATAGAAATATTTTTATACACCATTTGCTCGAAAAAAACAATAAATGAGAAACTGTTTTATTTATATACCTATACATATTTAATTGATAATTAAATTTTCCTAACACGATGTTTTTATGCTTTCTACCATCTGCAACTATGTACATACACACATACATATATGTAAATATTCCGGATGAATAAGATTTATATCAAATATTTTATTTAGTTTTATTTAAAGGATAATGTGATTAATATTTGTGTGGTAATAGGTGCTGAAAGGTCCTATAAGATGAACTTTAAAAGTTTCCTTAATTTTATATATGTTCATCTTAAGAAAATTACAAACAATCTAAATTTTACCAGATTATAAGAAGATTATTATGTTGACATAAACCTTATTAGGAATTGAGGTAAGTGAAATTTTTTTGGTAGATATGTAAACACCAAATAATAAATATGGCAGGTTCCCAAAAGAGAAGGACAAGAGTTTCATACAAATATAAATCGTAGCAAAACAAAATTTAGCTACTGCGAATGATATCTTTGTTATACTCATTAATTGAGAGATTTCTGTTATTTGACATTATTTTATTGGTCGAATTGATGTGAGTATGAGGAAGTTGAACATATTTACTAGCACCGCTGCAGTATATGTACATTCCTGGTTTATCTGTTTTCTATGTGATTAGTAAAGCGGTTTGTTGAAATTTTCCTTTTTAAAGATTCTAAAAAAGAATGGGAGCAAATGAAAAGTTTGGATTAGTCTCAAGTGTCATTTATATGAGATGCCCGTGGATATACACCCAACTCTTGTTTTACATATTTCTTTTTTTATACGAATTTTAAGTTACACGGCTCAAAAAAGTCTACTTCTTGTACAAATTGCAGTCGTTGGTACCATTTTATAAAAAAAAAAAATCCACGTTTTTATCACACTTCAAAAATTATGCAGCAATGCTATAATGCAGTAATCCCTGATTGACCCTAGTTCGTATTGGTATATTTAAAGCTTCAAGAAATCGATTCAGAGATTTAAGAAAAATCTAGAGAAAAATCATTCGTCATTATACCCCGAGCTCCGCTACTGCTATAATGTAGTAGTTACTGGGGCGTAGCCTTATTCGATAGCTCTTACCTACACACTACTTATGTCATTTACATGACATATTGTATTATTAAATTGTTTAAGTTTATTACGATATAATAAGTATTAAATCAATTGTTGCTATTTCAATAATATATGAATATTTCTCACCTTAAAAAGTGAAGAGATAGTACATCGTATACGGAAATTTATTCATGAGTGACGAGAGAAGCAAGCGCATACTGCATTTTATTCCAGACCTCGATTTGTCAATGTGTTCGTGTCCGGAACCATAAAAGGACCTCAAGCATAGTAAGTTTTTATAGTTACTAAAACTAAAACATTGTTATTGGCAACCATAATTTGTAAATTTCGATTACTCGTGCTGCCATATTGATGTTGTTACCATAATTTTATGGCATACTATATACATATCTGTCAAGTAAAATTATTTGTTGAAATAAATAAAAAAAGTTTTGAGTTTGTATTAAATATTGCGAAAGTTTTTAAATAATTCTTTATAGAAAATATTGAAGTTATTTCTTAGGTAGTTTTCCGTACCCAAGCAGGGAGTAGTGTGTCCACAGATTCACTGCAGTGCTCCCTTTCTTTTATGATTTGCTAGAAAAATTTCGCCATGTGAACATGAACAGGACCTGGCTTTACTCGCACCGGCGTTAGTTCGGTAGTGGAGTGGAATTATTTTCATGTGAGCACTTGAGTGGATCGAAGTGGATTGACGTTTATATATTAGCAGATTAGTTACTAAATTTTTGTTTACTACGAAATAAATAATAAATAAATTTACAGCACCATCTGATATTTTGCAAGAAATTTTTTCTATATGCCTACTCTCATACTTTGCTTCGAACTCCTTCTTGCTTTCATTCAATATTTTAAAAATTGTAAAATTATACTTCTTTCCATGATCCGTCTTTCAATATTTACGAAAAAACGATTAAAAACTTTACAATTTGACAGTTTGACAGTTTGCGACTCTTACCATAAAAACTAGATGGGAGCGTACGTGTGAGGTATTGCAAAGATTGCTTCGGCAGCATTTAATCTTTCAATAAGCTATCTTCCTCAAAATTTCTGTAAAAAATGCATGTCATCATAACGTAAATCCTGCTTTAGTAAAAATGGAAAAATTTGTAGTGACTTTGATGAAGGAATTATTGTAAAAGAGAATGATGTAAATGGAAATATTAAAAACTGAAGGCACAAAGAATTTATAAGCAATTGCACATATCGAAGCACTCAAGAAATCGTCAAGATAAGAGAAAAGAATTTCCGGCTAGTGATGGATGGCTAACAGGATTTATAAAAGCAATGCATTTCACAATTTAAAAATCAAAGTAAAAATTTGCGAAAAAAAAATGCCTGCCCAAACTTTTATAGCAAGCTTTGAAAAAATTACTAGTAGGCTTCACTGACATGTATATAAATGGACTGCTCGTTGAACCAAAAATTCATGAAAGCAAATGGCACCACTTTCATGTTCCTATCCCTTCCGTGAAAGCATACTTTCCCATTGAACTGTAACGATTCAGCGGTATTTCCAACCAAAACAGTCTTGTAAAAAACACTTCCTTTGCCTTATAACTAAAATTTAACAAAACAAATAGTCCCAAATACTTTTGTGGTAAATTCGGTAAATCCCACTGACATGCATATATAAATAAATTCCCAAATCATTTAAATACAGCAACAGTGAGAGCATACTTTTTGAAATCAAAACTGGTGCCACATGAAACAGGAGATCAGTCAGTCCGTTGATATACATGTCAGTGGTAGGCTTGTAAAGTTTCTTAAAATTGGGTGACTTTTTTATTGAAGAGTGCTCGTATTCTGGTATCAAAGAAAAATAATACAGTGGATTCAGATCGTAATGTATTAAATGCCGAGTTTGCTTCATCTTCTGCTTGTGGTATAAACAGATTTTTTGCCGATGTCACCTTTTCAAGGTTTTTCATTAATTAGAGCTGCAATGGATGATAATATTGAAGCTATTTTCTCTATTAAATCCAATGCAGTTAGTCTTGATGGCATTCATTCGACATTTATTAAACTTCTTCTCCCCTTGTGTTATTCATCCTCTGACCCACGTCATCAATACTATCTTATTAACGTCATCATCTGGAAGAGAGAAAAAATAATTCCAAACGAAGACGGCTATTCCAGAAAATAGACCTATATCTATATTATCTTTCCTGTTCAAAGTGTTTGAAAATTTTTGTACCAGAAGATTTGTGCATATTTGGAAAGCAATAATTTTTTGAATCCTTATCAATCTGGTTTTAGATCTCGATATAGTTGCGCGATCGCTCTCTTAAAAGTTACTGAAGACATACGGCTTGCAGTTGATGAAGAACAGGTTACTGCACTTCTGCTGCTGGACTTTTCTAAATGTCTGGATAAGGTCAATCACAGACTTTTAATCAATAAGTTCGACGACTTCAATTTAAAAGATTCAATGGACAACAACGAGCAAACTCAATACCATTCCAATCGGTGAAATAAAAAAAGTCATTTCATGCACTTTTTGAACGTGAAAATCGTGTTGTATTTCTTCCTGCTGAAGGAGAATATCTCGAATAATAAAATGATTTTTGTCAAAATTTCTGAATTATTTTTGTTTATTTTTTAAGCCATTAAATGAAATAATTGGGAGCAAAGCTGGGTAAAATATTATTAGAATAGAATGACTTCAAGCTCGTAGAACGAATGCACGATGGCATAAAAAATTAAAATTAAAACCTTTCCTCCAACCTTTCCTCTCAACTTCTTTGCATAATTATTATGCGTAGCACGAATTTTATGGAAGTGGATCTTAAAAAAAAAAAAAAAAACACTTTGCATTACGGGACTTAAGAGAAGATGAAAACAATGTGAAGGATTTAGTATTATTTTCAACACTTAAAACATGATAAGACATCTAGGAGTGCATTTTTTTTTCGTGGCAGAAGGACGAAAGATTTCAATTACGCAAGCCAAGGTGATCCATTGTTTTAACCTGCTAAGTACGAGAAGCTATAAGTCTATAAGGGTCGAAAGGAAACTAGGCAAAAGGAAAAAGCGTAGGACCGTTTCGAAGTGGAATTCTTCGAACCCACGATTATCGAGATGGTAGTCAACGCTATTAATAACTGAGCTACTGAACTGAGGTCAATAAAGGTGTGCATTTAGCCAAGACGGAAAGGGAAGCATGTTAAGAAAATAACAATAGATGAAATTTATGAAGAGATTCGTGAACCAGTAATTGGCTCTCGTTATTGTAGACAAAAAAAAAATCACAAAAACAATATTTAGATTTTATCCCTAAGATTAAAATTAAACAGGGCGAGTGGTCTTTGCTCTGCCACCATTCATTGGCTTATTGTGCACCGCTTTGTTTATAGTTCATCCAAAAATTCCCAATCTTCCTAGGAATATTAGATGAAATCTAAAGGGTATACTAAGGTTGTCATTCTATTTGTAACACCTAGAAATAATGAAGGTAGAGCAAAATGGATTGGACACCCATGCATGGAATTAGAAGTTATTTTGATTTTTGCATGTCCATCGTCACGATAACTTGAGAACGCGTCAACGTAGAGCGTTGAAATTTTGTACATAGTGTTTTGATAAAAATAGTAAATATAATTTCAAAAATGGACTAAATCGGGAACACTTCTTGGTGTTGTCATATAAAAATTTAGAATTTTTACTTATCCAGTGAAAATGATCAGTCCTAGACGTTTTTATTGTATTGAAAATTTCTTCAGAATACGAAATCCTATAAAATTTCGTTATAATTTATAATTTTTTCTGTCCGACAAACCGTTCTAGAAATATATGCGAAAAACTACTTCAAAAATCAAACTTTCGCAGATGGGTGACCATACGAAATTATAAACGAGTATTCATCTACTAGTGTATCATAAGAATTGGTCTTAACCCGGTCGCACACAATGCGTACATTTGTCAAATATTTGTCATGCGTCTGATTTGAGGTGGTATGTGTCAGCTACAAAGAGGAATGTTTTTCATTCGTACGCTTTAAGGCCGCATTACAAACTTTGGCTAAGGCGTACGAATAAAAAAAATTCCTCCTCAAATCAGACGCATGCCAAATATTTGAAAAACGTACGCATTATGTGAGACCGGCTTTAGACCAATTCTAGCTTTTTTACTTGTTTTGGGTGAAGTTTCTTCAAAGTTGGCAGGTTTTAAGAAGTATGAGCTAAAAGTCTGCAATGGCCTCGGATGCGCATAAGATATGGTCCGATGTTTCATCGTCTTCGAAACATTGCCTACATACATCAGATGATGATATATCTATCGGATGCATGTGTTTGTTTAGTTTGCGGTGTCCGGTTGCGGCTCCTGTAATGATTCTGAGTTGATTCCTAGATACCCTTAAAAGATCTAGGCTCTTCTTTGGTTAAGGTTTTTTAATAAATCTTTTAGCTTGTTTGGAGCCTATCATTGAAGTGGATCTCTGGTCTATTTGGATTTGGATCTAATTTTGAATGGTAAGCTCCCCGGTATTGTAAGAGATATTGCAAAATGGTTCCACTCCTATAAGGGACACGAATGCTCCTTTCTTTCATCCCTAAACAAAATGTTGCAGTTGTATATGTAGGAAGCTAATTCAAAGCAATTGCTTCAATAAGGTAGTACAAGCAGTTCAGTTTAATGAGGTGAACTTTTGTATGGAAAATACTTAGAAACTTAAGTTGAGTGACGATTATATGTATACCTAATGCTTATGTATATGAAATAACTCAGGACATTGACCTTAATAAAATGTTTGAAGATAACCAAAATCTGGGAGGTATAATCTATTCTAAATAAAAACTTCTTCGACTATTAATCATTGAATTGGAAGAACTTTTTATTGTAGACCACCTCCATATATATTCATGGCTTTGACTGCTCTCTTATATATGATACAATTTTCTACTTTATATATATTTTGGAGAAGCCATAAATATATATAAAAAAAAAAAAATGATTAATTGTCCCAAATCTTACAATCTGTCCCAAATGTCACAATCCGTCCTAAAAATATAGTCCTCCTAGAAGAACTCTTTCTATATATATTTTCTGTTTTTATGGCGCCTCGCAAAACGTTTCAGGTATAATTAACACATTACGAAAGAGCATCTTAATCTCATCATCGCAAAGAGTTCACACCTGAGGTGAGCAACGACCATATCTCATGTGGCCTCTTCTCATATAATACAAGTCAGCTAAGTGCAGATCTTAATTATTCAATGATCTCTTGAGTTTACAGTCTGTAATTAAATGACGGATATTATAAAAAAAAAAGAAAATAAAAAAATTGTAAAAATAAATGAAACGTCTAGAAATTATGAGCACAGGGACGAAACTGCAAAAACGATGAATTCATTTCCGTTCTGCTTTAGTAGAATGTCTGGTCTCTAATGGAAGGTGAGAAACTCAAATGCTGTTGGGGATCTGGGAAATATAGGGTCAGGAAATGTCACAACCTACCGGAAGGTTGCAAGGCAATTAAAGAAGGGATAGAACAACGTTTCTTTTGCAAACATGTACATATATATACTATATGTATGTATGTATGTATGTACACAAGTCATTACCTCCCTCCATAATCATTAAAAAAATCAAGTCTAACTTTGATGGTTATTAAACATGGCAATCGTGCCCGTGCCAGCAAGAAATCAGCAACAGATTCAATCCGGCGGGTCTCGAACTCATCATCAATGCCGATAGAGCTAGCCTCTTCTTTACATACATATATGCAAGGAGCGAACGGAGTCTAATGAAGATTAATTGCATCAGAGCCGGTGATACTGAGTTTCTATTATTGCGCGCGCAACTCGTTTTCCCCTTTTCCTGATATCATTGGAATACATGGACAAAACTTAAAACTCAAGCATATAGGCAAACAGAAACTTGATGGCACCTCTTCTCGCAAGTATACCTATAGTTTGGATTATAAGAGTATTTAAATGATGTCGCTGTCGTCGTGGCTTAATTACTTAATAAGTCAATCGCGCAGGTCAACAACGAGAATTGGGTAATTAGCGTATCATGTCATGCTCCTAAAGATAGTGCTGCCATCTTTGCAATGGTGAGCGATCGTTTTCATATACTGCGATCAAAATGTATACTATTTAGAATATATATGTATATTCTTACATATGTATAAGGGGCTTGATTTTCTAGTGCGGTTGTTGCACTGCACTGATGAGGGAAATTAAATTAAAGGAAGAATTTTTCACTAGGGGGGGCTTCTTGTATAGTATACAGTGGTCAACAACCAATCTGATTGCGTTTACTGTCGTTCGGATTGTCGCAGACAGCAAGCGTTTATCCTGCAGCTATTTCTGTTGTTATGCGCTGCTAATGTTTGTAGTGGATGCTGTAGATTATAGTTAACTTTTAAGACTCCCCAGAATACGGAATAAAATACTGCGGCCACCACCGCCGCCGCCGCCGCCGCCGCCGCCACCACCATCAACCACCACCGTGCCCGGTAGAGGAAATTACCATCACGACTTTGTTTTTCTACTTTATTCTCTCGCTTCCTATAATGTATCTTCTCGTCTCCTCAATCATTGACTAATTAAATGGTACAAAGTTTTATTAATGAGTGGACCAAGTTGGGATTTAGCAGGTTTCCGGTGTCATGAAGTTTTCATTTGAGTCATTGGGCTCTTTCTAAATAGCGGATGCTTACGTTTGAGATATTATTTGAATATATTATTAGCATCCGTTTTGGGAATCAATTATTTTACGTGATTTTCTATTAACTATAATAAATTATGAAATGAAATTGTTTTGTTACAATTTCTAGTTACATTTCTATTGCAAATACCATAATTAAAATTTTGAAGTGCAACAATAATGATTTCATGGATTGAAAATTGTAAAATGAGGAGGGGGGGGGGTAGATTGATGGGTTTACATGTTTTTCAGAAAAACTGTTTTCATTGGATTTACAATTTTAAATGGGTTTTGAGCAACCAAGTGAAATGTCATTTTAAGCAGAATATTCAAATGACTTTATACTGATGCAGGGAAGCATAATGGCGTCATCATTAAAAATATATTTAATCCTTCCTGGTCACACTTCTACTACATTGTGTCAAATTTATAGACTCGATTTTTATATGGTTGCCAGACAAATGCAAATATTATAATAACAAATGGAAATTGATTACCAATGAATTGTCCCCAAAATTTTATTGAAACCTGGCACACAAGCGTAGTTTCGATGAAAATAAATAAATTTTTAATCCACTTCTGTCGAGCTGATGTTTTTTTTTAAACTTGCCAAATATGCGTGTTCAAGTTCCAATCGTGCCTCACGTTGTTTTGTTGCTGGTTTTTATAAGTGTTCATATCTCTTTAAAGTGAAATGCATTTTGCATATTCATTTTTGGTACTTCTAGGTACCTCGCATTCTCTTCCTTTTTAATTCATTTTTAAAGATAATTTATTTCCATACTTAATATAAATTTCAATACACCCATAATTTGATTTCAGGATTTTTCAATGGGTCCCCAATTGCTCTGAAAACAGTGTATTGTCTCCGGAACTACGTATGTGTATCAAGTTGGTATTAAGTTGATCAAATATTGATTTCAAGATTTGATCCAGAGTGGCAGAGAGTTTATAACCTAAAAACAATATTGTTACGAAGATGAGTAAATGAGTATGATAATTGGGTATTTTGAGTTTTTGATCCCCTAAGAAGTATTGCGTACAAAAATATGCTCATTGAAATCACAGCTAATCCGTCAAACAGAGCTTTAAGAGTATTTGTTGTGTTTGTGGTGAGGTAAATTGGTTCAATGTTCAAAACATTTACTGGCTTTGATTTTAAATACCTAAAATTTTTGTATTCTTGAATGAAGTCACAGTGTTTCTTCTGCAGGGTTTTTAGAAGAGTTGATAAATTTGGTATCAAGGCAATGATTTGAGATATGATCGAAATGGTAGGTATGTTAACGATTTCGAACTCACTAAATTGTTTAACGTAAAAGTTGTTATGGATTTGTTTATATTTGTCAAAATTTACAGACAGTAGAATCAGAATATAAAAATGTGATGCCGATATGAAAAGAGGCACCTACAAATGTCTCTACTACCTCAGTAAATGAAATGAAATGCAATGTATATAAAAATAGTATTCTCTAGCGCTGTCCGCTATTGTGAAGATATGTATTGATTTAGTTATTTATTTATTTCGATAAATGCTAGCTAGAATGATATTTGAACACAATACCTAAATGCAAGCTATATAGTCCAGTCAGTAGAGGTTTTTGCCCTATAAAAGGTGAGGAAGTTTTAATTTTTATATATGTTATTTAGTTCCGGGCCCTAATGAAAAATCCAAGTTTTCACTCTTGGGTGAATGGCAGAAGGGGGGAGGGTGGTCCGCGCAGTACACTATCTTTAATTAAAGGTACCAGAAATTGTATTTTTGTTTTTTTTTTTCAAAATAATTCCTCAACGGTTGATTCTACTAGAAAAATATACAAACATAAATTTGAAGGAGACTAAATTCCTAAATTTTTTGTATAAACACTTTTTTTTGTAAGTTTGATGTATAACGAGCTACAGCGGAGAAACGTGAACATTCTTAAAAAAAAAATGTATACATATAGTGCCATTTATATAGGGTTTTTCATCCATGGTGGTCCATAAAACAGGAGTTGATAATAGTCATCTAGTAAAAAAAAAATTCTCAGGCAAGAGAGGGGCGGCATCTCAACCGTTTTGGAGTTACAGGGTGATTAAAAAAATTTGCTAGTCTTTCACAAAATATCCTGTATTTTAAAAAGTACAGAGTGTACGGTCATTTACAGAGCTCATTGTATTTAGAACTTCATGGACTTTCCAACGACTGCTTAACCAGCCGCGTACTCCTCTCCACTTAGAAGTTATGGTCACCTAAACTAAAGATAAGTTATTACCTTAGTGACTGAAAATAGGTTATGAGCTAATAACTCCTTAACAGCTACAGTCAGCACATAGGTCAAATAAAAGAGGAGAGTTAACAGTTTACAGTTTTTACAAAAAAGAAATTAGGTACGTTTAGCAACTTTTTGTAAAAGAAAAAGATGTCAAAGTCAATAAAAAGGTAGGAAAATCCGAAATTCGTAGTTTAGATCACTATCACTTCTGAGGTGAGATAAGTACGGGGCTGACCGAGCAGTCATTCTGTAAGTGACCGTACACCTTAAACTGTACAAGATACATAGTATTTTGTGACAGACTAGCAAATTTTCTTAATCACCCTGTAACTCCAAAATGGTTGAGGTGCCGCCCCCGCTTGTCATATAATTTTTTGTTTAACTAGGTGACTACTATCATCTTCTGTCCTATGGAGCACCATGGACGAAACACCCTGTATAAGGGGTACTATACATACGTATGTATTAGTTTGTTTAGAAGAATGTGCACGTTTCTGCCGCTGTAACTCGTTACACATCAAAAATGCAAAAAAAAGTGTTTATACAAAAAAAATTTAGGGAATTTAGTCTCCTCAAATTATTTTTACATTTTTATCGTAAGGTCAACGGTTGAGGAATTATTTTTGAAAAACTAATTTTTGGTACCTTTAATACAAGATAGTGGACCTCGCGGACCCCTTCCCACCCAAGAGTGAAAATTTGATATTTTCATTGGGGGCTCCAAACTAAATAACATATATAAAAATCACAGCTACCCCACCTTTTGCAGGGCACAGGCATTATTTAGTCCCTATTTATTGGACTAATAGTACAGAACAATTGTTAAAGATTTTTTTTAATTGAGACATTATTAATACGATGAAAATCAAGCGAATGGAAATTCAAATTAAAAGTATAGCACATCCTAAACATATAGTAGGCTCAAAGTGTCTATAATTGGTGCGATGGGAACACAAATAAATAAAATCATTAAATCGCAAGTGTCGAGTTCGTGAATTGAAATTAATTTTCTCAAGTATCAATGGCATGTGGATGTCACCCTTTACAAGTTGAAATACAAAGCTTATATCACATATTTTCCTACAACCTTCAACACTAGGAAGATGTATTAAAACAATTCGTTTCTTATAAGGTGGAGGATAAAGTTTATCACTCCGTTCGAAAGTAAGAATCTCCTTTGCACGCTCTCAATACGATCGGAGTGATTTTTGTAGGAGGGAGATTAAACAGGACTGGCATATTCCAAAATGGGTCTAACATGAGTGGTAAAAAAGCGCTTTACTATAACGTAGATATAATCTAGTTCTTTCGCCCATCGCTTTACAAAACCGAACATTGAGTTCGCCCAATTAACGATGTGATCTATGTGGAAGTTAAGAGTGAGTTTGGAGTCATAAAATATCCCAAAGTCACATATTTTATTACCTTTCGAAAGTAATAACCCATTCATAACATAGACAATATTCGAAAGGACTCGCTTGCGAAAGAAAATGGCTACCCTAACGTTTTTAACGTTTTAAAAGAGAGAACTCTTTGTACACCATTCAACAAGTTTGTCCAGGTCATTCTGCAATTTGAGACAATCGCAATGCGAATCGATAGATTTATACAGTTTTAAATCATCTGCATATATTAGCAAATTAGATTTGGTAACTACCTAGGAAATATAATTTGTGAATAATATGAAGAGGAGTCAGACCAATTTTTGCTCAGACAGAGTAGTTTGCGGTCCTTAAGATAGGATGTTAACCAATTCAACAACCAAATTGGAAAACCTAAAGATCTCAATTTAAAATAACAAAATAGAATGAGGCAGCTTGTCAAAAGCCTTGCTGAGTTCTGTATAAATACAGTCAGTTTCGCAATCACGCTCAAACAATTCGATACAGGTAGATGTAAATTGGAGCAGATTTGTTCTGATTGACCTTCCCTTTATAAAACCATGTTACTGAGGGACAATAGTTGGTAACAAGCTCCCTGTTACCAGGCCTATAAATTGGGACAATAAACGACTCTTTCCATAATTTAAAAAATTTTCCGAGCTCAGCGCCTGAAAGGACGTCAAAATTAACTACTACAATTTGGTTCGTTGATTAGTTAAAGAGGTAGATGGAAAGTTATTAAGTGATGCAGCCACTGAGAGGACCAGTTGTGTTCACTCTCCTATCTCCTTAAAGCAGGCCAGTACCCCTGAGGAGCATGTTAAAGAGCTCGCGGAGCAGTCTGTTCTTAGAAATGACGTCAGTCTCAATTTATCTATCCATAGTTCAATATATTTGTGAAAAAGAAGAAAGTCTTGTCCTTATGGCCCTTAATTCGTGTCATATTCACAAATCCAATTATATATCATCATAGTCCGGAAAAAAATTTAATTTGAAATACTTGAACAATTTGTCCTGTCCCAAAATTTCAAAATCAAATCACAGATCAAGTAGGTAAACATGTCTAAATTTGAACTTTTCACAATTTGAAATTATTCAGGCGTATGAAGTAATTTTAGTGGAAAAATATTTTTACTCTGAATGTAGAATGAAAAAATAAATAAAAAGATATTATGAAATAATAATAGGGGAGACCGTGGGCAGAAAGTAACACAGGGTAGATTGTAACATTAAAAAATATCCTAAGAACGAAATCCATCCATCTATAGGTATATAGTTAACAAATTTAGTGTTTTTTGTTTTTTACAGATTTTCCTATAATTGGTTTTGGTTATGTTTTTGTATGCCAATGAAAATAAGTTTTGATTTCACATGAGGGCGCATATACTGAAATACACTTTACATAGCTTCAACAAGCATTGAAAAATCATGTCGATAATCGATAGGGGTAGTAATTTGTCTAATTTAAGAGTTTGCCAAACTAAAGTCTATCGACTTGTCAAAATGAAGATGCAAAGTTTTACTGATACAGAGTGACATTTGCAAAAAAAAAAACAAAATGAATCTCGTTAATTTTTATAAAACTATTAAAAAAAACCCCCTTTAGTACGAAGAAAATAATATTTGTCTGAAGGAGAAGATTATCAAAATGGTAATATGTAATAACCCACATACAACACAAACATGTCCATTGTATATTAATGAGAAATCCTACTAGGAAATATAAATTGTTCGTGGAAAATACTGTCCGCTCCCAATTAACAACTTAGCACATCTCTGGGAGTGACGAATGTTCGGGATTCGTCTTGGACGTTTAACAAATCTATCTCCTAGTTAGTTTTCAGGATGTGCGTGGGAATATCTTAGGATATTGGCTGGGACTTTCTGTGATTGTAGATTGTACAAAACATAATCGTCAAATTTTTAACATCTTCAAATGAAATCCTATGACAAAATCACTAAAAACTCACGTCCTAAAGTTCATAATCAGCGAATTCTGACATAAAATAAGCAGGAATCCCAAGCAGCATTTAATCCGGCAACAACTAAGTTAAGGTGGACTGGGACATAAAGAAAGTTTCTATAACGTTACAGTGATTAAAATACTAACTTCAGTATAGATGGCCTACTTGTAAACACATTCTATAGTATTTGGAACCAAAACGCCACTTCAGTAAGCCATTTGGCAGTCCCGCGCGGAACAAGTTCCTCAAGAGGTTCCCAAATCATCCCAGGGACATTTATTTGTCTACCTCAAGGCTCCTGCAATGCAAAGATGTAGCGACGTACTAACAACAATTCTCTGCTACTTTATAGTAGAAGTATTTATAGTGGCCTTTTTACTGGCGACGTAGCTTGTGTCACCTTCAATTGGTACTTTATGATTCCCAATTTGTTGAAAAAATTTTCTTGGTGGCAGAAAATCTCACGCAAGACTTTATAGTTTAGACAACTTTGAGTCGTGTTACTACAAACTAAGTGCTACGATCCTGTTACAATATAATAACATTCATTGACATTACAGTATTGCACGCGTCTATTAGGCTGATTAGGTGCATTTGAGCGTAACAATTCCCTTAGCGAATGATTAAGGTTCTCTGGCCAATATAAAACTGCACTCGATTCCCACTGATTGGGTACCGCAGTAAAATAAACTCCGTTCTTTTCCTTTGTTGCTACCAATTTAAAAAATATCCATCTTACAAACTTCCATCTACGCTCATATTCGTAATAAATTTTTGTCACACTTTTGTGGCGGGGACTTTAAGCTCCCGATATATACAATAAAGTTCCGTTTCGGGATGATGAAATGGCATTCGATATCGACTAATTTTACTTTAATCGAAGTACATATGTACATATTTTAATATCTTGTATTTAAAAAGTAAATGAAACTTTCTACTTGAAAGCTTAAATCAACCATCATTTATATGTATAAGTATTTATATTATCATTTAATAAAAAATCAATCCATATGCAATTTGTAAATGCGGTAGTTTGTTATTTGGTAAAAAAAGTCTTCGTGGCGTGTTTGGGACGATGCTGAAACGTATCGGGCAAGTTATCGCAACGTTCCTGCATTAGTTCTAGCCACGAAGCAGACACATAAATCACCACCTGAAAATCATTCCCCATTTTGGAACCGGGAACGTACCCGGTAAGTGCCCGCTTGTACATTTCGTACCAGCTACGTACCCGGGACGTAAAATGCTGCTTGGGATTATAGAAGCGAGAAGCTACACGCACAAATATTTTTACATAATTAAGTTAATTTTTATTTTTGATGCTAATAATTAGGTACTTAAAAAAGGTAATTAAATACTTTCATCAAAAATTAAATTTAAGCCCATAACAATTAGTTAAACTTTTAAATATTTGCAACAATTTTTTTTCAACACAGCCCTGACTTCACCTTCACCGAATTAAACATTTTTGGTATTATAATCAACAAAAATTTCTGCGTTGTAAACATAAAAATGCGCAATCTTTTTTTCACATGTTGTCCTTCCATATATAGAAGGTCGAAAGTACTTCAAGGATCCGTTATAAGTTTGTTGTTGTCATATTCTTAAAATAGAACTTTATCAGCCATTTAATGTCAAAGTGGAATTTATACAATTCTTGTTTCTTTTCAAGAAAATACGAGCAAGTGAAATGCAATCAACTTTAGCCAATGGTCACCAGTTAGTCAGGTATTTCCGAAGAGATTACCATAGCTTCTCCGTGAATGCCTAAGAAAATAACTGTCACCTAGCTAAATTGAAGTTTATTCGTGGCCTGCGCTTGTTTCTCCTTTTTCGTCTCGCTGCGCAGCCGCTCTTTGCTTATATTTTACTTTTATTCAACTTGCGTTTATATGCGAAATGCGACATCAAATGGACGTGTAAATTGTTCCGTGAACGCGTGGCATTTTTTTGTAATAATTTGCTTTAAATCTGAAGAGCCTAGCAAAAAATAAATTTGTCAAGTGTCGGCTTGATTTTATTTAGAAAAAAAAAATTAAAGAATTATGACACAGACAAAAGGAAAAATGTTCGTTGTTGCTTCATGACAACGAAAATGACTATGACTAAAAACAAAAAAAAAAGAATATCAGTAACAAAAACAACAACAATAATGACATTATGTTTCGCACACAATTCTGCATCGCCAACGCGTGTTACTTTTGAAAGTCTTAAGAAATGCGCGTCAATTTATGACAACGTGATTCCATTTTTGGTGATGGCAAGGCTTTAGTGAAAATTCGAATTGGTTGAATTTTATTTTGTACACATGTAGATATACCCCTTTTTGGGGCTGAGAGGGTCATTTTGAAAAATGTTGCTAGGCAAAAACTTGAAATCTATGGTAAATTTGAATGTTTTTGGTCACAATAAAAAATGGCTTCAGCATTTTATTTGAGATTCATTTAGTTTTGGTACGATTATTTCCATGACATTTTGGATTTTTGCTAGTAAAAACTTTTCATCTATGTATATCACTTTTTATGTGAACAGAGAAAGTTTTTTTTATTAATTGTTTTGTTAATTATTAAATGTAAAATTATATTACTTTGTTGTATAGTTGTTTAAATATGACGTGCTAAGGTAAAAGTTTAAGCAGATAGATTTAAAAAAAACACAGAGTCTAATAAATGAAACCCAGAGGAGGATTTAATGTTTCGTTTAAAACTATTTTAGTGTTGCCAAGGTCTAGTATTTATGATATTTTTAATATCCTCACCATAATGAAAGAGTTTTTTAAATACAGTTCATTACGGATGTTCGAGAATAGATAAGATAATTCATAAATAGTTTATTCCCTTTTTTTATGTTTAGACTTTACGAACGAAAATTAAAATATTTTCTTTGTGGTATAACCTTAGGAATGCTCTAAATTTTTCCCGAGAATTTTTTAGATGTATAAAACTAATCAATATGATAAAAAAAAAATTAATTAATTTTTTCGATACTGTCCGGAAAAACAAGTCTCGCGTAATTTTGAACGGTGGTTATTTTGGAAATGAATGTTTTAATGAATTTTGTTCCATTAAGTATTTTATTTGTTGTTTATCTTGTGCAAAATTTTGATGAATTAATAAGATGCAGTTTCGATTTTATGAATCAGTAAGCATAGCAAGGCTAAGCAGACAAGTTAAAGATGAAGTTTTAGCAGAACGAATAAAATAAATAATCAAAATGTCGAAACGATAGAAAAAGTTCAAGAAACTGTGAAATGTTACCAGTTAGCGTATATGTAAGAAATAATGAAACTCAGGAAATTCTCACCGATTTATCTAAGTCTTTCGTAGTTTTCTTTTCGCGCTAGGTACCCAAAATATCACACTGTTGCCTTTTTCGATCCTATTCGAAAAATTAATTCAGGGGATGTTTACTTATGTTTTGTATGATCCACAGAAAGTAAAATTTAGTCCAAGTTACCAAGAAGATTATTGGGATAAGAAAAATTCAAAGTTGAAAGGTTTTTCGTTTCGAGAATTGGAAAGGAGTGATGCTGGTAGTTTTTCTTTTTATTTTCTGAATGATAAAAAGACAATCGTGGCATTGTGTTATGCTGAAGTATTGATGAAATATAAGGTGACATTGGCACAAAAATGCCCTGCCTGAATTTCCTAGTTCATAGTAGTTCCTATACAATTAATTTCGAAAAGAAATAGATCATAAAAAAACCCCAGAATCCTTAACAAATCTAAATGAGTATCAAACAGCTTTGAAAAACATTGCTTCAACTATAGCACACGCATAAAACAAATATTTATTAAAATTTTTACACTCAATTTTGTACAAATGAAATTTATGAAAAGGAACAATCGTTTCATTTATTGAGAGGTTAAATTATTAAAAATAAAATCGCCTTTCCGAATTTCTGCGATAAATATGCCTCAGTTAGGTGTCCTAATAGAATACATATTCTAGAGCTTTCTGCAAAATTAGATCTGGAATAGTTTTATGTTTGTAATTTTTTACGTACTATGAAGAACACGGAATTATTGCTTTAATGTTATATCGAGTTTGATCTCAATGCAATTTGAATTCCATAAATCAAGAACCGACTTAATGAACTGTTGGACATAAATTGCAACAACACAAGATATAGTGAGCTATGGCAGGTCTAAAAGATTGAAAGTGCCAACGAGTGATATAATTGGGCACTTTGGGATAGTCTCTGCTGTATATTTTGATAATAGATCTGAAAATCTTTTCGTACAATCAAAATATCAAAAACTTCAACAATGAAAAGAAATTCTGAATAAAATCCACTATTTTAAAGATGCTGCCAGAAATATGGAAACTGCAAGTGGCGAGCACTACAGACCTATGAAACGTAACCATTTGATTTCTAAATTAGACGAGTTATGATTGAAGGACATTTGATATCACTGAGAATATAAACTTATTTGAGAATACTTTCTCTGGTTATCGCATATCTCTTTTGGCGTTTTGTCATGGCTAACAAGTTCTTCTATAGATTTCTTTCAGGGGAGCTATTCTAAATTATTAGTTTATGCCAACAAGTCACATACTCTGGAAGATAAAAAAAAAAAAACCCCGAAAACTTGAGTGAAGTGATTGAGAAAATGCTATGAAAATATCTCACTTTTGTATTGCTACTGGCATTGAACATTTGGTTGACGTCATTTTCAGTAATAAATTGAAGCCCCAGTAAACATGTGAAATAGTGAAATCGAAGATTTTTCATTTATCTAAAAATTTACCAACAAAGCATATTATGTCATACTTTTTGTGTCACCCTGTAGTCAATGTACAAAAATCACCGTAGCTCATTAGTTTTAAGGGTTTGCACTACTAAAGCTCAGACAAAACTGAAAAAATTTAGAAATTTGCTTAAATTTTGTATTCTCTATATTTGTCCTTAGCCTTACTTTTCCCAAGGAAGTATATTCACATTTTATCTCATTTATAGATGGAGTCTCTCAAGTTCTCTGTTCTATTTTTATACATAAAGATGAGACTCAAAATAGTGAAATTATTTATTAGAAAATGTATCAAAAATTCATAATTTTCTGCAAAGAGTTCCATAAAACAAATCAAAAAACTCGAATTTTACTCAGAATACATACAAAAAAAATTATCAACAGCTGATTTTGAAAGTTTTGACTAACTTTCCTTCCTTAAAAAAAATAGGAGCAAAAAATTGTATTCGAAATTCTTGCGGACAAATTTTACGCCTATTTAAGTAGTAGACTAGAAAAAAGAAAAAGAAAAAATCTAACAAGATGCACTTGGCTTTTATATGTATGGAAAACACTTGAATTTTGATACCTGAAAATATTGAGAAAATACTTAAAAGTGCCAACAAATGCCAGCAAAATGGAAAGTCTAAAATGATTGGGATTCAAAATTGTTTGTTAGTAATATGAAAAATTTCATCCTATTCTAATTTATATTTTGATAAGAATTATTCCGTTAGAAAATGCGACCCGCAACCAAGCTAAAATAAAAAAAAAACTCGAACCTGAACCATTTCCTCCAAACCAGAGGGCAACTAGATCTTCACTTGGAGACGTGTGGTAATGATTGCCATACAAGTAAGGACTTGGATAGTCCAACAAGACACGTCTAGATGGGGACTCAGCTACACGGGGTGTATAGAAAAAAATACTTTCATTCTGATCTGGGTCTTAGCAGCTGATAGTTTTTTTTTTATTTATATATATATAAAAAAAAACAAAACATAAAACAGAAAATATTTTCCGTTACATACCTTGAACTTGAGCAGAGTATTCAGAGGCTTTCTGCAGATTAACACGTGGACGCGGTCTAGGTAAATTCTGTGATGATCCTGTTACAGATGTGGTTCCAGTGTTTGATGATTCTAATAAAAGCTGTTGAACTTGTAGAATATCAACATATTCTTCTAAACCTGTAGACGTTCCAGGTCGGCTACTAACACCAGATGTACTTGGAACTGCTGGCGGTAGTTGTGGAGGTAAATGATGACGATGGTGATGATGATGAAGATGATGATGGGGATGATAACTTGTTGATGGAATATTTCCAAAACCTGTTGATGTGCTCGGATAGCTGCTAGTGTACGTACTATGTTGTGTCTGTTGCTGTTGAGTGGGACTTTGTCCCACGTATTCTTGATGTTGTGATGACGTTGATGAGGACGGAGATGGCTGTTGTTGTGATTGATGATGATGATGTTGCTGCTGGTACGGATGGTGATCACTTTCACGACGCATTGCTAACAACATTTTTCATCGGGCAAATATTTCTTGGAAACTTAAGGACAGTCAAGAAAGTTATAATTTCAGTTCGCAGTAATAAGTTTTCTGATTCAGATTGTCTATAAAGCTCCATTGAGGAATTTTAAGAGATTTTTGGCTGTTCTCCTTTCAGTCTTATTCTTTTCTTATTGAATTCTGCCGTTGATTAGTTCTTCAAATTGAACATTTTAATTGACGTACCATGTGTTGGATTGATTGTTTAACAACGACTTCCTTCGAGATTGTTGATTGTTATCATAGAAAAAGTGGTTCTAAATTTCATTGTTTTTTTTTTTTTTTTTTTTTGGAGTTGATAAAAAAAGGGCTGAAACAAAAAAACAAAAATTAAATTTAGTTTTATCTATCAGTTTTGATAGTACCTACAAAGTTCGTAAAAAATAAATTTGAAAATTTTAAGAAATTAGATGGTATCAAATTTGCATTTTTATACATCATATTCATTTGAAAAAAAAAAAACATTTACTAACGCTTTTGCTTTTTGAATTCTCTTTTGTTTTTTTATACCCTAGATGATAAAATCATATAGGATATATTCCGTTTGTAACGCATAGAAATAGTGCTGATAGAGCAGAATGGATTGGAAACCCATGCACAATATTAAAAGTTATTTGGATTTTTGCATGTCCGTCTGTCCGTTTGTCTGTACGTTTGTCTGTTCGTCCGTCTGGTTGTCCGTCTTTTTGTCCGTCTGTCCGTCTGTCTGTCTGTCCGCCCGTTTTTCCGCCAGTCCGTCTGCCCGTCCGCCTGTTTGTCCGTCCGTCTGTCCGTCCATCTGTTTCTTCGTCCATCTGTCTGTCCGTCTTCACTAAAACTCGAGAACGCCTTCACTAGCGTGCCGCAATTTTGCACACGGGCTTTAACAAAAAAAGTAAATTTGAGTGCGATAATGAGAAAAATCGGGTAACTCCTTCGTAGGGTTGCCATACAAAAATTTCGTTTTTCACTATATATTTGGATATTGCATGAGAACCCGTCAACTTAAAGAGCTGAAATTTGTACACGGTGTTTTTATAAAAACAGTAAATATAATTTTAAAAATTGACTAAATCGGGTAACCCTTTCTTGGTATTGCCATTTGAAAATTTGAGTTTTTACGTATACTGTGGAAATGATTCCTAGATGTTTTTATTATACTGAAAAGTTCTTCAGAATATGAAATCCTATGTCCGATCAACCGTTCTAGAAATATAAAACTCGCACTGATGGATAACCATACGAAATTACGTACGATCATTTATCTAGTGTATTATAAGAATTGTCTTAGATTAATTCCAGCTTTTTTAATTGTTTTTTTATCATAGACTCAAGGCATCAAGGTACACCTTTTATGCATTGCATTTATTTGTTAGGTATGGAAGTAGGGTAAGGGAAGTGATAGAGGAGCCATTCAGAGTTAGTTAGTCGGTTACTTTTGCACTATACATACATTTTCATATTATGGATCAAATAGTTATTCTACCAATGAAACCTTGATTCTCCTACTTAAGCGACACTTCAGAAACGAACTCAATCTGGAAAGTTAGATAAATTTTTGAATAATTTTTTATTGTGTTTTGGTTTGATGAATTTGCTTTGTTTATCTCACGTAGATATTATTTTTTAAAAAAATGATCTAATTAACTCGAATATTGCTGTTATGTTTATTCTTTTGGAATGACGTTGGTAGGTACTCGTACATAATAGTTAAAAAAAAAAAAAAAAAATATGCTTTTGGAACCGAATATTTCCATTTCGATTTCATTTTACGAAATGTTTTCCAGGAACCATACAACAACTCTAACCAGATATTGGGCCCTATTCTGTAATTTTTCATAAAATATTATTTTATGTTATTTTGTAGCGATAAAATCCGTTCTTCATAAAATGAAAATAAAATATTTAAAAAATTTGTATTCTGTCGTAATTCCGTAAAATTAATTTATGAATTCTTTTATGAATACGTAACATAAAATATTTAGTACATTCCGCTATGTTTTCTATTACTTTTTGAACAGCTGGTCAATTGACATTTGTGTGATACTCTATAAAATCAGCCACTAAATAATCATTTATAAAAGCAGTTGCTTTCTTAATAGCTCTTGAGATACTTGACTGTAAAAGTGCTAAAATATGAAAACACCTGACTAGAGTTTGATGCGAACCATGTCCGTAGAAATGAAAATCAGCACAAAGACATAAATTCTGTTCACTTTGAGATTCCTAACTCAAAGTGAACGGAATGGATGTCTTTCCGATATGAGGCTCTAGTTACTCAATAAGTGTTTGTTACAACGAAATATTTTGGGTATAAATTAGAATTATTCATAAGTTTGCAAAATTAGTTTACAAATCACAATATAAGAAATTTATTAATTATCCAGTCGGAAAAACTTTTGAAGCCTAAGGTTGGGCAACACACATGGATCGTAGAAATCGTGAAGATATCGTATCCTATGATCTCTTCTTAAAACCTAGACAAATATAATCAACTTTTTATATTTTACCATACCGCAGCAAGTGCAAATTTCTACAATTTCTGACAAAATTGTAATTTTTATGTATGGTGGTGGACATTTTAGTTTTTAATTAAAACTACTTTCGCACAACAAATGTTAATTGGCGTATGTCATTTTCATAAAATGTGTCAAAATACCTTTAAAATGTGCTGCTTAGGTTCTTTTATGTTATATTCCATAACAGGAAATATTTTATGCTACGATGCATAAAATAAAATAAAATTTCTGGTACAGAATACGATTTTGGGGAATTATTTTATTTTAAGGCTTAACATAAAATGATAAAATTTTACCGACAGAATAGGGCCCATTACCATATAATATCCTTTCTTAATAGAATCTTCAAAATAGCTCATTAAATTCTTAAGACACATTTACCAATTGCTCAATTTCTAATGAGATATAATCTTTTCTTTTTAAAACTATTTGAAAGATATTGAATCAGAATGAAAATTATCTCCAAATTCGTTCAAAGTTTGAAAATTTCAATTGTCAGATAACTTTAACAGAAATAAAAGGATTTCCATAGAGAAAGATCTCCGCTATAATTTGAGATAAATTTTTTACTTCAAAGCGTTATACCTACTGCACAGGAATATGTATATCTGGAAAGCGAGCTTTTACAAGATCGTAGAAATAATTTATGTATTACAGAAAATTTAGAGAATATTTTGTGAATTTAAAAATTTAATTGCTTGTTTTTATTAATTGAGAATATTTATGTATTTTTAATCTACGTTCAAAAACCAAAAGTTTATCGATTCGATCTGTAGGTAATACAAAATTTAAACTAGATATTAAAAAACAACAGAAAATACAATTTTTTTAAAAATCTGTATCTTACTCACTGTACTGATGCTTTACATATAATATAAATGCTGCCCTACTGAGGAAACAGATGCTGAATTTTTCTAAGAAATATATTTCCCTAAATTCCTAGCTCTCTCTTATCCCCTACTTCACTTTTTAAAGACAATTAAGGCGACTATGTATACTTCATCTGCCTTATATTTGCTATAAAAAAGAAAAAGAAAAAAAACAAAACCAGAATTGATTTTTTATAGTAATATAAATTTCCTACGAAATCCGGTTCGATTTAAATCCACTTTCAGCTGAGTTGTGCTTTCGTTTTCTCACAATCTTTCCAAGCAAAATGAGTATCTTTTTAAGGATTTTCTAATGTTTCGTAACAACAAAAACACACCATTTCAGTGGATATTTTGAAATTTTTAACATATGTTACTGATAAAAGTGATTAGGTACATTACTCGGGTTGACTAGGTTGATTGAACAAATAATGATAAGCTTTTATTTTTTGTTAAATACAATTTCAATAAATTAAATTTAAATTTAATTTTAAGCTTTGGACTTTGGATGAAAAAAAAAACATGCTGGAGTTATTTCTGTTAGCGAAAGACCTAGAACAATTCCGTAAATTGCCTAGCTAAGGAAAAAAAAATTCATTTTGTCTTATTATAAATTTTCCTTTAGTTTATCTGCTATTTCCAAAAATGATTTCAAATACAGAACAAAAAGACGCTTTGTGTTTTTCCAATCAATTTTATATTAAGCAAGGAAATCTTCATTATTAAATTTAACGCCAGTGTAGCTCCTATATAGAAGAGCAAACAGAAGCAGGAGTAGATCCAGGATTCTTGTGAGAGGAGGCGTAACTATTATTTAAAAACGATATAAGCTGGAAACAGATCAAAAGTTTGATGACACTCGCCACCACTTGCAAATATCAAATGCACAAAATTTATCATTTAAAAAAGATTCGGGTCGGACAGATAAGCTACCGCTTTCAACGGAGAAAGTTGCTCAACGTTCAGCTTTTGCCACTCGCAAAAGTCAAACGAGCTTTTAAATTATTTATTTTGTTTTGGTTTGTAAATGATGGAAGTGTAACGCTTCCGAATCATCCATTTCGGTTAGTAAAAGTAGCGAAATACATTTTGTTCAAATTCACGAATTCATCATAAATTGCAACTTTGCAAAATAAAGGAATTAAAGCTTTACGTCTATTTGAAATAGTAGTCACAGAACAAATCCAATACAGACCTTTTAAGTATACAAATTCATGGAAAAGTTAAGAAAGTTTGACTAATAAGCCAATTTCAGTAAAGCATGATAGGAAGTACATATATAAAGGAGCGAAAGGCATCCAATATTGCGGTTGCACTTGAATGAGTTGATCTGATATGCTATTGCCAAATCGCCAATGAGCTCGAGGGCTCTAAGAGCTAAAACTGTGAGACCATATACATGCACAACAAGGGAAGGCGAGGCGAGGCGAGGCGAGGCGAGGTGAAGCGAGGCTATACGGTGTACTATGAGAGTGTTCATAAAAACGCTGTACCAACAAGCGATGTGGCGAGACACCTCGACGTATCTGGCTCGAGAATGAAATTTTTCATTTTTTCGCGCAAATTTCGATAGCTGCCATATTCTTATAGGTTTTTACTTTGATATAATTGAAGGATTCTTTACACATTTTTATTAAATTTTGCAAAAAAAATTATTAAATTCATGAATGACCCTTTAAATAAGAAATAGTTTAGATTCATCCTTGGCGAACGACGACAGGAAGAAGAGAGTCACGCCAAGAGTATAAAGTAGCCACATATGTGCGTATTCAAAATCATGTGCAATGACAAGAATGACATTGCACAGGGTAATGAACAATCATATGATCGGGAAACATACAAAAATTGAAATAGGGTTCAGCTAGAAAATGAAAACCTGACGTATAGTAATAGAATAGTTTAAAGATTGTACACTGAAGATGTACACAATCAAGCAAACTGAACATTTGCTAGCGTAGAAAACTTCTGATTTGCACCGTGGCTGGAGCGAAACTGGTTAAGTAAAGCCAAATAGGGGCCTACATGGCCATTTCCCCCTAATTAAACTCCAACATTTTTTGTTAAACCATAGTATCTTTCAACATAGTAAAAATTCGTATCAAGACATAACGAGGTGTCCTGCTACGCGCCAACAACTCCCCATAAGGATGGCAGCAAGACCCTAGCAAAACTTACAAACCAAACAGGACATGTAACTGCATGAAACAAAATACATAAAACCAAGGAACACATCATCTACACCACTTAATGGAAGGTTTTTCTATTACCTGACTTAAGCACTACGGTGGCTAAACTAAGTGACTTACGGCGCTGGACAAGTGGTGCCCCACCTGCCGTACAACGTTTCGTCATGCTGCTCCATGAAAGCTTCATGGACACAGATGACATAAAAACCAGCACTTGCATTTTCTTGCAAATTTTAATAATTTTTTTGCAAATTTTAACAATTTTTTTTGCAAATTTTAATAATATTAAAAATTTTTTTTGCAAATTTTAAAAATTTAATAATTTTTTGCAAATTTTAATAATTTTTTGCAAATTTTAATAATTTTTTGCAAATTTTAATAATTTTTTTTGCAAATTTTAATGACATAATTTATGCTCTCAGTTCGCGATTTACCAAAAAATTGAACGCCTTGTTTTGAACATTACACCTCGAGATGTATCTTCACCTCGCCTCGTTCAACTAGGCTATTAGGCAGCTTGCCTTTCTTCGCCTCACCTCGTTGTGCATGTAGCCTTGCCTTTTCAGATTTCTAAGACATTTCGATGATTATTTGGCAACAAAGAAGATGCAATTTGTCTAGCTTAACTTACTGAAAATATTAATGAATGCATAATGACGGTGTATCTGTCGTAAATTAGTGCTCCATCAAAAGAAACGGGAGTGTAAAAGTTAGTTAGTTAGTTTTAAAGAGATGAGACAAGTTTGAGGCTTATGTAGATGTCTTGAATTTGACGCGATTCGTTATACTCCAAGCGATGATAGTATCAAGGTCGTTAAGCAATGATCTTATGTGGTATTCCCTCTGGAGCCCTCAAGGTTGACAAAGGAGTAAATGAAATCAAGGGTATTGTGATAGGCAAAACTATAGATAGGGTTAAAAGTAAGGGAAAGCAAATAATTAAAAAAAAAATAGGAAAAGGGGTGGAGAGATAAAAGAGCCCTGTGCAACAAGTATTATGCGATCAGATAAAAAACGTTCAATCTATAATAGAAGAGGAGGGGAGCGACCAAGTGTTTTAAGTTTAACTAAAATGGCTATTTAGCCACCAGACTCTATCAAATACAATTGAAATATCTAGGGTAACGATTTTGGACTCACCAAAATTATAAAGACTACGGTTCCAACGTTCCGTAAGAAAAGTCAGCAAGTCTCCAAAGGAGTGTCCAGTCCGGAAGCCATATTGGCGATCATTGATGAGTTTTTTTTTTCTTTCTTCTAGATACCCCATTAAGTTGATTTGGTGTTAATAATAGATTCAAAAACCTTTGAAAGAATCGAAGTGATTGCAATTAGTCGAAAATTTGAGAGATTTCTATTCTCTTCTTTCTTGGAAATAGACTGAACGTGAGCTAGTTTCTAAGAATTTGGTAATTTTCCTGCCGAATATGTCAAATAAGAATACTTTGCGCAGTGGTTTAACCAAGGATGAGACACAGCTTTTAATTAATAGGATTGCGAAATCATCAGGACCAACTAAGACGTTAGAGACGTTGATTCTCTTAAGGGCCTTGAACACATCTCTCCTACGGATGTGTATTGGCTCTTGTATCCTTTGTCTAATATTCTTGTCAAAAAGGAATTTCAAGCAGATGTTTGTAAGCGTTATTGGCATAAAAGTGTATTGAGTGAAGAGAGTTGTATTTTTTCGACTGTTTTCATCAAATAATTAGCATAAACACGTAGAAGCGATAAGATTTTCCGTAAAAATAAAAGTAAAACTGAAATTATAATAATATTTATAAAAAAAATTAACATTTGAAAAGTATCTATATTAATAAAATGTTTTATACAGGGAGTACGCATATATAGTATCTCCTTTTAGAAACGTTTCTAATAGGCTTTAAGAAATCTTCATGAGACACTTTTTTGAAGTGTAATGAAATAAAAGACAAATTAAAAATAGAAAAAATAAAATTCTCAAAAATATAGACTGTTGTATCAAGCATTTTACAACACCACAAAAAAAAAATTAATCTATGACTGCTACAAAATATCTTGTTGCCAAGACAATCAGTCTAGTCTCGGTGGCATATTATTCCAAGCAACTAGGATTCTTCTTGGGTCACATTAACTAGCTGAAATCTTGTATCTTTAGACACTACTCCTTCAATTCAAGAAGATTTATTTAGCTTGAGAAAAAATTATATTATTTAAAAAAATCGAGATCTCTTTAAACAAAAAACAAAGTTAGTTTATACATACTTAATAATTCTAACTAAGCCCGAACCCAGATGTGTTTTTTTTTAAATTACTGAAGAAATGTTTGTATTAAGTTATTTTGTCTGCTATTTACTTAAATTTCAGTTATTGTTCTGAATAAGAATAAGAATTAGGAAAACCAACAAAAACAACTTACCGACTTAAAAAAAAAATGTACCAGAGGTCTAAATTGTAGTGCAGTTACTTTCACACATAATAATTATTTTTAAGCTGAAAAATTAATTAATGTGCTTTAAATATTTGAAATGTAAGTTTTACTATAAATTTAGGATAAAATTGAGTAGGCAAGAAATTTGTAATTAGGTAAAAATAATTTACAAACAGTTTTACTCAAAACGGCAACATCTCAAACAACAAATAAAGAAGTGCGTGCCATTGCTATACCAATTATTATTACAATGCGTCTTTGAAAATCTTTCTTTGGTGCCGTATGCAAATCATAGGCTATTAAATTCACAAACTGACTTGACTTGAACTTTTTCCAGTTTGGCAGCACAACGATCAACTTGGATTCACATAGGTCTTTCCTTTCCTGCTAACAAATATAGACTTTATTTTGAGTACCGACTAAAATAAAGACTTGTTTTGGGTATCTACTAAAACAAGAATATCCCAATCCCAAATCTAAGTCAAAAAAGGAAGCTAATTGAATCAAGTGCCAAACATTGAGCTTTTGAGTACATATAGACAATTGTAACAGAATTTTTTACTCTTTTACTCTTTTACAATTTTTTGAATATTGGTTTTTTGAAATTTTTCGGATTATTAAACTTCTACATATATTCCATGTCGAATTTAGTTTAAGTGTAGTAAATTTAGTAGAAAAGTTTTTGTTTTTTGTTTTTTTTTTATAATAACGCAACTGTACTTAGTTATTTTTAAATCTTCTTCCATGTACATGAAATCCTCGGATTCGCAAAAATGTCTACTTTTCTTAAAACTTTAAAGAAAAAAAAATTAACTAGAGATAGGACTTAAGCCATTAAAAAAATGTTTGTACTTTTTTCGTCTGTTGTATTGCCCAAATTTTTTCGAAAGAGTTCCCTTTTTCCTCTCCAGTCCCGATTTTTCCAATTGTTCTTTTTATTATAAAGCAGAATTTATATTATGATGACATGCATATTTTACAGAAATTGTGAGGGAGATAGCTTATTGAAAAATTAAATGCTGCCGAAGCAACCTTTGCAATACCTCACACGTACGCTCCCATCTAGTTTTTATGGTAAAAGTCGCAAACTGTAAAACTGTCAAATTGTCAAGTTTTGAATCGTTTTTTCGTAGATATTGAAAGACGGATCATGGAAAGAGTGTTATAATTTTACAATTTTTAAAATATTGAATAAAAGCAAGAAGGAGTTCGAAGCAAAGTATGAGAGTAGGCATATAGAAAAAATTTCTTGCAAAATATCAGATGGTGTTGTAATTTTTATTTATTATTTATTTCGTAGTAAACAAAAATTTCAGTAACTAATTTGGTAATATATAAACGTCAATCCACTTCGATCCACTCAAGTGCTCACATGAAAATAATTCCACTCCACTACCGAACTAACGCCGGTGCGAGTAAAACCAGTCCTGTTCATGTTCACATGGCGAAATTTTTCTAGCAAATCATAAAAGAAAGGGAGCACTGCAGTGAATCTGTGGACACACTACTCCCTGCTTGGGTACGGAAAACTACCTAAGAAAAAACTTCAATATTTTCTATAAAGAATTATTTAAAAACTTTCAATTTCGCAATATTTAATACAAACTCAAAACTTTTTTTTATTTATTTCAACAAATAATTTTACTTGACAGATATGCCATAAAATTATGGTAACAACATCAATATGGAAGCACGAGTAATCGAAATTTACAAATTATGGTTGCCAATAACAATGTTTTAGTTTCAGTAACTATAAAAACTTACTATGCTTGAGGTCCTTTTATGGTTCCGGACACGCAGACATTGACAAATCAAGGTCTGGAATAAAATGCAGTATGCGTTTGCTTCTCTCGTCACACATGAATAAATTTCCGTATAGGATGTTCTATCTCCGTCACAATTTCTGTAAAACTTGCATGCCATCATAATCTAAATCCTGCTTTATACTCGACTTTTAGATGTTCGATAGATGTAGCAATGGTCCACATACAGAGGTTAACTTGTTTCTTGACACATACCAGAAATTTGTTGTAAATTTCTCTTATTTAAATTACAAACTATTTATTCCACTATATTTTTTTTTATATTTCGTTTTAATCTTATTTAGTGATTGTTTATCATGTTTCTAATGTTTATTTAATTTATTATTTTTACTTTATTAGTTCTGTTTACTCTAAGGAACCTTATAGGATTTTTGATCAACATCTGGATATATATTTGTTAAATAAGGATTTAGTTTTTCAGCCTTTAGCAACCTTGCGAAGGTACCCTATGATAGTGAGCCTTGCAGACTTAAGAAATAAAATAATTTTATAACAACTGTTATTATGACTACGAAACTAAAATTCATCCCAAGATTTCTATTTTATTGACTTAAAGTACAAAAATATCAAAAATAACAGTAGTTAGTTTCGGTATTTAATTTAAGAGTAAAATTAAAATTAAGATTATTTAAGATTCCTTTTTATCTATAGAGATTACAAGAACATGGATATGTATTGTTCTAGCCCTGTGTCAGATATTTTCACATTGGAGTCAGTCAAGAATAAAGTTGATTACTCAGCAATTTTTGACAGGTATTTAACTTGTGAAAAGTTTTATCACAATGATGAAACTGTAATCATCATTGAAGGGATCTATTTTCATCAATATGAAATACGTAAATCTACCAATCACAATCCAATGTCAATGGCACTTTGCATATCCTTCCCCTATAGTTCCAACAAGTCGTCTAATGGTAGATGACCTGCACCTCAAAATCTTTGTTGTACTATTTCATTTCATTGAGAATGTCTGAAAATTTATCAATGAAATCCACCAAAATCTTCTCCTCTCTCCTCTCCCCGACTTCTTGAGAAGATTGTTGCCATTATTATACCCTAGATGATGGTTTAAGAGGATTTAAAAACATCCATTATAGGAAGAGTGCTACTCAACTGTATCTATATTCCAAGAAAACATTGAGCCCAGTTTTAAAAATTGATTTAAATTTTTTTTTTTAAATTCAATTAGTGCTAAATTACCTACGGAATTCTTTTTTTTTTTTTGCAATTAATTACAGCATTCAATTCGAATGCATAATTCATATGTAATTTCAATATTGTGTTTTTTTTTGTTTTTTTTTTTACATTATTAAACAAACTCAGGGGATACCCTATGATGCAAAGAACTGCATGGCAGAAAGGGGTTAATGATTAGGGGATATGAGGAGAGTGGCGGTGGTGCCGATGTATGTCACCCTTAAGCTTCCGCAGATTGTATGCCGGAGGAAAAAAGGAAAATGTTAAACTGTTCCACATTCGTAGGACTTGTAGAGGACAGCTAGATTTGACGGGCTGAAATATTTCTTACATCTTTTCAGAAATCCAGAACATTTCGATGTTTCTTTGGCAACAGAGAAGACTTGATCTGTCCAGTTTAGCTTACTGGAAATATTAATGCCAATAATGCTTAGTGACGGTGAATCAGAAAACAAAAACGGGAGTGGTTAAATTATGGTCTTGTTATAATGAAATGAGACAGCTTTGGGTCTAAGATGCATTGAATTCGACACGCGATTCCCTTTGCCCCAAGCGAAGATATTGTTAAGATCGTTATTCAATGATCTAATCATGCACTTTCATTTAACACATGCGGCATTTTTATACAGCAAGAAAAACAAGGGAAAACATGCAAATTTTGAAGTCTCCTTTTTGCAGAACGTTTAATTTCACGTTTTGTCGGCCCATTGGCTTAAAGTTTTTAACTAACATTATCGAATTCTTATATTTAAATATGTTAACTAAACTTGTCTCTTATATATATATATATATATGTGTAAATTTTTAAACTATTTCAATATTTTCTTATCTATCAAATTTTAGGATCCTGTAACGATGAATATGGTTCAAGTGCATAATAATTAAGTGCAATATTGTACCTCAGGTACATTTATCTATGTGTATATGTAGCTTTGTATCTTAACAAAAAAAAAAAAAAAAAAAAAAAAAAAATTAATGTATAATAGCCTCGCATTAGGGAAAACTTGCCCAGGATCTTAATTTTCTCGTATCGAAGACGTCAACCGAGTATAAGCTGCACACAATTCGATAGTCTGTTGCACTGGCTTATTCAGCAAAGTTTGTTGGTTGTTTTCAAAAAGCAAATTAAAGTGGCCATTATTATATATGTAATCCTCCCACACAACAATTTTGTTTTTTTTTATTTAAAATAACACGATTTGCTTCCCATTGAACGTACATAGTAAACATTGCTCGACTACGTCGACTTTCTGGGATGAAGAAAACGAATGAAGCAGAAGATTTACGATCAAGGCACATTTCTCCAGGTACAAGATATGAGAAGAACAATTCCAAAAGAAAGACATCAGTTCTCTTTAGTATTAAAATTTTGATAAAAATTAGAGTGTAATCACACTCGCACTATTAAGTGCTGAATGATTTATTTATTGCCTATCCGGGAATTTACAACCGTATGTTGAAATTTTTAGAATTAATACGTCGGAGTACCGCAAGGATCAATTCTTGGTCCTATATTATTCAGATTTTATATTATGGTGATATTTTTAAGATAATTAAGAATACTAATAATAATCTCTCTGCGGATAATGTGCAGAAGTCTGTGTAGTTCATATAAATAGGAATGTTCTATCGATATTGAATAAATTCCAATTGAATCGAAGTAAGTCCATTTGTATACTGATTTATAGAAATAAATATGGGCTGTAAGGGTTAGCACGATGTTGATTTTTGTTTTTTTTAAATAATATTATCTCGCCTTACTCTAGCTCTGTATAAAAATATATACTCATAATTATGAATTCAAAATTTATGTACTTGTTTAAATAATTTTGTTGATATTTCTACATCCGCTAAAGCGACTAGCTTTTAACTATGCTACTTTTATTATTTATATTATTATAATATTATTTAACCTCCATTTTATGAATGTCACAAGGGTATTTTCTAACTTAGACCTCCTTTGTTGATAGAAATAGTCAGTTATATTATATATAATAGATATAGATATTTACAACAACAAACTTTTCGGCTCTCTGTTCCTGTCTTGATATTAATTTATAGCCTGCATTTTCAAAATTAGACCACAATATTTCATCAATAAACTATTTAATATCTAGCCAAACTTCATCAGAGTATTTCTGCAAATTTTTGAGTTCTTTGGAATCTAATAAGGTACATTTCATCGCCTCTTTTTATACCCTAAATAAATTCTAAAATGTATACTAAGTTTGTCGCACTATTTGTAACGCATAGAAATAACGCTGGTAGTGCAAAAAGGATTGGACATCCACGCATAATACTTATTAAAATTATTTTGATTTTACATGTCCGTCCGTTTTTTTGTCTGTTTGTCCGTCCGTCCGTCCGCATGATAACTCAAAAACGCTTTCACTTAAATTGAAGTTCGAAAATGGGACAAATCAGGCAACTCCGTCTTTGAGTTGTAATACAAAAATTTCGTTTTTTCACTATATATTTTAGCCCGAGAAAGTGTTCACGTAAAGAGCTCAAATTGGAACTAAATGAACTAAATTGGGCAACTTCTTCTTGGTGTTGTCATACAGTACTTTGGGTTTTCACTTTATTTAGTTTTTATGTTTATCTAGGATGATTGGTCTTTTAGACCAATTGTAACTTTTTCTATTGTTTCTTCTTCTTTTTATTTTTATTTATATATAAATTAATGATTATTTCAATTCACTTTTTCCATCATACATTTTTTTATGTAGATCAGAGTTTAAAATCCGTCAATACAAAAAAACTAACTTTGCGCCAACATATATAGAAAAATTTAGAAATCTTTCCAAAATTGTCATATCAAAAATCTAGATGTCATCACAGTCTACTCAATTTCTATTAAATTTTCAAATTAAATCGAGGATAAATTAATTGAAAATTTTATTTGCAGCATGTTGCCTATTTCATTGGGTTCTGTGTCAAAGTGCGTATCTTCCATACAAATTGTACTACGCATTTCTTATTATTTTTTGTTTGTTTGAAAACGTTCGCACATTATATAAATCAGGCAGATTTTAATTAATAATATAAATGAATAATAACACTTAAATGCCACTAATTAGTTTTACGAAATATTACGAAAATATTGAAAAAATAAAATAGTTATTTACCTTTTTTTATCCAAGATGAAAAACACTAAATACTTAAGATCATTTTACGAAAAATTCACAGCAAAAAGTTTTACAATATTATAAGTATTACAACTACACTAAAATATCACATTCATTATTATTTATCATTAAGAATAACATTACGGAGATTTTTATTTTTAATAATATGTTTTAAGTTATATAATCGCAGTTTTTAATTGAATTTTTGCTTTATTTGTTTTCTTAAATTTTCATAATATGGAAAAACACCAAATCACACTCAAAAAGACAGCTTCTGACAATTATCGAACACATATAAAACCACTTGATATGGCTGATGGGCATTTCTTATATATATTTTTTTTTTTTTTGTATTCACAGTAAACTTCACACTGAATATATTTTTATTTTGTTTGTTTGTTTTATTATTATAAACTAATTCTCACTCAAAATTATAAAACAAAAAAAAGTTTCTAAACGCACAATATCATAAGTAAATTTTGATTGTTTTCGTTTTAATATACTTTTTTTTTTTTTTTTTTGAATTTTGTTGTTTTTTGTAATGTTATACAAAACGCAATTGACCTGGATCGCAGAAATTTTTAAACAATAGTCCGTTCATTATTATTTCCAAAATCTATACAGTTAATATTCCATAGTACTTCGTGTAAACTTTATTATTATTTTATTGTGTATTGCGTGTAAATTTTTCTAGTTCTTAGTAAAAACGAATAAAATTTAGTTGACAATAAAATTGCCATTAAAAATTATTTCTATTTTTCCTTCAAATATATATTTAATAACAAAAAAAAAAAAAAGAAAAAGAAGAAAACTTTCCTTTATCCGTTTTTCTTTTCTTTTTGTTTTTCTTCTAATTGTTTAACTACACAAAAAGGGACGGAAATTATATACACTGGACACGGTATTCTATTATCGAGAGTCAAAATAAACCTGGCGACGCTTTTAGTTGAACTGAACGAAACATAACAAAATACAAATGTTTTTGCCGGCATGAAAATTTGTAAGGGAGGAAAATGATGTGAGCGAAATTTTCCGAAGAGATGATAATTGGTGTGGGATTACTGCTCTACATACATCGAAAACGATGTAACTTTCCCACATAATTTTCATTTCTCTTCCATTTCCTTTCAACAGATAAATGGACAGCTGATGTAAGCAGGATAAAAGTGAATAGAATTTTCTATGAAAGTACAGTGAGTAAGAATTCTACTCTCACAAAGCCATAGGACTTAGGTATTACAATTTATTTACATACATCTGATGGTGCTGGCCTATCTGTGTTCTTACACAAAGCTCTTCGGTACTTTTCCCAAATACTAAAGTTCACATCGGGCGCCAAACAAAAATGAAATTCAATGTTTTAATTTTAACATCGCAAAGCTTTTGCCGGTGGTTTTTATTTTCACAATACGTCACAGTGGAAAACATTGAAGAGCTTTTCGTTTTGGGGAAGTTTTCCTTTACTCCAGATGTTTTTGAATTATTATTTTTTTTTTCAGAGCACTATAAATTGAGAGTTTTCTATAGATAAACTCTTCAATTAAAAATTAACATTAAAATATGACAAAAAGATAGTCAAGTTCCGGTTTGTATTTGTACAACTGTTTTTTTTTGTTTGTTTACCGGAAGTATAAATAAAAATTTCACGCGCGGTTAACACTTAAATCACAGATCACAAACCAATCGGGGTACATCTAACGTATATACCTTCAGAAAGGAAAAAAAAAAAAAAGAAAAAGGAAAACTGTGTTGAAAATTTCCGACTACCGGTTTTCTACCGTTAAGCAAAATTGCAATAATTTCGAAAAAAAAACAAAAACAAGGAAATATTTAAAAAAACGGATATTTGTGCGCGCGGTACAAGCGCATTTGCCGGTGAGTATAAAAAAGATCAGAGCAAAAGTTGGGAGAATTGAAAATTTCCATCACGGCATGACACCGCGTGGCTTTCTGAGCTTCGCAGATATTTTTCTCATGATGTATGTGTGAGACGATGTGTGGGATGCGATGCTGTTTGTACATATAATAATGCATGTGTGTCGTTTTAGTGTAGGCCAAAATAAAATATATATAGGTAAGAAAGAAATGTACACCACGCTCAGTGTCTGTAATCCGTAGAGAGCCTATAGAAAGCGCGCGCTGTTGTTATTGTAAAAACGACGAAAACTTTTTGACGATGCTTGTATTTGAATGGATATATATTTACATATGTATATATATATATAATGTGGTGGCTGACTGCCCACGTGCATAAGATTGATGGCTAAAGGCGCGCAATGAGAGCGTTTACCACGTTGGTGGAATATTACAGTTGGTTACAAAATGTTCACCCATAAGATCCCTCAATTATTCTACCGAATGGTGCTTGCTATTCTCCTAGATTAATTAATTATTGTTGCTGCCGACCGTTCCCCTGAAGAGATGTTTTCTTTTGCCTTTATAAGATTTCGTTCTCGTACGGAGAGATATATGCGAGGGAGTGTGGGCGCACAATAGAAAGAAAGCTTTTCGAAGAATTGAAGTTTTCTGTGATCCCTCAACTATTTTTCTTGTTGAACAATTTAAGTACCAAATTAGAATAGTTTCTTTGAATTGTTTTTCATGATGATTATTTGCTAGCGATAGTGTACTTTACACATATCTATAATTTTGTATTTATAAAAATTAATTTTACTTTTATTGCTACTCAAGAGTAGTTTTTTAGTACAATATCTTGTCATTAAGCTAGAGATACAAATCAGCATCCTGGTGTTCTCCTAGACTTCTTTAAGGCCCTTGACAGTATCCGCCATTATATCATTTCCCCAGACCAACCAGTAATTTAATTGAGAATTTTCTGCTTAACAGTGAGCAAAGAGTGAAAGTGAACAATAAGTTTTCTAATAGTCTTAAAGGCGCGTCTTCACATAACAAATATTCCCCAAATGTGTGACAAACATTTGTCAAATATTTGTCAAACATTTTTTAAACATTTGTAAAATGTTTGATGTATGTGGATGCAAATTTTACAATAATAGATGTTTAAAAAAAGTTCCAATTTAATCCAAATGAAATTGAAAACATTAAATAATTGTTTTAAAGTTTGTACAGTAATTTCAGTCAGTTTTCAACTGCTGTAGATAGTGAAAGTTCATTTTAGAATTTTTTTTAATAAGAAGTTTTTAATCATGAATAAGAAATGTAACAAGATAAATATAATAAAATTAAAAGAATTATTAGATTCGTGCGAAATTTCATCAAATTATCATTCAAAGAAGAAGAAATTCCCATCTGTCATTACAAGTTTCATTTTTCGTTCTTGTTTTTTTTAGTTAATTTATTGATTTGATCATTAATAATTTGGTGTTCGTGAGTGATCTTGTAATTTAGCCATTATTATTTTTTTTTTGTAAATTTTGAACTTCTTCTTAATCACTGGTATTTCTTTTTAAAGATAATTTGTTTTTTATTTATTATATTTATATACAGGGTGTCCCGTAAGTCGACGTTAAGCCGGTACCGGGTGATAGACCAAATCGTAACAGTTATCAGAAAAATATAAAAAAAAAGATCTAAGTCATGTATTTCTCACAGTATAGATATTTCTCTTGTTTTCGAGAAAATGTTCACCCTGTGATGGCTTTTTAGCTCCTGTTGCTACAAATCTTTACTTTTTTTCAATTTTATTTTTCTTATGTAATCCCGAATAGTGCTTATGTAACCGGTTGCTTTAAGTTCTAAGCCAACTGCTCCAGCTTGGAAGAAAATGTCACATTTTGCCAAACCAACAATATAAAATTAATAATTCGTTGAACTTTAACTGACTGTACTGAAAAAAAAAATGTACTACACTATTTTGGCAAGTAACTTTAAAAGTTGACGCATTTAATAAGGATTCTAAAATGGTATAACATTTGCTACATTATTTCTTAGATTACGGGAAAAAAACATTTTTTCTTCAAAAAACCCAGTTTCGAAAAATTTCTTTTCACCTACTAAAAATGATTCTAGTGTACCCAAAGCTTGCCGTAAGACCGTAACTTTTTAAGATTCTAGTTTGAGTGAGACGGAGAGTCACTGCATGAAGTGTGAGTGAGGTAGATAGTGACGCTAGCTCGTCAAATCATGAGTTTTTACAAATGTACATCGTCTACTCTCCACAGAGGGACGACTTCCAAACCAAGTACATGGTGAAGGAAGCGTTCCTTATCTTACGAGGACGTAGACCCAAGTACTTCGGTACATGCAATCCAGGAAAGCCCAAGAGTGCCGAAAAGTATAGCTCACCGAATTTTACAAAAATATGAGCTCCAGAATTACGAAAGCAGTTGAATTTGTCAATAATGGAAGACTTGCCCGTCTGATAACCCGTTCCTTCTTAAAAAGATGTCGAACTTGTATTGCAGCTGAAGGAAGGCAGTTTGAACATCTTTTGTAAATAATAAATCTTAGCATCCAAATAATTAGTATTTAATTTTAAAATTAAGGAATATTTGTCCTAAATTTAACAAAAAGTTAGCATCTCTGACTCGAAAGCGTGACTATCTGCCTCACTCACACTTCATGGAATGACTCTCCGTCTCACTCAAGCTAGAATCTTAAAGTTACGCTCTTAAGGCATGCTTTGGGTACACTAGGTTCATTTTTAGTAGATGAAATGTTTTTTTCGAAACTGGGTTTTTTGAAGAAAAAAAAAATTTTTTTTCCGTATTCTAAGAAATATTGTAGCAAGTGTTGTACCATTTTAGAATCCTTATTAAATGCTCAACTTTTAAAGTTAAAGTTCAACGAATTATTAATTTTATATTGTTGGTTCATGTGACATTTTCTTCCAAGCCAACTGTTCCGGCTTAGAGTTTAAAGCAACTGTGTACATAAGCACTATTCGGGATTACGTAAGAAAAAAAAATTAAAAAAAGTAAAGATTTGTAGCAATAGGAGCTAAAAAGCCATCACAGGGTGAACATTTTCTGGAAAACAAGAGAAATGTCTATAATTTGAAAAATACATGACTTGGATTTTTTTTTATATTTTTCTGATAACTGTTACGACTTGGTCTATCACCCGGTTCCGGCTTGACGTCGACTTACGGGACACCCTGTATATATATTATTATTTATTTGTTATTATTTTCGACTATACTTCCGCCCTCTATCTGTTAATTTTCTGACTTAACAGAAATAATTAACCAGTACTTACCGTATGCATTTTCGCCGAACTCGCCATATTTCCTCTACGGGCTCAAACCTTTCACCGGCCAGGTATATGTTATTTGTGACTAAAAATTTGTTTTTTTTTCTGTAGATCATCAATTTTTTATTGAATTACCGTCGCTGAGAATGGCGTCTTGTAAAGTTTGCTCTTTAGAGAAATTAGAGGAAGTGGTTGCTTGTGACGGTATACATATGTGGTAAATCTTTCCACCATTCTTGCTTGAAGCGAAGCACCAGATCATATCCTCTTGGATTTACAACCTGCAGCGAATGCTCGAATATAAAGCCTTGCCACACATTAAGGTTTTTAAAAAGTTTTACCGAACGTATTGACTCTTTCTCTCTAAAATTAACAAGCTGATTAAACTCGTGAATATATTGAGCATGAATTCAGACACACTTGAAAAGTCTCATAATCTATTTTCAAAATTTGTCTGACTCATGCATTATTTCCCAAAAGACTCAACAATTGCGTCTCAGAATTCTAACAACGTTACTTATCCCAGTAATCGATGACGTTTGGCGTAGTTTAAAGCATGTTGAAGGCAATATCGGGTTTTGGTCATCTGCTGTTTCCGAAAATACGAGACTAATCAGCTCCATGGCGACTGATGTCAAGAAATTGACTCCAGTGGATAAGGAGTTGTCTGACTATCTACCATCATCTCTTGTGCAACAAGGATTAGACTCTCCGGTACCTAATGCACTTAGTTGTAAACCAGCTACAAAACAGAGGAACCGCCGAAGACGCCACCATAGTTTCAATGAGGCGATTCTTTCAAATCAGGACTCTATTCAATATACAGCAAGCGGTGATACAGTTCTCGTTACATCTGCTTCTGTATAGCTGAAATGAGGGAGCGTTCCACAGTATTGAATGATACTTCATCTGTGTCCTCTTTAGGAAGTAGCATTAGTGCCCCTTTGAGAACGATATCAAAACCTGCGAGTATTTTTGTCACCCATTTCTCTCCAGAAACGATGTGTGAGGACATATTGAAGTATTTGAAGTCCAAGAATATCGTAACTGATGGTATTTCTTGTCGAAAAATTTATAATTCCCCTAACTTGTTGCATCATTTGTTTTAACTGAATTCGAGGATGAGCAGGATATGTTATTGGATCCCACATTTTAGCCCTCTAGCGCTTTTACTAAATGGTTCCTACCTCAAATCGCTTTCCCTTTACTATCAAAACGTAAGGGGGATTCGAACTAAAACTACACAAATCTTCAGATCCTCTGTTGCGATTTGTTTCGATATAATTGCTTTCACTGAAACTTGGCTGCATTATGATTTTCGCGATGCTGAAATCTTTGACAATTATTATCATATTCTTAGAAGAGATAGATATACTGATTCTGAAGCTCTTCGTGGCGGTGGCGTACTCTCTGCCTGTAAAGACCACTTTAATTGCAGCCAAATTGAGGTTCCTAGTTTCTCCACCACTCTGGACATTGAATTTATAGTGCTTTTTTATACATACTTTGTTGCTATATTCCTCCAGACTCCATAAATATCGTTGACGACTAGGGTCAGAATATTTACGGCCTACTAAGTTCAACATCTAATTTTATCCATAGTATAATAGAGCCTGTTGACGAATTACTACTTATTGGTGACTTTAACTTACAATATGGATATTAAATGAAGATGACGATGACAATCTTCCGCTTAATAACTTGACAACAAGGGAATCCCTTTTCCTTGACACTATTTCATCTCTTGGTCTCAGCGAACTCAGTAATGTTATGTGTAGGAAGTTAGACCTGGTATTTTCTACTGACGCGAATAACTTATTAGTTGAACCTAGGCCAGTTATAATATATACTCTTGACAAATACCATCCACCCCCTCTACTAATTCCATATTGCTATGAAACTGAAACGCAATATTTTTCAATTTTAGAAAGGCTGACTTTTCGGAACTTTCCAGTAGACTTATCTCAATTGATTTCAACACATTTCTGTTTTGCAATAGTGTTGATGATGACATTTTTCTAAGTTTTCCTTGAGCGTAAGCGGTTCTCCAAAACATCTCCGCCATGGTTCAATAAAGAATTGAAACGTCTCCAAAATAGAAAGAATGAACTATGGAAAAATTATATGAGGGACAAAGACATTATAAGTCACAACAATTTTGTTACATCCTTTAATGTATATAGAAAGAACTTTCCTCTATACTTTATGATGAGTATATTCAAAGCATGCGTACGAAACTATTTAGTGACCCATGCATCTTTTTTAGGTTTACTCATATGGAGAAAAAATTGGATAACTACCCCAATACCATGAGGTAGTGATGATTCGTCTGAAATTTGCGATATGTTAGCTTCTTTTTTAGGCAATGCCTTTGCCTTTCTGATAGTCTATCTAAATGACGACCATTGTACTGTAATCTTCTGTCTTAAAATATTCTGTTCCACATTTACTTTTCCGAAAATTTTTGGTCAAACTTTGAGGCAAGTTCGACGAAAGATTCTGCAATGCACGTTACTTCACTTAAAGAATACATAATTAAAACTAAAAGTTTGGAAAATATTTTTCATAGAAACTTCCTATCAGATGTGTGACGAATGTTTCACAAACATTTGACAAACATATGGCAGACATTTGTCAAACATTTTTCAAACATTTATCAACTACATATAAATTGTTTGTCAAATGTTTGAAAAATATATTTTTTTCAATATTTGTTATATCACCTAAGCTCGTAAAACTTAAATTTATTGAGATGCCCAATTGAAATATACTTAAAGTGTAGGGTAGTACTTTTTCTTTATGAGCTGATGCAATCAAAGGATCCTAAATATCAGTTCGGTCGAACACGATCTCTGCAATCAATTAGATACAAAAAAAAAAAAAAAAAAAACAATATTCGAGAGTTCTTACTTCGTTTAAATTGAAATTAATCGATGCGGTAGGAGGATTAGAGAGGCGACAGCGTTCAGAAAGTTCCTTAGAATACATTTAAGAAATGGTAAATATATCTCGGATTTGAAAATCATGAAATACAATATCTCGGAGTCCAAAAACCCGGCACGCGAAATTCCAGAGAGAAACATCGCGGAGTAAGAAATCCGGGAGATTAGGCTCTTAAAACGACAGGACCATGTTGCGTAAAAATTATATTTTCAAAAAATGAAATCCAAAATTGTTATTTAATATGTACAAAGCTCAAAAGAAAGCTTTAAATGACCTACCGATAATATTTATCAAGTTCTGTTTTCGTTTAATAATGTTATCTATAGCCTATAGCTTTTTCAATGTAATTCTGTTATGTGCTAGTGTCTTAGGTTCCAGGTCACAGCGATATCAGCAGTGATCAGGCCGAACCCAAATGACATGAAAAAGTTATTGGGTATAAACTAGCCAACCCTGACAACTCTAGGGTGAATTCAAACCGGACACTCTTTCCTCAAGGGTGACCTACATGGGATGGGACTTGTTTATGATCCCATTCATTTTCCTTGTAACTGTCCTGCTCTCTCAGGAAAACGTTACAGACTCTTTACATCACACCTCCTATAGGTTTGGGGCGAATTTTGAATTTTGTTAGAGCATCCGGTAGGGACTTATGACTCCGTCGTGTCCACACTGCTGATGAGAGATATTTTGCCAGTGATGAAATTCAATTCTCACATCCGTTTAAAATATAGTCTGTTGGTAAATTACTTTCTGCAGTTTGATACTATTTACGAATTTTAGGGTGGTTAACATAGAAAATGTTTATTTTTACTCTAATTATATTTAAAATATTTATTATGTCTTCTAATAAGTACTGAGTCCCCTGGAGTCCTAATTGTCTTAATGGGCCCATGTAAGATAAGGTTTCGCTTGATTTACTTCTTTCTTAATTTTTTATAGGAACAAGTTCGTATATATTTTTAATTCTTATATTTTATGCCCTAATTTTGTGTCAAATTTCTCTTGCTTTCAATTTAGATTTCTCTATGTTCCTTTCGGGCTCTAATTCGATACGAACTAATATGAATTGTAGCTTGTGAGTGCAGTCGATAGTTTTTTTTAAACTTCATATATAGTTAAATCTGAAATAGTGAATCAGTAAGTAGTTGCCGCCACATTTGATTTCATAAAAACATGCATAAAATCAAAATATTTTGTGATCCGTAATTTTGAAGTACGAGATTTTCCATTCCGGGATCTTGTAACTTTAAGATTCCGGAATAATGTATTGATATCCCGGTCGAAAGTCGCTTATATTCCACTCAACTTCCTCAAGAAACACCAGAGCTTTTGAAATTCAGTCAAACTATATTAAAAAAAAAAAAAAAAGAGGATGAAGTCATCAGAAAATGTAGCAATGTGATACCATAATATGGTAGATCCGATCAGTGATAACCCACAACATGACCTCTAAGTAAATGCACACTTATTGTCAAATCATGGCATTGTGCGAAAGCCTAAGGTAGGTATTCTTTGTTTAATAATTTTATTTTAGAAGGTCTTTAACATTAAGCTCAACCCTCTGTCGCAAGACAAATACTTCCCACTTTGACACAATTAACAAAGGACCTTCCTGCCGTGTTCCTAGCTCATTAATGAGTTTACAATGTTCGATTCTATAGAACTATTTTTTTCTTCATATTCTTAAGAAATCCATACATATATATCTACATAATAAAAATTACATGTGTAACCATAACAATGCATGTTCAAGGTTGAAAGAAAATTTAAGATACAAAGCTTTTCTTTTGTTGGTTGCAATCGTTGCGAAAGCGAACTCAACAGCGCCCTTCGTTTTTTAATTTATTTCATTGCTGCAACTGAAAATCGTTCATGGACTTAACATTATGAAGGTCGCAAGTCCTTTATGAGTTTCATTTGGGTGATGCTAGAAGGTATTCTACACATTTTGCTTTTTTGCTTTCAATTAGGAAATTTTCTTTAGAATGGGTAGGTACATAAGACGCAGTCGAACTGTGGGTAGAATGATATACTATGAAGGTGTTGAGCATTAAAGTCTGCAATTACTCATTCTTTATATATATATGTGCAACTTTCGTATACTATTGCAGGCAAGAATTCATTCTTCACTGTGGGATCTCGATCTTCCCTTCGAACGAATTTTTTTTTTTTATTTATCTGAGATACACAAGTACAATATAGGCTTAAGGTAATTTTAGAAATAATATCAGCAGTAAGGGAAATAAATCAAAGTACATATAAATTGTATCTAAGTATTCAAGTTATCGTTAAATATTTAAAAGTAGTGAACAACACAACAATATAGACTACCTACTTAATAATGCAAAAAAAATTAAACGTAAGGTAATTAAGCAAAATAAGGTTTTGAAAATTTGTACCAAGGAGCAAAAGAAAATTGTACATTTTGTTGGACTTTCTAACGCAAGTGTTCAGATACACTGCAAATTTTTTCCCACTAGATTCAGTGAATTTCAACTAGAGTTGGTTTACTACACTTTTCAGTAAAAAATCTAGTGAAAATCGAAACACTAAAATTATATTATAGAGATTTACTGCACTTCTATTTAATTTTGCGATAATTTCCAGCGAATGAAACTAGATTGTCAGTTGAACTTTAAACTACCTTAGTAAAAGGCTTCATATTATAAGAATTTTTCTTTTATTATTCCCATAAGATTAATTACTAGTCTTATAAATCAATTATTTATACAAAAAATTTATAATATTTCGTTTTTATTGACCCATGAATTGTGTTTTGCAGACAACCCTAGCCACTTTACAAAAAAAATTATTCCGTTTCTTCTTCAATACTTTTTCAACAAGGTAATTATGCGGATATTTCGTCTTTAGTAGGTCTTTTTCATAAAATCCTCCTTTGATTGGATGTCCCTCATAATCCTCTAGAAGATATGTCACCGGATTCGTGTTTTGTGTGGTTTTAATTTTAAAGATCTCAGTCGTCCAGTCCAGTTCGGTGTGTACCCCTTTTCAAATATATGTTTATGCTTGCTGATGCTAACATAGTCATCAACCTTATATTTTGCTACCCCCACTATTTTTATGTGATTGTATACTGTTTGTAGTAGAATATTTTTATTAATGTGATTCACATCGGAGGGGCGCATTTTAATGGTGCTATGCTTTTTATTATTGTATTCATGCACAAGATTGTGTACAAAATCAATCCAACGATAGGAACCATTCTTACTGAATTCTTTCCACATCATACCTTTCAATGTTCTATTAAATCTTTCAACTATTGAGGCTTTCATTATACTAAAAGTCGAATAGTGTTTGATTCCATACTTTTTACCATTAGTGTCTGGAATATTTTATTATAAAACTCTTTACCATCATCTGTCTGCAAATGTTTAGAAATCCGACCGCTTTTTAGAACTTTTTCCATTGCAGCGGTTATCTCTTTTCCAGTTTTATTTTTAATGGGCTCTACCGAAGCATATTTTGAAAATGTATCAATCACTAGAAATAGGGTAACAAGTAATGTTAATTTAGCGATTGTTCCTAATTTTTTTTAATCTAGAATTTCAGGAAAATTTGCAAAATAGCAACGCTTCATATCATTCTAGCTTGGACTCAAATAGTAGTAAAGCTACCTATGTCTTCTTTGAATGAACCTGGCCGCCTAGACATTTTAGATTCAATTACAAATATCTAAAATATTACATCCGCATTGCCAGGGGATTGAATGAAAATATAACAAACAAACAGTGTTTAAAAAGAAACGAATTTATTTTGAGTAATAGACTAATTCGTGTACTTGAATTGAATGTCATACAATTGAATTGATGATATCATAAATGACACAAGTCATATCTTAACTTAAAGAGAATTGAATATAAGAAATTAAATACATTTTATAAAATTAAAAATTAATAAAAACACATTAAAATAACACTTGTCCTTTCTATCTAAAATAATTTAGTATTCTTTTTTTTTCAATTCTGTATATATGTATAAGATATTTTTTTATTTTTTATTATATTATTATTTTAATTTTTTTCTTCCAAAGTTTTGTGATATAAGTATATCACTTCAAGAGGGGGCAAATCTTAATTTTATAAATAGTATAACATTAAAAAAAAAAAATTATAGATGGGTTCAAAACTTTTTGTTTAGTACATAATGCAATTTAAATAAAGTGTCAAATGCAGAAAAAAAATCGTTGACACAATCTAAACAATAGCTATCCCACACAATTAAAAATGTCCCACCCCTGGTAAAAGCATTATTACTTTTGCACAATAAAAATGGCTGATGCTGATCTTTCTTCTTAATAAATGTCTTCAAGTCATTTTCGAGCTGAAAATAAGAGTTAAAAATTAAATTAAAATATGGATAAAAGTTTTATAATTACGTAGATAATATTCAAAATAAAATAAGCAAGAGTAGTTTAGGATTGTAACAAGAGAGAAAAAAAATGTTTTTGAGTGGAACACAAGTTGCCAGGGTGTCCCAGAAATCAACGTCAAGCCAGAATCGGGCAATAGACCAAGTCGTAACAGTTAACAGAAAAATACAAAAAAAAAATCTAAGTCATGTATTTTTCAAATTATAGGCATTTCTTTTGTTTTCGAGAAAATGTACACCTTGTGATGGTTTATTAGCTCCTGTTGCTACAAATCTTTACTTTTTTTCAATTTTATTTTTCTTATGTAATCCCGAATAGTGCGTATGTAACCTGTTGCTTTAAATTCTAAGCCAACTACTCCAACTTGGAAGAAAATGTCACATATTCCCGAATCAAGAATAGAAAATTAATATTTCACCCAAATTTAATTGACTGTACTGTAAAAAAAATGTACTACACTATTTTGGCAATTAACTTTAAAAGTTGACGCATTTAATAAGGATTCTAAAATGGTATAACATTTGCTACATTATTTCTTAGATTACGGGAAAAAAACATTTTTTCTTCAAGAAACCCAGTTTCGAAAAATTTCTTTTCAGCTACTAAAATTGATTCTAGTGTACCCAAAGCTTGCCATAAGACCGTAACTTTAAGATTCTAGTTTGAGTGAGACGGAGAGTCATTACATGAAATGTGAGTGAGCAAGATAGTGACGCTAGCTCATCAAATCATTGAGTTTTTACAAATGTGCATCGTCTACTCTCCACAGAGGGCCGACTTTCAAACCAAGTACATGGTGAAGGAAGAGTTCCTTACCTTTCGAGGACGTAGACCCAAGTACTTCGGTACATGCAATCCAGGAAAGCACAAGAGTGCCTAAAAGTATAGCTCACCGAATTTTACAAAAACATGAGCTCCAGAATTACGAAAGCAGTTGAATTTGTCAACAATGGAAGATTTGCCCGTCTGATAACCCCATCCTTCTTAAAAATATGTCGAACTTGTATTGCAGCTGAAGGAAGGCAGTTTGATCATCTTTTGTAAAAAATAAATCTTAGCATCCAAATAATTGGTGTTTTAATGTAATTATTTTGATTGCAATGTTGGGCAAAAATCTAACTTTTTATTTGAAACTGAGGCAGTTATGTTTTAACTTTTAACTATAATTTACGGAAGGGGAAGGGTTATTCATGATTACTTTACAAAAAAAAAAAAAAAAACTAACGAAAAGTTAATATTTGCAGTCACAGGACTTGAAAGATCATCACAGGGTGTCAGTTTTTAGGATTTATCTTTGAATCCTTATAATTTGAAAAGTACATGACCAAGATTTTTTTCATATTTTTCTGATAACTGTTACGACTTGGTCTATTGCCCGATTCCGAATTGACGTTGATTTCTGGGACACCCTGTATATATACCACAGTATATATCAAATAGTAGCCCAGCTCTGTCAAAACTGTCAAGTGAGTAGGATGCTTCTATAAAGAGACTATACTTTCTCTTTCAACAGTTTTAACTAACACACTAGTCAATTCTTAATACATGGATTCCTATGTAAATCTAAAGTGGAAGAAAGAGAACTGATGGCATTCTTAAACTTTTACTACAGGGAAAGAGGCAAAATGACACCACTTTACCGTCAAACAGCTGTTTAGTAATGGAACAATACATTTGGCGCCGATTGCCGATATGTGTACATACATAAAACTAATACTTCCGTCAACGGTCGTGCAGCTAGCTACTGTTCGCCCATTTATGTCCGTATCATACTTAATAGTTCCCTCTAGTGGGAGAAATTTTAAGGTTATGTTTTTTTAATTGAAATTCTAAAATTCACTTTTCAGTAGTTAGTTCTAAGCTATTCTACTGTATGATATATACTGTGTATATACTGAATGACATCATGTACAAATGTACGTACATATTTGTTAGTCCGGTGACACACGATGATACACACGCGATACACCGTACTAAAAACTGGTTTTCTTAGCAATATTTTAGAACATTTTCGTGTATACCTCAATTTAGAGCAGAGGGTTAGACTCGGATGATACACGAGTGTTTTATTACATATGTATGCGTGTACTCGGTTTGTGTGCGTATAGAACATATGGAAAGGATGAATTTTCTTTGCTGCCTGAAGAACGTGTATCAACCGTGTATAAACTAGCGCTGATGCACTTTCGATACAGAAACCGGTTTTACGTCGTTTCTAGTCTCAAGTGTGTATCATCATGTGTCACGGGACTTAATAACTTATCAAATTATGTACTAACCCCAATCCACTGAATTAGTGGTTTAAAATGTTGCTCCAGTATAAGGCTGCTCCATTCGCCCGAAAAAGAGTCCAATGGGTATGGAAATTAATATCAATTGTGGTGGTTTGACACCATTTTACTTGAAAGGTGGTTTTATTTAATTAGTCTTGCTTGAGCAACAATCAAGTAAAAAGTCCTGAGTTCATATCTTCGCTTGGATGACTTACATAGATCTCTTTGAAGTCCTAAGTTCATCTAAATACCTCTCTCAAGTAAAACAAAAAAATTTCTAGGTAGATACTCAATATAAAACTTAAGGATAAGAAAAATTCAATTAAGCATAATTCTGATAACATCACTCCATTGTGTGCCATTATCGAAAAACAGATGAAACCCATTTTCATTTGTCCTCAAATGTATTCAAGGCAAAGGTAAATGGAAGAACCTTACTTGAGGAGCTCTCTCTGGCTTACTTCTGTGTTGACATCATACCAAAGGCATTTAATCAAACTCCACATCAAGCAGTTAAACTCATTCAAGTAAATACGACTCGTGACCCCCCATCATCGCTAGCACACGGACTGCTCGATTTCAACTATTTCTGTCACCGTAATCCCGAGAATTAGCAATCATAACTCATTCAAAGTGGAATTATCCTCAAACACTAAATAACAAATTGCTCTCGAATTCCAGAGCAAAACCAGAGACCCTCCATAAATTCCTTAATTTTTACTTTCATCTCGTCTCCGGTGAAGTGAGTCCGCGTGCTAAAGCTATAATGCTTCTCTATGGAGGAACAGCGCTGTGCCGCGATTGCTGGTGGCATGCTTAATAAAAATACGGCACCAGCGTGACTTTTACTGTAAAAAAAAAAAAAAAAAAAAATAGAAGCGAGCCAGTGCCAGCAGGAAGCTATTAATTTCAGCCGCTGGACATGTATCATATCGGTTTGATCACTAAAAATATTCACACTTAATCGTGATCTTTCTTGAAGGTTTATTCGAACAGGGAGTGCTTACTGCTCAGCCTCAGCAGCCGCGCTTTGGTCCAGAATCCCGATCTCTAGCAATCTCCGGTGGCAAAGCATAATCGCTTTGTCACTTCCGAATGCTACAAATCATTCAGGGCCTATTATGGCGCATCATCATCTTCGCTGGGTTCGTGATTACACTTCCAAGGGCTGCTGCCTGCTTGTTGGGGATCATTTTGGAAAATGCCCGCTGGATTAATAAAAATGATAGGGTCCCGTGCATAAACTGCTGTTGACTACTGTCGCATGCCGTATAAACAACGGATGGACATTTAACCCCAAGTGGCATAATTGGATTTGTCATTGTATGACGGAAAGTGTTTCCATTTGGTTAACCGCCGGCTGGCGGCTGCATGTTGATCAAGGGAAGTGAATTTACGTGGATATGCTGATGTAGACAAGTGCCATCATATTAAGTGGATTGGCACGAGTCAACACTCAACATATATCTATGCCTATATCCAGCAGCTCTGCCTTATGTTCTGGCAACAATCTTTCGCCAAGAGAACTGCTACAATTTCATTAATGGAAAATTGTCCAACATCCTCTTTTGACATCTTTATACAGATGAATTGGATGGCATTTTTCAATCCAATGAAATGTTGACTGGTTCAAGAGTTTTGAAAATTTTTCTCTATACATTCTTCTAAGTATTACAGAAAAACCATCAAGATGAGCTTCAAGCTGAGGTCAATGTCGCCAATGAATTTCTCACGATCTCGAAGAACACTTTTCAAGCTTAAATCAATATGGTGAAGATTGGATTGATTGATTAACTAACCACCGAGCTACTTGGACATTTTGAAACATCTCACATTAAAAAATTGCTTTGGATTCTTCAACAAAATTTTTATGATAAACTCAACTCAGCATAGCGAGAGAATGCCACCAAAAATAATATCTGTCGGCGATATGGTATACGAGTACCTGCTTAAAATTCACTAAAAGGTGGTAGAATGGAATCCAACATTTCTGTATTATTTGTCCTTGGTAGAAGGATCTTTTCTCTTTGAAACAACACTTTTGAAAATAGCTACATTATTATATAATATTTTTACGGATAGATAGTATACTGTTGGATAGCACTCAGGCGTGGATCTAGCACCAACGCCGTAAGTCGGTTCGCATAGCCACCACAATACTGCAGTACTTGGAACTAAGAAATCCGCATTAAGCGTGTGGATGATGTGTCATTTTTTAGTATACTTTTTTTTTACAAAAACTAATTTTTTTAATAGTATAGGGTGCAAACTGCAGGAGTCATTCAAGCCCAACTTTTCTCAGTTTTACACACTGGCATATATAATATTGCTCGATATGCTATTTCATGAGGGTACAATTTTTTGTGTCAAAAATAGTTCATACGTCGGTGCAAACATTAAAAAATCCATTGGCGGAAAGTTGAAAAGTGAAACCTCTCGAATTTCTATTAACCCAAATAATTAATTTAAAAACATTTATTTCGACAAACCCACTTATTTATTTATTGTTTACAGCCCTTTCTCAGTTCGCACGTTACATAGAAAAGTGACCCAACTAAAAAAATGCAACTTTTCAGGAGAGCGAAAAAACGAAAAGCTGTACATAGAATTAATTCTAGCTTAACGTAGTAATTGTTTCCTAAAAATAGTCTGAACTCTTAAATTTGTTAGTAAATATATTTCTGAAGATTTACATAAAAGAAATTTTAAGTTTTTGTTACCGCAGTTGGCGAGGTTAGCTGTTAATCCCGCATCCTCTTAAGTTGTGTCGCTTTTCTTTGTTGCGAAATAAATATTTTTACAAGTTTTTTTTTAAGTGGCACAACTCAAAATACGATTTTTAAGAATTAAATTCCGTACTTTGAAGTTTGTGGAAAAATGTCATAACTCATAATAAAATTTGTAAGAAATAAATGCTGTTTTGTGGAAAAGTGACACAATTTAAAATAATACTGTTGAAATGTCGAAAACATATTTACGTTTGTTATGAAGATCGTCACAACTCAAAAAGTGACACTGACACACTGTTCTATGAAGAATATCTCTGTTCTTAAGTAACAGAAAAGTGACACTATCGCTATCTAGCGGCAAAAACAATCAGATAGAAATATGCCAATTTCATGGTGTAATTAACTCAAAAACGACAAATTTTGAGTTAGGTCACATTTCTAGGTGACGTGCGAATTAGTAGTTAGTGCTTAGATCGAAAGAGAACGCTATATAGAAATGAGCCCACTTTCTGCAGTGTATTTCTATGGACGTAGTCAGCCCATATTTTAAATGTCAGTGGTTTTACATAAGAACGCTGCAAATATTTTAGAATATTAGGAGTGTTACAAGCCAAAATTACCTGAAAAGGGGCTTATTTCTCTTTAAGGCGAAGAAATTGCCATCAGCAATTGATTCGAATTCCTCAGTTAAAAACAAAAAGTATTTCCCATAGAACGACTTGGGACAAATAAAAGTTTGAAATTTCAACCCAAGTCGTTTCAATAGAAAAAAGCTCCACGACAAATCTTACTTTCAGACAAAGTTTGTGAACAAAGCAAAAGTAAAAAAATATATATATAAATAAAATAAAAGTGTGCGAGTTGTCTTGTTCATAGCTTCCTGAAATGGCGTAGAGTGATTGCCTTCGACTAAGGTAAGCCCCGAAATATAACAGGAGTTAGGACTAAGCTAAGTTAGGGCTCTGATGTGGTAGCGAGGGAGTCTGTTTCGTGGCTTGGGAAGTGTTTCTCTGAGGTCCGAAACCCAAATTCCGAGAAAAACCTATACACACACATCACTTGCATACAATTGAAATAAATTTTTATTTTATTAAGTTTTGGAATAAAATTTTTTTTTAAGTTGAATTATATAAATAAAAAAAGTATAAAATAAAAAATATATTTTTTCAAATAACTCAATTAATTAAATATTTTTTCTTCAAATTTAGGGGGGGGGTCATGACCCGCACGACCCCCCCCCCCTCCCCTGGATCCACCACTGAGCACTTAATCAAAAGGACAAAAAACAAAAAAGATAATATTCAGTAATAAAATTTTTGATAATGTGATAGTTAAAACGCCTTCCATCTCATATTGTTTACATTATCCCAGAGAGCAAGATGAGATGATATATGGATGATTCGCGTATCATATTCCGGTGAAGATAAATTTTATCGCGGGAAATTATCATCTTCTATATTTCGGAAGTCACCACCTTCGGGAAGGGATGTATCCCTAATGGAATACTTCTTGATGAATTGCTTTGGTATCATCTTGGAAACATGAATGCAATACTTCCTGAGGAATTGCTTTCGCATTCTAGGAAACACGAAAGCAATACCTGCAGAAGATAAAAGGAAGATATTGTTGAGGAATCACATGAACATTGCCTGGATGAGAGGAAAGTGATATCGCCAAAATGTTTCGATAATATCGCATTGGTAATAGAAGAAATTAAATTATTTTTAAATACAAATTTATAAATGAGAGGAGTAAAGTATTATATATATAGGCTGCAATACAATAGACGTATACGTAAGTACATTTATACACAAATTAACTTTAACTCGTTTGAGGGGAAATTTCGTTAAGTTTAAAAGTCAAATTGCAGTCAGTAAAGGTGCGGTAAGAATTGCTCATTCTGTAAGAACGTGATGTGTCAAACAATTAAATTATTACTAAATGATTAAAAGTGAAAATCAGGGATGGGCGCGTAATCTACGAAATGTAACTCACGTCGTTCTTTACGCGTAGAGAACTAGATAATCTACATGTCCTTTTGTCTACGTAGACAATTAGATTACGTGAAAGATGATGAAACTAAAGAAAATCATAGGAAAAATTAAGTTGCAATGTTAAAATATAATTTTTATTATATTATTTTTTATAAATGAAAATTTTTTATTGTCTTGAATTTTCATCATCATCATCTTCTGTATCATCAACTTCGTCAGCCAATCGCAATGAAAAACATATGTTCAAAAGTCTTTTGGAACGCTCGAAAGTTAACCTATTCCGAATAGGAGAATGTACATGTGCCCAATTTGAAAATATTTTCTCAATTTGAGCTGTTGAAGGAAGCAGGTAAGTTCATAAACCGTATGGCTAAGAATGACAATTGTGGGTGCTTAATTTCTGCGATCTTCCAGAATACTAAAATATTCATCTCTCCCTCATCAAACAAATCTTTAAAAAATCCTCTTGAATTTCTATAAATATCCCAGTCTTCGATTTATTCTGAATTAAGATGCTTAAAAAGAAAGTTGTTAACTTTGTTTATGTATTCACTTTGAAGTTTTTTGCTGTTGTAAAATGGATGTAGATAAAATGCAGTTAAATGCATTAGGGGGGGGGGGGGTATTTTCAGTGAAAAAAAGGTATATTTTGAGGATTTTTTGAGGCCAAATAAATAGCGATAATTTATCAAATCTTTTAAATCTTTTTCTACATAATAGTGGTATATTTCAAGAATATTATATTAATTTTTTATGGAAAAAAATTAATAAACAAGTGATTGGCAGGGAATCTCTGGAGGCGTCTCGAAAAAAATGGATTTGCCGTGCACACGATTTCTCGAAATAGGATTATCTGAAAGCAAAAATTCAAACGGCATTCGTTAAAGGAGATCTTTGTCGAGGTAATGCTGCGGTTTTATTTTTTTTTATTTTTAAATTTTTGGCGTCACTTTGAAATTAAAAATGCGATTTTCGCTGAAAAAATCAGCCTATTTGTTATTGTAAAATTGATAATTTTTTTTTTAAAAAACCAAAAAAGCTCCCAGCGTTACCTGATGAATTATATGAAGAAGCACTGCGCAAAATTTCAGGACGATCGGTCAATTAGTTTTTGAGTAATCGTGTGCACCGACTTTGAAAATGATGTTTTTCAGGAGAACGCTTTAAAGATTTGCACAGTAAATAATGCGGAATAAAATACTATAATTCTTTTATGCTCACACTGAATCATCTATCCCAGCTACTACTCGGCAAGGCATACTATAACCGATTGGAGTAAATTTCCATGCACCGAATATGCAGGACGCTGTAGTGGAAGCTACATAATAATTTTTATTTTTTTGTTAGTAAATAAAAATAGAATAAAATATAATTTTTGATTGTCAGAATAATATTTACGCTGACTATAAATAAAATATTGTCAGAGTAATATTTGCACTGATATTCAAATTTGACGTTTAAAGGAAAACACTTTGAAGAAAAAAACTTTAAACACACACTACTGTACACAATTTCAGAAAATACACATCAAGACTTTTTGGAATGTATTTGTTTTTAAAAATATAGAATTGTGTCAAGGATATTTTAGTTTTAAGTGAATCGCCAGAGGGCAAATTTCTTTAATTTAATTTAATAACGTCAGAGGGCAAACTAAAAAAATAAATAATTTTATTTAAAACGCCAGAGGGCAAAAAATCTGTTAAAGAAATATTTAAAGTTTAATGCTAGATTTTTAATAAAATATTAAAAGATTTTAAAAGTTTTAAAAGGAAGACTTATAAATTAAAATAAAAAATATTATTACAAAAATAAAAAATAAATATATATACATATATATATTTATGTTTAAAAAGAACTGTTGAACTGCAGCATCTACAATTGTTGTCTCGATTTATCATCATCTATCATCTCATAGATATTAACAACAACCAGTTCAAATTGGCAACTCCAACCTCTCAACCCTCAACAGTTCAATTGGTGACCCCGAAAAGAAAACTGGACAACCTGTTACCCCGATAAGACCACTGGACAACCCGACCAGCACGTTGACCCCAAACAACAGGTCAACCATTTGACACCAAACATTGAAATAACCCGTCGTGTCAACAATTCTAAAATTCTAGTTACGAGATACCCAGGGGCGGATTTCCCTATAGGCCGAGTAGGCCCGGGCCTAGGGCGGCAGATTTAGGGGAAGGCGATTTTTTCTTGTAGTTGTGGGTATTTCATTACATTTTTATACTTTTTCGTTTTTTTAAATAAAATAATTCGTTGGAAAGTGTTATTTTTAATTCTAATCCATTTTTTTCAAATCTACTCCGATTTATGAGGCAGCCTACTCCGCTAATTCTAGCCTGGGGTCCCTTCACTGGATATAGATCATTCAATTTTTCGTGTTTTACAGGGAGTAGGGGGGCGGCAATCTTCCATAGGCCTAGGGCGGCCAAGTGATCAAATCCGCCCCTAGAGATACCCCCCACCAGTGGTAAGGCACCCTTTTCTAGAATTATAGAATAAAGAAGAAAGAAGAACTCAGGAAATATTTTTGAAAAATAACTAAACAGAAGAAAAGAGAAGAAAAGAAAATAATTAAGAAGCAAAGAATATAAGAAAAACAGAAGAAACAATCAAGAATTCATCAAAGAAGAAAGAAGAATAATAATAGAAGAAAGAACATTTTATTTCTGTCAACTACAGAACAACAAAAAAAACAAACAAGAAAAGAATATAGTAAGTTTTAATTTAGATTTAAATTAAAGTTAATAAGACTCTAACCTAATCTGATAAGATATTTTAAAAATATATTATATTTTCCTTTTTCCTTTTTACATTTAATAGTTTTAATTTATGTAAAAATATTGTACACAAAAAAGACATTTACAACATTCTAAACAATACAAAAGTACAAGTTTGGTACAAGATATATCAGTTTTTAAAGGCTATACGTTTCAGAGTGTTTTCGGTCCAATGAAATAAGTTATTTTTCATTTTAGTATCGCGAGTGATTGTGTGATTGAGTGAAATTTTCTTTTTCATTAGATATTTATATATATAATTTTTTTTTTGTCCAAAAAAATGCCAGGAGACGAAATAAAAATTGAGCAGAGTTATGTCGCAGCAGCATCTGTCAAGCTACCAACTTTTTGGACACCATATCCAGAAGCTTGGTTTATAAGAGTAGAGGCTGAATTCCGTGATAAAGGAATTAGAACCGATGAGACGAAATACGGCCATATAGTGCAAGCCCTTCCGCTGGAGACGATCATGAACGTTTTGGACATTCTTCAAGTACCCCCAACTACAGACAAATACGAAAATCTTAAAAAAACCCTAATTAAAAGATTCAGCGATTCAGATTCTATGTGCCTCAGAAATAGGAGATAAAAGACCTTCTGAATTTTACAGGTTTATGAAAACCCTTGCTGGTACTTCCACAACATTTGGAGCAGAATTATTCAAGAAGCTATGGATGAAGAAACTTCCTGCGAATATAAACATAGTTTTGGTTGCTTCAAGCAAAGAAAATATAGAGCATTTATTGGAACTTGAAGATAAAATATTTGACGTTAAAAAGTTACAATATGTTTCCTCAATAAATGAAACTTTCAATTTACCATTACCACAACAAAATTTTGGTTGGTACCACTTTAAGTTTAGAGAAAAAGCTACCAAATGCATTTCTCCATGCGCTTTTATTACCAAATCTAATAAAAAAAAATAATTGTCCCCTCAGCGTCCAGTATGTCAAATAACATTACTTCAAAAAGACTTTTTCTTTTAGACAAAGAAAATAAATTCAAATTTTTAATTGACACTGGGGCGGACTTTTCAGTATTACCTAACGCTTATTTTAGCCCAAATCTAATTTTAACAGCAGCAAACGGTTCAACAATTAATACATATGGCACAAAATTGTTGAAAGTAGATTTCGGATTAAGACGAGATCTAACGTATCCGTTCATTATAGCGGGAGTAAATAAACCCATTATTGGGGCAGACTTTCTCGAAAAATTCAATTTATTAGTTGATATAAAAAATAAAAAATTAATTGATGGAAACACGTCAATTGTTGTAAATGGAATTACCGTAAACTCAAATATCCCTTCACCACGTCATTACGCTTTCGATAATGAATACGGCAAAATTTTAGAAAAATTTCCATCATTAACTCATGCACCCTGTTACGATGCTCCTGTACGTCATAATATAGTACATCAACATTTCTACAAAAGGACAACTTCCTTTCTCGAGACCAAGAAGACTCGATATACAAAAATTAAAAATCGCAAAATTAGAATTCGAGCATATGGTTAAATTAGGTTTATGTCGCCCATCTTCATCACCAGTTTCATCTCCATTACATATGGTACCGAAGAAAGATTCAACAGATTGGCAACGGATACGCTAACGCTCATAACTTCGTCAATTTTGCTCCAATTTACTTGAAATTTAGACACGATATTCTTGAAATGTTATGTATTCATTTAATGAAATAAAAATAAACGAAAAAAAAAGTGAAAATACCCTACACCCCCCTTAAAAGCCATATTCTTCCTTTTATCCTAATTTATCATTAAACCTTTCAGGTAATTCTAACTTTAACCAAAGAACCACGGCGTCAGCTAAAGAACAGTCTTTCCTGTGGGACAGGTATTTATTATATGACATATTGGGTCAAATTTTTTTTTATTGCTTTATTTACACCTTCTATAAATTCTTCTTCAAAAAGCAGTTTTGCAATAGATGGTTTAAGCTTTTTCAAATTTCTATCAGCAGCACAAAACTTCATGGATTTTATATTAGAAATGAAATTAGCATAACAATCTCTATATGAGCACCAACGCATTTCACACCGTGCCCTACCTTATCAATTATGTCCTTTTCCAAGTCTGATCGCTTAAATTCTTTTTAATAGAGCTTGAAACTTTTATGACTTTTTTCAAAAAGTCTCTAGAATACGAGTTATTATTAACTTTTATTCCATAAGAATTAAACAAAATTGTAAGAAATATGAGTTTTAAAATAATAAAAGTTAGTAATTTTTATTATTGAGACTCCCAAAATAACCATTATTTTTAATTGTTATTTTTAACTGTTATACAAAATAAAAACTTTTTGATAGTATTTCGAGACTTTAATTTCATAAAAGTCTTTTTAAGAGTCTTTTGAGACTTTTATTTTATAAAAATCATCTTAAAAATCTTTTGAGAATCTTATTTTATAAAAATCATTTTAAAAGTGTTTTGAGACTTTTATTTTATAAAAATCTTTTGAAAAGTCTTTCTTTATGCTTATTATTTAAATATTTACAGTATTTACGGTCTGATTTAAAAAAAAAACCTCTTCCGCTGTTTATGATAATGTTTCAATCTATTTTATCCATACGGACATAGGGTATCATAAGTATTGGTGTTTTAGACTAATTCTAGCCTTTTTACTTGTTTTTATTTTATTTAAGTTTTTTTTTATTTTATTTTTTTTTAATTTCCTTCTAATTAAAAGAAAAGCCATCCTGGAAATCGAACGCGTTACAGACAGACAGAGTCTGGACTTTTATAAAGTTTATATGATATAAACTAATTATGTTATGTATATGGATCAAATCGATTAAAATGCTATAAACAGCGGGAGAGGGTTCTTTTTGTATATATTTAAATAAAGCCATAAAGAAAGTCTTTTAAAAAGATTTTTATAAAATAAAAGTCTCAAAAGACTTTAAAAATGACTTCTATAAAATAAAAGTCTCGAAATACTCTCAAAAAGTTTTTTTGTTAGATAACGGTCTGAAAAGACTTAAAACTTTTATTTCATACAATAAAAGTTTACTCTTAACTTTTACTTTTATAAATAAAAGTTAAAAGTATTATAAAAATTGATTTTTTAAATATAAAAGTTTCCAGTCGGACCTCACTTAAAAAACCACTTAATGGAGAGTTATTTTTAGGCTCTGCTTTTTAAATAGAAATCACCTTTATATTGATATCCTTATCCACCACATCTTTTGCCAACAAGTTTGCTGTATGGCTGTTGCATGTACTACTAAAACCACATGATTTTAGATAGCCTTCGTATTTTCATCATAGTACTATGTTGTCTGAAACTACTGCATACTTTTCTGTAGAATATATGTATGTCTTTTGCAATATCTATTGAATCGTATACTATAGATCAGCTAATTTTTCAGCATTTTCTAATTCTCCCGAAAGATTCCATGCATTAATAACTGCTTCAACAACATAATTGATAATATTTCGAATTCGGGTGTTAATATGAAATTAAGCATTTAGATATTACCTTTGATAAGATGCAACTATTTACTAAAGCTGCTAATTATTTGCTGGGTTTCATTTTTCGGATTTGTAGACTCCTCAAGGGCAATGCTGCGCCTTCATTTGCCATTTTACCTGACTGGTGAGAAGCACTCTTGAATATGTTTGTAAAATTTGGAGCCTTTTTATTCATGCTACGATAATCAAGTGGAAATGGAAATAGTCCAGAGAAAATTTACCGGATAATTTATTGTTTTTTAATTTCAAGCAATGTGATGAAGTATAGCAGTCAGAGTCTATCCTTTGTTAACTTGCCATATTTTTTTAAGCTTTTGCTTATGAATTATTGCACTTTTTTTGTATTTTTTGTAGTTAGACTTAGTAGTGGACAAATTTTATAAAAACAGAAAAAAAATATATAAAAGGAAAGAAATGTAATAATTATGGAAAGAAGTGATATTACTGAAATCAAATTGTAACAAGAGAAAAAAGAAACCGACAAGTAACAAAAATGAAAACGATGATTTCCTGAAATAAATATAGAAATAATCATAGTAAATTTAATAAGTTTTAATGAAAATATTTTTGGTAAGTAATAGATCAATTCTAATTTGTAAATCTGTAAATTTGTAAAGTATCTGTGTAAACTCGATTATGTTCTGAAGAATCTGCATTTTTCAAAACTTTCTAAATATAACTCCTGCCAATCAAGTCGAAAGGCTTCTCATTACCTGTAAAATGAATATATGAAAGCGGACTGGTACTTTCGAGATTGCTCCATGATCATCACTGTATTAAAATCCATTAACAGGAATAACTTTGTCCAATCCCTGCTTGGTGCTTGTTGTCTATTTATGGTGAGATCGACTACACAAGATCTCTTGTATTCGAAAATAATATGATGAAGAAAATGTGTTGCGAATTTTCTACGATTAGTTTGATTATATTTGTTTACAATAAATACTTGTAAGTTTTCTTCTTATTATTATTATTGTTTGTACATATGTTTATTTTCAAAGTTGTCTACTTCCAGGTACTTGAGAAAAGTCCTGCAGCACTTCTTGATCGCTTCTAACCAATCTTTTATCCTCAATTATTATCACAGTTTTCTTTACGGAATTGTTTCCCTAGAGATGTTTGCTGCGTTTTCTATTTTCAATGCAAGATATGCTATTTGTCTACTTTTGTGACGATGAATATTGCGCTTTTTCCCTAACCAGATGGGCGTATTCTTTTTGGAAGCTTCGATGCCATTTCTTAACTTCCCTTCTGTGTGTAAGTTTTTTCTAGTTTCACTGATTTCTATAATCATGAAATTATATCCGCTCTTTCTCTTAGGACTATATCCATTTTATGGCTCGTACGCGGTCTAGATTGTCAGCATAGATGAACATAAACCAGCAAAGGTTCGAAAATATATGTCAGGAAAAGCAGAGGTCTAAAATAAAATCCCTGCGTACACCGGATAGAAGTCTAAAATTTCGATGTAACTGAAAACAGTTCACTGTTTATGGATGAGATCAATTGTACCAAGTCTCAGCATTCCCTTAGCATTGACTTTTTGAGAAGTAAAACCCTCTAGAGGGAATGAGTGGCGTACGGCATAGCAAATCATGCTTAAAAATTAATTGACACACGTACAAGATGTGCACTCTTGTTCTGAAAAATCATACCAAACAGCTTAGTGAAGTCTCTCAGTTTTACTCCGGTCTCTATAATACCTGCAAATATAATTGTTGAACATGAAGAAAAAAAATTGAGCGCTGTCGTTGCTTTCGTTGTCTACCAACACCAATAAGTTGAAGAAATAAGACATAAGTGGTGTTAAAATGTTGGCACAAAAGAATTGTCAAAAAAATTCTTCTTGAAAATTCCAAAATGAAAATAAAATTTCATTTTGAATCGGCATTCAGTTAGGATTTGTTTTTGTTCTAAGTCATGAACATGAAAGTTCTCCAGACTATTCGTATTCATTGGCTCTAGAAAGAAAAGAAAAATAGAATCAGATCAAGACAAAAGTATTAAAAATTGGATCTCTTAACTGTAGACTAATAAAATACATTTTACAAATTACTGTGCCTCCTTTTTTTTTTTTTTTTGAGTCTCTTACTAGGCACGTGTTAATCAATTGTCTAATTCTACTTCATAATAAATATCCATAGCCCACCTAACTCATAAGACAGTTAATTTTAATAATTTCCCAATTTCCTGGTCGGAAAGTATAAATGCCTGGAAGGCCACAATACTCACCTAGAAGAGTACTTTAAAAGTCGACTATAAATAAACACCGCTCGTCTATGATTAGCTGAGTTTTATGCATGGATAATAGTCAATAATTTGAGGAGTCTAATTCATCGATGATCATTAATCACCATCTGTTTCATCTTATGACAGTGTTTTGCGGCTAGATCTCCTCCCTTCTCATAGTCAGCTTCGATCAACTACACTTGACCAGGTTTTTCCTTTGCAATCATATACATATATGTACGTAGTCAATAGTGTCAGTGTGTACCAAGAGATCAGTCGCATAGCATACTGCGCAGAATATGGAAACGCGCTCCGAGCAAAAATTGCCATCTGCTTAAGTGCACCTCAAAGTGCCAGTGCAAAATTATGGTAATTTGGCGGTAGATTGCTCAATTCAAGTACTTTGGGGCTCGGAGGTATGACCAGATGATCAATGTGTGAGATCAAGCCGTTATTAGGGGCCTGTCAGGAACAATATGGATAGAAGTACGCATATGTTTGATAAATCAGGCCTAATTCATGCCTCTCTGAAACGGTGCAGCAAGGCTCTATACACATGTTGACATACATATTTAACATCATCGTGACGAAATAATTTTCAGCTACTGTACACAAGAAAGGAACAAGTCATTGCCATTTCCTTAAGCTCTATAGATCGTTCGAAACATGTCTTATGGAGTTTTCAATTTTTTATATGAAATCAACATCAGCGCAACACTCATCTTGCCCGTACACCAGTAGCTCATATCACAGAATGAAACTGAACACTGAAGCTCTGGCTCCCATATTGTAACGTTGCATTCCCCTGTTCCTTATGAACATGAACTAAGTATATCTCGGAAATAAAAATTGCCTTAAATTCCTCGTGAGATGATCTATAGGTATGCATGTAAGAGATTGTATGCCCTTTGCTGTACACTCATCGGAGAACTGAAGTGCAATTACTTTATGCAAAAGGCCTTTATTAGAGGCCGAACAACAAGAAAAGCCCGTCTTGTGAAGAAAGCGAAAGTCCATGTAAAATGGCTTAGAACACGGCAGCAGAAGACCACAATCAGCGACTTTTAGGACCTTTTACTCTCTAACGCGCGACGACTACTTACGCGTTTTTTTTCCATTGCGAGGTCAGCTTTAGATATGGCCAGAGAGCAGCTTTGTCCCGCACTCGTAAACGATCTTTTTATGCATAAGACAAGGAATGACCACATAATTTGCATAAGATTCACTTTTTATGGTAAGCCTGACATGAAATTATGGCAGCAGGCCAGCAGTGGATGTCAGTAATTATCTTGTAAGGTTAGCGCAGTTTTATCCCGCTATAGACTGGATTTGCAATTTCACAATATTATTGACTCTCTGATGAGATTTCCGCTGTAAACAAATCCTTTACCTACGAGTAAGTAAAAATTGTTTTATAATGATAAAAATTTTCGGCATCCTTTGCTAACGATTTACCTAACACTTTTGTTGAATATGTGTTTTTTTAATATTGTAGTTTGCATTCATCATTATTTATTATCACTGACTACATGCATACCCCCCTTAGTCAGTATTTGATTTACGTAATTCAATTAAATTGAAGTTTTTTGAGACCCGAAAATGGAAGAATATCTACGAAAATTTTGACCAGAAGTGAATTCAAGACTTATTATTCTTTTTTTTTTTTTGCTTAGCCTAAATATTTCACTGCTTGCCATTTTGCAAGGTTTTCTTTAGAAAAGAATTTTGAATTGGAAAACAGTCCCAAATATCCATTTTTTTCCGTTTAACTTTGGCACTTTTCTGGAGAAACTAGCGGTATAAGTTAGACTAGGATGATATCTTGTTCTTAATCTTCGCAGTCAGATAAAAAGCCCTCAAACTTCCAGCCTACTAACAATTTTATATTGAAAATTGTTTTTATTTTTTTGAGAAGGATATCACCTGCTCCGAAGTGAAGAAGTAATCAATGCAGATTAGATTGACCTTTTTTGGGGAAAGATTTTGAAAGTATAGTTATAGTTCAAAATCCAGTGGGAGTTCGAAAGTTTTTCAAATCCATCCGATTCAATTGTTCTCGAATATTCTGCCACATTTCTCCATAAAGAAAAGAGTACCAGTTTCTCGTCTATGCTGATGTTTTCTGTTCGTTTATTTGAGAAACATTTTTGTTTCATCAAGCTTATCATAGGATGGACCTTGCATGTTTGTAATCGTGACTGGAAGCAATATCAGCTAAACAACTTTTAAATTGCACCTTATCCTACAGAATCTATGTAAAGATCACGATTCATAGAATATCCGTAATATAGGCTTTTATATCGACTTCCCATCAGAATCTGTTATCGTTCGTACTGAGGATCTGCTTCAGTTCCTTGAATCGTTTTTTTTTTGTTTTTTACTAGGCGATTATAGTCTACAGTATCTATCTCAGTGATGGTGCTGCCATCTATCTTTTATTGGGAAAAGTGCACCGTATTTGGGGAAGCTTATGTACTTATGTTCTTTTGGGTTGATGCACCTTCTCAAAGTAAAACCCTTATAGAATTCCTTTCTAAAACACCTAAAAAGTATCTCAGTTATCCTTGCAGTCCTGACTACTGTGGTGCTCCTTGAAGAGAGTGTTGGCGGAATTTTTAAAGTAGTATTTAATATGGGAGAGAAGAATATATATAAGTAGAAAATAAACTAGGTAGCAGGAAAAGTGGAGGACCGTGTCGAGGTGAAATTCGAACTCACGATCTTTAGGTTGGCAACAGCGTGCTTATTAATTAAACTACTAAGGCCACCATCAAGAATATAGTTATGTAAAGAGTTGTGTATTAAAACATAGTACCTACTCTCCACTCCATTTTGTATTTCTGAAAGTACACATACTTATCATAGGGTAATTCAGAAAAAATTTTTAATTCCCGCGACAAACAACAGAGATTTACTACCCACCAGCTAGTCTTAACTAGGCCCATCCATAACTATCCGGTTGTCCAACATTTTTAGAAAACCCTGTGTATTAAGTAGTAACACAAAGTCAACTATTTTTATATAGCAATATATTCATATTTTTTTATCCTTTATTTTTTTATTTATTTTATCTTAGATTACTGGTCTATCGTAATTTAATTTTGAGTTGCCTACTTATTGATACATAATAGTTATTGTCTGGAGGATCACTTAAATTACGAAAGTAAGGAAATACAGACATGTGTAACGTACACTGGTGCAGTCATACATTGAACAGTGCAAAGCTCAGGCGCGTATATAAGAGGAGGGTCACGGGGATCATGACCCCTTCCAAAGCGCCACCTCACCTTAGCGGTGAAATGCATTTAGCGTTGGACTGTAGAGCGGGTTGTGAAAGTTTAAAGAATGATTTTCGCATGGTACGGACTCCGGCTGACGCCGGCCTTTAAAGCTGGTGCTGTAGCACACTTTTCACAATTTTTAACTTTAGCCCTGCGGCGTCGACAGAAGGCCTAGATAAAATGAACGCCACGCGTTTTTGTTGTGGCGCCACTTTGTGGCCTCTATGATACAATAAGAGCCACGCGCTATTTTTCACTTGGAAGCTCAAAATATCTGAGGTGTGTTGATTATTTCTGTGAAATTGTGAAAAGTGTTTAAAAATTAATAAAAAAAAAAATGAAGTATAATAATTAAATCAAGTATTCATGTCCTGAAGGTTTTTTTAAAAAAAAAAACTATTACCTATTTCAAAACTGTTAATAATTTCATTTGTCTCTTAAAATGAGACTGAGAACAACGCATCACAAAGTGGTGAGGCTTATATTTTGTGGCGAGTAAGAAACCCGTGGCGCTGATTGTATTTAGGGTTTGAGCCAATTTGCGGGGACGGCTAGCGCTGGGCTGGGCGTTTGTTTGTCTTCTTAAGAGTAGTAACAGCGAATTAAGTATAATAGCCATTCGCTAGAAGCTCTTTGTCTTTTGAACGTGTACGAAATTTTTAAAATTTTCATGTGTTTTTATATAGAAAAGTCATCTATCATACCTATCACAGGATAGTAAGTAATTTTGGAATACATATTTATTTAAGAGTTTAGATTGTTTAGAAAAAGGCACGCAATGCTTAGCAGCCCGGTTATTATAATGCTTTTATATTTTTGTTGCACCGATTACACCTATAGATGAAAAACCACACAATTTCGAGATTTGAAAGTATTACTGTTTCTAAGAAATTGGTCAGCGATCGCAAAATGTTTTTTACGTTACTAATTTTCCAACATAAAATCGATGACAGGACAACTTGGTGGGGAGCTCGCAACAGAAGCAGTTTGTATGTAACGAATTTTGATTTTAGATTCTTCCAGTAGAACCCTAGTTCCATGCAATCATCAACGTATAGTCAAAAATTTTACGTTCGTAAGGAAGCATTAAATTTTTCTTAGAAATGTAATTGCAAATTGTTCTTAAGAATTTTAATGAATAACTATTTACCGACAACAGTCCAAACGAATTGGTGGCTTGATTTTGGTGGTTCACCATTCGGACAAGGGCACAAGCATTCAGTTTTCTTAGAAAGATTTGACATTTTTTCTTTTTAGATTTGTCATGCACTACTGGTGGCCGACCATGGTTCCAAAGAATTATATTAATTCAGGTGCCTTGGCTGGTCTGGGTCGCTAAATATGTTTATGAGCGTTGGCAAGGATACATTTTGTTCTTAGAAATTTACTTGAAAGTTTGAATTGATTCTACAAATTTGTCTTCAGAATTTTTACGACTATAAAAAAAAATCCATTCGCTTTCCTCTGCGGTAGTTGGCGTTACTTTGCTTGTACTTTCGCATTAATTCAAGTAGTGTTGTTTAATTTACGTTTACTTTCAATTTGTAGGAGAAGGATAAACTTGCTATATTACTTGGCGATGGAGATGGAAATAGTAGCAGAAGTGACAGAATCGCTTGGGTCCAGAGCCTGAAAATAACTCTCCATTAAGTCTTTTTTTAAGTGAAGTCCGACTGGAAACTTTTATATTTAAACAGTAAATTTTGATAATACTTTTAACTTTTATTTTTAAAAGTAAAATTTAAGAGTAAATTTTTATTGTACGAAATAAAAGTTTTAAGTCTTTTCAGACCTTTATCTAAAAAAATACTTTTTGAGAGTATTTCGAGACTTTTATTTTATAAAAGCCTTTTTAAGAGCCTTTTGAGACTTTTGTTTTATAAAAATCTTTTAAAAGTCTTTCTTTATGTTTTTTATTTAAATATAAAAAGTATTTACGGTCTAATGTAAAAAAGAACCTCTCCCGCTGGTTATAACATTTTAATCGATTTGATCCATATACATAACATAATTAGTTTATAACATATACACTTAAGAAAAGTCCAGACTCTGTCTGTCTGTAACGCGCTCGAATCTCAAGATGGCTTTTCTTTAAATTAAAAAGAAATTAAAACGAACAAAAAATAATAAAAAAGTAAATAAAATAAAAACAAGTAAAAAGGCTCGAAATAGTCTAAAATACAAATACTTTTGATACCCTATATGAATAAAATCGATTGAAATATTATCATAAACAGCGGAAGAGACTTTTTTTTTTTTAAATTAGACCGTAAATATTGTAAATATTTAAATAATAAGCATAAAGGAAGACTTGTAAAAAGATTTTTATAAAATAAAAGTCTCAAAAGATTTTTAAAATGATTTTTATAAAATAAAAGTCTCAAAAAACTTTTAAAATTATTTTTATAAAATAAAAGTCTCAAAAGACTCTTAAAAAGACTTTTATGAAATAAAAGTCTCGAAATACTATCAAAGGTTTTTATTTTGTATAACAGTTAAAAATAACAATTAAAAATAATGGTTATTGCGGGAGTCTCAATAATAAAAATTACTAACTTTTATTATTTTAAAACTCTTATTTCTTATAATTTTGTTTAATTCTTGTGGAATAAAAGTTAATAATAACTCGAATTCTAGAGACTTTTTGAAAAAAAGTCAAATAAAGTTTCAAGCTCTGCTTGGGTCAGTATCTATTTCTGCAATCTCCGCATGAGAAGGCGTATCTCGTTATGAGTCCTTAATATCCACCCTGAGATCGACATTGATGTGGATAACATTATCGACAGCTTTTGGAAATCAACCGACTTCTTCCTCCCCCCATCGAACTTACCCCCCCCCCCCCCCCACAGGTTGAAGTCTGATGACGCGCCTGGAAAGCTACACTGCAATTTTGCACTGCACCGCTGAAAATTAATTCTATTCATCAAAAGGAGTCGATAATCTCACTAAAAAGTGTATTTTATAATTCTTCAAGTTTATATAACCACACTTTCTGTTTTCCCAATCTGAAACTTATTCAAATTAATATTTTTCTTACTTTCAATTAACGTTTTAAACATCATTGCCTGCGTTTACCTTCCACCTTACATAAAGCCCAAAGAAATGTGTTTACATTTGTGTATGGAAAGCTACCAAGTCTTAAAAATAAAGTTCGTTGTTTGTGTAAGGAGTTCTTTTGTAGTAGCATGAACTGGATAGCGTGCACAAAAAGTACAGTTAATAATACCTTCTATGTGCGTTATCTGCCTAAGTTGTAAGTTAAGAATTTCTTAATATTTTTCCGCTCCGTAGTTAAATACTTAGAATACTTCTTCCTGGTAAACCTGATATCTACTCGAAATAATTTTTTTCTTTAGAAAATTTCCGCATTTATTAAGCCAAGATACCGTGTGAACATCACGGAAAAAAGAGATTTCGCGGAGATTGCCAATGAGAGAAACTTTCCTAGAAGTCCGCATTTAATATGATTTCTAACACCATAGCATCATTGATTTTTTCCATAAATAGCTAATTCCTACCCAGAGCAAATTGTTTTAACAAAGCCAGTTAAAAGAGACAATATGCTCGGAAGAAATACGTAGAGCTACTATGGAAACGCCATTTGAAAACTTTAAGTACATAACGACGGAGAGAACGGAGGACGAGGAAGTTGAACTGTTTTCATTCATATAAACTTTCATTAATGCCACGTTCAACTGGCTGTTCTGCATGGAGGTATTCATTACTGGTCATTGTCGTCACAGCTGCCAGGAATTATTGATTTAGTAAACACAAACACAGAAATAACATTTATAGATTCCGTTCTTGGGAATGATAGCCCTAGCCTAATCTAGAAGAAACAGATATTACAACAACAAACTTGGCTAAGGAAAGTTTTTCCTGTATTCAAGGGATATGGGGTAGGATATTTGCTTGCTTTAAGCGTTCACAGGATATAAATTCTGAATCATGACTTCATGTCTGATAAATAATAGGTCTCACGCAGCTCAGTTGAATGTTGTTGTTATTATTATTATTATTGTTTATTTATTTATTTATGTATCATTTATTCTGTTTTCCGGGTAATAATTGCGAACAGAAAAATTTGCTTGAAATCTGTTACTGTAAGTAACTAGCCTCCGAACTCTAATGAACTAGAGAAATTTTTTTAAATAAAACTGTCAGAAATCATAAGTGAAAAAACTTTCGATATACGACCATAAATATGACATGAGATATAACAGACTAATAAAAGGTCATGAAGCCTTGCTAAATAACTGCAAATTCCGGTTGGTTGGGCATGCGTTTAATTCAAAACTTGAGAGGACTTAAGTTGTACTGGTGAGTGGTGATATGTACCTAAAAATGTATTTGAGCTTAAAAGTGAATTTAATTCAAAATTTGGTGATAAATTTAGGTTTCGATATTTTTAGATATTGTTTCATTCCAAATTCTTTAGAGATTGGTTTGATAAGACTAGGTTAGATCCATTGAGGGATATACAGGTATTAGCTTCGCGATCAGTGCTACTTAAAATATCCATTCATGGTTAAGACTTTTGATAGGGTCTGGAGCCCTCCTGGGATTAAGATTCAATACATTGTTTGCTGACGTTGGGTAAATTCAAAAATGCAGTGATGCGCTGATGATTCCGCATCTGCATCATCATGAGTTCAAAAATGCATCGTAATAGAATCAGCCACTGTATTAAAAGTTCACTTTTGCATCACGAACGCATTTGATGCGTCAAAATCAAGATACGAGCGCATCATGGCAGGAGGTGATGCTTTTGTTGTGATGCAGCTGTCATTTCGACGTCCAACCGCATAAATAACAACAGAATGGAGAGGTTAATTGTATATAATGTAAAATATTATAATAACTTAAGAATAAATTGTGACTTGTGATTTCAGTGGATTTTATTGTGCTTTCTTATTGCTTTAATGAGTAACACAATTTGACAATTGACGTTCAAAAATATCAGTAGAAAGCATCAGCAATGCAGTACTGCAGCATCAGACACAACAGCGCATCATGATGCTCCAGTGATGCCGTATGATGCGCAGAACTTTGACGTTTTTGAATTTACCCATCCTGACATTCTGCTATTCACAAGTTTAGTTTTTTTTTTTTAACCAGAGCCAATGCAATTCGGTAAATTCCATAATTTTAACTACCACCAGGCATTTTTATGTCAAATTATTTGTGTTGATATGTACATATGTTCTAAGACATCCCGAATAACCCGTGTGGTTTATTCATCTATTTTCCAAACGGTACAATCTGCTTTTTATGTAAGTTTGAGGCTCTAAGTCGCAGAAACTTACACCCTTTGCAGAAACCTCGTTATCGTGCTGGCGGTTTTTGGACCTTCCAAGCACACAATCACAGTGGGCCAACCCTGACTACTACACAAAGTGGCCAACCTTGGCAACAACCACCAATGACGCATCACATGACACCACAGCCAAACATGTTAGAGGATTGAATTTTCCTCTTGGTTTATTTTCAAGCATGAGGAGGGGCGCACCGAGAGGGGGGGTCGAACGGGACCGGTCCCCCTCCAGAATGTCAGTTTTCTGAACATAATTTACAAATTATGTATAAAATGTGGTCTGTATATTATTCCAAGTCCGATAAAATAAAATAAAGCCTTTTAATATACAATAGCAGTCCTTAAGTGATCAGATGGGTGCAGGACGCGACTTTAGGGCCCTATTTTTCCGACTAGTTAGGACTTGGGACATCTATGGTCCCCCCCAAAGCCAAATCCTGGGTGCGTTACTGAGCATGAGTCACACAACATATTCGCAATGCTTATTTTGATGACTGCATATTTTTGGCCGTCTTCATTGCTGCTAAAAGAAAAACTGAGTGCGCAGCACATACTTTGCGCTCACGCTTCAAATCTACCATGTCAAGAAAAGTTCGTTGTTACTGAGAGAAGTTTTTTCGCGCTCGAACATTGGTGGCACTAGTGTTGAAAGCTAAAAAAATCGTAGAAGGCCAACCTTGACAGGCCAACGACAATCCCCTATATACCTTATTTCGGTTTTTAATTTTGATTGTGCAACGATTTATTCCTACAAGACGAAAAATTCTTACATTTATTTTAACCTCGGCATTTAGTTCAATGAGTGTATAAGAGGAAGATTCATAGCTCAAATACAGGCTTTTCCCTTTATCGAGAAGAAATGACGTTTTCGGGGAAGAGTACTAGTAATATTCTTGAATTCACTTCGTTATCACGAATTTCTTTTAATTTTGTATTATCGCAATGATAGTGACCCTCTGGCTTAATAGCAAAGTCTTCTTGGGGAGATGTATCCACAATTCTTGTGGTTTCTATGGTAGATAACTACTCTGTGAAACTGCTTAAAACAGGAGGCTGCGACGAAAGCAGGGAACTGTGCCATCCTGAGTGCTTGCTTGAAACAAGTTATTGCGGCGACAACTTGACCTGGCTACCGGTCAACCACTCGAACTATAAACAACCGGCTGAAGACGTATCAATTACCAGATCTGAAATAGATTTTGTTTGAAAATATCGAGGCATCTTAATGGCGACTTGATGTCCACGACGGGGAGTTGCAGTTACGTTGCTCCCGAGGATGCCTACACTTTTCCAGTCCGGCCCATCCTGAACGGGTAATATTCCATTATAAAGGCTGAAGTGTTGGAACCAAGTCGACCCTATGTCGACTTGGGGCCATAGTGAGAGCCGTGGCAGTGTTGATGGTACTGCTGTTTACAGGACTCGCTTCTTCAAATCAAGTCGACTATATATCGACGAGGACAGCGGCAACGTTGGTGCTACCTATTTCGACTCTCCGGTACCAAGTATTAGCCCGTTTAGGACAAACTTAAAAAACAATTTACTTTGGAAGCAAGGCTTATTATATGGAAAAGAAACATTAATCCATAATTATAGGTGTCTCTCCGGAAAATTAAGCTTGCACTTCTTCTCTCATATTTTGGACTTATTTTTTGTTTTCTTTTCTAAAATTATAGTATTAGTTCACAAGTTGACATCAGGCTGATAATTTTGTATTTTTTATATTTTCATAAAAGCAAAAGCCTGTCTACATTCAGAAAAGTTCTACTAGATGCGAATTTCGAAATTAATTTTACTAGGTTTACAAAGTAGTTGGTCAAGTGTTCGGAAATGTCAACGAGGTAATAACTAAAGGAGATGCAATCATATGTACGTTCCGTGTACATGAGCGTACCCAAAATTGCCCTGCATTTGGGTATGTTTCACTCTGCCATTTTTGGTCTTCGCTGTAAAATCCATACTTAGGTTTGGTTGGTTTTGGGCTTGGTGCATTGACGCAGGAAAACCCGTGAAATAACCGTAAGGGCACGAAGCAAATATTACTCACAAACTTTTTACCACTGAACTTTTCTTCTTAATTATTAACTTTTTTACGTTCACGTTTGCAAATTCAGTAAAAACTTTTGAGTATATAAAAATAAAAGCGATTAAAATTGCGCATAGGTTGTACAATTGTGTACAGGTGTACAAAATTTACGGCGCTTATGTACAAACAATATCAGTGTCATTGTGTTAGAATTGGGTACGCGATATTTTCTGATTTGCATCTCCTTTAGTTCTTACCTCGTTGGGAAATATACGACCCGATACAGACGCATCGTCACAACCCCTTCACAATTTTTGGTTATTTTTACTCGAAAAACAGTAATTGTACATTATTTCAACATACTAACTTCACAAACATGGACAAACTACCTGCAAAAGGGCCAGACATCCATGCAAATTTTTCCGTAATTAACTGTGATTGTAATTTAAAATAATAGTAAAAAATTATAATATTTCGTTATTCGGCAATTGGTATCTCTTTTTGGAATTGAAGGTGCTACTAAGACGTCCTTAGAAATTCTCTTTACGCATTTCCTTCATCCATACATAGTTCTTTGCTGATAATAGTTACATGATGAAACTGATTTTTTAAATTATATGTATATGGATGGATTTAATATTTACACTTACACTTTTTTTTTTGTTTAGGCATAGCGCCCACTGTGCTGTCCTGCTAGAAGCTCATTCACCAAAACCTTCCTGTATTCTTAATGAAGCACATCAGCTCATCCACAGATAGAAGGGAACACCCTAGAGTATCCAGTCTGCTCTCTACAGACAGTACAGACACTCAGGGCTGTCAGCAACTCCCATACTTGTTAGATGAGCGTGAAATGAGCTGTGGCCGGTGATGATGCCAACCAAAGTTCTACATGGTTTCCTTCCGAGCTCTATGAGAAAATCGGAGATATTCCCATTGAGCCCATCAAGAAACAGTTTTGTATACATGCAGGTACTCATTTTCGCCCATCTCTACTGATCCTTCCTATGAACATCCCGATACTTGAGATGGCAACAACTATGGCGGGCTCCGGTCCAAGGAACGGATACAACTTACATATATTTGAGTATCTTCCCATAATCTATATTTAATACCGAATATTTTCGTTGATGTACCTCTGTTCTGCTTGCTTGAATTGTAGTATGATGGGATTTTGTGAAAAAAAATTATGCTGCTGACTGATTTTCTTTATTTAATTCTATGCAGTGTAAAATAAAATAATAATTCTGTGTCTAGCCACTAAAAATGTGTTCTTTCTTACCTATTTCTTTAAAAATCTCTTACAGTATGTTTGGGTTTTTTAATTTCATCCTGACCTCAAATGAAATACTTTTAAACGTTTTGTTTATTTTTATCATAAAATTGTTTTTTTTTTATTTTTGGTTGGTTTTGTATTTTTCCGATATAAAACCATTTTTTTAAATTAAAATGCGAAAAATTTCCTCTTTTTTTTTTACTAAAGTTCGTACTTTTATTTTCATTATGAATGTGTGAACTTAAAATCATCAAAGAATTTTAAATATTTTGAAGAAATTTCTTGTTTTTTCTGTTTTTGCTGGGAAGAAAATCGAATGCCTGGACAAACGATATCATCTCATCCTAAGGAATTCGAAAAAAATAAAACAAAAACAAAAAAATTAATTCGTTATAACAAAATTGTTTCTGAAATAAAAATTAAATATTTTTCTCACCTCATCTATAATAACTAGCACATCTACCTAGATAGATATTATCTTCCAGTCTACTTGGATACAGGAAAATAAATGAAAAAACAAAAACAATCCGATTTTTGCCGATAGCCGCGATCTCTGTTCCCTGTCCTATGATAAATGGGCAACAGGTGGGGGCTGGCAGTCAAACTGTGCGCAAACCAACCATACTTAAATCGATTAAGTGAGCGTAGAGAATCGCCTGACAATTATTAAGACGTGGAGAAAAACAAATTAAGATACTCTGTGGAGTCGCCTGAGTTATGGATGGCCACCAAACTGCTACCAATTAGTTCTTTTTTTTTTTTTCTTTTTAATGCATCAAAACATCCCAAAATAAACTCTGAATATTGAGTTTTTTCTGTAAGTTTAGATAGATAAGAGCAATATAGGTGACAAAAGAGAAGGTATTTGTATTTTTGAATGGTAATATTTTCAAACATTTCATATAACAAAAAATGTGTGTAAAAGAATTAAAAAAAACAAAAAACCCTAATTAAAAATAAAACTGATACTGTAATATTTAAAATATTTTTCTACGATAATGGCTTTAGATATTTTTAGTAAAAGCTTGTTTATTTAATTTTTTTCGTTTTTTTATCTAAAATTTTTTTAATATTATCAGAATATTTTGGAACTAATACTCAACAGTTAATTTAAGAGGAGAATAAATTATAATTCACTTAAATTTTAAAAGAAATTTGTGAAAATAAGAAATTTAAAATAGCTATTTCCTCTATGAGGCGCTAAATAATTCCGAATTTTTGAAGAAATTTTTCAGAAATTGCTTTCCATTAGGATTATAAATTTCTTTTATTAATGGTTTTACTAAGGAATTTTGAATTCTTTCAAAATTCATTTTTCATATTTTAATAATGAATGTGCATAAATTCTCTTTGTTATTGTTATTTAACAATTTCATTTTATTTTTGTGCCTAAATTTTACATAATTTTTTCTTATAATAAATTTCTTATGTATGCTATTTATATAATTTACTTACTTTGTTGTTTTACTAAGGTCATAGTATATATTCATACAGTAGAACTTCTCTGTCATAATTGTCAGTTGAGTAGGATACTTCTCTATGTGACCATACTTTCTCTTTCAACAGTTTTTAACTAACACACTAGTCAATTTTTAATACAAAGGTTCCTATGTAAATCTAAAGTGGAAGAAAGAGAGCTTTCAGCTTGCACAAATTTGTACTAGAGAAAAATAGGCAAAATGACAAGCAGTACTACATTTGTAAGAAGAAAAAAAAATAGCTAGTAAAAATTTGTTCCATTTCTCATTCGACTTGGTAGAACTGTCAAACTGTCACAAGCATTATTACAGCCATTTTGACGAATCCACTGCCATGGAATCTTTATAAACGAACACCACTTTACAGTAAAACAGCTGTTTAGTAATAGAATAATACATTTGAAGTACTTTTGGCGAGATGTGTACTTACATAAAACTAATACATCTACCTACCATTGTGCATATACCTAATGTTCGCCCATTTACTTCCCTATCATACTTACTAGCTCCCTCCTGTGGAAAAAACTTTGAGTTTTTCTTTATGTAAGAAAAACTCTAAAATGCACTTTTCAGTAGTTTGTTCTAAGCTGTTCTACTGTGTGTATACTGTTCTAAGGTCTCGATGATGTAATGGACAAAACTCTTTGAAATACTTTTGCCCAACATGAGATTTAAGATAGCAAAAGATAAATAATTCTGCAAGGAAACACTAATTGTATTTTTATACACTGTAAAAAATGAGTGTAGAATCACAGTTTGCAGAGGTGCAAATTTACACATGATTTAATTTGTAAATTTATTGTAAGTGTATTTTTAAAGCATTGAGATATAACACGTGTCATTAAGTTCAAAATTTTCAAAATTACAGTTAAATATGAAATTTTCTATAAATGCAGAATAATTTTACATCCTGAATGGATATATTAATATACAAAATGATTAAATGTACACACGAGCAATCATAATTTAAAACAGTTATAAATGCAGTCAAAGTCAATTCGAAAATGATAAATTTGTTGACCACATTAATCGCAATAAGCTACAGCAAGTGAAGAGATTAAATTTATAACAGTCACAAGTGTATAATAGTCTAGTAAAACTAGATAAGGCTTTTGCCTTACAAAAGGTGGCTAGTTGTGGTTTTTATATATGTTACTTAGTTTCGGACCCCCATTAAAAATCGTAGTTTTCACCCTTGGAGACGGTTTGCGCGGTCCGTCATCTTGGATTAAAGCTGCAGAATCTTGCTTTTTTTTTGCAATATTATACCTACGACAAACGTCGCTAAAACAAATTTGAAGAAGACTAAATTTCCTGCATTTTTGTATAAACACCTTTTTTTTATAAATTTGATATGTAACGAGTTATAGCGGCAGAAACGTGAATATTCTTCCAAACAAACTCTTATACCCATTATACAGGGGGTTTGGTCCATGGTGCTCCATAGAACAGAAGGTGAATGTAGTCACCTAGTCAAAAAAAAATTGTATGGAGGGGAGATGGGCGGCATCTCAACCGTTTCTGGGGTTCAGGGTGATTAAAAAATTTGCTAGTCTTTCACAAAACACCCTGTATCTTAAAAAGGTTAAGATGTATGGTCACTTACAAAATATATGGCCTTTCCAACGATTGCTAGATCAGCCCCGTACTCGTCTCAAATAAGGAGTTATGGTGGTCTAAAATAAGAATTTCGGGTTTTCCTACCTTTTTATTGACTTTGACCTATTTTTTTACAAAGAGTTTCTTAACGTATGTTTTTTTTTTTTTTCATAAAAACTGTAAACTGTAGACTCTTCTATTTAATTTGACCTATTAAATCTATATGCTCACTGTAGCCGTTAAACAGTTTTTAGCTCATAAGCTATTCATGTAATACCAAAATTAGACGATATTTTTTTTAAATTACGTGTTTTCAGTCACTAAGGGAACAAATTGGCTTTAGTTTAGATAACTACAACTCCTGATGTGAGAGCAGTACGGAGTTGGTCGAGCAGTCTTTGGAAAGGCCATGAAGTTTTTTTTCATACAATGAGCACTGAAAGTGACCGTACATCTTGTACTTTTTAAAATACAGGGTATTTTGTGAAAGACTAGCATATTTTCTTAATCACCTTGTAACTCCAACACTGTTGAGATGCACCCCCCCCCCCCCCCGCTTGCATACTCGTTTTTCTTTGACTGGGTGACTACTATCACCTCCTGTCCTTTGGATCACCATGGATGAAACACCCTGTATAAAGGGTACCGTACGTATTAGTTTTTCTTTTTGATGAATGTTCATGTTTCCGCCGCTGTATTTCGTGACACATCAAATACAAAAAATGTAGGGAATTTAGTCTTCTTCAAATTTGTGTCAGCCATTTTTGTCGAAGGATCAACGGTTGAGGAATTATTTTGAAATAAAGAAACCAATTTTTTGTACCTTTAATCCAAGATGGCGGATCGCGCCGAACCCCTCCAAAGGTGAAAACTTGGAATTTTAATCGGGGTCCGGAACTAAGTAACATAAATAAAAACCACAACTACCCCAAAAAACACCTATTGATTGGACTATAAGTATTTGTTTTATTATATAAATATTTATATAAAAAAAATGTTAAAGCCAAGTAATAACCTTCAAAATTCTACTGTTAGAAGTATAAAATTATTCGTTTCATATCGCAGTCCTCTTACATTTTTACACTTTCTTTGAGTATTTTTACAACATTTGTTTAAAAGTACTATGATGGTTAGAGTGTAAAATTGCGTACATTATAAATACTTAAAATGAAATAAACAGGTAAATTTACATTTATTATACTAGGAAACGGACTTCTGTGTCTTATAGTAGTAATCTTATGTCATTATTTTATTTAGAATACAGCAGAAATGTTGCTCACATTTATTGCCTGCCTCTCCCTTAACTAATATAATTGAAAGTATTAAAATTATCATTTCATGATAACTGCAGTAATAGATTGTTATTTATGGGAATCTTTTAACTTGATCCAAATTACACCAAACAACCACACCATATGTGTAAGCAGTGAAAAACAAAAATTCCAATACCCAATAGAGTTAAAGAGAAATGCGTTAGGATTAATTTTATACTCATCTCGAAATGCCTCAAAACATTTCTATAAACTTTCAAATATCTTGCAAAGATTTCCGTGCAATAAGATTCCGATATATAGAGGTATGTCTATAGATAGAGGGGGCATCATTAACCTCCCGATCACGAAAAAATAATAAAATCCGTCGCTGTAATATACCTTTCGGCATGTATTGAAAGATTTAATAGTCCTTCCAATTATCGATGTAAGAAATCGTTCTCACTTTAAAACAGAGAAGTGCACATGATCAAATATTATATCCCTCCCTATTTCATGAAAGTGTTAAGAGACAATTAGACCTAATGACAGGGTAAGCCGTTGCTGTCCATAAGGCCCAGCCTGTAATTGATTATAGGTTCTCGAAGTCTTTGATTCCAATTAAATCCTCACACCTTAAATACTTCGAGCTGCGTGAGAATCTTAAATATTTTTAGTGAATATCATGATTTTTTGCCAAATGTTTGTTGTTTTAAAAAAATATCTGCAGTTTATGATGGTTTTTATTCATTTATCACATAATCAAAATTCAAGTGCAGATCACCTCCATCGAACCGAGCTGATTGATCTCAATAATTCAATTTCCAAGTATGGCAGTCGTGTGCCAATTATCTGACCATCTTATGACGACCACCACTATCTGAAATTTATTAGCTCATCGGTTTTAACTACTTAGAAATAATTAATTAATTATCAATTTTGGTTTGATGCTGCGCAGAATAGTGCGCGGTCATATACTTAAGAAATACAACTGCCAATTAGATATTAACAAGTTTGCCGGTAATAATTTCACATTGATAGTGCCGATCGATATGCGATCATGGCAACCGATTAATTGATCAAGTCTGTGCGATGACGGTTACGGGTATATTTGAGTGATTGTAAATGTCTACAGATCACCAGAGGCGCTACTAACAATGTTTTTCCGCCATGTTATCACCTTATATGGCAATCAGGTAATCTACCGGTAATGATAGAAGTATACAACACATGATCTCTCCACTTATCATATCGATACGATCATTGACTTACGCTCAACTATTATTGTTCACTAAACAGTTTTATGATTTCCATCTTTCAGTTTTTATGTGAAGCGACCATTACAACATGAATTACCTCCAATACGATATCACTCGATCACTTGATCACTTAGACGAACTATTTAGTAGATTATGTGTGATAATGCAAGCCGAAAGGATCTCTCCTAAAATAACGTCTTTGACTCAGCTGAGATCGGTTTATTTCATCGGTAAATTGCTGATTCTCTTGATCTATAAATGGTTGAAATCAATAGCGCGGTGGTTTGGCTTTATTTGCAAAACATCCTTGAATTTTTGATTGAATTGAATTTAACAATAAAATACCCTTCGCTCCGCTGCGCCGTCAATTCTTCTATAGTCTGCAATCACCGCAGTAATAATTTGATTTATTCAAAGAGAACGAACGCTCTTTTGTCGCTGTCGTCGATGCATTAAATGTCGGGATGTTATGTTGCGAAAATATTCGCTGATCTTATTTATACTTTATCTCTATGGCTGGATCACTAATTGAAACTACTTTGGAACGCTGCAGCTGTGCCGCGCCAACCGCCACAGGTGAAGTGCACCTAATTGAAATGCATTTCCCATGCTCAATAGCCACCGACTGTATGTAATTGGATGGTTCGATGCGTAATTGCGTGTTTTACAAAAATTGGCCAATACCTAAAGTATGCAAATCGTGTGAGATCTTAGAGATCACACAAGCAGTCGTTAGCATTTTCTTTTTATTTATTTATTTTTTTTTTTTCGTTGACACAATGTTTGTGGAATGTTAAGTGATTGCGTGATTTTTAAGACCTTTGTTTGTAGTCTTTTGTTTTGTTTTTGTTTTTTCAAAGTATTGTGAAGTATGTACAGAAAGACAGAATCGGTTTCAATTTAAAGTTTTGATTTTGGAGAATTTATTTAAAATACTTAAAATTTTTATTATAGCACTTAAAATACTTTGAATAAAGTGAAATATGTATAATATCTTCTTCTTGGTTAACTAGTGTTGTTTCCAAGGAGGAATTTCTGCCTCAAAGAATCGATTTGATTTTTGTACCTAACTTCATGCCTCCTCTTTCATGACAATAAAATCAGTGGCCGTCAATTATTTGCTGAGGAAATAGGCACCCACATTTTTGCAGGAATTCTCATTCGTTTATTTCGTTATTTCGCTAGAGGCGTATATTTCTCTTGTAATAGGAAATTGAAAGTGACACCATAAAATAATGCTGCCCCGAGAGGTAAAAAAAAACGAGATTTTCAATGGTGTTATTATAAATGTACAAATATTAGTAAAATTATAAATATATGGTAGAGTAGGTAGTGTGCATGACACCAGTGTTTTCTAAGCACGCACCATAAAGTAAAACAACAATTTCCTCAATCATATGTCCCAAATTCATTTCAGATTTTCCTTTATCACTTTTTATGATTATCTGTATCTAGAATTGATTCTGACTCTATCCATTATCTGCTACATAATGTATCAAATACAAATGTTGCTCAGTAGAGGGGTGGGAAATATCAAACAAAAATCGAGATTGGGAAATTCATCGAATTTAAGCGCCACATATGATTGAATAATTTCATCCTTCTGTATTAGGGAAATGATATCCATTAACGCAGTTTGCAGATCCCAGCAAAATATAAAACGTAGACTCAGTTAACTTTATCACAATTTTTAGTCTCGTATTCAAGATGAAATTTACAAATATACAAAAATTGTTTACGGTATAATTTTTAATAGGCTTTTACTTAGAAGTTAGAGCCACCATATTAATGCAATGAATAGAAGTTCTTATTGTATTAAGTGACTACTAATTTAATTCCAACGCAAACTAGTTAGTGCATCCATCACTTGTTCCGCATTTTGTTTGCAGAAAAAACTCTTAAGTTTTAGCCTTTACTCTCAGCCTAGTAGTTTTAGCCTATAAACTTCTTTAAATTTCGCACTGGTATTCAATTGGTCATGAAAGACTCTTAAAGTCTCCCGAAATGCTAACTATAAATAATTTAGCCATTCTACTATTTCGAGATTGGCTAGATTCGCCATGTAGTCCATTCAATTCTGGAACCCGCTTGCCATACCAGCCTCGTATATAAATGCAATATCACAAGGGACTTATAAGTGAGTAATATATTGTCAGTAAAATATTTAGCTAGCGCCAGTGGAATTCGAACCTAATTCCAATCTACTATGAGCTATCTATTATATACACCACAGGAGAAATCGTAACGTAACATTTACGGGGAGTTTAATCCACTTTCCAGCAAAAGTTATTTAATTACCTTACTGTGACATTGTGAATGTGAGGTGCGAATCTCTTAGTGATTTTCCTAGTAGCTCTTAAATTTTAGACACATGGTTCACAATTTAAATAACATTTTCTGTTTTGTTTCCAAAATAGTTTCAGTTGCTGGAAATAATTAGAATACATTGAAATGTTTTTTATTTATACTTTTATTTATTACTTTTAGGTATCTACCTTTTCCATAAGTAATTTTTCTACTTTTGAAAAGTTTTAAGGGATAAGAACTCGAATTTAGTAATGCTTAGATTTTAGTTTATTTCTGGGGATCTGTGGAATACGTTTTAATTTAAAACTCATAGCTATAAGTATTAACTATTTAATCTTAGGGTTGAAAAATTGCACAGGCATAATAAGTGACGACATGAGGACACTTTTGAATGAATCTCTACCTTAATCTATTAAGGACGTTTCCAAATCCTACCTGATCTTAAATTTTACTTTGTACAGCTTGAGCATATGTTTTGTGTAATAGTATTCAATAAGCATAAAATGTAAAATTCCAAATTATGTTACTCAGTCTGGTATAGTTCGCTGTAGAAGCAAATAACAAGCACCGCACCAGTATCAACTATCAACAGTCGACGACTGCATTAGCGTTACACCTCTGCTGTTAAGCCTATTACTTCAATAAATATTTTATGAACGAAAAAATATATCTCACTCCTTTTTATGAATATTTTTCCTAACAGCATCTAGGGTTACAATAACCTGGACCTAACAGCATCCAGGGTTACAATAACTGGATCCCATCGTAGAAGACAAGTCTTGAGTTCGCATCTTTTCATTTCTGGGGCTATAAAAAGAGGACTGCCGCAATCAAGTAGGACATTAGAAATCAGAGCGGAACCGGGAGGACAGGCGATTGGGTGCTAGCCTGATGGGCCGGCCTTCGTTGGGCCGGTGGTCTCTGCGTTAATCACGACCACACGTATTTACCACGTACTCTGGCCGAACGTTTCGGCTGTGGTGGGAGGAGAGGTATGAGCTAAAAATACCCAGAAATGTCCCAAAACTTATTAGCACTGACAGGACGCAGATCTGAGATAGCTTAAGGGCGTTGCCAAGATAGCATTCACATGGAAAATTTGGCATTCTCGTGGCTTCAAAAGCATTCAATTTTTTACAAAGTATTTAGATTTATTTTTAGCACCATCTCATTTTTATTTCGACAAAAGCATGGAAAAATGTGTTTTTCATCAAAAGGGTTAAAAAAGGGTTTCGAAGCTTTGCAATACCTATGTTCACTTTAAAAAAAAAATACGAAATTGAAAAACAGGTACAAAAACTGTTATTAAATTGTGCTTTTATTTTCCAGTTTTTAAAAAATCAAGTAAATCGATTTCATGTGAATCATTTTTGAAGTAGAGTGTATATGGCCAGTGAGCAAAATTACTACTACTATTACTACTTACGATAAATATCCAGTGTTACTAATACAGTTTGAAAATACTGTTAGCACCGGTCACAAAAGTAAAATTTTGACTGGCAGATACCAAAATACTTTTGTTTTGTTTATTAATACTGGCAGTCTCATCTGTTAATAGTGTTATCAATAAATTGATGAAAGTTACACCCAGGGTGATGGCTTTACATAGCTATAAAGAAAGTATTCAAATATTAAAAAGGCTGAATTCTTTCAAATTTAGTGAAGCAGTGGCATTATTTTTGTTGTTATATACCCATATAAGTAAGTGAAAGAGCAATTGAATTTCTAAGCGGTTACAAAAAATTTATAAAAGAAAATAGGTGACAAAGAACCTTTCACTTCTTTCCTCAGTTCCTTCGCCCAGAGCCATAACGACTCATTTTAGCGCCCGAGGCAAACGTATAAATTTGCGTCTCTAATCTAAAAAACTCTCAACATAACCCTTTTTTAATTTATCTATCCTGACTTGTTCTATCCGCTGACTGCACAAAGTTAAGCAACAATTGACCATGAGAAGAATAGTAAAAAATATTTATTGGACATATAATAATAAGTTTTTACGAGAAACGATCATTTAAAAACATTTAGGTCAATCAATTCGACAGAAATATTTGCAAGATTTTGTAGATGGACTTTTCTAGCTTTTTGTCGCCACCAACTAAGTAATTTATAATATTCATTAAAGTCAGAAGACTTGTAATTTGTTTTTTTTTTTTTCGATGGACAAAACAGCCCAATTCGACAATCATTCTTGAATCTTGACCCATTGGAGGTAATTATTTATTAATTACAATTTGCTGAATTTTTGTTCACATTAAATTATGGTCATTGGCAATTTCAGAAAAATTGGACCGCGATTTCAACATTTAGACAGGATTCTTGGAGGCTATAGCTGTGAATTGATTGAAGGAAAAAAAAACGACTTTTCTTAGACTCTCGGCATCCATTTTGCTAAGAAGATCTCCGGAAAGGTATTCAAAATCTTCGAAAACTTGTTCCAACATTTCGTACCTCTACGTCAGTTAGAATAAGAGAGCGTCAATCGATTCAAAAATTTGTGTACGAAGCTTTTATTTTGTTAATACACTGTGGTTCAAAATTTTCCAGTTGCTTCTTTTTTCTTGTCCTTGTTTCTCTAACATTTTTTGGTATATCCATCTTCAACAAATTTTATAGTACTGGTAAAAATTTTCCCATGAACAAACCTCAGGCTTGTCAAGCCGATAAATTTAAATCGAGAACAATTTTTTTTGAATTAACAGTTATAACTCAAAAATAATTAATATTTGTCAAACGCTTTTGTTACTGTTCTACTTCACGAGAAAAATTATTGGTGTCTCGGATACTGTTTTCACAGAGAAACCCTGTTTTATTATATCCCCTAGATGAAATCTGTAGGGTATACTAAGTTTGTCATTCCGTTTGTAACGCACAGAAATAATCATGGTAGAGCAAAATAGATTGGTCAGCCACGCATAAGACTTATTATAAAAGTTATTTTGATTTTTGCATGTCCGTCCGTCTGTCCGTCCGTTTGTCTGTGCGCACGATAACTCGAGAACGCGTATACTTAGAGAGCTAAAATTTTGTACACGGACTTTAAAAAAAAAACGTAAAATTGAGTTCGAAAATGACACAAATCTGGCCTGGGTCTTAGAGCAATTCTAGCATTTTTACTTGTTTAGTTGTAGTTTTAAGGATGAAAGGGCTCTTACACATATTTTGTACATACATGTTTCCTGTATTTATAAGTATAAATTCTTGCTCCCTCTTCTTTATAAAATCTGTCAAATTCTAGAAAAAAACGTCAATTTTATCTATTATTTATTATTAGTGGTGCCATATTTAGCATGACATCTAGCATTCTGTGTTTGAAGTTTAGCATTATTCATTTGTGAGAAGACTTTTCTTCGATTTGCGATCATTTTAACTTTGTTTTTCTCGGTTCAGTAAGTTAAGTATACCGATTGTAAAAATGATTTCCGAATAGAAAATGCTGTCTTGCTCTCCTTGAGCTCAGTTCATTAAAAAGGCCCTAATAATTTGGGTTGTTTGTCTTTTATAAAAAGGTTATTTTGAAAGACCGTTAGGGGCTCGTCTGTCTTCATTTGCACGGGCCAGTTTGAAGACCCCGTCCAGCCCTGATACACTAAAGATGTACATAACTCAATATTTATGTACATTGAATCATAAAGATAGAAAAAGTCTTGTCGCTATTCATTAGTAAAAATGGGAAAAAATGTCCAGAAATCCAATGGAAATTGGATAGATTTTTCGTACGAAATGAAAGTCTGCATTTCTTTACATACTTTTATTTAGCTTCATTTGTATGTAAGAAAATCTTGCAACAACATTAACACCAACTAAATGCACTCATGGTTACAATGACAATAAACATTGAATAACTATAATAAAAATCCAAGATGACCAACAATTTTGGATTCGATGGGTTTTCGGAATCTCGCGCAATGAATTAGTAATCCAAAATGACACCTTAACCATCAAAATGGTGCACGATCTTTGTCATACTCATATTGTCCGATTCTATCCAAAATTGATATCTAGGAATTTTCGTGTCAAACTTTACGAATTTTTGATCGAAGTTTAGAAATTTAAAATATCCAACGAATTTTGTTATTTATGATTTGAAAAAAAAAAAACGATATCTGGAAATTTTCGATAGATCGCGAAATACGAATTTTTTGTTAAAATTGAGAAATTCATTAATACTTCTATTTTAAATAAATATTAATATATTTAAATATATTAAACAAATAGAAAACAAACTTTTATTTCAAATGCTCGACATTTTTCTTAGCCCTCTGAGTGTCTTCGCAAGGCTTTATATGACTTGAAGGCGTGCGGTAAATATTACCTTTCATATTCAGTCAAAAATAAAAACATATTGGAACTTCACAAATTCATTACTAGAGGTGCCGTTTTACCTTTTACACAAAAAAACTAATCTGTAAAGACAGGGAATAAAAATTAAATCATATAATAAAATTCTTGGAAATTTATGTATACACTGTAAAAAGGCACAAATTGTTGCCACAAAGTTTAGGGAAAAATCCCTATAAATGTAAGGAATATTCCCCCAAATGTAGGGAATATTGCCTAAAATATAGGGAATATTCCCTACATTTTAGGGAATATTCCCTATATTTTATGGCATATTCACTACATTTTAGGAAATATTCCCTACATTTTAGGCAATATTCCCTACATTTGTAGGGATTTTTTTCCCTAAACTTTGTGGCAACAATTTGTGCCTTTTTACAGTGTACTTTGACTGCATAACAAGGAAATGCTAAACAATTATCGCTCCATGCCTTTATATTTAGTTGGGTAGATGCAATCAACAACTCTGTGAATTCACAACATAAGAATTGAATGCTACGAAAATAGGCATAATTTTATTCCTTTTAGTGCAATTTAAATAAAACTGTGGTAGGGTTCCGTACAAGAAATGGAAATAACGAAATACGCCCGTCAGTGTCTGTCTGTCACAGACATTTTTCTCGAAAACAACTTGACATAGGAATTGAAATTCACCAGAATGTTAAGGTTATGAAATATCGGTTTTTTTTAATTTTTAATGATTGCGAGTTGAGCCCCTCAAAAAATTGTTTTTGTATCTTCTGGAGGTCTACTTTCATTTTTATTTTTTATTTTTTTGGAATTGATTATAAAGATATAGCCAAAAATGTGCGAAAAAATTCCATCTGCCATCCTGATCTTTGAGTTACTAATGCTAAAATTGAGATATTATCAGGGTTAGTAGGCATTGACTCATAAATAACAGGAACACTGCCTCTTTTTTCGTCAGTCTGTTGCTGAAAAAAAACTGGTTTTTGTATTCACCTATAATACCCTAGAAACACGGCATAATCTAATTATTCATTAGTACATTAAAATGCCATGTGTCACATAGTATACGTCATTATGGCTCGAAAATCAGATCATAATGAAGTACACTAATGAAATGTTTTCTTCCTTCATTATAGCTATAATGAGGAAAAATGTGCTAGATCTGGCATATAATATAAATGTGGAGCATCTACCCATTTGAAAAATAAGAAGAAGAAATGCAAAGAAATGCAAATTACAAACTATATTGTTAATGTTTTTCTTATGTGTAAAATGTTAAATTGAAAAATAAAATAAATAAAAATAAAGTTTATCGCGTTAGTTCGATCCATATTACTTCTTTAATGTCAAAAGTATTTCAAAACCAGTTTTACAGTACAATTTAATTAAAGAAAGAGCTGTGTCTCTGCAGGTCATAATGAATCATTACGAACTAATGAATCGTTAGTTATTTCTTAATTAAGAGCGCTGTGTGCCTAGGGCATAAGACAACTCTAATTAATAAAACCAACTCCTTTAAACGTACTCAGGGGTCCGTCTGTTTGAATATTATTCAGTTATCATAGGCAAATTTGGAATAGATTTACATTTACTTAATTCCGGTCGATCGACTGTTCCTTGATAAAGTTCTGGTACGGAGCTCTGATTTCGCGAGCTCGAACGAATTATATTTAAATACATTCAAATTTTTTGAAAACCAAAAAAAAAATTTTGGATTGTCTTTTTAGATGAATTCTCCGATTGTGTATACATTTATATCCACGTATTCGATTTTGAAAACATACCAAATAAATCATTTGAAACCTTCGCCAGAATTTTGAAATTCTGATCTTACTATCTGTCCTATGATTTATCTTCTTTAGTATTCTGCCGTAAAAATTGCACTAATTTTGCTGGCATTCGGATGATCATAATTTGGTAAGGAGACCTATATACAACAATTCCATACCAAAACGATCAAAATTGTCAATTTTAGACCCGACTCCGTGCGATTTCGATAAAACTTTCAGAATTAGTTAAGTATTTAAAAATATTGGACCAGTACTTTTTTGTTTAGCCTGCTGTCCTCAGGTCTTGGATACAGATTTTAATGTTTTCACTGTGGACGAGTTTTTTAATTTGCTGATTACTTGGGCTATTTGATTCTTTTGTGTGTTATCTCAAATTAATAGTGTTAAATGGGGCTTTCCAAAGCAATAAAAATCAAAATAAAATAATTAAAAATATTGAAGAAGAGAACACAATTTTTTGCTAATTTTTGGATTTTTAACTCCCTCCGGAAGAGAAACTGAAACTGTTCTAATACATATCAAATGTGCGGATGTTCAGCTCTTAGTTTAGAAGATACAATTTTTTTATCAGCGTCTCTGCAAAATTTTATATATAAATGTTAGAATTTACTTAAAAAAATGATTCTTTTTTATTGTTTTTAGATACCTATGAAATACGCGTTTAAAAATTATTACAATAATAATTTTGCTTATTATTTCAAAAATTTTATAATTTCATTTTTAGTGCAATACGGGTACTCCTTAACACTAACACTATTGTCATTTATAGGTATGAAACTTGAGTATTTGCTATTGCCTTAACACGATTTTATCTAATTTTTTTTCACAAGTCCTGAGTACCGCAGGCTAAACAAAAGAATATGTCTCCAATATTTTTTAATACTTAACTAATTCTGAAAGTTTTATCGAAATCGGAGGGAGTCGGGTCCAATAGGTGATCGTTTTCGTATGGAATTGCTGTAATACATAAGTACATCATTATTTTCATCGTAACTACCTAGCTTCTATAATTTGCAGAAAATAATTCTTTTACTAGTAATAATTTTGGGGAATTTGAGAATTTTAATGTCCGCGGTGGTTTATTACAATCATCCATATTCTTTGTTTTTTTTTTTTTTTGTGTTCTTAATGAATGAATAATATTCATTTTCATTATAAGGCTTCATAGGTTAACGAAATAATTAAAATCAATAAGTTGATAAAAATTCATAAATATGCAATAAAAAACACTTTAAGAAAACTAGTGGTGTAGATCTCTGAGACAACTGCGAAAACTTTTTCCCTCCTCGAGTCAGATATAACCTATGAAAATGGTATGCTAAATATTAGTACATGTGCAGTTATTATATCATTTGTTGTACATGTATTAGACAACTTTTCTTATTTTAAATGAAATTCTTCACATTAAAGAAATCTGGTATCTACCAAAGTGAGCCACGCCAAAAGAAATAAGTCGAACAAAACTGAAAAATTCACTTCAGATTTATCTATTTGATTGCATTAAATTTAATGCACGTCACTTTCTGAGATCACTTATTGATAAAAAAACTTGTATGGTGTAAGAATGGACTTGCAACAAGCACACAACCAATTTTATGATTTCCTCTATTTTTATTTTATTTTTATTTTTTTTTTTATATATCCATTGACTATGAACGGTAGATATACGTTGTCATGAAGTGGCAGGAACATTTTCATTAATCATATACGCATTTAACAGTACTTTGCCGTCAAAATGATGCATATAAATTTCTCTCCTTGACAAATCGTGATCAATATTAAATCAGAAAATTAAATGCTTTTATTGAAATCATGAGCTATATCGCATAGTCAATTTGTCCACTCTGTCCGGTTCTCTATAATTCACCAGACACCTTACGTATTATGCGCCGAGGAGGTGATCTTCGGTGTGCGCCAACGATGATAATGTTGTGTGTAGTGGCGTTGTGGTCAAATGGCAAGTCACGTTTTACCGATTTAAATTGTCGATTATCTCAGATTAATGTTATTGGCGAAGAGCTGGCCGCGTTGATCGTACGGCATCTTTAAGGCAGCCAGCCTCCTCCTTGGGATTCAGTACCACGAAAATCAGATCAAATTGTGTTTTGTATGAACTTCTGTTGCACCTTCTGCAGACAGAGATATAGCCGCTGACTAAATAAACTCATAGATAACTTGGCAGGAGGTCTCTATTTAATTTATTTGAAAACTTCTTAGTCTTCGGAATAAGTTGAAATCCGTCAAATTTGTCGATCGCGCACGCCGATGCAATAATCATTTCAGGTGAATTGCATTTTAATTTTTTCTCTATATAGGTTGGTATCCATCATACTATTCGCATCGAACTATTAGTTAGAATATATAATTGCTAAAAATTTGACAATTTAGGTTTAATTAGATATGCTAAGGTTGTGCGTGTCAATTTCTTATTAATCATCATATAGCTAACGATCATAGTGACTGAGACGTAAATCGATCGTCGCCGATCGCTGAGATTATTGAAAATCGAATCTTTATCATGTTAATCATTGCCCGCAACATGGGTACCCTGTATACATTTTATAGATCTAACGGTTAATTTGCAGATACATATATATCATGATAGTTTATACTGAGCACTTAGTATACATATGTACATATATGTATGTATATGTATATCTAGCGATCAGAATGATCGTTCAGTTTTGTTAAACACATGTTCGCTGCCATCCAAAATAGTCAAAACATGTTTTCAGGCTAGTCGACATGCAGAGTTATGTTTGCAGCAGCAGCTCGGCTAGTTTTGCATAGTTTGCAAATCGGAGGCCTCTTGGCATTTTTCAATCTATCCCATAGGCATTTGCTATAAATCAGAATGGAATTAGAAATTTTACTGAAAGACTTAGGAATTTTAGCACTTTAAATCGTATACATAATATAGAGTTATGTGGTGAACTGTTTTTTTTTTTTTTTTCTGCTACTCAGGACTCTCAAACTTTGAGTCTAGTCGAGCTGTCAACATACCATTGCAATTTTATAATAGCTATTCGTTGGATTGCATATATTCAAATTGTAGATTTTCAGTAGTCTGTAGGTGGAGGATCATTCAATTCACATTGTCTCACTTCACAGTACCGTGAATCTGCAATTTGTTCTTATGTCCATAATATAATCAATTTAAATTTGCCAATTTTAAAAATCAGGCATAGCAGACACGTTGAAAATCCATAAACTGTTCCTTGATCCACTCTAGTATTTTACCAGACTGATTGTTACCTTTTCCTCATGAAGCATGGGGCAAAAACTCGCTCAAACCCAATTACCAAGACAAAAAGGCACATTTAATGTCGTTTCCTGATCCTCTTTTCCACTCCATTTTCAATGAATTTATATAGGTCTCAAGTCCCATGTAATCTGCAGCAATTCCCTTTTGATATTTTTAACAACTCTCTTATAGAGCCAAGAACAGTGAAGTGTTTCTCCGAGATAAGCGTGAAGCGGACAGATCGACGATATCAGAAGATCATAAAAGATGTGATCAATTTAGCAATGCTAATGCACGCCAATTCTAATTGATGTTGACTGAAAGATTTTTATTGTATCGGTCAATCTGCTCATGATGAGGTTTCATTTCAGTATATATAAGGACGACGCGCAATCTCGAAACTATCTTCTACAATAGCCTTTTCCATAGAGATAAGATCAATAGTTTGTTGCTAGTAAGTTATGATGCGAATAAAATCGAAAGAGTAAATAGCATTAGAGAGCTGTTGTGAAGATAGAAAACCTTTTCCGTTTGTTGGTGGTAATTTACACAGCCGAGTATCATAATGATCTTCGGCGGTACTTCGGACTAAATTATAAGGATGGATAGAATATGGTAAACTGGTCGTTGGACACTTATGGGTCGATTAAAAATTAACTTCGGTCTTTATCTCAAATGCCCACTATTCACACTCGTTTCTAGCCACTAATGATCGGTGGTTGCAATCTTATGCCCCCGAGATAGATACAACCATATCTGGACAGTAGTGGTCAATTGTTTGAATAGCAACATCGGATATGTATGTATGTATGTATATGTATGTACAGGTAGTGATCAGCTAGAATCGGTAATATCAGATTTCGATATGCAAATGGCAGGAATAATATATTGAACTTGCGTATCATTTAAGCTTTGCCATCCACATTCAGTATGTCGTGAAGATTTAATTAGCCCGGATGAGAACGATACCCGGCTTATTCGGGCAATATTATCCAGGCATAAACTCTGTACACACCATTTACCTCCACACCAATATGATCTGGACCATTCCCTGAGTTATTCTAAATCGAAAGCGATTAAATTTAATGTCGATTGCTGCAGCAACACTTTTTCCGCATGAACGCTTAGCAAGAATTAAAGCAGGAAGGCTGGTAGGCCTATTTTGTGGATTGCAGTTTATTGGTTAGTTGGTTAGTTAGTTGTTGTATGTTAAGCAATCACTAGCGATTATGACTTGATAGCGCTATTAAGTCGCTTAAAGGTAGACCTCAGAATGACGCCATATTTTCACACTTTCTAATTTGATCCCAGCGCAGCCGGCGTTGCTACCTTTATGGACGTTCGATTTAAATGGATTTTATTTGTCTCTTAATCGTCCGCTAATTTAGGGTTAATTACCTTTGATGTGACGTCAGATGCGGGCTTACAATCTTGAGTTGAGTTTTGCTTTGTTGTTTGGATTGCTCAGAAGTATTTTTATACACTCATCTATAGCGGAACTGGTAATTATCCATTTTCCTTTTATAGTAAGATCCCGTTTTTGCGACTTCTATTTAAATTTTTCCCATTCATTTTTGTGCGCTCATTAAATTTGATGGCACAATAATTTTTCGCTAGGTAATTCCCGTTCCAGAGGCCTTAACTGTGTAGTTTGTAGTGGATAATTATTTAAACAGCGATTTTCTATCTGCTTAAATAGATCTTTTTTTATTCATTTTCAGTTGTTATATGGGGGCGGTATTGTTAAGCATCTCCTTATTTTGATATCATTATAAGACAACGTTCGTCTGTACCCTGTCATAATGCAACTAAACGGCTACAGATTATTTACGTTTTAATAAATTTTTTTTGTTTTTATTATTCGTAAAATTTATTATGCTCTCTTTAGTTTTGTTAAAATTATACTTAAGATTTTCGGCCTCCATTGAGATCTTTTCTGCTTTGGATTGGTGTTGGTACTAGTTCAATTCTTTTGGACTTACATTACTCCACCTTTCCGTGTTGAGTTTCTTGAGAGATGCTCCCATATCTTTATTGAAGTTTGTTTCTGGTTCACTTTTAGTATTGACTTTCAACCGAGAAAAGAGTCAGTAGAGACGCCACCTTAATATAAGTTAAGTCTTAGAAGTTGGTAGTTTGGTGCTGTAGCTTATGAGTTCAAATTTCCTATCTGCAGATTGATATGTAAATTGCCTAGATTCAGTGAGGAAATGCAATTGAAATTCCATGGAATATGTATTAAAATAAATTAAATTTGGCAAGATGTGAGTATTTTTTTTTAACTAGTTTTGTAATTCACGTTTTGATAATATTACTAATATAGAGGATGTAGGTGAGGGACGGGACCAGATTACTTTAATTTAATATTTTACTCTTTTGATATCTTGGCAAAGTAAAGCAGAAGAATTATCATTCCATTCATTATCTAAAACTTTAAGTACGGGAAGTATGCAGGTGGACCAGATAAGACAATTATTATTAGCTAAGCTAATTTAATTAATGTCAATCAAATCAGTAATCATGGTCTGAATATTTGTCGGAAAGTTTAGTGATAAGGATGATAGCGTTAGCTATGTGTCAAGCTTTAATATAAAGGGCAATATTATTAACTTAAAACAGAAAAAATAGTAGTAGACGTATTATACAACCTTTCGGCATACCAAAGGAAATTTTTGTTAATTGCCCATTATAAGTAAACTACAATATGAGAACAATGATCATCAGGTTTTGTTGTGTGTCAGAAGAGGATATTGAAAACTATCAGGTATCATTCAAAATAGTTTGCACCTAGCAAAGGAGTCATTCGGTACTTTGTTTTGTGGAAAATAATTTATTTATAGAAATGTACCCTCATAGATATGGATTTTCAATTTTTGTTCACACTGCTGTCCGTTAATATCAAATTAAACATTCAACAAGAATGACACCTGATTACCAAACATTCATCAACCGTATATTCCACAGAACTGGTGAATTCGGTATTCGGAGGTCAGTGACGTACGATCCATTAAGGTCTATTAGGCTCGTGAATGAAGAATTCATCACAGATAATATTTTCTAAGATCCTGGAATCAGCATTTGTCATATTCCTGTCCAGTTGCGGTTTATAGGAAGAATTACATCCGTACCATTTTTGTAGAGCACAATATCTGATTAAAAAATATTTTTGTTTTATAAAACAGATAAGAGAAAATACTGACTTTGTAAAATAAAATGTGAACCGATAAAGCTAAATTTATCCAAACAGGCATCGGCAATGTCAGAAAATTTGTACACTTTTCTAGATTTCCAGAAGAATTCTTTATAAATTTGTGGGCCACCATCATAGATAATCATTTAATTGGTTCAATTGAATATCCATTCACATTTTCTATAGGATGATTTCGTGAATTCAGTGAAAGAGAGAGATAAGAATTCAAGGAGTAGCTTCAAATGGAATTTGAAAATTAATTAAAAATTTTCAGATATCTAGGGATTTCTCTTTAATAAAAGATACAGTTTATGAGCCAATCAGGGACCAGATTATATTTATCACCTGCATCGTATATTATACATATTGAGATTATCTGATTTCATTAAATATCCATAACTTTCGACTAACTTTAGAAATATCAAAGGTGTCGATACAGAGATGCATTCTATTTTGGTCGGCAATTCAATTGTATCGCATAGCTAAGATTACCAAGTGATGACAACTCATGCAAATCGCAAATTGTTATTTATCGCTTCCTAGGTAATAAATTTATTCCCTTAACTGAAATCAATAAATTCACTATGCATACCTCATTCTGAATGAGATACTTGTTTCTCCCCGTTCAAGTCACAATTTGCCTACGTTTTAATAAAGTGCATTCGATCTAAGGGGGAACCCGTGACAGGCTATCAAGACCCCAACTGGAAAAAAAATCGTATCGGAAAATAATAAATTTATCATTGCACAAAGTCCCAGGACAGAATATCGCGCAGTACCCTTCAGGATCAACAGGCTATAGGCTCCTCTTTGGCCGGACACTTATATGTCTCTGGTTGCCTTATTTATGATGCTTCTTCCCCCCTTAACTCTTTTCATGGAGTGTTTGCATAATTTATCTGTATGCTTACTGCCTTGTGCTAGATCGCGTCGCGACACTTTTGGTCCAATACAATATGCCGCATATTGGTACAGTTCCTCACGAATGTGTTTGGTAATCAACGGTCAATGGAATCAAGTACACGAAAGGAAACATCTTGTAAACTTGGACTTTTTCACATATTGAATTGCCACAGCTAACAAATTTATGAACGCACTTTGCAGCATTTTATCGCGCCGGGACAAATCGAGAAGGCGCAGAGATGGATCGCGCACCCTTCTCTCCCTCTTATGGGGATATCATCAGTTGGATGTGCCAGTTCTGATCAGACGCCACTTCGTCCTCTCCAAAACCTTTGCAGACTATGTCATCTAAAGTGCTCTCATTCCAGTTCCAGATCTTCTGTTGTTGTTGTTGTTGTTGGTGATTGTACCTACCTACATTTACCCATGGATGATGCCATATTCGTACTTCCAATGAACGCGACACAATATTTCGCGTTTAAATGACAAAATGCGTGGTTTCATTACTTTTTTGTGTGGTTTTTTGTTTTGGTTAAGTTGTTTTGTATTATTACTTTTTGGTTTTTCTTTTTAAACTTAGTACCTACGACGACTGTCACCAACAACGACAACAGGTTACTTAGCTGGCTGCTGAACAGCCTATAAATCATCAGACCAATTGATTGGATCCTTGGTCTCGTGGAACTGTTTCTGGTCCCTGTCGCCTATGAAGACCATTCCTTTAAGAGAGTTTGGTCAAAATCAGCCAACGAGGAGGCTTTTTATTAATTGATAACGTGCAAAAATTTATATTGAGGCCGGTTATTAATCACATTTTAATGTCTTCATGAGTTGCCCGACCTGTTCAAATATTCTTGAAGGCTACTTTTAACTTTACTGATCTTGGGAATTGCACAGATATAAACTCAATTCTATGTGAGTTGATATTTTACAGGTATACCGGTACGGTAACTGATAAACGCGATTTTCAACTAATAAATGTCACTCTAATTAAATTTAAGAAAGTTTTTATTCTTTTTTCTTTCATTTTTACTTTAAGCTGGAAGATATTGAAAAATTTTTAGCATTTCGATTTTTCGTTTTGTGTTGGTATAATTTGAGTACGTTGTCAAAACCAATTTTTACTTATACAAAACATAGGTAAAATTTCTTAAAATATCCCTGAAAAAAGAAAAGAGAATTTCTAATAAATGTTCTAGTAGTAAGCAACTCCCATGGTTAATCCTGCTTATGGCAAGAGATCACGCAATAGGGTACCTAGGCTATAACTGTTAATTAACTCTGTCCTCTGAAAGTTCGATTTATATTGGAATAGTGACATTTTGGTCAACAACAGAAAGGCTCAGCATCGAAAAATTTAGATTTGACGTCCGTCATCGCAAGGAGAATCAGAATTGTTTATACTACGGCACCCATATCAGCGTAATCTTCTTAGTTTTAGCTAGTCGTTCTAAGTCCTTAGTACATATATTCAATACAGCTGGAAACTAAAAGTCTTTCAAGGTATATCTAGAATTTAATGAAAAACATACACACAAATAAAAGATTAGTATTTATAATTCTTCAGTAGATAAAGAACGACAGAATTATGGGTGACGAAGGGATAAATATGTCTACCGGTGTAAACTAGTATGTAACATAAGATGAAGTTCCAACAAGGATCAGAAGCTTAGGGGCGAGGAATCTCAGCTGCTTACAAAAAATCACTTGGAATTAGATAGCATATTCGATTTTTTTTCCGCACATAAACCTCGGACAAAATTATAGAGATAAATGTAGTGGTGAGCATAAAATAGCTGGTGGAATTAGAAACTTATTAAAACAGAGCTTGTGGGCCTCAGTAGGGACTTTTGTGGGTCTGGTAGTTCAGTTAAAATGCGCGCTAATTCATTCCAGGGGTCTTGGGTTCGAAACCCACCTCGACGCAGTCCTGCGCATTTTCTTTTTACCTAGTTTCCTTTCGACTCTTATATAGATTTTCCTAGGTTACCACAATAGGCCGTCGTGATTTCCATGTTTGCAATATTTGCTCCTCCTGCAATTAAATGAAAAAAACACAAATAAACGTGAGCTTTCATCTTTCAGGATACCGCCATTTCCTTCAAATTATCTGACTATACACATAGGATGAAGATTTCAGTTTCCATAACGCCCATAATTTTTTTAGGGTTTTAAAGCTGGGATCCACCACTTACCGGATGAACACTCTTATCATTTAGCTAATGAAACAGCTGAAAGCATTTGCGGCTTAATAGTCTAGAAAAATGAAGAAATACGACCGGAAAAGGCGCATGAAAGAAATTATGATACCATAAAATAAATTGGAGAAATTATTTTGAATTTGATAACGCCTTTACCCAACGACTTAAAATTTTGTATAACATATGATCGATGAAATTAAGTAAATCCTTTGTGGGATTACCATACAAAAAGATCGTTTTTCGCCATATATTTTTGACACTGCTTAAGAATGCGTTGAGGTAGATGTTCTCATAAAAGTTTTTGTCAATTTGCGAATTCAAACATAGCCAGAATTTTTTTATCGTTACGTGTACTGATAAAACGCGCATTCTCAGACGTTTTTAATTGAAGAAATCTTTTTGGAATGAAAAAAAACTATGAAATTTGTAATAATCATTTTTGCTGCCCGACGTACTGTTTTGAAAAAAAAATAAAAAATACCAAAAACCATTTTAATACTTTATAACTTTTCAAAACAGATAGTGTCTATACATATTTATGGGATTCTTCTAGATTTTTGATATTATTATATAACTACTCTGCTATTTGAGCTTTTGCAAATCATGTTTTCTTCATAGTCAGTTGAAATAAAATTGGTAGTACCACAGGGATCAGTGCTGGGGACATTATTGTTCTTGGTATATATAAACGACATAAAGAATGTAAACTTTTTGCTGATGATGCGTTGGTGTTTGTGATTGGTAAAGATGTAGAACAAATCATTAACGATTTAATAATGGATTTAAACGAATTGAGTGAATGGCTTAGAAAGAATAAACTTAATTTAAATGTTAAAAATACTAAATTTATGGCCATAAATGGTACGTATAATGACGATGGTGAAAAAATTGAATGCATGAGTGAAATTAAGTATGTGGGGTTCGTTATTAAGAACAAATTAAGCTTTATTGACTATATATGTAAAAAAAAATTAGAAAAAAGCCGCCTATTTTACAGTACCTGGCCAATGAATTATACTCAATGCATTTTTTTTCGAAATGAAACAGTAATGACCACAGGCAACAGTCCCTTGTGGCTATTTCCATATTTTAAGAGCAGTAAATACCCTGGTTGTATCGCTATGAATTTATGACATTGTTTTTATAATCTTAATTTTACAGACACTCTTATTTTATGGAAATTTTAAAATTTTCGTTTTGAATATAAGCGAGTGTTAAAGAGTTTTTTTTAACATTTAAATGGTTCTTGTAAGTGAATATAGTGTACAAACAGGATTTTAACCGACATTTTGGTAAAAACATAAAAGTAATTTTTTAATAACAGAGCTTAGTGTGTAGTAGTAAAAATTCGAGCATAATTGGAAGAAAAACAATTACATTTCAAGTGACACAAAAGAAATTGTGACAATTTTATTGAAGAAAAAGACTCTTTCGCAACGGAAAATGGCTAAAATTTCCAATAATTCAAAGTCGCTACTAAACAATACAAAAAAATAGTAGATAAGAGAGCAAAGGCTATATTGGACAAGAGGGAGCATTGTAAAAGTGTACGAAAAAAACACCATAGGCTAACAGGAAGGTTGTTTCAATTGTTGAAAGAAACAGGAAGACATCAATAAAAGTGGTCCATAAAATGGTTTTGGATCTGAGCGTTAAAATTTCAGAGCGCACTCTAAGACGTCGGATGAAGGAAGCTCATTTGGACTGCAGGAGGGTGGCCAAAAAAAATCGAAGTTAACTTCTTCAATGATAAAGTAAAGACTGGCTTGGTCAAAGACGTATAAACACTTCTCAACATACGACTGGGAAAATATTAGCATACATTTTTTTTTTGTTAATTCCAAGGATATTAATTATTTGGAATTGAAAAATCTCAGAGGTTTGCTTCTCTGATGAATTCCGGATCGAAGTGACTGAAGAGCAAGCAATTTATGTAAGAAGGAGACAATGTGAAAGACTGCTGCCTGAATGTATTTAGCAAAGGGTAAAGCATCCAATAGCAGTTATGATATCGGTTTTGATCTCTGGGAAAGGACTCGGAGCATTATCTTTTTAAACTACGACCAATATCTGAAAGTTCTTCTTCCTCAAGTGTGAAAAACTTCCAAAGAGAAAATAATATTAAAATTTTACCATGGTCAGGCAATTCACCGGACATCAATCCTATCGAGAATGTATGGAGAGTATTAAAAAAAAAAAAGTTTAAAAAAAAAGTAATAGTAATAAAACAGAATTAATCAATTCTATTAAAGAAGTATGTTTTCATGGTGATCTAATAAAAAAACTGCAGAAAATAACATAAACGGTGTGGAAACTCGTATAAGAGATTTAGTAAGGAATCGAGATAGTTGGAAGAAATATATATTTGAATGCCCTTTTCTTTAATTATTACTTTAAATGAATTGAATTAAAAATTAAAAATATGCTGTACTTTATTGTCAACTGAAAAACTTTACGGCTAATATTGTAATGATTTGTTTGAGTATAATTCATTGGCCAAGTACGACGACCTCGAAGAAATTGATCGAAATTGAGTGCATCAAAATACATAATTTTTCAACAAAACTATTGCTCTTCAATATTATTTCTGTGCACAACGATAAAGTTAGAAAGAGTTCAAAAGCTTCAAAATAAAACTATCCGCATAATACTAAAATGTGAGAGAGGCACGCCAATAAGAATGATGCTAGAAGTCTTAAAATAGATGAGTTGTAGCCAAAGATATATTCTAATGTATTTTTTTTTTATATTTGCAATTAAAAAGCGATCTCTACCAATTTACCTACAGGAGAGTATTAGGATGGTATCAGATGTTTAGCCGTATAACTTGAATGGAGTAGATGTAAATATTCGATTAAGATTATGTAATAGAACTAGGACATAAAATTTACTAATATATAAAAGATTTCTACCATTAGAAATAAAAAGAGAAAGTAATTTTAAGATTTTTAAGAGAAAATGTTTGGAATATGCAAATGATGGAGCTGTTTGAGGAATTGGTATGAAACTTAGGAATTATGCTTATAAAAAGTATTATTTGTACGAATAAATAATTATCTTATCTTATTATTTTTTCAAATCAGTGTTTTCAACATCTACTTCTACTATAATTTTGAAAATATTTGTTTTTTTTTTGCAAATATAGCCGATTTTGTTCAATGAAACAAAGGCCAAGCGATAATGGTTTTTTTCTTTTGTTTTTGTACCCTCAAATTATTTCTTGATACAATTCCGTCAGGCATTGTTTTACTCGGAAAAAAGTAATTTTTGAACGCTATTCCATGATCCGATTTGGGGCTATGTTTGACTATAATCAAATGCAATCCCAAATATGTAAGAGCTAACATCCTGGGTATATGTACATAATTTTATGTAAAATTAATATTCAAGACGCATTCACAGGAATAAATCTTAGAAAGCGCTTGGAGGATTCGGTTGTGACTTTTTTTAATCCATAAAAATAGTAGGTATAATTTTATTTTACTCTTGTTCACTTATGAATAAAAAAAAATTTTTGTACTCTCGTTATTGCTTCTAATAAGAATACTTTCCAAGTAAATAATTAATTTGTTTATTTTTGTAAAAAAAAAAAAAATTAACAGTAAAAATTATTAATTACCCTCTTGAATTTATCGACAATTTTGCGCTACTGAATGTAATTTATATACCTGTAATTGGTCTATAATTGATGTTAAGACATCTTGGATGGTCTCGTGCTTCTGAATATTATAAATTTACCTGTTCCACAAGTCCGCATCACACTACATGTTCCGATGGTAATTAGTAGCATTCACTTAATGTCCGAGGATGATGTATACTGGATGTTTCTCTCACTTTGTACTGTTAATTAGGACAGCAGGAACGAGGATCCGATTCAAACTCAGAATTCTTGGAAAAATCTCTAAGAGATGTATCATGTCTACCATACTTGACATAGGATGAAGGTCCATTTTAATGAGCTCCAATGTTTTCAATATTTTTTTATTTTTATTTTTTATTTTTAAGTTTTACATTAGAACTAAAGGAATTGTTATACACGATATACCAGTGAATATATGGTTATTTATTGGGACAGCTTTAATGTTGACGAGTCTCAAAATGTACGGATGACTTGAACGTTTTAAACGACTTCCAACTAGTCCGATTATAGGCTAATAATTTTAAAATAACTAATAAATTCTGCCTACATACATACATATATGGAATAGGTCAGTCTATGAGTCTGCGATTAAATAACACCGATTCTAAGATTTTTTTCGGCTAAAGAAATGAGATTGCTTTAAGTTGAAATATTACAGTGCAACAAGAAACCATTCAGCACACGAAAACAATAGCTCGAATGCATAATTCATGAGACAAATCGTATCGCGTCTTTATATTCATGTAGAATTGTCTCATTGCACGATCGCACACTGTTTGAGTGATCGCAAGCTCAGCTGAATGAATGAATGTTTGTTTCGTTCACTTACACAGGTGGTTTGACGATCCATTTGGGTTCACTTCTTACAACAGAAGTACAAATATTGGCCGCAGTTAGTACGATTGTAATCAACAAGCTGCGGATGAAATTATGTCATTATCCATTACGTAATTGAAGTGGACGTCTTCGATGGATGTTGAATGTCAAGAGAAGACATAAATGCAGTTATCGATGGACGTATGGAATATATATAGCCGGCACGGTGACATCTAGCGAACTTTGACAAGATTTATAGTTGATGATTGATATAATGATATCCAAGCATAGAACAATATTGCAATTTAGAATGACGAATTGACGAATGACGATATCTTTGGAGTACAAGTAGATGAAATTAATTGTGGTCAGCATGATGAGGAAAGTGAATGCTTAAATATTGAGGTTTATAGAATAAATTTATTAATGGAACTACGTGCATAATATTCAAACTGGGGTATATCTATGTAAAGCAAATTAGCAATTTGTGGGATTGGTCATTAGTAATTTCTGCATATGGATTGTGCTTTTTTTTCCTTATTTTTTAAGATAGTGAAGTGAACGTAGTAAACAGACGAAAGTGTGCTAATTGGATTACGAATATTTGAAGTACAGTCCTGGCGATAAGTAAAGTAAAGTCGATTCATAATTGTTTGTGAGTTTGATAAAAGTAAATATTAGAGCGTAATAAAGAGAACTTGTAAGTAATATCCGAAATATCGTGTTTTAAACAACGATCTAAAGACAACTTTAAAACAAAACCAAAAAAATATCTTACAATATTCAAGTTTTTCTACTAATCAGAGGTAAAGAGAAGTTTTGCATATCACTGAATGGGAACAGCTCGACGGGAAACGATAGGCATTGGGAAAACATATAGGCTTTTTATTATGGACATTTTATACCCTAGATGAAATTATAGAGTTTACACTCAGTATATCATTTCGTTTTAACGCATAGAAATAGTTCTGGCACGGCAATATGAAATGGACACCCTAATATGAGATGTATGCATTAAAAATTTTTCTATGACAGTATTTCTTCTGTCTTCATCCATCCGTTTCCACGATAATTCGTTAACGCGTTGAATTCCCAAAAAGTAGGTCGAAAATACCAAAAATTTGCAAACTTTTTGCTATGGAATTGATTACCGTACAAAATATTTCATTTTCCATTAGATATTCGAGAAGGTGTATACAAAAATTTTAGATCTAATTTCGAATATGACTAAAATCCGGCAACTCCTACAGAGGGATGCAAAAACAATTTTGATTTTCCATGTATACATATATTGGATACTTGAGATCGCGATGACTCATGTGGCGAAATTTTATTGTGGTCCTCGTGAACTTCTTTATTTTTCAAATAAAAAATATTTCTGGCATTTGTTTGATGATACAAATATGCCACCTGCACTCATACATATGAATGACTTTAAAGTCACAATTTGAAAAACTTTCGATCAAGCAATATTTAGGCTAGCATAATCGAAATTCAAGATTTAAAAGTAATCTGAAAAATCTTCAGCGTTTGCTTTATTAAATTCAGTCGCTTCTTTGTGCTTAAAATTTGATATGTCATTTCAATCATTCAAACAGCTATTCGTTTCCAGCGATTTTAGAACCAATAGAAAAAGAGTTTGAAATATTATTGTAGGTACTTATTGCGGTGAGTACAAATAATATTTTTTCCGTTTTCAGTAAATGCTTTCCAAGTTGATTGTTCAACTACTGAGATTTTAATCGATTCTTTTCTTTCAAATTTGTTTTCATATCGAAAACAAAAGATCATCGAGGAACGTATATGTGGTTTGCAGTGTGTAAAAGTATAACATTTTGTGTGATCTCACAGAATAGACTGCATTTTTCATATTTTCCCTGGGACCAGTACAATTGCTATTTTATTATAAAGTTCAAGCTGGAAATTTTTCGTCTTTATTAGACTGAAATTCATTGGAAACATTTTTTTTCCCCCAATGAATTTACAAAATGCACTGAGATGCAGAAAAAATATCGAACTTTTCGAGCCAGCGATCAGAGAGGTCTCATCATAAACTTCTACCATTTCAAAACGCCTGTGTACATTAAATTGGAATTGTTAAATTCGAGCTGCTTATAGAAACAATATCGAATAATGTCAGGCTGAAGAGTATTCCACAATAAAAAATCATTCTTTCAGCCATTTCATATTACCTACAAACTCTTTGTGGACACTTTTAACTAGATTCACCGCAAATTCAAATTTAATACAAAAGTTATCTGCTTGTGTTAACTAACTAACTTAGATTTTTATAGTCGACTGTTAAAACTTCTGTGTTTGCACAATCAGTACTTTTCTCAATTGCGAGGTTATTCTTTGCCTTGCGACTTATCAATATAAACTGAAGTAGGTACATGTTACATAGTTCCAAAGCTTTTATTATTTAGGAATATTACAAATTGATAGATTGTACTAATTTAAAAGAAAGTGGTATTTCACATTATCGAACCTATTTCACGTTCAATGATTTTACTCATATTAATAAAATGTGAAAGAAGAGATTTTCAATTCTGTGTTTCTCTACACGTTGACGAAAGGTAACAGGAATACTGATTTGGCATTCACTGGAAAGCTTAGAAGGTTTGCTATTATCTGAGATGAATCTTATTGTCTATATCAAGAAAGTTACAGGGTGTAAAGTGGAAAAAGGATTAAAAATCGAAACAACGCGTCTCCCCCCCCCCCCCCCTATCTTATAATTTTTTGCCTGTCTCAATCTGAGTTATCACACTCATGAGTTATGCGGATCAAATATGAAACACCCTGTATAATAAGAGACAAATCAATGGACAGGTCAATACAGGAACAAAATATGCTTGGCTTTTGAGTTGATTGTAGAGAGACCTTCCCATAAGAGTATCTGATATAAATGCTTCAAAATATTTTCAAATCTCATTGCCACACAATTCTTCTAGCCTCTCTTCCCGGGAATCGAAAGAAATAAGGAGTTGATGGATTTTTACGCCACTAATGGACAGACCTACAATAAATATTTATTATAATATATTACAATATGAAGCCTGCACTATTTTCTAATAATTTCTTTATACATTATGTTGGTGAAATATGAAAACATATGCAAAATAATTGATTTAAGTTTTGATACCTATTCAAAATCTACATAGATATTGGCACGGTACGTTTTCTATTATTGGCAGATAAACCGTGATTGTCATTGCCCATTTATAGTATCGAGAAAAACTCTTTTTCAGTTTTTTTACAAAAATGTTTATTATTTCAACAAAATATTTAATTCTTTCTTTACAGCTACAAAATATACCTAAGACAAAAACAAGAAGAAATTTATCAAATGGCAAAAAATGCTTACAGAATCAGTACAAAAAAAGAATTAGACAATAAAAAAATTCAACTACAAAACTTACCTGCAGTATGGAAATAAGGAAGTAAAACATTTTATGAAGTTCTTTTCGCTTTAAATTTCTGCTATAAAACTTGTCTGCTTTAAATTGATGCCAAATTTAAGAAATCATATGTCTCTGAAAGGACAGCCAATTAAAGACTACTCTGGAATACAAATTTGTCTTAATTTTTGAATGGCATCCAATTGTGGTTGTAATAAAATTTTGGAACAATTCATTTTCCTTTTATTTAAATTCACGATTTTATGTTTAACTTTAATTTCTCTATCGACGCAAACTACTTTTTCGGCGTAATTTAATATGTCATTTTTACCGAAAGTCACGATCAAATATTTTAATGACTAAATTTTCGCAATTTTAATTTTTATAATTAATCACCCATTAGTACATTAGTAAGAAAGAGAGAAACAGAACGAAAATTTGCCGAGAAATGAGATTAAAAATATTAAAAACTCACAATTGACGGCGACCAAAATTGAAAACCTTGAATGAATCTGGAAAATTGAAAATTGTAGAAAAATCAGATTATGGTCACAAGTTCTACTACACAAATCGGATATATTAATTTTTAGTGATGATAATGACTATCAGAACCAGCTTAATGCAAGCTCGCTTCATGGACACGTTTAATAAATAAACGGTCAACAATACATGCGTTTCATCAATTCGTCGGTGTTAGTATTAGTATGTTAAACTAAACATAAACCAAACAGCGGATGAAATTATATTCAATACACAAAAACATTAAACAAGCAAGATTAAATATTATACACACTTTTTTAAAGCATGCTTAGAATCGTCAACAACAAAATTCTCCGCCATATAATCAACAGTAATACACATGCGATTAACATGCTAAAGTTAAACCTTGAAGAGTTAACATGCAGCAGAGGTATCCTTCTCAACTTGTGCCTACTATCACGAAAACAACGGAGAATTAACATTTGCGTTATACCGGCAACCATGCGTCGTTTTCAAGCGAGCGCATATTTAAAAGCCTCAAGCAGTCCTTATAATGTGAAGGAATCAATGAATTATTTCAGGGTAGGTGCGAAGAGCAAGACGTAGGAAGTTCCGCTGAACAGACTCGATACAGTCGATGTGTGTACCGTAAAAATGAGACCAGACCTGGCTAGCGTATTTAAGAAGTGGTCTCACAAAGCAAGTGTATAAACGCAATGTTATGGTAGGATTCGAAGACTCTCGGGACCAACGTTTTATAAAACCAAGCATAGAACTTCTTTTTGATACCATCTATTTTGGGCGATACAAGTCTATCTGTGGTCACATTTGACACCCAAGTCACAGACAGAGTCTACATTACGAATCGAGGAATCCGAGAACTTATAATCATAAATGATTGGTGTCTGATTCCTATGGAAAATCATAACCTCACATTCGTCGACATGGAGTACCAAATTATTGCTATTTCACCAATTGTAAAAATTTTGAAGGTCACCCTGTACCTGTTCAAAATCGTTAACAGATTTAATTTGAGCAAAAAGCTTAACATCGTCAGCATAAATCAAGACCTTACAGTAACTCATAACAGAGACAATATCGTCAATAGACAGAATAAAGAACAACGGGCTCAAGTGACTCCCTTGAGGTACGCCAGACGAAGCCTTCAAGACTCTAGAGATGGAATGTCGGAATAAGATTTGGTATGTATGTTCTGTTATCTAAATGAGACTCTGTCTATTTTAGAAATTTTCCATTTTAAAGAGTATCACGGAGTGAGATAACTTGTCGAAGGCTTTCCTAAGGTCTGTATAAATTGTATAAATACCTTTTGCCAACCGCCAATGGTATCCGAGACAAATTCCAACAAGTTAGTGATTGTAGACCTGCCCGAAATAAACCCAAGTTGGTTTGAAGAGAACAAATTCTTACAGGAAGTTGATAATTGAGAGTAAATGATAGATTCGAATAAATTAAGCACGCAAGATAGTTTTACAATGGGCCTATATAGTTAGAAATGTCACTTTTACTACTTTTTTTGTGGATAGGTATGACAAAGAATTCTTCGACAACTGCGAAAAACAACGACTATCGAGCGATTTTTGGAAAATAATTCTCAGCGGGGCTGCCAAAGAGATGCAACATGACTTCAAAAATGCTGGAGGTATCCCATCAGGACCAGTTGTGAAGTCATTTGGAAGCCCATTAATATGATCGAGGATATCCTCTTTTGATATTGAAGGGATAGTGAATGGAATGTTATGAGAGTCGTTCATATGACTGAAGTTGCTATTTTGAGGTTGGAAATTTGACGAGGAAAATGTATTGTCAAAAAATGAAGCCAACATATTACAAATTTCAGGCGAGTCATCACTGGCAGAATCTTTGTACTTCATGGTATTGAAATAATTGCCTGTTTTTTTCTTCATATTAATAAACTTACAAAAGATGCGTGGGTCACTAAATAATTTTGCACGCATGCTTTGAACAAACTCATCATAAAGTGTACAGGAAAGTTCTCTGAACTCATTATATGATGTGAGGAAGTTGCTGTGACTTATAATGTCTTTGTCCCTTATATAACTTTGTAAGACAGAAATGTGCTAAAATCAATAGAGGTAAGTCTACTGGAAGGCTCCGAACAGTCAGCCTTTAAGCAGACATCTTTACAATATTCCGTAATGAGAGCTCTAAAAGGGCGTTACACCCTAAATTGCTTTATTTTAATTTTCTCACAGCAGTGTTTTCCAGCGCATATATCTAAGTATAATTTGGAATTTTTTTGGATTAAGGTTATGCCACTAATCGGTAAATTACAAAATTATCAAAGCTCATTATTTTATTTTCTGCGCAAAACCTCATCTATTAAAGTTAAAGACAGAATCTCAAAGTCGTACCAATTACTTAGGTGAAGCTTCAGCCATATCTGTTTCCGTATTTCAGTTTCCTTCTAAATAAACCAAGAAATGCTTTTGAGCAGCTATTTCATAAATAGACCTCTATCCCAAAATTTTGGTACAAAGATCGAGTCCCAAACGAGTTGCTTCTGGGGTAAATTAAAGATTTTTTCATATATCAGAGTTAAACAGGGAATTACTATTTCCACCTCATACATCACGAGGGATTAGAGTAGATCAGATTGTAAGTCAGAATCCAACAATAAAATCGAATATAATATTTAATGTACTTACAAAAATATACTCATCTAGTGGAAAGCTCCCTAACTGAAATCAGCATGGAAAATATTCAGCACTTTTTCGATATAGACTTTAAAAAACCCCATTTATTTCTGATTATGTAACAAAAACTAATTGCCAACCAACGCAAACAGGTTATTGTATGCAAAAGTTGCAATTATTAAATGCCATTGCAAATTAATCGTGCTACTGTATCCTGAAAGTGCGCACCGGCAGAGTAGTTTACCTCGAAACGTCCAGTAATGAATTCCTGATCAATTTGTTCTCTTAAATAAATACTGTCGCTTAAGAAACTAATTAGGAATGCATAATTTGACAGGACATGCAATATCCGAATTAATAATTATGCAGGCACACACGATAACTAACTACCCCCGATATATATATCGCGGATTTGTTTTTTTTTTTTGTATGCATTTTCTTAAAACCGCCTGATCACTTGAGATCACATGCACAGAAAATATACGACCCCCCAACAATTGCTGCTTAAGGCAATATGATGATCGTACAGTTTTGATATCAAAGTTATGATTTCTGGCACGAGTGCACAAATCAATTCAATCCGATTTAAGGTTTCCCCAAAAAACGATGATCAACGCAACAGTTTTGTTTTTTGTGTGGTTATTTATTTTTTATTTTTGTGTATGTGTGTGTTTTTTTTTTTGTCTTCAAAACGATGCCATAAGTTGTTTATTAAAAAAAGTTGTTTAGTTACTTTTGAACTGATCGAGAAATTATTTATTAACACATTCCCTGATCGAACATGGCGCCCTGCCGTGTCAAATGATCAGTGCAGCCAGGAAAATGATCAATTTTCGGCCTTTGTGTAAGATCAGAGGAGAGCCTTATCCAAGCGACTATCCAAGGAGATGGCTTTACGTCTTTTACCAGTAAGGTCCAGCAGCGAGGGTAAATGGCCATCATTCCATCTCTTCCTGATATGCTTTTATTGTGAGTGCTTGCGACTGATCATTCATAGCTACATGTATACATATATGTAATATGTATGCCCTTTAGGTTTTGTCTTTTCCGTTTCTTGAGACCAACTGAACTTCAGAATAAAACTTCCGACAGTCATGTCTTAATATTTTTCCTTTTAAATTAAATTATATACAAAAAAATGAAATAAAAAAAATAAAAATAAAAAACAATAATGTAGAAAAAATATCGGCCTAAGCTCAGTGGAAGATCTCATCAGAGTTAGGTGATGAAAGACCATCGAAGAAGAACACCTAAACATTTTGTGTGAATGAAGGAAATTAGGGAACGGATTGTTTGTACATTACGTACATACATAAATCCAAAAGGACCCCGATCATTTATTCTTGACGAAATAATACATAATTATAGATCGATTCTTCATAGTCAGCGACTCGTTTACATACATACATTGAGGTGTACCTGTGTATGAAAATATTACCGGTACCGCCTATTGGTTATTGCTCGGGGTCCTTTATCTGGTCATAACTAATCGCTGCCACATTCATGATCGCGCGATCATTTTTTAATGCAAACAACAGCGAAAGCGGCCGATACTGAAATTGGAGGGATTAAAACCTCTCCCAAAATGGAAATAAAAAAAAAAAAAACTGGCCTATGTTAAATTTTTATAATTACTTGATCTTCTTGGCAGGGGACTGCAGCAAAAGAATGAGACCGTTGAAAGGTTCAAACGCCCAATAATCTCAATAATGAGGAGATCATGTTGCGGTGATGATCATGTTAATTAGCCGCTGAATGTTGTGTTAATGAAGACTGCTGGGCACAAGCTCCACATCTTTAAGCTTGTTGTTAAAAATTTGAATTTGGATCGTTATGGATGCTGTTTTTAAAATATTCCCGATGACAACGGTGGTAACGACGATTATGCCTTTTGGGAGGAGGACTAAAGGTTGCTTACCAAGCGAGAGCAATGGAGATTCATTGACACTGCACGAATGGAAAATATTTTTTTGATGACACATCTTAAAACCAATTTTGACGATGGTAGGTATAGTATCGTGTCTTCACCTTATTTTGAAGTTAATTTATGTAGCCCCACGGGGATAGCGCAAAGCAAATAGATTGACATTTTTATTCGAGATAAATGCTATGAAATCATAGAATGGATCATGACTTTAATAAATAGAAAAGAGTTATGAAGGAGTTTATATTTGGGACAACTGAAACAATGCACGCTTTTTAAGAGCTTAGAGAAATTAAAAAAAAAACCCCCAAATCATAAACAGTCTATTGAAAATGTATGGGTACAATGCTTGTATGACGTGATGAAAATTTATTTGGGATTTAACATCTTATGTGAGGATAAGTTTTCTGGGAGATTTGCATTTTTAATGGTGCATCAATTTTTTTATTTGACGTATAACCGAATATGTAAATATAGAATGTAGACAGGTTTCAATGAATTCTTTGAAAGATGTAGAAATTACCATGTATGTAAGTTTCCACCACTTTTGGGGATTCTGTGGGAAAAATCTTTAATTCTTTTTAAATTCAAAGTAGCAGGTTGTCCTCCCTTCTTCCGCCAAATCATCCACAACAAAGTGCCCATTCTAGGAGCAATAATCTAGAAATACATGGAAAATATTCCTTATTGTATAGTGAAGACCAACATAACATAAGTTTAGAATTGTATTAAATTAAATCTGTTTAATTTGGAAAAGATTGTATATAAGCAACTACAAGACAAATTCAAATAACAACTAGAGAACAATTCTGTCAACTAAATAGATGGCTTCTTACTACTACCCCATATTCATAACGAATGTGCTCTGTCATAATTTTTTCCTAAATCCAAACTGATGTTCAGCTAATTCTGGAATTCGATAAGCCTCCATATTCCTCTTGAGTCGATTAATCAAAGATAAATCCGATCGAGATAAATTACTGTCCCTGGATATAATCCAGTTACTCATTCATCCAGGTGCGGGCATAGACAATAATTGTGTAAGGCGGAAATGCGATAAAGGCGAATGCAGTCAATCTCGTTGGCGGCTATTTTTCCTTTGTGTCCACCTGTTGAATGATGTTATCAAAATTGACGTAATAGCTGCTATCTCATAGCATAATAGACACTCTAAGACATTATATAGTTCTACGATTATTATTGCATTATAAGAAAATGAATATTGGCAGCGATTTTTATTACAACTTTGTTTCGATTTTACTTCTGTCTCTGAACCAAGAAAATGATCCATTAATGTCAGTTGGATTAATATTGCACCTCAAGTGTTGATAAGAAGTGTTTTAAAATTGGACAATTTCCTTGTCCTTAAGGAATTTAATTGGTCGTTAACAATATATCTTTCTCACTCTGTCTTTTTCATATCAGATGTAAAATTCAAACACAGTCTGAGGTCATTTGAATTTTATAGGGAATGCTGTGACTGTCGTATTTCATTGATCACTAAAATCCGCTGCAATTGTCATAAAACAGGGGAAATGACTTAAACGTCTTGGCACGAGATACCTCCTAATGGGTGATTTGGGTGAACATGAGGCCATAGGAGAGGCTCTAAAAACTGACTTACAGACATACGATTGCATACGAACATATGAAATTTAAAGCGACCTATTTTTTATCTATATTTTTCATTTTTATAAGTTTAGGATTTGCTGCAGTTTATATTGATTTTTAAGTGGCTACAAAACACCTTTTCTTTTGAGAATTGTTTACGCCAACAATTAATGCCGCCATCAAGTGTGATTTTTACAACATTTATAAACACGAAAAATGCATAAATCATGAAATATGGACGATAATCAAGAATTGGTGTTTTGAAAGTTTTATTGAATGCTTTTAGTATTTTAGAGTGATATATACTAGAGAGATGAATTGGTAAAAATGTGACTGTTTTTTTTTTATAGTCTAAATTTAATTGCATTTTGTTTCTTTTTTTTTAAACGTACGATAAGCTAGAAAATCGGATCTATTTTACATCAACGAATCAGTGGGACTCATCTATTGCTTATAGTTTTGAACAACAAAAAAAAAACAACTTAATTGATTATTTGTAAAGGAAAGTTCAAAGACCTAAGTTTTTCTCTTCTGTCTGCTGGCGGTACTGCTAAGATTTTAGCAGCTATGTATATTTATTTCGTTATCCTTATATCCACACAGTTTTCTATTTGTATTCATGAATGTTAGCCTTTAGGATATTGATCTAGGTACATTAGATTTAAGGATTCTGTAGCACAATTTCGAAATTTGTTGAACTGTTTAAATGTTCCTCAAAATTTAATTTTTTATTTAAAAAGAAATTTGAAAATTTTTGTAAAAATTATTTTTATTTGTTTAAAGGATATTGTTTTTTTTATATTTTTTTGTTAACTCTATTTTATAAAAAAATGTATTTTTATTATATATAGAGAAATTTACTTATTATAAAAGCTTTCGTGCCCTTTGGCGTCTATTTTAGCTCTGAACTATTTTCCGGACATCAATAATAAAATTTTATTGTTATAATACAAAACGTCTTGATGTGTATTTTGTAAAAATATGCGCAAGGCAGGTGTCTTTGATCAAAGTTTTCTTTTTTTTAAAAGGTTTTTCAAAGTAGTTTCTTTAAAACGCCACATTTTAAATTGATTTTTTTTTTTATTTTTAATCTTACAACAAACTCAATAACGAATGACGTCAATTTTTGTCCTATATTATGTCATTTTCACACAAACTTGTCGTACACCATAGTTCATTCTGCTTTATGCTTTTCATCTATACACAAAATGAACAAAAATAAATTCGCAGTGAACATAAGTCAAAGTATACGCCTCAAAGTACGATAAACTAGTCAACTGGCCTATAAGGTTGTGACAAATGTTTTGATATATGGTAACTGAATATTAAGCACTAAGTTATAGCAAATCAGGTTCACAAACGTAAGATAACATCTTTTTTAAATTGTCATATTCCGTTTATTCTGCGTAATGCCAGAGTGGCTGTGCTAAATAAAAGCACCCTCCAGAAATAATTAGATTTGAGAAAAAATTATTTACTTTTTTTATTTTTATAAAGAAAATAATAGTATTAATATAAAAGACATATTTGTTGTCAAATGAAGTAAAAAAAAAAACGGTTAAATAAAAAAAATATTGATTTAGGCCGTTATATGACCGAGTTAAAAGTTAAAAGACTTAAAATAATTAGGGTTAGGCTATTATTTTCTGAAAGAAAGATTTCATTATAGGAAGAATATATTACAAAATTTATATTAACTTACTAAGGTATAATAGATAATGAAATGAAACTAATACTCTGCGATATAATCATTAAAAACTTTTGCATTATTTTTAAGATACTCATGCAACTGACGGAATGAATTGTTTAAGGGACCACCTTAGAGTAAAATTTTTTGAAATTTGTTTTTATTTTTGTTATTATCCAAAAGTTTGTATGGTCACGAAACTCAAATTATTCTGTTAACTACAGCCTTCCTTATCACAATGCATTCAACAATCTACGTAAGAACAGGGAGACTATTACCAAAGAACATTTAACAGAAAGAATGCGCATTTCGTATATTGAAAATTTTTCTATGGCGGGTCGTTCTATTACGGCCCGCTCTGACAAATTGTATGAAAACTCTCTGCTTGTTGACAACCCGCCACCGGTGGTTATATTATGACCAGCTCTCACAAATTTTACGAAAACTATCTGCTTTGACGACCCGCTGCCAGTCACCAGTGTTGAGTGGCGGACGGTGGGTCGTCAAAGCACCAGCACTCAGCACGGCACCAGATCCAGAGCTTGCACCTCGTATCATGCCCAGGCATTAAAATGGGTGTTATCTTTGGTTCTTTTACCTCTTCTCTAAGAAACCGGTTTCATTAACAATACTTTGTTTGAGAGATTTTCATTTACATTGCATTGCAGCAGATGGAGAATAGTAAGATAAGCGGATAGGATAGGAATTGGTGGGCGACAAGCAGTCTAGTCATTCGTGTAATATAGAAACCAGCTCGCCACTTCAGCCAGGCAGCGGCAGCATAGTAAAACATAAAACTGTGCATGGCTGCTGGCGTCGGCATTCGTACAGCTGTGGGATGTCAGAGAACAGAGAGAACAAATAGAACAGAGCAATATTCTCTCAGTCACAAATATTTGCTTCTTCCTGTCTGTTACCTCTCGACCGCATCAAGAAATAAGCATACCACTTGTGCATTTTTTGAGGCTAGATGAGGCTTCTTTTTATACCCTAGATGAAATCTAAGGAGTAAACTAAGTTTGCCATTCCGTTTGTAACACCTCGAAATAATGATGGTAAAGCAAAATGGATTGGACAGCCATGCATAATATTAAAAGTTATTTTGATTTTTTCGTGTCCGTCCGTCTGTCCGTCCGTACGTCCATATGTGCGCACGATAACTCGAGAACGCATATACTTAGAGAGCTGAAATTTTGTACACGGATTTTAAAAAAAAAGTAAAATTAAGTTCGAAAATGAGACAAATCGGGCAACTCCTTCGTGGGGTTGCCATATAAAAATTTCGTTTTCCGCTATATATTTGGACACTGCCTGAGAACGCATCGACGTAGAGAGCTGAAATTTCGTTCATGATGTTTTTACTACATTAGCAAATAAAATGTCAAAAATGGACTAAATCGGGCAACTCCTTCTTGGTGTTGCCATATAAAAATTTCGGTTTTTTACGTATACTTTGAAAACGATCAGTCCAAGACATTTTTATTGTACTAAGAACTTCTGCAGAATACGAAATCCTATAAAATTGGTTATTACCATTTTTTCTGTGCGACAAACTGTTCTAGAAATATATGCGAAAAACAACTTCAAAATCAATACTTGAATAAATCGGTGACCATACGAAATTTAATACGGGCATTCATCTAGGGTATCATAAGAATTGGTCGTAGACCTATTCTAGCTTTTTTACTTGTTAAGTTATATGTTCTTTGCAATTACTGAATTCAACTCGATTAAGACGAATTGAGTGTATAAAATCACATAGAAATTAAATTTCTGCTGGAATTGAGTATTTCAAGAAGCTGAAGGAATACATACAAAAACTTTCTCGTACTCAAAATTCTCAATTTTAAAATGGCCGCTCTGGAGCTCTTCATCTTTTAATTTTGTTTTGCTTCAAACAATTTTCAGAGGAGTAAAAACTTCAACCATTTTTGAGACATTGTCTTGCAGTTGCCAAAAACATTATCTTGCGCATTTGAAAAAAAAAAACTCAAATGTCAGCGATTTTCAAGTCCCTCATATTACTTTGGTCCCTTAAGTTCTTCCAAATTTTTATATTTTGCCCTATCAAATACTCATTGTCAGTGCTTTAAATAATATATTCCTTTTATAGCTACATCAACTTCTTCAACCTTGAATTCTTCCATTATTCAATTTTTTTTGTTTTATATATATTTTGTTAAAAACGCTTTAATATTTCGATTATTTTGATCGAAAGGGTGAAAAAACTATAAGAAGAACGGCCAAGTGTGAGTCGGACTCGCATACGAAGGGTTCCATACCATACCTACGAAATAGTATATGCATATATGTAGGTCAGACCAAGTTTGACGCCTCTATATAGCGCAAAAACAATAAATATTTGTTGTTTTACTTAAGAGTATATTGTCTCATATATGTAGTATGAAGTAGGTTTATTTTGTTAGTTAAACATTTGGAGGTATTGCTATTATTAAAATCGAACAAAAAACGCAAAAAAACATGTTTCTTGTATAGAGACCCCTTTAATTTTTAACTTTATTTTATTTTTATAATTTTTTGTTATAGCGGCGATAGGAAAACACACTCTGTGAACTGTCTGCCTATTACGGTTCATGAGATATAGCCAGACAGATGGACGAACAGCAAAGGGTTAGTAATTGGCACCCTTTGGCTACGGGGCACTAAAAACAAAAATGGCAATTTTTCTTATTTTTGAATTGGCACCCTACAGTTCATTTGGTTGAATGAAATTTTTTTAATTCGTCTTTTTTTTCTAATGTTGGTTCGATTAATTATATCGATGCTAAGTAAACATTTTGAACATTGGGACTGTGTTGAGACTGTTGGCGAGTAATATTTATTAACGAACTAGGTATAGGATTTATATTGTTAAACCTAATACGCTGAATAAACGCACATTTCGTCTCCTATACAAAATCTCTGTAAAGAAATATGGGCGAAAAGTGCCACGGAAATTTCGATTTGAGATTTCATGAAGTAGTACGCTGTTCGAAAGAAAAAATCAATGTTTAAGTGGTGGAATGTAGATGGCGCTAATATGAAGTGAAGAAAATTTTCCGCAGCGCTTTATATATTCATACATTTATTTCGCACCAAAAAGTTGACAGATTGATTATTTACACGGTACAGAGAATACAAGGTATTCTCATTAAAATTTTCACACATTGCAGCTGATGTGCTGTGACGTAATTTCGTGACTAATGTATATAGAGTTTTATAGGAAAGCCAGAGATAGGAGGGAGTGTATTGTGTTCTCTTTACCATACTTTCCTGTAGATTTTACGGTACTTCGTCATCTAATGGTGGAACGGGGTTCGTAATGAGAATAACTTGTATTCTCTGTACCGTAGATTACTGATACCGTTTGATGTTTGGCGCTTTGGCACATATAAGCAGTGTTGTACGACGTATTCTACATGATGTAGACCACATTATTGTCTACGCGTCTACAATTATCTGTGGACAATAATCTCTTGTCTACATTATAGCTGTGTTCTTTTAGTTCCGTGCAGTGCACTGCAGAACACATTAGATTGAGAATTAAATTGACTTGTAGGATGCATAGAAGTAGAAAAGGTTTTGAAAGTATAGAGAAAATGATCAAATTGCCATGACTTGAATACCTGCAAAATTCGGGGCAAAATTTGGCAGGTTTAACGTTTTGTAAGAATTAAAGTCATGGTATCTAGATTATTCTCTCTATGCTTTCAAAAAAAAATTCTACTTCTATATTCTCTACAAGTAAATTCTAATCTCCTAATCCTAATCTCCTGTATTCTGCAGTGCACTGCACGGCACCAAAAGAACACAGCTTATATTTTATAAGCCTAAACAATGTAGAGAATAAAAATTTAGTAGAAAATTCAAATGGGTTTATTATACTTAGAAAATAAATTAAAAGTGCTCCAAAAATAATGATTCGAATTATAATCGACATAGTTTATTGAAGCTGAGAATAATGACTAATAATAGTAAACATAAAGAGAATATAGAATATATAAGAAGTATATAGAAGTATATGCGTAACTTAGTTATAATTATACGAGCAATTTATTATTTATTTAGATTAATAAAAATTAATTAGATTATCATCAGCATCTTCGTTATATACATCAGGCTTAATTCTAAGAGAATAATAAATATGCAGCAATCGTTTAGATCTTTCAACGATTAACGGATTTCTACTTGGACAATGAACGAATGACCAGCTTGAAAATGTCTTTCTAGTTGGGCAGATGATGCAGGAATCTGCAACAGTTTTAAGGCCAACTGAGACTGAGATAATGTATTGTCTACCATTTTCCAAGAAATTAATGGTCCTTTCCATAACTTTCATGTATAGATTTTCAAAGACTGAGGATTTTTTTTTTAACTGTCCCAATCTTCTTTTCCCGTCCCACACAATTAGGATCCTTAAGGCTGGGTCTATGTCATAATTGGGACAACTCGGTGTACAGTTAGCAAGATGGGGCGGGGCGTTAAGATTTTTGAATAAATCGCAAATTGATTAATAGAATATTTATTAAAACACCGAAGGTAACAAAATAACGTTTTCTAATTTTTAAATTTGTCCCTCAATTTTTATTGAAACTGATTTAAAAATAAAAATGCAATAATTTTTTTTAATTTCTCTGGTTTTTCTGAGCGGGGCTGCCATAAATTTGAAGTAAATTTAAAAAACTTTTAACATAAGCTTTCTGAAGTAAATAAGCAGAAAATAACGTCTTCCGATTTTTAAAATTCTACTTATTTTTATGAAAATAGTATACAATAGATTGCTTTCTTAATGGGTAAAATGCGGGTAAAGTAATCTATTGCGTCAAATTGTCGCAGATATAAGTGGATTTTTAAAAAATTGGAAAACATTATTTTCTTCTTATTAACTTCAAAAAGCTTATATTAAAAATTTATTTAATTTAGCTGAAATTTGTGGCAGCCCCGCTCCGCAAATCAGAGAAATTAAAAAAAAATCATTGAATTTTCATTTTTAAATCATTTTCAATAAAAATTGGGGGACAAATTTAAAAATTAGAAAACGTTATTTTGTTGCCTTAGGTGTTTTAATAAATATTCCATTAATCAATTTGCGATTTATTCAAAAATCTTAGCGCCCCGCCCCATCTTCCGAATTGTGCACCGAGCTGTCCTATTTACGACAGCGACCCAGCCTTGAATAAAAAATTGTTCATTTTTCGAGATCGAATTCAATTTCATCGAAAGCTTTATTTATCGGTCTGCCTGTCATATTTTATAATTACAACTTGTCTTAAATTTATTTTATTAATTTTCATAAGAATTATATACCACCTCACGTACTAATTAAAATTTTTGTTTTTAACAGAGTACAAAGTCGACATTGTCTACAATAAATTTGATTGTCTACGCTAAAGAGTAGAAAATGAAAATCTACACTTAGAGGATCAACACTGCATATAACCAATTTGTGTCATTTAATTTGTAATTTTACGTCTATTAGTTAAGTTCAAATTATTACTTGACAATAAATTTCTGAATTATTCACTCTCCATTTTTATTTTATATTTTCTCCACAACTCTTTTCCGTGTAGAATTATATGCCCAGAATACAAGCGAAATTTTCACACGATCAGCGTCTTAGACTTTTAGAGGTAATAAGGTAATATGTTTTGAGATCAGAATGGTCGTAGTCAGAGTGAACAATTTAAAAATTGTGAAGAAAAGCATACTTTATGCAAAACGTAGTTTTGCACAATTTAAATTTATGAATATGCTTATTCGTGTTATGACTAAGGGCAACCCTGTACAATATCACTAATAATAATATCTTATTTACTATAAAATTTAGAATAGTAATATAATAGTAATAATGGTCAAGAAATCGTACTACCAGCGTACCATTCTGTTGTTAGAAAATCGTCTTTAGGGCCTTAATTAGACCTTACTTCCGTTGATACCCAAAATTAAGTTTTGCTGGCAAAAGTTCCACGTTCTAGTTGTTACCCGAAACAAGGACCTTCATGTTAGTTTATACCCAAAATACTATCAAAAACGCTTGAAATTGCTTTTGAAACGCACAGAGCACAAATAAAATAATTTTAACTGGCATAATGCAATTGGGCATTGGAATTGTGCATAACAGCAAAAATTACAAGAATTACTGTTCCCGATGCTGAAAGGAAAAAATTTAAAAAATATTTAAATAGTCACACATTTTGTTAATTATAAATTTTAATTTTAACTACAAATAGTTTTTTTCTAAATTAATTCGATATAATTGGTTTGGGTCTCCGATTTATTCTGAGTGTTATTGATGAAGTTTGTCCACTTTTAACCCCACTGTTTCGTGAACTGCATTTCTGACTAACAGATGGATAATGCTTATCTAATTATTTGGCTTGTGTTTCGACAATCTGGAAGGGGAATCAAAATGTAAAACACCGTCTAAATTTTCCCCTAGAATTTTCCCCAAATTTACCCGGGGTCTTGTGCACTCATCGAACAAGTCTCTAAAACACCGGGTAAATCTAATGTAATGACATTTGTCTGACAGTTCTCTTGAATATAATTAATTGTAAAAAGTTATTTATAAAATGGGTGAATACAAATAAAATGTGCTCTAGCTATTTTTCTATTTATTTTCTTCTAATTTTTGCTTATTTCCCCTCAAGAAGTAATTTATATATCCCAATCAAAAACAAATTGCAAGTAATAGTTCTCAAGTGACAACTGTCAAACCATTACCCCGTGAAATTTTTAGTGTAAGCACGGGGTAGCCCAGGTTTTTCAAAAAACAAGATACTCTAGCCCGGTGTATCCCGGGGTTTACCCGAGGTTTTCATCATACAGACCTATTGCCTTAAAGTTTGGCTATCTCTGTTTTTTTTTATTAACTTGGAATTCATATGAACATAATCTCCTTGAATTATTGTTATTGTTATTACTCATAATAATTACTAGTGACCAAAAAATTATCTGTTTTATTCCTACTTCAAATTATTGGCACTTTCAATATTTTCATCCGATACTCCTGAATTATAAAATATTCTTTTGTTTAACAAAAAAGAAGAATATCTCAAAATATCTTCAGTTAATTATATATATAAAGAAAAAAACACACACTCACACAACATCATAAAATTGAATTAATACAATTATAAAATATTGACTCGCACACAAATTGAATAGGCTTTTTTACGATTTTTTAATATCTTTATTTAATCAAACACATACCTCACCTTATGTATAAAATTAAAAATTTTCACACCTTTAGGCCTATTAAGCAGTTATAAGGTTTGTTCTTTTTATGAATAAAAATCTCATCAGCTTTCTTTGTTTTTATCATGTCCAATTCAATTTTAATGCTTTACATTGGCATTTTCTGTCATAATTTTAAGAAACATATTTGAATATGACAAGAAATAAAGGAATTATGGAAATTCATTAGAAAATATTAGCACAAATACGGCATTTGTGATTTTGTGACGTTGAATTTTTACAACCTTCTCGATTCGAATGCGAGAATAACAACAAAATTTCAATAGACGTGTTAACATTTTATGCGAGACAACGAATATTATTTAAGAAATTTTATGACTTTATAAAACATTCAGTTCTCGCAAAAGAAATTTCTGTAGGTATATAATTTTCTTTGCTTTCGGACGACTGAAGAATTAATAGCACCACCAGATATCCAATTTCAAAAAGGTAAAGTCATAAAAACCTGATAACAACTTGACTTTCTGACAATGGAGTGTTAACTAGCGCATCAAACCAGCTTAATTCCGGAGATAATCTTTGACTCTAGACCAGCTTCTTTCTAATTGATCGAATGACATGCGTGCACCTGAACTGGGTTGACGTTAATCCCATATCGGATGATGAAAAAGATTTCGTCTACGATAGATATGCAAATGAGTTCATCAAGCTCTGCATACAAGTATGGCTTATGGCATCAACATAGTATCATCTTCATCTGCCGTCCACTTAACACCTTGGAATCTCCATCAGATATCGTAGTTTTCGGCAGATTTAAAACAACTGTATGCTAGTTCCGTTAATTATAGCCACCTGAGTGTTATACGCATACGACGTAACATAGACTAAAGATTTTTTTTCGCTTTTCTTAAGAATTCATTGGATAATATCGCTTGAAATCTTTAACAGCATCAGTGTATCCCTTGATTTTTCAGCATCTTCATCTTTGCTATCTTTTTTAAGAGATAACAGTGAATGGACCGAAAATCTTAAGCACCCTTAAGAGTCGCCGCGACTTCATTAACACTTTTTGTGCTTTTGAAATCCATGCATACCTCAGGATCTCTAGAGGCCCCCCTTCAAGAAGGTACAAAAAAAAACTTCTCCCGCCTGACGAGTTAATTGTTTGACTGAAATGAAAGCAAACAACAACCGAGGAAGCAACAACAACTTCTCTATATGCTTGCGTTGCTTCGTGCATGCCCTCAAGAGATGCTTTCAGCTTGAGTTACGGCTTTTTGTGTGTGTAGACCATCAAGATGACAGTACATGCGTAGGAGGCTTAGGCACGTGCCCATCGTGTTTCCCTGCCTTCTAATTGTGCTTGAATGCGCTGGTCTTTCATGGCAAAATGAGCAAAAAATAAATAAAAAAAGAAGAAAACTCTGCATAAGGCAAGCAGACCAGACTTATTACAAAACTTTTGTCATTTTCACTTAGGTTCAAGTGAAGGAGAAGTTTTGAATGATTTGTGGAACCCGGCAGTACAAGTCTCTCTGGACTCTTAGCGCTGGTACACCTTCTAAAATTAGTTACACACTCGGTCGGAGTGCACTTCCTTCATTGCTCTGCATAATTCCACTTCATTTTCAGCCGATCGTTCACAGTCAGAGTTATGTGGAAGGTTTCACCATATTTTTCCATTTAATGGCCAATTCAATAGCGAGGAAGCGTTGATGCTAAAATCGCAAAGGTCTTCTTGCAAGAAACTTCATCAGGCTTCATTTTCTTCGCTTATTCTTGGTAGCTTTCTTTGAATCCTTCAGTGACACAATTGACCAACAAAATGCCTTTATTGTATTCAACTAACTGGTAAGCAGTTGAATAAGCAACCAAAAAAGGATTTGATACCAAGCATTCATCATTTGCGCAGCCTTAAAGTGTGCGATAAACATATAGCATGCAATAAATTTACCCTCGACGAGTTTCAGGACTTCTGAACAGTTTCTTCAGCAAACTATGTTGGGCACGCAATGGAATGAAGCTCTTAAGGCCTTCCTCATTCTATTCAGATGACTTAACCTAAAATCTTTGAGTTCACATGTTATGTATGGTATGTAACAGAAGATAACGATACAAACATAAATGGGAAACTGCGTTAATTTTGGGGCGACTACGAGGAGCCAAAGAAGTGCATCATGATCAAGTAAAGATTTACTTAGATGAGTTCAATTATGTGGCTGTACGCGACCAAAGTGGAAATGGACGAGGGAAAATCACGCGACAAAAGTTTCACCAGTTCAATTTTTATGCGAAGAGAACGACAGTCGCTTGGAAAAAATAAAAGCAACATGCATGCGTCGTCAATAGTCTCCAAGATAAACTGCGTGTGCACACATAATCGCGCAATGAATCAAAATCTCGCGGACTTGAGGTTTAGCCCTGCAGTCGGGAGGCAATTTATTATCCACTTGAATGTGGAAAACTGCCCTCTAACAGCCAAGTGTAGAGATACTATTGATGGTGATGCTGGCTTTGGGGCACTGGGGACATACAGTTCTTGCTCGCGTACTTCTGCGCCAGTCATGCTGATTTGAAAGACAAGAAATTGTTCGCAATGAATTCTTACAATTATGTGGCCGATTGCAACTGAATTTGCAGAAGTCACTTGCGTGCAAGATATCAATTGAGCACAGGATACAGAATGTTGAGGATCCTTTTGATTTAGTAGAATCGATATCGCGATTACTACCTAAAGATTTCATTATGAAATTGATAAAGAGATTTAATTGGGTGGCAGCGGTGACGATAATTCATTGCGTTCAATTAAAGGAATTTTTATCGCAGACTACGTTTATATAGAGAGAGAAGAGAATAAAAAAAGTAGAGCCAACCGAAATTTAATATAAATTTAATTTATTGAAGACGATGGAATTTAAGTGCTCAATGAAAAACAAGAAACTTTGGAATGACGGTAATTTTTTAGAAAAGTTATAGCTATTTTGCGTATGTTGGTGCTGGCAACATGAAACTATGATTTGAAAGTTTTATGAAGCAAATAATCTGACATCAACTTTAAATATTTTTCAATTTATGCTTTAAAGAGAACTCGAAGGGCTTAAAGTTTTTAATTTCTTCTCGATTTAATACCAACTAAAGCTTAGTTCAATCCCAAATTATATAGGATCTATCTACCAGTAGCTTTTCCTATATGACTTCACTAATCAAAACAGCATTTGGTATCCGAATATAATAGCTGTATTCTTTTGTGTCCGCAGAACACGACAAAACAAAAGATACACAAAAGAACGCCTCATACATTTTCCTAGAAGTTTTATAAATAAAGCGAACAGTACAAATAGTTCACTTCAATCGACAGAACAATTTGTTCTCGCCAGTATATGGGAATTCTAGAACAAGGTACACAAAAGAACACAGCTAATATTCACACATTATTTAGTATTATCTATCTCATTCGGGCGTTTTTATATTTTTCCTCGTCATACTTCTAAGTAGCTCCGATGTGTTCACATGGGGTCAAACTGACTTAATCGATTTAATGCTGTTTATGTAGGTTATATTAAAGGATTGTTGTAAATTTCTTCATCACCCATAACTAAATTAAATTTCACATCAAACAAGTTTTATTTTTAGTCAACTATTGTACGTCTGTATCCTTATGTTTCAAATTTCGAGTTTGACTGTAGTGTCATCTATCGGATATAAATAAATATAGTCAATGAAGCTTATAAATTATTGATTCCAGTTTTTTTTCCTTATTGGTATAATTCACATCTTTTACTTATCATTAAGTTCCCTTAAAAAAGCAGTAAAAAAATAGAAAAAATACAGAAACTCAAATTTTAAAACAAAACAAAATCATTTATCAATTAGTGTGCCATCTAATGTTAACTAGGAAAGCTAGAATTACAGATTACAGTAAGGAAGAGTTTTTGTAAAAATTAATTTCAATTCATTTTTAATATAAAAAAAAAAACTAAATTTCGTTCTGCCGGAATATTTATATTTGTGAAATATCTCATTCTATCATCTATTTCTAAGGTAAAGTGATTCGCCTATAAAACTTAAGATAATTTCAACAAAAGGGTTTTAAAAGTGATTTTAAATAAACAGAGTAAAATATTAATAATATCGGTTCTGGTAACCTAGTATACGTTCGATTTCCTTTAAGGAACGAGAAATTCGCCTGAAATTTTAGTCTCACATTAAATATGTCAACTTATGCATATGTTCTTTGATACCATGGTTTTCTCCAGGTCTTTCAAAGAAATTTCCTTTTATTTCCAATAATAATTCACCGATATTTCATGACAATTAAATCAGTCTTATACCGTTGACACATAGCTAGTATAGGTACCATTGCTCGGATACCATTGTATTCTCTTTACCATGCTAGATGGCAGATTGCATAATAGTTTCATTTGCTTTCAAGAACACATCAGAAATATTTAATATTTTCATATATAATATTTTATAATTTCCTAAAAAGGCTTACTTGAACAAAAAGTCATAAACTAGATAATTTTGTCACTACCTGCAAGTGGCGCTGAAATCATTAAAAAGTTCCGTACACCAAGGAAAAACCCCAAGTATTTATACTAACCTTGTACAAACTTTGCTCAGCTTGTACTGTACTGGTATGCAACGACGAACACGTGGTTTTTCCGTGTATACTATGATATCTGTCCTAGCTGTGTGCCACAGGTATTAAATAATGTTTCAGCCTTGCATGTATGAATTAACAAGCTACTGCGTATATGAATCTGATGATAAGTAGAAAGACATCATACATTTTATATGTCCCTCATCAAGATGTCTCATTACTTGGCTACATTCAATATGTAATCTAACAGAATGCACCACAACAGAGAGGAAAATAGATCATATTGCCTAAAATCCCTCTCCACCCTCGTGAATGATGAATACCCAACTTCATTTATTAATTTTATAATATTTCCGATCCTCCGCACCATTATACTACAAATTGCCAGTTAAAACGGTTCAATAATGACCACCTGGTCTACTAAAAATGTCACAAGCACGGATTTCCAGAAAATTTAAGTGAAGTGAAATAATTTCTGAGCACTTTTAAGTTTTTAACCACAAGTCAAAAATACTCCAGAGATATTGAATTGATTTAAGTGCAGCTAAAGATGGAACATAACATTTTCTTGGAGATTTACTTGGAAGCTTTTATTTATATATATTTTTTCACTACTAGATGCCACAAAAGTCATGGTAGGTGGCATACTGTGACTGTCCTCCCAAAACTATTATGCAGGCCTTAAAAATAATTTAGACTTTGTACTAAGATTTGTAAAATATTGTCCATGCGTTAGGTATCAGATGTCACATTTAGCAAGCAGGTAATGTTTTACCTCACTCGAAAGTATCTATTCTTATTCAACTTAATCTTCTCATTAACCAAGTAACCTCATTACAAACTACTTCCATTCTCTAGAGTTCTCTTCTATACCCATTACCAACACGAATACGAACAAAATAAATAAATCTTTCTTGACATCTGCTATAAACACCTACTGCAACATTTGTAAAATAAATCACTAAAATTTTTGTATAATTAGGAATTAAATTTTTTTTTATAACTTTTTATTTACTATTTAACTTACAAAGTTGGCATTAAAGTTGGTGATGGGTCAAAATTGACCCACTAAGTAATTTGTGTATATAAGTGCGTCTGTATGCGGTGGATCAGAGTTTCAAATCTAGATCTGATGAAATGCGAAGTTTTAATTACATTTCAATTGAAACATAAAGGTAAGTATACAAAAAAAAACTAGAGATAATACGAAAACGTCCAATTTTCTGAAAAATTTTTATTTTAACCATATTTCATGAAAGAAGAACGAATTCATGATTTTGTAATATTTTGTAGTTTCTATTAAATTTTTTGAGTATCCATAAAAACTAAGCTTCACCTGCTGGGAACATTAATACACAAACACACACAGTTCATTGCTCCCCTCCTTGATCGATCATCAAAAATAAAAAATAAAATTCCTTAATCGCATTTTGACTTAGTGACGGCCACTACCACCATCATCGCAAAGAGATTTCACCTTAATTTCAGGTCCACCTAGAGTTGAGCTGCTGCAGCCCGAGATCACAAAAGTATAACTGGACTGTCGTTAAACGAATAAAATCCGAGAGCTGATCATAAATTTGCCATTAGCCATAAATTAAGTTTCTGTTGAATATGCATAAGTCAGGAATGTATCATCTGTGTTTATTCCACAGCGCAGCATAGCACCACGATGGAGTGATCCTCATATCTCGCTATCATTTGCAGGTTTTGTGTTTGTTTAAAGTCCGATCCCGATCTTCTTCAAGCGTGCCGCGAAGTACCACATTAACCCGTTGCTCTCGGGATGTTTTCATTTCTTGTTAAAACTTCATCCCGCTGGCTGTCTTGTGTTCGATTTGAATTTTCATAAATAAAAATTGAAAAATTAAAAAGAGGAAATTAAAGGCCGACAACAACGGAAAAGACAACCGCCATAAAGTCAACATTTGAAGAGGGTTCCAATCCCAGAGCAATGTGCGAGCTCGCGCGCGCGCGCACGCGCATGCATAAAATCTCATTTTCCATGGCGCACGCTTTTCAATTGGCGCAAGCATATCTTGTCTGGAGTTTCAGGATTGTTCAGTAATTTTTGTGTAAGGAAACATGTTCTTGTGAGCTTTTTCCTTCCATCTATATATGTCTATCCAGTGAAGGGAAATATATTAAGCCTGAAGATACGAATATGGAGAGGTGAGTGGGAAAGAAGATTAACTCAACAAGAATTAAAATAAGAAGAGACAGAAATAATTAAGAGTGTTAGCCGTCAGTTCTTCATCCTTTTGGTTCATTGTACAGTCAAAAGGCACATCTTTTCACACTTCTGCTCGGTAAGATTTAGCAAGTCTTCACACTGGTCTGAAAGACTCGTCAACAGTTACTTTTAGTCACATTTATCCTTGGGACTATTGAAACGATCTTTTCCATTAAATATTATGACCTTCGCCGAACCTAATTGTTTGTGATGCTCTTTCGAGGTACAAATAACTGCAAACAATTCGAATATAGTTAGAAAACTTGGAATAGAATTTGATTGCTTTTTATAATAGCACCCGCTGATAACTCTATGTAGCCATAGAAACATATCTAAATAGCCCTGAAAGAAAAGCCAATCGAAAATGGATTACTTCCCGATCCCTCTGTGCAACATGTACAGGGCAAATTGAACTGATCAGTTCTGGGTAGCCATTGGATGCAGTTATAAGTCGTTATGAAATTCCTTCTGGTGCTGGTTCTGGTGCACTTATTAAAATTTATGAGGTCTTAACTGGGATTCATTGCATTGAAGAATATTTGCATATGTTGATGGCTTTCTTATGATGTTGATTCAGGTGATATTGAATGTCCAGTGAAGATTGTATTGTAATTTAACTGACTCTGAATAAGTCTAGCTGCTTAAGTAAGTAGTTTTCGTTTTGTGATTCTAATATGAAGGTTTTTTTCGCTCTCAGTCTACAAAGAATAAACATTTAAGAAACACCAAGAACTTACTTACTCCTTGCTCAAGGGGGACCTACAGGGTGATGTTTGAAAGTAAATATTATTTTAAATTTAATTTTTTTCTTTGTATAACTTGTGCGCTTATAAAATATTAAGTTTAAATTCAAAGAATTACAAGAGTTATAGGGACTTCAGTGAACCTGAAATAGTTTAACGCATGCATGTAAAATTTTTATGTATTCAATGCTCGCTTGGAAAAATCTCAAAATTTGCAATTATATTAAAGTCTTACCTTGTTCGTACCCCTTAAGTTTGTACGTTGCTATGAAGTGGTAAAATTTTGGTCTCATCTTCATTTTATATCTTTGCAGATATCTATTGAACTATATTATCTCTATATATGTTGCAGAAATTATATAGTCAGGAAATAAGACATGCTACTTAAAAAAACACAAAAACAAAATAAAATATAATATAAATAATCCCATAACACTTTCCATTAAGGTCTTTCGCTAAATACTTCCTCGCGCGATGTTGAGAATATCATAAAGAATTCTTCTATTCTTTTCCAAATTGAATTGAAACCTTCACATACATATTTGGGCATTTAATAGCGATTGAATGCATTGTTGCGGTCAGACCTAAGCAATCACTAACCATCTGCTGTTAATCTTTCTTTTTGCGAAATATAAAGGCAAAGAAGTCGCACTCTTTGGACGGACATTGGTTTCTTAGTTCAAAATGAATGAGATTCCCTGGAGCATCAATAGTCTCCTAAATTGGAAGCAAAACGGTCAAAATAGCAATTTTTCTTGGATTTCATTTCGCCGTTTCTTATATGTGCACACACCATTCGGACTTGTAGGCATCACCGGAAAATAATTGAACACCACGTTTCCCTGACAGTTGAATTAGAGAGATGTTGGGCCGGTTCCGTGTGCATTTTGCAGTTTGCTATCCATAAAATTGCATCGAAACGCACAAAACCCATTCAGAAAGCCATTCCGAGTGCATTTTGTGTCCATCGGGTAATCGCAATTACCATAAACAGAAAAAGGTCTGTAGCCTCACAGCGGGAGGGGCATTATCGGTTGAATGCAGTTGGACAAAACAAATGCATCCTCGAACTGTTGCATTGCTCTTCCTTGTCGTAAAGGAAGTGTTTTTTGTTTTTGTTTTGTTTTTTTCTTTTTTAAGATAAAGAAGTTCCATCAATGACTCTGATAAATAAACACATTCCCCCTCGAGAATATCCCTCTGTCAATTAATATATTCAATTATGACTGATTGCTGTCTTTCTGCGATGGTGCATTATGTAAAAAGGAATTGATTTCAAATTTCAGTACCGTAGTTAAAAAAAAAAAAAGGTGTGGCTTTACCATAGATTGGATAGTGGTTAAGTTGTTAAGTTATTGCAATCAATATTTACAATAATAACAAATGCACAATCAACATAATAAATGTCAGCATAACCTCACTTTATAATAATGAAAAAATGAACTTGGTGGATTTTAATAACTGTAAGTATGATGTTTATTGTAAATAATTTCTCTAGTTTTCAACTATACATAACTATGATGATTAAATCAGATGCAGTTGATCCCGACAGCCTTTCACCAAAGTTTATGAAAGCTATTTACCCCTACATTGGACGACATATTTCACAAATACTTAGTACGATTTTGACTACATCTGTTTTCCCGTCAAGGTGGAAAAAAGTCTGTGATTGCTTCCCCCTCTGTTCTGATTTTCGACCCATAAGTCTTCTGTGTTTCCTGTCTAAAGTCCTAGAAAAACTTATGTACAACCAAATGCTGGCACATATCGGGAATAATAATATGCTTTCACACTAGCAGTCTAGTTTACGCTCGAATCATAGTTGTGAAACTGCTCTGCTAAAGGTCACCAACCACGGTGCTGAGGTGCAGCCTGGACAGAGGTGAAGTGGGTGTACTTGTAATGCTAGATTTTACAAAAGCTTTCCATAGTGTTAATCATTTTAAGCTAATTAAAAAATTTTCATCGAATTTTGGTGTTTCCCCTCGGCTATCAATTTAGTCTTTAGCTTCCTCTATGAACTATCTCAGCAGGTTCGCATTAATGAAATGTTCTCTGAAATGTTTCCCTTGTCATCCGGTGTACCTTAGGGTTATGTTTTGGGTCCGCTATTATTTAGATTATTTATTAATGATCTGACAGATGCCGTACGTGATACTAACATTCACCTATATGCCGACGATGTTCAAATATACTCTACCAGACCAATTGATCTAATAGAAGACTGTATTGCACGTGTAAATGAGGACTTGGAAAGGGTTTATGGCTGGACAGTAAATAACGTCCTTGTGATTAATCCAGACTATCAATACCTTGTGTTGCATCATGATGACTCTTTAGAAGCATATATTCCCCCCGTCTTTTTCGACGGCCGTGTGTTGCCTTATGTTGAGCAGGCTAGAAATTCATCAAAGCCCTGATCATACCCTATTTTTCCAATGAAAGTCTGATTTCTCCACTAATCAATTCATGTTGCCGTCGCAGAATTAATGTTTTGCCTTTAACGACTGCATTAGATTTGTTTTCGGTCTTCGGAGGTTTGATCATATCTCCCCGTTCAGTAAAGATCTTCGCGTCTGTTCCTTGGGAATTACATCTCAGTGGCAAGGCACTTGTCTTTTTTTATAAGTAATTATTTGGCTGCCTACATTTCTTTGCTTCAATCGTCGCGGTCCCATAACGTCTTGACCCTGCGATTCAACAAGCGGCGAGTACTGGAAGGTTAAAATTGCTCGTAGTTGGAATAATTTTCCGGTTAGAGTGAAGAGTACGGGTACAGTTAGAGCGTTCCGAACGCTGCCTTACTCTCATATACCTGCTGCTTATCAGGTAATAAATAATAGTTATTTTATTTTATAGTTTTTTTTCTGTTTTCTTGTTTTGTAATCTTATTTTATATATGAATTTTGATGGCAGGTACTAATCATTTTTACTGTTATATCGTTTGAACTCTGCTCTTTGTTCTGATTCTTGAACTCATGCTTTTCTCTTTTTCTTTTCCTCTTTATAATGTACTTTAAAAAATTAATGATCTTGGGTACTTTTCCGAAAATAAAATTAAATGATATGATGTACTTAAAAAAAATGTTAAAATTGTTTTTTCTAGAAAGAAAGGTTAATTAGACGATTTTGTTCATATTTCTAATTGCATCTGAAATCGTTATATTGCACCTAAAACTTAAGATCTCTCAAAATATATCTAAATATTAGTGAAATTTTGAATTTTCGTACGGCGTCGCTAGATTTCACTAATTTTTTTTTTTGTTTTTTACTGGCTTAAAACCTGAAAGTTTCAACACGGTTTTCTTTTAAAAATTGTGTAGATATGAGAAATTTAATAGCGAATAAAACTGGACAACTCTTTTGCAGTTTCTCATTATGTGGTATTTCGGGCTCAAATTTGAGCATAGAGTGAACACACTTAGCAGTCAAGAAACAGAATCCACGAGAAAATAAGAAAAGAAAGTAGAATAAAATTGGCTACAGAGTTCGGTGCCATAACAATGACATTTCGAATCAAATTTTTGACTGCAATAATAATAATAATTTATTTCAGAACAGTACAATAAGACAAAAATCTTTACTTTAGTACGGTAACTAAAACAAAATATAATTCTATTTCAAATAATAAGACAGTTAGAGGGGCACTTGTGAGAACCACAATGAAAAAAATAAATAAAAAATAAAATTGTAGTAAAAAGAATACGAAAAAAAAGCATACAGAAAAAAATAATGCTTAGTTATTCAAAAACTAAGGCTAAACAAGAAAAGAAAATGTCCCAGAACCGTGAGCGTGCAGAATCATTAACTAGCACGCAAAAAAACATTGATCAAACGCCTAAAACAACCCACCGATCGTGTACGCTGAATCGCAGGTGGAAGTGTATTCCAAATGAGAGTTACATGGACAAAGTAACAACCATCAAGTACTGAATGTTTGAAGCGAGGTAAGACCAGATTCAAATGTCTTTCACTGTGCATAGAATTAATAAAACCGAACAGGTATGAGGGTACACCACTATACAGTATTTTATTATTTTATGGAATGAGAGTAGTGCTTTGCACAATTAGTAAACGTCCAGAGAGCAATCAATGATTTCATTCGTAATTGGAGTAATGTGGTCAAATCTGCGCAAACCAAAAGTAAATCTAGTACAATCGTTGAAAGCTACTTCCAGTTTCATCTTGAAGGCGGCATCTAGTCGAGGGAATACAAATGCAATCTGCAAGGATACGTAGACAACTACGACACAATCAACATTTAAACTACTTGGCGAAACTCACAGTCGATCGCTTTACAGCATAGTAAAGGAAACAAACAACAATAATGTTATGCCAAATTGCTGCTAATCAATTTTTTTTTCTCAGATATGCCCTTTTCCAAGGCCCAATTGCAGAGCAATGAAGAGGAAATTTCATGCTGAATATTTGAAGGAGACTTCAACTGGTAAGTTATAGGATGAAACAAAAGCTACCGCACAAGATAGAACTCTCAACTGTTTTTCTAATGATATTAAAGGATAGTAAAGGATTTTCTGATCGCATAAATTCATAATTTCTTTGATTTTTTTTTATATTATAATACTCAGATGGGATCGAGGTTTCTTTATACAAACTAAAATGAAGAATAAAATTTGACAAAGCATTTCTGGCCCAGGTGCGGGTAAGCATACAAAGCGTACAAATCAGGAGCATCATAGGTCGAATTTCAATTTCCGACATTCCAACATAATCCACTCTCTGTAAAAAAAAAAACAAAAAATAATAAGTTGAGCTCCCGATACATGAATATCTACTCGAATTTTTTTACAAACAGTGGGTACCCACCTAAATTTAATAAATCTCATAATTTCGTTTGAAGTGGTTAATATTTTTAGAGCAAGCATAAATATACAACTGAACCTTCGCAAAAAACCGGTTAAGGGCTTCTCAAATAATGATTCCCCTAATTTATGAAATTCATTCAAATTAATCAGTCAAAAGGGTCCTTTCATGAATGAATCTGAAGGTAAGTATAAAAGAAGTAGAAAGCTCATCTCAATCACATATCTGTATAGTGAAAGGGACCGTTGTGTATGAGTCAAGGTTACAACCTTTGACATTCTTCGCAGTACAATAACCTTTCAGGCTCATGAAATTTTCGTTTTGTTTAGGTATAGTTTTTCCATTTCACTCTCGACGATATGTATGTATAATATCTATCATCTTACATAAATGAAGGAGAATCTGTATGTTGGAAACTGATACGTAATTACTACATATAAATAAATCCGGGGAGATAAGGTGTCTTTTGATTAATTTCTCCTCATAGATCTATTTAACACACATATATAAATTTTCTGTGAATCCTGTTGAATATATCCATAATCCTCTAATATTTTTAGAAAATATATGCTGTGCTCTTTTGATACCGTGCAGTGTTCTGCATAACACAGGATAAATTTATTTGTGTGTGCATAGAAGTAGAAAAGGTTTTGGAAGTATGAAGTAGAAAATAATCAAATTGACATGACTTGATTGAAACCTTTGCGAAATGTCCAAATAAAACTGGATAAATTTCGGGACAAAGTTTGACAGCTTTAGCCAGTAGCGTACCTAGAGGGGGGGGGGGTCCACCCGGGGGCATATTTTATATTTCTGTCTAAATGACTTAAAAATAAAAATCAATAACATAATAATGTTATAATCCACAGAATCATTTATTGTAATAAGTATTTAATTTAACAAAAATGCTTGCTGACCCCGTCAGTCCTTATCGACATCAGCTGTTAATACTTTCTTTAGCGCCATTGTTCTTATTGTAAACAGCCCCATCGGTCATGGACATCGCCAATACGTGGCAGTTGAAACAAAGTTAACTTAAGAACAAGTTAGGAAGTAAGAAGAGATTTCCTTAACGCTAGATTGCTTTTTAATTTCGTTTAGAAAAAATTATTTCTATAAGGATACAATTTCTAAGAATTTGGAGACTTTGTATATGTACATGATATAAATGCATTTATTTATAGTTGTATTTACCCCCCCCCCCCCCCCCCCTCTTTGTTTCTGATATAAGTATGTGTTATATCAATATTGCCCAAAAGCAGTCATTTTGACTGATTGAGTAATTTAAATTAATTAAATTAATTTTATTATTGCATTTTGTAAATTTTTTACATATATAATCCACCCCTGTATTGCAATTTAATACACAATCAGACGAGCAATAAACATTCATTTCTTATTAGGAATTTCCAGAAAATATTTCGGCTGTTTTGTCATTTACTTTGGTGGTCGGCTGGAGTTATTTTCAGTCAAGTTTTTCAAAAAAACACATCATCAAATTTTGCAAAAATTTGATAGTTTCTGTCAATCGCGTAGAAACTCGTTGGAACACATGAGGAGATGCGGTGACTGTTGAAAAAAAAACTTTTATTAAATATTTTAAGTGCTTTGGAAAAATTGACATCTGAGGAAGAAAATATTAACACAAGATCAGACGCTGGAATATTACTCAACTCAATGCAATCTTTTTCTTTTCTGTGCTACCTCCATTTATGGGAATCCGTCCTTTTGGGGCGCGCAGCGCAACAATACCTGCAAACAAAGGGATTAAATATCTATCAACATTATTTAAAACTGCATTCTTCACAAATATATTTCATTGGACAAAAGGACATCCTAGTACAAAAAGCAGTTACAACAGCCAACAAAATATGTCAAAAGTTGGGATATCCACTGACCGTCGAGCTAGAAGGAAAAAATTATGAGAGGTGAAAATTCGCCCGACGAGGGGCTATCTTTAGAAGAAGAAATACATATAATATAGATACAGTTATCCAGGAAATAAAGTTACGGTTTGAGCAACTACATGTCCTTGCAGCAAAGTATTCGTGCCTAATGCCATTTAATCTTTTAAATGAAAATTTTAAATGTCAAGTAAATAACTTTCTTGACATTGACGAGGAACAATTTCATATTGAAAGGAAAATGAACCAGAATTTTATGTCTCTACCTGATGTACAAGAACAAGCAAAATGTTGGAAAAACGGAAAAAGGCCTCTTGAACTTTTAATATTTATCCAAAAGTATAGATTGGAAAACTTTGTTCCCAACATAGTATATATTACTAAGAATTTTTTGAACAATAGCCATCAGTGGTGCTTGTTGTGAATAGAACTTTTCCAAATTAAAATTAATTAAAAATTATCTTCGTTCCACAATTAGTGATTTAAGATTACGAAATGTAGCGATCTGTCCATAGAAAGAGAACTAACATATAATACAAATTTTGACAATCTCATTCAAGACTTTTGTAATAAAAAAGCCAGAAAATTAAATATCTAAATCAAAATACGTTTTATTATTATGTGTACAATCTGTTTAAACAAAATAAATAAATGGTTTTACTCATTTATTTATTTATGTTCAATAATTGTTAAGATAAAAAGGGCGGCAAATTCTGGACCGCCCCAGGCGGCGAAAGCTCCAGCTACGCTACTTGGTTTAGCATTTTGTAAGAATTAAAATCATGACATCTTGATTATTTTCTCAAAACTTTTTCTACTTCTATGCACTTCACAAATCAATTCAAATTACAATTTCTTGTGTTCTGAAGAAATCTGCACTGAACCAAAAGAACAGAGCCATTGGCAATTTGTGCGCACCTTTTATAAAAATTTTCACTAATAAATTAAACTAAGGGAAATTTAATTAATTTATTTATTGGTGACTATCGGACAGAAAAATATCATCAATACAGGCCAAACTTGCAAGAGAAGCAATTTAATTTTTATAATATGATCAGTGCGAAATCAAAAATTATTGGAGTTTTGTGTGACTTTACAAATAGTATTAGAATTTGTAAAAATACTTATTGCGTGTGGGTCTATTCTAATTTCTCATCGAAATCAAAAAAAGTTTGATCTTCAAAACGGATAAAACGGAGTGAAAAACAACTGTACAGGTCTTTTATTACGTGTCGATGAATAAATGCTCGGGCTATTGTTATTTCTTTTAGACAACAAATCACTAAATTTTGTATTTATCAGATTAAGTGACATTTGCTTCTATAAAGTAAATTAGAAGCGAATTTAGAAAATCCTCCAGGACAATGGTTTCCCTGCTTGTAAGATTTAGTATCTCATTACCTAAACATACCCATATAAATAACAATGACACCGAAACGATAACTGACACCATACAAAATGGTAGAGTCAAAATATATCAGATTCACAAATATATTTCAGGTCTGTCTGAAAAACTCAATAAGGTGGTTACTGTAAAAAGTTACCGGATATGTCCTGCCTTCAAATCTAATAAAACCATCAGGCCATACAAGCCCATTCAGATTCGTCATGTTACTTGCACAATTAGATTGCTATACATATGAGCAAGTGTTCACATTCGTCAAGTACTTTTGCTGAAATTTTACTGAAGTAGAACTACTTTTGGAGGAATTTGCCTGAAGTGAAACTTAAGTGGAACGTTAAATTACAACAGATGATTGCTGTCATTCCCTTTAAAATTGCATTAACGGCCATGTCTAGGGAGGAGCGTTAGAAGAAAAGGTAATTTTTATTAATATATAGATACGCAGATGATTCCGATAAGCCTGCGTACCTTCAAGAATTAGGTCATTAAAAAGAGTACTAGAAGCACCTAATTCAGATCTTCGGTTTATCCATTTGCGTACCCAAACTTGTTTATTTTCTCTTCCGTTTTATGTGTCCTAAATTTCATCTTTTATCACTTCAGATTTTCCATAATACTTTTTTTGGATCAACCTCTTTCTACTCATTCTGAGGAATACAAACTTTAACTATATTTTTTTTTTAAATGTAATCCAAGTTTGACAGCTTCCAAAAATCTAGTTCATCTAACAATATACACATCCGCCATGTTTAAAATTCAATTGAAGATAAATTTATGGACTTACTCTAAAAAATAGAAAAGAGTGAAACATGATTTACAACTTGACGCAAGTAAGCATTTGGACCTACGAGGGGCATAGGGAAGTAAAGAGAGTCTCTACTTGCTCAAGTAACTTACCGAGTCTGAATGGGCCTTTAATGAAAGATAGGACTAATTAAGAACATTCGACAGACCTTAATTTATAGTAGTTCATGCATGGGCTAAGTTTCCGGTAATTCAGCTTGCAATTTTAATTATGTAGGAACAACAAGTCACTTGTTTAATAATCGGCTTACGTAGTCACAAGTCGGATATTAGAAATAAACTGCCCAGCAAAATATTTTTGGCCAGCCATTAAGTGGAATCAAGCCACTTTCCAGATTTCGATATTATAAAAGTTTTATGTAAAGAGAAAGATATCAGCAAGAGAATGTGTCTCAAGTCTTTGCGTATTTACACTACCCGCAATACATTGAATCCAAAAAAATCGGAACAAGGATGATAAAAATGGGAAAAGAAGATATCCAACAAAGAAAAGTATGACTCATATCTTTCAACTCGCTCATTAATTTAATGATTTGTATTGTAGCCGATTACATGAATCAATATGTGCTCCTTGTGGTTTTCAAAGGAGACAAAATCAATCGACCCGCTCAATTGAAGTGTAACTTCGATCTCGAAGTCGTTCTAGATTCGATCTCGGGCCAAAAACGAAGGAAAATGTACTCTAATTCGAATTGAATTAACGACTCGATATCGATTTGCCTTTTTGAGACTATTTCGAAGATTTTTTGTATATTGGTGCTATATAAAGGATCATATGTATTCGCGATTTCTTCGTAAAAATTATTCCATTTCGAATTGGATAAACGAGTAAACTATGCTTTGTGAAAACTACTCGATATCAGATTGAAAATAACCATTCAAACTATCAGAAACATTTACCAAATGCAAATTTTAATTTCTGAGCACTCACATAACTTTTTTTCAGCCGAATACTTGAAAAAAATGTTATGTCATGCATAATTTGAAAAAAAACATATAGTAATAATTCTTTCGAAAGACTTTGTCAAGGAGATTCGTACAAACAGAAAATCTCGGTTTATACTGCAAAAGTTCTCTGAACCTGAAGGCCATATGTCGAGAAAAATTCGTAAAACCAAAAAATTATCGAATTGTTGCTCTTCGAGAATTTCTTGCAATGACGAAAACCCGAGAAAATGTTTGCTGGGTCCTGTCAAATAAAAAACCTCCTAATACCAGCATAACTCACTATACCATAACAAAAGTACACCAAGTTTTCGTTCTACACATCAAAACCCCTTATCTTCAGCAAAGTAAGATAAATTCAAACTCAATGAAAAAATGTTGTGGCTTTTCGAATAATTTATAATTTTTTTCTTAACTTTTTCTTAACAACTCTGGTTAGGCAGACCCCAAAATTCCACATAGTTATTTTGGTAGCCTTATGGCTATAAATAAAGCTACACAAAAATTTTAACGAATTTCTGGTTACAAATATAACTTAAAATATATTTTGGAAACTATTTGGTTATAAATTAGTAATTATTTCGATCGTATTAATACTAGAAAGTTATTTCGTCGATTTTCCAAGTTTATACGCTGGTACATATAGACCCGTATCTAAATATGTGGAATGAAAATATGTTTTTTTTTGTATAATTAAATTTATTAGCCGTCAAACATACAAAAAAATTATTAATTGTAGAAAACTTTAAAGCGATGTTGATCGTTTATGAACGCTCCCAAAAACCGATATACAAAATTTAATAAAAAATTCTTATATATTCATTATTTATTAAAAACACAATATGACTCTAAGTAATAAAATTTTTTAGGCAAGTCCTTTTACCAATGTATATAATTTAAAATTTCAGAAACTTTATCGTTACAAATATGACTTAAAAGTTATTTTGGCAACTTTCGGTTAAAAATTAGCCTGAGTAGTTATTCTGGAGAACGTCTGCATATATTTACACTAGAAAGTTAGTTAAGTGACATTTTCAATTTTTATAATACTAAAGGCGCTTTCGGCAAGCACATTCTCAGTGAGACAAGTGAGATATTCTCAGTTGGCTCACTGAGACTGCACTTTCGGGGAACTGTCTCAGTTCCATATTGAGCTACCAAATTCGAACGCAACCACTGAGCAACTGAGACAAGTGAAACTGAATTTTCTTGTCTCAGTTGTCTCAGTTTCATTATTTTGTGATTTTAATTACAAATAAAAGTTTAGTGAGCTGTTTGAATAAACTAGCAACACTTTCCTCAATTCATTACTATCCAATTCTGTGTTCAAAATTATTTAAATGTCAAAATTGGCAAATCAGCTGATTTGTTTGAACTGAGACAACTGAGACGATTGCTCAAAGTCTTGTCTCAGTTGTCTCACTGAGACAGTGCTTGCCGAAAGCCCCTTAAATACGGTATGGCCTGTATACATATATGTGAAAAAATAAATAAATATTTTACAATATTTTTATTAGCCACCAGACTTATGATTAAAAAGAATAAGAGCCGAAAATACATAAATTAATTTTTATTTCTTAAAAATTATTAATTATAGAATGTTTTGAAGAAATATTGATTTTTTTAACCTCTCCAAAATTCAATATATAAAATTGAGTTCGTTAATAATATTTATTCAAATTTTCGTAGGACATTGTTATAACTTATTCAAAAAAATAGCATATTGTACCTTTTGATCACATATGTTTACCTACATCACAAAAGTACCTATATAACTTTGCATGCGCTTACAATTAACCTCATATCCAAATTGTGACTTTGGAGATTTTTGATTCAACAGTTAATTGCAATCTGAGTAGGGGTAGTGGTAGGGCCCTCAACCAAATTTCTTCCTCATCCATTTTAATTCTAAATCTCACCTTTGTCCAATTTTATATCTCATCTACATATGCCTACGATCAATACATTTTTTTTTTTTTTGTTAATCTTATACCTAATTCATATTATTACCAGTGCTCATTAATTAAACGAAAGGAAACACCCTTGTAGATTTTAATTGCTAAAGTAATCTGTATTAAATTTTTTTTATCACATATTACATTCTTCATAAAAAAAAAACCATAATATCTTGAACTCATGATAGATTTAGGAAAATTTTTATTTTTCCTTTGCTTTAGCTCAGCATGTTTTACTTACATATATACTTATATATAGCTGGAGGACCTGTCATTATTTATGCCGCATTTTAAATTGTATAACGACCTGTCTAAATGAGGCCATAAAATTTCATTTAAGGAGGTGACATTAAGTGTTGGCGCCATTCCATATGTGTGCAATATACTGGAAAAGGCGATCGGCCAACATGAAAGGTGGTCAAATTTAACGCCTTCATGGCACTTTCGGTGCGCATTGAACGTAAAGCACGCGGTATGATACCTGACGTGCAGATCTAATGTAAAGTACCTCGGCCTCTATAAAAGAGAACCAGCTTCTAAGGAACTGAGCGCCATAGCTAGAGTATCCCCTATATATATATATGTACATGCATGCATACATATTTACCAGCTTAAATGCGAATATGTGGCGCAGTGCTCAAAGTTTACCCCTTTGAAAAGAGATTTTAATTAATACCTCATTATGTGTGACAAATTGCCCGTCTATTTGGACGAGACAAAAAATTGCATTTCCATCGTCGCCTCTCAATTAAAGGAACGTTTCAGACTTAATCGCAATAAATAAGGCTTCGCAAGATACGCGAGGTCTCATTTAAATGGTAATTAGCGAAATAATTTACAAACTCATAACACGGAAACCGCCAGAGTTGCTGGTATTACTGGTGCCTGTTGCTCTGTATTCATTGTGGAGCGAGCTGTCGGCCTGGCTTGGCCCAAGGAAAATGAAACGAAAGAATCTTGCAGATAGTGCAATCGGCGAGGTCCGGTAAAGAGAATAAATCGTAAGAGGCCAACAAACGAGATTTTCAGCTCAACTACTGACGCCGCTAGCAAACTATTCTATTTACAGAATATGTACATACATGTATACAAAATACTACGTACACCAGATCACAATCAATTTTTCTACAATAGAAGGATTATGGATCATCCCCTGTTGCCATGAATATTAAAAATTTGCTTCGCGGATATTTTACAACTTTAAGGAACTTTCGGCGCAATCGCGCCTTAAAAATGTCCATGATTTCCCATAAAATTCTTTGAATTTTATAACATGTGCGGCACGACGAATTGTTTAGATAACTTCCGAACGCAATTCATGTGTAAGCCAGGGCTGGCTGGTTTCCATAGCATATCGTAGCCGCACCAACTGCCAAGAGCTAAGAGCACCAAGTTGATGGGATTGCAAATGGGCTAAAAAGAATCTCAAGAACTGGTCTTCTTGTGTAATCGCCAGTGGCCATTATACGAATCGAACCACTCTCGGTGCGGTGGAGTACTGGAATTCTTTGTGGATGCGGAACACACTTGATTAGCAACTATTAGGTACCTGGAGTGAGACCTTTGCAAAAGGTTTGCGAAGTTCATGGAAAGGTCACGGGATGTCAGACTTGGTAGCTGTTGTTGGAGCGTCCAGCGCGGTGCTCTTTTTCCAGAGTTCTCGTTTATTGCATCGCGAATTGCATGAAATAACCACAGTTGACGTTTGATTTTCTATCTAATGGACACTCGGTACCTACCATAGTTTTCATAAAAAGACCAACTTAGTTACTGTAGTAGTTATATATCCAGGTTTTGCAGATAACTTTTTGTATTTACTTTTCTTCACTACGTCCACCTAATTTTGTGCGCAAGCCCAATTAAGTCGACTTCACGTTTATCTAAAAATCCTCGTCCTCTTAAATGAGTACAAGCTGGCTGCGCATGAATAAGACGTCGTGATTAAATTGTTGCAACAAGGAGAATGCCGCATAGGCTGACGAAGAGGATTAAAATGGCAAGGAAAGGAACGTTTGTTGGCTCAGAGCGACCACGATAATATGATTTGATCACAAAAGGAATACGAACTTTTTACCGTGTTGGTCGGTAGCTGGTAGGTAAATATAAAAATAAAGTGACCATGAACAAATCAAACAACAGAAGCTCCAATTATCGCGACTACACTTGAAAAGTTCGTGCCATGATCACTTATGGCATATATGTAGTGGCGGAAAGATTGTCGCAGCCTCTCAAGTAAGGGCGCGAGAAAAATATTTGTCTAGCACTTACCTATAAGGTACTAGAATCTCCTCCTGTTTGATACTCGGTATTGACTTACATAACTTGCTCAATTGAAAAGTAAACGACGCGCCTTAGAGAGATCCCTCTGCCAACAATATCTCGTCTGTTCTAGTCCAATACATTCTTATAGGTAGTAACGAGAAAACGAAGCAGGCCTATATGGGAGCTCCAGCCTCTGACAACCTTGTTGTTTACCTAGTGGCAATGGCCAATTGATTGCCTTCTCATAGATATGACGATGATGACACAACGCGTATAATTGCTTACAGCTCACGACTTTTGGAATTTTATGTTTGTTTGTCTTCATCGAGAATGATGGAGCCCGCAGATTTGTCATAAACTTAGTACAAAGGTTAGAAACTGAATGTGTTGTAGGATTTTCTTTATAGCCAATCATGTCTTCTAGCTATATCCTTTCGTAGTATTCATATTCATATAGACTTCCATAGCAATGGGTATGGTGTTCATGAATTTTGTTTTTATAAAATCTGTTATCACGTTAATTTGCGGTAAATGTCTTTCAAGATTATGAATGGCTACTTTTTGTTGATCCTAGTCGAAGGGTCAAGTCAATCTTTAAAAGATAAATTAAATTAAATGCCACTTATTCCTTTATACAGATTAGTGGACAGAGAACTTTTTCAACAGTTTTATATCAGCTTTGAATAGATTTTCAATGAAAAATTTAGGGATTTTCGATTTCCAAAAAAACTACAAAATTAAGAGGAAATGTTTCTTCACTGATTTCATTCAGGTTTCTCTTATCCACATGCATCCTAATTTTAATTTGATTTAAATCGAACACAATTGGGGTGGCATGTCCTTGCAATTTTGTAGTTTGTGAAGATCGCAGTTTTTCAAAATATGCCCAAAAATATGTAAATAATAATCTATAGATGCCTACGTGGGAGCCATTGAGGTTCTGCATGGATTCTGTGCTGTATTATCCTGTGAAGTGAAAATGATTGAGCTGTTTTAATGAAAAGTTTTGCAAAACATTTCACCATAATGTTTCCGAGAAGAGAGAATGATAACTGAATTGTAAAAAAACATGATTTTACATACTCATCCGCAACAAAAGTCAGAATTTGCCCAGAAATCTAAATACGCAGGACATAAATCAACTACCGGAATACTTTTATATACTTCAAGTAGAAATTTTGAAAAAAATACCAACTCGGCTATTGTCACCTCTAATACCTACATAAGAAAACAATAATAAAAAAAAATTAATATCGATGATCAGGAGGAAATTCAGGCAGCACTAATATCTTATATATAACAATATCAAAGTTAGTTCAGAGCTGCCGGTCTAATCTGTGGAAATTATGTATTCTACATAAGAAACCTCTCGGAATCTGATCTGGATCTTAGTACGACTCGGACAACCAATCTCCTTTAATTCCTTCGAGGAAATAGCTCTCCATTGGACTTTGTTTTCTGTGGCATCATTCAACTTATTCCAAGATCTTCGATTTTATGTAGCTTCTAGTTAAAATTGTCTTGCTTCAAATTTTTTCGGATCTTTTTGTTTGTCGAGATTTTTGAAGTTCCCATAATCAAGAACCTGCTTCGCAACATCTTTAGTGTTACATTGCAACTTGCAAACAATCCGATTTCATTTTTCATTTTCTTCGTTTTATTTCGTTGCAATTCGGAACGTATATACAATTCTTCGTTCGATGCGCGGTCCTGATATCGATGCAAACTCATATTTACAAAAGTTAAATCTCGGTAGAATCGGATTTTGAAATAATGTCCGGAGACTTTATGGACCTTTTAGAGGCACTTTTGTAGTTATTGAAGACCCAAATTGAAAATATTTTTATGTTCATTCCATCCGATCATAAGACCGATAGTCACATATACTACACTCGTATAAGGTGGTCAACGAATAACCAAAAACCGGAAAGCCAAGGTGGTAGTAAGGGATAACTGGTGTCCTGTGCCCAAGAAATAAGGTGACATTTGAATTTAAACTGCGCGCGTCAAAGGAGTTGGCGAATTGGTTTCTTTTTTAGGTTGGTAGAGGACTGTCTTTGACATCCGTGCCAAATCATACGTCAAAATATTCATTAGTGTTTGAGATACGCTTCGTTTTGTGAGCTGCTAAAAGCGAATTTCTCGTTTTTTGCGATGTCGAAATTTGTACCGAAATCATTGAATTTTTTGGAAAAAAGGCGTCGCGTTGAAGTGTGTGAAACAATGCTTTCTGATTACATTCACAAGACGAAATGCATGATCACTGGAGACGAGACTTGGATCTATGCTTACGACCCCGATACGACCGATCAATCGAGCGAATATCGTGTCAAGGGTGTGCCGAGACCAAAAAAACCGCGCCAAAGTCGCTCAAAAATCAAGGTGATGTTGACAGTTTTTTTCGATTATCGTAATGTTGTGCATTCTGAGTTCCTTCCCCCGGGTCAAACAGTCAACAAGGAATATTATCTGAACGTTATGCGTCGTTTGCGTAACGCTATCCGACAAAAGAGGCCGGAATTGTGGAAAGACAACTCTTAGTTTTTGCACCAAGATAATGCGCCGTCTCACAATGCACTCGTTCTTCGTGACCATTTCGCCAAAAACTCGACTCATATCGTTCCACAACCACCGTATTCACCTGATTTGGCGCCGTGCGACTTCTGGCTTTTCAGCCAGCTCAAAAGACCGCTCCGAGGACACCGTTTTGAGACGATAGAGCAGATTCAAGCCGCCGCGAGGAAGGAGCCGAAGGCCATCCCTGAAATCGACTTTTTCAACTGTTTCGAAGATTGGAAAATCCGTTGGCATAAGTGCATTGCATCGGGAGGGGATTACTTTGAAGGCGATGAAATTGATTTGGAAGAATAAATAAAGAATTTTCAATATAAATTCAATGTCACCTTATTTTTTGGACACAGTATACTACTACCAGATCGACCGCAGTCTTGAAAGTGTGTTTCCAGGGTATGGCAGGGGGGCATTAGGTAAGAGTGCACGTGTCATAGGTTATTTATTTGGCGAAAAGTAAAAAAAATATCGTTTCGACATTTTAGTTTCTTGCTGAATGCTCATCATGTCAGAGTGAAATAAGTACCTGTATATTATTATTTTCTTAGTGACCACTCTGATACCATTTACAGCTACAAATTTGTTGTTGCCATTGTGTTCTATCTAAAAACATGTTCTTGTACCGTTCGGGATAAAAAGTGCCACGGTAGCAAATTTTAGGTATAAAGCAGATAAATGAGTCAAAATGTTATAGCTACCTATTTCAATATTAATAACAACGTGAATTACAATGCGCCTACAAAGATATTTTCAAAAAGTAAATATAAAAATAACGAACTCGATTCCACTTTTTTAATCTTTTCTACGTATAAAGTCTTGAATATAGTAAATGGCACATGGTGCCCCAACAGGTGAAACTTATTACCCCGCAAGAGGCGTAAAAGGTACCGAACGACTTGCTCATTTAAAATCAATTGATAACGAAAAATAACAAAATTTTTTACATATATTTTTTTATTGGTATTGATATATGAAACCCTAAATATTGTAAGAAAAATTAGGTCGCAATAATCCCTGAGAAGAGAGAGCTGCGGAGCTGGTGGAGCAGTCGTTAGAAAAGCCATGAAGTTCAGCATACAATCAGATTTACGCATTGACCGTACACATTGTACTTTTAAAGATACGGGATGTTTTATGAAATACTAGCTTCTTTCTTAATCACCCTATAACTCCGAAACAGTTGATATGCCCCGCCCCCGGCTTCCATATTTTTTTTTTTTTTTTGGCTAGGTGAGCACTATCACCTCCTGCTCTACTTACCACCATGAAGGAACACCCTGTATTGCATCGCTTTTAATATCTAGTGAAAGAAGCCACCCTAAGTACTAGATCAGGCTACCGGGCTAATATGGTAAAGAAATGGCTTTAGACAATTAGAGAAGAAGAAGAATTGCTATAAAAATATCTTCTCAATTCAGTTCATAAATATTCATATTTGAATCTTATGAACAAAGTCGAAGGTCATTTTCTAGTATTCAAAATCTAGGTAAAGAGGAGACCGGAACTCTTTATATAATGAAATTAGTGACACCGGGTAAACAGATTCTTCTCCAACTTTTTTCTAATTTTGACAGGTCCGCTTTCTGTGGAATTTTCACTACATACGAAATCTTTCGCCGAATCTCCGCAAAGATACAGCTGTTTTATGTTACCAAATTTTAATGGGACCCTGATTACAACTGATCTTAGCATTATTACGATTATTTTGCTCTGTATGATTCAAAGATTAAAATTAAATATGTCGGAATTAGTAATTAAATATATTTCTTGCAAGACAGGAATCAACAAGAAAAATGTCCTCACTACATAAGAGACAATATGTTTATATCTAGTTTTTTTTTTCTTTTAATTCATAGTGAGATTCCCCAAAAATAAACAATATCAAGAAAGTAAGTCCACGAAATGAAAACAAAAACACCTCTATAAAGCCCAAACAAAGAAGGCCTAATAATGTTTTCTCATAAAATTTACAATAATCGAGCATAAGAAAGATTTGTGTTACCTTAATACTGTTACGGACCACAAAAAGTTTAAGTAGTTCCTTCAGAATAAATCATATCTCAAGTGCATGTGCCTTTAGAGATATGAAAAAAAAGGAGTTCCCCACAAAGATCAGTTCAACAATGGCCCAAACATATCAGTAAATAATGCGGCAGTGTGTGTTAATGCTGTACACTCCTTCGACTTAATGTTCATTCAACGTTAGAGCAAAAAGAAATCACATAAATCACCCTAACCATCCAAAAGCGTATGCGCAATGGATAATGGCCGAATATCAACTATCAAAGCACAGAGGAGAAGCCAAAATTCTTTATTGTGTCCGCGTGCATTGAGTGGATTCTCACTTTGTAGGGCACACTTTTTATACGCAGCCTTTGATCAACTTTATCGACAAGTCTTTCCTAGGGCTCATACGGACTTATAGTTCAGTCAAACGATAAGCACGATATGGGCGATATCGGAACTATATTAAAAGTGTCCACTGACTTTGACATCATTTCAATAATCCCGACGAAAATTGGGAACTTTTATTTATTCCCCTGACTAGAAGCGATGTGTGTGGCTACGTTAGCCAACCAAATCTGTTACGACAATTCTAGTCCTGTGGTCCCAACTAGCCTGGCACTCCAATATTAGTAGAAACTGTGAGTGAGAATTGTTGCAGTATGATCTCTTGAATTCAGTAAGGTCGTGTAGCAATAAAAATGTTTTCATCATCCAAAATCTACTTTCGGTCCTCTTCTGTTTAACATCAACTGCAGTTTGTTACATCTGTGCCTCTGACACAGGATTGGGATGGCCGAATGTTCGCGTCCTATGTAAACTCCATTTAATACCTTCAAAATACATATATAAAATTTATTGGACGTGTTTTTAGACAGGTCCGATTAATTCAATTAATCTTCCATTGGGAGGATTCAATTTGAATGCTGCATAAGAATTTATAGCTTTTAAACGTGGCATATAATTTCACTCTGTTGGGTTTTGTTTCCTTAAGTTGTGACACATTAATTTGACGGAATTGAATAGGGGGATGAAAATTGGCTAGAGGAGGATAAGAAAGCTGATGACGTTGAATTTTTTAAACTTGGTCATTTATAACGGTACATGGAATATAATTAAATTGTCGAAAATTGACTTTATTTTGTTGAAGTTAAGAAAAGTAAATTAAATAATTGCCGAAAGTTATGCCGATTTCGTTGATCATTTGATATTTAGGACATTTTTAAAACGCTTACTGTCTTTAATCTGAAGTTCGTCACGTGTTAGGAATATCTGGTAAGTCTGTGAACTAAGTACAAGTATCCATTTTAGTTTGGTAGATACTGGTGCGAATGTTATGTTGGAAGCGTAGGAATTATATGGTTCCAAGTTGGGGCGAGTATACTCTCAGGTAGTCAGTGTAGTGACCGAAATGAAGAAGTCGTGATTAAAAATTCATGTGAAGTGGTAATAAAGAAACAGAACTGCGTGAGAGACAAGCATATTTATATTAAATTATATCGTAGGTTTATAGTTAAGCTAGGTAGTTCCAGGACTATAAATTGTACTGTGTAGTCTAGGATAAATAATTTGTGAAAACGAATGGCTGTTCTGCGTACGTTGCCTCTTCTTCGTACGTCGCACCTAGCATCTGTGCGTGAATCGCATAATACCTGCTTTGCTCCTGCGTATGTCGCAATCTATTTCCTTAAGGAACTGACCTTAACATTACATATGGTTAATATGCGTGCGTCGCAAATACATTTTAATATATGAGTTCCAAGATAACAACGATTCAGCGAAAGTCGCTTTCTTCAACCTGTCGGTATACATGAATGCTCTATTAAACTTGACGTAAAACAATAAGGATGTAGCGAAATTTATGATTGAATGTATATGCGTGCGTGAATATAAAATAAATGTTTGCTGTATCTCACTGAGTTATATACTCAAACATTGTTGTCTTTTTCCATAGCTCCCGGATAACAGCAATTAATTGCATATACATATAAGAATGAATATATGTAGCTGTAGCTACAAAAAAAAAGATCTCTGTTTAGTCAATTCTACCTTCCTCTATTTTCCCTTTGCCCCTTTAATACACGTTAGTAAATGTGAACTTCATAAATTGCATTGTTCTATAGAATGTAATTGCTTTAAGCCACTAGCTAAATATTAAAAAAATTTAGCGAAAGGGATATGTACTATTGATGTAAACCAAAATTCCATTTCACATTGTATTCAGCCAATAACAGTAAGGATAAATAAATAAAAATCTTTGTGCCATGGAATTATAAAGAATTCGAAGATCTAAAAAAAAGTCTTATAAACCTGAAATCATCTAAAACTAAAAGCTATCGTAAAATTAATTTTATCTTTTTCCCTTCACAGTTTAAAATTAAATCCTACCGTCTCACATTGAGAGTGCTTAAAATGTATGGTAATGAATTCAGCAAAGTATCTATCCATGTCAAGCTTCCATAAATCTTCAACACAACACAGTAATTATCTTATTGGAATCCTGCTTTCAGCGCTCTTTGACAAAACTTATCACCTCAGTAGAAGGTACCCAAACTAAGATATCCTTCCACTTCTAATACATCTATAAGTTGGAAAATTCTCATGTATGTTTGGAATTTCTCTTTAAAACGCCAATGAACATATGTTGCGTGTCACCCTGTCATCTTATCTCGTTCTTGGAGCAAGTTAAGTCTCATCCTCATTCATATTCGTCCAACGCAGAACTGACCATATTATATGGAGAGAAAAAAATAAACCAAGTTTTGGTGTGATCTTATCAGTTCTTAATCAGCATATTTGAGTGCGCGCGCAACTTATAAGTTGCCTCATTTGCTTATCAGAAATTCACGCATATTTGTGGATTTAATGATTACCATTTAAAGATAACCACGGCACTACTTAAGGAGGTAGAACGCATTCTGAAGACATTTCGATCGCGTTTTTAAGATCATTGCCTAATGCATGTTGGCTCTTTCTAGTCCGCTAATCTACTACCTATATAAATATATGACTACAGAACAGTAGCCGGGACGGTTACAGCCCCACAAAGACTGAGTGATTTTTTATTATTTTACAGAATGGCCACTCTTACTATATATTGCCAATGGGCACGGCAACGATAATTCCCATCTAGGCTACTCCATCTCTCGATCGAACCCTTTAATTGATCGATAATTGAAAAAGTTAATTTGAAGAGTTACACGCGTGCTCTTTTAGATAAGAAGAAATGCATAATAAATAGCTAGTGGCGCGGCTTTGTGCTCGCCCTGACGTTGATCTTCACCTTTGCCGTGGTTTTTGAAATGGCTTCTTTAGGTTCGGCCAGTTCAGACGGTGGCGGCCCAGCGCGGCTTCGGCAATTCTTTATTGATGTATTGGTAATCAAGGTGCGCACATGATCCGAAAACCTCTCTAAATGCGGCGGCCAGTTGGCCACACGATTTTAATTAAATGGTTTCATGGTGATCTCGATTTCAATTCAATTCAATTTGATCTGGCAGCCCTTCGGCGACGTTTTTCGCTGATCGATTCATTGCGATTACCATATAGAGGCCTCCCTAGACTTACTATAAGTGTTGATGGATTGATTTCTGACTTAGTACAACGAAAGTGAATTAAAACTTTGTTTATTTTTTTTTTTGTAAGTGCAAATTTGTAAGAAATCCTACACCCGGCTAAGGTAGTCGATATCAGTGCAACATTTTCTATCAGATACAAAATATTAAACTTCCGCTAAATATTTTCACGGAATTTATATTTTCACCTGCTGAGAGTCTTATTATACCAATTCCGTGCTAAACCGCATGGTTCAAGCGGAAATATGATCACTCATAGGTCAAATCCTAGAAATCTCTTGCTGTTTACTTTGTAAAGCAAAGCTCCGAGGGATCATTATATCATCTTTTGAAAGAGGGGAAAAACACAAGTTGGATACTTAAGCCTCTTCCTAACTGACATATTCTCACTGGTATTGACTGATCTCGCAGCATGCGCGCCCAGTTTAATCTTTTGATCTGCTCAAAGCATCAACAGTGATCTTCTTGTTAGTTCTCTTTTTATGGACTGGTCCCAAATCAATTAATCACTTGGCGTTGATCACATGTAACCAGGTGATCACTTCAGGGCAGTTTAATTTCGACTTTTTTCTCTACGATTCTGTATTTTTTTTATTTTTTACTTTAGTTTCGTGGGTGATGACGCAATTAAACAAGAGTTAGATTCCTGTTAAATTACTGGTAAGGGACCAAAAGCAAGTTTATTTTTCTTTGATAAACATCTTATGAGTGTTTTTATTTTTTATCTTCCAAGTCATAGCGATCGTGTCAAATTAAATTAACGAACTTCTTATAAAGCTCTAGTTCAACAATTATAGCTAGCAGTACACTGTGTGTCTTTATATTGTAGAAGCATTTCATTTTTTCTTTACTACTTATACTGATTTAATGTATTCTTTGGAAACGTTGAGTCTTGTCATGTCGCAACAACTGCGACATTAAGATCAATTTAATTTACGCACTATCCGTCCAAAAAAGAGCTTATAAAAGTCAATAGTTGTGATGGGGCGATATAATAAGACTTTTATTAAGCTTGAGGTAGGTATGTTTTTAAGAAAATGTATGTCTAAGATTCAATTTGGTTTCGATAAATTGTAGCCGAACATAACATTTTTGGGGCACATTTTTACATCCCTAAGCTTAAATGAATTGTAGGTATTTTGTGGGTATAATGACTTAACAAGTTTGTTTATTGTCAAATTGATTGTAGGTATAAAGAAATGGAACAGAATTCCGCAAATGTTTTTTAATTTTTTTTTTCTCTAATGTTCGTTACCATTTTCAATGGTGGGTAGTTTGCATTTTTAAAAAACTGGAGATAGGGTTTTTTTTTGTTATCATTTGTTATAATCATCCCACAAATTGCAGAGGATACTTGGCAATGAAATTTCCACTTTGTCATTATTGGCGACGTTGTTAAAATGGACAACAATTGTCACAAGTTTCCATGGATCCTGATCCTGATACCCACCGTTGCCTTGAGGTTTTCTGTGGACAATAGGATATTTCACTAGAAAACAATTGAAATGTTGCATATATTACTCAGCAGGACCAATTACCATTTTATGTAAAGAATTTGGTAAAGAAATTCTCTGTCATACAAAGAATTTAAAAAGTTTAATCAAACAAATTTCATTCAATTTACATTTTATGTTTGCAGTATTTTTATCGAGTAGGTACCTCCTCACAAATAGCATAATCAGTGGTTATAACAAGTAAGGAACAATTTAAGAATCATAATTTATTAAATTAAAGGAATAGACTTCATGCCTTTCATAGCATCAACATTTGATAGAAAAAAAATTATGCGTGGTGAAGTCGCGGCCCGCAGTAACAAAAAAAAGGAGTGAGTACAATAAATTGAGGCGTTCAGTCTTATATCAATTTAAACCGTAAATTTATGAAACAAATAAAAACAGAATTTTAAAAATTTAGAAAGATCAAAATTGAGAAAGACTATTTGCAAGTTTATAGCACATTTACATTGGCCCTGAAATCTCATGTTTTCGGTGATTTGATTTTGAAATCTTTAAATCGTTTACATTAACGTGAAAAGGATTTTATTTGACGTTTTATGTCAAATGGATTTCGTTTGACGTTTTATATAGGGAGTACGCTTAAATAAAAGACCCGAGTGTTTAGTGTTGGAAAAAATTAATCATTAACTATACTCAATGGACTGGAGCATTATATTTAAATTCTATGCAAGAATTCACACTCTTGTACGAAATGATGTGTGATGAAGTAAAAAAAAAAAAATAAAAGAAGACGTCGTCAACACTTAAGGATAGGAAAAGGAATAGATAAAAATATTGATAACGCTCTGTCTATAATAAAATGTTGTTGTGTTTTGCACAATATTTTAAATATAGAAAATGACAAAATCAACAGAAAATGGATAAACCTACTACGAGAAGAAGAAAAAACCAGGGTAGACAAAAACCACAATTTAATAATATGGTGAATGACATTAGTCCCGATGAAGAAAACGTCCGAGCGGCAATTCCAGAATATTTAGGTAATTAAAATAATTCAGACAATTATTAAGTAGCATTAATATTCTTCATTTATTATGAGTTAGCAAATTAAATATCGCGGCTTGAAAACCTTCTGAATTATCCACAAAATTTTGTAACAATTTTGATCGTTTTTCTTTTAAGTTTGCAAATTTTTGCTCCATTTTGTTGACACTTTCCAATTCTTTTTGAATTAAGTCGTTTGTCGTCCTTTTAAACTCCTTTAATAAATCTTCATTTAAATTTTTTACTTTCCTTTTAGCACTCCTACTTGATACAACTTTTGTATCTGACGGCGGAGCTGGCATTACAGGTGATGGCGATGAGGACGATAGTGAAAACATTTGATGTACCAGAATCGCCATCCAAGATGTCAATAATAACACAGTCTACAAGTATGTTATGAATTTTCTGGGCTCCAAGTATTTCATTAACTTTTTCATACATTGGCTACTCTTACGGCGAACCTCCGGAAGCACCTATTACACTGTTTTCTTCTTTGTTTAATTCACAACGTCTATCAATCAAATGTCAAAATATTCTGTTGACAGCTTCTGTCACTGAAAATTTAACACAGTGATATTGGAAAATGGGTGCGTTCGATCAAAAATTCAGGATTTCGAAATATGGGAATTTCGGCATGAATATATGTACGCGAAATCGCGGGATTTCATTGGGGATTTTGTCGAAATCTTGAAAAGACGAGATTTCGTGGCAATGTAAATACACTATTTGGCCATAATCCTATCTGAAATAATTCTCAGAAACAAGAAAATTTTATAGGATGGGCCAGAAAAATGATCATGTTTTGATAAGTCAAACGTTTTTCTATGCATTGGATTTTGAATTTATATTTTTCGGTGGAATACTTATAAATTGAACATCTGTGTAAAGTAATATTGTCATTTAAAATATGCAAAAGGATGGAATTTTTAATAACTGTCTGTCAATTTACAGACCCCTGACTCAGAAAGTTAGTGTCTGATCGCCTGAACGCCTGAACACCTGGGGTAAAATTTTCTTACGTGTTGGGTGTTTTGGGGTGGAGGGGGTAAATACCACCATTGGGGCTGTCCAATTTGGGCTGTGTGTGATATATGTCGAGAGTCGAGTTTCGAGAATCGCATTTCGAGAGTCGAGTTTCGAGAGTCGAGTTTCGAGAGTCGAGTTTCGAGATTCGGTTGTCGAGAGTCGAGTTCGAGAGTCAAGTTTCGGCAATCGCTTTTCCAGAGTCGAGTTTCGAGAGTCAATTTTCGAGAGTTGAGTTTCGAGAGTCGATTTTCGAGGGTTGAGTTTTGAGAGTCGAGTTTCGATAATCGAGTTTCGGGAGTCAAGTTTCGAGAGTCACGTTTCGAGAGTATGCCTAAAAAGTAGAAAATAAAATATATTTAAAAAACTTTTTTTTTTTTTTTTTCTTCTTATACTTATAAATTTGATTTAGAATCGTTAAAAATAAAAGTTCTTAAAAATTCTTCTTCCTCCATCATTGACCGATTCTGTGTAGGTTCGATTCCCGTCCGGGAAAAATAATATAACTTTTGTAAATGAAATGCACTAAAAAGTAAAAAATATTTTTTTTCTTTCTCAGTGATATAAACAAGAAAAGTTTAATGCAAAATAAGAAATGCTACAACTCAGATTTAATCTTAAAAGTTTGGACATGATCTGCATTTAGACAATTGCGATTATAGTTATGGATGCTCAAACTTTTAAGATTTAATCTGAGTTGTAGTTGAGAAAGAAAAAAATATAATTTTTTATTTTTTAGTGCATTTTATTTACAAAAGTCATTTATTTTAAAAGTTTTTTTAATATATTTTATTTATATGTTGAGAGGTTAATTTTAAAATTTACATTGTTCAGTAATTTTTTTAGAATGAGTTTTCTCTTATACTCTAGATGAAATCAAAATGTATACTAAGTTTGTCATTCCGTTTGTAACGAACAGAAATAATGCTAGTAAAGAAAAATGGGTTGGTGGACACTCACACATTATATTAAAAGTTATTTTGATTTTTTCATACTCCTCTGTCCGTTCGTTCGTGTGTCTGTCCGTCCTCTTGTCCATCTGTCTGTCCTATCCGTTCGTCTGTCCATTTGTCTGTCTCTCCGTCCTCATGATAACTCAAGAAGGAGTTCACTTAGGGAGCTGAACATGCCTACCGACTTTTTACAAAAATTTCGTTTCTTACTATATACATATTTGGACAGTGCCTGAGAACGCGTCTACGTAGAGACCTGAAATTTTGTACACTATGTTTTCATAGTAATATTAAAAGAACTGAATCGGGCACCCAATCTTGGTGTTGCCATATAAAAATTTTAGTTTTTTATTTATACTATAAAAACGATCAGTCCTACACGTTTTTATTGTACTGAAAAGTTCTGGATATGAATTCCTATGAAATTGGTTATATTATAATCATTTTTACTGCCAGACAAATCATTCTAGAAATGTATTCGAAAAACAACTTCAAAAATCAAACTTGCACCGATTGGTCACCATACGAAATTATATACGGGCATTCATCTAGGGGATCTTGTGTAATTATAAAATTTTCATAAGAAATTATATATTAAAAAAAGGTGTTTTAGTTAATTGATTTTATAAATGGGTGATAGGATTTAGTAGAATTTCCAATAATGAACAGTAACATTTTTAGACATTTTCCATCACCCACCCTGATCACCATATTGCAGTCATCTTGATATGCTTTTAAAATCGTTTTAAAATCAATTCTACCTAGGGCATCGTTTTGGGCAGTTTCATGAAGACTTTTTTGAAAATGCATGAGGTAATTTGGGGAAAATTTTTACAATTAAAATCTTGTAAGAACTATTTCTCACTGCAAATCTAAATAAGTTACCTGTCATTGTCTAAATCTAATTATAATTACCACCTTTCATTTGAGGAAACCTAACTCTTCTGTAGAGCTCTTGGTTCGGAAACACAAACGTGGATTAAGCTTTTACTTGAATTTTGACAATTCCCCATCTGAATTGTTGTTAAATTTCATCGTTATTATATAATTTTGAAATACATTTGATTCCGTATCAATAACACTATTTCTTAGGATAAACATAGAAAAAGGGTAAAAATTAACATTTTTCACCTTGCGTTACCAAAAAAATTACCTATTTGTCCTCCAAATATAATCCGACTGGACTATAATAGAAATATGAATGGTCGTAAATGCTCCACAAATAGTATGGAACTACCTATATAGTTTTCCTTCTCGTGACAATTAATTTCGAATCGGACTGACTGAGGAAAATTTTCCTTTGGAAAAAAAATTGCCGATAATAATGGACTGAGAATGATAGATTACGACGTATTACGACTTATGTAACGCCCAATAAAGTGAAGGTACTGTTTTCGATCTATTTGTAGTTTTAAGCACCGATTTTTACCATAATTCCATTATGTTCGTATTTCATTTTCATACTACATAAATCCTTGACTGATATTTGCAAAAAAATAAAAATATAAATAAAAAAATAAGAGAAAAAATCTCGTCCGTGTTTCGAATTCCTAAAATAATCAAGCTCTATTCTATTTTAATGGACGAATTTGAATGAAACCTCCTTTTCCTCCATATAAAACTTGGGTAGAGACGCTCAATATGAGACAAGAAATATACATATTTGTGGGAAAACCAGAATAATGAGGTGTTCGATTGATAAGAAGCCAGCTGCCTTAAAAATATCTTGTTCACGTCATAGGTATCGATTTAAAAAAAAATCAACAACTTTCTTTAACCAACTCTCTATACATAAATTAAAAGGGGAAAATATTGGCCTAGGTCATTTTCCATAGTCTAACCCTAATGACCTGAAGTGGTAGATTTTGAGTTCTTTTTATTGATTAGTAGGAGTACTTTTCTATAAGCTTATTCATAAAGTAGATATGTACATATATTTACTTGGCCGGTAAACAGAGCCGATAGCTTTATTTCACTGAGTATATATCTTTCAATTTATAACAGCATAGAGCAGAGCATACACTTACATATATAAATTGTCTTTATCCAAGGGTTACAAAACACTTTGTAAAGTGTGAGTTACACCTCCACCTTGACTTTTGACATTCTGATTTATCAAACTGAATTCTCACAACTAAACGTATTACTTATTGTCTGAAATATCAAGAACGCATGAGATGAAGTAAATAATTTAATTAGGAACAGAAATCACAGGATGATCAAGGGGACCAACTCAAACCATATCTATATTTAACGCACACAGATTTCTCGATAATCATTTATTTGTAAGTCAGTAGATAAACATTTTTCACAATTGACGTCATTCCATCATTTTACGAAAATATTAAGGTGTATTATCAAAATTATTTTTGCTAGATAACGTTGCATGTAAAGTAAAGATGTAGGAGGACGAAAATGGCCAGGCTTAGCATCGATTGTGAAATTAAATATATCTCCATACATCTCACATATATTATGAGTATTTATTTTACTTGTTTTGGTAAAATACGTTTACTGGTCTCGTTTGATTAGATTTACTGTAAATATCCACCTAATTATAGAATTTATCGCCCTACACTTTATATTTTCCACATCTATTGCGATGCGATATCATTCAACATCAGAGGTAATTTTCAAATCATTGGTTTAGGCTGATGTTTTCTGAAATTCAGTTTTACTGAAAAAATTCATAAAGTGTTTTCGATTTTTCAGTTTTCAGTTTTCTAAAAAAATTTAATGAATTTTTTCAGTTTTCCAATTTCCATTAGGTGATTTATAAACGCTCTCACATTTTCTGATTTTTAAGATATTTGCTGGATTGTCAGCTTAACGTCCTTCGTTCGAAAAAAATGTTTAGTGTTACGAATGATGATGATTATTACGTGTGTTCAGACTGAATAAATGTTGATGACTTTAGATGATTTGGACAATCGAATGTAAAAATCTTATACCTACTAAATAGTGAACTTAATGAAGTCCACACAACTTTTGCAGCGGTCATTGAATGGGAGCCTGCCTATACGCATGTTCATCAAAGAAGCAGTGTACCTATACAGTTATGACTGTCGTAATATTACGCACTTCTGTGTAACTCTTGTAGTAAAAAGAACTGCTGTTTTCTTGGGGCATAGCTGTCTTGAGATAATGCCGGTTTTTACATCCTTCTATCTATTCTAAAGTTATACAGAAATCGGTGAATTTAAAATTATTTAATTAATTTTTTGGGCCTGCTAATGGATTCCTCCGTCAAACTAGAATCCATTGATGTGACTTTTCTAGCAAGGTCATATCCCGACGCTCTCTAGGTTTCACAAACTGAGAAATATAATGACCTTTGCTTTTCATTCAAGGACACCAATCGAAATATGGACTGTGAAAAGTCTACTCTCTTTCGTGGATGACTGAATGAAGTTTTCGGAAATATGAAGCGATGCAACATCGCGACAATGTGACTTTGACTCAATAAAGCGATCGAATACACTCTCGCTGAATCCTAGAAAGTTCTAATCAATAGCAGTACTATAAGTAGGCGATTTTCCCACAATAACTTTAAAGGCTTCCCCTTTGCCATATAAGAAATATGGACAGTATGAATTAAGATTGAAATGAAATGTTGTGGCTATCCTCAAAACTTTTGAGGATAGTCACAACATTTTATCAAAATATTCATAAAAAGATTTATACCTTCGACAAATTACACTTAATTATAAAGTAGAGCTTAAGTGGGTCTATAAATTTTTTCCTTAAGTTAAGAAATTATAATGCATTCGTAGAAAATATAACTAAAAGGTTTTCTAATAGCAATTTTTCGCTATGGTACAAGTTCCTTTCTAGCGACTCTGAATTATTTTACATTTTCCGTAGGGCTTTCATTACGAATTAGAAAGAATGAATTCAAAAAAATTATTGATCAAACCATATTTATCACTTGTATTAATAGATGCTTCTGCAAAACTTTTTTTTCATCATGAACCTGTAAGGCTAATTCTTCTGATCTGGACTCATTGACGTCTAGTCTTCTCAATAAAATCTTAAATAAAAAATTTTAAAAATGGAATCTCACATGGTATAAACGATTTCAGAATCAAGCTTTAAGAAAAACAAAATCCGGTAAAATAATAAAATAAATAAATTATTACTAAATATAATAAAATAAATTAATAATAATGAGATTTATAACAAATGAAGTTGCTTCACAGCCCGGGTTTATTCGAAATATGGGCAGAAGATAAGGACTTTTCCATGGACATGGCAGCGAGCGTATGTGATAGAGAAATAGAAAGAGATATAGATAGAGAGAGAGAGAGAGAGAGAGATATCGGCAAGAGGCCATTGATCGGTTGAGGAACAGACAATTTTGTTTTTTTTTTTAATTAAATATTAAGTATTTCTAAAAAAGTAATAATAATAACAAAAAATGAATAGGAACAAATGCAAGAATATAAACATCCAATGTGGGAAATTAAGAAATCCGCAGAACGAATGCTCTTTGGGGAGACATGATCACATTGTCAAGGTAACCTAATCAACTAAAAAAAAATTAATAACAGAATTAAAGAAACATTTTTATTAGACCAGTATATAAAAATATACAAAATACTATTCTCGTCACACAAATATAATTATATTAAATATAAAATACAAAAAGTAAGTCCTATTTTAGTTTTGACAAATTGGTCCACCACTTTAGTGCAAAGATATGGAAAGGCTCACTCCAGAGTTAATAGATTATGCTTTATTTATAACCGAACGGACCAGCATTGGACTTGAATGACAGGCTCCAGACAAACCAAAAACTCATTAAAGGACCTTCACCAAACAGAGCCTGGATCTTTTGAGGCTGTCTAGGAACCAACTCTGAATCATTACAGGAGTCCTAACCGTACACTCCAAACTAAACAAACATATGCATCGGATAGACATATCACCCACTGATGTATGTACGATATGTTTCTTAGAGGATAAAACATAGGATAGAGTTCCCGTTGTTACCATTTGGGTACGGAAGCCTAAAAAATATGTCAAAGTGAAAAAAAAAAAGGTAAGAAAATCCGACTGGTTGAGCAGTCCAGTCCAGTCCAGTCCAGAAAGGTCATGTAGTTCTGCATACAATGAGCTTTAAACTGTGACCGTCGACCATGTGCCTTTTAAGATGCAGGGTGTTTTGTGAAAGCCTAACAAATTTTCTTAATCGCCCTGTATTTCCAAAACGATTGATATGACCCTCCCCTACCTTAGACGTGTTTTGTTTGTATAGATGAGTACTATTACCTCCCGCTATATTGACCACCTAGACGGAAACACCCTGTATACTGTGAAAACGATCATTCCTAGAAAGTTTTTTATTCGATATGCCAAAAAATCGATGGATTTAACTCAAATTAACCGTCGCAATATTATGAATTACCTTAGCTTCCTTCAGTCAGATACAGCACGTAACACATTTATCTACGCAGATAAACAGCGCATACATGCTCAATGCTTATAATTCCTTTTATTTGTGCGTATAATAGGCTTTCTGACGCAAACAGACATATCCTGAAGAGCATAATTAAGCCTCACTTTTTTTTTATTGAAAACGAACAGTACCATCATAATTTTATCCTACATAATTCCTAATTTGAAAACAAAATTGTAAATTGAGTATGCAGAATATGTAAGTTAAAAATCTATATGTATATCAAAAGATTCAAATAGGAAATTATACATACATACATACAAATACTAACTTTTAAAGCCTTTAAGAGCTGCAAATATTACGATTCGGGCCTATCGAATCCCTCTTGTGGGCGATAACGATATCATTCTTTGTAGGAAATGTCAATTTTTCCATAAAGATTATTTACATAATAACATTTTTACCAATGTATGTATTTATATAAGATTACCCTGGAAATTCATAGGAAATCCCTGGTGTGGATATTTCCTATCATGATTCCTCATTTGTTTTTAAAAACAATCTTTTATTTTAAGTGGGTGTGCCTGGATACGGTAAAGTTGAAGGCTAAATGAAAATGAAACATATCAATGGAGATGACCTTTTACGTTAAGTAATATTAATCTCTCGAGGAGGATTCCGATGAACTTGAAATTATTTCCGCCTTTCAAGGACGAACGCCCAGAAAAAAAGGAATTATTATTTCTCCATAACACAATATGAAATCCTAAACCATCCGCCTACGGGAATAAATTTCCATAGCCAAAAAGTGACATTTTGGAATTTATGGTAACTACGCTTTGACATTTAAAGGAAATTTTTTGTTACCTGAAAATATTTTGATGGCATTGAAAATACGTACTAGGTCAGGGTAAGCTGATATTTGTTATTATTCCCGAAAAAAAAATGGGGTGACTCTCGGTAAGTCAATGTAAATCTTCATTTAATGAGTATATTCAACAGCCCACATTTAATGTGCGTTAGATCTCTTATTTGGGGTGCGTGAACTTTCAGCTTTCACGAGATAATTGTGGGAATTTAATGGTTTATTTTATCCCCCCTTATAACTGTAGGTTATATATATGTATAAGTATATACACAACATGTATGTATATCAGGGTAGAATGACAATAACAAGATATGCCCACTAGATTTTTGACAAGTGATACAGAGATGTCACAGCATAAGTTCATATGAAGAATTGAGATTTTTCTTTCTACGGTTTTGTACAATCGTGTGATGCCATCACGCTCAAGATGGTTTGTAAGTAATCATCCCTTGTTACTGTCAGTATACATAGAGTAGGATATTTTAAATCATTTTCCTTTTAGATTCAAAATAAACACCTCATTTAACCTCATAAACTTGTATCACAATTCTAAATTAGTCAGGAAAAAAAAAAGACGGTAGAAAAGTTTTTTTTAGTTTTTATGACAGTTATAAATTTATATCTTTAATGCAATTAAAAATATTCGATCTAATAACTATTAAAAGAAAATGGTTAAATTAAAGTCCCGTCATAAAATCTTAGATCTTTTTAGATTATTTAATGAGCAGCGTAATGATGTTAATATACAATTTTGAGTACAAACAAAAGGACGAAATTAGTGGGAAGCATTTTATGGAAATGTCTGTTCATGAGAAATTTCATGTCGTGGGAATAAATTAACGAATTTGATAGATTGTTGTCGCGACTGTAAACTCATTGGGGGAGGTCGACCTTGTATCATTCAACATTTAAAACCTACAATACTTAACGAGCTAAGTACACATACATATGTATGTGGGTGTAAAACACCCATTTTAAAGCTTTTTAACTTTAAATTTTTTGAAATTTGTGCCATTTTACACAACAAAATTACTTTGATGGTGGTAGTATTTTTGGCATGTAGGTATATCCACAGGTAGTAGGATATCTCAGAAATAATAATAAATTTGTAAATACGTTTGAATGATTTACACTGAAAAAGTGAAATCTTTTTACATTCGGCTATTTTCTGAGATATTTCAAACTATGAATCTTATTATATACTTCGTTATACTTTCTGGACGATGTTTTTTTTGTGAAATTATCAAAGCACCAAATACTATAAGGAATACTTTTTGATAAATCTTTCCGGTACTTGTCAGGAATGGTAGGGTATGTAGGATATGGAAATGAGAAAAGATCCATTCCGAGCTAACGAAACTCAGAGTTGGTCAGTTTTTTCAACACACTGATAATAATGACCTACTGATATAGTGCTATGCCTAATTATAGCTGCTAATAAATTATTATTAATATATTTTAAAGAAAATATTATTTTAACCGCCTTTGCCCAGGATAGAATCCCCAGCTGAAAGTATAGGACTTTTTGAAGCTATACATTTAACAACTGGGCAATGCTGGTCTCGAAAACTAAACGATTTATTAGAAAAAAAAATGATTTTGGATTCGTTTTGAACAGGACACAATCCAGACAATTTTATTAACGTATTCATTAAATTACCATTTATTATAACGCGATAAGTATATAGAAATGGTTTTAATATATCGAGGTCTACAAATTGTCGAAAACCTTATTCAAAATAGATTCAATTCCGTTATCATGTGCTTTACACAATTTACTTATAATTTATATTGTGGAGATTACCTTTTAACCATATAGATTTTTGTTTTTATTTTTACTTTTTTTCTTTTAGCTAACCTAGCGTCAAATTTTAACCATAGAAAGTGTTTATTATTATCTCAATAAAAGTCGTAGTTATGTTAATCTGTAGATAGTTACGTACATAGTTAATATTCAAAGCTTTTTCTATATCAAAAATATATACTAAAACTAGAAAGAAAAGGAAAAAATTAATTAGCATTGTAAAGATAATTAAAATCCTAAATAGATTAAAAAGCGAGAAAAAAAAAGAATTTGTTGGAAAGAGCTCGATTAAATCAATCATAAACTCAAACAATCAAATAAAATCAATTTGAAAGAAAGGGTTATTTCTAAGTCAGTCATCATGTGAGAGAAGGGCTCGATAAGTACCTACACCTTACTTGTTTAAGGGCAGGCCGAAATGGGTTACAGCTACCATATTTAAGAATTAGCTTTTGAACTCTGTTTTGTGCCCAATGTAGCTATACAAAACAGAGAAGAATCAATTTCAAAATTTTATTTATATATTAAATAACGTTTTAGGCCAGCAAACAAAATTTCAGCCATCGCAATATTAAGATGATATTCAACCACCTACCAGAATTTATAAAAATAATTTAATCTCGTCGAACATTTCAATTAACTTTGCAAAAAAAAAATAATCTAAAATAAAAATGGCACTGCCTCAAGCATGGAAAATGATTTCAATGTTGAATTGTGTGCAAATTATTATTTTTTTTTCTGTTATTGAATTACAACCACTGACATTATATGGATGGCAATACAATATTTGTAATCTTTTCTTTGTCCCCCATATCTACGTTTAGGAATAGGCAAACAAAAATTCCTTTTCTATTTTAATAAAAATCAAATTTAAGGAATATTTGATATTATAGGAAATAAGCTTTCAATCAAAAGAAAAATTGGAAATGTATTTGGAATTTGTCGAGCTTGTAATATGAATAATATAGAAAAAATAAAACATGAAAATAAGATAATTGTCATATCCCTGACAACAAAATTGGTCCTACATGAAATAGAAAATGAAGCAGTTATATTATATATATCAGTGATTATAAATATTTAACAAATAAAGCTTACTGGTAAAAAAAAAAGATGAGCTACAGCCTGATTATGACAAATCCGGTTAATGAGATTAGCCGAAAGATTGGATTTGAGAAGAAGGTGAGGAAATTATTTTATGGAGGAATTGAGCGCCTCGGGAAAATTCACTAGCTAGACGATATTTGTTTAGCTTCATATTAGGAATTTAATAAAATATTACAGCATTAAAGTTAAGTCTAATTTGTTAGTAACTAAACTAGTGGAAGTATGTAATGAAAAACGTACAGATGAGGGTTTTCCAAAAGTGTTGATAAATAAAGAACCTCTAGCAAATGTTATTTTTCAAGCCAACGATGAGAAATAAAATATACACTTTATCGAAATTTGTAATTTTAAATTTATATGTATATATGTATGTAGTTTCATGGTTTTTATGTTTCTAGTTTCTTTTGTATTAAATGTAATTAATAAAAATATATTTGTTTTTATATGTCACTCTTATTTATATATGATTTATTAAAAAATATTTTTCATCTTATCCCTAGTTTTTTATGTTATCTTAGTCTGGTATACAGCACCCGGCATTTCCATGGAGCCTGACGTCTCCTTAATTTCCTTTTCTTAAAAATGTGGATACTAAAATTATTCTAGCAACTTCATAATATATATATGGAATAACTGATACTGTAGACATATAAAAGGCACAGGGGGTAAACCACGTAATCGCATTTTTGTTGAAAATGGCGCCATCTGTTATAATTTTAAAAAGTAAATCCTAGATATGCTGTCCTTTTCAGGGAAATAAGTTTTAATATTTTCTGTGCCGCCCAAAAACTAGTCGTTGTAGTATAAAAGGCAAAGGGTTACCATGGATTTCCAAACAAACTTAAGTAAGTTGGGCACATTGAATAAATAACTAATAAGGAAACGGCATATCGGTTGAAAACGTAAGCCACTCGGCGAAATGTATTAGTGTGCTCTGTTTGTATTCGTTTCGTCATGGCAGTAATAAAATTCTGACATTCTGAAGGGAAACATTTTTTATAATCCAAATTCCTTTGTAAAATAAACAAATTTTTAGGTCCCCCTTATTTTCAGATAATATTTCTTGGCGTTGCCTTTGTATGACTGGAATAATTTAGAAACCAATGACAATTCAATTGTAAACAAACAAACCGGCAATGGTAAAATGTAAATTTTTTTTCCATGGCTGTTTGTTTTTATAAATATTTCACTTTATAATTAATAAGTAAAGCTATTAAAGTTACTTGAAGAATGATTTCCCACAACAATAACTCTGTTCGTTCCTACAGCACAGCACAGCGCACTTCATTACGGTTATTTAAGACTCTGGGTCTCTATTACATGAAATATTGTTCATAAAAGAATATTTTACACTTATTTCTTATTTCACACTACTATTACGTAAAAATCAGATTTAATTATTTATTTTTCACAATATCGCGAATTCAAATCAGAGAACTTCTTTTCAAAATTATGAAATTTCAGAATGTTGAACTGACACAAAATAGCAACGAGGCCCTCTTGTCATTTCTCCCCCCGACCATAGGTCACACTGTCATTGAAATGCTTAAAATTGGAGAGAAGTTTTGAGGAATGTTCTTTTAATATAATTGATTGCGGAAAGGAAATTAAATTTTTCAAACTAGACTTAGTTAGTTATCGTCTTGCAAACTGTCCATTTCCTACTAGAATAATCAGAATTCTTAAAATCTCTGGTTTTCCACAAACCATCATACTTTGGGACGTATTTCTTTTCTCCATTGGAAAAACTAGCACCGAACAAGTGGTAATGCAACTCCAGAATTCTTATAATGGGAAGCTTCCTATAACAGCTGCTAAGTACAGGCATCTCCTTCAACTAACCCAATTTTTGTGGAAAATCAGATGCGAAGATGTTCTCCAAGAGCTTGAACTCTGGCAATTTTTTTGACGACGGAGACGATAACTACATCGATGACCGGCCAATTGAAGCTGAAAGTCCAGGAAAATAAAAAGGATAATTCCCTATACTCTTCATAGTAATGATTCTTGCTGGCATGTTCCGACAAAGTATCATTTGTAACCAGAAAGTTGCGACCGATTTCATTTGACTCTATTTACATTCACTAATAGTATAATAATCTACACTAAATCTTTTTTGTTAATCAATCCTATATCTTTTTGCAATATAAAATTTCATTAAACAATTTTCTCCAATATAAATCAATTATTTTGCTTGCCTATTACACTCTTAAAATCCATTCGAAGATTATCAAATATTTAATCGAATTAACCTTTCTGCAACGGAAGATATGAATCAGGTGCCAGTGAAAAATGATATCGCAGTTCGTGTGTCACCCAAAGTGACATCTACAACGCTTCCGTTCCGCACACAATCTTTTCACTTTTTCCTTTACTCTGTTCTGCTAACGACAACGACGACGAATGGTCACATGCGAAACGCACGATATTCACCTTAATCTGCCACGATATGTGATCGGGAAGTTCAGATAACGAAATTTAAAGGTGAAAACATTTCAAAAGCGTCCAGCAGTGCCGGGAGCCCAGAATCCATACCTATCAGGGAATGATCATTAAAGGGTGATCTCTGTTCTTTTCAGTATTTGTTTTTTTTTTTTTTATGAACACACGAGAGAAAGATCTACAGAGATCACATCAATGGTGGTATCTGCGATTTAAATCTTTGGCCGTCTTAATTCTGCTAATGAATTGTTTCCTTAGAGTTTTCTCAAATTAGACAGAAAAAAAAACAAAATAAATTAAGGGCATCAGGAACCAATGCTGAGGATGGCTTTTAATTAAAAAGCCATCTAGGTGCAAACAACAAAGACAAGTTTTTAGATATTTATGGATAACTTCTTTAGTTTTAACATTTCAAAAGAAACAAATCCTTTTTTCTTTACACTCATATTTTGTATTTGAAGCTATATGGGAGATAATAGAATTAATTATCCTTGAAATCATCTTAATTCTCTTATTTGCTTTTACTAATGTCCTTGAAAAAAAAAGAAGAACTATTAAAGCTTCTTCTCTGTACTCCTTCGAATAATTTAGAAATCGTTCAACGAAGTGGTGAGGTTTGTGACTAACTGTCCATTCCAGGAGAGTATTTCTCAAAGGACCGATTTTCTAATAATTATAGTTTTAACAAGAAGTTGTCATCAGCATAATTGTAATCTGTAATACGGCATTGTACATATGTATGTAGCAAATAAAGGCAGCCGCCACATAAGTTCTGCGCAATTTTCTAGGAGTCCCACATAGAACTTGAATGTTTTTAAATTTCAAACTGTTCGTGAAACTAGCTAGATTTTACTATTTGTTGGGTGTTTGTATTCCTAAAATCTTAAGAGCAATAACCAATATGCGCGATATACAAAATTTCTCGTTAAGAACAGAAAGTTTTATGAAGAGATGCTTAATTATAGACCTCAAAAGGAAAACCTTCCGGAATTCGAGCCCTATATGAATACTAAATTGGGTAGTTACGTCTTTCTAGTGTATTTTTATTCAGCTATATCACCTCCAGTTTTATCAAACAATGTTTTAAAGCCTTATTTCATCCTTACAATGCTAACTTAGTACCTTTCAGATTTCGAAATAGAAGTAATCGTCCTTTTAATATAATTTTCATCTATTACATTACTAATCCATTTGAAATCTACGGGTACGTTCACCGACAGAAAACTAACGTGCAAAAAGTGACTTTTTGTCACTACCAAACGCTATCTTTCATTCACTGTGCACGAAAACTGACAGATAAACACTTTATTTCACTTTCTTCTGCGTTCACGGCACTGACATATATATTATGGACTGCTTAACTTTCTATTTCATGTGGGCTCAATTGCTTATGTAAAAAAAAAAAGTTCTTACGCGGCCGGTGCCAACATTGAAAAAAATCATTGGCGGGAAGTTTAAAAAATGAGCGCGCAACTCGAAAAGCGATTATAATAAAACGTTTCTAATTTCTGCTGCACATCTTCTGAATATATTGCCTTCGGTAAAACAATTTTATCAGTAATAACCCTAAATAATTAATTTAGAAACATTTATTTCGACAAATCCGCTTATTTGTTTGTTGCTTACAATTCTCCTCAGTTGGTACTTGGTGCTTAGACCGAAAGAGTCAGCAATATAGAATTGAGCCCACTTATTGTAGTGCATTTCTGTGAACGTAGTCAGTCCATATTATACATGTCAGTGGTTCACGGAGTCGATCGACTGAGAGTGACTTGAAGCGCGCTACCTTTCGAAGTGATGTGTTACCATGGATATCCTGATACAGGCAATCTTATTTTATTTTAAATGAAAAAATCTTCTTAGTTAAGATTGTTGGATTGATAACATTTTAATTGGCTGCCTTTATAAGAAAACGGTATTAATAGGAGGTCAACCATAAAGAATCGCAGTTTTTATTTTATTGTTTTTCCTAGTACGAGTAAGATGGACTAGTTCTGTTCTATTCATGAATTACATAGGACGATTCAGGGAAACTTACTTATTACGTTATATATAGGCGAAGGATTAGGACTTTAATACAAGGTGTCGGAAGCAATTCAGCAGACTGCATTTTAATTAATACATCCGATGGACGAAAATATCAACCTGATTTCCTTTCACCAAATTTTAGTACCAGAGATTTTCATGTTTTCGTCTTTTCCATAATGTTATCTAGTTTTTTAGCTTTTCTTTTATAAAAACCTAAAATTTAAGCGATACATGGCAGTCACAATTGCTCACGGGAATAATTACGTCTACGATAATGGTGCAAATGGTGATGCCTCCTTAACGCCATGGCTAGTCCGTGTGCTTGTCTCCTAGCCTTATCACTGCCACATATGTTAATGCGAGCAATTTTAAATATATAGGTCTTCAAAATAGTGACTGGAGTTTATACAGCAATTCAAATTCAAATTCCCTATTGGTAAATTCAGTTTGGGGACAGGTGCTTAGAATAATAAGCTGGGTATGTCTAATGGGTTTGACAAGCTTTACTAAGGTATGCATAACAAGCATTATTATGAGATCGCAAGGTGGTAAATCTTTCGTATGGACTGGTGCTGTATTTCAAGCCAATGCAGCTGCTGGTTCAGTGTTTTTTTTTTTGTTTTTTTTTTTTTTAACAAATTTCACATACCTTTGTATCTATGATTTAGGTGACCCGTAAGGAATTCACACTGTATTTAAAGCCTTTAGGTATAAAGTAATGGATTCACTAAATAAAATCTTTGTTAGGTTATCAGACAGTTTGTCAGATTGGAAAATTATAAGAAAATATTAATATTAAATCTTCTAGGATCATTGTATTATATTTATTCGTTTTAAATTTTTGTTCATACATTTGCGAACATATCACTATCACTACACTCCAAGAAGCTATCGTGCCTGTGAACTCACCCTATGTTAATCGGTACTCCAGTGCCCAGTTGTCCTCGGGGCCGGTGATATCCGGATTAACTACGTTACGATCACACGTATTTACCATGTACTCTGATCGAAAGCTTGGGCTACAGTAAGAGGAGAGCTATGAATTAAAAATTCTCAGAAATATTCCACACCTTATAAATAATGACAGAGCGCAAGGCCAAAGTAGCCAAGAACTGCGCATACCACATCAATTGGACTGGATTATAGGATAAGTCAATAATACCAACATTTGAGTCTATCGAGCACTGTCTTAATTTTGGCTACCCTTTATTTACTACGATTAAAGTTGACGGCTTGTCGGACTCCGTACCAGTCCTAAAACTGTCTAATGCTGTAACCATAGATGTCTCATTTCTTTTTTCGTTGGTTGTATTCTAATTAATTTTATCATTACTAATTCACCACTTCGAATGTACAGTGATATTTCATAATCCCTTTAAAACTCAAACATCCTTGTATATCAGCAAAGGAGTATCCTCTATAAACCTTGAATTCACTATGTTACACAATTCAGCTGTAGGAAAACTCTGTCTAGGAACTATACAGGCTGTTTCCGCCTAGGAGGTCAATAGAGCCGGAGGTGATAGTACTCAACAAACCAAACAAAAACTGTAAGGCAGGGGGTGGGGGTATATCAATCATTTAGGAGTTACAGAGTGATTAAGAAAAAAAAAACACTTTCCACAAAATAGCCGGTATCTTAAAAAGTACAGAGTGTAGGATCACAGCAAAGAGCTTATTGCAAAAAAATAGAGGTCAAAGTAACAAAAAAACAAGATAAGAAAATCCGAAACTCTTGAGAGGAAATGGGTACGTTGGAAAGACCATGAAGCTCTTCATACAATAAGCTCTTAATTGTGACCGTACGCCCTGTACTTATTAAGATACGGGGTTTTTTTTTTAAAAACTTGTTGCTTTTTTTCTTAATCACAAGGTAACTCCTAAACGGTTAATAGGGCCCCCCCCTCCTGCCGTACAATGTTTTGTTTGCCTAGGTGAGTACAATCACCTCCTGCTCTATTGACTTCCTAGGCGGAGAAACCATGTATGTTGCACTCTCATAATTAAAACACTATGCGATTTTTAATGAGAACTACTCTAAAAAACAAATCTCGGGACCTACATTTTTACTAAGTGAAAATTGACCAAAACCAAAATGCCTCAGGTGCATTTAAGAGCTATAGAACTTATTCTCATGCGTTTTTGAATATTTTAAAGATGTTGTTCTTTGAAAAACTAAAGGAGCTTCTACCTCCGTGAAATCGCATACTGACTATTGTGCTTCATTCGACTTAGATAAGTACCAGTATACCATTCATTCATACTTACTTAAACCCAGTCAAGAGATAATCTCAAATCTTCGTAAATGCAGAATCAGCTTGTTTGCCATTAGTCCACCATGTAACCGCTGACCATGGTATTCTCTTCATGTGGTTCATAAATCAGAAAGCAACGGATATTTACATTCTTAATATAAAATCAATCCGCAGTTAGCATAAGCCACTGACAGCGTCCAGGAATCGCCAGCATAAGTGTTCTCCTTAAACCACTTGGAATGGGGGGCTACAACTCGAGGAGCCTATCTTTTGGAAAAAATCAAGAAAGAGGCTGATCGAACAGGCATAAATTAACATCACTTAGCCATTTACTGTGTACCACCAAGAAGAAGAGCTGATATCACCGCATGTTCGCTGGCTATGAGAGTCCTTCATGTTTACGCATTTTTACATCTTATATATATTATGTACATACATACGAACTTGTGTGTGGCTTAGGAACTCTGTTTTTCTGGCAAAACATCCTGAGCTCTCCCCTGAGGTCACGACCTATGTTTCCTGTTTATTTAGATTTTTTGTTTTTTTTTTTTTTATTGATTCCATTTTACGTGCGTGTATATATCACAAGACATAATTTCGCTTGTTTTCAGCTACTGCTGGACATAATCACGATATATGTATCTGTAACCTTCGTGTAAAACTGTTCCTCGTTTTTTTTGCAACCATTACGGAAACTTTTCACAGAGCTTATAAAACTGTCACCTCGGTTAAGCATATCTTACAGTTTTTAATGTGAAAATAAAATGCAAACCTTGCGCGAAATTTATGGAGAATTGGGTATTGCCAAGGGCAATAAAGATCATCTTCAATTGATTCTTAGCCGGGGCGTGGTGATGCATGAGCAATTATTCCGAGACCAAGAGATATCCCAGGAAGTGCACCTATATAAGAAGAGGAGGTTTTAGCTAGGTAATATGAATAATCTTGGATGGTGCGATCTTTCGATATTCGCTGGCACCATATGAGGTCTGAATGTGAATTTATTTAACAAAAATAGAAAATTATCCACATGCGTACAGAACAACCAGATAACCAAGCTATATTCAAGCTCTAATAGGCGGTGGCAATAACGACTAAATGAGGATTTACTAGGCATGCGATAGGGAAGAAATATTTTGAGTAGAAGGTTGGAAATATTTTGTGGATTTACTCTTTTTGTATTGTGAATGTGATCTTGAAAGTGCTTTGGAGTTTTATAATGGTTGATTGATTGATTCGTTGAGCTTTAGATTCTAATCCAATTTTTTGTTTCCTTTAATAATGATGAACTAGGTACCTACTTTTATTGACTCCGTCGTTGATAGATGAATAATAAATTCATTGATATGTTCCAAAACTGTAGCATAATGGTAGGGAAAAATAACTCATCCATAAAATTGAAAAACATTTTAATTTTTCAATGTTTGGCTGTTCATCTATTTTATTAGCTAAATCACGTGATAACAAATGTAGATCTTATCGTGGAGACTGCTTGACTAAAATTCGCTTGCATGTACATGGAACTTTGTGACTATGCGTAGAGTTGTCAATTCCACCAATGGATTCACAGAATTGCCCTGTTCACAAAATGTAACATGGTAGTACCGCATGAATAAAATTTTTTCAAATCTGTGCGTTAGCTTTTGTGGTGGCTATTGGAATATATCATTTATCATTTAGCATAAAATGTTGTAAATGTTTCACGAGTGAAAGTACAAATTTTGAACAGCTTGGAAAAATTGTCCAAATTTACCTGGCTATTAACTATTTGAAAAATATGGGTCCTATAAAAAAAATTAGCGAAACCTTTTTTGCAGGGAATGCTTTTCGACGAATTTTATCAGAGAGCCCTTTAATCCTTTGCACTCGGAGATTATTTTCACATTTCCTTCCACCAACTCGATAATTATATTATATTTTAGCATGAAAATTTTTGGATAACTTTTTAGTATTTATGTTTTATTGTTTTATTACGCTCTGTCTTATCTTTTTCATGCCAATAGTGTCTGCATTTCGAGTTTCCGGAATAAATGCGCCTGCCAATAGTGCTGGCATTACGAGTTGCCAGAATAGAACTTCATACCAGCAGTGTTAACATTCCGAGTGCAAATTGTTTAACGGACATTAATAACACTTTATACACTTTTATATAAAAGAGATAAAATCTTCTAAGACGTAATTTCTTTTGCCGACTGAAATATTTTTTTTTTGAAAAAAATTTTGTACCTAAAAGATGCTATTATTATTGCTGCGCTCGTTCAGGCGCTGTTTTATTTCATTAAAATTATAATAATTTTAGAAATATACTACTAATAGTAATACTTATATAAGTAGTTATAATAATAATTTTTTTTTCCAAAAAGGGAGAAAAGAAATTTCATAGTATACTCTATACAAGGTGTTTGACTCATAAAAGTACAATTTTCACAGTGTGTGAACTGAGGTTGAGACAAGCAACAAACTTTATGGAAAAGTAGGTTGTAAAATTCATCACTTTGGTGATATCACCAATAAATGAATCTATAACTTCTGAACTATATACCTTATGATAATGATGATGATTGCAAAAATCTTAGATACCCAGATAATCATTGAAGCTTTTCGACCTCTGCTTAAAAGTTATGGCACTTATTTTACAACTATTTTTATGAAGGAGCATGTCATTAATACCAGATTTTCATATCAAATTTTAAAAGCTTATAATCCGCAGTTACAAGGAAACAAATTTATTTCATATAACAAAAATCTTAGCCTTTAAGCTTTCTAGATAGTAAAATTAGAAGAGTCAATAAAAAATGAAAACGAGGGAAGATGTTACAACCACCCCCGAGGCCGGGCCGTTAGTAACACTGTTTGGGGTCGATAGTAACACGATTTTAGATTTTAATTAATCAATATCAAAAGTATTTTTATTTATTTTATTTATTTATTTTTACTGATTACAAGTCTTATAATTGTACGTACTTAATCGGTAGGGAAAATTTATTTGTTAAAGAGAGATATATAAACATACATTTGAATTTAATTAACTAATTGTACACCTATAAAGTCTACATAAATATTGAGTATATAAGATCTAAGGCATATTCTGCCTGTGAAATGATTAAACTAATAGTTTGCGAATTTACGTTATGTGAGCTGTTGTCAGCAACCTTTTAAATGCGTGCTGAGATCCCGCGCACTGAATGTTAGGCGCTAGAGAATTCCAGCAGCGGAACACCTGCACAAAGTAAGAGCGCTCACCTGATAAGGTTCTGAAGCTTGGCAAAAGAATGTTTTGATGCCGAGCCGATCCTAAAAATTGTATCCGATCAAGTAAATAACTTGGCTCCTTTACGTGGATTAGAGAATACAGAAATAGTAAGCGCTTTCGTGACAAGTATGCTTCAAGTGAGCACCCCACAAAGGACTCAACATAAGGGGAGATATGAGGAAATCTACGCAACCCGTGAATAAATGAAAGCGATATTTAACTTTCTTTGGCAACCAGAATCGAGTTTGGAAAAAATTAAATTAAACTGCCAAAAGTTAAGTGAGGTAATACCAAAGATTTAGCGAGCTTCATACGCATATGACTCGATAATATACTAGCCAACGTTCTTAACTGACGAAGGCATTCATACACTTTTCCTAAAACAGAAGAGACGTGGTTGCAGCATGTAAGCCGCTGATTTATTTCTATGGTATAGTAGTACTGTTGATCATTATCGGAGGCAATTCACTAGGATCAAGATTTCTCCTGTAAAATGCTATACAGTTTGACTTGAGCGAATATAGCGTCAGGTAGTTACGGTTCGCCCAGTCAGATATTCTTTGCAAATCATCGCTTAATCGAGAGACGCAGTCCTCGACAAGCCCTATTGGTCGGTCAAAATATATCTGCACGTCATCAGCGTAAAGGTGGACTTTTGAATCCTATAACGTCATTGAGAGATCATTGATGTAGCAACAAAAGAGAAAAGAACCTAATATTGATCCCTGGGGGATCCCGCTGCTAAGGAAAAGTGGTGACGAAGTGGTGTTATTCACTTTTACTGTTTGACTGTGATGCCTAAGAAAGCTTTTGCTGAAATTAACTGATGTGCTTGAAAACCGAAATATTGCCGGAGCTTACTAAGCAGCCTACTGTGATTCACTGAGTCAAAGGCCTTGCTGAAATCCAGAAGAACCAATATTGCTATGTGATCTTTGTCAATCGAGTCAGTTATGTCAAATACTACTTTAAATAAAGAAGTTTCGGAACTATGACGCGCTCTGAAGCCTGACTGCCAACGTGATAAGTGGTCGTTTTGTTTTAGATAAGATGCTATTTGAACGTTCATCAGCTTTTCGAGAACCTTACCAAAGAAGCAGAGCAAGCTAATGGGTCTATAATCAGCCAGTTCGGAGGATTTACGAGGCTTAGGGATAGGCAAGACATTCGCTTTTTTCCACATCAAGGGAAAGTGAGAAGTAGTGAGGCAAGCATTAAATATATGGACGAGAATGTGGACGATATGCGGTAAGATTATTTTTACGAATCGTCGAGAGATATTGTCTGGCCCTGTGGCTGAAGATTTAATGCTATTAATCGCATATATAACCTTGTCTGCATCTACGCACCTAAAAGCAAATTCAGAATTATGTGTGTAGACTTGACATAGCGGCACAAGATCAGGTAACTGTTGCATTCGGTCAGCAACTTGACTTTGGATTGAAGTGAAAAACATATTTAAATTATCAGGATCTAGGTTGCACTTGGGCTGATCTCTGCCATATATTCCTAAATTCAGTAAATTCCTCCATAGTTTCCTTGGGTGTTGATTTGGGGGTTAAGTTGTGAGCCATAATACCGGCGCTTGGCTGCAAGAATGACCACAGTTACTTTATTCCGGATGATCCGATAACGATTCAGATCAACGTTGGATTTGGTACGTTTGAATCTCTGATAAAGAAATTCCCTCTCTGCAATCATTCTTCGGATCTCATCCGTGAACCACGAAGAGCCGCAGGGATGCAAGGTACGTGTTCGAATTGGAACATATTTATCGTAAAGGTATTGTAGGGAAGCAGCTAGGTGCTCCACCTTATCATCCGTACATAAATCGTTGTAAATAGTCTCCCACGATATCATTGAGCACTCATTAAAAAGTCTATCAAGGGCTATGTGATTGAAATCCCTATAGGTAAAAGTAGAGTTAGATCCATTCGAATCAACAGGGATGTCATATGTCATGAGAAAGATATCGTGGTCGAAGTCGCTAGGTGGCGTTAATTTATTTGTGAGTAAGGAATAGTCATCATAAAAATATAATAATGTCTCTCCAATTAACACAAACAAAATAAAATATTCATCTTTTCTTACATTTCAACTAAAGTAATAGGAACGCAGTGTCTTTAAAAACTAATAGTAGGTACAAATACATGTAAATCACTCTGAATCGCAGTTATGAAAAATATGTAATTCATTTTGTTGGGTACAATCTTCATCTGACCAACTCTTACACTCTACGCATTGCATCCCGCCTAGGCGGCTTCCACTATATAGCCCTACTCAGACAAGACAATAATGCTCTTCATCTTCTTCATCACTCTCCTCTTTCCTGCCCATTTTGTTTGGTTTATTTTTTTTATAAGATTTCTTTGGTTTTGATTCACAAATATTTTTCTTCACTTTCCTTTTCTTCCTTTCTTCATTCCCTTTTCAGGGCTAACAGTACATATGGCAGTTTTTCCTTTCTTATTACGCCTACTTCCTTCTTTCCAAGGTGGTGCTTTAGGGAGCGGTCTAATTGATTCTGGCTAGAACGGTTCAAACGGGACAGAGCGAGATGTTGATGGAATAGGCTCATTATTCTCGTTGCTCGGTGAGGTTGCGCTAAATTCAGCCAAATTAGAAATTTTTAATAAGGGTTTTGGCCTATCTGTGACATAAGATGGAGCATAATCAAGAGCTGTAAATATAAATCTGTTGTAGGGAAATATGCCCGTGGACTTGAAGCCTATTTGAATATTGGTTGAAGTTAGTACCACAAAAAGAGGGGATGTTATAAATTGTTATTGTTTTCCCTGGGTTATTGCGCATCCAAGCATCACAACTGGTGTTTACAGCGTTTTTTAGTAGCCCATATACCGAACGGTCTAGTGGCTGCAGTTTATGAAATTAGTAAACCAATCCGCACTAGCCATTTTGTTCTCTTCTCACTGAGATGGCATTGACAGTTTATATTTCTGTGCCATTTCAAATGCAAATCTTCCGACTTCTTTGGGACAAAAACCGTAGTATATTTCTGCTGCTGTTATTACATAATCTGTCATTGTTTTCTCTTGATCTTCACTAAAAATTTTGTTCCAAGCTTTATAGCCCATCGTAACTGCAGAATTTTCACTCTCTGTCAAAGCTATTTGTGTTACACAACCGATGTTTCTTTGCAGCTGCTCGACCAGACAATATTCCATCATTTATGTCACTGTATGCTTGCTCATATGTTCGTCCTTCTAATATTGTAACGAGCCATTCTAGAATAAAAGAAGTTTAATTATGACCCAGAAAGAAAGAAATTGCACAGCTGGGGTCGGTTGTAACGATACATTCGAGCCCGGACTATGCTGTTACAATCGTCCCCAACCCGACCACGTTTTAGAACTTCGAGTTAATATTTTTAATGATGAAATGCTAAAAATGATTAAGCAGATATCAGTAAAATACGCCTACACTCAAATATAAAAAAAAAAAGAAAAAGTACTTACTTGCAAAGGAAATATTTATATTGGAATTTTAACACGTTTACAAAAAAAATACTTTACCGCACTGAAACTATACTTTTGTTTCTGCACACGTCTACTACGTTACTTGTCTACCGGTGAACTGAGATGAACTTGCCAAACATCTAACGTTATCCTATAACTAACACACTCGTATATATCTATTATATACTTGTGAATATTTACGTTGTTAAGTGAATGCATGAGCACAATTGCTCCATTCGGTTTCAAACACTTGACTTTAAAATTTTGCCAGATATTGTCTTTCATTCATGAAAACATTTTTTTTTTTTTTTAGTCATATAATTCATGTCTTTTTTTATTTCCTCAACAAAAGCCTTTTCATGCATCTTTGAGTATAAAGAAATCTTTACGGATGATTTTTCTAAGTTATGTCATCCGTAAAAGTTGAAATTTTCTCAACTTCTCCGTTTTGATTCGATCCATTTCGATCCATTCCGGTATAATGTGTCCAGTTGCACGTATGTCTCATATAAGCAAATTTAACATTTGTACGAATCGGATCGAAACGGTGGAATTGTGTTTCAGCCTTTGCTTTCGCCCCTACTAAGCTTCCGATGTCCGTCCGTCTGTCTGTCTGTCACCAGGCTGTATTTCATGAACCGTAATAGGTAGACAGTTGAAAATTTCACAGAGTTTGTTTTTCTATTGCCGCTATAACAGCAAATAATAAAAATTAAAGTGAGCCCCCATACAAGAAAGGTGATTTTTCGGCGTTTTTTACTCGTTTTATTCTCATTAATTATTATTATCATAAGTAGGCATTTTTTTTCAAATGACAGCATTATTTTTTAAATGACGCCTACTCTCATTTGAAAAAATAAATAAAAAGTACGTAGTGTTGAATTTTGTACGATGGTATGGAACCCTTCGGGCGCGAGTCCGACACCCACTTGACCGATTTTTTTTTTATTATCTATACCTTTTAATTTTTCTGGATTTCAACTTCAGAATTGTGAATCCCGAAATTCCATTCAAATTTCCGGAATTTTCGAATTCACAATAACGCAATAATACCATAATATTTGAGGATTTGCATTACAGTTTTTTTTCCATGATCGCTTATTGTGAAATTTATGTGCAGTTATTAAGTGCATTAAATTTGTTAATTTCTTTGTAAATGTGGAAAAGGCAAACCATGATAAATTTCCGTTTCATCACTAAAAGGAGACACAAAAGCTCATTTTATTGACATTTTCATAGAAAACTTTAAAATAAATTTATTTGTATCATATTAAATTATATATATTATGACAAAAGTATCCGCAGCGATAACTAATGTTAGGATCCCTATCGGAGCTTTAAAAGAGGAGTTCATCAGGGGTACCTATCAACGGGGAAACCTGCCGTATCGCGAGACAATTGTGGCCTGCATATGAACGGAAAGGACAAGACAGCTGCTTAATGGTAGCAGAACATATACCAAGAATTTAATAGGAGTCATTACCGGTCATTGGGCCATAAGAGAGGAGACACTGGGGATAGCGGTGAACGATTTCTGCAGGAACTGTAAAGATTCCAATTAAATCGAATCCGTTTAACGCGTACTTTGTGAGTGCTCCGTTCTGATGAATAAAAGACGTATGCTATTAGGTTACTATACTTCTTTTCAAATCTGGGGTCGCTGCAAAGCAAAGAGTTCAGATGCATTATGAGATCCTTAAGAGAAGCAGAATGGTTCTAGGACAATTTAAAGGTTATCCCATGAGGACAAGAGGCAGAATGGATCCACTGGAGGTCTAAGTGAAGCAGGCTAGACACTTCTAATGGCACCCTTCTTACTTAACCTCACCATGCCTATGACAAGAGTAGTAACTGAAATTAAATTTTTCATGTAATTTTTTCCCAAAAAGATGTAAGGCACTTTACGTAAATCTATTCTTACTAAGGGAACTTAATGTTAAAATCCAAAAATTGTGGGCTAAAAATTACCATAAATGATTTATGTAAACTATATTTAACATTATAACACGAAAGACCACTTTTACTTTTACGTGTAATATTACATACATTGTTTTATCAAATTTTAACTTTTACTTAATTTTGTAGTTCCCCTTTTTAAAAGTGTGTAAATTTCTTCTACATCGCATGCTGTGTTTATAATTACAGCAAAATGCACACCTTACTGTTTCTTGTACTAAATCAAATCTGTCAAGTATGAACGCTGACCATTCGAAATTTCAGTCACGAATTTAAATGATTTGTACAGAAAATACAAGAAATATTCAAGTTAACAGTTACCTTAGCCAATAAAATTCTCCCAAGTAGCCCGAAGGAGAAAATTTTAATGAATATTTTTCCGTTAATTTATTTGTTTTTCCTTCACAACATGGCAATGTTAATTTAATAAGCGTCTAATTCCTATTACTGTAAAATTTCTGAAAATCTATAAAATACTTAAAGCTATTGAAATATCAATAAATCGTAAAAAATCGCTTTAAATATTTTTGCTCTGGGGCGAAGCAGGAGTTAAATAAATTCTTTCTTACGTAATACAAACTAAAATACCTGAATCTTTTACAGGAGGCCAACTCTATGTATGCATACTACCTGAATTTACTTATACATAATATGGTTTAAAGTCGTTTCATTTGGTGTCTTAAAAACGTACTAACTACCAGACAATAATTTCACTTTACGAACTTTTAACGAGCACGGAAATTCTACTCGCGAGCATAATAACAGCCCAAGGTTCTCAGTTTATTCAGTTCAAAAGTAATTTCAGATAGATATTAACCACTAACCAAGGGCTATTGAACCTAAATCAACGCCATTTAACGTTCTGTAAACGAGTAAAATGCTGAAAATTAGAGGAAAAAAAGGTGTCTGCGAACAACTTGAAATTGATCCCTCATCATCTCCTTGCGAGCGACAAGCGATAAAATGATTGCGACTATGTTCTTATCGTGAAGATCTTCGACACGATCATGGGTGATAACAAGACGTCATCGTAGTCGAGAAGTGTAATAAAAACGTTTTCATAACTTTTGACAGTTCTGATTGATCTTTAGTATTATAAGAGTTCCGTTAAAGGAGGCAATGATCTTTATATTCACCTGATGCTACGAAATAACCTCGGACTCTAATGATCTGTGTTCATATGGGTCACTCACTAATTGAAAATGTCAACATCTCGGGACCCAAAAATTTATCCAATAGCAGCCATTCATTTATGTCATTAAATAAAAAAAATTTATGATGTTTTCAGATTCTAGCACACTTGATATCATTTCTAATGTAACCAATAAAGGTGTATATATGCACATTGTTGTAATCAAAGATCACCTAGACCGAGACTGAGAGACCAATTTTTTCCTGTTCTCTGTTTTGGTGTTTCCTATATACATACATGCATACATGCTTATCTCGGGATGGAATAATTTGAAAGGCATTGTGCGGTGACTGTAATTTCAATGTCTAGCGCCAGAGATGACTCTAAATTGTCCATAAAACTGCGCACTGTCGATAGAAATTATTACTCACTCTGGGTGGTATCGGCATCCAGATGGCCAATGGTTTCTGGGCATCATCTGATGGCTCCATTGATGTCATGTCGTTTAAAATACACTTTCGAATCATACGACTACGTTTAGATTTATTTTAAAGGAAATTGGCCAAACTTTCCGTCTATAGACCGGGTGGTCTTCCGGGTGGGCTAGCTATTTTGTGATAAATCTCAGCGGTGAATGGAGAGTTTTCTATTATATATTTCATTCGCGATTACTTATATACGAGATTCGGGAATTGATATGTTAATCTTAATTCAATACTGAGTTATATTACATTTTGGAGATTATTGTCACACAATTTTGATATATGCATGCTTTATTGAAGAATTTTGGAAGTTAGTTAATTTGGAATGTTCGTTTTTTTTTTTCTTTTTTTCTTTCTACTTGCAATATAATACTTGAGATTATCTATTTGTTGTTCCACTTATTTCGGTACATTTTGAGGTACATTTTTTGAGAAAAATATGTCTTAAATTTCATCACAAGGAATTACTATCTTACTGTAGTATACTATAATTTTATAACTAATCGCTTCTGAGCAATTCATATAAAGTATTTTTATTTCATCCAAAATTTTGGCTGATTGTGAGTTTTATATATGCCAAATTGTGTACAGTAATCTCACAAAAGTTGAATTTGGAGGAGCATGGACAGCTCTTTTTATTGTATATACTTACAAGTCTGTAGTAACAACAGTCCTTTTACAGTACCTGTCCAAGGAATTTTTTTTTAACTAAAACCAAATATTAAATTCAAATTATAAAGTTTAATTCAAATGCAAACTAATATTAGTTTACTCAAAAAAAAAAAAATACAAACAAAAAATTGCAAAAATTACTAGAAATGCAAATTTTATGTTGAGGGCTGCGTCGCGACAAGGACACTAAATGCATAAACGGCGCAATTAGTTTTTGAAATTTTACGAAAAATTCGTATTAATTTAAAATTTATTTATTTTATATAGAAGTTATCACTTTTAGTGCTTCGCTTTACATTTCAAAGTTTCCTGCAAATATCGATGAACCAAAAATTAAGACTATTCTTAATGTTGTAGCATGAAGTGACAGTAATGCCAACTTTAAAGCAATGATCAATAATTGTTGTAGAATCGTTTTCATATTGAAAATTGATAGTAATTGTAGTAATTTATCTTTAGTAATTAAATTATGTGTCAAAAGGAAATAAAGGGGAATGTCCAGTTTTTATACAACTCTAGGCCCGACACCTCCAGACATGAGAGATGACGCTCTGAACATATTTTATTAACAATGTTTATTTCAATTAAGCCGAGGAAAGCTTTGGCAATGGGATGTAACTTAAGCGACTGTCTTTTGTGAAAAAAAGGACTTTTTTTACCGCTCATGATTGTGCGGAATGGGTGCGTCATTGAAAATGACTTCCTATGAGAAAAATATTCAGAGCACTTATGGCCGTGAGAGAAAGAACTACAAAAATATATGCGAAATATAGTAACTGTGGTGCATGAAAATGGATTTTCCGGCGGAAAAAACGTCCTGAGAGAGTTTTCTCAATCCGACTGAAAAAAGTACACCGCCCGATAGTAATCGGCGAGATCCTACATTTGATATTCAACATGCCGTCTTTCAACCAATCCACTTCCACTCTTAAAGTATCCAGAGAAACATTTTTTTCTACGAAGTGTAGCTGGTATAATGAGTTGAGGGTAACAGTGAAATCCGTTTTCCGATCGCACATAACCCTAATGAGTTAGACCCGATCTAAGGTAGAAAAATCTAGTAACTCAGTTTGAAAAAAAAGAGTGAAATACTAAAAAAATATGTATGGGGACGGCTATTTAAACCTCCGAGTATAAAAGTGTGGATACTCAAACTTCTTTTCAGGACTTAAGGAATTCGATTCTGTAATAGATTTTCCAAAATGTATTGGATCAAACTTTGACACCCCCTCGCCCAAGGCTGCCACCGCTTAATTGATTCAGAGTATCATAGTGCATCGTTTAAGACATCTCTAATGTCTGGAGGTGTCGGGCCTCAAATTGGCATCACTGATGAAATCCGCCAAACAATATAATGAGATAGATCTCAATAGATATAGGATTTTCCGTAATAAGGTAACAAGCTTGATTCGATCTTCTAAACGTGCGTATCTTGGATAGAAAAGGGACCCAAATGAACCTGCCAAGAAACTTTGGAAGAACATTCGCAATCTGGATATTTATGGAGACGATCAGCTTCAAATCGTTGCTGATGCTAATGTAGTGAATGATTTTTTTTGCAACTTATAGTACCTTTCTACCTTCTACCAATAATGACATCAATGAGATTTCTAATGTAGCATTAACATCCCTCAAATGAATGGATTCTCGTTTAAGTGTGTTACTGGAGTCGATGTTATTAATGTAATATATTCTATCCAGTCAAATGCCTCTGGGCCGGATACACTCTCTCCGATTTTCGTGAAATTAATTGCTCTATTTATAATAAGCCCGTTAACACACATTTATAATCAGTGTTTAATGACATCACAATGCCCCACTAAGTGGAAGTTGTTCCCATTCCTAAGAAAGCTCGCCCTAATGGTCCCAGCGATTTTCGGCCAATTAGTTTATTAAATTTTCTTGGTAAGGGGTTAGAGAAAATAATGTATAATCAATCGACTGAGTATATTGAATGTAATAATCTCTACGGTAAAAGTGGCAATCTGGATTCAGAGTAAATCATAGCTGTGAAACTGCTATTTTAAAAGTTACAACTGATATTCATAAAGCTCTTGATAATGATCTTCTAACAATACTCGTTCTTCTTGATTTCAGTAAAACATTTGATAGTGTGAATCACTCTATTTTACTTTTTAAACTTAAGAATAAATTTTTTTTCCCTCATTAGCTTTAAGATTAATCAGTAATTTTCTGTCGATGCGAAATCAAGTCGTTAAAGTGAATAATGAATTTTCTAATGTCAAGCTCCTTTATCAAGGAGTTCCCCAAAGTTCTATCCTTGGTCCTTTATATTCGACATGTATATCAATGATATAACAAGCGTTATGAAGAATACATATATGATGTACTTGAAGACTGTGTGCAACGTATCAATGAGGATCTACACTAGATATATGAATGGTCACTAACTAATATGCTCTCAATCAACCATTCAAAGTCTAAGTGCCTAGCTGTGTACAAGAGTAATACTGAAAACATTGAGTTACCTTCTGTAATAATGAACAATACGCCATTGGCGTATGTAGACTCTGTAAAAAATCTTGAATTCCATATTCACCTGTTGTGACTATATGTCTGCATTACTCGGTAAAGTGTACAGAAGTCTTCGACAACTCTGGATTACCATAAGCTGCTTGTCGTTAGGCTTAAGATCCAGATTAGCAAAAGCGCTTATTCTCCCCCACTTTATACAACGTGTCCCAAAATTCAACGATAAGCCGACACTGGAGGATAGACCTGCCCATGACTACTTGGGGAAAAAAAGAAAAAAAAATATATCTCAATTGTTTTTGTAATTTTTTTGTAATTAAAAAAAAAAAAACGAAATTCTTCAAAAATTTAGACCTTTTATGATCATTTTCACTATCATGACCACAATTTTTTAAATATATATTTTTTTTTATAGGCAACCTGAATAGCATTGCTATCCACCACAATCCTTAAAAATTCCAGAATGCCTCTAGTTTTTTCACAAAAATTAATCAAATTTATTTTTTTCCCTAAAATTTTTTTACTTGTACTCAACTTTAACTCATCGTGGTGTAAAAAAAGAGTACGAACATACTATGGCAAGTTTTTTTAAAAATTGACGCAACTAACCAAAAATCCAAAATGCTATAATACTCTAGGAAAACCAGCCACAAAAAAACAATATGCGTAATAGTTCAAAACAAGAACCAAATTCAATAAAATTCCCAAAACGGGTTCTAGTTACGATTTCTTGGAATTTGAATGGGGCATACATACCTTAGAAGTTAGAGATAGATAGATAGAGAGATATTTACGTTCAGTACGCTCTGCTACTTTGTTTACGGCGCACCGTTCCGTATTCAACTGACGTGTGAAAAAACTAGAGACATTCTGGAATTTTTAAGGATTGTGGTGGATAGCAATGCTATTCAGGTTACCTATAAAAAAGAAAATATTTAAAAAATTGTGGTCATGGTAGTGAAAATGATCATAAAAGGTCTAAAGTTTTGAAGAATTTCGTTTTTTTTTTTTTAATTACAAAAACAATTGAGACATATTTTTTTTTCTTTTTTTCCCCAAGTAGTCATGGGCAGGTCTATCCTCCGGTGTCGGCTTATCGTTGAATTTTGGAACACGTTGTATATGGCAGCCTTGTATTTGCCAAACTTGACTCACAGTGTCAAAGAAAATTAACTGTGGCATTTAACGATGTAATTCGTTGTGTCTATAAATTGCGTAGGCATTCTCATGTGTCGGCGTATGCAAGTTTGTTCCTTGTTCAAGCAATTCGTAGATGGAACTGTCTTCCTGGTGGTGAAAAGCGTGCGAGTTCTGGCAGACCGTTTTCTAAAATTATTTAGTTATGAATGATGCAAACTATGTAGCAATTAATCGGTTTATTGCATTTGATTAAAACTTTATTTTATTTTAAGCTTTTCTTTATATATACATAACTCTGATATTTTTCTATTACTTCTTTTTTTTCTTTAACTCATTTATATTTCTTTTTCTTTTTCTTTTAATGTGTTTTCTTCTCTTTGATTTTTGTTAGTCTAAATTTGTTGTATACTTAATCTTTTACTTTTTTTTGTAACTTTCTTCTTATAATAGAATATTATATTTTTATTTATTTATGAATTTAATTTTTTTTTATTCGTACTTACATATTTATTTATTTATATCCCCATTTATATTTATTTTAGCATTAGTATTTTTTCTCCTCTTTATACCCTAGATGAAATCATAGGAGTATACTAAGTTTGTCATTCCGTTTGTAACACCTCGAAATAATGATGGTAGAGCAAAATGGATTGGACACCCATTCATAATATTAAAAGTTATTTCGATTTTTGCATGTCCGTCCGTCCGTCCGTCTGTGCGCACGATAACTCGAGAACACGTATACTTAAAGAGCTGAAATTTTGTACACGGACTTTATAAAAAAAAGTACAATTAAGTTCGAAAATGAGACAAATCGGACAACACCTTCGTTGGGTTGCCATATAAAAATTTCGTTTTCCGCTATATATTTGGACACCGCCAGAGAACTCATCGACGTAGAGAGCTGAAATTTCGTACATGATGTTTTTACTACATTAGCAAATAAAATGTCAAAAATGGACTAAATCGGACAACTCCTTCTTGGTGTTGCCATATAAAAATTTCGGTTTTTTACATATACTTTGAAAACGATCAGTCCAAGACATTTTTATTGTAATAAAAACTTCTGCAGAATACGAAATCCTATAAAATTGGTTATTACCATTTTTTCTGTTCTAGAAATATATGCGAAAACCAACTTCAAAATCAATACTTGAATAGATCGTTGACCATACGAAATTTAATACGGGCATTCATCTAGGGTATCATAACAATTGGTCTTAGACCAATTCTAGCTTTTTTACTTGTTTTATTATACAATGATTTATTTCTTCATTATTATTTTATTCATGTTTCCTTAATTATTTGATTAATCTTTTTAATTTTTCTAAGTATCCAGGCCTAATTTTAAGTTTTCCTAATATAATCTACCAAATTAGAAGTACATAATAAGATTGCAATCTTTGTACATGGGCAGTAAATAAATTATTATTATTATTATTAATTCTGAAGGGGTGTATTTGGGAAGCGCACAAATCTAATAAAAAAACTTAAACTACAGCACAGGCACAAGTTTATGAAGCGCACGCATATTGTTAAGGGATTACGCATTGTTTTGGAAACGCGCGACTATGGTTAAGGATAACGCAATATATTTGAAATAGTATCAAGAGGAAAACAACAGACGACATATGCGAAAAACCAAAAAAAATGGTCGGAGGGGAAATTCAAAATGCGCCTGCCTCAATTCGGGAAAATTTACACTGATTTGGAATGTGCAAGAGTTAATTTAATTTTGAGTTGTGCACTTCGACCATATACCCGTTTGAAAATACTGCGGCTTTCCACAGCTAATGGTATAAAATAGAACAAATAGACAAATTTGAATATTACTTTATTTTATTTGTAATTGTACGAATAAATCACCCAGCTCTCGTAGTTATCCAATTACAGAAATTATTACGTACAATTTTTTATAAAATTCTTTTAGGTCTACTTTAATGAGTATGCTTTAGTCTGAAACCACCTACAGATGAATTGCTTTAGTATAAAAAATAAAAACTTCGCTACATATGCTTTGCAGATTCGCTGTTATATACAGGTCCACCCCAGAATTTAGAAATGGTCCAACTACACAAACACAACGAGTTGGTCGGTTTGCCCTAATATGTCTTCCCTGATAGTTGCACATAATAGTTTAGTATCATTCGAGTTACGTCTTTCGTATTGATTAATTTGCAAACAAGAACTTGCGGATTTGTATGAAAAATATTTTTTTTTATATATTTAATTGAAATCTCAGAGCCTTAGTAGAAAAGGAAATGTCTATAGGAAGCTATGAGATAACTGTGGATTCTTTGCAGATATGTGTCTCATAACTGAATGGAATTACAAAAGATGTAGTAAGTAAAAACTGTTTTACATCTACAATATTCCATTTATTTATGAAGGTTTGAATTTAACTTCAACTGTATGATGATGATGAATTCAAATTTAGATACATATAGTAATGGTGCGAGAACTAAATGAATTCTAGAAGTTGATAATATGAAACTGAAGAAATAATAGAAGGATAGAATTGCTAATAGCATAAAGTTAGTCTATTTCATCAGTCAGTCAGTCTATTCAATTTTTCAAAAGGATAAAATTTTTCTAATATTCTATCAAGTTCTTCTATGTTCACATAGGATTTACAGCTATTATCCAAATATCAGACAAATAAATGTAACTCCTATCAAACAAAAAAGATACATTTTTGTTTTTGACAATAAGATTTTTGAATGCTATCAACTTACATCTCCACCGTACCCTTGAATAATGGTAGTAGCATAGGTGATAGGAATATAATGTGGGATCTCGAGTAATTCCTCCAAGATTTTAATTTATTTATTTATTTTTTATTTTTTAGTATTTAGCCCACTGTGCCAATTTTAGCAAATTTCAAACAAATTATTAAAATATATTTTATAAGAAAAGTTTAAGTTACAAATTTTACAACACAACATAATATATAAATCCAATTTAAATTCCTGTTTTTTTTTTCGTAACGATTTTCACAGACACGTTAAATCCCTCTCACGTGTAACTTTACCTTAAATTTTAATATCAAAACGAGAAATCTTATCACTTTGCTTGAGTGATCCCATAAATTTAACCAGCATATCGGTAGGCAAAAATTCCTTCTTATTCATTCTGCACTTATCCTAAAACGAACCTTTCTAAATGCTTCCTCATTTCATCAAGGCAATTACACGGTGGCGTCCTATCGAAATCTTCAGAACTGATTAATGACTGAACATGAAAATCAATTTCTCTCTCGATCACTACCGGAATTAAAAATCAAAAAAAAAATGATCGCGGTGAAAAATATTTCATATCACCATCATCCGTCAATGGAACAATCAAACGGGCAAAGACCTACGTTTGTTCCATAGCTGTATATGCATATGCTATGTGTCATGCGCTACTACCTTTTTGTGCGTGTTGTTTATTTTTTTTTTTTAGAAAAGTCTTATTATTAGACAAAATTTTAGATTATGGCTGGGAAGATCTTCCATTATAAATAAATACCTGCATGCATTTATTATAAAACATTTGATATTACTAGGAGTAATGACGATGGAATAATGCTTGATATGCTTGAAATCCTAAATTCGAATTACGAGTGCGGGTGAAAATTTTATAAACAAAGGACCACCAAAATATCTAGAACCCAACAATTATTTCGTTAAGAAAATTCTCACGGTTCATATGAAGAGACCGAAGACGCTTCTTTCAAGACGATACGACAGAGCTCAGCTCAAGAACAGCAATCGATAATCGACGATTGACGATCGAAACCCAAACAAAAGATAAGCGCGAGAGTTTTAATTATGGTGTATAAAGCCTTTTGCTTTGTTTTCTTCTGTTTTATTATCGAATCGAATGCAGTTTCTTAACGTGGTGTGTTACCTACGTATGAAATCTTAAAACATTTCTGATTTTTATTTTGTTTATTTTTATTTTATTTTTATTTTTATTTTATTTTCTTGTTATGTTATTTCTTGAAGATGACACAATTCAATGACCCCTCAATGATAACACTGAGGAACAGTGATTCTGTGGCACCAGGTTTGAGAGCCGATTTAGAGTAATTTTAGTCCGCTAAATAAATATCAGATTTTCTAAATTGGCTCTAGTTTTTGAGATAATGATAACAACATACTTATGATAACATAAGGATGTAAAAAATATATTAACTATATATTGAGACTTTTATTTTCAAATAAAAATTGCATTGAAATGGTTTTTTATATAGCATAAATTACATGAAAATAAAAAAATACAAAAATAATTAAAGAAAAACGTTTTCTATATGACAATCTGCTGTGTATTTGGCCAAAACAGTTCTCCTTTGTGGGTCCACCCTTGGTATTTTTCCTCCAGTATCCTCATGTCCTTGTGGAACCACTCTCCTTGCTCTTCACTGTAATCGTCAAGGTTGTCAAAGAATTTGTCCAAATGCGTATTTAAAAAATATAGTTTGACACTCAAATTAGCTCCCAATTTTTCAAAATTATCAAGCACTTTGGCGACTATTTCGGGATATTCCGCTGCTTTTTGATTCCCCAAAAAATTTTTGATAACTGATACAAAATTTGTCCAGGCATCAGATTCTATCTGAGTCATGTGTGTCTTTTGAAATTCCAATCCTTTATAAGGTTATGGACTTGTGGACCACCAAAGATGCTTGCTTTTAATTATTCCATACTAAGGCCATGAAAGGTATGGCAATATATTTAAAATAATCGTAACTCTTATTTAAAGCTTTGGCGAACTATTTCATTAGCTCATTAGCTCAAGCTTAATATGTAGTGGTGGAAGAAGAATTTCTTCGCGGTCTATTAATGATTCATAAATGATGTTAGCTTTTTCTACAGTCATACTTACTCTCAGCAGAGGTATTTGGTATATCCATATCCACTTGGCTGATCTAATAAAAAATTCACCATCTTTAAATCGACGCATACTGACTAACCACTGATGTTGAACAAATGAAATTTTTTCTAAAACAAATTTAATATTTGCGTGTTCTTCATTAAGTTTTGTTGAGTGGCCTATCGATATCGAATCAAATTTGTTACCATTATGCAGTAACACCACATTTCAAATTCCTGTCCATGAAGAGTCGCCACTACTCTGGCCGATATTTCGGTAGACCCATAAATTTTAATAGTGCAGGAACATTGTTCCAATACACCAGATCATCTTCTTCATTGAAGTAAGGAAGAATTTTTTCCTCTCTAATTCAGTAAGATGTTCTTTTTACACCTGGCCTGGAGGCAAGAAGTTCATCTGATTTCTTTGATAAATTTAAATCGCGGATCAAGTCATTGAGCTCACCTTGAGAAAAACCCTGTAGGACTGTGTAGGACTGCATCCTTAAAATTCACTTTCACTGTTGCTTTCATTTTGAGTGACTAACATTTCAATATCATCAGAGGATAAGGTAGTAAATATCGGTAGTGGAAAATCTTCATTATGTGATATTGGAGCTTTAGCCGATTGAATATTAGGATAAGCCCACGTGCGCTTTTTGTTCCGGTTCACACCTTTCATATTTACTGAACAAAAGTAGCAATCATCAAGATGATTCCGTGGCACATTTCACGCCATCGGCTTTCCAAATTTAAGTCCTTTGAGTCCACCATGCATCCAGTATCGCAGATACTCCACACAAGCTTTACATACTATCTATGCGGCACCCAATATTTAATCGTGCTGCCTAAGCTGTTTTCCACAACAGCTGTCAGGATCTTTAACACAAAGTCGGCGTGAAAAACTCATATTTTCCAAAATCAAAAAACACAATTGTAATGATTCAGAAGTCTTCTTTGTTGAGATCTTCTGTCTAGCTAACGTGAACTCAAGATTCCAAATCAAACTGCCTTGATTCTACCTTCCGACCCCTTATTTATTCTCAGCTAGGCCTTAAAACTGCTGTCCGTTGCTAATTGTCCTTACCCTATTATATTTCACTCTATCTATACTGCAGCTAAACCTATAGCCGGCAAATCTGTCATCTAATCTGTAATCTATCCTACATCTGCCCTTAATGCATTTTCTCGAGAAAAGCTGCAATTTCGAATTGTCGGTTTATCTATCCTTTGTAATTACTCTATCGTAAATGATATTTCCTTTTACCTATACTTGGCTGTACCTAAAGTGTAGGTTTATCGGCGAGTCATCCAGAAAGCTTCTCAACCGTGAAGATATTGAAGGGTCCCATAATGATGGTACCAGGTGGGATTTCTTGAGAACCAGAGCCAATCCAAATCGGAAATTTACAATGATAGTGAATACTAAAATCACTGCCAAACCTAATACCAAAGAAACAATTTGTTTTTTTCCCCCAGTGTAATCATTGTGAGGAATTAAGCAGTTACGAGGACCTAAAACAAAACATTATATGTATATTTAATTTTCAATATATGTGTGTAATGAAATTGTCTTCTTCCATTAGAGTCTCTGTCGACAAGACGGAAAATCGGTCCACTTGCATGTTGTAATGTGTTAGTGCGAATTTCTACTTTATAGCTTGTATTGTATTCCAGGGTTACAGTATAGCTATTTGATCCTGTATGTTCCGGCAGATATTTTTAAATGCCAATGTATCACTGGTTTTAGAAAAAAAAATCTATTAAACTAAGTAAAAATTGAAAAGGTCTTCCCGCAAAAAAATTTTTGACAAGGATTATACTGCATGATGAAAAAATTAATCAATGTATGGATTTTGAGAATACAAATGAATAATGAAAATTTACTAGATACCTGTATACAAGATTATCGACTTATACCGCAAGCCCTATAATACAATCCAAATAAATGAAGTAGAAGCATTCACTAACACATTTAAGATAAGGATATTGCTATCCTATCGGATAGTCAAGCAGCCTTGTTGGCATCTGGGTGGCTTTCGAAGAACATCTAAGTTCCTAGGGGACTGCAGTTCGTCCGTGGATAAACTGTATATCCACAACAAGGTATCTCCAGTGAGTTCCTGGTCACATGGATATAATGGGGTATGAAAGGACTAATGGTGATGACCTTCTAGCCAGGTTTGGCTCTGGTTATGCGTTCCTTGAACCGGAACCCGCCATAGGCGTAGCCACCTCGGTTATCGGGTCCGTCATCTAAGCGGCAATTCGCATGAACCAGCAGCAGAAGTGGAAATCCTGAGCACTTACTGGTGCACCAAACTTTTTCTTGATGGGCCCAATAGGAATTTCTCTGATTTTTTCTTGTGGCTCGGAAGAAAACAATGTAGAACTTTGGTTGGCATCATCATCGGTCATTACTCGCTTCACGCTCATCTAACAAAGATGAGAGTTGTTGACAGCCCTGAGTATCTGTCCTGTGGAACGAGAGCCTGAGATAACCGAACGCTTTCTGTGTGCTTGTCCTGCCTTTGCCCGGAGCAAACTGGACCCGCTTGGGTCTGCCCTACTATCTGTAGATGAGCTGAAAAATTTACCTCACCACGACCTGATGCGCTTAGTTATGAGAACAAGAAGGTTTTGCAAACGAAGTTTCTAGCAGGTTAACACAATTGGCCAACCTGTCCTACGTGCTTGAGATCTCTCGTCCCAGCCTGAAATCTTCGTTTACAAACAAAAACATAAGTTCCAGCGAATTACAGTTCAATATATTGTGATTTTAATGACGTTTAAAAAAAATATGTAGTAGAACAAAGTTATGAAAATTCGCAGCTAATTTAATATGAAAACATCAACCGTAAATCAAGGCAAGAAGTGCGTTTAAGATGTTTTTTTTTTTACTGAAGGGTGAAAAATCTTCATAAATTTTCACTATTTGGTACATTTTTTTATCATCATACTCAACTTCATTATTCTACGGAAGCTGTGAATATATAGAAGGTGTTCGAACTATTTGGCGGCAATTTTCAATTCCAATATTTAATTTGCTATTTTTTGAAAAATTTTCCCAACTTTAAGCCCAAAATTATGACACTTGTTAAAAGAAAAATACATAATAAATGTTTTTAAGATTAACTGCTATTTAGCTGCTCTCTTAATTAGTCATACTGGAGGCCATAAACATTTTCAATGTATTTTGGCAACATTCGTGGTTAATAAAAAATTCAAAAATTATTGGAAATTACTTCCAAAAGTAAGCAACTCAGGAAGGGAAAATATTGAAAATTGTCAGACTCGATTGCTTAAGTAGAATTTTGTCCAGTAATATTTGAATATGAAAATAGTACTGCTATATGATTGGTCGTAGAAGGTTACTCAATTCATAACACGTAATATGTGTCTTCGCCCAGTACTAAGAAATTCGTTTCAGAGATCGGAGGGTGTCCAACGAAGTACTTTGGAGGCGCTCAAGCCTGAACAGATCGACAAAGATATAAGAGGAATAGAATGGAATTGGATAGGCCCCACGCTACTACACTGGCCCTTGATTTGAACCTTCAAGTAATCCATCCGTATAGGAAGACCAAGATGAAGAAGAACTATTCTCACAGAAACAGCATCAATCGGAAGGTCATGGATTGTAGTGAACTGAAAGCTGTCGCATGAAAAAGAGTAACCGCTTCCATTCTATGTCACTCGAGAGATTAAAGGAGATTGATGATGATGATGATGAATGATAATTGTAAACTATGTTGCAAAGGACCATTGATACATCAATTCACTAAATTTTTTTATACCATTGTATTTATTATTATCAGTTAAGTATTTGGCTATAGTTTAGCCTGCATGACCTATTTAAAATTTGAGTCCCTTTTAGTGAGCACCAATGGGATTTTGGTAGATTAACCGAATATTACCAAAGGTGTACTACTATACTACAAAGGTACAAAGGTGAACCGAAATTAAAGCAAGTACACGTGTTAGAAATTACCGATTTTTGCAGATTTGCTATTGAAGGCTGAAAGCAAAGGGCCTGTATTTAGATTTCAAAAAAGCTTTTGACATAATCAATCACAGTCAATCATAAATTAACTATTCTGGTTTTGTTCTTCTAATGAAAGAGAGCGTGAAATCTTAAAGTCGAAATTAGACATCTGTCATAAATTGACGAAGCTTCTATTCGTGTATTTTGGTCTACATAAATCACTTCGAATCGAAGCCGTCCAGGATGGTTATGCGCTGAATCTCTTTAATGAAGTTTATTAAAGATTTTTGAAATTCATATCAGTTCCGCAAATGCCTACAAAGTGAAACTTAGAAACACTTAGACCCCTTCATTTATTGAAATGTTATTTGTGCACTGATAGCTTTCAATTTTATTGAAATCTTTCCAGAAGGTATGCCCGTCTTAATAATAGTGTTTCTGCCCTGAATTTTTTTTTTTTTTTTTATATCACTCATCCCATCTTTCATCCTGCTTTTAATCCCTAACTTTTAACTGAGATGAATTTAGAGTTATAAAAAACAGAATAATTTTTTTAACCAGGCACACGCAATCTATAATCGGCTTACATCTTTGATTTATGTCCAACAGAAATTTGGGAATGCTCTCTACTTTAGCAGAAATCTTCTAAACCTGACGTAATCGCTGAGCATTTAAATTTCAACCCATGTCACTTGAGATTAGGATGCAAACAAAAGTGTAAAACTCTACATCGATTAAATTTAACCTCATGAAAAAATAATTGAGTTCAACTCTGGGTAAGTGCCATGAAACCATTCTGAAACTATATGTGTTGGAAATGGTTGACTCTTACGTATAGCAGTTATATGGCGTGCATTGATAATGTCGAAATCTCGAAAAAAAAAATCCCAGTGAATGGGTTACTGCAATTTTTCGAATCTCTTTTTTAAGTGGTCAGTAGCACTTTGCACCTTCTTTTCACCGAATTAATGCCATATTTTTGCTGTCAGCATCTTAATACGCTTCATTCAGTGGCTCCGATGCTTGGACGTGTATCCTTTTTGGAACTTTTGATAGTTGCTTACATGTCAGTTGGATTGACAGCTGACAGTAAAATAAAAGTACATTTAGATACACAAAAAAACCTTGTGATATGTGTTTTAGGTCTTTACTGTGAGATGGACAGGAAGGCGATATAGATTAATTTACAAGCACTGCACCAGTGAAGCTATGTAATTTTACAAAATCGGAATTTCTTCTTTTCTTGTTGCAAGATGCTTTTTAAAATTGTGTCAATTATATAGTTAAAATAGGCAGGATACTGATGTTTGTTGAACGCTCCAACATAAATGCAAAATGCGAATGGCAAAGTTATTTTTGGCCACCACAAATAGTCCCACTAGTCACTATTGATTAATGATCTTATATAGGCCTTTATCTTACGGGGGGGAAAAATATATTCCACGCAATTTTTACTCCGTTCTAATTGTTGCAGGTGTTCGAATTTCGCACCAGGCTAGTTGTCTATGAATATTAAAAATTGTACGCCCCCTCTCTTAAACTAATCTAAAATTCGTAGATGCATATAGTGCGTTACGATTGCGTACTGCGTAAAGATCATTTAGAATTGCAATGCGAAATTAGTCTAACGTTTAATGGAATAATAAAATTAACACAGCTAACAGCTCCATGGAGTGCAAATTGAATTTTGCTATCTAACAATGCCTGCTCAAATATCATGATGAATTCAAATTAACCCGACTCTTAACGATGTAATTATTTTGTAAACTGCGGGGGAGCTTACAGTGCATAGAAAAATCAAATCACACCACTTCGGAATTATTCAATTTTCAAGAACCAGACCAGACCACACCTATCCTATTCCCACGACAGATTCTGATTTCGTTAATTTTGGCAATAAATTTTCCCTTTAGCGGAGCAACTGAACCTGAAACACGGAAGAATTCCAAACAAGGCAAGAATCAATTTCCATGTCAGACTTATGTATGTTTGTATGTACGTATGTGAGTACAACGTCGCCGTCATGGAACAGGTCGGACAAAATAACTAGTGTCTATCTGCGGCTGTCTGTCCGCGTCCAGAGTACCGGAGTTAAGCTTGGAGCACTTGTGCAACTGATTTCATATGCACGTAGTGTCAGGAATTAATTTGACATTTATGACCGCTAATTTTGAGTTGGACAAAAGACAAAAGGCGAACAATAGGCCGTGAAATGAAATTACTTTAGAAGTGGTAAGGAAAATGAAAATTGGATTTGTTCTCCCCCATCAAGGATGATTTCTTGCAACATATTATGTATCTGTTGTAAGGGCTTGGCCGGATAATTTATGAGGCCTCTGTCAATTTTCGATCTGTTGTTTTATTTTCTCACGTTTTTAGTGACCTGCAGGTGCAAATTTTGATAAAATATCCTACACTGAATACACTTGGTTGAATCAAATAAAAAATTCTTAAGTTAATTAGATTTATTTTCAGAACAACTTAAATTATATCCAGGTGTCGAACATTGTGTCGTTAAAATCCAGGGATTACTGGGAGTCTCTGAACATAGAATCGTGCAAAACAGTCCGGAGAAGTGAAATCTTCAAGTTGAGTTCCAGCTAAGGATTTTTCGTGTAGTTATTTTTAATAAATATCAAAGGACGACTATTTTCTTGGTTTTTTTATTATTAGTATCAGATTTGGAGGCATTTTAATAAGGCGCATTTTCGGAAATCCAGTTGGTATAAAATCATAAGATCATCGCTAATTTTAAAAAGTGGATCTTTCGTTTACTTTACTTTCATGACTATAGCGATAAGGCCACATATTTGAAAACTTTAATCTCTTGAAATTGTAAATAATAGTGTACCCAGTGGCAGTCTTGAAAAACAGGAACAAATCTCACTTAGCAATTACCATAGAGCACTTTTTGTTGATAACTTCATAAATAGGAATGAGTTAATTTAGGACTATAAAAATTCAATTTCGTCTAATACACGGATTGCTGTTTTCTTTGAAACAATTTTTTCCATTCGTTTTCTTCACTTTCAAGAGATATTCTTCACTTATTCGTGGGTAGTTATGTCCTATCAAGTTTTCCCAAAAAAAATTAATAACCGCATCCGAAAGATCCTAAATATGACTTTAAAAAATTTGATACGTGTCAGATTTTATATCTGAATTTAACAGAATTTACCAAATTGACGTTTGAAGATCGGAAAGTAGATTATTATCGCAATGCATGATGAAGGCCGACTGAGCTTTATGTCCCTTAGCAATATATCAATTATTTATTCTAAGGATAATTTTATCCTCGCAAGAGACACTTTTGCCACTAAAATTTCTGTAATCCAAATAATTAAATATAGGCCATTTTTTATTTACACAGTTTTATTACTATATTGTCAAATTTAAGCTGGAAATTTTTCGTCGTTATTAGACTGAAATTCATTGGAAAAAAAAATTATTTTTTTTCAATGAATTTACAAAATGCATTTAGATGTAGAAAAAATATCGAACTTTTCGACCCAGCGATCAGAGTGGTCTCTTCAGTGTGGTTATCTCTGATCGCCTATTATTATTTATTTATTATTGTCAAATCTCTTCAGACGTTCATGAGCATATTTTTGTTTTGATTAAATTTTAGATTTATCGCTAAAATCAAAGTAATTTTTACACGATCATCAAAGCGCGAAAAAATATAATGGTAGAATCTAAAACTGTGAAATTATGTAAAGTTAACCTGAAGTTGATTTTAAAATGGCTATAGTTGACATTATACCGGAGATATTGGGTCATAGATTTATAGCTGGAAATGATAGAGCAGATGAACTGCCCAAAAGGCATTCTTATCTGTACTTTAAAATAACGTCTACAAAAAGGTGCAAAAATAAGGCTAAATATTTCATGGCAAAACAAATGTGAGCAGTTTCTAACCAAAAGATAGCATTACACCAGGAACTTCGTTAAGGTTTGCTGGAAGTCTAAAGTCTTCCAAAAAACTAAATTCTCTCAAAGTTGTAGGATTCTCAAAGAAATTAAATCAGTTCACCATGCTTCACGAATGCCCAGCTTTGGTGATCAGGAAGAGTAAGTTTACTCAGTAGCTAAATCTGAACTATACGAACTACAAGAAATATAATGTTTGGGATTTCTTAGCGAAGCAGGATAGTTATAATTATCATTAGATATTCATGAAAATCATAGATTCCTATAAAATTATGGGGTAAAATAAACTCAACTAGTACTCTAAGTGGTAGAAGATACATATAAATTAAATTATATGAGAGATAATTTTAGATCCAAGATAAATTTTCAATATAATAATTTTGTCTGGTAACTTATAAATTATAAAAGTATAAAACTGCAATTTGTATTATAAACAACACTATCCTAACTAGAATCAGTTACCTGATTGAAATACTAAATTTATAATCTTTGCAAATAACATGTAGAGAAGCATACGCATGACTGTCTAATAATAAATTGATATGATTTACAAAAGTAGATTTTCAGCATATTTCTGGACAGCTACCTGAATTACGCTTCTGTCGACGCCACTATTGGATTATGCTAACAAATAATAAATTCTATACTAAAATCTTCTAAAATCTTCCATAAATTGCATAAATAGTAACATTAATAAGAGTTTTAATTACCTTGGTGCGAAATAGTCAAACCGAAAACAGGACATCATATTTAAGCCCGGAGCCATATCGGTTACGAATCTGCAGCTAATTAACAAGCTCGCGACTAATTAACTTCTGACAAGAGATAAACGCCCACACTGCATTTATACGGACGAGCAGAAGTGTATAGTATATGTTGAAATAAACAAAATAAAATGAAAACAAAAAGTTGTTTAATTACCGAAAGCATGATTACAAGCTCACGCTGGCTTATGTGCTTACACTTTCCGGCGAAGAGTTCGTAGAGAAAGAGAAAAGAAAAAAATCTTATAGTGAAGTGGTGCCCACCTATGAAACAAGTCGTTTGTCAATTTTTTTTTAGCGTTGTTTTTTTTTTTTAGTACCTGGCAAAATTCGCGCGAAAATGTTCATTCATAAATTAGGTAACGCGCATATTGAACACAAGCTATGGATTTTTAATACAATCTCATGGAATTGAACTCGACGTTGCAGGTTAGTTTCTTTTTTGTTTTTTCGTTTTTTTTTTCGAAAAAAACACACATTTTAGAACAGCTGCCATGCCACACTAACTATGCTATACCAATATAGTTGTTGTTACCCACCGCCACTACTACTACTAACCACCAAGATTAGCAGCATGTTGAATTTTTATCAATGGAAATTCCTTGATTTCAATAGAAAAAATTATTGACTTCAGGAATGAATATAAGAATAGAAGCCCACGATTAAAAAAAAATCGAAACGCCAGAGAGAGATGGAGGGAGGGAGCGGATTTGCTGTAGAATTAATCTATCATAAGATGCAAATCATTAGCCGGCTTCCTGCTTCGTTATGGAAATGTCAACTTAAGAAAACTTGTTCGTTCACCTGGCTTGGAACTTAGAATGGCGTCTTATGGCAAGTCGCTGCTGCTGCTGACTAATATTCATAGATTAACAACTTAAACAACTTTTAGCTACTATTATTAGGTGAATGACAGGCAGTCGAAGTCACCAAAATATATTATAAAAACGGCGAATTAATTATTTTCTATTTTCTTAACTCTGCTGGTATTCATGCTACATATATTCGCTATATTTTTCAGTCTATCGTTATTAATTTAAATATAATTTGATTGCATAAGATTAAGTAAAAAATTTTACATAATTAATTAATAATAAATTGACAACTTTAGACTACTTTATCACATGTACAATAGTAGTTAATGTCGATTGCGCTGAAAAGTTTATATAATATAGAAATTGATACCGGCGCTATGCTTTTAGTCTAGTAGCAGACAGCATTCATTAATTCAATTCAATTTAAATAAATATGAACAGAGTAATCAAAGGAATGAAATAGTATAAAATATCGAATAACAAGAAAATGAAATTAATTAAAAAACACATATTTGTACTAATGAATCGTGGTAGAGGTGTAATTTAAATTAGGTAATTAGGTAAAGTGATGATAATAGTATCTCTATCTAAAATAAATTACTCAGGTATGTGTTGTACCGTTAGAGTATTCATATATTTTCACACTACATATTTATTGAAACTGAAATTGAAATATATTTGAATAAAATCATTATACATTTTTCGTCCTTTAATTAGTAATGTATTTTGTGTACTAGTTTTCTTTTATTTAACCACTCTGAAAACAATTATGTTTCTTAATTGATAGTTTGTAGCCTCATGTATATATTCCACACAATAATCAGGTACCATATAATTCTTTAATTTGAAAATAAACATCAGAACCTTGATACACAGTCATCCAGATTAAGTCACGTAAGCATATCAGAAATTCTTTCAAAACTGTTTCTCTGTAATAATATTCGCATAGCCCGGTTTTGCAGTTTTTGCAAACTGTGAACTTCTCCAGCGTTACAGCAATATATAATAGTTGCGCAAAAATCCATATGGGAAAGTATAATTGTGTTACAAATTGCAGTATCAGTGTCCATATTTTTTTTTATTTCTCTATTTTCGCGCAGATTAAGTCAATGTGGGAAGAGAATTTCAATTTGTTGTCAACCATTACCTCCAGATACTTGATTATATCTGCCTGGGTAATATCTTCGTCACTTAATTTTACATTTTGTTTTCCACACATTTAGGCTTAGTTTATTCATGCCCATCCATTGCGTTACTCCATGATAATACAATATAATATGATAATAGTTAAGTCAATACTCGAAGTTATTAGTGAAATCAAAAATATTTGAACATTTCTTTCAGTAAAAATAAATAAAATTTACCATCCGACAGAATATCAATTTTTTGTATTAGTAATATAATTTAGGCCGTTTTGAACTAATTTTCTATTAGGCCTCTTATTCCAATCCTTTAAGAGGAGTCAGTACCAATATTTGCACGTTTCATACATTTTTCAATGCAAATTTCTAGCAAACTATTTGTAGCAGAATAATGATTTATATCTTAAATTAAAGGTAATGAAGAAGTCTAGTAAATAACGTCGGCAAAAAAAAAAGTGTATTGGAATGGACATATTAGCTCGGAAACTTGTAAAAAATTGAAGTCTTTTAAATCAAATTCCTGTGGATAGGTATTCTCATTTTTTTAAATTGTCACTGTTTTAGAAAGATAAGGCCTAGATCCAGCAAATAATGTCGAGTGTTTTCATTTTTAGTGACGCTTTTTATAATTATTTAACTCTAATAGTACTGGTTTTTTCTCCAGACATTTCACCGACGAGAAATTGAAATATTTATTTGAAAGTTGTTTAAATACAAAACAAAATAGCATATTTAACAATTATGGGCAAAAAAAATTTAGGAGTTAAAAATTTTCAATTTATGTGAACTGCTAATTTTCATTTTTCGTCTTAAATTGTACGGTTTTGTCGGATATTGTGTTTCTGTCTTTGCGGTAGATGTCTCTAATGTACTCTGTGGTCTAGGTCTAGGCTAATTTTATATGAATTTTCTCACTTTCAGGACACAAACCTTCGTATAGTAAATTTTATTACCTACAGGTTCGCTGGTATCTAAATTGAAAGTTTTGCTGAGTACTGACTCCTCTTAATGGGCTCTTTGTAGATATTTTCCGAGTAAAAAAAAAGAATTACCAAAACACAAAAGAGGCTTTCATCATTATATATGTATATCTATCATCTTTTATCGCTTGACTTATGCTTGTACGATAGTTCCTGAACTTGGCAACCATACGCAAAGGTTGTTTTTTACGATTCCAATACAGGAATTGATTAGCAATAATATTTCCTTCACATTGAGTGTGACCGATCCAATTTCTTTTTCAGCTTTTTAATTTCATTATCGATTCTATTCGAGGACAAACATATCCACAATTCTTCTTTTGAGACTTGATATGTTTAGCGAATTTTTAGGATGCGACATAGACACCTACTTACAAAGGTCTGCAAACTTCAGATTATGGATAATCTTCGTCTAAAAACATTTCTGTATCGTTACTTTTCGTAATTACGCTACCAAAATAACACAAGTTTTTAGCAGCCTTCACGTTGTTATTCTCGATTATGTTTTGATAGGTGCTATAAGTATACTTATATTAATCCTTTTTTTTTTTTTGCATTTAGCTAGTTGAAATCTTACGCCAATTTAAGTCATTGTGTTAACATCGTAGTGGTGTTGTACTAACAAGCAGATAACAACATACATGAAAATATCACAATATGAACTTTCAACAAGGGAAAATAATGATTTACTAAAATATTTCTAAGGCAATATTTATAAAAGAGTTCCATCGAGGAAATGAAATATTTTTGCATCATCTGCATAACAAAGAATTTTACAATTAGTAAAAAATTAAAAATGGCGGGCCAAAAATACTACTCTGAGGTACTCCCGATATATTTCTTATCTAAAAAGAAAAACCATCATGAAAAAATACGCTGTGTGCAATTATAATAAATCGAAAGACAATCAACGCACAAATATCGTAAGGATAGGGAAGAAAGAAGGAGTGAACTTATAAATTAGAGTTCTGTAGTAAATTTTATCCAAGACTTTACTAATAATTGGTTCAATGATAAGCAGACAAAAGTATTCCAAAAAATGTGTCGTTGTTGATTTACCCTTATGAGATGAATCAAAGATCGAATTACAATGGAAAGCGTTCGTCATACTACACAAGCCAGTGGTGGCTGGTTATATACATATAATAGTCGTACTGTCTTTTTTATATAAACGAAATAATCATAGCTTTTGTATAAATAACACAGTACGTGGGCTAGATATGACCTAGATTTTTTTCCAAAGGAAACAAGCACAACTTATCTTATACTCACAAGACTAGACTAGAGAGATTCTTGATAACATCTATCTGGACAAGCATCTGGTCCTAGATCTCAAGCGAAATGGAAATTACAATCCAAGACAAGCTAGATCATCGAGTGAAATATCAGTGAAAATACAAAATAAATAAATTGATTGGAAGCCATAAGACCCAGATGCTTTCGATACTGAAGAGTTGGCTTTATGCAATTTTCACTGTACCTCAAAAGTTAATTTTTATTAATTCTTCTTTACTTACCAAAATGAAGACATTCAAATTGATCTTTCATAAATGACTCGGTGCTATCTGAATTTTTTCAAAATTATGTATGCTATTGGAAACGTTGTATATATATGTAAAAGTGTAAAAATATTATATAAAATTTATTCCTTATTTCATTATCATATCAGAATTATTTGTTATATACAAATCGACCAGGCATATATATTTGGCGGCGCACCTATTTCCGTCCTACATAAAAACTTGTGCATTCATACCAAAAAGAGATCCAGCTCATCTACAGCAACATGGATCCCAAAGGGGGAACAGAATAAGCATTTGCAAACGAGACAACTGAAAGAGTCGTTATAGCCGGCATACCACCATGAAAAACAACTTTTAATCCAAGAAAACAACTTTAAGATCAGCAAAAGGTAAAGAAATTTATGAATGAACTCGCCTTGATGTGGTGTGTCACACGATCACTTCAAGTCTTAACGTAACGCGACTGGTTCAAGTGAGAGTTGTTGTCGTCGTTCATGCCGCGTTGCGTCGCCGTTCGTCGTCGTTGTCCTCGTCGTAGTCGTCATCGTCGTCATGGTTATTATTGTTGTTGTTGTTTTTGTTGTTGCTCGCCTAAATTCATCTGCAGAGTATATGAATCTGAATGAAAACTACGAACCTGTCAACAGGTAGACGAACTCTCTTGTAGATAAAATTAAGGTGCGATCATCACCAGAAAATATATTACCAGAAAGGTTAAACTATGATGGTAAGGTTGAATGCGACGAAGGGAGCAATCACTTGACTTAAAAGTAGCTACCAGTTGGTCACGTAGTATATGTCACCTCTCTGTAAAACTGCTTGTCATTATGCACTTACGGGAGCAGATCTTCACGATCAGATAGGATAAAATTATTACATCGCGACCACTTTTCACACCACATAGAGTTTGAGTTGATGGACTGCACATGAATATCTTATACATATCTACTTACATATACACATATATGTATATGTATCTTCCAACTTCTTTAGAAAATCTTTATTATAAAAAATGCCCTAAGCGAAATTTTGAAGAATAATTCTTTTAGTGTCTGACTTTCAAGGATACACAAATAGACGCATTCATATACGGATAACCAACGAAGGCATGAGCACGAATAAAAAATAAAAATCCTATCGTGATATGAAGCCAATTAAATTATGCTTACAGCTAGATAGATTCCTTTACGCAAAAGTTTTTTAAGTGAGCACACATTTCCGAGGTAAAACATAAATGAATACAAGAATCGAACATGAATAAATAATTTAAGGCGAAAGTTTAACGATTCTAATGAGTTACTTATTTATGCATATTTGTGAATAATTTTTCATAAAATATATATCTACTCAGAAGGAGAGCGTATATGCGTACGATCAACATACTTTCCGGCTGATTATGATCATTTTCTTTATACAAATTCAAATTTATTAATATAAATATTTATTTATTTATTATCTAAAGAGGTATAAATCTTACAGACATTTCATGTACTTAACTATAATTTTAACAAGTGATAAAAACTATAAAAATAATAATAAAAATAAAAGGAACAGCAAAAAAAATCAAAAATTGAGTATAATAATATGCACACATAATTCAAGAGTTATAATGCTCATAAATGACATTTTTGAAAGTTGCACTGAACATTGTTAAATCAACAAGATGATACACTGAATTAAATTGAGAAATACAATTTGAGATTACTTCATAACTACCATAATTAGTTCTATGATGTGATTCATAAAGAAAGTTCCTCGGACGTATAAGTCTCTCTGGAGAGTATATAAAAATTAATGACAAGAGCTGAGGGCACTTTATTTTATATGAGAGAATATCTTTAATAAAAAGTGCACAGCTTACTTGTCTTCTGAGTTCCAAAGTCGACATACCCAAAAGCAGGCATCTTGTACGATACTAAGGAATAGTATTAGTTCGAAAATGAGATTTAAATAAAGCAAATTTAGAAAATGATCTCTGAACAGACTAAATTCGGTCTATATGACTACCATAAAACGGACACCAAATAGCGGATGCATACTCAAGTACAGACCTCACTAAAGAAAAATAAAGGACTTTCAAATTCCATTTTAAAAACCCCAGGTTTCTGTTTGCTCTAGAAACAATCGTTTCAAATTGGGGGGAATAAAAGATAATTTTCTATCAGATGTAACCCCCAAATCCTTCACCTTACTAACTCTCCGAAGAGGATTATTATTGATTTTCTAATTAAATATGTCTGGAATTTAACTTCCGATGGAAAGACACGATCTTACATTTTAAAATATTAAGGTCAAGTTTATTATTAGCAAGCACACCAAACAAAAAAATTATCAATGTCACTTTGAAGCAGTATAAAATCTTTTGTAGACGTTATTCTAGTATAAAGTTTGAGAATCATCAGCAAAAATTAGCAAGTTTTAAAAATGAATATGATTAATTACATCATTAATAAATAATAAAAATAGTAAAGGTCCCAAATGGCTAAGCTGAGGAACCCTGAGGAACACCTGAGTTGACATTGATTATTATTATTTTGACATATTGTTTCCGATCGCTTAAATATGAGGAAATCCAGTCAAGCATAGATGAATGAAAACAAGCAACTGAAATTTGAAAATCAACACCAATAAACAAACCCTGTCAAATGCCTTGGTAAAATCAGTGTAAACTGCATCAACCTGATTACCATCTTCAATTTTATTTAAAGTATAATTCAAGAATATTGCTAAATTAGATGTACATGATCTGCCAGAAACGAAACCATGTTGCTGTGGCGCGATAATTTCTTTAACTAAAAAGAATAATTTTGAATTAACCAAGGAATCTAACACTTTCGGAATATTATTCATAATGGATACTCCCCGATAATTGGATACCAGGTTTCTAGGTCCAGTCTTATGTATTGGAGTTATGTAAAAAACTTTCTATTCATCTTAAAATTGACCAGTACTCAGAGATAAATTCAAAATCTTGGTTAGACCGTAAGACAAGAATTAGCGCAATTAATAAGTAAAGATGAGCAAATTCCTTCAGTATCAACCTTGGAAAATTAAGTACAATGAATTACCTTCAAAAGAGTGGGTAGCATTATTGAAAGAGCCATAAGTAGTATTATCATATATAGATTCAAAATAATCTGCAAAAAGGTTACAGCTGCTCTGAAGATCATAAGATTTATTATTGTTACAATGCAAAACTTTAGGAAAGCCCGATGTTTTTTGTTTCGAGTTTATAAAAGACCAAAACGTATTACTATTAGATTTTATACCAGCCACTAAAGACCAAAAACCTATGGAAAAATTCATATTCTCTTCGTAATCTTTGGAAATTAGTTAAATTTTCTGGACTTTCAGACAATTTGAATTTTTTATGTGCTTTTGATTTGGCATTCTTAAGTCTTAATAGACCTCTATTGAACCATTTAGGATGATTCGTTCTTTGTAAATGTTTTGAAGGAATAAATCAATTCATTCCTTCTCTTAACACGTCAAGTAACTTGCTATATGCTTCATTTAGGTTAAAACTATCTATAAAGGACCAATCTATGTTAAAGAAGTAATCATTTAAATTGTTAAAATCTGCTCCATTAAAATTAAAAATAGCACTAGACGGTTTATCAAGTTGAGAAGCCAAGTCATAAAATGATATATCAACTAAAATAGCTTTATGGTGTAAATCATTTGGACATAAAGGATAATCGGTTTCAATAACTGTAAATAAAAAATCACTGTTTAGAAACACTAAATCTAAGAATGTTCCAAACATATTACATATATGATTTGCTTGCATTAGGTCCGCACCTAATAATTTATCAAAAATTATTCTTTCACATTCTGATGACACATTTTTTGGTATGACCATCTTTTTATCATTATCCCAGATCCAAAATAGCAAAAGTAATCATTTTTATTACAGAAAGATAACCCCAATAAATTATTAACTATTGTACAGTTAAGTCACAAATCTTTTTTATTTGTACAAGAAAATCAAAATAAAACAATATGACTAAAGTAGACTCAGAAGTAAGAAAGAAATTTTAAACAATTTATAATTCAAACCCAAAAATTGAAAACTACAAATAATTACAATAAAAAGTAGAGCAACGCTAGCTACTAGGATTGATAAAATTATAAACAATACTTATAAATGTGTAGTTATTGTGTTGTGCTAAGTTACTCCATATTCTAATAGCATGGCAAAAAACTAGTGTCGAGTGGTAAGAAAACTACATCGTGGTAGTAAAAAATGATGTGTTCTGTTGAACCTAGAGTAAAGATACCGAGGACATTTGAGCTTAATAATTTTAATTAAATAAATCACTGAGCAAAATCAAGATAAAGAGAAATTTAGCACCCCCAAAATTGAATTTTTATCATCAGACTTTCCAAATATTTGTTTATTAATTACAATTTTTGTTACTTCGACTCTATGTTCACTTGACGGCCGTAAGAAGACCAGCTACGAAGCTGGCACTGCTGACGAGATCCGCTTCTTCTGCACCAGGTTGCTAGGTCTTTTGCGACGGGCCTAAAAAGCGTTGGCTCTGAAAATAATGTCTTATCTGTTTGTTATCTTTTGTCTTTTAATTTTCTTTTCGGTGTTACTGAATTGCAGGTTTAAATTTTTTTATTTTGTTTTTTCATGTTTTCACCAATATTTCTGTCATCTTGCGCTCGATGCCATATCCATAGATTCATCGGACTTGAAAATCACCAGGATCGATTTCAAGATATAGTTTGATCTTTTACTCCCAAAAATGAAATCGAGTTGTTTTATGATTCTGTGAATAATTTAAAATTCATCTTACATGAATTTTGCATAATGATTCTAAACAGTTCAATTTTCGCGCGAGTTACATACCTACATAATAGTTACATACCTACATAATATTAAACAAACTCTACATACCCAACAAATATTCAATCGTTTTACTTAATAAATGGATATCTCAGGCAACGAGATGGCTGATGAGTTGGCCAAAAAGGGCTCCGAATTGGATAGCTCCGGAGCATTAAAAGAGGAAATCATCAGGGACGTCTATCTAAAGGCAGGCCTCCGATGGACCAGCAGCAGGGATACCTGTCGTATTGCGAGGCAATTGTGTCCTGCATATGACAGGAAAAGGACAAGGGAACTGCTTAATAGCAGCAGAACAAATACCAGGAATCTAGTAGGGGTCATGACGGGTCACTGGGCTATAGGGGACCATGCTAGAAGACTGGGAATAGCGGCGAACGATTTCTGCAGGAGTTGTAGGGACTCGGAGGAAACATGTGCTTTGCGAATGCCCCGCTCTGATGAATAAAAGAGGTAGGCTACTAGGTAGCTACTTCTTTTCAAGTCTGGGGGAGCTTCAAAGTATAAAGTTCAGAGACATCCTGAGTTTTCTGAGTGAGGCAGGATGGATCTAGGTTAAAGGTCTTGGATATATCCTAAGTTTCCCAAGGAAAGCAGGATAAATCCGCGACTTGAAGGGTTATCCCATAAGATCTAGGGGCACAATGGACCCGTTGGAGGTCTAAGTGAGGCTGACTGGTTGTCTAGCGGCACCCCTCTTACCTAACCTAACCTAACCTACTTAATAAATCGTTTACTTAACATTGCATAAAGTTCATTAAAGTTCATTTAAATTTCATGTCAGCAGTTACCCAGACAATTATTAAGAATTACTTGCAGACACAATTGTAAAAACCAGGCTAGGATAGAGTTTCGGTATGTAGAGTAACGGCATTAAGTTTTGTACTCGAGCTGTGAACAGGTGTAAAATAAAAAATTACCATTGGAAGTAAAACTTTAATTTTTTTTCCTAAAAGTTACAAGTAGAAACTTTAACTCGCGTCTCTTCGTCCACCTGTCGATATGATCACTTGAGAGTGCGTTGATTTAACGAAATACATTTTTTTGCACAATGGTTTTATTAAAATAGCCCAATTTCGTTGATGGATAAAATCGATCAACTTCTTTATAAGTTTTTTTTTTTTTTGAATTTGCTCTTCATTCGAGAGCTAAATTTTTTGTCTGCCATACTTTTTATTTTGTTTGAATTTGGCTTTGCAATAAGTTTCATCTCCTGCAATAAAATGGTGCCAATTTCGTATAATTTTAAAACTTTGCTTTTGCGTACATTTTCATTTCCTTCTGAAGGATCAGCTATTTTCACATCCGTTTTCTGCCTTCCTTTTATCGTTCAAAATGATTTTTTTCAATTCATGTCGTTCTTTTTCTCGGGCCGAACGACTTATGTCGATTTCCATTGATATTTTAAGAAAAGTGCACGTCAATCAGTAAAAAAACGAGTTCAATGGAACAACTTTTGACGCGATGAGAATGTAATGGTAGCTCATATCCGTGTAATTTGTCAGATTGAAATTTTCTGAAAAAAATGACATCACGAATAACGTAAAAATTATGAAAATTGTTACTTAAAAGATTTTGGTATGATTGTGGATGAATTTGGTAGAGTAGTAGTTGAAGACTGATATGTAATACTCAATGACATTCAGTTGTGACATTTCTCATGTAGATGTGTGCGTTTTTGGTGTAATTACACAGCCGATTTTTCCGGTGTAGCACTAAACTCATTTGACGTACACTTTTTCTAGTAGTGCAGGTCAATGGAATAATTTCGGTGTAACACTGCAAGAAAAGTGTAACACTTCTACTAGAAAACTAGATCAATCGAAATCGGTATTAGTTTCAATCTGTCATCGCTTTTTTCGGATTCCGAATCGTTCTGAATGCGCCTGAGTTTTTCCTGGATTCAAGCAGAACGATTTCGATTTGTATTCGTGAATGTGTGTTGTTTACAATTTGGTTTTATTTTTCATAAACAACATATTTACAAATTTATACTTGCGTTTATCAAATGAAAGAAATGTCAAAAGAAATGGTTCTGTTTCGTTCCTTTTCTATGAGCAGAGAATAAAATTATGACATCGTTCTGTCAATTCATACAGATTCATTCAGAACGAGAAAGGGAACGCAGCATTTGTCTTGTTTAGGGCGTTGGAGCTTATCTTTGGCCCTCAAATCGATTCGATGTCTTCTCTTTTTTTCTTTTTCATCCTTGGTTTGGTTTTTGATCACTTCTCGTGTTGTTGTTGTTGTGACAGGTATTTGAAATTCGCAGGTATTAAAAGATCAGGCAAGTTGTTTATGAGTGGGGGATTTTCTCGACTGGTTTTTCGGTTTGCCCGAATAGATACTCCTTGATATAAGTTATATTGGCTGCCTCCTACAATACTTCGTTGCGATAGTATTTTCCGTTAGCTCTTCTATGGAATTCTGTGCAAGCTCTAAAAGTCTTCTTCCTTAACATATCAAAGTGCGTAAGGCTTCGGTTTACTTAAATACATTTGTTTTAATAATACTAATTAATTTTATTGAAATTATTTATACGAATAACAGCAACTATACCTATATGGCCTGTTGATTTATTTTCAGCTTTTTGTTATCTGTGCATATATTTTTTCATAGAAGCTTTCTCTGGGATGTTCTACGTGTTATTCCGAAAATCATACAATCCTAGAACTTTACCAATTTATATATCTTCATTTTTTTCATATAATAAAATATAAATTTAAAAACAATTTCTCTACAATAATCTGCCATAACTGAACCAATTCTTTAATAGCAGAAAAATGGCTACAAGATATCAACACTACAAATGTGCGGATCCAAATCATCTGGATACGGTTACATCCAGATCTGGACTCCAATAAAACATCTAAAGCCGCCTAACTGCTCATCGATAAAGCTTAATTTGCATAACCTTCGACCCGAAACTATAAAAGTTGCATAAAATAACGCTTTAGATCGCGCTCTGATATATGGAACACAACTGTTAAATGACACTGAAACTAAGACCCACGCCTATTTCTTGTTTCTTCTGTCTCTGATTCGCCTCTATGAAATTTCAACAGGCAAGAGCGAATGCTGCGTTTCTTCATCACCGGAAATCGTTCCAAGTGTTGCATGTGCGCAATATGACACACGACACAAAACCACTTGGATAATTTTGTAGACAAATAAAAAAACAAAATTAAAAAGAAAACAAAAAGGTAGAAAAATATGAAGCGCTTATTCCGCCCACCAAAAATGAGTTTTCTTAGCTGCTGGAGTTTCTGATTCGCACAACTCATGTCTTAATTTTTTTTTCTTGCGGTACAAAACTACAAACGTATGGCTTCCTCTACGCTTTAATAAAACACAATCCATACGCTATTGGGTGCTGTAAAAATGACATCCATATAGACACGGGCGTAATGAACATAACAAAAATTGTGCAAATATATCAGTGCGCGCCATCTTTTGTTTTTCTTATTAAGGCGCATGTGCAGTATAATTTTCTATAGAATGAGCCTATGTACATATTTAGATACACTAGTAGAGATGACTTGACGGCTCTCGCCCACCTCCGAACTCTGACTTCCTTTTTGAGATGAAGACAAACATTATCGGAAATCGAAGTGCAGTAAAGTGGAAGTTTATTAAAACTTTTATGTCAGCTAAATCATTTATAGGTAAACTGTGCGCGCATATATGTATGCATGCATGTGTATTTTATATGTATTTGTGTTCATTCATAACTCTGCTATCGCGATTATGAAATGTGCCAATGGATTTGTATTTAGCAAAATGCTAGCTGCTAACTGCTTAGGTATGGTTTTGGCCAAACGAATGACTCAATGAACTAACAGCTAGCAACTTTTGGGGGGAAAGAGGCAGGTGCGCAGTTCAGTAGCTACTGGAGATATATATACAGTGTTTGTTTCATATACGACCATAAAGCCAGGTCCGGAGGAGATATATGCGAATGCAAGTTTTCTTTAATGTCTTCTAACGAATGTGGGCGAAAGCGTGCGCTGTACTGCTCTGCTGCCGGCTCATGAACCATAGCTGGCCCATTCAAGAAACTTCGGATTTCAGATTAAAATAGAAAAAGCAGTCGCTCTAGAGGTCACAAATTTCCGTTTTTTTTTTTTTTCTTTTTCTCGACTTAATTTTTTTTTTTAACCTAATCATATTAGAAAGAGTGTTACTTGATTATGGTAATATTCCAGTTTCTCTAGATTATTTTGAGTCTTTTCGTTGTCGTGTTTTTCTCTTCGATCTGACTTAATTGCGTCATGTATTCATATGGCTGATGTTAGTTTATAAATCGCGTTACTACTGCTGCACCCGCAGAAAAGATGAATTTCGGAGCATTAAGGCACTGATTTAAGTTAATTTTCATATATTCTCTGCTCGGTTACCTACTTCAATCGTCTATAGATATGAAAGTTATATACTTAATCATCTATAGATATACATAGTTAGTTATGCCTCTCATCTGAGCACTGCATCCGGATTAGGTCGAAAGAACCGGACAAAATAAAAATAAAACATAAAATGCGTTGGTCTGATTAATGAACTTGTGACTCGTGCCAAAAAAAAAAAGTAGGCGGCAACAGATGTTGAAATGGTCAGATAACATGGAAAACAAAAGACTTAAGCGAGAAACCTGAAGTAATATGTTCAGGGACGTGTACCTTTTCTAAATTTTATTAATGGCGCTGCTCACTTGAAGGACATAAATTATTTTAAATTGCGGGGGAGGCTCTAGCTGGCACTAAGCCTGTAATAGAATATAACTATATTTTGTATTTCATTCCCTGTTAGCGCTCATTTTACTTTACTCTCAGATTTTATTTATTTTGATATTCTTCACAGAGTTGACTACTTTCTTGCATAATTGTAACAGTATTAAATGTTACTGAATGAATCTTAACAGTCTGAGGGCGATACTAGTCTTGTGATTAGCACTGAAAAAAGCACGGAGTTTGCGTGCATTTCAATTAATACATATGTTACTTATACCTGTTTATCTCGTAACTCTTATTTAGTGCTCTTCGGATTCAGCCACCATTCTTGGAAGAGTTTTCAATGACTTTTGCAAAGATAAATAGAGAAAATTTTTAAAAACTTTGACTTACACGCCATTGAAATGTACCTCATCAATTTTTCGTTACTCTCACTCATACTCATACATGACTTAAGCAGTTATATCAACTCAATCAGAGGATACCTTATAATTTTAAATATAGCTTTATCAAGAAAAGAATTATATGTAAAACTGGAAGTGAAAAAGGTGGCAATCTACATTATCTTGGAATAACCGCGGGAGGAAAAGTGGGAGTTGGTCAATTTTTTCTCATGAAATTTCATAGTGTGTCCGAAATTGGTATAAAGGCTTACAGTTCAGCACCGTTTGTAGTCCTTGGCTCTGGATGCTGTTTAATTGAGAAAACATTATGTCAGGTAATGTAAATAGTAAATAAATAAATTAACGCAATATATGAAAAACAGAAAATTTTTGGCATCGTTAAAGGAATTCAAAGTATGTGAGTGAATCTACTGCAAAGTCAAGTCAATCGAATAAGCTCAATAGCTTTAATAACAGTGAGCTGATATCAAAAGGTTATGCAGACTTAAAACTATCGAGCTTAAGGCACCTAAATTCTCCGCGCATACGAAAATAAATCTAACCCAATTAGAAATTGCATGAAAACAAAGTTGTAGGTATAGCTTTTCTCTAATGGAGGTGATAATTCCCAATTAGCAGCAAAAAAACTTTATTAATTGGATCAATACCCGCTTCACCATTTATCACTATAGCTAGTGACCAAAACCTTTTATTACCCTTGATACTAGTAAAATCATTTCGTCTGATATTTAGATCAAATTAGAATTTAGCTTGCCTCATGGTAGATTTACAAGTGTTATGAATTTAAATATAAAACCGCTTCAACTCCAAAGGGAGACATCTGAAATATAATTAAATATTCCAAATCAATTTTAGCCGATGACATAAAAATATTTCTATTTATAAATCAAAATATTGCCTTAGCTAATCTAAAATATTTACATAATCTCTAAATCTACTTCAGCTTTCATATTTTAAGTCACTAAACCTCCAAAATTATTACTGACAATACTGAGAATAAAATGAATTACCAAACATAATTACCAGTATCACTTAATCAAATAAAATTCGCCCAGCTCATTTAAATGAGTTCAACATTCCACACGTTTGCATAATATAAAATAGCAGGATGGGCAAAACATTTCCATCTAAAATAGGGCCTGCCACATATGAACTGGATTGCAATCATGGCTTATAAAAGGGGTGGAGATATAGGAGGTAACACCGCATGTAAATGTCAGCGATCTTGAATAGGCCTGAAACAGCCTTCTAAATGTAAATGCACTTTTAACACAAACCTCCTGTGCTCGTAAAATGCACGGCAACACAATAAACGTCCACTTAAGCATTCAAATAAGGAAAATAAGTGAATTGGTAATAACAAAAACAACAACAACAAAAATCTGATGAAAGAACTGCTAGATCTGAGAAAGGTGGTTTTTTGACGTATGGTGTCTACGCGACACGTTAGAAATGTAAATCAAAAAATACAGCCAGGAAGGCCGTTCATAATAACCGCCCTGCCAATTCCGTATCGTTTGCATTTACTGATGAAGGAAGTCTTTGAAAGGTATTTTATCTGCTATAGATGAAATGCATTCGCTGTGATTTACGATATAATCAACAGCCTCGAATTATTAAAGTTTTTGTGCTCGACTGTTGTCGGTGATGTGAATGCGAACGCATTTTAAGACGACAGAGTGCATCAACTCCAATGATAGATACACTGCGCTAGCACCGATAAAGCGTAAGAACAAAAGACTTAAGCGACGAACCCTCCCAAAGTTATTGCCATTCATGTTCCGAAAGGGTCTCATCATCTGTTAAGAGTTTTTGCTAAGTTGCTATGCTGCTTTTTTTTCCCAACCACAGTCGATTCGCTGCTCCAGGATGATAATGTGCTGCATGTATTTACCTATTCCCAAGTGAGCATATCTCATTTACGTTTTAATAAATTAAAACTATTAACCCGGCTGTTGGGGAACAAGACTTATTGTTGGAAATTTAAATAATTAGTGCAGACCTTACCTAGCTTGGCGAGCGAGGACGCACAATTGACGGAGATGCAAGGAGGAACCAATTAGCTCTCCAACTGGATGAAGCAGAATCGGCTCGAGTCAATTTATGAGACCATTTTGAATTTATTCATTTATTTCTAGGCGAGGCTTATTAAGCATTGTTTGTTCTCAGATAAGGAGGTATGATTTATTCTGTAGGCTTTGGACGCCCGCCGTCTATGGCGACTTCCTTCTCATCGAAGGGTCAATTGAAAATCGATTTATGAACGACAAATAAAGGCGAATGATTGTTTCAGCTCTCTCTCTGACTTTTTCGTCTCTACGTCTATTTTATTTTCCTAATCTCAATAATTGAGTGTTTATTACTTCCGTCGGAAAATTTCATTTCGCTATAGATTTGCTATTAAACTTTCAACAAACTTATTCATAATAAATCGTTTTCCGTCTCTTTGATTTTTTTTTTATATTATTTTTATTTATTTACTATTTTTTTTTTTTTAATGCATGACGAAATAAACACGATTTAAGGGCTTATAAATGAAAAATTCTCAAACATCGAATTTATTATTCATATTTAAATTCGATATGCCTATCCATTTGGATTCGAGGAAAATATTCAAATTTAAAATCAATGTAATTTTTTATAGCCGAAGCTAAATTTGTTGTCGCTCTACACTTGCCGCCCAGAGTTTTATTCCAAGGAGCTTTTTATACTGATTAAGATCGAGCAAGAATGCATAAGAAGTGAGGTAATCTTGACGAATGATATCACTCTCAGGTAAATTACTCATGTCACAACAGGAAATTTATTAAACTATTTTCACGATATGAAGACATTTGATGCATCCATATAATTTCTTGATGGTGGAATATACTGCAGGTCACGAAGAGATAATGAAAATTCCGGAGGCACTGCAGGTGATTAAGGAAAACCGTTCGAGAAATTTGTTGCTTTTATATTTTTTTTGATATTTTCTGTCACACTTGATAAATTTAAAATATATGCATATATATACAAATATTTATATATAGTACAAAAAAAATAGTCTGATTATCATGGACACATTTATATGCAGAGGATATGCTCACATTTTATATCAACTTTATGGTACTCCAAATAAGCTCTTAGAATGTTATGGCAGTGAAAAAATTTAATCATTTTCGAATTATTCAAAATAACTATGTATGCATTTCTGGAATTCGGTGTACCAGAAGTAAATTTAAGTGATTGTAATTTGTTTAGAAAATTTTTAAAACTTTATGATATTTCCAAGCTCTGGTTAAATTGTAGATATGCAAAAAGTATATTGAGAAACAAAAAATATTTTGTTTTAAATCATTCAGTATGAACGATTAAATTTTTCAAAGAAATTTCATTTTGTCGGACGCCAGAAAGTATTTTTCTGCAAAGCTTGCTAAAAAAACAATCCATAAAATGCGCTACAACTACAAAATATTGAATATTATTTATAGGTGGGATGAGGTGCATTATTTTTTTTATAATTTGGAATTTTGAATTTTGACTCATATTTTGTATTTAGCGGGACAATATCACTCATATTTGAACTTGAGCTCTGCTTTTATCCAGGAAATATAAATAAACAGGAAAAAAAGCTAAAGTTGGTCTAAGACCAATTCTTACGATTCCCTAGATGAATGCCTGTAAGTAATTTCATATGGTCACACCTCTTTGTGCAAGTTTGAATGTTAAAGCGGTTTTTCGCATCTATTTCTAGAACGATTCGTCAGACAGTAAAAATGATTATAACCACTTTCATAGGATTTTATATTCTGAAGACCTTTTTAGTACAATATAACGTCTAGAGCTGATTTTTTTCATAGCATACGTTCAAAATCTAAATTTTTGTGTGGCAAAACCAAAATGGGGCTAGCGAATTAAATCCATTTTTGAACTTGAATTCACAATTTTTATAAAAACATCGTTTACTAAATATCAACTCTCTACGTAGCACATAGGGGTGTTTGTATCAAAAAGTTGGCCAAAATTATTTTATGAATTAAAATAGTTTAAAACAGTATTACGTACTTTATTCTCATGATACAAAGATAACAGGTATGGCCGATTCGAGAGGAATTTTTTGTGTTGCTACGTCATGAGGTGCCTACTGTCATTTCCAGCGAATTTGTTTTGAGTTTTTCGTATTTTATTGACTGAAATACGTTTTGGATATATTAAAATATTTAACAAAATATTAGTTTCTTCATTTAAATCACTTCGGGAAAAGTAATTATGTGCTAGTGGGAAAGCAAAGAAATTTAAAAATAGAAAATTTTTTTCACTGTGAAAAGACGATTGTAATTGAGACGAACAAATTTCTGACATTTGTCGCCAAAGGAGGCAAGCAATTAATTGACAGATTTTCCGGTCATACCTTGTTAATCTTTGTATCATGCTTTATTCTGATATATTAGCTGTGCTCTTTTGTGTCAGCAGAACAAAGCAGAACAAAGGATACACAAAAGAATGCCTCATACATTTTCATAGAAACATTTAAATGAAGCGAACAGTACAAATAGTTCGATTTAATCGACAGAACAATTTGTTGTCTCCAGCATATGGGAGTTCTAGAACAAGGTACACAAAAGAACACAGCAATTATTCCAAATTGAACTTAATTTTCGTAAATAAAAAAAAAAGTTTGTTTTCTAATTTTAAAAAAAATATTATTTTACTCAGATAACGATATCCATGATTGTTCATCCAAAAACTGTTCAGGTTCATGTGCCGAATCTTCCTGATTTATATCCATTTCTGTTTCAGCAGGAAGAATCATGTTTAATATTTCTTTGAGAAATGGTTTAGTGTCATGCCTGTTGGAAATGGATTAGAGCTAAGCAATAATCTATTTACATATAACGTCAAGATTGCATGACTCTCTGCTGAACTTCCTAGCATAATTTTGGTGGTACAATCAGAAGTGTTTATTTCTTGTCTCAGCTGCCTCAACTGACATAATTCCTATCGGTAGAAAAGCTTTTTCTATCACAATGAAAATATGAAGGAGGATTTTACGTAGAGTAGGTATCATTGGGTGCCACAAGTAAAGCTCAACATATAATTTCGCTGTATCCATACAGTAAGAATCAAATTTGGCAGTGTTATTCTATGGCTACTTGATATTGCCTCTAAAATTACTTTTAGTCCATATACAAGACGGGGATCGATACCTATTATCTGAATCTATTAAAATTCTTCTGCTCGTATTAACATCATTACTGTTTCCAAAACCAGCTTTAGGCACATCTACTATTAAACCCATTTTTAGTTTAAATTCTCCTTGAATAGCTAATTTCTTTTCCTTCACTATCTGTTTATCACTTTCAGTTCTTAATTGGCATTTTTTTCATGGCAATTTATAAGCAAAATGAAGCAATCCTTCGAACAATCTAATTCTGGAGTGCAAAATTGATAAACTAAATTTCAAAGATCCTTGATTTATTTCCATCCCTAGTGTCGTCCCGCAGATATAACATTTCATAGTCGATCTAGTGTTAGTTGCAATATTGCACACTTTGGCATTAATCATGAGTATCATCACATGTTTGACAGAAAATAATTTATTTGTTTGTTTGACTTTAGTGGCTTTCAATGAATTTATTTTGTGCTGTATACAGGGTATTTTAGGAGGTCAGTAGAGCGGGAGGTGATAGTACTCAGCTAGATGAACAAAAAATTGTATGGCCAGGGGGGGGCATATCAACCGTTTAGGAGTTACTGGGTGATTAAGAAAAAAAGCTAGTTTTTCACAAAACACCCTATATCTTAAAAACTACAGAGTGCATGGTCACAGTTAGGAGCTCATTGTATGCAGAACTCGATTGCCTTTCGAACGATTGCTCAATCGGCCTTATACCCCACTCCCATAAAGAATTATAAATTGCGGATTTTCTTACCTTTTTTTTTTTAATTTAACCTCTATTATCTTTGCAAAAAGGTCGTGAACATAACTTTTTCTTTCTGAAAACTGCAAACTGTAGACTCTCCTCTTTAAGTCAGCTTATTACACCCTATGTGTTAACACCAGCCTTTAAACAGCTATTAACTCATAACCTATTCAGATCACACCGAAATTAGACGATATTTTGTAAAATGACGTGCTAAGAGAACAAATTATCGTTGAGAATAGGTTTGAAAATAGGTTTGAGAATTGGTTCAGAGCTAATAACTCTTAAGGGGCTTCAGATAGAACATTGGGTGTACTAGGTCATATTAAAGAAGAGAGTCTAGAGTTTACAGTTTTTATAAAAGAAAATTATGTTAATGACCTTTTTGCAAAAATAATAAAGGTTCAATTAAAAAAAAAAACAGGTAAGAAAGTCCGAAATTTTGAGTTTAGACAACCATAATTCTTGAGAGGAGAGGCCATGGAATTCTGCCTATAATGAGCTCCCAACTGTGACCATGCACTCTGTAATTTTTAAGATACAGGGTATTTTGTGAAAAACTAGCTTTTTTTCTTAATTACCCTGTAACTCCTAAACGGTTGATATGCCCCCCCCCCCTACCGTACAATTTTTGGTTCGTCTCTCCCGCTCTACTGAATTTCTATTGGGAAACACCCTGTATAATTGATTTCTGCGCGTTTGTAATCTATGTTGCATTTTTTATAAACCATATTCGAAGTGGCCGACAATACCGTATGACGAAGGCACTGGATTCTGCCAGGTTGTTCTCTTATTTTCTAGACCATAAGCTAAGTGCAATGGGACAAATGAACTTTGAAAAATATTCGCGTCAGAATCAAAATCACTTTAAAATTTTTGTTGAAATTGTGATTGCTGCGATCCGTCGCATTCCTACTTGCATATCACGGTTAAAGAGTTACCGTCTTCTTCACTTAACGTTTGAACAACTTCTGTAAGATATAACAAAAGATGCGTAATACTGTGCGGTTCAATAACTCCTGGAGATCAATTTCAGCACAAGAAGCTGTCACTCTATAAGATTCCTCCTGTAGGATAAAAGTCTTTTTTTATGCGTTTTGTAAAATGGAATAGCATAAGTAGAGCTTCTTATGGCAGCTTTTGACTATCTCGTATTGTTTTCTAGATATACTAGCCTCGACAAACATGGACAATGCTTTCAATGATGTTAATTACTCTGTTTGTACCTTTAGAGTGGAAGAGTATGCTTTTCTATATTTAGTTGCTTGCTTAGGAGACTTTGTTAAGTCTTTTATAATATTAGACATGTCAGTCTTGCCTTCAGCTCGCAGCTTTATATTTGTATAGCGAATGTCAATGCTTTTGATCCTGTTTTACTTCGAAGCACTTGAGTCTTTCCTATTTTGCTTCGTTCATTGGAGTCACTAATTGATTTCGTTGGGCACCCCGATCGACATATTGCTTGTATTATTTCAAATGTGGCTACAAGGAACATTTCAACTGCTGTTCTTTTTTAGAAAAATGTTTTCTTTGTAATATGACGCAGTCCATCTTCATTTGATTTCCGATTATACATAGGAGATGTTATTTTTGAAATCTTTTAGTTGTTCTTCCGAATAATTTTTCGAATGTAACAAAATATGTTCGGCGTGGTCCAATTTTGTGTTTATGTCATCAAGCTGGTAACGACTTTCGAGTCACAGTTTTAACTCCGGATTGTCGAAAAGTATACATAGCTCCATGAAATATCCTTGAGTTTTTTTAATGATTTTTAAGTTTTAACAAAGAAGGTCAATATGAGGTCACGCGGATGAATCCGGAGCCAATTGCTGTAGTGTTTAGAAGAATCCTTTCTCACCCTGAAGTACAACAAAACTCTTTGAATGTTTAAAATTTTCACGATAAAAACAATTATAGTTTATTCTTAATATGTTGTTTTCTTATTAAATTGTTATTTAATAATATTACATACATAGTATATACCCGCTTCAGAAAATCCATACTGCAACACTTTTAACTCTTTCGTAACAATATAAAAAAAAAAACACTCAAAAGATTGCAGTTGAAAAAAGTCCCGAGAACAGATATGTGCACTGTGAAGGGCGATCTAATTCCGACTGATTGGGTCACTACCTGGTAACATGCTGCGGACAAAATAAGCTTTACGTTTTGTTCTCTATCTGTTCAGCTACCTTATCTACAGTTACATTTTAAGCTGAAACGGATTCTATGAAATTGAGTTTTGGTAATCTTTTTTATGCAAATACCGGTAGTGCGTCGACGTGCTCATTTAAAAAAAAAATGCAGATTTAAATATGAAAATTGGACAAATAGGATAACTCCTTCGTGGGGTTGCCATACAAAAATTTCTTTTTTCACTATATTTTACACTGCCCTGAAAACGCGTCAACTACACACGTCGTTTTCATATAAACAATAAATATAATTTCAAAAATGAGCTAAGTCGGAAAATCCCTTCTTGGTGTTGCCATATAAAAATTTGAGTTCTTTACTTATGAATACTGTAAAAACGATCAGTTTAGACATTCTTATTGTACTGGAAAGTTCTTTAGAATATGAAATCCTATGAAATTTGCTATAATCATCATTTACTATCCGACGAACCATTCTAAAAATATAATGAAAGGTCACTTTAACAATCAAACCTGCACATATGGGTGACCATACGAAATTACATATGGAAATTAATCTAAGATATCATAAGAATTGATGACAATTTGAATCACAGATCATCTTCCTCTTGTAAATAGTAAATAGCCTTCTCTTACTCTTCTCACATCTATGGAGCAAAGCAATGACTTCATAGTCATATTCTGAAAAAATTCAGCTAAATTCACAATAATTCTTTCTAAATTCGAAGAACATTCAAGAATCATAAGTTTTGAGACATTTAGCGAAAACAAAAATTCTACATATATGACTGCAGCAATTCTAGTTCTCAGCCCACTCACTCTTGTAACCGCACATTTATCACGTATTCAGATTCAATCTGGGCGAATTAGTAAAGAGGTGAAATTTAACATTTTCGGAAGCTTTAAATTATCTTGTTGGTTGACATATTCAACCGCTTGCTATGGCGCTTCTTTTCGTGAAAATAATAAAAAAATGAAAATGAAAACAAAAATTATGGTAAAACAGCCCATGTGAGTCATAAAGACGTATGTTTTATGGAAATTGGTTTTTATTAAGATAAAGTTGGTATATGCAATAAATGTGCTCATTAAAACTTCTTATATTAACAGTTATGCTTTTGAATAACAATTTTAATACAAATTATCAGAGTATTATAAATTTTGCATGCAACATATGTACATATGTATATTTCAACAAAATCCGTCTGAATGTAAATTTAATTCAAATCCCATAATGACTCATTCAACATCTGATCATAAATATTTATTTGATTAGCAAATCATTTATGGACATATTTTAACATTTTAATTCAAAATTGTTTAGTATTAAATTACAAAATGCATAAAATATATTAAAACTTTTTTTTTAAATCAACTTATTTACATTGATTGATATATTAAATGAGTCGAACTCAAAAGTAACATCACACTTTAAATTAAAACTTCGAGCTAGACCTGAAAATGAAATGCTCGAAGAACAGAAGACTTGCCTTTATTTGGTGGAGTTCTGAAATTTATTTGTTTTCAATTATATTAATAAGAAGAAATATATGATCACAAGAATATGGTTTTCATAAATAAGACTCCTTACAAATTACGTAATTCAAATGGATCTTGTCTCTCTGTTGCTTCGATCTGAAGAAGTTTTGCTATGAATTACAATTAAGGAAAATAATTTTCTCTGCCAATGTTGCTCTGGCTTGTATTAACAGAGCTACTATCTAACACGTATACACTATAATAGTATAAATAAAACGTAAAAATGTTATGCAGCTCTGGACTGTCCCCAAAGACTTACATTTGACGGTTTAATTGCTATAAAGTGAACCAAATCCATTTTTCTAATTGATAATATTTATTAGAGCTGGTCCATTGTTGCTGTGAAAAAAAATACACAAATCTTTGTCAAGCATTTGGTTTTTCCCTTCTTCCCGACTCTTAAGCCTAGTATCGAGTTCGAGGTAAAACGTGACATATCCATATATCCAATTTTAGCGCTGGTAAAATCGCAAGCAAAAATTTTACTGATGATTTTACTAGTACAGTACGGATTTAGCCTGTAAAAACTGAAGGTTCCTTCCTTATAAAGTAGATGTCACTATTAAATCTCCACACATTTTACTAGGCATTTTAATGCACGAAGCATTAAATTACTGGTAAAATTTTGACATTCATATTTCTATGAAAATTTGCATATTGTTTTTTGATTGATTGATGGGTATCGTTTGTGTTATCAAAATATAAAACTGAATTACTTCGTTTTCTCCAAACAGAGCCGTAGCTAGGGGAGGGCATAGAGGGGCAATGCCCTACCTAAAAATGGTAATGCCATACCTTAAAAATAACCAACTTATTCCGTATTCTGCGGCGCCATCATGACAAAAAGTCGCGGCAAGTCTGTATGATCGGCAACACTGACCAGTCAACCACTACTCGGTCATGTTTGCATTGCTTACCTTCCACTTCTTCCTGTCATGTATGAAAGTAAGACAATTGGTCGACTACTTGAACAGCTTTGGTCAGGACATTTGACTGTTACAAGAGTCGTATAAGAAAATTTTTCTCTGATTTTGAAGACTCCAGAAAAATTGAAAAATGGAAAATTCAATGGTGATTTCTAAAAGTTTTGATATCAAAGAAAATTTGACTGGTAAAGATAGTAGAAAAAAAATATGTGTTCTGCAACCGGCTGATGCAGCTTTACAGGCTTTACAGGGTCGAAGCACGAAATTTAAGGATGCCATATCAATAATAAAATGTGTCCAGAAAGAAATTGAGGTCAGAAGAGATCTATGAAACAATTTTGGAAAAAGCTGAGAATGCCATATTGTAAAAAAGAATCTCAAAATAGTTCCCAGAACAGAAGAGTCAAGTAAAGGCAAGACATCTGGATTATTAAATGCCGTATGGTTCATCAGCTTCTCGTCAAAACACTGCAGGCATAATTTAAGCTCCGCCATTTAAAGCAGAATATTATGAAATATTTAAATATATAATTATTGTAAGGAAATTAATGAGAAAAAAAATCCGCATTTGCAATTATTTTTTAGGTATTAAAATTCTTTAAAAATAAGATGCTACTATTATGAAAACGTACTTGAATGAGTGAAAGATTCTATACAGATAAAGGGAATCCTTCAGAGTAACGTATGAACTATCTGCATCAGTCACAACAATCAGGTATAGTATTGCTTCGTGCCAGTCTACCTTTTCGAGACTAATTGCTATCAATAAGACTCAAAGAAATGTCAATGGTTAAAGAGATAATGGCAGGTTTGGTGTTTCTTGCATTTGAACGGAAAACAACAGACGAAAAGGATATTGGCGAAGTGCGACGATAATTCCACAATATGGTAAATCGAAGACTGCAATTATATTGAATATCTTCACCATGTTGTGTTTCTTATTTGGTCCATTTATTTCTTTTTATTGAAGATACCTGTTTTAGTTAACGTATAATAAAATGTGATAAAATGAGGGTTCTAAAAGCTTACTTTTTCAAAAAAATTTCCCTTCACCTGCACAGATGTATCCCAAACGCAACGAACCCTTGCGCCCTACTTCAAATTTCTGATGCCCTACCTTTAATTTGGTTCTAGCTATGGGCCTGTCTCCAAATTAACATACATCAAAATTTTACCAAAGATTTTAATGTGAATTATTTGGAGACCACGTTAAATTTTACTTTGCTCGAACTGATACTACTTTAGTCTTTAATTATCAAGCTGGGATTTTGTTTCGTTTGCGTTTCGCTTTAAACTCATTTTTTTTTCAATTTGGACTTGCGTTTACTTTAGCATTGAGCCCTGCATTTGTGCAATTAGTTACTCACCCTTATTATCGTTGTCACTCTAAGTGAGAAATGGCGTTACGACACAAATATGGTAATATGATGTTTGAATAAATAACTATTAAGGAAACGGCATATTGGGGGCAACATGTTATTATAATTTCGAAAGATTCTATGTTCGACAATTTGTCGATAGTCGGTATGTTGTAAAACTTTCGACAGGCGATAATTTCGATAGAATATCACTGAGCTTTGCTGCCTGAGAGTGATAGTACAAGCGAAGATTAACAAATGTATGTAAAAGTAAAGAAATTAGATTTAAATGTTACATTTTTTTTGAATTATTTAATATAAATGATTTTATATATTACTTATTTGTAATTCGTAATTTTATTTATTTATTTGCTCTACATAATTAAGCCCAATGGTCTTATAACTATATGCAGCATAGGTGTAAAAACTGTTTAAACAACAATAGCTTAATCTAACTTAGATATACTCTACAACTAATAATATAACATAAAATCAATAAGTAGAATTATAAAGAAAATAAAAAAATACATTTAAAGTTAACTACTAGGCAACGACATATATGGACAAATTAAAAAGAAACGAAATTTTAAAGAAAGAAAAAGAGAAAAAAAAAACAAGAAAAATAAAACTTATATTTAAGAGTAAAAGAAATAACAAATTTTAAAAGGGAAAAAAAAACTATTAGCTAGTACGAAAATGTTCAAATAATACACTCTTGAACCTCATACCAACACCTCTTTCTCTTCGCAACATCAGAGGTAAGCTGTTCCAATTTCTGACAGTCCGAACAAAATACTGCTTCTCAGTGACCGAAAAGTTAGCACCAGGTACAAACAGACTTACACTACGTGAATATTGGGAGAAACGCACTTTTTCAAATAAGTAAGATGGTCTGCCAGAAGAGATAATACCATTAAGAAAAAGCAAATCTTTAAACAGAAGATATGATTGCAGGGGACATCCAAGGATAGTCTTAGCAAAGTCAGAAATATGATCAAAACGTCCTAAATTATAAATATACCGAGCAACGGAGTTAAATGCAGTATTTAACTTACGCATAGAAACAGAATCACATTTGGATCAAATTTCGCTGGCATAAGTAAAAAGTGGTAATATTAGTGACTTAGCCAGCATCATCCTAGTGGAAATTGGAGTATAGGAGGCCGAAACAGAAAGCTTACGCAGAAATCCATACACCTTACAGATAACATTAGATACCTGATTAGACCAAGAAAGTGTATTGTTGATAATGATTCCTAGATTTAATACTTTTTCGCGATAAGGTAAGATGATACTATTGAGCACAATACGAGGCATTGACGAGGTATCCAGTCTATACCTACAGATTAAAATTGCATTAGATTTGATAGGATTCAAATGAAGCTTGTTCGGTATACACCACTCTTGTATTGAGCAAAGGTCCTTGTTAAGGCGATCGACAGCATCTTCAATTAAGCCTACTGGCCTTGCAGCATAAAGGTGATATTGAGTATTGATAATAGCATTCGGCAGATCATTTATAAATAGCGAAAATAATAGTGGACCCAGTATCGAGCCTTGAGGTACCCCACAAGTGTTTGGTAAAAAGGTTGAGGAATTTCCATAATAAGTGACCTGCTGACTGCGACCAAAAAGATATGACTGAATGAGATTGGATGCCGAACTTGAAAAACGGAAATTAGTTATTAGTTTATTGATAAGCAAAGAGTGATCTATAGAATCAAATGCCTTTGAAAAGTCCAATAGAACAAGAACAGTTATCATGTCACTATCCAATGCCAAACGAAAGTCATCAGTGATCTTCAGTAAAGCAGTTGTACAGCTGTGTTTGCACCGGAAACCAGACTGAAACTTATTCAGATAGTTATGACGTTCACAATAATCCACAATTTGCAAACGAAGCAGTTTTTCGAGAACCTTGGACAAAAATTTTAGTATCGCAATAGGTCGGTATTCTGTGCCGCTCGATTGAGACTTTTTTGGGATGGGAATAACCTTAGCCAACTTCCAGGAGGAGGGAAAATAGGAACGAAAAATAACATTGTTCAGAATATGCGTTAAGGATATAGATTCTTCAAACTTGAAGTTATAAAACTTGTAAGAATTTTTCTTGAATTCAAAAATTAATAAGGCAGTACATTTTGTTAGGCATATCCATAATACCGCTGCTTTAAAAACTTTCTTTTGTCCCGCTATTAATTATTTCTTCATCATTTTCCACTGTGCTTGAAAAATTCATAAATTCCAATTTTATTATTATTAAAATTTATCAACAACTAGAAAAAGAATCTATAAATGTCATTTGTTCTAGGGGAAAAAATTCGGAAATAATTTCAAAACAAGCAAAATCAACTGTCGAACGAAAATCTTATAACATTCCGCCAGAACAAAAGCTTCGCTTTCGATGCGAAGTTATAACATGTCGCCACGGGTGAAAGAAAACCTAAGCCACTGAACGCATTGTTGTGAGCCTACACACACCTCGTGATGTATCTCCGCCTCGCCTCGCTCAACCCCTCAAGCCTCGCCACGCTTCGTTGTGCACGTACCCTTACATGTAACTACAGTTTGCACGCCTCTTTTTCAAACAAACTCTACCCCTTCTCCTACAGCGCTATCTAAAAGTATTCCCAATTATAATTTTTTCTGACATTTTATTAGAATGATTACATGTGATTACATGTGTACAAAATCCATTTAATTTTTAACTTAAGAATTTCTAAAAATATTAAATTTATCATTGATTTTGTACCTCTTTTGATCTTGTAGTATTATTGTGTCCCTCAACCAACATATAATCGTCTATCAAGGAACATATGTTGTCTCTTGCTTCAATTAGATCATCCTCTTCCAGCCCCTCACCAATGAAATGATGTACAAAAGCACGCTTTTGGAACATTTTATTGAATTTCTTTATAATTCTGCACCATGCCTCACGTATTGTTGTATTATTCGAAAGCATACAAACAGCTTTATTCAATGGAGCCAAGTCCCCACCAGGAACGTAAGTTGGGGGACGATTATTTATTCCAACTTTAAAGTCTGTCGGTGACCATTCCACAAAATTTATTGCTTTATACTTTTTTATGTCTTGAATAGCGAGGTTAGTATCTGAAACCTTTATATCCCCTCGGTATAATAGAACACATGCCATATACGCTCCATATCGTGGGTTACATTTTACCTAAAAAAAAGAAATTATTTTAATGAGTTTTATTTAAGTTTCTCATAGCGACTACTTGTCGCATAGAAATCATTTCCTTTATGCGCTCAAGTAAAATAAATTTGCACTGTTTTCATTAATGTACAGAATTTGCACATACTCCTTATAGCCCTGACACACTACTATGGATGAAATTAGAATTCCAATACTTTTGTCAATTTCAGTTCAATTTCATAATTGTGGATCAAATTAATTTATGTAAACGCATAATGTACAATTCCTTAATAGCGCTGACACAATTTTATAACAGATCCAAAATATTTATAGGAATTGAAAATTTAGGACGCTCATTGAAAATTATAGATGGCGTGAGCAGCGTTGAATTTGTTCGAAAACTTCTGATTCCTTTATATTTGTTTTATCTCCTTTTACCAGTAGGATCTGTTCGAACCCCATCAATATGCTCGACAATTCCATTCAACAAAAGTAATCAGCCTTGTTGGGCCAACGAGGGAGGTTTGTTAGCTTTCTATCTGTTCGTCACCTGTATTGTGATCACTGTGTACTTGTAAACATAGTGGACCTAACCGCATAAATTGCTCATATTAGATAAAGAAGAAATATATACATAAATAATATGGAATTTTTGGTTATAATCTAATTAAAATTCAAAAATTGACCTTATCGTCTTATTCAATAATGAACCCGTAAAATTAATAATTTTCAAAAATAAATATTTGCATTTCTGAATTTTACCTGTTTAAAATCAAAATAATAGCAGTTACTTGCAATTTTAAAGTAATTAAGGGACGGAAAAATCTTAAGCTTAATAAAATTTAAAGAAGTTCGACCAGAATTTTTTCCAAGATCATATGAGTGAACAGTCCTAATGAAAGAATTTTAAAGTAAAATAAAATTGAAATTTATTTACCATCTGATTCGCCGGTTCAAAACATTCCATTGTCAACTGCCTCGCCGTAATTTGTGGAAAAGTTGATTTTTTTCCTGGAATAATAGGTGCATACGTCACCAGAGGATAATGTATCCTTGGATATGGTACAAGATTTGTTTTAAAATCGTTAAAAGTAACATTAATCTTGCTTTCGAATCGTAGTGGTGCAGTTATAGATGAGAGGATCTGGGAAGAACTCAATAATTCAATTTTGTGTAAAAAAAAACATAAGAACCCTTCTTACCTGCCCAACTAGCCTATTTAAATTAGTATAATTTGGATGCGGTACATCAAGCCTTTTAGCGCAAATATCATAAAGGGATTCATTATCTACAAGAAACGTACAATCACAATAATTCATGCTACTGTGTGTCGCTAATATTGCATTGTATGGTTCCACGATAACTGGAGAGATTCTATGAAAATTTAATATTTATTTATTATTATTATTTTAATTTATAAAGCAACTTTACGTTGGTGAGGGAAAAACTTCAAATTCTAATTTAGTAGTTTTTCCATAATCTGCGTCAAGATGTTCTAACATTAAAGTTCCGAGACCGCCTCCAGTACCACCACCAATTGATCTATATAAAATAAATCCATCTAGATTTGAGCAAGTCTCTGCGACTTTTCTGATTGTGTCCATTGTTACATCTGCAATTTCCTTGCCTAAAACATAATATCCACGAGCAAAATTGCTTGCTGCATCTTCTTTTCCGGTTATGAGCGTACTGGGATGGAATAGTTGCCGGTAATGTCCGGTTCGAATTTCATCTAATTAAATAATTTTCGGTTTATATGAAATAAAATTCAGGGGAAATCAAATACGAACCAATAGCTGTTGGCTCAAGATCAACCATTACTAAACGTGGAACTATTTTACCAGCACTTGAAACGCCAAAAAATGTATTCCACGCACAGTCAGGATATTTAGGGTGGCCTTTTGTAGTAATTCCATGCTCTAGACAATACAGTTCCCAACAGGCATTCGCCATTTGAATACCAGCTTGCCCGACATGCAATTGAATTACTTCTCCCTAGTATAGAAGAAATTTAGGAATTAAGGAGCCATCAGAAATCAATTAACTTATTTTTCGTCCTTACATTTTTTGGCATTACTAGAATTTTTTAAAAAAAAAACTTGAATTTTTGGTTAATTTTTTTAATTTTTCTACTACTATTAATTTTTATATTTTTTTTGTAATTTTCAACATAGCTAAAAGCTAAACTGACAATTTAAATAAAAATTAGTAGGAATTTGAAATTTCAGATCACAGGATGCCAACCTATAATCATGACGTCAGGGGCTGGATTCCGCAACTGTGAATAATTTTGCAAGTGTACACTTTTGAATTTCAAGCGATTCCGTAAGGATCTGTGTACACTTATATGCTGAATGAAAATTTTTCTATGCGAATGGTGTTTGAGTGAGAAAATAGTCTTTTTGCAGATGTTAAGTTTAGTTATAAGAAATGAGTTACATGAATTCAGTAGTATTAAGGCTATTACGGCTTAGAGAAATAAAATAAATAACATAACAAATAATTTTGAAAATACCGTTTGACAAAAATTTACAGGTACCTATACAAAATTCACAACCAAAATGGCCGTGAGAAAATATTAATTAAAGTTTACACAATTAGACAGAAAAACTCATTTCCATTTTTGCGGAATCGAAACAATCTGGTGTACACAAAATTTTGTGTACACTCGAAAACTCATAGTTGCTGAACCCAGCCCCAGGACCACTGGGTCACCGTCTTACCACCATCATTTACCCGGGGGTTACACGTAATATTACAGCTTGCATGCTAGCCGCACTGCCATTCTTGCATATGTAACTTTACTGCCATGGTGGTAGTTTAGCTTTCAGCGAACTTGCATGATGAAAGACCATGGCAGCTGATGTGATAGTAATCTGACATTATACAGTTTTCAAGATGGCAGAAAAGGGCTGCTGGAGAGAAATTGAAAAATTTATACTGGGAAAATTAGGTTTTTTGGGATCATTTGCATTACATCATTTACCAACACCTTCCTTTTAATTTTTTTTATCTTTCTCCTACTTCCTAGACCTAGCACATTAGAGACATCTACCGCAAAAGAGAGAAACCCAACATCCGACAAAACCATATTTAAGACGAAAAAAGAAAATTTTAGTTCACATAAATTGAAATTTTTTACGTGAATTCGCTCTCCTAAAGTTTTTTGTATATAATTGTTAAATATGCTATTTTGCTTTGTATTTAAACAACTTAACAATCTTAATTGTAATTTGTAAAAACGTTTATCTAAACTTTATATACAATTTGATGTTTTTAAAAGTTCACTTCAATTTGTCGTATATTCTTACATTAAAATACGACAAAAGATCAGAATCACCCCTTGATGTACCCTTTCTGTACTTGGTCGTGTGCAAAATTTCAAATCTCTAATAATATCGATTTCCTTTGATATTTTAAGAAAAGTGCACGTCAATCAATGAAAAACGAGTTCAATGGAACAGGCTTTGACGCGATGAGAATGCAATTGTAGCTCATATTCGTATATTTTGTCAGATTGAAATTTAATCAATCAAAAAACAAACTGTCAATTATCATATAGAAATAAGAATGTAAAAATTTTACCGTGTTACAATCTGGTAAAATACGTGGATTTTATAGCGCCATCTGTTCAATATAGAGTGAACCTTCTGTTTTCACCGGTGAACTCCTACAACACTAGTAAAATCATCAGAAAAATTTTTGCTTGTGAATTTACTTGAACTCGATACTACGCTTTATGCTAGGGCCCACACGCTCCAGTAGGCTATTCTTTTGTTATTAATACACATTCGGGGGGAGGAAAAATTCCGTTCTAAACTAGCCTAAGCTGTAGTACGGGCAGCATTCCAATGCTACTGCAAGCAAATAGTTCCGGCCATTTTGAAATTTCTGACCGGTGGCTGTGAAATTCTTTACTGTATTGTGTGGGCTGACTCAACTTTGCGCTTTCTGTTTTGCTTTTGAGTGCTGGCGATAATTTACGAACGAACTCAAAACTTCAAAATATGAAATGTCATCCATCAGCCGTCATCTACTGGCCACTTACTGTCAAGCTCTTAAAGCGAAACTAAGCAGGAGCCAGGAGAGCTTATTTGAAAATGTTTTGTTGTTTAAGAAACTGTTTAAATGGTGATTTACGAACTCCTGTTTCATCAAATAAAGCAAGAGATCCCGACATTCAATTGGATACAGCACATATGGGTAAATTTTCAGAGCCAGGATAATGGATTTTCTGTAAACAGATGGAAAAATTTTGAAGTGTTTTGTTGAGTGTACCTGTAATATAATTTTGTTGTTGTTTTGTTTTAAGTTTATTTATCATTTTAATTGTTTCTTTTCTTTTCTAATTTTAGGTCATGAGGTAGTAATAGTGAAGAACGGGCGACGACTATGCGGATCAGGCGGAGCCCTTGCAACAGCACCATTAGTTCAATCGAAATCGTACTTTGAAGTGAAAATTCAACAGAGTGGCCAATGGTCAGTTGGACTAGCAACAAGGCAAGCAGACCTTAATAAAACAAAAGGAGGCATGGATAAGGATTCGTGGTGTATGTGCTCAGATAATATAGTGCGAAATAACGAAAAAGAATTGATTACTGTGGGTGGTATTGCTGGAGCTGATGACGTTCATCAGACCAATGGTGGTGACAACCTTCCTACCTCAGAAGAACTTTCCACATACTTTCCTACAGAAGGAGATACAATCGGGGTAGCATACGATCACGTAGAATTGAATTTCTTTTTAAATGGAAAACACTTGGAAGTACCTGTACTTAACGTTAAAGGAACAGTCTATCCAGTATTGTATGGTAAGTTACGCGGTAATTTAATTCCATGACTGCTGCTACTAAGTTTACACTTTTAATTTTAGTTGACGACGGAGCTATCCTAGATATAATTTTATCTAATTTTTGTTACGGTCCTCCTGCTGGCTTTGAGAAAATTATGCTGGAGCAATCTCTCTTGTAAATGTTTGCGTCGCGTCCTGCATAATTGAATTGATGAGAGTTAATTAAAACTAAGAGGTAAGATTAAATTTTAAGTTGTTACGGAGCTTTTCTCCTCATTCCTATTCCAAAGGCAGTCTGTTTTTTTTTTTTTTAATCAGAAACCGTTTAAATATGCTCTTCTTACTTGCGTTATGTTAACAAGAGTTAATCGAAGAGCGTGTGTATCGAATATTTAAGCTTATTGTATGTTTGCTAACGATAAAAAACCCCAAATTTCAAATTGAATTTTCCTTACCTAACCCTTTAACGTTTTTCGATGTTTGTTTCAGGAAACGAGTGTGCCCGCCTTTACTAGCGAATATTGAATTTAGTATTTCGTACGCGTGAATCTTGCAAGGTGCTTGGTACGGGACTTTTTCTCTTTTTTCAGGGTTCGTCGATGGCTCTTCGGTTGTTGGTGTTAGTTATTTTGTGGAAGGATTTAATAGCCAGTTATCCGTTGTACTAGCTTAGCACAAGCTTGAAGACACGTACAAATTGCATTTCATTATTTAGTCGGTGTTTAAATGTGAAACAATTGATGTAACACTGACTGGATAAAACCATGCAAAAATTATGTAGGATAGCATTGATTAGGAGTTATATAGACGTTTGTTTTATTTTTAGTAAGATGTTACCGTGAAATTGTATAATCTTATTATTAACAGCAATACAAATGAGGTTTATCATTTTATAAAACCCAGCAGTAGTATAATGGTATCATGACATTGATTTGGAAAAAAATTAACTCAAGTTGGCTACAGACGTGGCGGATCGAGGAAACTTAGAAATTGTGATCAAATGTGATTGGGTTATGCTTTTTGTTAAATTTGAGGTGATGTTATTGTCACTGTACCAAAAGTTCTCTGCAGTAATGGGTAGAAGTCCCTTATGATGTCTTTATGCCTTGAGTTAAAACGACGAAAGAAGACCTTATTTGTTCTACCAGTTAAATAGGGCTCGGTTTATTATACAACATAGCATAACATAGCAGCTTGCCAATTGCATTATTCAAGTCTACATGAAACCTGTCTGGTAACCTCTATCAAAATCCTATAATTGTATCACAACAAGTTTATAGTTGTAGATCTATCTACAAGAATCCCGTGCTGGTTAGTTAAAAGCAAATATAATAAAATAAAATTCACCAGGGACCGAAAATAACTGGTATTTTTCAAATTTTAAACGAAAAAAGCTGGTATAAATTATGATCGTGCAATTTACTGAAACATACTAAAATATTTCTCATGTGATCGATTTCGATACCTGTAAAGCTTTTGAAAACTTAATTTTTTTTAAGAAAAAGTTTTCTAAATTATTTCTATCATAAAATATTTTACATTTAAAAAACTAAGCTGATTTTTTCGAGCCGAGTTTCAATTTTTGGTTAGAAGAAATAATTTCTTTTCCATTAAAAATAATTTAGATATGGAAACTATTCGCTTTTTAAACAGTTTGTCGGCACTACGACGCGGCAACGAAATAGGGTGAGTCATCAGATGTGCAAATGGCCGCATTGCTTCACTGTAGTTGTGCTTTGACATCGTGTGTCGACATTATTAAGTGGGAAACAATTCCACCGTTTCGATTCGATTCGTACAAATGTCAAATTCGCTTATATGAGACATCACATATTTGCAATTGGACACATTACACCGAAATGGATCGAATTGAAACTGAGAAGTTGAGCAAATTGCAACTTTTACGGATGACTTAGATTGGAAAAATCATATGTAAAAATTTGTTTATACTCAAAGATGGATGAGAAGGCTTTTGTTGAGGAAATAAAAAAGGACAAAGACATGAATTATACGACAAAAAAAAGGATGTTTTCATGATGGGTTGGATCGAATCGAAAAGTCGGAATTGTGTTTGGCATTTTATTTTTATTATTATTACTTTTATTAGTATCATATATACTCTCTTTACACATCTATTACATTATGTAAATATGTAAGCCTTGTTAATCTATATAATCATAACTTAGTTGATATTCCTACGTATAACAAGTTCTATACATTGTTTTTTTCTAAAAATGCCATCTTGTTTCATTCTTCAAATCACTAGAAAGTTCATTGAAGAGTAGGAAGCCTCTATATATTAGTGAGCTCTGACCAGCTCGTGTGTTACAATCTTGGCAATCTTATATTATTGTTTCTTCTTAGTTGATCTGGTTGAACATCCCCCATATATTGTATTAATTCATTTATCTCAATTGTTTTTGATTCTTCACTTTGTAAATAAATAGTAGCATATTCAATTGCAGCATCTGCCGGACATTCAAGCACTTCAGTGCATCGCGCATATATTATACTGGTGTATATGTGTTGCTTCTTAAAATTGTCCTCATTGCTTTATTCTGTAGCTTTTGTAGATGCTCAATCATTCCTTGTGCGACTAAGAATAGTATTGTTGAGCAATATTCGAAATGAGGTTTTATAATCACATCTATGTGAATCGCACTTTTCATTGATAGATTTTTTCGGATTCTTTTAAAGAATCCGACCTTTTTACCGAAATATATATATCAAGAAAAGCAGAGTTCCCAATACCGAATCCTGCAGCACACTCAGTCTGTTAACATTAATTCCGACAAGACATTACCAATTCTTGTTCTTTGACAGCGATCACTTAAATAATCAACAAATCATTTTAACTCTTTATAGTTAACTCCATATTGTTTTATCTTATTTAGTAATATTCATGGTTCTGCCATCTCAAAAGCTCGCTTTAAATCCAGAAACATTGTCAAGACAACTTTTTGTGCATCCACTTCTTCCTTCTACTGTGTAATTACCAAATTTAACGACCTTTCACAAGAATGAATCTTACGAAAACCCAACTGTGTCTTTAAAAATAAGTTGTTAGTGTCCATATATTCTTCTAGTTGTACTTGCACTGCTTTTTCTAATATTTTCTCCATTAATGGTAACATGTTTGTATCTGACCGTGTTTTTGGCAATACTCCACTAGATAACGATTTATAAATTATACTAGTTTTTCCTGTTTTCAATTATAATACTCGGGCTAATTTTGTTATGGTCTTTCTTTCGGTTGATGCTTTTACAAATTTGTATTATCTCCCTACCATTTAGTAATTTAAATATAAAGCTGTCGTCTGTCATATGAATTGCATTCTCGTAGGCTTTAGATGGTATATATTTGTTAATAGTCTCCACACTTTGTATAAAATATTCGTTGAAATTATCTGCAATTTCCTTCTTCTCCGTTATCTTACTATCTCCAAATTCTATACATTGTATTGTATTGCTTGTACTTTTTAGCACTGTCCGCTTAATTGCTTTCCACATATGTTTGGCATCATGCGCGTTACTTATTCTGCATTCTATACTTCGCTTTGTGCTTTATTTATACTTATTTTGTAAATGTTCCTATTTTTTTTTTTTTATATTTTATCCATTCATGTTCACCATCTAGCATTTGAGCTCTGCTATATTGAATAATTTTATCTTCTTTTAACCTCTTTAATTCTTGACTATACATTGATGCCGATCTTGTTAAGTAACTGGGAATCCCAGATGTATTCATTCCCCGTTCTACGAAATTTGGCCCATATTGTCCCCGCCGTCTACCCCCAACACAAGTCAGTGTTGAGTGGGGTTTTCAGTTCTAAAAATCATTTTGAATGATCTCTGTTGCAATTTGTCGGAAGACATATATTATTTGTTCGGCTAAATTCATTATAAAAAAAAATAAAACATTATTTTTCAAAGAGGTTTTTACGACACTCCTCAATTGACTAAAAAAAATTTAAAAGATTTTTTTTTTCAATCAGTTACTAACCACTTCAAAGTAAAAAGCCAAATTGACAATTTTGCTTGTTGACGAAGCCATTGAGGTGGAAATGGGCCTCATCACTCAAGATGAGTTTTCGATGGAATTCCGGTTCATTTGCATGCATTTCAAGGACCCAATCAGCAAAGGCTCGACGTTGTTGATGATCGGCCGGCTTGAGTTCTTGTGTTAACTGAACTTTATAAGCCTTAAGACCCAAATCTTTATGCAAAATACGGTGTAATGACGTTTGTGGAATGCCTAATTCCAAAAAACGACGAGGAATGGACAAAGCTGGGTTTTCTTCAACACTTTCGGCTACAACAGCAGTATTCTCGGCTGTTCTTGAGCGACGTGCACGGGTTTTATTCTTCATATCACTAACTTGTCCCGACAGCTCGAATTTTTCTACCAATTTCTGTATTGCGGTCCGACAAGGTACTGCACGACGACCTAAAAATGTTCGAGTTTTACGAACCGTCTCTGCCACATTTTCACCATTTTTATAGTGAATTTTAATAATTTCAATGCGTTGTTGAATCGTGTATCGTTCCATTTTTATTAATGGCGTAGTTTCTACTTGTCAAATGTCAAAAAATGACAGCTCCAAAAGTGACATCTACCGAAATAGCGCGCTAATTAAAATAACACCTCTTATTGGAAAACCCTTTAGTTACATATAAACTGGTTTTCACATTATAATTTTACTTACATTTTAAAAATTATTTAAAAAAAACCGAATATTTAGACTTTTACTGATAAAAGCAATTAAAATACTTCATCAATTCACACTTTTCAATTTCTTTTCTTTTCAGAAACATTTTTAGAGAAGTATTAATACAACAAACCCTTGAACTGACTGAGTAAGTAGACGGACAAAGGAGTTTGAAGCTTTGGTTGCCTAGAGAATGTGTTGCGTCTACTACGTATGTGTTGCGTCTACTACGTACTCTCGTCGCTGACATCAACAACATGAGAATAGGTATAAGCATAGATGACACAAGAACTAGATGTCGCATGCAATACCAAAAAAAGTATACAAAATTTATATGGCTGGGTGGTCCATTCCGGAATGGACCACAACATTTGAAATGATGTATAAGTTGAGTGATTAATATTTTTTCATATCTGGAGTGTTGAGGAAGTTGATCAAATGTATACAAAACTGCTATTATAAAACATTTGCTTTCGGCACGCTCTAAAACATGTTATGGTCCATTCCAGAATGCACTACCCATTTCACAATCTGTATACTCTGCTCTAGTATGCCATGCGACATCTAGTTCTTGTGCCATCTATGGTATAAGTGAGGTTTTTTTAAGAAGTTACGCTCTTGTGTATAGACGCAATTTAATGATGTGCATTTAATTCATGGCCACTATTATGATCCTTGTATTAATTTCATAAATTTGGCCGTTTAAAATTATTGGGAATAAAAAAAAAAATTTTTTTAATAGCTGTCGGCCAGAAGAAAATAACTTAAAATACAGTCAAACGTCTCTAAATCGAAATCGTACTTGCCAATGAAATCAATTCGAGTTAAGGGGGTGGGAGGTATTTGGAGTTAAGGAGTTTTCATTAAAATTTTTCCGATTTTGTTAATTCTTTGTACTTCATTTGCTTTTCAAAATACATATTTACATTTATGCATGCATTTTTCTTTTACTTTTTATGAACTGAAGAAATCGGTAATTTTTTATTGCTTCCGCTGAGTATCATTTTTACATTTAACAGTCAATATTGTTTAAGGACAGAATGTCCGTTGTTGTTTCTACTGCAGACTGCAAAATGCAGATTCATAAATATAGATTCGCAATAAACTGCATACAGTAAGACCTTCTACAACGCGGGGCAGATATGTGGGCAATCGCATTATGGGAGACACAAACTTAATACAAAAACTGGGACAGGGTTCTAAAAAGAAAAAAACTGCCTTTTATAGTGTAACATTTTCATAATTTTTTAATTTATGTAAGTACATAAAAGCAAAGCAAAGCAAAGTCAAAATCAAAAAGAAACATGTTATGCTCACAAATTTATTCCTCATCGTCACTTATTTTAGTTGTTCGGGAACGTTTGACTGCCTTATTTCAAGATCTGAGCTTATTTCATCGACAAGTTCCACTGCGCCTTCGGTAGGTTTAGGTTTTAAAAAATCTGTTATTAGAGATTGTTTGCTTTTGCTTTGCAAATCTGTATAAATTTCTTGATAGGCAGACAAGCAATTTTGAAGATTTTTTTAAATATTTCCTCTCTCTCCGGCAGAGCATCGTTCTCTAAAAAGTAAGGTTCCATCTGTTTTGCCATGTCCAAAAATTTTTCTATACTTTTCAGAATGAAGTTTTTGGTTTCTTCATTGAAAAGATCTTCAGAATTTTCTTCAATTGGTAATGTTTTGAATATAACTGTCAACAAATCTGCTTCGTTTATAGCATTTTCCGTAACTAGAATATCATCAACATTTCAGTGATTCCATGCTTCCTATTGCGTGCGCAAGGCTTACTATGTTATTATATTTACGCTGAATTGGCTCAACAACATTTTCCTGAGTGACCATTTCCGGTAATAAAGCTTTCCAGCATTTAGAGTCAGATGATGCATTCGGTCACAAGGGAACAACGAGAATGAACGTGCGCCCGTAGCGGTTCCTAGAATTTCTGTCTGGGAGTAAGTTTCTGCTTTCTCTGCTGGAGCGCTGTGTCGGTTAAAGGTTTATCCAATTGGGGATTTGGGAGAGCCGCCAGGCATTTTCTAAACCGAGTTGTAAAGAAATTTCCGCGTTTTTCCAACCGCGTTGAAGCGACAACGCATTGTAAATGTACCGCGTTGTAGGAGGCCTACCTGTATTGCCATGTAGAATTAAAAAAAAATGCATAAATCAAATAGAATACAATGTAAAAAAAAAAATTCCAGATATGGGAAAGGGTACAAAGAAGTAGCAATAGCAATTCGAATTATAGGAGGACGAATAGTAAGAAAAAAGTTCAATAATTTCTGAAAATTAGTTCAACTTAGGGAGGCTTTCGAGATAAGAATTTTCGAGTTAGGAGAAGGGTTCTCTATGAAAACTCCAAGGGAGCGCCAAATGAAGTGCAAATATTTCGATTTAAAGAGAAATTTGAGTAAGAGGAGATTTAGATAGCTTTGACTGTATATACTTAATTAATTAATTTCAGTATACTGAAATCCAGAAACTCAGATATCTGAATTTAAGAAAACCGAAATACACGCAATCAAATGGCTCATGTTACAGTTTTCTGAAATTAAGTTTTGCTGAAAAAATTCAGAGAGTGTTTCCGATTTTTCAGTTTTCAGTTTACTGAAATATTTCAGTCTCCTAATTTCTGTAAAACATTATGATATATGAATGCTGTCACATTTTTGGTTAATTGTCCAGTAGCTTGAGGCCAAATTCAAAAGGTTTTGTGAAAATGATGCAGCCGGAGAAATTCATTTCGGGCATAGAAAAGAGGAAGCGTTTATAGAACTTAAAATGTCGAGCTGTATGTGTCTATTAATCTTTTAGAACAAACGAAGCTTTGGCGTTCACACTCGTACCACAGTGACACTCCATAGGCATATCCAAAACCCTCGAGAAATATTTCCCAAGCCATGAAACAGACTGCCTCACTACGACATGAGAGCCCCAACTGAGTCCTAACTTTCTAAAATATTTGCAGTGTTCTTTTGGAAGACTGGAAAAAGTTTGATTTCAATAGCTAAACTACTATTCATTCAGAAAAAATTTAAATTTAAATTTATCTTCCCAACTGTAATAAAACTTTTATATCTTTCATAATAAAATTATTTAACAAAATTTATCTTAACCAAATGACTACGATTTTCATACTTTCAACTGAGTAAGAATTGCATAAGTGAATGTGCCGTGGTCCGATGAATTTGAATCAATCTGCCTACAGAATCGGATTACGGCCGCACATACAATATTGCAACTATTACTCAGCTGAGAGACGTAAAATGGTAACGTTACTTTCTAATCAAAACTAATTTATTATTTTGTTAAGGAAGGTATATAGTAAGTGTAGCCTTTGGGAAGGTAAGGAACGAAGCTTAAAATTACTAGAAGACTATTTTCCTTTGTGGATAGTAGTTTAGGCCTTATGGCATAATAAAATCAATGTCTACTCACTTTTCCATAAGAATCAATATAAAACATTTTAGAGAATTGGACTAACACGCAAACATAGATTCATGTTTCATGGCTTGGAAAGTATTTCTCGAGGTTTTTGGCATCGCTCTAGCGCTTTCAAGCTTTCTGTCTGCCATGAAGAATAACTGTTTTGCCAATCAGCAAACAATAGAACTATGAAAAATGAGAGTCGTTTCCATGCGAAGTACACTGACACTTAGAATCTGACTACACTTGATACCGCTTATATGTTTCCTATAAGATCAAGGTAAATACTGTCGATTTTTTTTTCTTTTAATTTCACGTATTCCTGTTATTTTTATATACTGAAGTGCAATGAAACGATGCGCAAATCACAATAGCGGCCAATATTAATCCTAAAAAATTATTTGCAACCATTATATACAATAATTTTTTTGTTTTTACAAAATGCAAAACCTCTAGGAGCAATGACGTCAATGTAAATACACATTCTTTTTGTGCAACACAAAGCTTAAGACTTGTATAAATTCTTTGTGTCCTTTCTGTGACTATTATTGTGTTAAATATTTAATCTCTTATTATAAGATGGAAACGTATGTATTTTATTAAGTTAAAAGCGTAATACTAAAAGAAATGTTACAATTGGTCTGAGACCAATCATTATTATTGTTAATACCAACCCTAGATGAAATGCAAAAAAGATAGATGGGTTTTTAAAAAAATTTATTTTCCTGATAGTTGTGAAAAACCAAAATTTTCATATGCCAACCGTGCGAATAGATCTCGTATACTGCAAGAGGAAAATGCAAAAATCTTATCATCTGCTGGCATAAATATATTCTAGGATTTCATCTAGGGTATAAAAAGTAGGTAAACGATGGCGCTGCAAAGGCCGTATTTTGATGAAAACGGGAGCTCTCTAAAGACTTAATTTCAATTATTTTATTCCATAGATTTTTTAGCAATAACTAATTAAATATTGTGTTAGCTTTAATAATGTATTAAGAAACAAGAGAATAATAAATTATATTTTCCACAATCTTACCTCCATTTTAAGTAAAAAGCCAAACATTTAATTTCTTTATTTAATTTAAATAAACAATTTTGCATACATAAAAATATGAGAGTTCTACTATTTTAATAATTTTTCAGTTTCAAAATAAGAAAGTGTACAGAATTTGTAACCATTTATGTCTAGCCGATTTGCTTTATTTGACATCACCTCTTGCTTATATATGTATGTAACCAGATGATGATGATGGACCTTCGCAGTTTTAGTAGAGCAGAATACATTTAGCGCTGGATGTTTAGATTCCAATTTTTCTTCCAGCCTTCCCACTTATAGGGCCAACAGCAACGCCCATAATCTCTTGAAGATGGTTTTCGAATCCTTAATCGTACTATACTTCTCAACTCCAGAGTTTTATGTGGCTGTAGTTACGGATGAGACCACTTAGCCTCTATGGCTAAATGAATACAGGTAAGTTTCTAACCATATCTTGCACCAAACACCCTAAAACTAAATGTTATCTCCTTTTTCCTACACATATTTACCGCCACCATGAATATTCTGAAATCAGAGGTCAAGCCTGGAACGCCTGCATACAATTCCCATTTCGAGCTCTTCATTTACTAATAATCTTGTCAAACTAGGTGGATAGTGGATGCCTCATTACGGTCTTGTGATATATATAGGAATTGTGGTCCTTAGAAATAAGATTTCGAGTCATTTGACCCATCTGACTCAGCTATCCAATTTTATTTCGATATCTGAGATTTCGTAAACCATCACAATTTCTCCTGGTGAGCACAATAAACCTAGCTAAAGCCAGACAATAATAGTGTAATCGCATATTGGAGGCAGCACAGCATAAGATTTAATTAAAGTGTTGACCATTCGTGGAAAAAAACCTATCAAATAAAGTAATAATGTCGGGTTTTGAAGTTATTCATTGAATCAGATTCGGAGTTAGATGAAAAGATCAACAATTCACGAAGAAATTATACTTTCAATTGCATTTTAATACGAAATTTTTATATACATATCCATACTACTTACCAATGAATTTAATTGAAATTTGAAGCAGTTTTCTTCTATATGTCTTCCTTTAGTTTGGCTCATATAATTTTCATCGCTGGTATTATATAGCACTGGGGTTCCCCGCACTAATTCAATTAAACGCTCCATATTTTACTTAAAAGCTTAGAGACAATCAGAATACTGTGCGAAATCAACATAGAAAACTGTCTCTCAACCATTGAATAAATAACTAAACAGAAAGCGAACTGATCTGTGAGCAATTTTTTCAAGTTTATTATTATTATTTTTTCTATATTATTAAGCCAAGTTCAGGGGATACCCTATGATGCAAATTTTCGCAGATTGCATGCCCGAGGAAAGACAGGAGATGGTAGACTGTTCACACAGTCCGAGATAAAAAAGCATCACGGAATTTTACTGTACGGTGAAAGTCATTTGAAGGATAAAAGGATGTGCGCAATTTGCAGCGCAAGTATTGCGTGCAGGAGTCATTCTACAAGGAATCAGATTAGATATTGCCTTAGAACATTGACCATGAATGCAGTGATAAACGAGCGAAAGCAAAACCCTCGAGAATACTTCCCAAGCCATGAAACAGAAATCTATATGTGTGCGTTCGGAGTCCGTTTTCTAAAATGTTCTATATTGATACTTATAGAAAAGTGCTAAACATTGGCTTTATGTATGCCACAGAGCCTAAACTACTATCCATATAGGAAAATAGTCTTCTAGTAACTTACAGCTTGATTCCTTATCTTCCCAAAGGCTACACTTCTATATATACCTTACTTAACAAAATAATAAAATAGTTTTGATTACAAAGTAACTTTAACATTTAACGCTCAATACCTCTCAGCTGAGTGATAATTGCATGTGTGTATGTGCAGCCGGAGTCCGAATCTGTAGGCAGCTACATTCGAAATCACAGCCCATGGCATGTCATGACGGCACAGCGACATTACAATGATTACTCAACTGAGAATATTTGTTTGAGAAATCGTAGTCATTTGGTTAAGATTAATTTTTTTAAATAATTTTGTTAGGAAAGGTATAAAAGTTTTATTACGATTCAGAAGATAAGAAAGCAAGCTTAAAATTATCACAACACCATTTTTCTGTATGAATAGTAGTTTAAGGCGGAGGAGCTAATCAAATCAAACTTTTGTCAGTTTTACATAAGAACACTGCAAATATTTTAGAATGTAAGGACTTCGTTGGGCCTCGCATGTGGTAGGGAGGGAGTCTGTTTCATGGCTTGTGTGAAGTATTCTCGAGGGTTTTGGCGAAAGGCATCCGAAATTGCGGCGGTGTTTGGGCGAGTCAATATGATATACATATATTGCCACATTGCCAATGAGCTTGAATTATTAATAAACATTAGAAAAGGGAATGCCCATTTTAGGCCCGACATCAACAGACATGACAGATGTCATAAACGATTACGATATGCTCCAACTCGGTAGGGTTATGTCCGATCGGAAAACGGGGTTTGCTGATCGCCTCAAATCGTTACCAGCTACAATTCGTAGAGAGAAATTTTTCCCTGCATACTTTACAGGTGAGGGGTAAGAACCCCAGGCGAGGGGAGGTGGTTCCAATACGACATGTTGCATATCAAATTAAAGGTCTCGCCGAGCACTATCTGGTGGCGTACTTTTTTCCGATTCAGAAAATTTTCTCCATTTTCATGGACTTGGGTCACATACACCCCAGTCACTACATTTCGCATAAATTTTTGCAGTTCTTTCTTCCGTGGTCATTAGTGCTCTGTTATGAATATTTTTCTCATAGGAAGTCATGCTACATCCGATCGCCAAATCTTTCCCCCGCTTAATTGAAATAAACATTAGCTGTGCTCTTTTGTGTGCCTTCCTCTAGAGCTCCTATATATTGGAGAGAACAAAATAGTTCTGTCAATTAAAGCGAACTATTTGTTCTGTTCGCTTCATTTAAATCTTTCTATGAAAATGTATGAGGCGTTCTTTTGTGTATCTTTTGTTCTGCTTTGTTCTGCGGATACAAGCTATTGTTAATGAAATCTGTTCAGAGTATCGTGACGCATCGTTTAAGATATCTCTCATATCTGTTCATGTCGCGCCTAAAGTTCTATGAAAAATGGGCATTCAACTTTGAAATAGCATTGTTTCGGCAGCTTAAAGTTATTTGATTTTAGTGTTTTGTAAAATTATTGCGCACTAATATATTTCGCCGCGAGTGGCTTTTTAAATTTTCACTCGATATGCCGCTTGCTATTTAGGTATTTATTCAATGGGAATATCTTGTTTTCTGTATACCGTGGAGTTACCATTATATCCCAATGCTGCCATACAGCCCCCTTGGTTTGATTACAAAATTAACAAATCAAATTGTGTAAGACATCGGTATGAAATATGCAAATAATTTGTAACACATTTATCTGCTTTTTGAATAAAAATATCGAATGGATTGGTGCATAATGAAGCAAAGCAGATAGAAAAACGTGAATAAAGTTGCCTGATAATATTTTGGATGGGGGGGTAGGGGTGTGGTAAAAAAATGAAATATACAAAATTACAATTACACAAAACAGTTTTAAAATCTTATTTATTAATGTTTCATATCAACATCATATCTCTCTTTCGTACAATTTGTCTGGTCAATTAATAAGGTTTCATTATTGGTTTTACGCTTTAAGTTTTCTATTATTGTGTTCTATATTAGCCGACAATAACTTCTTACACACAGTCACAATACATAATAACACTATTATGATGTTTAAAAAGTTTTTTTTTGTTTTTGTTTTTGTATTTTAACTAAAAATTATATAATTAATCTGAGTTAGGGGTTTGCTCTGGTAAGAGAGAAAAAACAGTTAAATTTAGATGATTTTTCTTTAAAAATTATTTCAGATTTATTAAGGTGTGTGTATGTGTTTGTGTGTTTCTTGTATGCATATGTATTTATATACAAAATCGAATTAAGAGATTATATTAAAATGTAGGTTAAAGAAACGCGAATAGACAACACTAAAAACATCACTCATATGCGGTTACAAGAACCAAATATTGATCATAAGTATTTTAGTTATAATTATAATATTAGCAAATTTTTGTTTTTTTTTGTCTTTATCCGTTATAACAATAATTTTAAAATGAATTTCGCTTAGAAGACTCATCATCATTTGTCCATGTAGTAGGTATTGTATGTATATGAAAAGTTGGTTGTGTTTTTGTTTAGTAGATGTATGTATAGGTATAATTTTATTTTCGTCAAAAGAGTTCCTTTATCGTAAGAAATAATTATGAATGCAATAATAAAATGCATTTCAAATATTCAATTCAATCTAAATTTTTATATAATTATATAATGTATGTATGTATGTATTTCTTATGTAAATATCTCATATATTATTTCTCTTTAATCGGGCACGAGCTGATATGTTTTAATTGTATGAATTGTTACCGACATTTCTCTAAATTGAAGTTTATAAATGTATTTCACAATAGTTTTGACGATTTTCTTTAGTTTAGCTTTAGTTTCTTTTCTATCTCACACTTAATTTTATCAAAAGTGTGTCTGCATAGATAATTCTACATTTTTTTTTCTTCTTTTCTCGCTTAAACAATGTTTTTCTCGCAACCAAACTTGTTGGTATTAATATAGATTTTTTTTTTTTATTTTTTATTTTTCACTGCTACTTATATATTAATTTATATAACTACTTTTGTTTTTTTTTTGTTTTTTTTTTTAATTATTTTAGCTTATGTGTAAGCATGTTTAATTTTTGTATATGATTTTTACATTATATAAATTGCGTTTGTTTTTCCTTCTAATTTAAAATTCGTTTCACATTTTGTTACTAATATAAATAAATGCTTTTTACTTATAGACTTTGTTTTTTTTTTTTTTTTTAATAAATCGAAAAGAAATATTGAAGTTAAGTGAAAGAAGAAAAAAAAACATTGAGTAAAAGGTGTTGGGTACAAAAAATAAAATAATAAAATTATGAAAAAAATTATAAAAAAAAAACAAATTACTGGCACAAATCAAAAATTGAGAGAAATTTGCGTAACAACCAAAATCAAAATCTTGACTGACAACATAATCTCATTCAAAAGAAAACTGTCAAATAACAGGTATTAAGGTCTTGGCAATTTCGTAGTTATCTTTTATCTTGGGAATTTTACATTCTGATTAATTGCGATGACTTGTAAAAATACTTTTCACTGCGATACATAAATTACTTAGATCTGTCCCGAACCTGTAAAGAATCTATAAAGAAATGCAATGATGCCCACTAGGAATGATTGGGATGGGAAGGAGATGGTTGTAACATCCGATATGTTTTGCGAGCACAGGGGCTGGAGTGTAACTCAGAGACTGCCAGTGGCACGAGTCTTATAATAGACTGCTGGGCAAATGTAGTGCCTTTCAAGCATTGCAGCACATCTGCATATACACTGACAGCCAGGCAGCCATTAACGCGTCGGATGCTGTGCTGGTAAATTTAAAATTGGTACAATTATGCAAGACGAGCCTTGACTATACGGCACAAGATGATCCTATGCTGGGTACCTGGCCACAGGGATATCACAGGCTGATGAGCTGGCCAAAAAGTCTCTGAAATTGATAGCTCCGCAGCGATGTATTATGTGAGGATCGCGATCGAAGCTTTAAAAGAGGAGATCAGCTGCGCCTCTCAAAAGGCAAGCCTAAAATGGACCAACAGGGAAACCTGCCATATTACAAGACAATTGTGTCGTGCATTTGATAGGAAGAGGACAAGAGAACTGCTTAATGGAATCTAATAGGGGCCATTACGGGTCATTGGGCCATAGGAAACCATCCATGCTAGAAGACTGCGAATAGTGACAAACGATTTCTGCAGGATCTCTAAAAATTTGGAGGAAATCGTATTCATCCAATATGTACTTTGCGAGTGCCCCGCTCTAATGAATAAAAGAGGTAGGATATTAGGTAGCTGCTTCTTTTTCAGTCTGGGGTAGCTGCAAAGCAAAAAAGTTCAGATGTATCCTGGGACTCTTAAGGGAAGAAGGATGGATCTAGGGTGGCATTAAAGATTATCCAATGATATCAAGAGGCACAATGGACCCACTGGAGTTCTAAGTGTAGCAGGCTAGACATTTTTAGCAACACCTCTCTTACCTAACCTAACCTATCTATAAAGAACCTGTAAATATGTCATAGAGGGAAACAATTGACAATTTTGATAAGCGCTGCATGAAAATAGCAGACTCATACCGAATATTAAGAAAAAACAACTCTAAATCAAGAAAAGGGATAATAATTAATAGACCTGAGAGCTCTATCAATGCACGGTATAGTATTACCTAGTAGATGTGATCTTAAAATATTTCATTTTTTAATAACCATGTCAATATCTAAACCGCCCCATATCGTTTGTTAGAAATTCTCATTGATTGTTTTCATTGCTAATATCAAGTTTCAGATGGTTGCAATAGACGTGATTGATTTGATTAATATGATTGAAGACTTCCGCATACATGTGTAGGTATTCTGTGGAAGTCTCACATATGGAAGCCAAGGTAGCCTAATATAACTATTATCGTTTTTACTGCACTTTTCAAAAAGTGCAGTAGGTCAGAAAAAAAAAACATAAATCTGGCGTAAGGCCGACAATATCAATGAAAATGTTCAATAATTTCAACTACCCCTTCCAAACAGGACAAGTATTCTAGATTATTAATCAGGTCCAGCTTATAGCGAAAATCATGAAGGCATGCTGTAATCAGTTATGATGCCGATTACTATTTTCTTTTTATCTTTCTGAGTTCTAAAAGAAAGTCCGTTGAAGTTTGATCTTTAGCATGTTAAGGAAGAGTTTGACATATGAATCGGTGAGAGCCATAGTGGCGTTAGTCAATATTTTTCAGGACCAAATTCTGACATCTTAACCATCACCCGTTAAGTACCATCATAAAGTAGTCAAAATTTACAGTTCTAGTTACTGATGGTAGTGTTTCATTGTCATTTTCAACTGAAGATGTCCATACTTTTCATGGGCCGAAGTGAGAAAATCAATTTACTTTAATCTATCCAATTTTGACTTGCGCCATTCTGATTCTCACAGGCTCGTTAAATGCCACTGATGTTTCTTCCTATGAACTTTTTTTTTTATGAGAAACTAAGTCATTAAAATATCGCTTATGATTAGTTATGATCCATCTAGAAAATTGGGGGGAGAGGGGTGCTAATTCAGAACCTGGTTCGGCCATAATCCATTGGTTCGAAGATGCAAAATCTCCAAAAACTTAATTACAAGCTAATTAGAGTAATTAGTGTAAGTTGACTCCCTGAAAGGATATATGGATGTGCTTTCCTTTATATTTATCTTAAGGCGTAATCAATGTACAGTCTAAGTAAGTACGCCATCTCAATGGGAAGAAAGGAAACATTTCGACTGCCATCATCATCTGTGAGGGAATCATCCGTAAAGATTTGTAATTCTAAAATGAATACAAATGTCTGAACTTCAATAAAAAAAAGCAGATTATAACGGTTTTAGGTTAGTCCAATAGAAATTTTTTCTCAATAACCATTTTAGTTTACGATCTCATCTATTACCGAGTTACGATATCATATGAAATTGAAGTCATTGGTTCAGATTGATTGTGAAATATCGGAACACAAAATCTCAAAAATAATTTTTTTTAGTGCCTACAAATTGTCTTGGTCTTGCAACCCACAGATCGGCGGGTTATTTGCTTGGACTTTTCCGCACGAGTAATCTTGGAGCAGCCTACAAACCAAGTTTCAAGGGAAAAAGTGAAAGAAGAAAATTTTTCTGCTGGTTTTCGCAGGGAAATCTTAATAGAAAATGTTTCAGGATTTCGATTTGTGGGATTTTAAAATTTTAGAACTATACAGTAAAATTGACGTCTCTCTATTTTTGTTATCTACCTTTCTGGCCTCCTAAAGCTTTGTCAGGCAGATGCGACAAATCAAATGCAGTTCTACGCGCGCTAATAGGCCTTTGCACAACATAAAAAAACCTCGGTGGCTAATGATGTTTAAACAACTCTTACGTAAAACTATATAACCTACATATGTACCTAAGTGTAACCACACAAATTGAAGTTAGTCAAGGTTGGTTTGATCGAAGCAAAACTCGAAAGAAGAAGTTTGCGTATTGCAGATATCACAGTTGCAAGTAGTTTCTTCGATTCAATTATAATTGAAGAAGAACGTTCTGAAAAATCCTATCCTGGTTTTAAAATCTGAGTAAAGATCGGGCTACACTTCTTTCGACAGGAAGGAGGTGTTTTCAGATTTAAAGTTCTCGATATAGAAAATTTACTTACAAAAAACCAATTATGAACAAGTGATTTTACGAAGATATATTTACGAAAAAATGAATGCTCAAAATATTCCTTTTAGCGCCTTAATATTAGTGAACAATGCTTCACGACATTCACTTTACGTTAGATAACCTTTCAGAAAATTTGAAAAGTTGTTTTTTCCCCCTCCAAATCCAACATTTATACAACAAATGGATGAGTCGCCATTCAATTTACTCCTTTTTTAGGCTTAGACTGTTAATAAAGTTCAGAACTATTCTGAGACTGAGATTCCACACGTAGTTTTGGTGGTGGAAAAACATGTTCGAGGTGGAGGTATCTCTACCTGGCCAATACCGTAAGGAGTAGTGGCCTGTGATTATTTTAAGCTCTTTTCTTAAAAAGAGTAGGAGTTTTGTGTTTTTTCCGCTAGAGGTCTTGATAAAAATTTTTGTCTGACGAAGTGCCAGAAGCTTTTTCCAATAAGGGGATTTTTGTTTTTTCTCCCACCTACTTAAGGTAGCTCTGAGTAACATTTTGCAGTGCAAAAAGATTTTCCGCTCCTCTTCTGGTAAGGTTGTCAGCAATTTCATTGCAATTACGGCCTTCATGTCTCGTTACCCCCACATCAAGATAACTTTGTTTTTCCTCGATAAATTTTTAAGGATTTTCAGAAACTCCCAGTCTATATTTGACTTAATAGTGAAGGACTTTAAGGACTTGAGAGCGGATTGACTATCTGGGAGGATATTGATGGTTGAGCTATTTATGGCTTTATTAAAACAGGTATTGGCGTATTCATCTATAACTAATACCTCAGCTTGGAATACGGTATGGATAAAGTCCAGGGTATTTGATATATGACATCTAGGGCCGTATATTCCTAGTCATTTTTGAATCATCTTAATCATACATATCATCGATCCTTGTTGGAAGAACGGTTTAGTGGAACGTCATTGTTGTTGGACTCCCAAAATCATATCGAATGGTCTTACAAAAAATCCACCTTGGATGTGATTATTTACTCAAAGCATATCGATATACTTAAATGACCAACCAGATCACATGGCTTGAACTGTTTCTCCGTTTCCATACTAATGGAGATTGCTTTCTTTTTCACGTTCAAATGCAGAGGTGGAAGGTTCAATAAGGCTTTCATAACTGTAGCTGTAGGACAGATACTCATGACACCAAATATTTCCAGACAAACAAGTTGCTGGATTATTTTTAAATTGATATAAACATATTTAAAGTTTGAAAAAAAAAGTGAGCAGTGTCAGTTCTAGAAACTTTGAACAAATCTTTAACAAAGTCAGTCCAATCGTTGATGGCAATGGACAAATATTTAGAATCATCCAGTTCAGAAAGAGAATAAGAATAATTTTATTCATTCCATTCTAATTCTATGAATTATTTTTTATTATGGAATTTTTTCTGCTTTTTTATCCTTATTATTAGTTTTTACAGTTTTATACACTTATTTCTTTTATAGAACCAATTAAAAAAAACATCCATAAAAATGCAATTTTTATGGAACCAATTAAAAGGATTCAAATCGAGGTTTTGACTCAATCGAGTTTCAAAATAATGTTTAGATGACATTTTTCCTTGTATACGAATCGTCACAAATTTCACAAATGGTAAAAGCATGATTCTTTATTCTTAAATATAGAAAACGATCAAAATCATTCGTATATTTTTAGAAATGTTCAACTACTATTTTCGTAATGGACAAGCCTTGGAAAGAAGAAGAACAGCACTAATATAATCACATAAAATGAATCAGGGAATAAAATGAAGATAAAAAAAAATATTTTGAATAAATAAAAGCAAACACAATTGCCAGCAATAATAAAATTTTTATTACATAAATGACAAATCAAACCAAAGAACAGGACTAATGATAAGAAAAAAAAAATTATTATTTAATTCACATTCATTAACAAAATATTTAAATCTAATAAATAGAAAGTTTTTTGAAATTTCGAAGATAGCAAGAGAGATAGAGATAGAGAGCGATTAGAAAGAAACGCAAGAACAGAAAAACTGAAAGTAGAAAACAAATTAGACTCTGCTTTACGCACTAGGGAGCATGTTGTAACTAACATATATTAACTATGTATTCATTCCTAATTCAATAATACCTATATATATATATATATATATATATATTATATATATAATATATTAATAAATATATTCCACTTTTTTAATAATTAGTTAATAATGCAATAAAATATGTTTTTGTTTTGTTTCTTAATAATTTATTTATTTGGTTTACGCTTCATTTGCTTGCCTTAGTAGCATTAAAGGTTGATATGTTTCTTGTATGTATGTTCCCACATTAAATGCTTTCTTTTTTTTTCTTTCGCTTTTTCTTAAGTTCTTCTGTTTACTTTTACTTATTTATTGTGATATTAATATACTCCTCTTGTTGTTGTTTTTCTTAATTTTACACGAATAATTTAATTATTTCTTTAAGCTATTCTTTTCTAATTTTATTCTATTTATTTTTCTACAATTAAAGATAGTTGTACACTGGTAGGCAAGCTGTGTATACATAATACATTATGTAATGTATATTTATTACAATTATTTCATAGGCTGCAAATTTAGTTTACCAAATTAATGAAAATTAAAAAAAAAAACAATATTAATATCGGTAAGAAGAAAAAATTGACGGTTTTGTACTGAACGGCTCCGAATGGATTTAGACTAACATTGAGTTTTATTTGCGAAAACCAAATCATTTCTATAAGATATGAGTATGTATGTAGTGTACACAAACACTTCCAAACACAAAGAATCTCTTAGGATTTAAACTGATCTCTTATATTTTCTCATAACATAAATTTGTGGCAATAGATGGCGTTATGCCTGCTTAGCAAAAGAATCAAATAAACAAACTCTTGCAGATTACTGTAGATGAACATGATAACAAAAATGTTCGAAGCCATTAAAATTTATTAAAGTAGATAAAATAAAAAATCTCAAGCTTAACATAAAGGTAGCTAAGTTTATGAGATTTAGGATTTTCACATTTCATTACGTAGTTATATTTGTTAGCAGGTAATAAATAAACATTAGTTTCTCAGCAACTAAATCAATCAGATCCAACTGTAATTTATCAAATGAGTTGAGTCTTGAGACAATACAAACAAGTTGAGTTATATGCAAAGGACACTTAACACTCCGCCAATAGGATTCCTTCCGGAGTAATTCAAAAATCTGAACATTACATTTTTATGTTAATCTCTCAATATTTTTGTATGTCTGACACGCATATATTGAAATAATTCTCGAATAATTTGTGTATTTAACTTAGAGCTCTAAATTACCTAAGTAATCTAGGACTTAAGTCTTCTCAACAGTATAAGTACTAGTTACTGGTGCATGTACTTCAGTAGGTACCTTGGTACTCGTACTTAAAAATACCAAATACTAATACATTTTAAGGTACTTGGGTAGAAGTACCAAGTACCTACCTTCAAAGAAACATATAGACGCTAACAGTGAGTGAGTTATCACATAGAGATTATTTTCATTCCGTTTGATTCACAGGTAGATACTAACTTGGGTTAAAAACTAAAGATGAAAACCAAATATGATATCCACATCCAGCTAATTTTTATACGAATTTTTGGTCTATCTAAAGAAACCTAAAAACAATAGCCGATATCCACTGATCTTAAGTAAGCATGCAGTTGGGTCGAAATATATTATTTTTAGAATGTGCCGCAATGGTCTGCACTTAGATTACTTTATATTTACTCAAATTTCGCTCATCCGTATGGGCAATATCAAGGCATCCCTCGAAAGATATAAAATAAAAAGCCAGAGAAAGGACTCGATTCTTTTCTTATTATATCGAATTCAATGCTTCTGCAGCATTCTAACTGTCAATTGAGATGAAATTATCTTAGAATAGCTTCTAAAAATATAATTCTTTTAAATAACGTCTGTCGGAAGAAAAATTATTATTATTTTTATGGAAGAAGCTTGAGATATTTGCTTTTAGAAAATATTATAAAAATTAGCATGAACGTATTGAAATAGTCTTGTGATTTTTTATACTTTGAGGTTGGATGGTCAATGAATTCCAACGAGGAACATATTCAGAATGGGAACACGAAATTGATATCTTAAAAAATAGAAAACCTTGCAGTAGAAGTTCCTAAACGTATTTAAGCTCGTTCAAATGGAAAAATTATCAAAATTAGTGTATGTAATAAAACTGTGAACATTGGGCTTAATAATAGTGACCTAAGCTCTGGAGCCTCTTGGGACTCGGCACTCTTTTCTATCAGTTTTATTCAAGTAAATTGTGCTGCCCACACCCAGGGATGAAGCATTCCAGACGTAGTTTCGATTTGGAAATTAAAAAAACAAAAACTATTTTCTCAACCAAAAAATGTATTTCATGCTGAAAATTACTGAAGGTCTTACTCTAGTGTCGAATAATGTTTTTTATATTTGATGTATCCCGATGTGAACATCTATCCTAAACGTGCTAGGAATTAGAAATTTTAAGGGGGCAGTTTAAAAAAAAAACGTTTTGTTGGAGGAATTGTTTGGTTACTATAAGTGTAAGGAGAAAGTAGACCTGTCTTAAGACGATCGTCGAGTATAATTGATTAAAAAGGTTTACCTCCTTCAAACAATGTTCGGTATTTCTTTCTGAAGGAAATTTCTAAATACAAGTTTTTCTGTATGAAGTTTAACTCTGAACACATCTCAGTAATTTTCTAGATTGCACCTAAATAATTTCAGAAAATAGTTTTTGGAGACTGCCAGTTTTTTGGGCTCTTTTTTTTTTTTATACGGTAAAGAGATATCCTTTAAAATATATTGCTTTGAAAAAAGCGCATCAGCTGTATGTGAAAACAGCCCTAAACAGTCGGTAGAAAGAAACTGTTGAAAATATTCGAGAAAGTTTAAACAAACCTCTCAAGATTACTTAGAGATCTCGTAAGACAAATTTTTAATTTAAGAGATATCTAACATAATATGTAAATCAGCAAATATTTTGTTGAAGTTTCGCTCATAAATTTAATAATTATAATTTTTTAAGAGACTTGAAGTAAACGTACTGCAAAAAACAATTTACTAGTTATCTGTCCAGATTATTTCATTCTTATTGAGAATATTTCGAAGATATCAAACAATATCGAGTTAAATACGAAGATTCCGTTTTTGCTAAATAATTTTTTGGAGTTTTTCACTCAGGAATAGAGTTAGAGTTAGAGATTCTGATTAGAAGTGTTCATTACAAAAACTCAAATGTTCAAAAATCTATAACAATACTCGAGATTTTTTTTTTGAAAATGAAATGATAATGAATTTTTTTTTTCGGACTGATTTCGAATCTGTGTAGTCACTGAAGTCACTTTTTCGAGTATTTTCGATTCGAATTCCCGACTGAGAAAAATACTTTATTTAATAATTACATAATTGAATAAAAGCAGATTGTTATGAAACTAAAGAAAAACCCCGAAAAAAAAAATTAAATCGACAATATTATAAATAATTGAATTGAATGGCATCCGATAATCAAAAAGAGCTCATATTTGCAACACCCGCGTAAAGATATTGCTTCGGACTGAATAAGTATAGTATCACTAACTTTTTTTTTTTTTACACACTAAATCTAAAAATAACAGAAAGGCGCGTTTATGATATGCATGTGATAAAAGAGCTTTATATTGAATCCGGATGCTGTTCAATCCTAAACTGAAAAAAAGAATTGGAAGCAATTATGACACAAGCTTGTCTACAAGTGCACAATACTTGCGCTTACATATGGTTACTATTATTATTATTTTTTTTTTTTATAATTTAATAAATTTTTCATATTTGGACGGAATAATTTAATTTGTTTAATTAAATATAAATTATATCTAAAAGTTTCAATTATTCTCCTAATTTATTTTATATAAGAATTATTTTTATTTATAATCCATTGAAATTATAACAAATGCGTTTCCATTTGGATTACTAACCGATTGGAAATTTTTTTGTTTTTTCTTTATTTTTTTGTTATTTATGAGAACAGTGGTGTAATTGTGTCAGTTTTTTTTCTTTTATTTTTTTCTTCTCCAAAAACTGATTGACAAAAATCTATTCTTAATTTTTATTTTAAAGTTATGTGTATGCAAGTTAGTTGTTTTTAGGGGGAGGGGGAATGTCTTAAAAATTTCTCAATTTTTTTTACTATTTTATAAAACATATATTCACTGTTCACAATATTATTAAAAAAAAAAAAAAACAAAATTAGATAATTAAAATCAAAAACAATTAATTATAAAACTTTGGAATATTTGAAACATGCCTTTGGTTGACTTAAAACTAAAATTTTTGCCTTTTTTTTTTAGGAATATTATATTTATCTTCATTTATTCTTGTATTTTCCTATAGTAAATTTTTCCTGTACGAAAAAGAAAACAACTTTCACAGTAAAGCAACAGTTTTCTTAATTTTTTTTTTTATATTAAATTTATATTCTATACAAAACATTATTGGAATCAGTAACTTTAGTAAAAATAGTTTTGTTTTTAAATTTTTTACGATAGTAGGTATTTCCATTTGCGTTGTTTTGTTTGTTTCTTTTTTTTTTTAAATAAATAATTTTTAAAAATGGAAAAAAAGTAGATTTTTCTTTAGAAATAACTTTGGTAAATTTTTGGATATGTACAACCTACTTTAAAATTATATTGCTAAATAGTAAAATAGTGTCTTTTCTATCACTTTTTACGTAGCATAATTAATAAAATAAATAGAGGAAAAAGCGGTCTTATTTAGAAAACTCAAATATAGACGTTTTAATTTTTTATGTCTTTTTGTTTTTTATCATGTTTCAAATTTTCCGTAACATATAACTAAATTTAATTAACGGATGCCATGACAATTCGCATTCGGCTCTCTAAATCGAGTGAGATAAAATACTAAAGGTTGAAACATTATAGATTGATCTACTAGAATCAAGTTAAACACAGACACAGGCAGTAATCGACACTTAATAAAAATACTAGGAAAAAAGAACATTAGAAAAAACTAATTTTCCATAATTTTTTAAGGTAGTGTCATTGCCAGTAATTGGAAGTTTTATTTGACAACACTTCGATGAGAATCGGATTATAACAGAAACATTAAAATTTGACTCCTTCATCACTAAATAAGGAGTTCATACGATCGATTTAAATGAGTTCGATAGTGTAATGGAAGCAGATGCATGTTTCTATGACTCTGAATCGAATGATTGGCAAGAGAATACTTACTGAAAAGTCTTTGACATCCTGTAATATGATAGTAATAAATCTTTGGGTACCCGGGTTAGTTAAAGAGTGTGTTTATTTTGGATCCGAAGATCGGAGAAAAAGTTTGCAATTCTAATTTTTGCTCTGCTACACCAAGTACTTACAGTATACACTATTCTTTATTCGGAAATTAACATTACTTGTTTGTTTCAATATTCTTTTGCTTGACAAAAAGTCTAGTGATAACTCAAGACCAACAAATATAACGGCCATAATACTCGTGTTTTAAAGAACGTAATGTCGGGACACAATGAGTGGGGCACATCCCCTATAATATTTGTACTTCTCAGACTTTATAGGCAGTTTTGATTTCATCTGCAGATCGTATATACATATATCTGAATAATCAACCGCAGTTCTGATCTATGGATGCTATAAAACAATGTGATGCGTCCGTCACTGAAAAAATGGGACATGTGGAGGCATCTAATCGGTATAAAGGGCTATCATCAACACTAGAGAGGTATGTTCGAAAAAGACAAGAAAATCCAGAACCTGCAGGTGATAAAATGTCAAGGAAGTACCACAACGTTTTCACAGCTGAGCAAGAAAGATGCAGCTTGTAAACTACCTGAAATATATGCTAAAACCACTCTTCGGAGTTTCGTGGACTGGCATATTAGCTAGCAGAAAAGAATATTAACGGTTTTTGAAGCGTCACCGAAATTTAAGTCTAAGAAAATTAGAAGCAACATCTGGAGAATGGGCTATGGATTTCAATAAAGTAGCAGAGTATAGAATTTGTTTACTTTGCTTAATAAAATTATGGACAAACTGGACAAAATAGATGCCACTAGAATTTATAACTGTGATGAAATGGGCATTAGCGTAGTTCCGAACGGGTTTTAAATACAGAAAATATGAGAACAAACATTAAAGGCTTTAAAAAAACTGGTATCTGGCCATCCAATTTTAATATATTCATGGATGACGACTTTCTTCCAGCAGCGGCGACAACAGATATTCCCTTGGAGAACCCTGCTGAGAGAATAACACCGGAAGCGCCAACACTCTGTCATCTATTGAAACATTTGAATATCTTTATACTCCAATTGTCAATGCTTTACCAGGCACCAAAACACCCGTAGATGCACTGCCTGCTGGGGAAACACGCATAGATACTATGTCATCTACTGAAACACCTACTTAAGTTCATTTGACATCTGTTGCTAATAATCTACCCAAACTAAGCATAAGAAGCAAAAAAAAATTGCAAATAAATCTGAAAAGAGCTGAGAAGAAGAAGACGCGGCCTGCTTGTATTGCCATGATTTATAGCATTTACAAAAAATGGAGGCATACGGCGCGTCCTGTTCTAGAGAGTGACAGATGACATTGTTCTCATCTGTGAAGTGTGCCAATAATTAGTACCCCACTGCGTCCCGAGGTTCATTTCTCATTTTATCCCGGAGCGTGGGGTAGAATGAGAAATTTTTTGTCTCTTTTTACGACACTGATTTTTGATAGTAATTATTAATTTAGATAAGTTTAGAGTTAGTTTCTTTGTAGAGAAAAAGGTAAATTAACGTAAACATTCACAAATAATGGTGTTATTTTTTTTTAAATTTGAATCAAAGCTATCCCGTTCCGCCTCAGGTTTCCTTACTCAATAAAACTTTAGGAGGCACAAACTCTTCTCAAGAAATATAAATTTTCTTTATTTACCTAAAATCCTACGAGAGATTTTAAGGAGTTGAAAGAAAATATCTGAAAGTTCGCTTGAAATGTATTCCGAAATAGCGTTTCATTTTGAAAAATGAATTGATCACTGATATTAGTCTAGAGACATGAAGTTGCTAAACCAGGACGAATTTGATCGTGTCGTTAGAAAATCGGCTTCATTAATTGGTGCAAATCTTATTGGCTGATGAATATCTGTTAGAATTTTCTATCGATCGGTGTGATTTTTCATCTTTTTTTTTTGTTTCAAATGTTTCAACCGAAGCCAGACGAGAGAGTATTGGATAAAGTGTCCACGATATCTCTTCATATAACCTTAGTCTAAATCTAAATTTATACTTCTGTAGCATGAATAACCTTACATCAAGTATTATGTTTGCAATGAATGCATGAAGTTACTAATTACAAACTTTAGATGTAATATATTATTTATAGGTTCAAAATGTCCGCATTAGATAGAATTAATGTCAAACTTAACTCCTTATAATATCGTTAGTAGTTATATTTTTGATATATGTGTATATGTTGCATATATGACATTGAAATTTCTTCAGCACTCATATGACCTTGCTGATATAAAGTTGTTACATATTAAAAGAAGAAATTATTTCTCAAACATATGCGGAAAACAGCGTTTGAAGCATAAGCACAAAAAGATTAAAGCTAAAAAAATCTATTCTGCTGGCTAAAATTATTGTTTTTGATTGTTGCTATCTTTTCTTTGTTTAGAGTTTCAAAATGATTTTTATGTATGGAAACACCTGGATTGAATTTTTTCCTGTTTTTGCTTCTGCCATACGGCATTGATTTCTGCTTTTAATATATGACGAATTTCAGTTTCAAAAATTTTTTAATCGCATGAATCGAATTTCTATGTGAATTGTGAAGTTTGAATCAAGAAAAAAGCGCCAGAGATAATATTAACTCGTTTTGCATAAAAGAGAATAAATACGAAAAACAAAACTGAGTCGTGCTGCTGTTATCTTTGATTATACTCAAATTATCGAAAATTGAAAGAGGCAATAAGAACATTACTAGGAAATTTGCCATTAGTATTCTGAAACGTAGTAATTTATCTTTCATTGTGGCACAGTAGGCATTTTAAATACAATTTTTCGCTTTTTGAAGAGGAAATCTTGTACGTCTTCAAAACGCCCGCTTTATTGTACTTTCATCTTTGACAACAGACTTTTGAGGGACGAATGCATCATTGCCATAGCACACAATATTATTAATAATGTAAAAAGTAAAAATTTCAAAATAAATTCTGCTGAATTGTCAGGTTCTAAGATACATCAAAATTTCTTATATAAAACTTTTCATTATTTTTGTTAAACGATTTCTTTTTTATTTTTATTTTTGTTTTTTAATTTCTACTCTCTACGCATTTTGTTGTTGTCTTATTTAGTAATGATATGCACTGTATTATGCTAATTATGCCGCTTTCCATTTTTTGGTTGTTTTAACATTTACTTTACGACGTTATCTTTTTAGTAAATTAATTTTTTAATGTCTTTTTTCCGCGTAATCTTCTTTTCTGTTTTTCTTGCTTATTTGTTTTCTTTTCTTTTTTTTTGTACCAAAAATGATTTTGTCGATTCCGTAAGAAATTGTATTCATTGATTGTTCACTCGCATTTAGTAACTCTGGGCGGAAATGTAGAGGAATTAGTTTTAAGGAATTAGTTAGTAGTATACATAAAGACAACCGTTTTTTGTTTTGTTTTTTGGAACGTACTAACAATAATTCCTATCAAAGAATAGGAGAGTCAATGATATTAACTCATTATCTATATAATTCAAAAATCACAAAATCTTCTGATTTCCGTTATTGTGTTTTTTTTCTGCTTTACGTTTTTTTTCTGTGTTATTTCTGCGAGAAAAATTGAACCGACATCAATAATGGTACAATTTCTCACAAATTAGGTGTTTTTTCTTTGTCTTCTTTTATGAAATCTTATGGTATGTAGATATGTATTAATTTTTATTTAATATTAATATTTATTTATTTTGTTTTTGTTTGTTTCTTAAAATTTAAACATTTTCTACTTGTTTTGGTTGTTGTTTGTTGTTGTTTTTTTTTTGTAATTTTATACGCCTAGATTAATCTGCTCAAATTAAAATTGACGCTAATAATATTTTTATGCTAAAATTCACATTCTTTTTTGCTTCTTGTTAATTGTTGATATTTTCAGATTTTCCTATTCCAATAACTTTTTTAGATTTTAGAGCAAATTTAAAAAGAATTTTCTGTCAGAATATGTATGTCATTTGCTGAAGACTTATTCACGTTTTTTTTTTTTTTTTTTTTTGTATAATATTTGATTAAAAAGAGAAGAGTCCTCGACTGCGTTTTTTTTTATATTTATCTAAAAAGAAGATTTTTTTTAATTTTAATTATGAAACCCTCATTTATTTTAAAATATTTTTTTCTCAATTGTTTTTATATCCCATTTCCTTAATTTTTTTTTATCTTTTTACTATTTTTTACTATCTTTAACTTTTTTGGGAAAACGGTTTTTAGTTTTCCTATTAATTTTTAAATACATATTTTTAGATTTATTTGACAATAATTTTTTCTTTTCTTCTTCTTTTCGAAATATTTCCACTTAATTTTAATAACTTCATTAGTCTAGAAAGAGAGCTATGTAAAGGGCACATTCGGTTAAGCTGCAAATGTTTATTTTTACTCTTTTTTTTTTTCATCATTTATATATGTATATATATATGTATAGATTTATATATATATTCTTCAATAAAAATTTAAAACAAATTATATATGTAAAATAGAAAATAAAAAAACTAGTCGAAACAATTATTTTTATAAAAATTCTGTGCAGTTGTTTCTTGTCTATAAATTTTTTGTGGCGCTAGACAAAAGAAATTGTTAAACTTCGACAACAAAATAAGCTCACAGTTTCAAGAAAAAAAAATATTCAGGAATTTATTGTCGATTTAAGTAGTTATAGTTTAAAAAAATAACGAAAAACTGAGAAAAATTTGTACGACATTTTAAATACTAGAAAACTTTTTATCATTAATCTGTTGGGTTTAGTAAATTTATGTTTTTCTTATTTTGTTGTGTTGAGTTTCGCTTAGTATCGAGTACGTTTTATTTTTCTGCTTCGTATAATTCAACAACAATTGTTTTTGTTTTGTTCTGGTAATAAATTGTTGCAAAAAATCCATTTAACAATTATTTTTTTTTTACTCACTATCACCTTTTTTTTCTCCTGTTTTTATTAAATATTACAAGCACATAAAATATTGGACCGCTTTTATTATAAGCTATAAGAATTATTTTAATAACTGAATGAATGAAAATGGCATGCCACAAGGTTCATAAATATGTTCCTGGTTGTTTTTTTTATATTTTATTTTAATGTTATCAACTGCTTGAAAAAGAAAAACCTGATGAAAAAGCAAAGACATATTATAAAAAAAAAAGATTTTTGTGAAATTATGAAAATCGTCTCATTCGTCTCCAGCAAAAAATGCGTAAATTTTAGAATTTTGTAATAAATAATAACAGAAAAGAATAAATAAAAATAAATAAAGATTAAACGTTTTGTATGAGAGTTAAATAAATACTATGTTTTTTTTTAAATTCTAGTTCACAAGATTAACTCACATTTGCTTAAATATTCACAGTCATAAGAACTATGCTTTTTGTTAATAATATGTTTTTTTTTTTAAAACAATTTCATATTAATTTTTTTTGCTTGTTTTTTTCTTTTTAGTTGTAATATTTGAAACATAATTTTTATTTACGTTGTTTTTTGTTTTTAGTAATTTTCTTTAAAACATGTATAAAATGAAAACTGTTGATTGTTTTTATTTATTACTATAATGTTAATAATTTCTCTACGCTTTTCATATGTGGTATATGCTCTTATACTTTATATGTCTGTGTATATAATATAAGTATTACTATATTAATGAATTCACTACAAAATAAAACAATTGCTTTTTTTATCTCTGTTTTTGTTACAGTTCTTTTCATCTTTGTAACCTATGACCATAGTCACAATATAATTTGTTTTTTGTTTTTTTTTTATCATCTTCTAATATTATTGTTGTTGTTCAGAACAAATAGCCCAAATTTTTGTAGGTATGTGATGCTTTGGAAACAAAACAAAAAAAGAAGTCTCAATAAAATTTCTTTCGCACACTTTGTATGTATACATGCTACCATATGTAGCGGATTTAGATTTAGTAGATATTTCTGGTTTGTAATTAGCTATTTGTTTCTTTTTTGCATGAGAAAAGATTATTTTTCATGTCGCCATCATCGTTATTTTAGTGTATCCTTTATATTTTGATGGTGCACGTATCACCAAGTGATAAGCGAAAAAAATTTTAGGTTTAATTTTTATGCTGCGACATGTGATGCTGCTGGTAAAACGTAAATTCCTCCTCCTGTTGAAATGGGTCAAGTTGGTGTTGTCATTAAAAATGGATGAAGTTCACGTTCTGTTTTTTTACTCAAGAGCTCCTGCCTTGACTCCATACCCGCTCCTCTATACGACAGAAAAAATAGAAGAGAAAACAGAAATTAAAGAAATGTAAAGAAAACTTTTTATTTAGTTTATGTTTTTTTTTTTTGATAGTTTTCTTCGTTTTATAGTAGATACATATTTAGGAGAACTTTAACGTGGTTAAATTTTTTTATGTGGCATGCACATAAATACTGCAATGGAGTGTGCTTACTTAAAGTGGACCATTTTATGGGTTGTCTTGTTTTTTTTTTTTTTTTTTTTTTTTTTTCATTGAACAAGTTATCTAAATTTGAGCATATATAAATAAGTATAGATTAAGATCGATAAAGATTTACGTTTATATGAAAATTATACCGAACGAAATGCCAGAGCAAGGACGATTAAACCCTTCCATAATCTATATGGATATAAAACTATTAATATAAATTTTAAGCAGCTAGTGTTAATGGAATTTTTAAGTGAAAAAACTTTCTTATATCTTGTGTTTCTATATTAAATTTTTTCTACAGACGTGTCGGGATGGTGAGAATATACAGACAGGTTAGACATGATATCAATATTCACCACCACTTGTGAGAAATTGTTGTAGTTTGAAAAAAGGAAAAAAAAAATATTTTCCGCGAAGAGGAGAAAAAAAAAATAGCTTTGATTACGGGATGTGCAGAACTGTTAGAAATTTGTATTTTGAAAAGGTTTGAATATGGTAGCATTCCACCTACACATACGTTCATCAGTAAATGATTTTAAGGTAATTCAATAATTTTTTACAGAATATTTATTAAGCTTAATCTTAAATTCTACAGTGTAACTTATTTCCAAACCTTTCAAATCCTCCTTTTCAGGTATATAGCTACTCTCCATCTTCATCACATCAATACGATCACAATACGGGAGAATTTAAATGTAAAACATGGGATTTGAAGCATTTCCATAGTTTGTTCTATTAAAAAAAAAAAAAGAAAAAAAAATCTATCAAGACAATTTAATCCTTTATTCATAAAATGCAATCAGGAGGCTTGAAACGAAGAAGACCAAAAAAATTAAAATTATAATTCCAGGCAAATACAATCAAAAAATATTTTATTAAAGCTTGGGCAACGAAGCAAATACATAGATCCTGTTTGTTTGAAAACAGTTCTGAATTTGTTAGTGTAGAGAGGTTGAAGATAATAGAAAGAGAGGTTTATTCAGGGTTAGGATTTTATTATTAATGTCATTTTCAATTGTAAAATTATTGCAAATCCAAGCGCTCTGGATGAGAAAAGGGAATTATGTTTTTTCTGAATTTTCCATGCAAAAGATATTTGAAGAGTAATTCGAAAGAATTTTGTCGGTAGATTGGTAAAAAGAGTTATTTTCGAATGGTATTTAATACAAATATTAATACAAAAAAAAAATTAAAATTCAATATACTATTTAAAAAGCGTGTAGTTTGAGGTTTCTGAATTTTTCATTTCAATGAGTATACTGTGAACTGCAACTTGGTGCAGACAACGGAACTATAAATTTTGACCAGTTATGTCTGGTGTACTCGTAAATTGTAATCTGCAAAAAGATGAAAAAAAAAAAATATTTCAGGTGAGGTTAGACAAATGGAAACTTAAAAAGTCTTTAATTCTCCATCTCCTACTCAAGTTAAGCAGAGAAACTGGTGGCTGTGAAGTTTTGGCGGAATTTGTGGTCTGTCAGGCACTTTATTGATGTTATCTAGAGGTTTAATACATAATTAGCATAACATTTCAAAATGGATGTGGAAAATTTTGAAGAAAATTCTGCTATGTCAGAATGTCATAAGAAGTGAATGTGCCCATACACTGCAGTTTCAAAACTGTACGTTTATCCGGCCATGGTTCATATGAAATTTCTATTATCGACACAATTCTGTTTAGCTCAGACATAAACCAAATTAACCCCATGTTTTACTCTGCTCCGATTTAGATCAACTTTAATTTAGAAACTACACAAATACATAAGCATATTTCGCTTCAAATGCAGTCAGAAATATCCTTGTTTTGGCTGAAAAGCTAAATATTTTTCTCTCTCCGAAAGTGGAAGCTGGAAAACTTATAAGTGAGATTTCTACTTAGTCAGGGTGTTATAGATTTTTTTTTTTTAAATCATTAAAACACATGAAATATGGCTCCTGACTCTGTTCTCTCAAGACTTTTTGTCGAAAGTAGTCTCAATCTGTACACGATAATAAAAAAATGGATGATCTGGCTAAAACCGGAGCCGACTCAACAGTTTATATTCTTGTCTCTACCCAACATTTGGCCACTTTATGGGGGAACTGCAAAAATTAGAAGGAATTCAACTGGATTTCCTTTGGCGTAGCGTGCCCGGTATGAGGCAACGGAATGAATTTTTCACTCCCTCTCCTCTCCAGACCGAGCTAATTGGTCTTAGCAGTGTAATCCCCCAGGTAACTCAAAGGAAATAAGCTAGGTCGCAAATAGGCTAAATTTAGGCTAACAACTTTAGGTGAGGACACAATCGATTAACTTAGGTCGCGCGGTGTCTGTAGTATTCTAGTGGCCTAGTCATTCCTACTCTTAACCTAATCCGTCCGACCTATATCTAATTTTGTTGTGATTAATAAGACGATTAAAAAAAGTCAAATCTAATACCCCCGCTCCCGTTAAAGTTGCCGCAAAAACATTGAAAACTTTATAAATTTTTACCAGATGATTTTTATACCCTAAATTAAATTATCCGGAAGTATACCAAAAATATATACATTTTCTCAAATACCGAGGAATAATCGATGCCGTTATCTCTCCGTTTCTCTTTTTTATTTTCATTAAAGATCTACTTTCCTTTAAGTTGAAAAAACTCTTTATGCAAACGAAAAATCTTTAAAAAAGAAATTTCATTGCAAAAAGAGGGCGTTTCATATAAGCAGGAACCGTATAATCGTCAGTACGGCTTGGTTCCTGCCTGCCGTATACGCCAAAGCAAACCGCCAAGCTGACCTCATATACAGACTTAAAATAAATTTTAAGTGTGAATTGCTTTGGCGTATACGGCAGGCAGGAACCAAGCCGCACTGACGATTATACGGTTCCTGCTTATATGAAACGCCCTCTTTTTGCAATGAAATTTCTTTTTTAAAGATTTTTCGTTTGCATAAAGAGTTTTTTCAACTTAAAGGAAAGTAGATCTTTAATGAAAATAAAAGAGAGAAACGGACAGATAACGGCATCGATTATTCCTCGGTACCCATCAAATCTAGCGTTCCTCTACAAGTCCTACATCAGACCTAGAATGGAATATAATTCCCATATCTGGGCCGGGGCTGGTCGCACAGCCTTAGGTTGATTAAGGCCAAACAATTTTGGCAACTTAGTTGGGGACAATTTCGCATTTAAAACCCAGTGAACGCGACTCGACAAATGTTTTTGACATCGGTCACTGTTTTATTTATTGTAAAAGAAATGGCAACATGAAAAAAATTAGGCAAAGTCTTTAGTATAATAATGTGGCTTACTTAAAATTATAAAAACATAAAGAAAAAATTAAAAGAAGAAGAAGATGAGATTGGTAACTTATCGCGTCGCCTTCATTGTGTTAAGTATATGGGACTTCCATACATTCGAATCTTTGACAGCAACCAATTTACGGCGACTTTGTTGTGTCGAACTCACTGTGTTTTGGCCTTTAGATATTGTCCAAAAAAGAGCCTTCAAGCTCATTCGCAATAATATGTCATATTGACTCATGACTCACTCGAGAACCGCCGCAATGTTGGACGACTTTCGCTCCTTTATCGCTACATGAATGATCAATGTTCCGATGAAATAACTAATCTGATTCCTTGGAGAATGATTCGTGCACGCAATACTTGGGCTGTAAGCTATGCACATCCTTGTACTCTTCAAATTACTTTCCGTACAGTAAAATTCCGTGATGTTTTTTTATCGCGAACTGTGCGAATGTGGAACAGTCTACCATCTTCTGCTATTCCTTCGGTATACAATCAGCGTTATTCTTCTCACATTCCTTAATTCCTTTCCATATCTCCTTCCTGCCATGCTGTGTTTTGCATCATAGGGTATTCCCTGAGTTTGGCTTAGTAATATACAGGGTGATTCAGATCAAGATACCTTCCGGTATACCATGCGATTCCTTGAGGTAAGATGATCAAAAAATTGTTCCACATACCCCACCTAGAAACCTTCCTTTAGCAGCTGTGGCCAGTTGAAAATTTCGCCAATATTCGTGAGAATAAATGAGTATAACTTTTGAACCACCCTATAGATTTTTGTTATTGTTACCTTATTAAATAGCCAAGAATAGTAGCTGCCGAAAAGTGTATTACTCTGTATTTTTTAATTAAGCATCTTTAAATTATTCTCAAATATTTCCAAAATTTTGATTTTTTTACACACAAAAGTTTTTGATATAAATAACGGTTTATGAAATTTATGTATAAAAAAATTAATGTTTTGGAAATATTTGAGAATAATTTAAAGATGCTTAATTAAAAAATACAGAATAATACACTTTTCGACAGCTACCATTCTTGGCTATTTAATAAGAACAATAACAAAAATCTATAGGGTGGTTCAAAACTTATACTCATTTATTATCACGAATATTGGCGAAATCTTCAACTGGCCACAACTCCTAAAGGAAGGTTTCTAAGGGGGGGTATGTGGAAGGAACAATTTTTTGATCATTTTACCTCAAGGAATCACGTGGTATACCGGAAGGTATCTTGATCTGAATCACCCTGTATATATATATATATATATATATAAAAAAAAAACAGTACATTGATGAAAGTTTGATGGTCTGTTGCAAATTATCGCTTTTATCTGATCACTTCTAGGATTATTTATTTATTTCGGCAGTTGGGTGAATTCGGCAATTGAATCTAAATATATATTTTCTACAAAAATCCCTTTAAATTCATAATTTTAGTAACTTTTTAATTTTATACTTTAAATCAAGTTTATTGCGACGGAGGGTAGTATTCTTACAACGTTTTCGATTACGATCGATTACAATTGATTCTAAAAATTAAGTAATTAAATCTTAATTAAAATATTTCAATAGAAAATAATTGGTAAAATGTATGTTCATTTATTAATAAGCAGATTAGGCCTGTAAGTTAAGTTTTCCTAATTGATTAATCCTAAAGCATTTCTTAGAAGGTTCAGGACTATGAAATAGGTCAAACGCAAGGGTGTGAAATTGGGGCATAACTTAATTGGTAAGTAATGAATGATCTAAAGATATGTTAACTGGTATACTACCGTACTAACTCATTTACATGCATATATAGAATCTGATATTCGAAAGTTCTGAGATATTTTAAATTAGATTGATTATAATATACTGCCCGCGTGTGTAGAATTGTCTTATTTGAAAAAAAAACAGCCCATCACTTCCATTTTATAGTCATTAGATTTGTTGTGACGCAACAAATTACAGCTAAATATGCATAACAAATGTGGGCATAGATCCAATGCTTAAAAAGAAAAGATTATGACTCCATATGGAATGCTAGTTTAGTTTAGTCCCAATGGAAGGAAAATACAGTTATTTTTTTTTAATTTCTACATAAGATTTGTTCTGCATCTTTTTGATAATTACGACTTTAACGAAGGCCATCAGTTGATGTCTAAGCATATCCAGATAATGATAACTAACTCTCGTTAATTCGGTTTTAAGCGGTTGGCTAAGTATTTTTTTATGAGTTTCAGAATTTTACGTGCCACTGCGATTATAAATTTTTGTAGCTGACTGTTTTAAGGACCAGACATGTCGGTGTAGTTAGATACGCTACTAAATCTGATTATAAAAATTTATTACAGAATTAATCCCAAAAAAGAAATATCAACTTTGGGCTTAGGAGATTGTCTATTATTGCTGTATAATACTCCTATAATATTCTATGTCAGACATATATCTATGTTTATAGTTGCCAAATCCTAACAGGTAATACCTATTAACTCTACATGAGAAAAATTCACTCATAAATTATTCTGTTCATTGTTTAAAGGGGGAATATACCTACCCACAGCTATAAGCTATTCGAAACCATTCCATGTCCATGAAATATAATTTGCATGATAATGCTTGCATAATTGTCGATGGTAGCTTCAATTTACAGAAAACCATTTTAATGACCAAAGCTGTTACCTGTCCAGTAAATTGATTTTTAAGATTTTAGAGGTAGCAACAACTATAGTGATTATAACAGCAGCACTCTATTCAGAAATGTCAGTAAACCTTAAAATGGATGGTATTAGAATCAATGAAAGGTCGACATAAGTATAATTTCATATGTCATGCAATCACAATTATGGGAGGCACTTTATAACAGAAAATTAAAAAAAAAAAAACGAAATTTTTTGTAAATGTCTATCATAGTTGATTCATCATAAAAGTTGCATAGATCCTCACATGAACATTCAATTTATACTAATTTATATAGAAAAGTTCAGGAAGAACTGACCTCATTTCATGTGTATTTCAGGTCTTCAAAATATTATCATTTGTGGTTTCTGTGGTCAATATAATTGAACGGGAGTCTATCTGCTTACATAGTCTATTCATTATAGTTACTGGCTAAATCGATCCCCGAAGAGGTAGGTCTTAACCACTTTCAATACATCGTCCATCTATTATTCATGGTTGCATGCACTTTCCAATCAATCAACAAAACTCAGCATTTGAAGGTCTTTGTTTCGACATCATCCAACCACTTTAATGCGGCTTTCCACTTTTTCTGCAAAATTATACTAAGCTGATTGAATGACTATGTACGTATCCACACAGCCTATTGAAAAAAAAAAACTCTTGGACACATTCGGTTGGTGGGACATAATCAATCACTTCGATCACAGCCCTGAGCTTGCACCTTCAGATTTTCACCTTTTCACCTCTCTGAAGTAATTTATAGGTGGAAAAAGATTTTCAACCGATGCGACGATGAAGGCCAGAGTGTTGTCAAATAATGGGCCGAAGAGGTGGCGGGAGACTTTTTTGATGAAGGCATAAGAAAGCTCATCCCTCAAACCTGTTAATTTTTCAAAAATATATTGCCTTTTCGATTTTTAAAAAATTGAGCACTCTTACTATCTTCACGTGCCTCGTACATAAAAAAAATGATTTTAAAATCTCCATGTTGTACTCCACAGAAAATTCAAAGCCCGGCACCCCTGGTAAGACGCATCTTTCTTTTTCGTTGCCACTCACGGATAACTTATAAATTTAAACCAAAACACGAAATTAACTCATAGCATAGAACATTTGTGAACTGGAGGTATCTCAAATCCAATTAAGCTACGTTCTACAAAATACTTCAGCGCGGATTGGTCCTTGAAGCCCTGACTTCGAAAGAAGAAAGAATAAACAATCTTGGAGTTGGGACAAAATTTATAAAATGGAAACATTGATACACTCTTCCCGTTAGTGGCAATATTGCTACGCTGGAATTTATTAGAGTCATATTTTAATGTAATACTCATCGACCAAGATTATTCTTAGTTCAAGGTAAGTATTTTCAATACTACTTGAGAATAGTCATAAAAATATATTTTGGAAAATAATATAAAGTTTATCTTGGTTAATCCATGAGACTCCCCCCCAACAACTAACCGCCAGCGTTCTAGCTATAGATTTCATCATAGATATAGTACCGACCAATTATGGACTTCATCACCTGCCATATATTGAAGTTCTGTGACCATAAATATGCATAATAGTTCAAAAAATTATCAACAGATGTCACGAGTTATCAAAAATGTATATTCACTTCAAAAGTATTGATTTTTGGGGGCTATTCGAAAACTGAAAGAAAGAAATCTATTTACGATTTCTTTAATGTAACTCGCTGAGACATTTCAAAAATTACCCACATGTCGAGATAGGAACGATAAGGAAAATCGATTTTTTTTAGAATTATTTCAAAGGTAAAATAATTGATTTTCATCATTTTGACCGGAGCTGTCACGGTTAAATGCTGATAGATTTTTGAAGGAAATATGGAATTTGTTCGGGTCAATTCACAAAGTCCGCGTGGTTTTTGGGATCATTCGGTATTCTTATAATGGAGTCCCTCCTGGTTTCTTCAACTTTTATATAATTTTTATTGATAATTTTATTGTTATTCATATGTTGCCACAAGAAAATTTATTTCGTAAAATTCTGATATTATTCTGATTGATCGTTTCAAATTAAATTAAATACCAAAATAACACTGCCAATAACGAACCCACTTCTATGTAAATGACAAACCAAAATCAATGAGAAATATCAAAATTGCCAAAAGAAATGAATTCGTCAAATACAGATATTCCAATTGGGAAAAAATTCTCCATTGAATGTGGATATGATGAAAAAAAAAAAAATGTTTTCAGTATTATCGGAAACGTTAAGAGTGATAAGATGTATGGCAAGAATATTTTTGTTAGAGAGTAAATACTTGTAAGGCGGAAAAAAACTTAGGTGGTCGGGGTACAAAATTGTGGATTTTTTAGTGTTTGAGGAGTTCGCCGTCTGTGCCTAACATAAAAGATGCAACTCAACAAATGAAATATATTTTAGCGGCGCAAAAAATAACACGATCAATTCTACAGTAATCCAACTTCAGCGGAGACTCGATAGATGGCGCCGAGTACGAAAGGTGACCGACTCTGGACCAAGTCAATGTGTGTTGTTCCTGGGAAATACCTTTTGATCTCGTCTTAGATGATTGAACAGAAATATTCATCAAGAAGTGTATCTGAGAAATCTTTGCAAACAACCTAACATATTTCACAGGTCACCAAAGAGAGAAGTCTACGATTCAGCTTTCATTACGGGATACGTAGGAGGAGTGATTTTAAATTAATTATATTATTATCATATAATTAATTAAAGCAAAGAAATTTGTTAACAAAGGTGAAATACTAGGAAAGCTTTTCAGTAAAAGCTCTACAGTTTGAGACACTCCTAGGTCTTGTTATGATCACCATCCTATTAGCCAAGTAAGGTCCTCATATCACGAAATCAAAACCACTAAAAACAGTTTTTTTTTTTTTTTTTAATTTCCGTGAACTTTGCACCGTACTTATTCGGCTTGATACAAACTTTTCTACTATTTCTATCATGTTTTTGCTGTACAGCAGTTTTTCTGTAAATACCTCAGTTTACCATTTTCACGAGACTTAAACAAAGCGCTGAAAAACTAGTTGTTACTAGATTTTTAGACTACGTTTTAATCACGGTATATACAATAAAAAGATGAGTTAATTTGATACTTGGTGACAGTATTCAGTTACGTAGTATAGGTTTGTTCTATTTTTGATCCAAAAGGGGTAAAGAATTTGTTCTAGAAGCCTTATTTTTTTATTTTTCCTTTGAGTTATTCCTGCTCCATTAGAACTTTGGCCGAGAGACGATCTTTCAGCTGGGGATCGGTAAACTTCCATGAAGGAGGTTAGAAATAGCAAAAGATGAGATTTTACAGCTTATCGACTGTGTCGTAAATTTCGAAATCTCTCCATTTCGATCGATAAAATTCATTATAGAAAAAAATCTTTACTGTTGAAAAAAGTTATACCACTTATCCCAGCGAACGAATAGTTTTTGTTTGTTATACGTTCATTGCAATCATATTTATGACTTGATAGATTAAAAATATCAGCAAATAACAGTGCCGTGGAAAATATCAAACTTAGTTGAATAAAAAATGAAAGAAAAATTTATTGAGGTGGTAAATACCACCATATTATACGGAAAAAAACCCATCCGCATAGAAACCCAACTCCGGCTGAGTTTATATAACTCTTGGACACATCTTCTTCTTGTATGTTGGTTCTGTTTTTTATCTTCATAAATTTATTCTTTGAATTTTTTTCTATTTTTAATTTAGAATACAATTAACAGAATAAATTTAATTGGGGATTGACAGCTCTTGTCGCGCTCGTGTCGCTCCCATTGTATTTTCATGGACATTGTGTTTTGGCCTTTATTTGCGCATCTAGGAGGGGTGGGTAGCGCCTTCCTAACAACGAAATTCAGATTATACGAATTCAAGCATAAATATACTGAATCAGTGATTTTCGTGTGAAGCAGTTTATATCTAATATACTTAAGTATAATTCCAAAAACAACGCATATTTATTACGTCATAATTTAAACTGTATTTGCAGCAGAACGGCTTTGCGATGATGCAGAACTTTTGTATGTATACATGTTATACCTACTATAAAATAACGAAAAGGATTAAGTAGTAAACAGTAGAACGAAATTTTGACCGTTTTTAGCTTGCCGATGAGCTAAAAAATGATCAATCGAACATTTAACCTGAACCTAGAGACATATATCGAAGACTTATTGCCTACTTATAGCCCAGCAGCTGAACGCAGTGTCTCATCTGTTGTAACTGCACTAGATGTGGAATACTGTGTAGACTTGCTAAAACTAAGTACTACTCAAGGACAGCTCTACAGCAGAGGTTTAATAGGTGGCGAAAGTGAGGCCTTGTGAAGAACTAATTGCTTCAGCAGTGAATCCACTAGAAGACTAAGGTTTTACAATAAAAATCCGTCCAATAATTGACACAAATAGAGAATGTCCAACAGATCCAAACTTGTATTAAGACATACCCATAGCACTTGATCTAATTCGTGTTCTACTTGAATTAGGCCCTTGTCAGCCTTTCCTTAAAGATAGTTTTAAAATTTTTCCAAAAGATGAAGCTGGACGTCATTTCAGTACTATTTTAATATTTTCGATCTATGACTGATTTTAAAAATTGTTGAATTCGATTGTCGTATGAAAAAAAATAAATAAAAATTGAAAAAATTTACAATTTGTACGGTTTTATCGTTACTGTTTAATGCCAGCTGAGAAAAACTGTAGCTTAATAGGCTAGATAAATTTAAGAGATTCAAGACGGAAAAGCGTCTATTTCGGTAGCTCAGTAATAAGAGCAGGCGCCTGGAAAGCGAAAAGGTCACGGTTTCAAACCCTGAACGAGGAGGTTGAGTTTTTTCCTCTTGTATTTATGATTTAATTTAGAATTGTTAAAAAAAAAGGTTCTTAAAATTCTTCTATTCTCCATCTATTAAAAATATTTCAAATATCGAGGAATTGTCCATAAACAGTGTATTAAAATTCACGATCGTCAATGGCATGTGCTCTATTTAGCTCTACTTAGCTCTCGATTTCATATAAAATTTCTTTTTGACTTTACCTATAAATAGTGCAGGTGCGCGAGTTAGATCATGGTCTGATTCTAACAAAATAGAAGAGACCGATTTCCAAGAAATTCTAAAGAAATATGTAGAATCAGCAAAAGCAGAACAAATTTAAAGCATTCCACTTTCCCACACTTAAATAATTTCAAACTTAAAACATTTAATTTCCCACATTATAACTACGATCTAATTACAGCTTTGCCCAACATATTTCTTACGAATTTATCTTGCCTCGCCGTTCTTAGCGATCAGATTTCATTTTTTACGTGACAAATATGTAAAGATAATTTGTAGATAATTATTATGAATGAATAATTAAGTCAGTCTAACTTAAGTTTTGACGGAAAAGGTTTAGCAAAAGCTGACCACGGTTACAAAAGTAATAAAATTATTAAATAAAGGTAAAGATTGTTTTTTTTTTTTATTTTTGGAACCTGAACGATTTATCTAATTCGCGTGCGAGCGATCTGAAAGATCTGCAAATAGAAACTCTCTACAATGGTCAACGGGTGAAGACCAAGGACCGAACCAGTTATGGACTTTTTACGAAAAAAGCCAACTTTACTTGTTATTCCTGACTGGTGACAATTTGAAGCTAAAAAAACCAAGCTGGAAGGCTTTTTATTTTTCCTGGCAAAAATAAAAAAAAAAATATAAAAAGCCAGCTTGGCTAGAAAAAATAAAAAGCCGAGCTCGCTTTTCATATTTTTACCAAAAAAAAAAGTATGAAGCCGTTACGCTTGTTTTTCTTGCTTCAAAACTATTACCAGCCAGGAATAACAAGTAAATTAAGCTTTTTTCGTAAAAATTCATTACTGATTCCGTCCCTAAAAGTAAGAAGCCATATACTTCCGCCTTCAAAACTTATTACTTCTAGCTCGAAAAAATAAAAAGTCAAGCTGGCTTTTTATTTTTGCCAGAAAAACTAAAAAACCTTTCCAGCTTGGTTTTTTTAGCTTTTTTTAATAAAAAGTTAAGTTTTCAAAAGCTTCGCAGGAATGGAAACGGGTTTCACGAGACATTTTTTGGTATATTCCATAAAATTCCACGATCATGATTTATCTCAGCTTTTTTTGTTTAGAATTTTCAAAACACCAGTTATTTTCGGTCCCTGGAAGACAGATTTTCTAGGTTAGCTTTATTATTCATTGAAAGACAGTCGGCTACTGAAGTGGATTATAATATGGTTATAAATCAATTTGCAAGAATGAATCTTAGACGAGGAGGCTGTTGTAGTTGCTTTTTTTTTATTTTTCATATGTATACATACATAAAAGTAATATAAGTAATTTTAATAGAATTTTGTTATGTTTCCCGGTAATATAAAAATGAATAGATAATATACTTATGTTTGAACTTCTTGAGGATGGAGGTCTATTTTTTTTTCTTCAAAATATGAAATAAAATTTATTTTTAATGTGTTGCGCCTTTTTCATTTGAATATGCTCGCTCCCCCAAATGTTTAAGAATAGATACGCCTCTGACTATGACGTGACGATTTTCAATATTTTCAAGGATATTAAAGACAAGATTTGTAATTCATTCATTACAAAACGCTCGCCATTACCTTACTATTGAGTAAAAGTAAATTATTAATTCTAAATAAAAGTGGAACAAAGTGAAGTGAAGTACAATTTAAAATGAAAAAATAAGGTCCACTGCAACTAAAAGAAATTTCGCTCACATATTTAACAGAAAAAAATTATTATCTTAAAATGTAAAACGATTTCGTTCAAAAAAAAAATGTTGATAACTTTTTTTTTTTAATGAAGTTACTTTAAAATGGCCCACAGAAACAGCACAATTTCCATTCTCTATTGCGTCATCGCAATACAACGCAAACGCGATCAATTCGTTTTTTGTTGTTGCTTTATTCTGTTAATTACAAATGAAAGCAAAAGTGCTTACTCATTCCAAAAGTACAAAAAAAAAAAAAAAATAATTCTTACACCTATTCCAGGTATGTATAATCTCGAAAACAAAAAATTTAACCATAAATAAATCTCTGCAAAGGCGAATTTAGTATTAACAATATAATTATAAAAAAAAAAAAACATCTACATACGAATTAAAATTTTTTTTAAGGGTGTATACTTAGGAGTGCATAACACAAACACATACATACATACATACGTCTCTAAGGTGATGATGGTTGTGGTAGTGGTGGTGGTGCTGTTGATGGTGCTGTAGTGCTGTTACGGGCTGTAGTGCTGATAGTGCTGGTGATGTTAATTCATTTATCATTTTCGTTTTAGCATATTCAATACGGATCGATCCACGATCAGACGATAGTAGAAATTTACCTTGAAGTTGATTCATAGCGGCACCAGCACTGGACGAATCTTTAAATTCAATAAATGCAACAGGATTGCTGATGGTACCTGTGCCGTGCATACCATTACTGTGCATTCGTAGGCGACAAAAGCCAGGCAAACTGTGCATTTTTCATATACACGATTGTTGTTTTTTAATTAATTGTTTTGAAATGGTATTTTTTGTTTGTTTCAATTTCAAAAATTTTTCAATTTTTTATTAACGTTTTTTTGTTTTTTTTTTTAGGTCGTGGTATAACATTGAAACAATGACATAAAATAAAAGAAAGTAAAATAAGAAAAATGACAGAAATTAGTCTTCAATCAATTAAGATTTAAGAATGATGTTAAAACTGAAAATCCATGAAATTTTAGGTGCAAATGTTTTATAAATTGTTTTGAAAATTATAATTAAACGACTTTGGAGAGTACTTTTTAGATTTAAAATTTCCGTGTTGCATAATTGAAAAGATCTTGATTGCGTCAAATTTATAAAAATGACAATTTTCACTTTGAAATTCTTAACAGACTGATTGTAATTGAAACGAATTTTTTTTTTTGGATAAGTACACAGGATTGATTTTTAATAATTGTAAATATTTAATTTTTGAAATAGTGTGAGAATAAGAGTCATAATAGGAAAATGCAATGCTTCTAAAACTGCAATAATATTAAAAAAAAAAAAAAAAAAAAAATTTAGCCTAACCCCAATTTTTTAGATTCTTGTTTTTATCTATGATCAGTTGTTCACGCGTTTTGTATATAGAAATTTTAGAATATAGAGAGAGCAGGAAATGCTGATACCTATAAAATTCATGTACATAAGCGTGGTTTTTCTAAGAGGAATTTGAGGTAGGACAGAATAATTTGAAGAAAATCCACCTTATGAAAAATGTTTGTTCAGCTTCTTGATTTGTTTACATTTGAAACAGCTGAGACACTCCTGAAGTGCTTGGCGTAGGGACAGCGATTAAGAGCATTTTCGGTAGGGGCAAGCACAGTATTTTCAAACATATATCTTGTTGACCCATTCTCTATGTTGATTCCTACGATTAAGAAACTAAATGAGAGGCCATTGCGTGTATACAAGGGATTCCGATTAAGACCCATGTTGCACCATAGGTGAAGTAATATTGTGAAATGTGTAGGAAAATACGGTACAGAGAACACAATACTCTCTCTCCTCTCTCTGTCTTTCATATAAAAATGTATATATGTACATTAGTCCCAGAATTACGTCACAGGGTATCAGCTGAAATGTGTCAACATTTTAATGAGAATACCTTGTCTTCTATATACCTTGGCGTGATTATGGTATATATGCCATTTTTGCGTGCTGAACATGCTGAGTTTTCTCACTTTCTAACATATGGTTACATCTCTGTTATGTACCCTAGGTGTGACTTTTGTTTAGGCCTGAATTACAATTACGACTGATTTGTCGACTGCGACTTGATTTTAAGTCGAAGTCGACGCTGAGGTGAAATTTGTAATTAAATTAAAGCTTCAACTGCTTGAAGAAACCAGAAATCCCGACTTCTGTGGTTGAACTGAAGTTGGCCGCAGGGAACACCAACTTTGCAATTTGAGCAGTTTTAGTTTCAGTCGCAGTCGAAGTTACAATTATATCTTGCCACATGCATTTATCATTTTGGACAAGGTCATAGTCGACTGATCTAGTCGTAATTGAATCCACGCCTTATGTTCGCTAAGGAAATGCATCCTAGCACAAAAGCCGTAGGTAAGAATAAAATTGGAAGGGAATTAAATAGAAAAATATTTACATTCCTTTATGTGGAAATTTAGTAATATTGTATTTGTATCTTTTTTAATAATAAACTTAGAATTAGAATATTGGCAAATGTTTGTAATTTTGATAAGGCATTTAATATTTTCTTGATATAGATTTACTAAAAATGAAATTTTAAGGCAAATTATTGGGAAACCGAAGATGAAAATAGGCCTACTGACGAACCGGGTACCTCAAAAGGTTGTTACATATTACTAACGCTCACTATGCTGCTGCTTGCTTCATACTTTCAAAAACAGCGTCAAAATCCCATGCATAAATTTTATTTTTTATCCGCCTACAATACGAATTTTTTATAGTGTGCGTATAAACTTACACCATTTTGAGATTGGCACGAAAATTGTTGATGATGGGATTCTCCGTTAGTTACTTAATCGTATTTTAATTCATACTACACGCCTATACTAAGCTTTCACCACAGCGGCAACAGATTCTAACACAACCAGAGTTTAACTACGCTAAATGTGGCTTATCATACGACCTGTTCTCTCTATATTCTAAGGAAGGCATACCTTGTTTTATGACATTTTGACTTACGAAATGTTGTGCGAGAAATCTGAGTGCGTCAATAGGGATAAAGAATGACCACCATATAGCTGTTGTGTAGTTAAAAAATAGTGGAAAGCCCGTAATACTCTAGGCAGGATGTCCCCATAATGACTTAATTTGAAATTCAGTCATTTCAACGAAATGAAGAGGTGACAGGCTGTGATGGTAAGTGGCAGTTTTCCTGCAATTTCACTAAATGGAGTAAAATTTGCTCCATTTGAAAATGAAGCGAAATATTGCAAATAGGCCCATGATGAACTTCATTTATGAGAAATACTGCACATTTGTATTTAAAAATTAAGTCATTATGGAGACAGTCTGTCTAGGGTATAACTCTGATAGTTGATTGAGTTTAAAGGGTAATTCCCCGTATCATTGTATGATTTAGATAAAATTAATTTGTGAAACCCGTATTTCGACAATTTAGCTTAGCGCTGTTCAGTGAGCTGAACTAGTCCGGTGACACACGATGACACACACGCGATACACCGTACTGGTTTTCTCAGCACTATTTCAGAACATTTTCGTGTATACCTCAATTTAGAGCAGAGGGTTAGACTCGGATGATACAAGAGTGTTTTATTACATATGTATGCGTGTACTCGGTTTGTGTGCGTACAGAACATATGGAAATGATGAATTTTCTTTGCTGCCTCAAGAACGTGTATCAACCGTGTATAAATTACGTGTATCATGGGCTGATACACACTCGATACAAAAACCGGTTTTACGTCGTGTCTAGTCTCGAGTGTGTATCATCGTGTGTCACGGGACTTAGAATTGCAGATAATAAGGGGAACCCCAGGTGGAACGAGGTACGGGGCGGAATGGTAAAGAGGTGTTGTGCTCGCTATGGATGACAGAGACGCGCCACCTTCGTCCACAACTTTCAGTACGTTGTGCTGCGCTATACAGAGTGGGCGCTGTCAGTGAAAGAAACTGCTTTGTTTGAATTTTACCGAAGGTCGGAGAAAAAGCTTGCAAAGTCGCAATATTCGCTCTGCGACATCAAGGTAATTACACCATATACTATTATTTATTCGGAAATTTACATTAAATTTTTGTTTCAATAACAAATAAAACGGCCATAGTACTCGTGTTTCAAAGAACGTTACGTTGGGGCACAATGGGGTATACCCCATTCCGCCCCTGATAATAATTGTGCATCTCAGATTAATAGGCAGTTTTTATTTCATCTTGAAGTCTCATCTGTGAACTGTGCCAATAATAGCTACCCCATTGTGAGAAACGCACCACTCATTATATGCCGGGGGTGGGGCAGAACAGGAAATAACTTTTTTTTTCAGACACTGATTTTGGATAATAATTATTAATTTACATAACTTTAGCTTTAGTTTCCTTGTAGAGAAAGATGTAAATAAACGTACAAATTGACAAATAATGGTGTTATTTCTTTAATCAAAGCTTAAGTACTCCGTTTCACGCCGGGCTCTCCACAAGTATATGCAGCTGGAATTTTGGTGATAAAATTTTTATGAAAGTCTTGGGAAAGCTTTTCTCATCTTGTGTATTTTCTTGTCAATGTAAAGAGAAAACAGATATTTCCGTTTAAAAATGCCAAAATTTTTCCCGAATTAATCCAAAGCAATAAATGAATGGCGGGTATTACACATGAATTTCGAAGTAATTTTTAAAATATAAGCTCGTACTCGTTGTCTTCCCCTCGCCTGTTCACAAATAATCCTGTTTTGGTCGGTCGCGTAAAGAACCACAAGGAATGCTCTTCAGTTAAGGGAGCTGTAATTTTTTTTTGTATTGCCAAAGCTCAGGGATACACTAAGATATTTATAATGTTACGTGGTGCTTTTTTCTGAATATTCTACGTGTTGTGTATTATCAATGTTAATTTGAAATTAAATTTCAATGAAGTAAATACTTTTTTTTGTACTTATTTGAAAATATGTTTTCTTCATTTTCTGCTTGACCAAATGGCTCAACGGACTAAACAAAAAATTTTATTTTTCATGTAATTTCCTACGTATTTCCACTTCTTACCTAATAAAATTAAATATTACTGAAATGTGAATACTTTTATTTTTAAGAGATAGCCGAAAGAAACATCCAGATGTGGAGGTATTTATGTGGGTCAAAGTTGATTCCGTCTATATGTTTTTAAATTATTTCGATCGTAGAAAGGTCAGTAGGTACTGTTAGTATTGGGGAGCTATCTTGTAATATCTTGGATATGAACAGAAAAGCTGATAGTTTTTCCAAAATAGATTCTAAAAAATCTGTGGAAAACTATCGAAATCAATACGAAATTGTATATAATAAAGCATTTGGATAAAGGGAAAAAAGTAGCCTCTATAGTCCAGTGATCAGGGCACTGATCGGGAGTTTTATGAATTCAAGCTCGCGTTGGTCATGCAAATTTTTCTCATTTGTTCTCACATTTGATTTTCTAAAAGTATCCATTATTTAGCTACCACTTCAATAATCCTCCCCACTTTGTCAATAGCAACAACAATAACGGGAATATATAGGAGATTGTAAGAAGCTTTCATCATAAGCAATCACATCAATTCAAAAATATCTCGAACACGAACCTATAGACTCCCAAAACTGGATCAGATTTTCTAATAACCGACAGATGGCAGTCCTATCATTAAAATAACAATTATAAGCTTATCTTCAGGTATAGAGAAAATTTATGATTCAAGAAATTTTAAACATAGCCTCAGATATTGATAACAATAAGAAATAGATGGAGGGGTTATGTGGAGGTTCTGAGCTTCCAAGGAGAGTGAGGAAGGCAGAAATAAAATAAAGAAAAGAGGGCAGCTGAAATTGCACGTTTCTTAAGACTTCTGATTCTAATTGTGCGTACTAAAAAATTTAATTCAGATACTGCGGCGAAAGCGGTACGCCAGGGGGCCTATTCTTGAATAACGAAGGCACATTCCGTATTCGTTATACTGTCAAAACCATTCGAAATCGACACAAGTGGTATTCCTGAAATCTGCATTCGTTATATACCGAACGCAAACCCTTCGCTGTTTAACGAGTGGGCTCAACCATTCGTTATGATAAACGAAGAGTGAATCAGCTGCTATTTTACGGATGATAATAGGAGATAAAAGATGTGTGAAAATGGCATATGCTCAAAAAACTAAAATAATTGAGTTTTTAGAGGCAAACCCGAAACTAAAATTTGGTAAATATGATAATTCTTTCAGTTCAAAAGATGCCAAGGAATTGTGGCAAAAGCTGGCATCAGTATTAAATTCCATACCCGGAGCGGAGCGCAAAAGGACTGGAAAAGTTGGAGAAAGGAATGTACATAAATTTATATTAATTTTTTTTATGATATTATACAGAGCTAATAGAAAATTTCCAGAGTTATCAGGATTTAAAATGTATTGTGAAAGGAAAATCTGCGGTGGCAAAAGAATATTTGCATGGCACTGGTAGAGGTCCTCCTGCAAAATTTTTCCTATCCAGCGATGAATTGGGTGCAGGAAGTGATTCATTTAGCATAGATTCTTCAATAATTTCAGACGCAAACAATAATGACAATTCATTGAAACTAGCTATTTTTTACAAATTGTATTTTAAAACATGAAACAGTTGACAATATTCAATTTTTAAATTGACAGATTTAATCCTACCATACTCATTATGTTGAACAACTTTCTCGCCACTTCGACTTTATAACGATTAGGTTCAAGAATACGATGGGGCATTCGATTCGTTATCAACCATTCGTTATATAACGAATTCGTAAAAACCATTCGTAATTCAAGAATAGGCCCCCAGGAGTTTCTATTATAACAGAAGTGCAGATCTCATATAATGGAGAAAATGGAAAAAGTCTTATTACTATGAATAAAAGATTTAAACTATAGAAAATATCGTTGAAAGCTATTGTTGTTCTGGAGAAATCTTGAGAATATCGGTTTTTAGTGCGCGCTGGGATAAAAATTATAAAATTAAGGGAAATAAGTGCAGATCTTGAAGCAGTGAAACAGCTCTGCGTTGGAAATCTAATAAATAAGCTTAGATAACTGCATCGATTTTCATCAAGTTAAGGAATATTGCTTGAAAATATATTTCGTTACATAAGATGGTAGGTACCTAACGCTTCTGGCCATCCTAATAGTCTTGATGATATCTAAAAGCGCTTTTTCTGCTTCCAGATACGAATACTTTTGTAAATAATAGTAGCAAAATTAAAGAAAAAACCTCAGTTAAAATTTTGAAATTTTAATTTTTTAGCAGTCATTTCGAAACGGAAAGTGGGGAAAAACATTATTAAGTGTTGAAAGGCTCCGCTCCAACAATTATCTATGAAATAAATTTTAATATCATCCCCACAGGGTGCATCGTTCTGAAGTTATAGAAAAATGGAGAGAATATATTTAACTCCCCCGCAACTCTCAAAATCAATAGGTTATACCTAAACCTGTTATACAAGTTTTAACTTTCCTCACCTCACTCACCGGTTGTTAACTATTTGATGAGCACCCTGCATAGATTTTTCTATGATCGTAGTAAATACGTACTTGTAAAACTAACGGAAATTATCCATGAAATGTTTTTTTTTTAATTTACTTCAATACATATTTTCAAAACTACTTCTTACGTTACGATAATCCCAAGCAGAGTTATTCAGTGCAATAATAACACACGAAATAGAAAAACGAGGTTGTTTTTTCTTCCCTCATGACTTCTTTTTACAACACCAAATTAAAAAAAAAATCGTGTAAAATCGTTTCAATTAGAATTCAGTCTACAGCGTTAATATTAAGGTGCGTGTAAAACAAGTGCGTTTTAATTTTGAAATTATTTTGCAAAATTAGTGTACTTATACTCGTGAGAAACATATAAATTAACGAAAATTCATAGATTATCATAATCTCGTAGAAGATTTTAGCAAAATAAAAATAAAAAATAAAATAAAAACATTTATATTAGTTATTTCTTGTGTACAAAGAAAACCAATCACAGAATAAGAAGAAATTGCACAATTCTACCAAAATATTTACACGAATAAAAAGTTGGAAGCATATTTATTAAAGATCATCCCTTACCTTGAGAACACTTCCTTAAGTTCATGTTCTGAGACAAATTGCCCCAAGTTAGCGACAAAAAGTGTTGAACATGGTGCATTTGCGGCAAGAGGAGGATTTGGTGGATGGGAATTACCAGCTGATCCAACAGGGCTGGCCAAGGCAGGACTTGGTAAAAAATGGTGTCCAGCGGGTAAACCAGCAGATACATGCATTGATGCTGGATGTATAGCTGATGGATGTGGTAATTGCATTTGAGTCTGAAAAATAATAGAAAAAAAGAGTTTTATTTAATTTTTTTTTTTTTTATTATTAATAGAAAATAAATGCAATTTTATATAACACACAAAGGCATCTCAATCTAACAAGGGTTTGGGGCTTCCAATCACGGAAAAAATTAGCACAATGTATAGGGACCTCATTCAGAAAATATAGAAAGCAAAGAAGAAGACACAAAATATTTCATTTATAGATGTATTTAAGACAAACAGAAAACACTTTTAAAGTATTTGTAAAGTTACCACAGGTAAGCATAAATATTTCTGTATTAAAAAGTTTTTGTAGACCCCATAACAAAGGAGGTATTCTGATATTTTCTATCCTGCAGGAACGTTTGATTTTATCCACTTCGACTAACGAGATTATAAGTCTTAGAGCATTCAAGGAGCATTTTTTTCGGATTTATTATGTAATATTTTTAGTGCTATGATGATCAATTGGAGGTGCTTAGTGTGAAAACATCTTTAAAACTCCATAGTCAAACTAGGATTCTCAACGCATTTCCTGATGAGTATAAGTACGGATAGGGCAAGTTTAAGCAAACCCGATGGTTCATAGTTTCAGTGGGTGAAGGAGACAAGCTGTTCCAGTGTCAGTACCATTTACACTACTATAGCTACACTATGCTTCAACAAACACTTTATTCTTAAAATTTCAACTATAGTAATGAGTGGAGGGATGATGACCAATCTAAAAATATCGGTACAGTACCTATTGAACTATTCACTGTCAGTTCGAAGACGGAAGTGTCTTCTCTGTCTGTCTTTTAGGTAAAGATGTTAAGGCTATATTAAATGTAGAAGTAAAATATTGCAATTTTCATCAACAATCAAGGTGTCAATAAAGCAATTTACTAGGTTACTATAGAGGGTGTCCCGTATGTGGTCTGGCACCCGAAGGCTACGGATAGGTCATGCTTAGACAAACAAATATTATTTGTATGGGTGGGGGGAAGGAGATCGTAACGGTTTAGGTATGTTTTATAGATCACCCTGTAACTTCTGAACGTTAAACCCTATTATGATGATTTAAACTTTGGTAAATATGTAGATAATCGTTGGACCTTTTCAATACTTTATAAAATTTAGCCCGCACCCTTTCCGTTTTGAATTTATGGCTCAACAAAGTTAAACTTTTGGAATTTTTACTCGTTTTTTTACATTTTGGGTACAGAGTGTGATAGGTCATTTCAAAGCTAAACTTTTGGGCTTTTTAAATTCAATATGAAAAATTGATATTGATGACGTATTTTTTGATAAAAATAGTAGTTAAATAAAACAACAACGAGTAAAAATTCCAAAATTTTAAATTTTTTGAGCCGTAACTGCAAAACGGAATGGGTGATGGAAAAAATTTATAGACCATTGGAAAGGTGTAACGATTATCTATCTATCAAAATTTAAATCATCATAATAGGGCTTAACGTTCAGAAGTTACAGGGTGATCTATAAAACATACCTAAACCGTTACGATTTCCCTCCCCCCACCCATACAAATTTTTGTTTGTCTAAGCATGACCTATCCGTAGCCTTCGGGTGCCAGACCACATACGGGACACCCTGTATATCCACCTAAACTAAAGAAAAACAATGTCGCTATGAATTCGGATTTATAGGAAATTGAAAGACGGTCACTCTTTACTGGGTCTGAGGTTATAAAAATATTAAAAATTGAAATTGGCATTGAAAATATTTGCAATTCACTGTGAGGAGAGAATTTTTCTCGCATTATCTATCCAAACTGAATTTGTGATGGAAAAATATTTCTGGCAACAATTGCTGATAGTTTCGGGGTACTCACACCAGGTTCAAATTTTTACCCGACCGATTTGTCAAATCTATTCCAAAAAAATTTTGAAGTATACTTTTAGCATTGTAGAGTATGAAACAAGTGTATATTTCGCTAAAAAAAAAAAATCCGTTGAAGATTTAGTTCCTCAAAACTGAATATTTTCACTAAAAATACACGGGTCCTTTTGACCCTCGGTTACGGAAAAGAGTTAGATCCACGCTGGTAAGATATAAATTCTTCACTTTTATATTCCTTGCACGAAAGCAGTGATAAGGTATCACCGGTAGGATAATTTAACTAAAAGATGCAATCAGCTTTTTTGCGAATGTAAATGCTATTTGGTCTCGATGAGGTAAATTACACTTCGACTATGGTCATTAGATTTGCGTGGTAAAGTCATCTAGTCTATTTATGTAAACAATGAACCATATATAGTGGCCTAGGCGCAAAAGATCTCTAGGCACCTCAACCTCTCTCCAATCCATCCAAAGTCATCTAGGACGGTTTTGATAATGTGTCTAGAAAAGGCATTCTTAAAATCTTTTCACTTTGATCTTCTCTCGGCGCATATGCTTACAAGGATTCCTCCACCCACCAAGCCTTTACTATAAATATCTCTAAGTAGGACTCTAAAAAAGTATTTGTTTTAGTCTGATTAAACGGCATGTAGACCATATTTTATGGGTGATTATAATATTGGCTCAATGTATTTCTAAAGCGACAAAAGAATTCGAATTTGATGTTATATAAGTTTACGGCTGGCAATTATATATAACGGTTATATTTAATACTAACTTCGTTTGTTATCTGACTGATTTCGATTGATCGTTTATCTGTTTCCTGAGACGATGGCAGGCTCCCAAGAGGAATGAATTTCGTTTTATGTATTAAATTTATGCTGACAGTTCCAATTTTAAAAATGCCACTTAAAAAATAACATAAAATTTTAGAACGCTTGATTTAAAATAAAAAAAAGAAATATTAAATTCTTACCTGGTGCATAGGTTGCTCTAAAACTTTATCTGTATTTAGTCAGAGGTAAGATCTGACCGGCACTTGAGGATGCAGAGCCGGATGCACTAATGTTGCATGCTGCAGGGCTGCAGCTCCAGGTAATTCAGCGGCGGCAGCAGCTGAGTACGCTAACGGATGATGCCATAATTCAGGTCCACCAGGAAAAAATGGAGTGCCCAAATCTATTTGAATAAAAAATAAATAAAGAAAACGAACACTTGCCATAAGTCTCAATTCATTATAAATCTTAGACATTTAAAATATTTTTTACATAATAAAAAATTACTTTTTTATATTTTCTTAATTTGTTTTTTTAATTTTCAATTATTGACAAAAAGCGCTGACTTAGATTATCTACTTAAAGAGGATTATAAAGGATCGGGAAGCAATTTTTGTTTTTTTAATTTTTTTTTTAAGGAACTTGGAAATTTTTGCTACATGCACTCTTTTTACCACAAGACCATTGTTGATTTAATTGTCAGTGTTTCCATATGCAACAGAACATTTTAACATCAGCTTTGTGTATTCAGTGCGAGTACGTTTGCTTCAAGTGCATATCATAAAGCTGTGGGAGGGTTGTGAGGAGGATACAAAAGCGCTATAGATATAAAGTCTACGATTCTAAAAAACTAAATAAATGAAAAAAGTAAAAAATAAAAAATAAAATAAAAGTATTACCCTACTACAATTAAACCCTACTAGTAGAAGTAATTAATTAAGTATTAATAACTTTTTTTTTTAGGTTATTATCTAAAAAAAATTTTTTTTTTTTTGTGTTTACTTACGTCCAGTGAGTGGGTGCATCAATGCAGGATGTGCGGCTGTTGTCGCTGTATTGGGCTGTGGTTTAGGTTTGCTCACTTTCGTGTTACTCTTGGCGAATTCCAAGCGTATTGTTTGGGGCATATCGGGATCGAAGCGAACACCCTGCTGCAAATGAGCGTACAGCGGTTTTTTGTTGTATAGGTGTTTGGAAAGTATTTTTTTTTTCTTAATTATATTTTGAGATTTTTTTTTTTTTTCAAGCAAAAACCAAAATATTTTTATAAAATCTAAGGAATATTGGAAAGATGGAATTTTGGAAGTGGAAGAGCGGAAAAGCGATTGTGATGAGACGATTTCCAAAAAATTGTTGTCCATATAAAAAAAGTTAAGTGTCTTTTAAAGGTTAGCGATCTTGTGGAGGGTACCTAAAGTAGGAAAGAAGATGTTTTTCTGTCCATGATTTTCAGAAGGAAATAGTTCGTATTTTTGAGTGAACTCTTAAATCATCGTAAAGAGCTACTCATCACTCACCATTTAAATGTGAAAATTTGTATATTTCGTCCAAAATATTATGGCAAAATTTAAAGCACGGCCCGTGTATATGTAACCGTGGTTTGAATATGGATAATTATTTTGTGACTCAAGGACTATGGTCTGCTGAATATCGTAAAGGTTGTGATTTTGCTAATTAGGCTTGGAAAATGATGCTGATTTTGGCAAAAAAAAAGTATTATCTTTACCGATTAAGCTAAGTGGTTTTGTTAACTTGTTGAAAAGTTGTTTTTGTTTTGAAAGTAATTCACAAAAAATCGATTAATCGGGGTATAGTTATTTCATAGATGTTATATTCAGAGCATAATAAAATAATATGTATCTCCATTCATTCTTATATAAAAAAAAAAGGGTATACTATCCGCTCTTACACGGGTGGTGCAGAGTCGAGTGTATTATTTGTTCGAGTTATAAATGTACATCTTAGGCCTATCGCATACGGAGTTACTCAATTGTGATCGAAGTCGCAACCTGGTTAGTAACTGATTATTCGCAAATGGAGCTACATAAATGATGGAACTCCATTTACTTTGCTTCAGTAGCAAGCCAAGTCTCAATTTTTTCTAAGTATTTATAACTAATATAATGTCGAGTGAATCAAGCGATTATCAATATAGAAGACGTAAGCAAAGAAGGTATTGGATTCATCCCTACATTGAAAGGAATAGAAACTGTTAGACTATTCGTAGCTGTAAATGAGTTGTATCAAAGAGATATAAAGTTTTTAGCATTCTATAGAATGTCTAACGAATCTTGTCTTGATTTGGTGCAAATCGTTGATCCTCGTTTTCAAAGGATACATACAAACATAAGAGAATGCTGAGGAAACCGATTTATAACTGATAGCCTGAGATCAGCACAACGTGACGAAAAAGACTAATCACAAACGCGTTGCAAATTGATTACCAACTAGTATACCGCTGTGAGCAAAATTCCTTTGAAATGCGTAGGCAGTGGCACACACGTTACTAATTGGAATCTTAAAATAATTTTGCATCACTTTTTAGTATTTTTTGAGTAGTTCCGTTTGCGAAGGGCCTTAGCTTTATTTTATTATTAGTTAGTAAAATAAATTTGACTTTTTAACCATCAAAAGTCAAGACCCATCTTACTCGCTTTCTCCCATCCGAAAAGGTTAGATCTATTTCATTTCATCATACTAACATTCCTTACCAAGCGTTCGAAACAATGTCACTATAATTTTAGTGAATCACAAATCATCGCATTAGACATTTTGAATGATTTCGATTGAAACTGGCATCCCGCTCTATTAGCTCAATTTCAGGCATTAGGTCTAGACCCTCTCTTTTGCCGACCAAGTTCCATTGGATGAAGTTACGTCTGATCGTTTTATATTCAATGTCGGTTATGGTACTGTTCCCTCTCTAATTCTATTTCTAATTTTTATTAATGATCTGTTAGCTCACACTTTTATGTCTATTCATAGTTTTGCAGAAGACAGCACTTTTCATTTCGTGTATACTCATTCGACTCAGGTATGTTATAGTTGACAACCGTAGTTGCATATTTAGTTCACTAAATAATGTCTTTACAACAATACTCGTTTGGCACAGGGCAAATCGGGTCTTGTTCCAAAATGCAATGCTGACTGTTATTATTCAAACATACCCTAACATCTGTTCAATTGATTTCCGTCGATGGAGAAGATATCTCGAACTCGCTGGATGCACTGCATTGCCCAAAAGAAGGCCTTTCGGTTTATTAGCGATGACACAACAGAAAGCTGTCAGGATTTACGTGAGCACCTGCCATTATGGCTTAATCTCACGGCAGTCTTAATACACGGATTAGAAGACAAGCGACAATCAGCGCCCTCGAGGGGCAGAATATAATTTATATTCTGTCTCAGAAGTACCAGTTTCTGTCAGTGCATTCTTGACATTGGACTTACTAGTCGAAGCGAGACCTATCTAAAATCTCTTCCGATCTGTGGGTCACGGCACCCGGTTGTTTTAGCGCAAATCCACTACTCTTGTTTAGAGAAGAATGTTCGCCTAAGCCATGCAGGCTCAGAAAATCTCACTCTGCTCGCATATGGGCTAACCACAACCACTACGATGCTTCCACAAGGGGGCTTCCCATGTTGAGGCGAATATTGCTACTAAAGCAGCGCTATTCGGGGCTCCTCAGCCCCGTAGTACCAAGTTAGCAATGTTGGCTACCCAATTCGTATGGCTTCGTATAACATGATCGTACGATCATGAGTACTCCCAGTTAACCTTCATGCAGATTCTTAAACGTTACTGGTAACTCCGTGCGGGCTTAATCATATTAGCACTTATAAAAAAGTGACAGCAGTGGACCACGAGAAGGCTACGCCCTTCAGATTAGGAGAGGTTTGAGGCTACAGCTTGTAATCTTAAGCTACCAAAGTACTAATTCCAAGCAGTTGTACTGGGTCGTATACATGCAGGCCTCACTATGAACATGCACTATCATCAGGAATCCAGAGTATGCAATTGTTCAGCACACGAAAGATGGATCATATACACGGCCTTTCCTTTGCTTGTATCCTTCCTTGGCAGCACTGCGCTTCACTTACCCTTTGCACCGCCCGATGACACAACAATAGAAACTATTCATTCCCTGGAGCACCGGCGTAACGTTGAATGTCCATCTCTCTTTTATCACAACCTTTATGGATATTGCCCCACCGAAATCTTTAGCCTGATGACTTGTGGAGTTCTCTCTATGCGCGTACTACGTGAACTGTAAACGGATCTCACCCTCACACCCTTGAAATCAAATTCGGCGGCCGTAACGTGAAATTCCGTGAATCCGTTATAAGTGGAACAGTAGGTACGAATGTCAACCTGGCTTCCATCCTCTGCCACAGCCCCCCCTACCAGCTATGAGCCAAAAATATTCAAGCGTAATGCCAATCGTCACCAACTTGTAGTCTCAACCCAATAATCCTCAATTCCCTACCTTTTATCCTTTCCTTCCAAGGCTGTTCTACGTCATCATAGAGTATTCCCGGAGTTTTGACAATAGCACAAAAAAAAAACTTAGGTATAATTTTAAGAAAAAATTAAGCTCCTGCTGCAGCATTACGCGATTAAGAAGTATTCGTCAATTCAACAACAAATTACTCGTAAATCGGTAATTAACAGCTGAAAACGGCAAAATTCTTAAGCTCATTTTCAAGATAAAATTTACAAATATTAGAAAAAAATAACAAAATTCATTGATTGAAGTACCGCGGGTGTTTCAGTACGTAACTGCAAGAAATCGGTCTTCAGAGACTACTCTAAGTGGAAAACAGATACATTAACACGCCCCTCCTTAATGTATTATTTTTTCTTACTTAAAGTTTCAGTAATTTTTCTTATACGTGAATTGTTTGACAAGTGCCATATAAATAATGTACATACATACATACATACGTACGTAAATAAGTTTTCTGACCATTCCACTTTTCTAACTGTTCCCCGATTGACTTGTTTTATTCACGATAAATTAATTTCAGTAATTATAGAATGTACACGCCACAACACGATACGGAAAATCATGACTGCATGCAATTAAATATGTTTAATGAAAATAGAAGGAAAGGGGGGGGGGCTTCTATTGATTTCCGATTTAGAATAGAAAACTTCAATATAGACCACGCTGGAATATCGTTTCGGTTTTATTATTGTACGTAATATGCGTGCAGAGGATGAAGTTCTTCGTTTTTATTTTTTCTATATGTAGAAGAATGTGAAATCGAAATGAACTAACTAACACACTGAAGTTAAATCACACTTTTTTAATTGACCAATGATGGCTAGTTTCAGCTATCTTATTCGCCATGGAGTCAAAAATCTCGGACACGTAGTATATGCAAAGAGATTGCAAACGGACCCAAATAAGATGCAACTATTGAAATTGGCCAGAACTTAAGCCAAAGAAAGAGGTCCGATGTTTCCTTGTTGTACTGGTATCCTACTATTAAAGGTTTGTTCAGGGCTTTTTCACTATCGCAAAGCTCTTGTCGGAATTAACAGAGGAGAAGAAAAAAATTTCAGTAGGAAAAGAAAAAAACAGGATGTTTTCGAAGAATTGAAGTCACGATTAATTTCTTTTCCTATTCTGGCTTTTCCACAAGCAGAAGGAGAATTCATACTAGATACGAATGCTAGTCAAACAGGGATGGGAGTTGTCCTTAGCCAAGTTCAAGGTGGAAATGAAGAGGTGCTTAAGTACTACCTACAGCGAGATGATTAGCAAGCCAGAAGAGAATTTATTGCATAGCTAGGAATGAGTTGTTGGCGGTAGTACGAGCATCTCCATCATTACTTATTTGGCATGGAGTTTCGAATCCGCATAGATCACGCCTCATTTCGGTGGCTATTAAATTTTAAAGCTACCGAAGGACAGTTAGTGGGATTGTTTGGAAATGATACAGCAGTACAATTTTATCATCAAGCACAGAGCTGGCCGCAAACACTTAAATGGATCCTTTGTCGCGTCGCCCATGCGAAAATCGCTTTCATTGCGACCAGAAAGAAAACCGAGAGTTAATACATCGAGTCGCAGCCGAATCAGCAATCGTCTTAGAACAAGACTGGGATACATCAGAAAACAGATTGTTTCCGAAAGTTCTATTCTGAAAACTTTTTGGTCAAGGTGAGAAAAATTGCGATTAGTGGACAAGAAGACCCTTGTAAAAACGTAGTGCCATCGAATCATATCTCCCAAATTCTCTCTAGATTTTCCACAATAAACCAGAAAGTGGACACGTTGAAGTAAGAAAAACGGTTAAAACGGTTAAGAAACGTTGGTTCTGACCTACTTTGTAAGTTGATGTCACAATATGGTCCACCAATTGTCTCCTCTGCTATTTCAAAAGAGGTTTTTTTAGACGAACTAGAGGGAAACTTTAAGTTTTCAACATATGACCTTCAAATGAAGGGCCCACTGCCAAAAATCGATAGATCAATGGTAGATGGACTCATTGAGAATGTCGTTTCTAGATTTGGAATGCCGTGCACCACGATCCAAAGTTCCAATCTGAACTGCGGCAAGGAATATTACAATACTTTGGTATAGAGAAGACCAAGACAACTGCTCTGCACCCTCAATCCGAAGGAATGGTCGAGCGACTTAATCGTATGCTTCTAGATTATTTGTCCAAATGTACTAGGACCGATACCTTCCTTTAGCATATTTGGCCTATCAATCATCCATTCACGAGAGCACGAGAGAATTAAGATTACAACCTGATCTTTCTTACGGCCCTGCGCCTGGCTGATGTAACACACCTATAGAGTATGCCGAGAAACTGATCTAGACCCTTGGAAATATTCACCCTTTAATCCGAAAGAATGTAATTCTATCTTCTTGTGGCTATTGTCCGTATACACCTGTCTGCATTTAATTAAAAAAAAGTCTGCAAAGTGTGATTGACAATTATTCATTTCGATCCACCGTGGCCCCATTATTTCGTGTAACACAATCTCTATCAAAACTCTGTAGAATACCTGAAAGCGGGTTAATAATAGAATTCAATGGCAATTTCACATGCAATTTGGATACAATTTTTGATATTCGATTTTTGTTCTCTTTTAAACTTTGTGCAACAATTTTGTAAAATCTCTCATCTTTTGCGTTCTCCGTCCGACCTACTGCCATTTAGAGAGAGAGAGAGAAATTATTGTAGGATAGGAATATAAATAGGTAGCCTAGGTGTGAAATAAAATTCGCCAAAAACGTTCCATTTTTTTTTTATAGAAAATCAACAAAAAGCGTTCAGGGGGGTAGAAATGCAAGAGGTGGTGGTGGTGGTACTAGTCGGGATAGTATTGTGCAATTTTCCACAAATTGTTTTTTTTTTTTTTGTTTTGGTTGTTGGTTGATGTATAAGAAATTTGAAGATCCAAATAATAAAAAGGAAATTTATGAAAATGTTTCTATGGTAGATGTGAATAAAAAAGGTAAAAAGAAAATTTATATAAAATGAAATTTTGTGATATGAGTGTACTTTCAAAAGTGTTGTTTGTGTCTTTGAGTGAAAAATAGGTAATAAAATAACAAAAGAAATCTTTTACTTGTGGGAATAAGGAATAAAACAAAAAAATAGGTTTAAATTTGATTTTGAAAAACACAAAAACGATTTTTGTTTTTAAATCTATATTTAGGAAAATGGAGCAAAAAACGGGTTGTGAATGTGCAAGCGCAATATTGGAAAAATGAAAACAATCACGGTGGTAATGTGACCATCATGCAAAAAGATACATATTCGGATAAATTGCTTTTGTACATTATACAGCTAAGGTATATATATATGTATGTATATATTATATAGAAAAGGTACAAAGTAATATATCTAAGTTTTATGTAACATTTCTGCACGCATAACTAAATTAATTTTTTGGTTTTTTTTTTTTTTTTCAATGAATTTAACTATAACCATAGAATTGCAGTTGCACATTTGATCATGTTAATATTTTTGTTGTTTTTTTGTTTTTTTTTTTTAATAATTGGATTAATTTTGAACTGAGTTTGTGTGTGGAAACCCATGAAATTGAAATAAACTTACCAAAAATATATCGGATGTATTTAAGTCGCTTGCTATTGTTATCAGATGAAAATTAACCATAAATAATTTATGAGCCTTATATACTTGAGTAGGTATATATACATATATAGTTATATAAAAAAATCATATGAAAGACGAACTGTACCCGTATTGAGTTCTACTAAAAGAACTCGAATAATTACCGTCTTGTAAAAAATTACACTAATTCTGTGTATTTTTGTAATAAAATTTTTCGATTAGTTTAATTTTTGTCTGTTATCTTTTAGTAAGGATCCATTTTCATTTCATTTCCAAAATTTTCAGAAGTCAATCACAATCCCAATGATGGTATTATAAATTTTCAGCACGCAAGGAATACTACCAAAAGGTTGTAACATTATTTTGATATGCGGGCAGAGGTCATATAACCCCACAATAGGATATTATAGAAAAAATCACATTTGTCGCAATTCCAGCTGAGTCTTTAACGATTATCTTTGAAGGTCTTTTTTTCTAACAAGATCTGGTCACAACCATTTTGGAATGAATTAAAAAAAAACACATAGTGAGACGGGTACAGTTGGTGGTATCAGTGTATATGAGTTATGGGATCAATGAAATAGAGCTAAAAAATACAAGCCTATGAATCTAAGATGTCTAAATGCAATTATTTCTAGGTTTTTTTTTTGTTTTTTTCTTAATTATATTCAGTGAAAAAGTCCAGTAGATGCCTGAGGGTAGGCAATTTTTATTCGTAACTGAGCAGTCTTACTAATAATTCGGTTAGGTTACGACTCGCGCGTAATCGCGCAATCAGGGTTCCGTACCAGAAATTTATGGAACAGTTGATCGACCGAATTCATCTATATTTAAATCTAATTCAAATTTTTTTATGATAACTGAAAACAGACAGACGCAAGAGTAATTTAATAAGGGTTGGTCTTATTAGTAGGAGTTGTCTCATAAGTTAACACAAAAACCTTTTTTTTTTTTCAACAACTATGAGACGGACAAAAAAACGGGCAGTTTACCTATTATTTATGACTTAATGCCTAGTAGCCCTGATAATATCAAAGTTTTAGCTTTAGAAACCTAGAAGATAAGGAGGAGGGGACACTGTATTTTTTTTATATCTTTATAACCAATTCATCAAAAATTTTGAATGTTTTTTTGGAATCTCTGAAAGTAGCTAATTCACGCGATATAAAAAAAAATATTATTTCTTTTCTATGAGGCCAAGCCCATCCCCACTAAAACTTAAAAAAAAAAAAATATTTCATAATCTTATATGTGCGCTTTACAAAGACCTAATATTCTGTCAAGTTTCAAATTCTTACGTCACGTCGTTTTCGATAAGAAAACGTCTGCGACAGACAGATAGACAGACAGACAGACAGACAGACGAGCGATCTTGTCAGGGTTCTGTTTTTTCCTGTTCTTGTACGGAATCCTTAAAATTGGAAAAAAAAACACACAGAAGCGTCTGCAGTTTGGGTACAGAGACTTTCTTAAATCCTATACGAAAAGTTTGATAACGCGGGGTTAAATGAAAAAAACTTTAAGATAAAATTCGGAAATTTTGACTTTTGGTGCATAGCTTTAAAAGCTCCATTAACATTAGTGTTTTATATTATTCAGGAGGTGGTTTATAAAATATGAAATAACTTTTTTTTATTTAACTCTCAAAAGAGACTCATTTTACTATTCTCCCGTTAACAATACAATTTTTGTATGTTTTGATGACAGGAATCACTTCCTGGCAAATTATTTTCTGGGGCATCATGTATAAAAATGAAAGTGCCTTCAATCTAAGGTCTATAATCTTTAAAGGATATCATTTTACTAACCATGGATTTCTGAATAGTCTAAATGTTGACGTAAAAAATCCTAGAGGGAGAATGAAAATAGAAAGAAAAAATTCATTTTCTTCCCGCCTCAATTCCTAAAAATTTTCAAAATGGATGAAATGAAAAGTTCATAGTTTACTTAATATTGAAGAAATGAGATTAACTCTAATTCAATTCCAATATTCAAATTTGTCTTAAAAATAGGCTCCCTATCCTTCTTGTTCTAAGGAGGTCATTTATTTATCAAACTACTTAAATGTTATTTAAAATCAAAATTTAACATTATTATTGACAGCATAGCGACTTAAATACACCCCCCACCCCTCGATAATATTAAACACAATAACCGTGTTTTTTGCTTAAGATCCAAATACTTAGAAAACTGTAGGTGAAATTTTTTTAGCGCAGCTATTTTCATATCTAACCGATAGAGGGATAACTTTAATTTCTCATGTTGGCAGTACTTATTTGATAAAAGGAATCAAAATTTTGTTTTTTGTAAAAACTTTAAAAGTTCGTTTTTTCGAATATTTTAAATATGCTGCTGTTGAATTGGTAATAAAATTTAAGGGCAGCCAACTTTCTAAATTAATTTCCAAATTATCTTCTTCGTTTTTTATTTTGCATCTGAAACTTTTAGCACAAAAACATGGTTATGTTATTTGTATAAAAACTAGAAATATAGGGGTTTGGAAATTATGGGAATAATAAATAAAATTTTCTATCAAATTAACACAAATTTAACAAAAGGTCTCGGTTTTACCTGTAAATCCTGTTTGGCAGCTTCAGCTCCTGCTCTTGTGTGGAATGTGACAAAGCCGACTGGCTGTGAATTAAAATTTTAAATTTCTTTTAATGACTTCTTTCGTTCGATAATGAGAGTAAAATTTTATTTTTTATTTTTTTTATTTATTTTTTATTAAAAGACACTTACCGATGCAGTTTTTCCATTCTTGCTGGTAACTTTTAACAGTGATCCCTCATATCCCTGCAAAAACGAGGTAGGGGGTGGGCAAAAAATAAATATTATTTTTCAATTTTGAATTGTATATAACTCGACAAAAAATTTACTTCGTATGCTCTAAATAGCAAATAGAGTTCCCTGGGTTTGGCGTCCATAGGCAATCCACTTACGAACAGAGTTCTAACCTGAAAAGAGGAAAAGAAAAAAATTATAATGAAAAATTCTGCAAGTGAGAAGATAATTATTATTGACAGTGTGGTGTATGCAAGCAAACACATATTACATATATATTCATTGTGAAATTGAAATCTGCACGCTACCTTAATGGAGAATTTTCTCAGAGTACTTTTCTATCAGAAGCTATCATCAGACACTTTGTGGATCGAATGGGAAATGGTCTGGAAGAGTTTTTTTTCCCTTCCATGTTAATTTTTCCGATATACATAATAAAGGAAAAATGAAAACGTGCTCTATCGGGGAATCTTAACACCGATTTACATTCATAAGAGCCTCCTTCGGTATTGTATTCGTTTTAGTGAACGAATTGATTTCAATCCTCTAATTAGGTGTAATATGTTGTGATAACACAGAATAGAATGAGATGATGGGATTTGGATAGAGAGCCAATAACGACCGCAACATGTTAATGAAACACCGACAATAAATTCAATTTAAATTTAAAACCATTCGGATCTCGTTAATCAGATAATTTCTTCATCATCAAAACTTAAATTTAGCGACGAAACATTAATTAATCTGCATCCGTCTTGAAGGCTGCTATTTTGGCGGAGCAATGTATGTACGAGTATAGTGTCAAGAGATGGGTCCAATAGAAGAGGCTATAGGAACGTGCTAACAACAAATTACCCTGACGTAAGGTGATGTGTTACTAAGGTGGAGCAGAGGCAGTCGGGACGGCAGTCTGCTTGTCTGCTAACTTATAAGCATGTAAAATCTACTGTTGATTAATTTGTTTACAACGGCGGCGTTATACGGTAAGGTAAAGAATTTATCGCACCAGGGCAACTGCATACATAAGTTTTGCATGCATTTGGTTTTTGATATACTCTAGATGAAATCTCAGGGTGTATTGAGTTTATAACGAAGAGATATGGTGGAAGAGTCCAATCGAAACAAGAATGGGAACAGTAAAGGATATTATTAAGGAAAACATGGACATGTGAATTGAAGTTTCTGTTACGATACGAATTTCAGGAAAAAATTCATATTCTAGTTTGAAAGTATGTGGACGAAATTGGTTCGAACGTTTGCGAAAATGTGAATTTTTCACGAAAATAGCCAATCCAAGGCAGATAGATGTAATTAAAAGTTTATCGGAATGTAAAATTGTATAGTTGACGTTTTCCGTCGTACGAATCAATGGTTTTTGAGAAAAAATTGGCAAAAAGACCAAAGATACACCAGGAGGGTATGCGCTAGACTCGGTTTTCTGATCCCTTGTCGACTTACAGTGAAATGTCTTCCATTCCAATTCTCTAATTACGGCAAAAATTAATATTGAATTGAATTTACAAAGCGCCATTTCAGTTGTGGAATGTACGGAATGTATGTAATGTCGAACTCAGTCAGAGCTACTTGGTGACAAGATTGGAATTGGAATATAAAAAATAAAGAAGATGTTTTGGACCATGTATTCTACAAGAGATATAGACGTTGCTTATTAAATCTAGCCTGGTGGATATCTAGAACTGACTTGCAAGAGCTTTCAAAATTTGAGATATCCTAAAATGGCGATTTAAGTAAATCACCTGAAAAGTGATAGTAGTTTGGGTAATGAAGCAACAGAAGTATTTTAGTGCAATGCTGGAAAAGGTTTTTGGAAGGAAAAATGCACCAGACAGATCTTAGTGCTATCGAATATCGATCGATGCAGAATCTATTAAGAGGACAAGAACCTGACTAACATGTATATACTCTTCCTTAATATTTCCATCGTTCTCTTGGTGTGTTTGGGAAGGACAAGGCAGGGCTATACTAGACTATAGCAAAAATGTAGATGAAAGTGATATCAAAAAATCAACATCGTAATGAATTGCCAGTATGCCGAAATGAATCTTCGGATGGATTTTTCTGCACAGTTCTTAAGAGCTTTTTATGGAGACGCATATTTTCGAATATACTGAACTAAATCCCAATAACTTGTATGTCCAGCGGATTTATTTGAACACAAAATATTATTAATCCATTATTATGGAGGTATAGATTATCGAGGTGGTAATATGTTTTTCTGTATATGTATATGTAACAACTATGTCGAAAGATTCCTTTTCGGTTTGTATGATACAAAGTCGGGTACTTTTACATGTAAATGAGTATGACGAGCCTTTTTTTTTTTTTTAAAGAGTAGACAAAAGTGGGGTAAGAGCTTCCATGTATGTAGATTTTTATTTATTTTTATTTTATCCATAAAAAAATACTGACTAGAATAGCTTTCGGTCCACTGGGTGAAGTCGATACTCTGATTGAATTATTTGGTTATGAATTACTTGAAGGAAGTGCTTGAAGACGATAGTAGCTGTATTCTTTTGTGTCCGCAGAACATTGCAGAACAAAAGAAATACAAAAAAAAACGGCTCATACATTTTCATAGAAGATTTATAAATGAAGCCAACAGTACAAATAGTTCACTTCAATCGACAGAACAATTTGTTCTCTCCACAGTATATGGGAGTTCTAGAGCAAGGTACACAAAAGAATACAGCTACTATCATAGAGTTCTGGATGTGAGTGGGTATTTTCGTACCAGTATTTCAAATGACAAATGAAATATTTTTATCGCACTTAGGTGAATTCTGAATTCTGAAGAAAACTGAGTAACTACCAAAATGCATCCTGAACATGGTCAGCAGCAGATCTTATGCCATCGAGAATCTCTTCAGCAAATGACAAAAGCTGAAGGTTTCACAGTTTATGGATGGACGATGTAATAAAGACAAATAATATAATATGCTTGGCCAAGCGATGTATTCATAATACGGTGTTTCTACAATGGCTACCTGGACACAAGGGAAGGAGTGGGTATATTCGCTTATCAAGTTCGGCTCTAGTTTTCCTTTTTTTTGGACCAGAACTTGTCATTGGGGCGGTTACTTCAGTGATCGGGTCTTTTATCAAAGCGAATGTTCGTACGATGTATCAATAGAGATAAGCGAATCTAAGCACTTGCTTGTGTATGAGACTCCTGGTGGGCCAAATAGGAGGTTCACGGGCTTTCTTTTGGGACTCGTGATCGATATAATCACTAGTCATAGCCCGCTTAACGCTCATCAAGATGGGAGTTGCTGACAACCTTATGTTCTGCCTGGAAGGAGAGCTTAAGACAATCGAACACTTTCTGTGCGTTTGTCGGGCATTTGCTCGATGCAGGCTGGATACTCTTAGGTCTGTTCTCCTATATTTTTTCTTTAACAGATTAGCTTGGGGTCTTTCGTCCTCCTGCCGTGTGAAAAAAGAGCCCATTAAACACTGAATTATGGCGGCAATAGACAAATAAATTTTTTAACCAGTTTCAAAATCCAATTCATGAACAAATATTAATCGATTGACTATAGGAAAAATACTACTGATCCAATATAGACCGAAAGTAAGTTGCTGAAGAACTTTCAAAAACTGTACCGAAAATGAAATATTAATTAATATTAAATAATCAGAACAGAAATTAGTCAGTATTAAATCTCATAATTTGCTTAACTCACAGCCCCCTCCCCCACCACTCTCTTCATAACTTAATGAAATTATGCAGTGAACTGATTAATGAGCTCAACATAATTAATTGAAATTGATCCGAGATTGCACATGGACGTACTCAGAAATCCTATAAGCTTTATACATTTATACAACGCTTATATGCGTCGTGGTTAATTTCAAATGCAACTACTATGCAGGCCGAAGCTTTGCACCAAATCAACCACATAATCTCAACTGTATATATAATGTTGCGCTGCATACATGCAAAAGTACCTGTCGTGTCGTACTATACTAAAGCTGTTTCCAAAATTAATAACTTCTTGGTAGCATCAGTCTGTTCGCTATTCAAGAGCGTAACCAGAAACCTAGTTCTACGTACGGAGGGAGGAGGACCATTCAACAAGACTCTATCTAGCCTGACTAAGATAGAGCACCTCATTATCCATAGATACAGCAGCTGCAAGCACAAATTCATAACTACATATTTAATGGATTTGATGGCCACAGAAGAGATCAAATGTGCCTCAGTGAGTCTGTCGTAACCACATTTCAATTTTGTGGTTAGTTAACCTTAAAATCGGAGATCTTTGTTACTTTGCCGCTTGTAAATCCTTCATCTTCGTGGTGTTTCGTCTGTTTAGAACGCAGCGTGTCGTCGGTAATCAGTTAATAAAAAAACTTCAGCGATGTGCAACTTTGAAGCTTAGCTGGTAATAAGGGAGAAATTCATCTTTACTTTATTTACCGTCGATTGAGGGTATTAAGAGCCCACCACCGTTATATAAAATTGACGGGAAATGTATGTGAAGACTGTTCCTAACGCCATCTGTTAATGATTTCAGCAAACTTTTCATACATTAATTTCTAAGAACTTTACGTGTTAATGACTTTTAATTATTTATTCCTTCTAGACAAGGGAATATTTCTGCAGATACACACATGCAAACATACACATATATATGTATATATATGATGAAGATATTCAGTTCCCGCTTTATGTCAGACTGGTATACTACATGAATGTAGATGAGATGAAAAGTATTCATTTGGAAACTTGACAGTGGATGGATTAAGGCAGTCTGTAGTTAAGCAGGTAAGGCATATGTATATTAATTAGGATAAACTTGAACTTTTCTGTTGTGATTACGAAGATTTCGGTGACGACGACATATCCAAAGTAAAATCTCATAAGCGTTAGAAATGTGAAGAGAGAGAGGATAAAGTGTTGTCGTTGTTTTTACTTTCTCTCAAGATGAGGACGTCTAAATTTACGTGATTTAAGTGTCATGAGTTGAATCTATTGGATGAGGGACCAAATCTGAGATTAACATCCTCAAGAGATGGCTTTTAAAAACTCCTACAGAAGGTAAAGAGTGAAAAATATTCCAAGCTAATGAGCTTTCCTTGTAACCAACTTTTAGACTGTCTCGGTCTTAAAGGGATTAATGTAGGTTTATACAGTTATAACATTTTGATACCCAAAATATTTGTACCGTCTTAAAGTTAAAGATGTTTTCACCTGAGGTAAGTGAAAAGTTTATGGAATTTTGGATATGCTTGTACCTACAGGAGGTGTGTTTGTGTACATGAGCTTGAAAAAAAAAAGCTTTAGTTCAGTATTTAGTGTAATGTGTAAAGTGTGCAAAAAGGTGTTATACTGGAATAATTATCGCTACAGGGCTAAGTTTTGTGTGGAAAAGTTAAGGATTTCTAAATTTATTTGGCAACATAATGTGTGAACTGTTAGAACAGATTCAGGACTCAAAGAAGTACATCTAAACTGAGAATTGCAGTATTGGGAAGACAACATCAAGGACAGCAATTATTTTCTATAACCTGGATCGAATTTATTTTCGCTTTTGTTTGTTCACAAAATAAACGAAGTTTGTGAGGCTCCAACCTATAGTAACTTACAATCATTTTCAGCTTTTAATGCATATACCTGACCTAGTTTCAATACAAATGATTAATTGTATGTATTAGATAATATAGTTTAAAAAGGAATCACATGATATCATGTAATAAAAATTGCGGCAATATTATAGCAATCATACGACACGTCAGTGTTTGAGCTTCTTTTTATCATAACTTCATTGCTATATTTCAGATACTTATAGAGAGGCAATATGAAAGTAATTCATAGAGAATTTAGTCAATATCAAATTGATCGAAATTGTTGCAAAGTATACAGTTTTTGGATTGAGTGTCAAAAACTCCTTCAAAATAGAAAAATCTTTTTTCAATAAGAAATAATTTCTTCAAAACGATAGCGTTTCATATCAGCAGGAGCCGTGTACTCTTCAGTACTTCTTAGTTCCAGGCTGCCAAGACAGTCCCAAATAGGGCTAATCTTGCAAGAGATAAAGTAAATACTTGAATCGTTCGCCGCATATTATGATACACACAAATTTTCCTTCTTACAGTACTCTCTCGTTAATCTGCCCCCACTAAAAACCTAGTGTCGGATTAGTAGAAGTGGTGGATTATGTAGCATTGAATAAATTAAATGATTTGTTTAAATTTTTAAATTATTTTCATACTCCTTCACTTTTCTATAAACTAAGGTGTACAAATCAAAACAAACATCCTGAACAATGATCGGCGGTAGATTCTGAAACATCTTATCGATATTGGCTAGCTTTATCTAAATACCAGTGGTGGATCATTTGGTTAAGTTGGAACGAAAGTCTTGTGGATATTTACAAGTTCCCCGATTGATTCTGCTAAATTTCGAATTTCTTTTGAGAGGATGATAAGGATGAATGAATTTCTGAACAATTCTCAAGAAATTTTTGACAAATTTATAATAGCAATTTCTTTTATGAAACAATCAAAATTTGTCTAAGAATTTTATGTAGATGGTTCTTTAGGTTAAGATACACCAATTGAAAATGAGTCAACATTTGTAAATAAAAATGTTTTTGTTGTTAGTGGCATATTGGCCTAAATCCGTTCATTACATCAGAGTTCGGAGAAACAACTCTTTACACCGGGTCTACACAGGCTTTTTCTGTTTGCAAGAGGGCGATCACTAATGTCGTCCTGATATTGGATTAAATTTACGAGTGGGCAAATTCTCTCAACCTTTGTCGTTAAATTTTTGATGTCGTAACAAGTCGCCAACACTTTACGGTTTACACTTTGAGATCAAAGCGTTTGTAGCACTTGGCATTTAAGTTCCAAAGACATACTCGTTCCTGATAAAAATTTATTAATTCAACAATGCCGCACTTTGATAGTTTCATATCTGTCATTTTCTTTTCACAAATGTCATTTTCTGCCAAGAAACAAGCATCTCTATTGTTAACATATCTGGCTTACCAGAACTGCGTTGACGAAGAAACTAGCAACGTCCAGGAGGTCCACACTGGTTTTTTGGCAGATAGTGTTACTGTTAAGACATATAAAAAAGCCTGAGTAGACCCGGTTTTAGTAAGAAAGGGTGACAGCAGATGAATGCCATTTCCTGATTTTTTAAGTACAGCATAATGGTTTAAGTAAACTAAATAAATATTATGCAGGTGCAGGTCACAAAGACGCTCTTGATTATAATAGCTGGTTTCTGGAGGGTAATTCTGCTTTTTTGTGTGTTTATTCAACACAGTAAAATTGCTATGACGTAGAAATGAACTGAAAAGGACCCCTTGAATTACCAATGAAAAATTTGATTTTAAGCTTAGTCACCTGCGATGCTGCGTTGAATATTCATTTATTTAGTATAGTTCATAACCTCGGTGGCAGTTGACAAATCTGTCGTATTTTCTCACGTTTATTTACTGCAAAATCATTTTAATTCATTTTGTGGTGGCTGAAAAGGTAATCAAGTGAACTATGTTGAAAACTGGGAGGTACTTCTGATTTTTTGTTATACTTTAATGTTCTACTCATTTTTTTGGGTTTTTATTCAGTTCAGCACGCCTTGCATTACATAGAATGAATTGAAAATGACACTTCACATTACAAATTCAAAACTATTATTTCGAATTTAAGCACTTTGGTGTAGAATATCCATTTACCATAGTTTATAATTTTTGTCACAACCTCGGAAGCAATTATTCATTGCAAACTCATTATACCCTAGATGAAATCTGCATGTCCGCCCGTCCTCACGATAACTCGAGAACGCCTGAGCTTATAAAAAAAAAGAAAAATTATGTTCGAAAATGGACAAATCGAGTAACTCCTTCATAGGGTTACCATACAAAAATTTCGTTTTTCACTACATATTTGGACGATGCCTGAGAACGCGTCGACGTAGAGAGCTGAAATTTGGTACATGGCGTTTTTATAGTAATAACAAACAAAATTTCAAAAATGACCTAAATCGGGCAACTTCTTCTTAGTGTTGCCATATAAAAATTTAGGTTTTTTACGTATACTGTGGAAACGATCAGTCCTAGACATTTTTATTGGACTAAAAACTTCTTCAGATTACAAGATCCTATAAAATTGGTTATAATCATTTTTTCTGTCCGACAAACCGTTCTAGAAATATATGGTATGCGAAAAAATCAAATTTGCACAGAAGGGTGACAATACGAAATTTCATACGGGCATTCATCTAGGGTATCATAAGAATTGGTCTTAGACCAATTCTAGCTTTTGTACTTGTTTTAGTTTATTTTGTGTTTGATGAAATAGATAAATTAAAATGAATATGGTAAATATAAAAGTACAATAAATTTGTGTTGAAATGTCAAAATATGTGACAAAATATATGAGAAAAATATGCGACCAAATATACGACAGAAGTTTACAATCAGCCCATTTGGAACATTAATTAATTTTCATATTTTTCCAACATAATTGAAATCTATAATTGTTTATCAACTGAATTGCCCTCCTATGAAAATTTTTTTTATGTTACAAAAATTTGACAATCGCTTGAATTTTTCCGAAAATTTTTATAAAATTGTCAAAATTGTTATGAAACAAAAACTTGATAAATGTGGTTTTGCCACATTATGATTTATAGCTTGTAACATTTTGTCTATTTCTATGAAATACGTCGGTATGTCCCATTTTATTTGCGGTCTGTCTATCTGGTATTTTTTCAGTTTATTTTCTTCCAATGAATAAATTTCAACAACAACACAAGGTATTTTGTAAAATTGTTCTCATACCTAGTTTTGAGATAAAGTTTGTAGGAATTTTGCTCAAAACTATTCCATATTGCTTCAACAATTTATTATTCAGCAAAAAGAAATTCTTTCTGCATTTCTAAATAATTTGTCTTGAGATAAAAACTTTGTTAAACAATCCAGTTGTCATCGTATCTTCCACTTTAAATTGTTGTGGTTTTTTTTTTAGTTAGTCTTTTTTTTTTACTTCAAAGCAAATGTCTGTGTCATTTTATAAATTCAGGACACATAAAACACAAAGAATTCTAAAAGCAAGTTAGCGAAGCGAAAACATTATTTAGCCGCAGGCTTGGTAGCGCAATCCATATTTTCTGGCCTAAATACAAACAAAAAGTACACACAAGAAATGGCATTACTCGGCTAAAGAAGGCTTCGTCGTTATCGTCGTCGTCCTCGTCGTTCTTGACGTCGTCGCCAACGTCATTTACAAGGAAAAAGGATTCTGAACTGGACTCATTCAAATAAGAAAATACTTTGAGAAAGTTATAGAGAAATCGTAGAAGGGAACTGGTATATGTGTATGCATTTAAGACTTGGTTGACGAGGGTGTATGTACATATATACATAATATATTGACCATTGCATTGACCAAATAGCATACACCTTATCTGGGCCACATTTTCCTTCTTTCAGTATATACAAGTCCTCAGGCTTTTTGACGTGGACAGTTTTATTAAGACCGCATTAAAATTCAACATCGCCTTTTATCGCTTATTATAACGCCATAAATAGCATCGGAATTGGCTACCATCCAAAAGAATAGTCAGTCTAAAAGGCTGCCTTATCGGTATACGGTGGTCTGTTCACCAATCCAAGGCCTATTGCCGCTACATTTTTTGGTATATGAATGGAGTGGGATACTATGTTCTACTTCCAGCAAACAGAGAAAACTCAGATCACCCCCCCAGGACATTCGCCCGTCTACTCTACACAAAATATATAATTAATATAATTTTACTGCATAAAATATTTTGCTCATAGAATGAACGAAGCAAGTGAAATTGTCGAAAAGATTTATGCCAGTGTGAATTGGACGCTCAGCTGCATTCTCTTTATCATCTGTAAAGGGCTCTCTGTCATGCTAATTCGATTTGTGCCATTGGACGGCAAGTTGACACAAATACAATTATTTATCTCGTAATTGCATGACAGAAACAAATTATGGACAACAAACGACCGACTTAGAATTTCATTGAGAATTATGCAATAATCTCGGATGCTGCTGTTGTGTTTTTCTTTGGATTAGATGGAAATTAGTGAAAAGTGAAATTTTTGAATGTCAAAAATTTTCGCAAAAATTTTTGATGTGAGTGATTTTTACTTATTTATTTTTAGACTTTGCTTGGGCACAAAGGGTTTCAACATCTCTCTCTCTTTACCTGATTTATCCGATTGATACTTTGCTCTGCTGCAATTTCTTGAATCGTTTTTTGTTTTTTGTTTACTATGAAGAAGGTGATTAGCCAACTGTAGCTATCCCAATTATGGGGCTGCCGTTAAATTCTTATAATATATTGTTAAACACTAAAGAACATGTTGTTTTATGACGAGAGTTATCAGGAAAATGTTTAAATAAAAATGGTAGACAATTTAATTCTGCGTTCAATGAGGTATTAGGCATCTTCTTATCTTTTCTCGTTAATGAAATATCTCGATTTTATGAAACCCTTATAAGTCGATATGGCAGCACTGTTTTCGGTGTTGTCCCAACACATACAAGCGGGGAGCTTTCAGAAATCACTCAGCTAATTGAGTACTATAAGTATCCGGAAGGCTACTTCTATTTAATTTTTTTTTTAAGTTTATATGAAGCTCTGCATACGTTGTCTGGACTATAAGTCAAATTCAATTTTTTTACAACAATTATTGTTGCAATATTTATCTACGAAAATTTTTGAGAAAGATGGCACATATAAATCAAGTTTATAGAGCAGACTGGAGGATAATTTTAGGTGATATTGGATGACCTTGAAAATCAGCCGTTTGTGAGATACAGAGCAGGAAAGAGTTTTGTTTTTAATTAAAAAGAGGTATGAGTCTTAATATGGATAGGATTCGAAAAAATTATTTTGTCGGTTTCTATGCATAGGGTAACCTCAAAATACTTCTTGTAATTTTAAAAATTCTATCTTGAAATAGAAACATATGACATTCAAGATCATCCAAATTCGCCAAAAATTTCATATCAGCCTATTCTCTATGAAATCGATTCTGAGTCCCCTCTTCCTACCTACAACGGTTTCCATGAAAAATCTACTGATCTTCAACAGATAATCATCCTGCAGATCTTATTATTCATATTTGAATTCGTGAGGATTAATTAGCTAGCTATGATGCTTGGATCGGCATGGTGGTAAATTAAGAGAAAAATTACAAATTAACAAATCACGACAACATATTGAGCCGCCATTCTCTAGTTTGTTCAGGAATAAATTATGTATCAAAATAAGTTCGATTCGTTTTTCTTAAGGTAATAGATAAAAATGATGTAATCTTTCGTGGTGCCATTATACTACCTAGTCTAATCAATAAAAGTCTAATAAACCACATTTTAATGGCTTAAAATTGTTAAGAATAACAAGAATGCAGAAAAAATTGTACATTTGATATTCAAGAGCGATTCTATAAAATTGAAGATATATAGAGATATAAATTAAATTAGATGTGAGGCTTTAGTGGTTGCGTTTATAATCATATAAAAAAAGCAAAAACCACAGGAAATCATTTATTCGATTAATGAAGTCATTTCTTATTGCGTTAATAAAAATTCTTGCTGCAAGCTTTCTGGCGGAATGTTATAATATCAAATTTGCTAATATTAATTTCTAAATAAAAAAATCAACATACTATTCTTCGAGTCGCAAAATGTTTCTCTAGATTTAGATAAAATCGTGAGTTTTATTTATAACCCTGAACACTTCTGAATCACTTGTTTACAACAACAGTTTACAAGTGTGAAGGCCAGTCATTGATATAAAGGAGAAAAACTAGAGCTCCCAAAACTGTACCTTGAGGTACACCAAAAGCTAATGAGCTAAGAATATTCAAATTAAAATAATTTTTCAAATTTTCAAGTAAGACAAGAACCATGGAACTGCTTTGGTGTATAAATCAGTTTGCGCATTTTTGTTTAGAAATCATTCCTGTGTGTTCTTACCGAGTCATGAGACGATAGCAAAAGTAGATATAGTTAAATTTGTTACTGTTGAATGCCAAGGACTGTTTCGTTAAGGAGAAGCTGAGTAGTCGTTAACATGCGAACTCTGGATATTCGGCGACCTCGAGATTAAAATGGACCGCAATGACGGTAGTATTTCCAAAGATACTGATGGAAATTATATCAATTATTAATAAAAAAGACTCACTTTGACTCGGTGCTTGTACTACCAGAGTCAACTAAACAAGGTGATATGAACAGTACCTTGCTTTGGAGCAACTACCAACTATTTGGAAATTAAGGTTGAAGGAAAAGCTTAAGCTAACCGATGCGAAAAGAAGACGTTTGAAAAAATCTAATTAGCGAAGGCGTAGAGTAAACTGATGTGATTAAAAACTACTACAACCAAAGTCAGAATCAAAGATAACAATTGGTACCAGAAGAAACTACTTTAAGAAAGAATCACCAAAGAAAAAGGCCTGCAAGTGTAGAGCGTCATACTGGAAAAACTTGAAAATACATCAACAGATGGCAAAAAACCACCGAAACTTTAGAGCTGTTCAGCTAAGTCGAGTAGGATAAGCATTAGGTGTCCCTTAATACCGAAAGCCGAAAATGGTTAGAAAACAGATAAATCTACAGGAATTCCGAGAATGATTGGGGTTCTATCACAAAAAATATTGATACGATTGAACAATCTGAAGAAGGGCCTGCGTATCTCTGATCAGATGATGGCTATCACTGCTGACTTTATTGGCGAAACTTTCCACGTTCCATTAAATTAAGCTAATTTTAATGACGGTATAGGTAGCATTTTTACAGCAATTTCACTAAATGGAGTAAAATTTACTCCATTTGAAAATGAAGCGAAATGTTGCAAATGTGTACTTGATGGACTTCTTTTGTGTGACACACTGCACATTTCACTCCATTTATTTAAAAATTAAGTGATTATGGAGGATATTAGATAAAAAAATTAACTTAAGGCAATCAAATGTATCCAAAGGAATCTCCAGCCGCATTGTGATCTTAAGCAAAATACGAAATTTTGTAATGAACACAAACTAGAGATTTTGACGAATTTAAGTTTCGTTATAAATCCACAAAATAAATTAGATTTTATAATGTAATACATAAAACAGGAAAATCGATACGATCCTTGTGAATTTATCTTGTATAAAAAAAATACCTTTATTTTCAAGAAACAATTAAAAAAAAAATGATAAAAAAGTTCAAAGGTTAAACATTTAGAAAGAAAAAACCTGTTTCACTTCAACGCGAACTGAACCATAATCTTTTTATTTGAACTTTGTTCTGATTTTTTTCCCTCATTTGTTAAAAGCACCTCTACCAAGACCCAACATAGCTCTTAGTCACGCACAAATGAGAAAAAGGAAGAGTTCTTAGCCCGTCAGGACATTAGGATGTAGGTATGTACGAGAGTATGTACAAAGGAAAGGTTGTCTGTCTCATGAAAAAGGAAAAGCTCGCGATAATTATTTTTATACACATGACACTCCCATAGAGATTTCATCTTTTATATCTATATACCACCGTGACTGTTAGTCATCCCCCCACCCCCACCCCTGAAGTTTATCTATGCTCAAACGAAATCCAACCCGGGTCTTTAGATAGCCTAGCAGCGTGGGAGTTTTTTTTTATACTCTTACCTTATAAGTATGAGAATTTACTATTTTCTCATATTTAAAAAACAGGATCTACCAAAAGCATTCAAGTTTAGTAATTGTGCGAGGTGAAAGGACAGTTTCTTAAGACAAATGGAAGGAAGGATTTGGAAAATGATCCCGGCAGAGAGATGCTTTTAAAAGGGTCATTGAAAACTGCTCCTCAAATATGCATATGAGGGGCAGGCTTATGTCATGTTGTGCTCAAAACCTGAGATGTAGAAGTTTTACAGTTATAAAAAGTTGAGGGATATGTTCTCTTCTTTGGGAACAGAATTATATGTCTAAGTTGACCTCATTATAACTGTGTTATTTATTATCACATTTTGATGATATAAGTAGCTGAATAGTTCGTACTTGTATTCCTAATTTATAAAAGGTTTTTTATTAAGAGGTTTCATTTTAAATTATAAGAAAAAAATATTTTTATCTTAAACGGAGTATTGCAATATAAAGTAGGGACTCTATGTATGCCGCATCGGCTTACCTCACAAATGATTCTTTTTGCACCCATTACATTTTTTGCGATTTGAGCATCATCTATGATCACAGTCACTGAATTATCAAAGAATCTCCTTAGCTGTGGGACTGCTGTCATAAAAATTGCAATTCATAAATCTTTTGATGATTTTTCTTCAACTGCAATGTGAGATGCCTTAGGAATCAGTTTTAGATCCTTTGCTATTCAGCTCATTCATTGACAATTCCCCTCGGACGGTTCGAGACATTAATATTCATCTGGATGTTTATGATATACAATTATATTTGAGTTAGACCTAGCAGACTTCTCTTGGGATCTGGGTGAGTCCACGCTCTTGGGCTATATGTTACGGGTTATACAATAATCAATACATACATACATATCAAGTATGCTGTGATTATGTCAGCATGATGATGCTGAAGGTTTTTTTTCAACACTTTTAGTTTTCAGAGATTATAGTAATCACGGCAACATATGTAAAATATGTTAATGGTTTAATATTGCCTTTTTAGGGTTCCGTACCCAAAGGGTATACAACGGGAACCCTATTACTAAGCCGCCTTCGCTGTCCGTCCGTCACCATGTTGTATCTCATGAACAGTAATAGGTAGACAGTTGAAATTTTCACATATTGTGTATTTCTATTGGCGATATAACAACAAATAATAAAAATAAAATAAAACTAAAAATTAAAGGGCGTCCCCATACAAGAAACGAGACTTTTTCGGCGTTTTTTATCCTCGTTTTATTCTCATTCATTATTATTATCATAAGTAGGCATTTTTTTTTCAATGACAGCATTATTTTTTCACATGACGCCAACTTTCATTTGAAAAAATAAATAAAAAATTATGTACGATGGTACGGAACCCTTCGTGCACGAGTCCGACTCGCACTTGGCCGGGTTTTTGTATGTCTGTTAGTTGTTAGAATGATTTTTCCCAATTTAGATAGTATAAAGATTCGTAAAGTCGATGTAGCCGTTGATCTGTATTAATTCGATTCATCTTTGGATCATATCTTACTACGCATAAAAATCTTTCGCTTGGTTGCATTTTGATTTGCGTAATCAAAAGAACTCGAATAAGTCCGCATGCTTAGCTTAAGTGTGAATGATGAGGATTCTGATTGAAATTGAATGAGGTATAGCTAACTGGAGGAAAGTAAAATATGTCCTAATGTAAATATACGAACCGGTGTGCTCAATATCATAATTCATTTGTGCCCGAATTAATTTTTAGAATAAAACTTTAATCATTCAATATCCACTCGTTTTAATATTTATATCTAAGCTATTTAAGAAAATTTGAAAAAGATACAAGATGAAAAGATGAAAGAGAAGTAAAAGCACTTCTCGGTGTAATGTTCCTGATAGGTGTTTTGAGAAAAGTTCGCGAAAACAATTACATAATCATTAGATACGGGGTAACTCAAAAGGAGGGCATTTTTCTAAAAAAAAAGTGGTCTTCCTGTATCTCTTTAAAAATGTCCAATACTCAGGAGTACTGACACATTCCTATTTTAATCTTTTTATCCGAAGAGTTATACCTAAAGACAGTTGTCCCCAAGCCCTACTATGTCTTTTAGATTTTTCCAAAGATTTTGATAAAGTTAATCATTTACTACTCGTAGACAAGCTTAAAAGATTGTTTAATTTCTCTACTGGTGTTTTCGTGATTATTTGGTCATATTTGAAAGATCATCAAAACAAAAGGTCTGGCTATGATGAGAGTTTGTCTGAATATTTCATTCTACGTAATGGTGTTCCGCAGGGGTCAATCCTCTGGCTCTTGTTATTTGCAGTGTTCGTAAATGATATTTCTTCAGTCATTTTAAATTGTAAATTTCACTTATATGCTGATGATTGCCAGTTATAGTTACATATCAAGACTGCATATATTGTTGGAGGATGCTATATGTAGACTGAATCAAGACTTTGGATCAATATCCTTGTATGTACAACAGATTAAACTTCTTCCAAATCCTTTAAAATCTAAGGATATTCTTTTGAACATAAATAATCTGGACAACACATAATTTCCGAAAGTAATGTTAGATGGTGCTCCTATTCCATACAGCGGTAAAGAATCTTGGCATAATTTTTAACACTACATATATTTACGTGGTCTGACCATATTAACAGTATTGTGAAAAAGAATTACGCGACGTTTCTTAAGCTTTCAGTTGTTGCTTCCGTTACTCCTCCAAATACCAGGCTTATGTTCGTGAAGCCACTGATTGCTCCTTTAATAACCTACGGATGCGAATTGTTTTACCACTTTGATTCACTGTCGCTTTTCAGTTCAGCTGTTCGCTAAGTCCCTTGATAGCAACTCGATACACCGCACTAAAAATTTCTTTTATTAGCACTGTTTTAGGACACATTCACGCATAGATCAGTTTAGAACAGAATTTGAGGGTGAGATGATACACGAGTGTTTTTTTACATAATGTGCGGGTGCACATTTGTTGTCTGGAGACGCACTCGATACAAAAACCAGTTTTTATTACGTGTCTAGTCACGAGTATGTTTCATTGTATATCAGAAGACTAAGTGTACGGTTTGAGAGGATATGACCATGTTTTTCCTTATGTAAAATCCGCCTTTGGATTCACCTTAAAAGAGTATTTTGAATCCAGAGTAATTTTTTTTTTTTGTATAATTTAAATTGTAAAATAAGTGCCTAGCTATCTGCTTGAAAAATTATTGTTTTCTCGGTTAAATAGAACTCGAGCTTTGCACATTCAGTTTTAGTTATCAAAGAGTAACTGAGCGTACATTTTATACTTATGCTACCAGTCAGGATGGTAGAATACTCTGCCTTTGAAGATCAGGAAGAGTAGTAGGATAGATTTCAGAGGCAAGATACTTGAATATTTTTCTTAAGTATTTTGTTATTAGCCTTATTATTTTAATTAGCACACATTTAGTTTATTTTCCTATATTTATGTAAAAAAAAGTAGGAAAATTTTTTTAAATTTAAGATACGTTTTTTCCTAAAAATAAATGTCTTTTTCTCTGATATAAAGGGAAAATCAGTTTAATTTCCCCAAATCAATGGAACATTCAATGAATTTACGTATTTTGCACCAGAAAACCCATATAGTACGTACAATTCCCGAAATGTTAAGCTCTCTTGGATATAAGGAAGAGAACATTCAATAAATTATGTATTATTCTACATTTTTAGGGTTCCGTACCCAAAGGGTAACAACGGGAACCCTATTACTACGCCTTCGCTGTACGTCCGTCACCATGTTGTATCTCATGAACAGTAATAGGTAGACAGTTGAAATTTTCACATATTGTGTATTTCTATTGGCGATATAACAATAAATAATAAATATAAAATAAAACTAAAAATTAAAGGGCGTCCCCATACAAGAAACGAGATTTTTTCGGCGTTTTCTTACTCGTTTTATTCTCATTCATTATTATTATCATAGGTAGGCATAATTTTTTCAAATGACAGCATTTTTTTTAAATGCCGCCTACTCTAGTTTGAAAAAATAAATAAAAAATACATAGTGTTAAATTTTGTACGATGGTACGGACCCTCGCATTTTTCATAGATCACTTACAAATATATTTTCGTTAATATAATTCACACATATATTTCTTTTCACTATTTTTTTTTTAGAGTGCCCAGCGCCTCAGCACTAACTTCCATACTGTCTATGTACATATGTATGTGCTTTAATAAAAAAAAACATATATGGTAGTATATGGCACATAAGAAATGAGTTATTCAGCTCATTCTTATGTTTTTTAAAAGTGTAGTTTACCGTTTCCCCTATTTCCTACATTTTAGGTAAAAAACCTACCTGAATTTAGGGATGAAGACCTAATCAACGTTTTCCAAGATGGAGCTTTCCCCAGTGTTATTAAAAAATACTTAAGCTCTGTGGCCCAAATTGTTGCCACTCACTTTAGGGAACAATTTTTTACTGTGCAGATATAGATTCTGCGTTTTTATTCCTTTATATTTATTTTTTTTCCTTGTTTTTTTTTTTATTTTTTTGTGTTTGTAAATTCTACTTACATATAAGAAGATAAAATAAATGAATTTGAATTTGAATACTACTTTCGTATAGATAATAAAAGTTAAATAATCTTAAGTATTTATTGCTTGCACAAATTATTTTTTTTTTATATTTTTTTTTATCTTATAGCAGCAGTCCGAATTTTTCCTATAGTTAACCCATTGTAAAAAATTGTAATCTTCTGTAGGTAGTTACTCATTGTTCATTTAAATAAAATTCATACCATCATCCGCCCTTCTTAAATCCCATAATCAATGGCTCATCATCACCAATTTATTTTTATTTTTATGGAATAATAGTAATTAAGAAAAAAAGAACAATGGAACCTCTTAATATTTCAGAACCAGGATAAATTTACCCCCTACGGTCCAGCATATGAGCGATGTTTTGTGAACAAATCCTCTAATCCCTGGAATGCCTTGTATATGTGGCACACACTAATGTGCCAAGAAGTGTGAAAACAATCATCTGCCGTTGCCCGCATTCAGGCATCATATGTGTACTTACGTAGAAGGAAAGCACTAAGAAACAGATATCCAGACATTCCAAGAAGTTTGTTGTGTTTTCCCTGCTTCCCCCTCATTCTTCTTATTAAGGTTAATTTCTACACAAAACACCACACGTCACTTTGCAACCGACTTATCTTTTACGCAGCGAGGGGAATATAATTTATATAAAAGATTTTGCAAATTCAAAAATTGTCGACAAGACGCGGGCAGAGCGGGGAACTCCTGTCTGCCTGGCTGGCTTGGCATGTGGAAATGGAATACATGAATCTCCCAGTCCCAGTTTCAAAGCGGTAACTTAATAAGACTCCGCTTTGTATTAAGTTTTATGGTCTCATTTCAGTAGCAACTTGTTGCTTATTGCATAATTCTTAAGAAAATCAACGGCAGTAATCGCTGTTGCGCATGCGTCGTATAATTATGGATGTCCACATGTACATATGCACATTTATGTAGGCGGAGGGGGTACCTATTCCAAGTACTTGTGCTATAAAATTAGGAATTTATTACTACTCCAGATGGGAAATGGATTAAGTACCAAAAACAAAAGTAAATAACAGACTTCTGCAAGTCAATAAATTCTAGATTTTGAAAACTGCACCTGTATTGTACCTTATGCTTATCAAAGCCATCAATCAGCTCTGCCGCCACACCGAACCTCTAAGGAGGGTAAAGATAGGGCCAATATTGAAAAAACGAGGGAAAAGTATTCTTCGACAAACTGCGAAAATAATTAATCTCTGCTTGGCTACCCAAGTGAAGTTATTGAATCTCGTCCATATCAACTCGCCGGCTTTCGTTCTAATGTTGAGTTTTATGTAAAGGTGCAACACAATATCAAACGTGAATAAAAAATGAAAGAAAAAAAACCTGCATAAAAGCATCACATAATACCTGGGCTTTTTAGTAATAAGACTGCCGTGTAGCTTGCGTTACCAAGGTAATGGAATTTGTTTTTATTTGGTAAACAATAATTCAATTTTTAGCTTGGCTGTAACTTCGTAGTTTTTTTTTTTGTTATGAACTCTCTATATTTATGTTTTTACGGCAACGTTTTTTTTTTTATCGCAACAACGTTCAAAGAGCTTCCGGCGATTGTTTGCGGCAACCGATTGGCACCAAGTGGCACCAATTTTTTTTTTGGTAATTTTGTGATATATTTTCTTGGATATTATTTCACCTTGGTACCAATAAAGGACATTAATCAAATAATAGATGACACAACACGAGAATAAAGGGGGTTAGGGTTGTATTTATTTATAGGTTTGAAGGAAAGTTTTTATAGTTGCATAAATAAGACTGCTCTAAAAAAAAAAGACAACCGAAAATAGATTTTGATATCTATCTTTTCCTTCCAAACTCATAATACCAAGAAGGTATGGGCATTGAGATTGCGATGAATTATAGCATAGTGGAATAATGGAATACCCCAAGGTAGGGTTCTAACAACTCCTCTGCTCTTGCTAATAGTTATGAATAAAATTCTTTCAAAACTAGTTAACGATGGTAGTTTCTTGCATGGATTATGTGGACGATATTTTCTTCCATTATAAATAAGATTATGATAGAGGCCTTGGTTTGTTGTGAAATAATAACTTGACTGAACTAATGATATTCATTGCGAAATACAGCTATTTACTTAATGTGCACAGTAAAACAATTCGCTATCCTCAAGAGCAAATTGTGTAGGAAACAAAATTACGAAGAATATTTAAGAAAGCCTTCTATGCCTTAAGCAATAAATATATACTTCGACAGGGGGCATGAAGGTTATAAGATTGCTGACTAGTTAACGAGGAAAGGAAGAGGAATCTCCATTTACCGCAGACTCGGACCCATCTGCAACCTTACAAAAAGGCACCTACCAGAAGAAATATTAACCAAAATAGAATAGGCTTTCCAGACACAATAGTATAATCTCCTACTTTCCTTTCCTGGCTAAGTAGTAACCGGTTTCATTTCCTTCATGCGCTTCAGGTCCTGGTATCCATCTAAGGATTACTTTATTATTATCTGATAGTAAATGTAGGACAATCCGATAATCACAAACCACATTTGAAATGAAGGAAGTGGAGTGTTTTGCGGCGTTTTACGAGCGTGGCCTCTGTTCGTTATTCAAACAAAATATTTCAATATTATTCACAAGTTCTTCCTTTATTTAACTCTAATGTTTACTTTCATAAATTCACAAACAATCAAATCAACTCTTTAGTTATCGCTAGTACCGTACTTCTAGTTATCGCAATTCAAATAGTTTACTTCGTTCACTTCACTGTCTCAACTAAGACTCGCCTCCTGGATGTGAGAAGTACCGTATTTATACTCTACAAATTATCCTAGAACCTTCCCGTAAATTTTATTCTCCGAACCCGTTTACTAAGATGTCACTAACCGTAAGTTGTTTCCATTTCCAACAGATGTCGCTTGTGTCACTTTGCTGCGCTTAACAGTGTATATGTTTGCGTGGCGATAGTCTTTTTGTATATTGGTTCTAATGCACGTTTCTATGACATGCATTTTTTACTCGGAAGACCGTTGGGTATGATCGCAGTGTCTTGTGTACTTTACATCTCGTTCCATAGACACATACCCATCATGCCTACATTTTAGATTGGTCTTGTTGCAGACGAGTGATGATCATGGAAAATTCGGTCCATTGTTGCAGCTTTCTCTTTCAGTGTTCTATAACCGTTTCAAAGGGCGGCGTCCAAATCTATTGGGTATTGTGTCTGGAATCTTGGAGGCTATTGAGTCACTTTGAAATTCTACAAGAATTTCCTGATCACCCATTAAGTCTCCAGGAGACGGAATTTACCAATAAGATCAGTTTCCTTTTTAATAAAAATATATATAGGGGGTAAGTCCAGTATCAGTTCTAAGCCTGATGTGGAACAAGTCCTCATATCACCTCTTCTTCCGAGGTACACAAGTCTTTGTAATTCTCGTAACTTTGTTTGTACTGTTCTTTATTCTGTTTTGGTCCACCATATGAGGGCCGCATAAGTAATGATGGGCACAATGGTAGAAGTATAGGATCAATAAACAATTTTTGGATTCAAAAGCCATTTCTTTACCGTATAACCTTTGGCATATATAGAATGCTGCGATGGCCTTTTGTATAAACTTCGAAAAATGCTAGTTCTATGTGAAATTCGGATCGAGTATAATCCCTAGAAACTTCTCCTCTTTAGAAAGTTCTATGTTCGTTCCGTGCAAGAAGGATGTCTTTGGTTTAGTTTAGTTGCCATCTCCTTGTGAAAGGGACGATAGTGATTTTACTAGAATTAATGGTTAAACCTTCATTTTCTGACCAATCAGAAATCTTGTCAGCATCTGCATAAATGTAAATAAGATTTCAAGGAGGAGACATAGGACACTTATCGAAATTAAGAATAAAATTATAATTGATCCACATCAGAATTGATAATACGCAGATTAATGTAGCATAGTCCATATGAAATGTAGGGGGCTGTAGCGATGTAAGTTGAACTAAATAATAAATAGAAAAAAAAAAAAAAAAAAAAAAACTGTAAACCGGGCAATAAGATTAAGCATCCATAATAACTGAAAATATTCATTCAAAAAGTAGTTCATTTTTTCATTTCTCACGGCCTAAAGTCAACAGATTTTCATTATAATACAAGCGCACGAAGTATCCCTGCAGGGAGAAAAAGTCTCTCAAAGGACAAAAGTCCATTGTCTTCCGCTTGACATAGCAGATAGTACTGAAAGTGTGGAGAGAAACACAGAGAGTGATTTGAAATTGTAACGCCTTAAAATCTTTAAAGAACGGAAGTAAATTTGTTGCTTTTTTTTTACAACGACAATGTCACTTTGAAACGTCCTCGAAAATGATACGCTTTACTTTTAACTAACATCTCCTATCCATACAGAAGCATAACACAAGGTCCACTGTGTGATGGTGAGTTCCACATTTGCATTTGATGATGATAGCGTTCGAAAAGGTGGCGTAGATAAGGCTCTGATGCAATTCAACACCTCTGGAAACCTATTCCGTGTGAGTAAACAATGAAAGTTAATAAGCTACTCTGCAACAACGATGGGTAGGGTGTTTACAACCCTTGCACAATATACATATACAGACAGGCATATCTGTCAGATTCAGAACATGATAGCTTGTAAAATTCTGTAATTTGGCTATTTGACCCTGCCGGGGTAGAAATTGCATTAAACCTAATGCACATGAAGGGAATATTGGTGCTGGTCAGCGTTGGGGAGGGGAAAGTGGCGAAAAATAGCCATCCTTATTCAGAGCACATCTCTAAATAAAGGCCTTTTGCTTTTTGCCAGAACCTTGTGCACGCGAATGTTTACCGTGGACAATGGGATTTGATTATTGTTGACACTTTGCTTCATCAATGATGATGTTCGTTGGATGTTGATTTTTTGTTTGTGCAGTGTCGTTTTTGTTTTTTTTAGAAAATTGGGAATGCTGGTCAAATGTGACTGTGTACATGAAATTGGTCAGAATTCGATGGAGCAAACTTTATTTGCAAATTGCTTTTAATTTTTGTTTTTTTTTTGTTTTCAATTGCATTTAACATGTTTGAAATGGAATTATAGTTGTATATTAAATGAATTGTTTGAATACCTGATATTGAGGGTACGACATTCAATTATTGGCAAAAATCTAGTAATCCATGTATATTGAGCCCCAAATGAAAATTAATTAATATTAATATTGTGTTGCAAGATTTTAATAATAGTTATGATAATTTAATACACATACGGCAAGCTTTTCGGTAATTTGTATAATTGTCTTGAAAGTTTAACTGTCACAAGAGTTAATAATTGTTTTTTTGTACATTTGATTTAAAGGTGCTAAGAAATGAGAAAATTAACTATCACTATTAGAACTTACTTATTATAGTTAAATTTAAAATTTAGAAATTACACATAAATTCTGCTGTGGAGATCATGAATATAATTCAAAATAGAAATAGAGCAGTAGTTTTTAAATATGCCGCTTAAATGCACCGACAGTTCCTGTAGTTTGGACACTGAACGGAAGTTTATTCCATAAATGGGCAATATGGACAAGATAAGAACCGTCCATGTAAGATCTATAAAAACGTGGGAGCATTATATTCCTATTACGGCGTGATATTGTGAACTGGAAAAATTCTCGTAAGTATCACAATTAAATAGATTACATAAGAAAACTAGAGCATGTCGCCGCAACTAGGGAAACAGTGGACAGCTAAACATCGAAAAGACGAAACATGGTCAAACCTGCGAGGTCCATAAACAGAGCGGATGCAGTCGTTGAATGCTATTTCCATCTTGCGGGTACAAAAACTATCCAGTTTAGAAAATATAATACTACCAGAAGTGAAGTGGGCTAAAATTATAGTTTTAATTAATCTGATGCGATTTTCAGTAGATAGGATAACCGCTGAGAGCCCGAGAAGAATAGTGAATTTGTTTAGCATAGGCAACGAAATATTCTTTTTGACCACTGGTGGTATATCAGAAAAATTCAGTTTTTTTATTATAGAAGTAAATGCAGTTAGATTTGACAGGATTTAAATCCAAATGATCATTATTCGACCAGACATAACTTCAAAATTCATTTGTTCAATGCAGTCTTCTAAAAGCACAATAGGTCTATGGAAATATAACTGTACATCATCCGCATATAGATGGGTATATGGAGAACATTAGGCAACTCATTTATAAATAGATTGAAAAGCAAAGGGCAAAATATAGAGCCTTGAGAATACCCACTTAGTATTGGTAGTGCGGTAAACAGCATGTCGTTGGCTTTGACTCGCTGTTTACGACCAGTCAGAAAATTGTTGATCAAAGCAACTGCTGAGTTGCTAAAATTAAAAGATTTAGGACGTTTATGCTGTGATTCACGCTATCAAAAGCCTTAGAGAAATCTAGAAGTACCAGGACTATGAAATGGTCTTGGTCTAGAGTGCTTCTTATGTCAGAAGTTACTTTCAACATAGCAATTTCACAGCTATGAAATCGTCGGAGTCCCGCACAGCACATTAGAAAATCACCCCGGTCGAGATGTTCAAATCCACATAGCATAAGTATTCAGAAATTTCAAATATAATCCAACGTGGTTTAACGAATTCATACAAAAGCACTTACAACCAAAAAACATCATGAAATCTGAGACTTCTTGTTGGAAGAGACGTTGAGAAGAAACATGGAAAGAAGAGTAAATAATGACCCAACAGTCCGGCGGAGCTCTGGAGAGGTCTTCAAACTAGATCTGGTATTTACAAACCAGAGACGTGTCGGGTCCTTGTAGTCGACGCAACTGTCCGCCAGGATGACCGGGATTACCTCGAAAGAGAACGGGTAGACAAAGTTGAAGAGTACAAATCGCTACTCCCAGTATTAGGCAGTAACGCTGGTGCTGATGAGGTGCAAAACGATGAAAAAGCCATCGAACAATTTTCAATTTATTCCAGATTAATTCCAAAAGAGGCTTATTGGTGTGTTTACAATGAATGTTTTCAAGCTCATTTGTGTTCCGTTTGTGAAACCAGGCGCACGCAGTCGTTTTTTCGTTCGTACAGAATAAATTTGATTGTCAATTATTCTAATTTTTACTAAAGTTCAAGAAATAAAATGAAAGCAGAACTTTCTAAATAAAAAATGAAACTACTTTTTAATATACTAAACAATTTTTCTTCCATTTTCCTTCCAACCAAGCTAGGGGAAGCATTAACTTTTTCCTCCTTAGAACAGGCCTGTACAAAAATATCATATAAAGTTGCAGAGAGTCAATATGAAATAAATTCATGGAAAATTTAGTCAATATGAAATTGGCCGAGATTGTTGCCAAGTCTGCACAGCTCGAGAATTGAGTGACAAAAATTCCACCCTCTTTTTTGAAGGAATTTTTATTTTAAAACGATTTTTTTTTTACAAAGTGTTTTTGTCCTATAAAGTGTCCAATATAGGGGCATGCATGATGCATCTTATCTTCCAAGGAAGGCGTCAGGTTTGGATGATGGTATGATTCCATTTTCCGCTGGGTATATATATTCAAAATAAATACATTATGTAAAAATACATAGAACTTTTGCATTCGAAAATTATTTCGTAGTTTGAGTAATAAATTTCAGTCATTTTATGTAGCAAAAATGACTGTAAGAATAAGCGAAAAACAATTTGATCCTTTTTATCCTTTATACAAAGCTTCAAATCAGAGAAATGAAAATAAGTAGGCCTCAAGCCCATTCTGAAACTTAAGGTATAGAAAACAAGGAGATTTCTGGTTGCTCAGACAATTAAAGTGCTCCTTGGTCAAAGTTTTTGCAATCTTTTCCCAAAGTGTAAAGAGGTACTCTTTTTATGGATGCCAGGCCACAGCAATATATATCTCAGGAAATGAAGAAAATGCTGATAAGTTCACATGGCATTTATCAAACTCAGAGGCTCATCCATCTGCAATTTCGATTAATTCAAGATACTCAAGTTGTGACATGGGTCAACTACTACTAGTACAATAAAATTTTCTTTTGCGACCCCACCAGGATTAAAGCATCGAAAGATAAATATATGTGAAAAATTCAACTCAAATTCAACGGTGAAGTTTTTGAGGCTAAAAAAATCATTCTGACAAGAGCACGTACCCATTATCACTATTGTTCTTTCAGATGAAAGTTAAAAAAGATGGAACTAATTGATCAATGGATGTGTAAGGCAGGCAGACAGGCAGAAAGGGTGGTTGGGAGCCCATTCTTAAAACATTCGGGTACAGGATATTTTATTGAATAACCTCCCAAATATTTAGGCCTTTCGGAGTGTTTTATGGTTTTTGGCTTAGAACTGAGGTTATCAGATGCGTCGATTACCTCTCGAACAACTTTCTGAAGTGACGTCACCGATTTTGTGGAAATGGTGTCCAATCCATGATTTTTTTCCAGGAAAAAGGACAACAATTATTCTCGAATATTATTGTTTTTTTTTTCACAAAAATTCTACAGAGGGTATTTTTTCTACAAAACCTGAAATATATCCTTCCCAAAATGTTTTAGTGTTTTAAAATAGGCTTAATTAAAACTGGAGATATGTAATTGTGAAATTTGGTAGAATGTGCAAAAAATTTACCGTTTTTGCGATTTTCAATGAGCTGGAACTTCTGCAATTAGCGTTTATGTGCCAAAATATTTAAATTGTATTAATTATTTTATATAAAACATTAAGTTGACAAAATTTCAGTCAAATCGATAACGTCGCCTCAGAAAGTTGATCAAAGCATCGTGGAATGGCCCAAACTACTTTTATTTGTGAATCTTACAATAACTAATTTGCTTGGATTAATACTGATAGCCTCATTTTAACCAGTCTTCTGATTAACTTTTTCAGAGAGCTCCGTAAAAAAATTTACATGTTTCACGTCTACTAGAGAAGTGGTATAATTTGAAAAGATTTTTCTTCAAAATGTACAAACAATTTTAATTCTCCTTTCCGGATTTTTTCTTTCAAATAACAAACATTTGATCTAGTCTCCTTTTTCTAGTTCCACTATCATTCCCTTTTCTCATATCCACAGAAGCGTATATTTCTTCAAAATTTTCCAACATCTCATTTACCTTTGATCTCCACTCAAGCACGCTTTCTCATTATTCTTGAAAAGTATATACAGCGAATCGAAATAACTCCATAAATAATATCACATTTACTATAGTTCAACAAATTTTACGTTCCACGTTATTCGTCTCTCTACTGTCTACCATAAAACTCCAGGACCAACTTTACAGTTCACATAATATCGGAAGTATTGAAATGTTTGAAATTAATGAGAGAAAATGCAGTTCCAAGGATTATTATTCCCGTGATAATTTTAAAGTCAGGTGAAAGACCTATAAAGTACAGCATACCTGGAAGGAAAAATAATACTTATCCACATGGGCGCATAAAAAATGTTTCTTTCCTTTACTCTTCCCCCACTTCTATTTCCGGCTTCTGATAATGCAGAATTTTACACTATCAAATAACTTTTACACTCGTCATCTTGTCATCCTACTATACCTGCCCCATTGGTTGTGTCAATGTGCTAGAATATTCTCCCAGCATAGCAGCACTAAAATCTTTAGAGACTCTAAGGTAACAATGGCTGAACGTCCAGAGTTTCCAAGAAAAGCAAAATATCATAAAAAAAAAACGTATTCATTTCCATGACTGCTTGATTCTAGGCTCTTTCGTGCAGTAAAAGTGAGTCCCTTAAGACACCGCTAATGACAGATAATATTTAATATGGACCAGGTCTCTTCAAATCATTACCAAGTAAGTAATCTGCTCATTATAAGCTTCGTAATAATTGAGATGTGGCTATAGTTAAAAAATTATATAGACAGGCGGTTCCCTCTTCCGGTGTGCAGCATTTTCTCCGTATATCTTCAATTTGACCACTTCTGCGCTGATATGCTTCACTAGACAAATTCAATAGGCACTTAGCAGAAATACTCGTTTATTTGTGACAATTTTTCGCATAACGAAATAACGTCAAAAGAAAAACCTTTTTAATTTAAACGATTCAGTCACGGTATAACCATTAAAGGCCTTCAAGCTGTTCTTTGAAAATGGGGGAGGTCAGCAGCTATAGTTAGTCGCACCCCTTCCGGTTTCGGTATTAAACACAATGTAAGCATTTTTTTCTTCTTTTGAATTGAGAATAAAATTAATGGATCCAAAGGTGGAGCTGAAATATTGACTTAATGTGACCAACTGCCCATAGAGTTGTAAAATATCGCGCACGCATACGTATACAAACTGTAGATGTACTGCCAAGGTTCACTAAATTTCATGCGTTTTTTATTTTTTTTTTCGGTTGAAACTGAATTTTATTGCAATTTAATGAAATTAGCAAAATCGTTTATAACATTCAAGAATTTTACGGGTGAGATGGTCAGGATGTTCTAGGGTTTCAACGAACTATGCAAGACTATTATTGCTGGATCAGGGATCTTACTCGTATGTGCCTACTTAAAGTATTGTAATTAATAAAAAAACAAAATAATTAACTAAAGAAAAATTTAATTTAAACAAAATACTAAAATTATAAAAAAAAAAGAAAGTGAGAGTTAAAAAAGAGGAAGCAGTAAGTATAATCATAGATGGCATAAAAACTAGATGTCGCATGGCATACTAGAGCAGAGTATACAAATTGTGAAATGGGTAATGCATTCTGGAATGGATCATAACATGCTTTAGAACGTGCCGAAAGCAAATGTTGTTATAGTAGCAGTTTTGTATGCATTTGAACAACTTCCTCACCACTTCAGATACGAAAAACTATGAATCACTCGACGTATACATCATTTCAAATGTTGTTGTCCATTCCGGAATGGACCACCTAGCCATATAAAATTTGTATACTTTTTTGGTACTACATGCGACATCTAGTTCTTGTGCCATCTATGGTATAACCCAAGTGCCTATGCAGGAACTATTCAGTTGAAGCGAACTAAACGAGTGTTGTAAGAACCTTCTCATAATAACGAGATTGATTGTGAATAATTGTCAATTTCTTGGTTGTACTCCAGAGCCAATTTCAGATGTTATGCGAACCATTTCTTTGAACTATTTAGTTGTGACAAGCATCTGATTTACGTAAGGAGCTCCATGAGCTATAAGCGAACCTGTTTTTACAACCAATTGGTAACTATGACATTTGGGGTTGTGACAACTATATGCGAACCGATATCCATCTCCTACCATTTTACTCGCTTAACTACGGACTAAGTATGAATTAAATTTTTTGTCCTTGTCCAAAAATCTGATATTACTGTGATTTTTTGTTAGAATTTCGTAGCCACAAGTTATGTTCCAGTTGAAATTAATTTGAATTGTGAAATTGATTTGATAAGTAAGTTCAAAAGGTATAAAAATAGTCAGTACAGAAATATGCTTCGAGCGCGTTTACGATTATCAGTAAGTCAAGATGATATTCTTTAATGGAATTCAATTGTTCATTTTCTATGAACCAGCTAAAATATTTCCGAAAGACAAAACACTCCTCGACGATCTTATACTTATTTTGTATAGGTATATTCTGTACCTACTATGGAATTTCTAAATGAGATCAGAAAATAATAAATGGTAAAAATGTGGCTACAACCCTATGCTTTACTCAGCAGAACTACAACATATAGTTCTGAATCACGACTCTATAGTTCTCAGAACGTCAACGTAGTTGTGAAATACAATTCTATAGCTTATATCTGTGTAGTTCTCAAAAGAACTACATAGTAGTTTTGACCTAAAAGTCAATACTTCGCAAGCGCACCACTTACCTGTAATCTACAACTCTGGTGCTCCCAAGAGAAACACGCCCTGGTAGCCCAATCATCATGAGCGCTCTGATGAGCTCAAGAAGATTGGTTGGATGAATGTAATGCTGATTTTTGCTCTAGCACCGGGACTAAACTCCTTTATATACTTCGCAATTCTATGATTGCTCAACACCATTTGCCTCCCTTTCACTCGTACATTAGATGCACTAGACATACAGATCAGTATCCATATCAATTTATTGATAAGCTGATAGATGAGTTGGCGAAGAAACTCATCAATGTTATTGTCGCACGTCTACGCCATTGTGCTGGCACCATTCCTCCATCCCATATTCATCCAGGTCGAGGCACCTAAAGGCGCAATACCTGACGAGAATGGGATCTTACTGTGGGCAATCAAATGACTGAAACCAAACAGAAATAAAAAAATGCCTGCATACAAGAAATTATTGGATGCAGCTCAACTCAGATGGAATTCGAAATTTATTTAGAGCCACTAATGACTTCGAACTACGAATTGGTAGGCAAAAATCTCACGCGATAAGGCCAAGTTGCGCTGCATTGACAGGCCGCTAATACGTATTGACCTTTAAAATTTTGGTTTCCTCAAAATTGACAATAGGCATTTGACGTTCGCCTGGTGGAAATTGAAACCGGAAAAATTCGCGAGGAATGAATAAATTTGGTGTGGGAAGAAATAGAAAAGTCAGAAAGTTAAAATTTTTTTGCGGCCGAAAGACTGTGACAAGTGAATATTGCAGGTCTAGTTTTCTTTCGAAAAAGTGTTAAATGAAGTGTCATGAGAGTATTTTGAGAGCTGAGAGAGAGTACATTACAAAAAACATCAAGCCTAGAATCAGCAGGTAATACTGAGTGGTTGGTAGTCGACTGTAGAGGCCAAGGTCATATATAAATGTCATTTTTCTTAAATGCGCCAAACAAATTAGTTTCAAAAACTTCATTTTATTTGTTGTCATCATTCAAATTTATCATATTTCAAGTTGATATAGTTTTTAGTTTCACTTCTTTGTGTCGTTATTTTTAATTATTTAGTTCATTTTACAAGAAACATTTAAATCAAATCAAGAAAATTTATTGCTACCCCATGTTCATTTCCACTTGAAAATGAAGTTTGAAGGCGTTTCATTTAAGAGCCCAAAAATTATACAAATACATACATAGTAGCATACATAGAATGACTGATAACAAATTCGTTTTTATTCATTTTAGTTCAGAAAATTTTTTCGTGGTGAAGACAATGTTAACTAGACTTTTGTCATACATTTCGATAATAACAGAATGACAGGTAGGAACAAGGACAATTCCTAATTCCATCACGACCGATACATTTGTGCCCCTCACTTAACACATCGAAACATTGTTAAAACCATGTAAATTTTTGGTAAAAATATACTGTGGCTGTCAAATGGAAGAAACGAGACAGATTTATTATATTTCTAAGCAACAGGCATGCACCATATTATAATAAAAAAATCTTCACCTCTCTATACAAATTCGTAGGTGAATATGACCTTTCCCCCACCTTGTAAACATAATACCTAACTTGTGCAAAACCATGACCCTGTATATGATTGAGTAATGGAGTGCATGGGATTCAAATAAGGTTATTAAATATTACACAAAAGAAATACGTAATTACTGTGTACATTCGATATGGCAAACATCAGAATATAGCTATTGTTTACATCATTTGCTTAAAGTAATAACAATGGTCCATGTTTGCTTAATGAATGAGTCATTCTGTGACAAATATGTATTTAGCACATAGCTACTACCCATTCCTTGTGTTTGATGTTTTTAATGGTCAACGAAAGCGTTGATGATGATGGAGGAGTAATTTTGAGCAATTAAATAGTCGACATTACATCCGATTTCATTCCAGTTTAATTAGAACTTTTCACTTAATTTGAATAATTTACATCCGCAATTGCCATCTTTGGCGTGCTCCATTGTATACATACTGGAAGTCCTGTTCATCACACTTGCGTTTTTAAGTCCTTATATAAAAAGATGCCCGATAAATGGAAATTAATATAAAATGAAGTTGCATTGTAATAAATGTTATAAATTATTTATTGAATATATATATATATAATTTTTCTGATTTTTATTCAAAGATGTAAAATTTCACGATTTGTAAAGTTCTGATCTTTTATAAAAACGAACTTGATCCTACTGGAGAAGACAATCGAAATTATTTCATATAAAATATTCAGGATTTTCAGATTGTCGAGCTCGAATTGGAAATTGCACGATATCAAATGCGTACCTATAGACAAAACTTAAAAATGTAGATCTTAATCAAATGAATAAAAGTCAACTTCACTGCAATCCAGAGAAATAAAATTTCACGTTCGTTCCATTTACAATCGCGATAGTTAATAATTTGAAGTGGATCAATTTCACATAGCCCTTCGCATCCAGAGTTCTGTTAAAGTTTCTTGGAATAAGCGGATATTTTTGCTATTCCAGGTGATTAGCTTGCAATAGCTATCCTAATGATGGGGTTGCCAGTTTTCATTTATTACAAAATACTCACCATGTTAGGGAAATCTGGTGGTTGTTGTCTCATATATTTTAAAGGTTTGGGTCCTTGATTTTTCTGTGATTTTATTAAATCTTTTAGTGTCAAAATCCTTATAGTTCCCATTCAGTCAGTTGTTCGCGAGCAGGAGGATTATAAGGATGGGCGATAATTAATGGGAGGTTCTAGAAAATGTAAAAGAATACTAAGTAAGAAAAAGTGCACGACCAAGTTAAGGTGAGATTTCAACCGATGACAATTTCTGGATGTATGCTTACTACTAGGCCACTGCCACTGCCGCAACCATTAAATTAGTGATCGTCAATATTGTTTCCGTTTTAATCGTTCAGCAGGTGAGATATTGTGGTAAGTTAAATAGAGAGAGAGAGAGAGAGAGAGAGAGAGAGAGAGAGAGAGAGAGAGAGAGAGAGAGAGAGAGAGAGAGAGAGAGGAGAGAGAGAGAGGGAGAGAGAGAGGGAGAGAGAGAGGAGAGAGAGAGAGAGTTCGGTAAAGTTTAGCATGCTGCGCTTTTAATCAAACTCAAACCTATTTACCTTGACCCACTTTTATTCTCTTGAATTGAAACGTTTTTATCCGCGATCACTTTTCATCATATTCATTCCTGTTTTTTTGCTCTTATATACCTACTATACATAATTTCGCACATTACATTACCTACACAGTAAAAAATTTGCACAAATTGTTGCCACAAAGCTTAGGTATTTTTCGATAAGATTAGGGAATATTACCGAAAATGTAAGAAATATTTCTTAAAATGTACGGACATTGGCTGATGTTATTTTCCATTATTAACGGCATATCTTACTATTTATAATGAAATAAAGATCCGATCATTTATCTCAAAAAATGGTATTTTGTTTTGAATATCAAAATAACACCTCTTATTGGAAAGCCCTTTATGTAAATTGCTTACTTGGACAGGAACAGAAAGAAACAAAAAAGGCTTTTAGACTTATTGGTGAATTTAATAATAATTACATCTTAGATCACCATCACTAGTGCCTTTCTGGTTTTTGTCCCTACTTTTACCTTTCTGGTTTTTGTCCATACTTTTACCGGCGTTACCGCTGATAAGATTTCTAGTTTAATTCCATGTAATTAGTTTCCATCCCAAGGTGCTCGCGTATCTAATTATACCATGCCCAACAATTCACCAATTCCGATGTAATTTTGCCTGTAGGGTATTATTTTGGATTCCTTTATAATCTAAACTATGCGGTTGTGGAACAATTTGCTATAACGTGTTTTTCCTCCTGCCTACATGCGTTCCCACATTAAAATGTAAAAAAAATCATGCTTTGTCTAGTCGATATTTCTTAGACACACACACACAATTTTGGTATTGGCTATAATTTCATATTTCATATTAACTTTGATGAGATATTCCTGAACAGGAACTTCTTCTTGCTAGATCTAATCGTTTAGGTGTAACAGAGATGCTCCTATAACTGTATATACCAAATTCTGTCAAAAGTTGTTTTTCATTTCTCCGCTCATTTTTTCATATCAAAATTGATCAAAATCATTTCTAAATATAATTTGGCTACCGCTCGCTTATTCTCACATTAATTTCAATGCGAATCCAATGGCACTTCAGCACTAATAAATAAATAAAATCAATTTGATGGGCAAATGATTACATATTCGCGACCATCAGGCTTTTAATTTATCATGACAACACAACCATCAGGTAGGTACATATGTGTAATTCATTTAAGAGAAACACCTGCTAGGGATTTTAACTTTTAACTCACACATTTGTTTGTGAGAAAAGTGACGCGTGAATATATATCTGATTAAAAGATAATCTCGCTCGCAGGTGCAAGAAATCCATCTTTCTGACATTTCTTGTTGTTCTTACCTGTGATATTGAATTGAATTAACTGCTACCACTTTACTTGCGTTGCTATAGAAACAGAGATAAATGATGATAATCATGGCACTCTCCAATTTTAATATAAGTTCACCTCACATTCTCCATCGTTGATATGCACGTGTAATTATAAAAATGTTTTTAGTGTGCCCTAAAAAAAACGCTCAGAAAGGACACTCTATGAAAATCCTGAAAGTTGAACTTGGAAACGGGACACAAGAGATTTACAGTAACATAGGATTTATGTATGTATGTAGAGAGTGTACGTATGCGCATGTATATGTCGTCCCTATGCTAATTAATTAGAATATTGCGTTCTGAGTGATCCTTGCCCCGTTCCAATTAGGGTTGCGCGCCTCTCATTCTGTACATCCGCTGGACTTTACGTGTCCTTGGAGGACCTTGTGCACGTACCAGAATACTACCTACCTACAGCTACCCACTATATTTAATATGACTGAATAATAAGCTCTCAGGAATAGTAAATGTTTCACCTTAACGACTTGAATGAATAACGAAACCAGAGACGAGTGACTTCTCTTCTTGTTAGCTGGACTCTTTAAAATGTGTCCCCATTGTAGTGCTCCTCATAAGGAAGGTGAACGTGCAATATTTTATAGGATGTGGTTGATGTGGTTGTCGTTAGCTGGTTTTGGAGTTTTTTTTTAATGTTATCGTGAATAAAACCTCTTTAATAAAACCTCTTTATAGGTTTGTTTTTGACATCCTATTTAAGGATATATGTAAAAAGGTAAAAAGAAGGTTTCTTTTGATGGTGCGATTAAGATACACATGTAGTCTCTAATTGTGAATTATTCATAATTAGAAGGAGATTAGACAAATTTTGAGGTTATATTTATTTTATTGGTGAATCTTTTTTATATCCGAAATGAAGTCATAGGAAATATATTTTTATTCATGGCATTAGTTGGTTAAATAGCAGCTACAAAAAATTATAGAAAGTTGAGTGCTCAACCTTGTGTCTATTTGTCTGTCCTTGCGTCTGTCTGCTTACTCAACTTTTGCGGCTCTATGATAGGTTAGGTTAGGTTAGGTTAGAGTAATGCGTCAAGGAACGCTTGGGCCCTGCATCTCTTAGACCGCTGATGGTCCATTGTTTCCCATGGGTTCATGGGAATCTAATCTGCTGAGAGTTACTCAAGATTTACCCTGATTATTTAAGGAAAATTAGTATGCATCTAAGTTCTTTACTTTGCAGCTCCTCCAGCGCCGGCAGGGCAGGACACTCGCAAAGTAATTGACGAATTGATTCGATTGCCTTAGGAGCTTTATAGCTACGAGAGAAATCGTGACACAAGACCAAATTTCTTAGCATGGCCCGTAACACCCCTATTAATTTTCTAGTGTCGTCTCTGGTCCATTGTAGGAGTTCCAACATTTTTTTCCTATTGTACACTGGTCATAGTTGCGTCGCATTATAATTGGTATTCCGATTGACCCACCGATGACTAGCTTTGTCCGGCAGTCTATATGACTCGTTTCAGAGCCAAATGCTGGAGTACCTGTATGACCCATCTGTAAAAATAGCGATGTCTGCTGTTACAAAACCCTCATTTCCCTCCTGATCGATTCTAGTGGATATCAATGTATTTAAACCACCACTAAAATTTATCGCAGGAATTTGTGAATCTACGTTACCACATTGCCATTAAGGCAATCTATTCTCCGAAGAATATTGGGATGTCTCCATTCCCTCCCATTCCAACGAGAACCTTTTGATTTAAGCTTGACTGCTCTGATAGCCGCTATATCCCTACAGTAGAAGTTCTATGCTAACTTGAGAACGTGTTAACTTAGAGATCTGAAATTTTGTTAGAGAAAATTTGCATACAAATTTCTTTTCAATTTTGTTTTTAATTTACAGTATTTTAGGTATGCCATAAAAGATCTCGTTTGACATGGCACACATTTTTCTTAAAGTTGAAAAAGCCATTTACAGGAAAAGAAATCAGAAAAAAAAATGGTCTTTATTTTTATTTAATAATAAAACCGAAACAAACGAAGATCCTAAAGTTATAAATCCGGGAAATATTATGGAAATGTTATTGTGAATGAAGTAAAAAAGTAAAAAAAAAATATATTTTTATTGTTTTTAGTTGTCAGCTATTATTTTGTTCAAGAAAGATTTTGAAACGGTCAGCGCGGAAGCAAGACAGTAGAAAAAATGTGAAATGTATTCAAAATGTATGGATTTCGATAAGACATTTAATGACAAGTTTATTAATTTATATTGCTGCGTTCCTTTTCTCCTCCTGATTGAATCTGTATGAATCGACAGAGCGATGTCATAATTTAATTCTGTGCACTAAGAAATAGAACGAAACAATAGAACCATTTCATGTATTTGACATTGACAGCACATTCACGATTACAAATTAAAATCCGGGAAAAACTGAAAAACTCAGGTTCATTATTTCGACCCACTCGGAGTCCGCAAAAAGTGATGACAGATTGAAATCAAATCGTTTGGCCCAGGGCCGGATTAACTATAAGGCCCGAAGCGAAAAGTCAACCGAAAATAGAAAGTAAAAAATTATTTTAATCAGATCACCTGATAATACCGCTAAATAGCATCCAATGTAAATTTAACATATAATGGAGGTCTGGCAGACCTGTCTTCCATTGCATACTTTGGGGCGAAAACAATGTTAGCGACAGTTTTATTTATAAGATTACAAAATCATATTCAGTTCAAAACTTAGATCAGCTTGACTTGAAAAACTCAAAGAGAATTTATATTATGAACATGAAAATGCAAATTATTTAGCAGTGGGAATACTCAGAATGTGAAGGGATTTGTTTATGGTTTCAACCGATTGGAGGCATTTGAAGAGAATAGTTGATCACGAGCGATCGCTTGACTACAAATATAATATCACTACATATGTACTTTCTAAGACTCAAGACAAAAGGCTGGATGGACACTACTCTAGAAAGACAAAGCTTGATTGAAGAAGTTTACTGAAGAATGTTTTAAAGAGTTCTAGCAGCAGTGAAATTTTTGTCTCAACAAGGACTGGCATTCAGAGAAAGGATAGAATATTTGGGTAAACATTGATCAGGAAATTATTTAGCCACGCTGAAATTAATTGCCCAGTTTGATCCTTTTTTGAAAAATGTATCTTATATTTCCAGAACTACAATGACGAATTTATTACACGTATCAGAAAAATGATCATGGAAAAGATACAAACTTATATAAAAAAATGTAAATATTGCAATGACGGTTGATCAACCCCTGATATATCCCGAACAGATGAGACTTTCATAATTAGATACACCCTGATCAGAATGGTAAAGTGGCTGAACGTTTTGTCAAATTCATAACTAGAGTCGGACACAAAGCTTCGGGCGTGGCGGGAACTCTTCTAACCCAAGCAATAAGTCGGGTCAATACGCAGGATTACAAGTACGAATAAAGAAGCATAATGATTAGCTTTCTATTCTTGCGCTGCATATTCGCTAAATTCAGTAGGAAGGTGCTGAGTGCTAAAAATTGTCAACGAGTCTTATAGCTTCTTTTCTGCTTCAAAATATCGTTGGGAAATACTGAGGGATGCAATTTCATCTCTCTTCAAAAAAAAACTTTCGACGACAAGATGGTTAGCGAGAACAGATGTAGTAAAGGCAATGTATAAAGGCTATGAAACTTTCAATTTTGCTTTGGAAAAGTGTAACAATGAATCCTCACAACTACCTGATGTCTAAGTTCAAACGAGGGGCATGATAAAAACTATTGAAGTTTTAGAAATTGGAGTTCTACTAGCATTTTGATACCACATTCTCATACATTTTGCTAAGACCAGTAAAACGCTACAAAACATAAATACCATAAGGACGTCCTTTTGGTTGTGAGATTATATGAATCATCACTAGGATTTATAAAAAAGAGCCAGGAAAAGAAAGACGACACAACTAGATTAAGTGAGACACAATTTAATGGCAGGGAGAATATGTGAGTAAATGTTTTCATTACAATTATTGACACACTTGTTACTGATCTAACAAAAACACAAATAGCATTCCAAGATTTTGGATCTGTTCGGGTTTTTAGAAAAAATTGCATTATCATCTGACGAGGAAATAAGAAGAAAAGCGCTGCAACTTGAAGACATATATAAAAACGATCTGGATGATTATTTTCCTCAAGAATGTGTTCAGTATAAATATTTTTTGATTCGTAGTGGTCACGATGGCAGCTTGAATTTGGGAGAACTTCTATAAAGTTTAAAATCTGAAAAACTGATCTCGACATTTCTAATATCGAGGTAGTCGTAGTATTGAGAATCTATCTCAGCCTTGCATCTACCAACGCATCTGGAGAGAAGTTTCTTTTTTTCCACATTAAGGATTTCAGATGAGAATACAAGTAACTTGGTACTAATCATGAAATTTCTTATGAAATTTTGAATTCTATTTCTGAAGATGAAATTATAAATAGATCTATATAATCAAAACAAAGAAAAAATTGTTAAGCTGCTTAAGCATTTCTCCGAATGTTCACTTTTAGTTCAAATCTATAGTCTTGTATCAATATTAGTCACAAATATATTCTACGATTTCCTAATAAAAATCCTACGTTTTTTTTTCTTTCCTCAAGTATCTTTTTATTCAAAAATTGAAAGGAGGACGCAGGAAAGAGCGAAATGCTTTTTATCGCCCAAGGGCGATAAGTGTCTTCATCCGCCCCAGGTTCGACCTGAGAAAAAGAACGAGATGGATTGAAAAAATTCATTCTGAACGAGAAAAGGAACCGCAACGCAACATATGTCAGGGGTTTTGTCATTGCTCTTTTAATTGGAACACGATTTTATTTAAGTAAGATTGTTTACGTTCTAGAACCATGAAAAACTTGATAGTCATTTTTACAAAATTCCTTTTCGACTATACGATGTACCATTGGTGTAGATAGAAATCGTTCAAATTGCCCAAGGGGCTGGAGAGGACTAAATTTAGTGATTTATGGATATAGGAAATAAATAGATCCATATGTATTTAAGTCTTTTTTATGATATTCATTTTTGTACTCCTAATATTTCTTAGTTAAGAATAAATTGGGCAATTCAGACAAGCAACTCCCTAAAACATCCCCTTTCTAAATTCAACCCCACTTCAATTTAAATCCCAAATTCCAAGTGAGCTGTTATTCGATTGAATAGAAAAACGAGTTGGCATCTAGTAGTTGTATCGATTCTACACAAATGACTAAGCAGACATGAATACCAATTTCAACAAGAATACGACTAGGTGGACTGTGCAAAAGATCTACGAAAACGTAAAGAGCATACATACATATCTATGTATGTATATATATGTCGACTTCGTATACTATAGAACTATAGTCTTGGTAGGGAATAACTAAGAAAAGAAATGGAATTCAAAAGACAAATACTCCGTTCTTCGTAAGGGAAGACAGGTTCCGAAGGTATCGACCCTAATAAAATCTTACTTCCAATAGATGGCACTGATGGGTATCGTAAAATCTAATAATTGTGTTTCGTGACAGTACATCATAAAGGCATGAATATTTACTGTACACAACAAAATTATTACTTCAGAGGTCATATGAAGGAATTTTGTTCCCTAAACACCAATGTAGTTAGGTGGATGAAATTTCTGAATGGCTAATAACTGCATTCAGTTTATAGAATTTATGAAAAATTACCCTATATAGTTCAAAACTATAAATTTACTTATACTACTATTATTGCTGTTAGAATTTTAACTGATGGACAGAGTTTGAAAGAATTTTTCAGTACGTACATTATTTGTGGTAAAATGGTGAATGTTTTACATTATTATTTTTCCGGAAATTATGGAACCCTCCTTTCGTAAATTTCTCACTTTTATGCCATCAAATATCGAATATTTGTTTGACTAGTGTTAGACCGCACTGAAACAAAGACTCTGCCATTCTGTGTGATTCGGGTTGCTATAAGTTTCTGACGATATTCTGATATTCGCGGATTTAAGCTAATTAGGTTAGAGCTATTTTTTATTAAATGATTTTAAACGGCTTTTGCCTTTGTAACTTAAAAAATTTACTTATTTCTGTCAATATAACACAATAAAATTCAAAACCAATTCGCTAGTAAAAAATTTCCACCAAGTGATAAATAAAAAGTTATAAGACAAAAAAAAAAGCAAAATTCAACAAAATAATTTCTCTCTCCCAAATCAATTGACGAATACTTGCGAGAAAATTTGATTCCAAAAAACGTAGAGCCTGATAAAAAAAAATGCAAATAACATTATATGTCTTCATTTCGATACCAAGAAATTCATTATTCAGACAGGAAGAAATGTTTGAAATGTTTGAAAAAGATTGAATTGTAAAAGGAGAATAATCCTGTTCACTTTCCAAATTTATATATTGTATATATATAAAAAAGCAAGTTTACTCCAGAAATCCTCACATCGATACCTATTCAACATTTTATAAGATACTTAAAGCTAAGTCAAGAAAAGGAAAATCTCGGCCAGTGGCTGAATATATTCAGGAAAAAGCAGCAGACTCCATGAAATCCGGACTAAAAATTTCATTTAATAATGAACAACCTGAAAGAAGATACAAATACAATACATATTTTATTTGATCTCCAGAAAACCAACCTTTCCCGAAGCTGTCCGTAAATGAAATTTTCTACTCCGGACAATCGAAAAAAAAAAAAATCGACCAAACAAAATGGAAAATTCTAAATGCGGACTGAAACGGAAGGGGCACGAGGTGCAAAATAAGTTGCCTCTGAAATAATTAACTTTCCAGAAAACTTATTCAGGAGCTTCCCTAACGTCGATGCGCCTCTCAAAATAACAATATTATTATGTTCACTGCTTTAATGCACTTTCTAGAAAGCAGCAAGCTAATTGCTAATAATTATAGAACATTATTTTCTTGTTATATTGCGTCTTGGGTCGGATGGAAAAGGTTTATATAGAAAAAAAAGGGCAACTACTGAGTACAATAAAAAATTAAAAAAAAAGCATGGAGCTGTCTTGGAGCTTGGTATAGTTTTACTGTAAAGCAAAGTCAAATTGCCTAATAAAAGCCAAGCAAACTTTTTAAAATAAGCTCGTCCATCCAGGATATTACAACAAAGAAAAATTTAAAATAGGTACTACGACTATTAGCTAGCCCCAAACTTATTTAGACCACCCTGTATCGAAGTAAGTCCATTTTATAAAAATATCTATTGTGTCTGAAATTATAAAATCATTTAATAAAATTACGATTTAAAAAAATGGTGTCAATGGTATGTATGTGTGTTTTTAAAGGAAACATGGAAGAATCAGAGGAAAATGCACCAGTACACCACTATTCAAAAAATGACTAATTTTTCCAGTGAATTTTTTATTTGATCATATTTTGTAACTTTTTACGAAAAAGTTTGTTTTGTTACTATAAAGTTATTTTAATTTAAAAAAGAATAAATTTTATTTTTCAAAAATCGCATTATTCATTCCAAAAATTATCTAAAAACCCTTTCCCCTGAGAGAAATCTGTTTTTTTTTTAAATGTTGAGTTTTGAAAAAAAAAATGGTCAAATTAGTTACGAAGTTTTTTGAAAGTAGAGAAAAATGTGCAAATTTGGAATCGTGCATGGCATAGACTGGGCGGTGCTGCAGAAATAGTAAAGAAAGCTGGATATTAATGGTAGTACAAATGAGTTAAGGCACCTTAAAAAGCATATAGATCGCTGTGTCACCGCTCGCCAATCTGCAAGTGGCCTTACACTTCTTCCGTATTTTCTTATTTTTAGGCCAAAACATGTACTAGGACAACAAAAGTAGCGGATGAAAATAACTTACATTTTTACAAGGAAAAATTTAAAGATAAATAAAATGAAATTATATAAGTTCTTGGAAATGGTACCATAGATGCGAACCATAGTTGACGATCTTGCGTGCTGGGTACTTCTACTTCTATGGCTATGCACACACATACTCTAAAGTAACATTGTTACTCGAGCAGATTTTCTTAGGCATAGGACAGGAATAAACAGGAATTTCATCTAAAAATTGGACGTGCTAGATTCTCAATACAGCCGCCACAAAATTTATCATTTTACTAATATTGAATGGTTTTTTATCTACGTTTTCCGCCTTTTAGCAGAGCTCACTTAAGGGCGATCTATTTTTGGGTTCAACTGGTACAAAGCTTTTGGTATGATCCTACACAATCAAACAATACATTCTGTATGCTTCGAGGTAGATAACAAAAAAATTGCACAACAGCAAGATAGTTTTCGTTAACGAAATAATGACATTAAAGTCTTGTTCATTACGCCAGCAAAACCTTAATGGCATTATTTGATAAAAGATTGAATGATGTTTGTGGGTTCGAGTCCCATTAGGGTCTCTCCCTAAGTACAAGATACTCTCATGAAAACTATTGAGATGATTTAAGTTTAATATTTGGTCGAAAGGTTAACTACAGAATTTTTCAATTACCGAATGAATTTCATAAATCATCCACCAGTTCGTTATATGCAAATTGAGGGAGGTGATTACTGAAAAAAAGTCACTTTTTAAACATTTCTTTTACCAAATAAAAATCACAAATTTTCTAATCCTGACATCGAAGTCGCCCTTTTAATTTACGTAAGACAGACTGCCGCATAAAAACTGTATTGAATGACGAAACTTACATATGTGTATGTGTATACTTCATAAAATCTTTGGAATTATAATTCAGTCTTATACCAATAATGGTGAAAACTTTTTAAACCGGAAGGATTTTTCGCAGTGTTTCAGGCAAGTCCTTAACTTTTCCTCACAAATTTAAATTTAAAATCATCACAACACATATTTACCGGCAACCGGCATTTTAAATTTTTACCGCAGTCATAGCCATTCAGTAAGTGCTAAAGATTGGCCATAAGGCAAAAAAAAAGTTGATTGCTTTGGAAAACTTTTCCCGTCAAATTTCCGTCTTACATAACGAAATTTCAGCAGGATTTAGGGCTTATTCAAAAAAAAAAAAAAAAAACTGAATCCAATGAAGTAGTGCACTTTGCCATCATAGCCGCCCATGAGGCTGCTGACACAGCTTGGAGCCTACTTTACATTCAGTTCAGACTGATGTTTCTTTGGCCCCGATCTTAAATAGTGTGGAACATCTCAAGAATGTCAAATATCTTTAGGAAATCCGCACCCATGTTAACCTTCTGTTAGAGAAGACTGCAGGGATACTGTGACTGTGGTATCCTATCTTCTGCATACTTCTAACGTGTTGCATGAATAGCTGTTTTTGCTTTGCCGATGGAGGCTATCAGTGGAATGTTTTTTTGCTTGGCATACATATGACATCGCCATGCCTTAAAATCAAGAGAGTGACAACATATGCTTGGGCACTTTTTTCTAGTTATAATTCATAGACATTTGGTGTCAGCTTGCTTGCGAACTGACTTTCCATCCATGTGTTATGTACGAAAAGATGTTATTTCAGCAAAATAATGGAATCGGGGGTGTAAGGGGGCGCAAGTTTTGGGAGATTTTTTTTTTTTTATTATTAAAGTATGAGAAAGGCAATAACAACTTTTTTAGATCTTTGGACGTTTTAATTTTGTCACGAATTTAGTTTGATGGGAAGTTTTGGTATTATTGAAGTTTTGCAAATTTTCAACAAAAAACCAAAACAATTTAAAATGAACTGTTAGTGTCATCTGTGACATGGAGGTGGGATTATTTATTTCGATTAGTTAATTATATCGTCCCCCATTTCAATACTTCCTTTCTTTTCTAAAGTGCTTGCAAAACTAAAGCTCAATTATTGAAAGTAGTGGTCGATTATCATGCTATCAATTTGGCTTTAGGCCAAAGCATAGCTGCTGCATCACAGCTTTGATTAAAATACGTAATGAGATTCGCGAAGCAATGGCGGCAAATAATTTAACTACTGAACTATTCTAAGCCTTTTGGATTTTTCCAAAGCATCATGTGAACTTATTAACAGTTACCTCACAGGCCGGAAGCAACAGATTTTTGTTGTGATGGCAGAGTTTCTGATTTCATGCGAGTATTAAGTGGTATGCCCCAAGATTCTATTCTAGGGCCTTTAATGTTTAACATATTTATTAAAACCTTACTGGTGTTATTCTTCATTGTAGATACCACTTGTATGCTGACGATGTTCGGTTATATATTTCTGGGCATAACAATTGCTGATGCCGTCGAGTGGATGAATGTTGATTTAAGAAACGTCTATAATTGGATTGTTGAAAACAAACAAGTTCTCAACATTTCTAAAACTAATGCCATAATTATACATAAAAAACCATAAAAAAACCGTAATTAACACAGCGAACTGCCCTGTACTCAGTATGAATAACGAGATGATTCCTTATAATAAAGCCGCAAAAGCTCTTTGTGTAACATTGTATCGAATTTTAATTGGGTCGGATCATGTCAAATCTGTTGTGTCAAGAATATATGCAACTCATCGCAAATTATCTTTATCTGTATCATACGTACCCGTCCCGACTCGAATATTTTTAATTAAAGCACTTCTAGTGCCACTCCTTATTAACGATTGCGAGCTGGTCTGTGCAATTGTTTCAACTTCCCAGAGAAAACTTAATGTAGCTTTCAACTCTGCTATTCGTTATTGTTTTGGACTTGGGTGATATGACCATGTTTTTCCTTGTGTGAGTTTAATCTTTTGTTGCACACTTCGTACATATTTGGACTTTCGCATGATCTTTTTTCTACGTAACTTAATTCAATATCGCAAAACAACTTATTTGTATTAAAAACTCAGCTTTTTACGGTCTCATAGGACAATGAATTTAATTATTCCAAGCTACAGTAATCGGATTTCTTAGCGTCAATTTCTAGTCCAAGCTAACAGACTATGGAACACTGTTCCCCATGAACTCAAGAATAATAGCAACGATCATAGCTTTTCTCCAGGTTTATTAGGCTTCCTGCAAGATAGGTAGCTATTTATTTCCTTTTTACTTTTGTTTTAATTCATTTTCTTATTCTATTTAATATTATTATTTTATTTTTTGTTAGTATAGAATTTGCATATCATAACTTTAGCTGTTGAATTATTTGTATTTTCATTGTCTCCTGTGCATAGATATAAGTTTGACAAAAAACTTAATTGTTTAGATACCATTTTGAATTTGAAATTGAAATGTAGCCATGCTTATGTCACACTACATTTCTTTTCATTATGTTCAGTTCCTTGAGGTATATTTAGATAGGCTTATGTGGATTGTAGCAATGCCGGAAAATAAGGCTTGATGGACAGCCTCACAATGTATTCTGCCAGTTGGTTCTCTTTTGATGTGGAAACTTTAATGCTCATTGTATTATCTCTACTGACTTCTTCGGCTCATATCGTCCTTCGATCAACTATAATAATATTTTATTATTATTCTTTCGTGGGAGGATGCAGGCAGAGCTTCTGCCTATCATCTAGTTACCGTTACCTATAAGACCTTTTGTGATATCGACTATAATCTTAATATATAAAAATGAGGTGTCACTGTGTTCGTACACGCTAATCTCCTAAACCGCCCAACCGATTTAAATGAAATTTTGTGAATGTGTTTAGATTGCTCCAGCTTGAAAGATAGGATACGATAGATAGATACGAGATCTAAAAAGTTACCCGAGAGCGCATCGACGTGGAACGCTGAAATCGTATAACGACGTTTTCATAAAGTTGCAAATACAAGTTCAAAAATGGACTAAATTGGGTAACTCCTTCGTAGGGCTGCCATACAAATATTTCGTTTTTTAATATATATTTGGGCACTGACGGAGAACACGTCGACGTGGAGAACTAAAATTTGATACCTGGTATTCTCATAGCAATGGTAAATGAATTTTCAAAAATGGGCTAAATTAGGTTACCTCTTCTTGGTGTAGCCATACAAAACTTTGGTTTTTCACTATATATTTGGAATCTGTCTGAAAAGGCATCGACGTGGCGAGCTCAAATTTTGTACACGGCATTTTCATGAAAATAGCAAATACAAGCTCCAAATGGGCTAAATCGGGCGACCCCTTTTTGGTGTTACCATACAAAACTTTCGGCTTTCACTATATATTTGGACACTGCCTCACACGTTCACGTAGAGAGCTGAAATTTTGTACACGCCCCTTATGAAAAAAAAAAAAATGTAAATTAAGTTGTAAAATGGGACCAATCTGTCATCTCCTTAGTAGGGTTCCTATACAAAAAATTTGGTACGTGGTGTTTTCATAGCAATGGTAAATGAAATTTCAAAAATCGAGTAAATCGGGTTACCCCTTCTTGGTGATGCCATACAAAACTTTGGTCTTCCACTATATACTTGGTAGCTGCCTGAAAACGCGTCGACGTAGAGAGCTATTCTCCCATACATATGAATATATGCACACATACACACACGCACACACACACAGTGAAACCCAAGAGTACGGAATCGCGCGATCCAGTCAGATAATAGCTAAGATATTATGCATCTTTAAACAATGTCTAATCATGCAATTTCGTTTTAAGCATGCGGTATTCCACCAGAGTGTCAAAGGAGTACGGTCATCGGCGTAACTATCGATGAAATTAAAAATAAGGGAAATCAATTCATTAAAGAATATTAAGAAGAAGGACGGAGAGATGAAAGAGCCCTGGGGTATACCGTCATTTATAGGGTGAGGCTTATAGGTTTATAGAGGTGAAGTGTAACACCATATATAATACAACCTGTATTAGGCGATCAGATAAATAACTTTCAATCCATAATAAAAGAAGAGTTGAGAGGCCAAGTGCTTTAAATTTCGCTAAAAGAGCAGGACGCCAACATCTGGTCCTGATGCTTACATTGTTCAATTCATGATAATCTGCATTGATTCGCTTTTTTCAAAATTTATAACAGTTATATTTAGTAGGTATACATTGCTAAGAAATCTTCCCGTGGGTCATTCCAGGGCAAATAGACCAAAAATCACGAAAAGTGTGACATAACCAATTTTTTTGAAATTTTACATACTTGCCATTCCTTCGAGATACGCATTGTAGAAAAAAAAATTTTAATTTGTACTTTTACTTTCGCAAACCCCCGCACTCAATTTGAAATTTAACATTTATTTAGGTTAGCAATTATTGGGACACCATGTATAATAGTCCCGGAAATCGACGTCAAGCCGGAATCGGGTGATAGGCCAAATCATAATAGTTACCAGAAAAATATAAAAAAAAATCGAAGTCATGTATTTTTTAAATTATAGGCATTTGCATTCAAAAAATTGTACACCCTGTGATGGTTTTTTAGCTTCTGTTTCTACAAATCTTTACTTTTTTTCAATTTTATTTTTCTTATGATTTTTTTTATATTTTTCTGGTAACTATTATGATTTGGCCTATCACCTAACTTCTCAAAAAGCTGAGTCAGCTTGGTTGAGGTCAAGATATGGTAGTCGAAATCTCTAATATTTCCAACGACTGTATTCCAATCTCAAGGGAATTTACCGGTAGAAATAATATGAAAAAGTGTGACGGGAAAATGACGCTTTATAAAGTGATAGGCCTACGATAAGAGATGAATAAATTGCGTGATTTTAAATGCGATGACTGCCTCCAAAAATAACTAAGTATACAGTGTGTAGTTGCATCTGAACCAAATGTATGTAAACGCAATTATCGTGCATAAAATTATCCAAAGAGCAACTCAGGAAACCTCCAAACTTCTGTTCCTTATGGAATCCATTGAAATGTCAAACGCCACACTTACTCCATTTATCAAGATATTATTCATATTTAAGGCATGCCTGTCTTTTATTTGGATTTTATTATGCATTACGAACCACACGAAAGTAACGAAAATCTTTCACAGCAAGAAAAAAAAAAGGTACATAGTTCTCCCTTGTATAGCAGAGCTTTCCACTTTGACGAACTGACGTTAATGAATTCATGAATGAATAACAAAAAAAAAAACAATGTCACCACTCCATCTAAAAAAAAAAAATGGGAAAAAAGGGTATACACTGGTTCTGAGTACCACGGCAGCTTACACTTTTCTATTAAGTTTAAAGCTTCAAATATTGAGATTTTTTCAAGCTTTGTTGAAGGAATACCACTGTTCACAGTTTCCCATCCTCTCACTTCCTGAAGTCTTAAACCTCATGTCCCAGCAATTTTTTATGTTTGTCACTCTGTGCTACTTTGGTTACCAACAACCATTTACCAAACATTTCTCATTTCACCACTCCCTAGCTCACCCGTCCTTGTGAAACTGTATAGTTAGGCCGACCGCGATGTTATAGGAAAAATTTCAAAATATAAACAAACCAGAAAAGCGAAAAGAATGGAATTTAGTGGATATAACCTACAAGGTACCTTTCTCTATGATAGGAGAAAATGGAGAGGAAATGGGGACTGTGGAATAAGGAACAAGGACATTTTATAAACGCGCCATGATTGATGAATATTTAACGTGTGACCGAAATAATTTTTCACAATATACAGTGACTGAAGTGGTGAAGGACCATCTATCCACATTTAACCAACATTTTCCACCTCTTTATGGAACATATGATGCCTTTACATGGTGAATTTATGATGAACCAATTAAAATCCTGAAGGGGTCCATGCATATTTTATGCCACTATGCTTCGAAGGCATACATACCTACTTGCTTGTGTTGAGCAGTTATCTTCAAAATTCCCTGCATAAAAAGGAATGGCTGCAGGCACCAGGTACGCTAAAGCAGGCAGGCAAGCAGGCAGACAGGTAGACAGGCAGACTGCAAGGTAGCTAGCTCCATTGAAAATAGGGCACACCTGTATTCCATGGTACCTACTCCTGCTCATAATGCAATCAAGTGCACTTTGTAGGATTAATCGAGGTTTGATTGCACTCTAACAATCAACAGCAGTGCGGAGGTCGCTGATTCCTATTGTATTTAGTAGAGAACAATATCATTCTAGACCAATATACTATATTCCATATACAAATACTAAGCGGGAGTAAAGGGGTGTGGTGTGGGCAAATCGTATTATTCTCCTATTCTCCAGATCAATGAACCACTAGAGTTTGTAAAGATTAATTCAAATAAAAAGGAAGCTAGCGTCCGTTATATATAATTTTTTTATTATCCTCCTTAGGCAATTTAATTTAGTCAATTTTTTTAAGCGACATTTGGTAGAATTTTCAGATATCTTTCCTGATACCAGGCACATATTTGACTTTCATGGCCTATTCCCAGGCAGAAAATTTTTATCGTTCAAACGCTATCCACAATTCAGTAGAACTGTCTAGGACTGTCACGATGATATCATCCAGGCAAACGATTCAATATGCAAAATTGTCTGGGGATTGAAATTGATAAGCTGCGGCACGAAAGCAGTGACATTGCAAAATTTTTCATTGCGAAAAGGGCTCCCTGTACCTCTTCCCTCGCCTTTTTTTTTTTTTTTATAAATGATGAAACGAATTCATATTATATAACCAAAATTGATGCGGTAATAGTTCACTGGTAAATATTGATCAAATATGAGACTATGTCGTATACACTGTGAAAAACAAGGTGGTGTAATTTTACTACGATAGTCGTTGGCACATAATTTTCAAACTTTTATGATAGTGCATCACATTCTTCTTGTAGTAAGTTATGTATGTAGGTATCTTGTACTGATTGTAGATGGAAAGAATTACTTTTTACAAAGGTAGTCATAATTTAGAACAGAAGGAAATATTAAGCTTGAAACATGCAATTTTACACCGATATGATATGTCCTTTCCTTCGTTTTCATTATTTTTACACAGCAGAAATGTAATTTTACTCATACTGCATTAGTAGTTGTTCTCCACAGTTGTGTTAAAGTAAAGATGCTATTTTTACACGCAGAAAAATCTACTTATTGTTTATTAAGCCATTTGCTTTCTAATGTATGAAGTAGAAAACCTGTTCTTGACCATGATGGGCTGTCAAATAAAACATAGCTAATGCCTGACAAGACAAAATTTCTCAGCATGGTTTTTACTTTCATATTATATTATTTTTGTAGGAATAATAGGTAATAAAGCGATTCATAAGAATCCTGATATTAACAAAACCAATAAAAAAAAACTGGGATGTAAAGCTGGCTTAAGAAAAAAATTGTACCAGAGGCTTAAATTGGCACACCGTCATAGTGAAACGAGCCGATCATCAATAACTGCACACGGACAGTACACAACATGCATAATTAGATTTAAGTTAAAAAATGATTAATGTGCTTAAAATATTTAAAATTTATCATTTATTCTAAATTTAGGATAAAACTGAGTAATCAAGAAATTTGTAATTAGCCGGAAATAATTTGGTAAAAATTTATACGAAACGGTAACACTACAAACAACAAATAATGAGGTGCAATTGCTATGCTAAGTTATTGTTTATATGCGTCTTTAAAAGCCGTTCTTTGATGATTACCAGTAAATTTCTAAGAAACAATTACAGCCTTCCCTATATCAGGTCCAGCCATCGTGGATTTTATATTCTATCGAGGCGATGTCTACTCCTACTTCCCCAGAATTTGCATGTTTTTATCTACCATGAAAAACCCCAGCGCTTTTAGACAAACAATCGTTCAGGAAATTTTAAAGGCTCTTACGGCTTATCCCTTGAGCCCAGCTCAGTTGCAGAATCTTTAGCAACTGAGCGTGAGCAAAACTGTTCAAAATGGTACAAGTGGAACCATCTGACATTATAACAAGGAAGCATTTTCGCAACCACTATATAGTTCTATACACAAGGGTAATATATTTTCTATTTACAAATACAGACTTTATTCGGGTATCGACTGAAACAAGAATATCCCAGTCGAAAACCAACAGAAAATCCCATTAAAATTTATCGAATATTTTATTTTATAATATTTTATAATACTTAAAATTCAATATTAAATAATTCATAGTATTTGTTGAATTATAAAGCTTTAGTTTAGGTGTAGTAGACTTAGTGGTGAAAGAGAATAAACCTTTAAATTGTTGACCTTAACTCTTGTATCTATATCTATACCATAAGTCTGGGGAGAGCTATGCATATATATTTTCTATTGAAATAAGGAAAAATAGAAGTGTTCAAACTAAAATGAAAATCATGGGAGCATCCCTGGACATGAAATATATATATGGAAAAAAAAAACTTGTCAAATTAATCAATTAGTCTATTTGTAGACATAAGCATTAAACTAGTGTTATAATTTCCACCACTTTTTGTCTGACCAACATAAAATAAAAGGGGGAAACAGAGAAAGAAAACCCAGTTAAAACTAAAATTATTTTCTGAAGATGATAGGTACTTACAGTTTGGTGAACTAGGATTCAATGGTAGCCTGAAACTAAGCTAACAATTAATTAAGACACAAACCAACTAAATGCAATCAAACCTAAGCTTCCATATTCCGTATTCCTCCTCTAACATTATTGTTCTTTCAAATCTCAAACAAAGAGAAGAATCAACATATATTTCTTAAACTACAGACAAAATGGCTTCTGGTATTATTCATCAAACTCACCACAGACAACTCACCATCATCGATCTATATTGAAAACATCGTCAGCCAATATTGAGCGAAAAACATTACAACAATTTCGTGCTGAATTCGCAATTTGGATTTGGCTTGTGGTGGGGATACATTGGTACACTATAAAAGGGTGAGCAGATCATTTACATTCTCTTTCATGATCGAGACATTGACTTGTTAAGATCAAATTCGCCAATAAAGTGGTTTTTGAAGCCTCTAACGTAACCCCTATACAATGATACCTCTTCAACTAAGCCATCAAATAATTGGAGAAAATCTCAGATCACTCCAACCCATCACAAATAATCTGCCAGACGGAAAAATTTATTTCTACAGAGACAAAGGTAACTACTATCGAGGGTAATAGTTACCCAGCCGATTCGGTTTCAGTCTTAACCCACTACTTAAGAAGTGCCAATCCTGAATTATCCCATATGCCCAACCTTCCTATTCCTATTTCGCATTCCCTCCCAAATAGCTTAACTAACTGAGTAAGATCAAAAGCTATGGCTGACGTAGTGCAAAACCATAAAATGGAAGCCAACGTAACGAAAAGTTGCCAAATCAAGAGGACAAAAACTAAAGAGGGAGGAAACTGTGACATTATCGAGCTGAAGGTCAAAGAAGAGCTCCAAAGACGTATATGACACCAACATGAAGATCTATTCATCGAGGGACAATGACAGACGAATCCAAAGGATACAATGTACTAGCAGTACTTCGACTTCGTTAAGATCGAATGCTTCCTGAAATTTTCTTGGCTTGCGTTGAACGGCATTCTTGACTAGGCTCTGGACTGCCAAGCATATTATCGTTTTTTATTATCCACTTTATCATTATTATACTTTAATTTCTCAGACCTGAATTTAACTCATATCTGCATGAAACTACATTAAGTCTCAGACCTAATCATTGTTCATATAAATGAATTGAATTTAATAAATTCCTACAAGAGGAGATTAATTTTTTGTTTGTTTTAAAGACCTGTCCTTTTACAGATCACTGTGCGTTAGAGCTCAAGGTAACTTTGTTAATTAATCGAGTTTTTGCTCGAATTACGGGCGGAATAGGAACATTAACATCATTTTGCTTACGGCTTTGTCGACTGACATGAGCTTGTCCGGCACATTTTTTTCATATAAAAAATAACCGTGTAATTTTAATCTTTACGTGTAAAATTACACTTTGGGTAGAAGATTTACTTTCAAGAGTTTCAATTATATGTACATCTATCATTGATGTAATTACATATGTAGGTATGTGCAGACTGCAGCTATTTATTTTGTTATTGTAAAAAGTACACATTATTTCTGTTTCTTTACAAATTTACACTTTATGAGTTTTGCAACTTTACATTTATTTAAATTACACTTATAGCATTTTTCTAATCATGTTTTGTATATTTAAAGTAAGTAAGAATTTTTATTACGTAAACTGAATGAAGTTTACTACCGAAATACAGAAATACTAGGTGAATTTTAAAGTATTTTTAATTTTATAGGTGTATTTTTAAACATTTTATGAATTTTTAATACATTCCTCATGGATTTGTAAAATTGTGTAAATTTACACATTTTTTTTAGAGTTTATAGTAAAATTGTGGAAATTGTGAAAATATATTTCGAAAATTTAACTCAATTATTTTATTTCGAACTGGATAATGAAATGATTCATCCTTTTCAATCCTTTTCAATAATTTTAGTATTCTCGAATATTGTATTATAGTTGTTTCCGTCTATTTGAAAAAGATTATAATACTCCTTCGCGGAGGTTGAACTTTATTAGTGAATAAGAATCGTTTTTCTTAATAGGGATTCTGTAAATCTTAAGGCATTGTTGTATAAGCATTCTTCTTACTTTCAACTCCCTTAAGGAGGATCCCTACAGCACAGAAATATTAATTTATTATGTTTCGGACAAGTGCTATACTACTTATAATGTAGATTTACATTTTTAGGTGCGTTTTAGGTTATTTCAAAACCAACTTTCCGGTATGAAGAAGAATAAATATTAATATATGTATATAGGAATAATTTTACAACATATCTACAAAATTTTTGTATATACATACACATGAAAAACTAAAGGTACTTAGATTAAGATCAGAGCTATTTTATGAACAAGGGCTCTGCATAAATGAAGCTTGATTTGTTTTTAGTCTCTATATAAAGCAAAGAGATTTATTTGAAACTTGAAAAGATGAAAATATTTAGTAAAAAGCAATAAAAGGGAAGAAATATTAAGTCTACAAGCTTGTGGGGTTTACATTTTTGAATCACCCTTTATAAGGAAGCCAAGTATATATTTGTGAGGGTTGGATATGTATATACGCCTCTGTATAGAAATTCCCACTGAAAGGAGCGCTCTTTTAAGTCTTTTTCACTTACTAAGTATGATTTGCCTGCTGCTTTCTGAAAAATATCAGAGAAATGAAAACAAATCTAAAAAGAAGCTCCAGTAGTAGTCAGAATCTGTCTGTTCCGACAACGAGGGAAATAAAAATAAAAAAAAATATATTAAGTATCGCAGACATTTGACCGGCATTTTTTTCCTTTCTTGTTTGGCTGCCAGTCAGAAAAATGAAAGATGGAGTATGTAGAGGTAGTCTAAAAAAATACAACCCCATTACGGAAGCTCAATTCATATAGGCAGTTCGGTTGCTGTGGTTAATTAGTATAAAGTTGAAGTGAGTGACTTTTGTTTTACTGACGCATTCACCTAATGGAAAACTAACAATAATGGAGGAATTCTGTTTCCAGAAATAAGTGATTCATTCCATCCTATGCCCATTAAATAAAAGCAATTTTTGATTAATTGGTAGAAAATGTTTTTACGAAAATTAAGGTTAATGCTGGTAATTGAAGTGCCTAGATACTCATACATTACGGATAAAGGACATACATGGAGGAAATTTAACGAACGAAACAATAAATGCCAGTTAGAAAGAGAAGAGATAAAAATTTTTGCCGTAATTTATTATACGATTTTTGTCGAAGGTATGAAGTTTGTCAATCTTTCCTTTGGATTCACCACTACACTCAGAGGAACGTATTGTTTGTTTTTTCTCCTGGGGACCACTAGCACCTTTTTTTTTTGTATTCTTATTTTGAAACAAGGAGCGTTAACTGAAGTGGAAGTGTATAGCTCTTGCGAATGATATAAAAAAAGTTGTGATACATTTCGGATTGCTACGCGAAAATTCTGAATATGGTATTGGGCGTATGTAAAAAATTGTGTTGTATTTCCTACTTTAAAGTAACCAATCTACATATGGTGCAATACAGCCAGCCAATTTTTCAGGAAATTGCCATCCAGCCGGCAAGATGGGGCTTTGAGCTGACCGATCTTGACGTTGATTTGCTTCGTTCATCAAATACAGGCTCTACAAGCACGTCCATCGGAGATTCCGAGGGACTTATTTAGTTTGATTTAAAATCGCTCAACAGAACCATATTTTCAGTGTACAGCTCTCCAGTTGCTAAAAAGAGACTTAAGAAAGAAGCTAGGCTACATCAAAATGTACTTAAGTATGAAATAAAATAAAGGAGAGGGTATTCGAAGTTCCTTAAAATATATGTAACTGAAAAAGTTGAAGCAGACAAAGACACTGAAGAGATTATTCGGTAATTGAAAGAAAAACTCTCGAATTTTGTGCATCTAGATAGATAAGGCTTATAGACAAAGTTTAAAATACAAAAAAAAAAAAAAGTGCTAGAGGTCCCCAGTAGAAAAAAACGATACAGTCCTCTCAATGCAGTGCTTCCATAGTGCGTTTACTTTAGGAATAAGGGATGACTTTAAAACTTCATACATCAAAAACGAAGCCGAAGGATACTCCAATTTTTTGCTCATAGATAGATTTCTTCAAAATAAGAATAAAAAAATCTGGTAGAAGTCCTCTCTAGTGAATAATACTATTTTTTGAAATAAAAAAAAAAAACTATTATTAACAAAAAATTCTTTCGTTCAGAGCTGCTATATTTCTTAAGAATTAAGCTACATTTGGCATTTGAATCAGAGAAATCGGTTGCTCTGTTCTCCCGAGTGGAGGATGGAGGGAAATAACAAAAACCTACGGGTGAGCTATTTTAGTATTCCCTACAAACTATGAAAGTTTCATCCAAATCGGAGATGGTCAGGTTCCAAGGTGATCGGTTTCGTTTGGACTGGCTAGGAGATATAGTACATACGTTCGTATCAAACCAAAGTCAACATCAAATAGAACTAGTTTAGTTTTTGCTTATATGTACGATCAACCTGAGTTTTTGGATCTAATTAGACTGCTTTTGATCTGTACATAAACGTGACCAATAAAATTATAAGGCGTTTCAAAAAAGGCTTCGTCATTTAGTAGCTTCGTGTAGGTAGTAAATTATAAACCATTATAAATTTTATAAATAATTGACTTGCGTTATATAGATAGGTTTTGGTGAAAATAGTAAACAATTTTATAGTCGGGTCGGAGAGAGTAAATCTTAAAGGTTTAGATGGTGCGGATGGTTAAAATAGGTTTCCCCTGTTCCCCTCCGTTTAGGATTTTGGGGATTCGGATTACGGCTGCACATACACTATTGCAACTATTACTCAGCTGAGTGTTAGAGAACGTAAAATGGTAGAGTTACTTTGTAATCAAAACTATTTTATTATTTTGTTAAGTAAGGTATGTAGTAAGTATAGCCTTTGGGAAGGTAAGGAACCAAGCTGTGAGTTCCTAGAAGACTATTTTCCTGTATGTATAGTAGTTTAGGCTCTATAGCATATATAAAGTCAATGTTTGGCATTTTTCCACAAGTACCAATATGGAACATTTTAGAGAACTGCCAATTCAACCTGTATTGTTCAGAAAATGAGGAATATCCATAATTTTTAATCGAAGAACTTCTTAAAATGGTTAAGAAACAAGTCACCTAGAGCCTGGTGTCAGGTCCCGCATAAGGACAATCTCATACAGAAGAGGGACGAATGTTCACTATATCTTCCCCACATCTAATAGTAGGTACGTACGTAGTGTGTATTAATAGGAGTTCCCAACCAAGTCGCTTGCTCATCTATCTCTCAGTAGCCAATATACTAGCCACTTTTACGAGTCCTTAATGTTATCGCTATAGCGTAGGTAGGCGAAACTAAGAAACATTACGCAAAATAATAGCAGCCAAAAAGGAGCTCACCCAGAAGGTATAGATAAAAATTAATGAATTCAGGTAGTTATGGTAGATTTTATTAACTTTCGCCATACCATGATGTCATGCATGACTCTTCTACAACTAGCTAAAATTGTCCGTTCTTAGAACGGGATTCTTTCTTAAGTTTGTAAATTTCTTTTTGATTGATTTTTGGTTTTTTTTAATTTTTTAATTTTTTTTTTCATTTATTGAATTTTTTACTAATTTTTTTTATTTATTTACTTTTTTTTAAAATATATTTTTCATTACGAAAAAAAGCATGCTGGGATTCGTCCGCGTTAAGAAGCCCACATACGGTCACGCATATTGGTCAACTCGAGTAGAACAACGATGCTGTCACGCAGATTTGACCGTGTAGGGTGATGTTTGTCACGCATTCATCATTCTTGAGTGAACTCTATTAAAGAAAAAATAACAGTTAACAGTTCTAGCAGCTCTTGGTATGTGTTCCTGTCCTGATGTTGGACAACATGTTTGACAAGTGTGTGGGGGAAAAGCTTTTATGTGCGATACAATAAGTTGGACAAAATGTTGGCCGTATATGGGCCGCTTTACAGACAGAGTCTGAGCTTTTCTATTCATTTATTAATTCCATAAAATTTATTCTATACCTACGACCTAGCAATCGTTCGACCATTATTTATCTTCTCGGTGTCTTATTCTATGACATCCTGGTTTTATTGCCTTTATATAAAACTGTCACAAAAAAAAAGCCAACATTCGCACTTTAAAGTTTTCTTAAAAAAAATAAAAAAAAAATAAAATAAAATAAAAAAAAAATCTAACACCCCAAGCTTCCTGTCATTCAGGAAAACAATTAAAAAAAACAAATTTGACAGAAATTTTCCTGCTCCTGAATATTTTCATTCCCCCGGACATGAAATAAAACTCCGACGTATGTATAACCGCGCTGTCAGCCCTCAAAGGATCCCAGTTGTTTGGCAAGTTATGTGGCAGGTGATATCCTTCCTCATAAACAGCTTCAACCAAAGGCAGGTACAAGATCCCTTGTTTTCCTTACCGGAGCGGAGTATAGTCGTCTATGGTCTGCCCGTATATATTCTTTTTACTGCTGTTGATTCTGGAAGATTTTTTGTTTCTGCTTTTTATGTTTGCATTTATGTATTCCATCTGCATATATATATGTTGGATAGGTAAGTAAATAAAAAGGTATGGTGAGGTAAGGCACTTTGTCCATGGTGAATTAAATGAGTCTCTGAAACACATGACACTATATGCTGCTATCACCTGTCGACATAGTCGTTGTCGTCTTCATCAGCTGAGTTATATCCTGCCGATTTTTATAGCCTACATACTTACATAGGTACAGACTTTCCTGCAGAGTAGATATATTTATCAGAACCAATTTAGGTGCGGCGCTATTGATTGGTTTATATCTTGCCAACTGTCTTCGAATTAGCAATTTTGAAAAAAGGTAAAAAAAAGGAGGAAGTAGTAAAGAACATAATGTTTTTGGCTCATGGCTTCCTTTAAGGTTTCAGTTTTGCTTGTTTTTTTTTTTTTTTTATAATAAATTAATTGTATGTCCTGAAAAAAAAAAAAACAGAAAATATCTTTAAGATTTAAATAGGACAGGTATCACTTTTAATCCGATTACACCTTAATCCTAGCAGCTATTTAGGCGCCTATGATTTTTTAGAGTTGCTTCAAGTCTTACCTTTGTAACATCGATAATGAATTGCAACACATCTGGTAATACTATAGACGTCTGTATACAATAATTTTTACAGGTAACTGGCAAGAGAGGGTTATTCAGTCACGCCCCAGAATTTTGAATTAAGTTTTTATAAGGGGGGATACATACTTACATACATACATAAGGGTGGTAGCATGCCCTTTATGAAGTTTCCCGGCGCCACTTGAACCATCAATTGCTTGTGGAAGTGCATGTGCAGTAGACACATATATTGCCATCAACCAGGCTTACTGCCTGCTTGCTTTGCGAGCGCTTATATGACCAGAATTTAACACCAAAGAAGGCCTCCCATATATACATACATATATAATGAACCTATACAGATCTACAGCCGACATTGCTTCTGGTGTTCCTGTTCTCATTTATATTTCATTGAAAGAACATTTGCCCTTCTGCTATAAAGGAAAACTGCTTCTGTTACTTTATAGATCTTCTTGATACTAATGCCGGGCAGGCTAGCTATAGTACCTATAACAGTGCCAGTGTGGCATATTTTATATAGGTACACGGAAAACCATCCACCAAACCATGGACTCATAGTAGGTACCTACCTACCTACGTATCTTCAGTTTGTCATCTTGTGAATTATTTAGGAAGGCAATTCATCACGAGTGGAAGTAAAACTGCTCAAAAGCCAGCCATTGGCGCTAGAAAGCTCTTATTCTTTGGCTTTTAAGCACATCAGAAAAGAAAGCAGCCAGATCCTTTTCAATTTTTACCCCGACAGATATTAATTGCCCCCCAAGAAAGAAGGTAAGATGCAGGTGAGTACCCTCAAGGGTACTGAAGTGGTACAGAAATGAATTTTTATGACCAGAAATGGCTTATGAAATAATTTTTTTTTTCTGCAATCGCTTCACTGAATTTACTTATCACAAGTCAACGACGTGAAAGTATAGAGTGAATTGACCGACCCAGGTCAGTTTAAATCAGTGAACGTTAATCCTACGCTAGACTGGCTGTGTGCCCTGAACCAAATTATTTAAACGGCGGTTGAGGGGGTGGGGGGAATTTACAATAATATAATCTACGGAGTAATCTTGGAACTCATGAATATCTCCTCAAGTTTGTTTACCTTTGCGAGACGCCTCAGCTGGTAGTTTACCTATGTAAAGTATGGTAAGTATGAATGTATGTATGGCCAGCCGCGACACGATGAATTCACTGCGACTTAATAGTTTCTTGAATAATTTCTTGAAAATAAATCAACATAAAAATTCATGAAAAAGAAAAGCATTTTCTTTCACTTTTTGTTTTTCTTTTTTCTTGTATTCCTATAGGAGGAAATATTTTCATTCACTGCAGATACGATGACTTGGTCTGGTCCTGGTCACACAAATTGTATTAGTCAACAAGGACGAGGAATTCTATCAATAAAAAATTAGCAAATGCCCCAATGGGGATTGGGGATACGATTCACTCTGTTCGTTTTTCATTCAAACTGCGCTGGTCCTTCGCTTTACGTACTTACTTTGGAAAAGCTTGTATTGACAGCAACTTAAGTTTGAGAAAAAGGAAAAATTGTAGAAAAGGATATAAAAATTGGCGAAATACTAGGAAATCTGCAATTTCTCAGTAAAACTCCCAACGGTATCCTGTAGACTGCATTAAAAATATAGGGTACAACGATGCAAGTACGCCAAGGCTTGCCTGCATGCCTGTAGGAAACAAATTGAGATGTTTCTGTGGAGATTTTCTTTCGTTTTTTTTTTTAATTCAATTTACTGTCCCTGCAATGCCCTGCCCCATTGATAAGGGTAGGTAATTAAGGACGTGGCAATTAGGCAACCTTCCTACTTTTTTAATTTTTTGGTAATTTTTCAGTTTCTTCACTTAAATAAATTAAAAATTGGCAGCGCGCCAATTCTGAGAGGAAGGAAGATATTTATTTTTTTCCCCCCAAAAGTTTTACATTTTAAGGAAAAGTAGTACATAAAAAGGTACCTAGTCCGTTTGTGCTGAGTATTAAAAGGATATGAAAGTAAAGAGCAGTAGCAATAGGTCAGGAAATATAATGTCTGAACGTTGAAAGTATTTTTATTTCTATGAGTGCTTTTCTGTTTTTAAATAGAAGCAGTCTTAAAATTGAGAGCCATTTGAGTATACTTGGGTATATCAAGATTTCTATGATTAGTAATTAATTTTTTTTTTCTTTGATAAATGGAAATGCAAGCTTTGTTTTATACGTTGAAGGTCTTGGTGAATTGTTTTTTGACAATTGAGATGCTGAAAGACTGTTAGAAATACAATTTTGGAAAAGATGTGTAGTATATATTTAAAGAACGGATTAAAGAAGGGTTTAGATCTCGGAGGGGTCCTCCCAACCGCATGCTCTTACAAAGTTCAATATTGGCGCCAACACTCCTTGCTGGATTCATGCAGTTTGTCCAGGAGGTATGACCCAAGGAATCTGTAACGCTTTCCGGAGAGAGTCGGACAGCAACAAATAAAGTTAGTCACCGTATCGGATTCCTCTCTTCATCTCTTGTATACAACTAGTCCCCCGATCCTATGTAGGTGACCCCTGAGAAAAGAGTGTCCAGTGACTGACACTAGTGTTCTCACTGTTGGTGAGAGTGTCCAGTGAGTGACACTAGTGTTCTGACTGTTTGTTTGTTTAGTTTATTCGTAAGATTTGGATTAGGTTTACTTCACAGTTCATTTTTAGTTCCACCCGAAGGGTCATCCAACCAAAGACGGCTGTGTTGGCGGTCGGTATAAACTGAAATATTAGAGGAAAGGTGTTTTGGTACAATCCCCATTGTGGAGGTGTGTCCCTCCGAGGCTGCACCAAGGCGAGCAAGCTCGTCCGCGTTTTCGTTCCCACTGATATCGTTGTCACCTGGCATCCAAAGAACGAGTACCCCGTTATACCGAGAGATGGAATTCAGAGTGGTTTTACACTCCAATCCAGTTTGGAGGTTGTAAAGGGTTTTGACAAAGTTTTGATAGCTGCTTGGCTGTCCGAGCAAGAAGATTGTTCTGAGAGAATATATTTAAATTAAATTGACAAAATATTTTTTTTTTGTTCAAGCTAATATTCTTTTCATCTAGTCTAACTAACATTTAAATTCATTAAGCTTCCATACGTCCATACGTAAAGAAAATTCAATATGAAATTTTAGATTGAGATGATTGATTGATGGTTTTTTCTATTAAAATTCTTAAATCAAATGACATTGGAATTGATCTAATCAAATTGCATCAGATTAATTTCATAAGTTCAATAGCATCTTCAACCCGAAGTTGACAGAATATTACCTCTAAAGTACGACCAACGCCACCAACGCTCTGAACAAAAATGAGTGCATTGCAGTCTTCTTCCTTGATGTTGAGAAGGCTTTCGGATCAGTATGGACAGTAGGGCTTATCTACAAGTTAAACCAATTCGGTTTTCCTCCTCACCTAACCAGATTAATCCACAATTTTCTTAGCTGCGGAAAATTTTATGTAGATAAATCACCACTCAAGGCAGTGGAAGCTGGCGTCCACCAAGGCTCCACATTAGGCCCAATGGTCTTTAATCTGTACATCTCCAACTAATATCGAAATGAAAATGGCATGTCATTTCTTTATGTAGATGACTCTCTTATCTATGCCCGATTCTGGCTATGAATAAAATTAACCAACAGATCCAAAGGCTCGACTCCTACTACAAAAAATGGGGGATCAAAATAAACGTTCAGAAATCTAAACTGATCTACATTCGGAGACCCTACGCGGCTCGGAACTCTCGAACCAAAAAAATCAAAGCTAATAGAGACCACCTATAATGGGGGAATAATCAAACCTACAGATAATGCCAAGTATTTCAACACACTGCTGCGTTTCAATCCCCATGCCGAAGTAGTAATTAGAAAAGCTAACTGCGCCTACAGCCTACTTATCAGGGACGAACTCTTAACAAAAACAAAATTGTTACTCTATAAGCAATTAATTAGGCCAGTAATCACCTATCATTTCCCCATATTGCACAACATCTCTTCCACTTACATGGAAAGCCTCAGTATATTCGAAAGGAAAATCCTAAGAGCATGCACAGGGCTCCATAGAAGCGCCAGCGGGAAACATTTCCCAAACAGGGCAGTCTACGAAGCAACCAACATCACCCCAATAAAGGAGTACCTGTTCGAACTTGCGTACAAACATTTCGATAAAATTCCTAACCACCCAAACCCAATTATAAACAACTTGCCGGACCTTCTCATATCGGCAACTTTTAAATACCTCTCACCCCTGCTCTTAACCAAGGCCGAGGCTAGAAATATCTACCATCTAATGATGGTAGATTAAGTTTCTACGACCACAAAGGTGATTACCGCGGGTAGTTACATTCTAGCCACGTTTACTCAGAGATTATCTCTGAAGCACACCAATTCTTTAGGAACCTTCGATTTCTGAACTCTCCCAACGATCCACATCCTATCCTTCCTCGCCATAACAACTAACTCCAAAGAGAGAATAACATAGAGTTCGGTTGATACAGCACATCATATGTAAAGGAATAGACGACAGTGAAACAGAAAGTTTCGAAGATTGCTGAGGACACCACTATAAACAAGACGACAAGAGATGACATCAAACTGAACTGAGAGCTTAAGATTAGCCCCAATTCCCCTAGGATCAAAAGAAGACAATAAAAAAAACATCGAGGGAAAAGATGAAAACTGAAAGAGGAAAATGGCACAAAACCCACTTGACCCGATTTGCAGAGGGGGCGTAAAGTATCCGGACTAAAACCATAGCTACGATTATGTTTAGATGGTAGACGAAAATTCCTAAGAATTTTCCATAGAATCGAGGAATTGAAGTTGGAACCAAGATTAGTTTCGATCTCCCAAAGAGCCCAGCTATTGTTTCGGAAAGAATTTAAGACAAGCATATAATGTTATATAACAAAAACTGTATTTACTTTTAACGTGATAATATTACAATGACCTTTATTTCATAATACAGACTCATCTTTTTCACCTTTGGATGAGTAAACCTTGTGCGCATTAACAATTAATTTCTGGAAATAAAATCTCTCATTTGTTCTAAGTCTGCCAAGCGTCAATATTGCTCTAAATCTAACTTTATTGCTGTCACCGATTACAATCGTAACGTAAACAGAGCATCGCACGTCGACATTTTTTTGTAATTTGTAATTGCATTGCGTTCAGAAATGGGGACAAAGTGTGATGTGTGGTGTGGCGAAGATGAGATTACAGAAAATTTTGCATGACTTTCTAACTATACTAACTAGTTTTAGGCTTTTTTGTCTGTTTTTAGACAAGTCACCTTTATGGTGCAATAAATAATAACTTAACCCCTACCAATTATAAAATAAGCATCAGGACATTAAGGAAAATTACAACTGGAACTGGCCACAGTGTGACGGGTGGACAAATAATTTCGAAAAGGACAAGTAACCGACATGCGCCGTCATGAAGTAACTTTATGAACCTTGGTAGTGTAAAGTTCAGAAGTATATATATTTTGTTTTTTTTTTTTTTTGTACAGGTAAAAAAGGTATTTTCCCCCTCTGGGATTCTACATAATATGTTTGTTGCTGTTCTTTTTTTTTTTATTTTTTTGAACAGGAATCACGCAACGGTGAGCACACGGTCGATCATAACAACAAAAGTCGGTTGGTTGCGTGCTACGGTGTTGGCATTACCTCTTCTACCTTCCACACTCCATCACCTAAGGACTGAATGACTGCTATACATATAAGAGCGAATTGGATTGGATGTCCAACTCGAATATGTGTTTAATTTTTTATCTGCACTTTTTATCGCTGCTAGTTTTCTGTCATTGGAGCTCTCTCCAGTGGGGTTTTGCTCATAATTATGTATAAAACAGCGTGGAACATACACCAGTGAGTGAATACAAAACAAAAAAAAAAGAGAATTAAATTAACAACGAATGACATAAAGCGAAAAAAAAATATAATTGAGAACAATGGACGGAACAAAAGCAACTCACTTCATCATGTCATGTCATTAGAGTAGAGATCCATCCAAAAGAACGCTTACGTAAACGACAACTGTTTGTCTGCTACTAATGGTAGCAAAAAAAAAAAAAGACAAAACAAAATAGTTACTTACCGACCTGGACGAAATTCCAACTTTTCATATAGAATAAATGCCAAGTATTATAATGGAAGAGGTGCGGTTCGATGGATATATGCATCTATGCCAATGTCTGTAACGATTATCTACTTCCGGGCAGTTAGTGGCAGGGAACAGTACGAACGTTATGGTTTTTGGGGCATAAGCATTTTTTTTTTTACGTCTAGATACAATAAAATAGCTTTTGAACAATGGCTAAAACTATGAGGTTCATATTTTGATCACTTTTATCTATCCTATGAGGGTTAATTATGATTTCGTGCTTCGTCGAGCAAATCTGATATTAACCTGTTGCGGGTTTCTTTTAATGCACTACGACGAAATCACTGAATTTCACGCTTCCTGTAATATGTACATTAGAAAAATAATGTTTATCTGAATGTCTTAATGGCGGGGTATTGTTAATGTATTTAGGGATATTCCGTTAGCGGCGGTATTTTATGAATCAAATTTAAGAAATATTGGAGCAGAAAAAAATTATTCTCTAAGAAATTCAAAAGATTAAAGCTTTCTGAGCTACATACATACCTACATATTAAAAAACGCCATTACTACAGTTTTCAGAAATCTTAACCAATATAAACTTCTAGGACTACTTTCGGTAACCATGGTAACTACATCACAATGACAATGATTTTATATATCAGGTAAAAGACACAAGCTTATATAAGATTGTAAAGAAGGTAATTATTATTTAAAATCATTTTCAAACACAATTATATTCAAAGAAGTCATGATTCATCAAGAATCGAACAGGAAGAGATATATTGAATGTATTCAAGAGATTAGGGAAATTTATTTGGGTACAGACAAAAAAAAATATTATGAGTCTCGAAAAAGAGACGATTATTAAAGAATCCTAACTAAAGTAAAAAGGCTTCATTTTACGAGAAAACAACATAGTTGTGCACGATATTTTATAGACCACCATCTTTTAATGGTTTTTAGGCTCATATTTAAAATTTCACACTCGTGCAAAATGTTACCATCATTAATGTATTAAAATGTGATGTAAATTATGAAAAGCATTGGCCCTAGATGGTTGCCTTGAGGAATACCAGAAGGGTTATTTATTTTGTCCACACGAAATATGACTTGCTCTATACAACCACAGACAACATACAAATAGATAAGAAAATCTCCATATAAACCCGGATCACTTTTTCAAGAGAGAGAGAGAAAGAGAGAGAGAGAGATAGAGAGGGAGAGAGCGAGAGAGATAGAGAGAAAGAGAGTGAGAGAGAGAGAGAGAGAAAGAGAGGGAGATTACGGGGTCATTAGGCGGTTTTAATACGGACTGCTTCTTTTTGAGGTTTTCATATCTAGATGTAAGTTGTCTCAGGTACAACTAAACAAATAGAAACAAATGTCAATTGAGAGCCAAATTGGAGAAATCGAGAATCGATAATGAGAGCATATTCATATGTCTGTTGGATCATATTTGGCAACTGTTACCAAGGTAGTTGCCTATGTGGATGACATATGCATCCTGGTAACTGCCAAATTTCTTTCTACTCTTAGTGAAAGGCTCGAGTATGCGCTGCTTAAGCTGGATAATTGGTCCAATAATACTGCATTGAGGGTAAATCCCTCGAAGATGAAGCTGGTGCTGTTTACAAGAAGGAGGCGGGTGCAAGGTTTCAGACTTCCAATGCTGAGTAGAGAGGATCTTACTCTCTCCAGCGAAACAAAGTATCTGGGAATCATACTCATTTCAAAGCTGAGCTGGAAGGTTAACATGGAAGAACGTATTAAGAAGGGCAGTATGGCCTTCTACACGTGCAAGAGAAGTTTTGGTAGTAACTGGGGACTAAAACCCTGGGTGGTACAGTGGATGTACACAGTCATAGTTCGGCCGATCCTCTGGTACGGCTCCACGGTCTGGTGGATGGAACAGACGACGAAATGTAACCTGGATGTGCTGTCAAAAATCCAGAGAGTCCCGTCCGGGAAAAACAAATAACGGGAAACCTACGCACCACATCCACAGCAGCACTGGAGGTCATGATGGAATTACTGGTACTAGATATCCACTGCAGGAGGGTAGCGGCAATAATCGCTGTCAGGCTTAGAGCGGGAGGTTGGCGGATAGAGAAGGGTTTTGGGCATTACAATATACTCCGAACGATAGACTGCAATGTTTGCAGGAAAGAAACTGACTATCAAAAACCTTTCCTAACTTTTGGTCGGGGTGTCAATGTGTTGATGCCCACCAGAAGTGACTGGGATGGGAAGGATATGGTGGTAACATCCGATATTTCTAATTTTACGGATAGATCCAAGGTGTGTGCGGGCACAGAGACTGTCAGTGGTACGAGTCTTATAGACTGCCGGATAAATGTATTGTCTTTCAGGCAGAGCTCGTAACCATTTACCAGGCGGTATTATTAGCATGTGCATTAAGGCGCTGGATGCTGTGCAGGCGAAATAAAAATTGGTACAGTTATGCAAAACTGGACTTTAGGAACTGACGACACGGCACAAGGTGACCAAGATTACTGAAAACTCCACCTTTGAAAAAGTAGAATAGGTTTTTACTCCTAAAATGTAGATATACTTCCAAATGTAGAATAATACCTAATTAATTGAATGTTCACTTCCTTTTATCCGAAAAACCTTAACTTTTACGTACCCACTATATAGGTTTTCTGGTGCCAAATACCTAATTCATTGAATGTTCCAATGATTTGGGGAAATTAAATCGATTTTTCGTTGATATTAGAGAAAATGGCATTTATTTTTAGGAAAAAACGTGCCTTAAGTTTAGGGATTTGTCCTACTTATTTTTACAGTGTATTTGAACTATCACGAAGTCATGTGGAAAGGCATTTCCAATTACACCAGCTGGTGGTAGATTATATATAATGCATAATATTCAGAATTTCATCTTAGGACTATCTAAATCTATTTCATTACAAATTATACATATATATGATATCGATGAAGAATCACATTGGAATCACATCTTCATTCATGTATATGGCCACAACATAGTAGTAAAGCTTTCGGGTTTCTTTAACATTTTTATAACACTCATATGAGATTCGTGAAGGAATTTCAACGTCAGCATTAGGAACAAGAGCATAATCTTCAAATGTTACGATGTCATCCTGAACGTATATATTTTATTTTTATATTGTCAACATGGCATCAGATTGTTTGCCAGTTTCTTTTTATTTGAAGGTTCAACTTCATTGTATATTATGTACATGACAGGAACTGTTCCACTGCTATAAACTAGTACCATGGAAAGAAATGCTGGTAAATAACATCTAAGAATCATTATTAGAATTTAAGATCTGATGCACAGAAACGCTTTTGAAGCGAGACCATAATTTATGGTTTTATAGATAATCCTCGTAAAGTGGAAAGATCAGGATAAATCGAGAAGTTTTCAAATTGACATGCTATGGACATCCGGACAACTAAGTTAATGGTTGGAATAGAAAAATTTTAGAGAACGTTTTATTTTTACGATTCTAAATGAAAAAAATAACCGCCTCATCCAGGTTTTGAAGCCGGAACCTGCGGGTCTTGTATGGAACAAGATAGAAATAAATAAAATTGTAAAAAATGACAATTTATTTGTGTGCTTTCATCGTTACTAGTGTGGCTATTAAATTTTGCAAAAAAAAAACAAAATATATATATTAAATTTAGTTAAAGATAAGAAATACAAGAGGAAAATTCATCTGTATCGTTAGCTCAGAGGTAAGAACAGTCGGCCGGAAAGCAGAAGGTCGAGTCTTCAAACCCCGAACTAGGCGGTTGTTATTTCTCGTGTATTCATTAATTTGATTTAGAATCGTAAAAATGGAAAGTTCTCTACAATTTTTCTATTCTATCAATGACTGATTCTAAAAAAAGGTGAGTTCTAGTCCCGTACAATATAAAAATGAATAAGTAAATGGGTTTAAAAAGTAGAAAATTGAACTAAAAGTAAAATGCTAATGACAATTTTAATCCTCCGATAAACACTATTGTCGAAAAAAAAAATTAATTTTAACAAACCTCCGGGCACATCCTATACAAACAGAAAGACAGCTGAATACCTATGGTATAAACAAAATTTGGCCTTCATCCAATTAAAACTTATTTTATTTCTTATCTCATAATATTTAAAGTCAGCCATTCCTCGACCAGCACAAGTGAAGAAAAAAAAAACCATCATCCTTTATCTAGTAAAATTCCATAATTTATTGATTCATATAAACGGGAAGTGTTCTAGCAGCTCAAACTCAGAATTGTTTGAAACAAAACAAATCACTGCTTTTGCGTTATCTCAAAGTTCAGACAAAATAAAGAAGACGAAATTATGGCGGCTAATGTTGCACCTTTATCATGTATCTATGTACATACGTACATATGTAGGTACTGTATGTATATTCATATAAGATACCTTTCCCCAGTTGATAGCTTATTCTAGCTTTTATCCGTATTTATATGCATTTGCAGTCTCTAGAGTCTGTTTTTTTTAGATAGTATTCCGTAAACACTCCTCACTATAAAATACTTTGTTCAGCCGTGGGGGGACTTAGAGATCCATCCTCCAAGATACGCAGCAGAAATACTGTATCTCGTAGATTCATCCTTACACCAGTGGGTTGAAATGTTTACCCCGTATAAACAGAAGTTTATTAAAGTCTAACATCATGATAATAACGTCGGAGATTGGGCAGCGGCAAAGGCTTTTTTCTTATACTCCGCAGAGGATACAAAAGGAGGGAAGATGGAAGAAAATATAATGCAACGACTAGTGCACTACCGGTAAAAGTTTCTCCATAGCCACTACTTAAATTAAGGCTTACTGTCTCAGGTGAGCATGTTAAATCCTTCGCAAACGTAGGTCGAGGATTTGCTAACCAAAGTAAATCTGGCTTTTCACTTTATAAAAATTTAAGAAGGCCTCGTTGCACTGGGAATTAGTTAGCTTCTAGTGAAAGAAAAAAAGGAGAAAATAAAGTAAAAAAACATTTTGAGACGATTAAATTATGTGGGCCATCACGACATCATCATCCCAGAGTTCACCATACCCACCCAAGTTACAACCGCAGATTTGTTAACCTATCATCTGAGATTGAGTGGAGTGAGTGTTGAAACAGAGACCACAATAAAAAATAAGCTGAGCTCAAGCGATAAAAAGACCGGAAGTCAGCAACCGTTGTAATTTCAGTTCGGACTGAGGAAAGTGTGTGTGGGATTTTTGGTGGATTTTAAGTGATATTTTTGCATAATCATGAAATGCTGAAATTTGTATGACAACGAACCATTTTTAGTCTCTGAAATGATTCAGGTTTTCATACTTAAATCGAATCGAATTTCGGATATGATGAAAAACAAAAAAAAAAAAACGTTTTTAAAAATTTTTCGCTCAGCCGGAAAGGGAATCTAATTAAAGAGGAGTCCAAGTAAGGAAGGCACTTAGCTGGCTGCTGAAAGTTAGAAGTGATTTTTTCACGGTCGATCTGATGTTCAGTAATTATTGCCTTTGGTATGGTTTTAAGCTGCTTAGCAGGTGTAAAGAATTAAAGAGGAAGCTTTAAGGCTCTTGGATAGATAGAAAAGCTTATGTTTGTTGAAATTTCTTACCTGTTAAGTGCGTAATTAAGTTAATATGTATGTATGTTCGTGTTAGTATATGTATGTAGAGTACAATTTTATTGCAGTTATATTTTTTGTTTTATTTAACAGATATAGAAGGATCGGGGAGTATGGCGACTAGATATTCTCAGTTTTGTTAAGTCTAGATAATCAGAGTCCGTCCAAAGTTATGTACATAGATGAACAGATATGAGTGGACTTGTTACGTGCAAAGTCATTGCAGTGAATTTATATTAATATTAAAGGAAGACAATTAGTAAGTAAAATTTTTAGTTAGAATTTAAAAGAAAATATTTTATATGTCTGACAACGTGCAATATTTTATATTCAACCGCATAGAAAATAAAAATGCAAGTCAACGTCATATTACATATAAGAAATAAAAAGTATTGGATCAAGAATATTACCCTATGGAACTCCCGATAAGTTTGCAATCTAACCATGAATTAAGACAAGTTGCATTCCATTGGATAAGTAGGAGGACAGCTACTGTATCAAATTTAAAAAAATATAAGATTTCTGAGCTAGATTTGTCAAACACTTTACTGAAATCAGTAAAAATTCAGTAAATCTGCTTGCCTAAATCTAGCATAATAGAGAGACAAAAATAAGGAAATCCCAATAAGATGTTAGTGGTAGATTTATACTTTATGAATCCGTATTAGAATTCCGACAAATAAGATAAGGTCATAATAAAAACAGAAACAGTTAATTAAGGTCCATATTTTTTTTATGTAGTAAAATAATCACAGAATGTTTCCATGATTTTGAGAATGAGTCAATGGTCAAAGACAACCTGAACCTAGAGATATGAATCCCTTTAAAAAAAAAATATATTTTTTTTCTCAAAAGGCTCATCATCAGCATTACTTTTTTTTATATCGAATTTAAGGAGCTCAAAATCTTTTCTTTAAAATTATTTACTACACTAATCAATCCAAAATATAAACCTTTCTGCATTGACTTGACTTTTTCTTAAGCATATCTACTAAAAATGTGGTAAAAAATTTATTCATAGAATATAATTGTCTGCATATCTTCAGGCATATACCGAACTTTGAATTTATGTACAGAATATGGTAGGCAATTTTATATTTTATAATGTTGACGATGTGTTTATTTGGAAAAAACAAAAATTAGTTAAATAAAAAAAAAGTTGCGTTAAAATGACTATTGGATAAGACCCCTATAATAATGTAAATTATATTTATAATTTAGGATATCTAGGATATTTAGGGTGATCTTCATATAAAAGCATACCCGAAACTATTAAAGTCTTGACTTTCCTCTCGACTTCTGTAGAATATTTTTTCTAGTCCCCATATCGCCTACTAAAAAGTGTAACAGTATAAAATCCTGTACAAATATTTATATTATCTACCTAACCAACAATAGCCAACAACTGATAAAATTCTGATTATGGACATAATCCAAATAACTCCTACATTCAAACAGGTAAACTAGCAGCTTTAATATGCAAATTTTATTGGGTAATCCATTAGAGAAAATTACTCAATGATCTCCTAACACTAAAACATCAATTAAGGAATAAAATCTTTTTATTTTTTATTTTTCCAAATATATCCCTGAACCTTTATGATTTTTGAAATGGTACCGTTCTCCTACACCACAATTCGATGTTACCTGAAATATCCTACGAGAAAGACAAATAATACAAAGAGTATCTTTAATTAACGTAAGCCCTGGAACAAATTCCGTCTGATATTTTACTGTCGTCATGTCATTTTGCTCTGACCGTTTATCGTTTCTTCGTCTCGTTTATCCTACATAACTTAACTACTTCCCACAGCTCTCTGTTTCGAGACGATAGAAAGACCTTTAAATTAGGAGGCGAATCTCACAGTAGATGTTCAAGGCTCAGAGAGAAGGCGACGAGCATTTAGCAGATATGTATAGCACATATCTTCATACATACATATTAGACACTTGCATCCCATAACCCTCTGATTCCCAAATTCATTTTGAAACTTCATTGATGAATTCAAGCAAAGGCAAAGGCAACTTCCAGCAACTATATGTCCAGCAATCTTATCCCAATGTCTAACCCCGTCACAACTAAGTATATACTTCATTCATCATGTATAGACATGTGTACTTTATTGAGATGAAGTAGTGAACGGCTTTTAGGGTGATATCCTGAATACTTTGGCATTTGTAAAGTTAAGACCTCCTGATCCTTATAAAAGAAAATTCATCTTCCCACCCTTGCCCATCGCATCAACACCAACATAGGTTATAAGACTCTCTTCTATACCCAACCGGCAATATTATGGACGATGGTCGAGGACAACCTATTTCAGGACCTCGATTTCATTTCATTTATTCCCTGTGACAGATCCCTTTAATTTATATTAGAGATATACGACAATGGCTGGTAACACGTGAAGGAAATTTACTTAATGTCCTGCAAACACAAGAAAAATTCCCTTTTCCGTTTAATAAAAGTTGGATAATGAGGGGCCGACAAACGGGACGATGATCTCAATAACAATAAAAATCAAGTGTGTGGATAGAGGGTGGAAGGTTGAGGGTGTTGAGGCAGCTTATGGAGTTTTAATTTGTTTGAGAGAAGGTATGACTTCATTGTTGGTTACACATTTCACACAAGCCAAGAACAAATCATTATGAGGGAAAAATGACAAGGACTCTACAACATACCTACATATAATAAAAAAGAGAACATAAATTATAGAGCCATAGTGAACACGCTAAAATGCAAGGCGGAAAGGAATAAGGAGAAGGAGAAATTGAGACATGAAGTAGGTAGTGTTGCACAGCTTTTAAATGCGAGAAAATACATGGGATGGTAAAATGTTCCATATTCACACAATTCACTAAATATTAACAGTAAAATCTCATAATTTCTGCTATTAAAGTAGTTACATCGAACATATTCCAGTGTTGCCGGGAAATCTTATTGAAATTAATAAAAGACCAGAAAATAACTTCAATATAAATTGCAGTGGTGAGAAAATGTTCTAAGAGCCACACTACTTTTATTATATATGTAATAAAAAGCTGATCGGCAAGCCACAGAGATATTTGAGAGCTGATTGTAATATGACGACTGACGAATATGCCTACTACTGTGCCTGCTATTGCTTATCATACTTCAAGAGAAAAACCAACATTTGTCGAATGAGTTCTCCCAATACACAAACAAATGTGTTATCATCGTTATTTTCTGTAGGTATTTATTTATTTTATTTTTATTTTTTAATTCTTTCTGAACTTTCTTCAAACTCGATTGACTTAAGTCCATTTATAGCAGATTCTCAAATTCTTAGCACTCTTCGAGTATTTCACGACCGTGACTCAATGAATGCCTTTGAAGTGAACCTTTTATACAATGGAACCACCACACAGAGCTCCTATAACGGCTCAATAAATTATGCATATGGTATGTAAATTGAGTGCTGTTGAGATTACTTACATAGATACGCCGACAAAAGCATATTACTTTAGAAGTATTCATAAATTTTTTTTTTTTTTTGTGTCGACATGAAATAACTAATTAAAAACATTTTTTTTACAGAATTGTTAGCATGCCTAGGGGTGATATATGGAGCTGAGATTTTAATTTTCTAAATTTTTACACAGATTTTGCGCGTTATTCTAATTAAAGGGAAGTATGAGTAGGTACGTAACAAAATAATTGTTTTTTATTTGAAGTACATAGATAAGCCATTTTGGCTTGTGCAATATATATATATGTATATATAAATAAGACATCCTCAGTATACAGAATGTTTTAAGAGAATGGGTTTACAGTTTTTTTGTTTGCTTTTGTTTGGATGATGATATAAGTAGGTATATCAGTTTGAGGATAAAGTAAAAATAATAATAAAGTGAAATCCTCTTCTCACAATACGGATTTTTGCTCTAATTAACTGCTAACAAGAGTTGACCCCTCTGACATTTGTTTAAGATCTTATTATCTAGAAAATATGCAATTTGCGTATCTATAGCAAGGAATATAGTAATTTTGTAGACTTTTAAGTACGCCCTAGGGGTGAGGAATTTTTTTTAACGTTTTTATTAAAAGGTGCAACAAATGGAAAAAGCTTTTCATTTTGAGTAGAGAGTGTAAGACGTAATTTCACCCCGAAGGCTTTTTGAGCTTCCAAGACAGCCCAGAACAGTACATTAACGTTGGCTGGCTGGCACAACATGGGGACTCAAGGCACATAATGATTTGGATTTATAAATCACTAGTCAGACTCATTATCAACTATGCTGGAATAGGTGCAGGTACACAAAAGATAACCACCGACGGTTCCAAAAATGAGAAAAGGATAGCGGGAGGAGTATATGGGGTGTAAAGCCACGAGCTAACATTTAACAAAGCCTTCAGTATTCCGTAACCCGCGAAATATAAAGAGCATGAGGTACGACTTGAATGCGAGCACAATGGACTGGTTAGTGCCTGACATTATACACTTCTTGCCTCATTAACACCATACTTTCCATAAATTTGTTGTACATGCTATTTGTTTTTTTACATCATTAGAAAGAAAATATTTTGGGCTGCAATTTTTTATAACATCATTTTTCTGTGGGAGCAATAGGAGCTGCTTAAGATGAAATCGTAGTTCTTTCTTCATGAGAGTATAAAGGTATAAGCGTGAACTTTTACTTCATGACCGGTACACTAATGACTTTTAATATGTTGGTGTCATCGTCGACTTCATTTTCGAAGCTTCGAAGGATGATGTTTTATCGAAATTTATAACTTATGGTCAGATTTGACTAAAAATCAATATCTTTGAGATTTTAGGAATTGTAGATTTCGAATTTGTTTGATTTTAACTTCACTTCATACTTACGAACAAGTGGCCGAAGATGCCCTACACCCGGATTACAGATTTTCAATCAAACACATAATCAGGGTATGAATGTAAATGATGCTTTTGAATTGAGTTATGAAATTTCAAGTACACATTATTCAATTTTAAAGACCAATTTACTTAATTTTCAAGTAAATTTATCCATTAAACCATTGTAAATTGGGAAGCATTTTTTAAAGTTTTTCTTAATATTTATTAATTCTATTTAATATGTCCCTGGATTGCTCCAAAGGTTGATATATTGCCAAAGAAAAAAGTACTTTCCAACATTGTGCCAAATTTTGTACATCTGAATTCGCACGAATTCTTTATCATACTTCAATTCGTCATTGGTAAAATGTTCAATTTCCAAGCCCTCGATTATTTCATAGCCTCCGAAGTTGAATGCTTATGCAAAACAAATTTTTCCTTTAGTACAATTTGCAACCCCATAAATTCCATATATCGATTGTAAGTCGAATCGAACAATAAATGTCAAAATTTTTCAGACATATTGGGCGCCGTCATCTTTAAATTCTAAGTTTTCACCAAATATTCGTAATCTGCTACCCTGACAATTCGAGCATATTGATTTCGAGCCGCATCGGGCCATAATGACAAAATTCGGTCGCCATCTTTTAGGCGCTATCTTTACTTATATTATATAAAAGTGTTGAAGTATATTGTCATGCAAGATCAATAACTGTGCGAAAGGCGAATGCCTGAGAATACATCAGAGATATCTTAAACGATGTATTATGATGCTCTGAACATATTTCATTAACAATGTCTATTTCTATCTAGTGGGGGAAAGCTTTGGCGATCGGATGTAGCTTGAGTGACTTTCTTAGATAAATAAGTGTACTTTTCTACTTCTCGTGATTACACGGAATTGATAAGACGTGGAAAATGACTTCCTATGAAAAAAATATGTTCACAATAAAGCACTTATGGCCATGGAAGAAAGAATTGTAAAAATATATGCGAAATGTAGTAGGTGGGGTGTATGTGACCCAAGTGATGAAAATGAAATACGTCCCGAGGAAGTATTCTGAATCGAGAAAAAAGTACACCACTCGATAGTACTCGACGAGATATTTAATTCGATATGCAACATGCGGTATTGGAACCCCCCCCCCCCCCCCCATCGGGCGTTCATACCCCCTACCATGAAAGAATGCAGAGAAAAATTTTCTTCTACGATTTACAGCTGTTAATGAGCTGACTCGAATAGTGAAACCCGTTTTACGATCGGACATAGTCCTACCGAGTTAGAGCCGATCTAAGAAACAATAAATCTAGCGCATCAGTTTGAACAAAAAAAGGGGAATACTAAAAAGTAAAAAGTGAGCATTGGGATGGCTATAAATAGCTATATAAGCCCCCAAGTGTAGGAGTGTGGGTACTCAAACTTCTTCTCAAGACCTAAGGAATTCGGTTCTGTACTAGATTTTTCAAAATGTGCTACATCAAACTTTGAAATCCCTCCCCCCAGCTCTCCCGCGCTAGATAGAAATAAGCATTGTTAATGAAAAATGTTCAGAGCATCTTAATGGATCATTTAAGATATCTCTCATATTTGGAGGTGTCGAGCCTAAAATGGCCATTCCTGTTTTAGCCCTATGGCTCAACGGGAAGTGGGTAAGTTCAGCATTATAAATTTTGAATCACGATAACATGTTAACTTCGATGCATCGAATTTCATACGTTCGAAGGTCGAATACTCTTTCGAAACTTCGGAGTTCCAGATAGAATTCGAAGCTTCGAAAATTAACAACCCTAATCCCGAGTTACATACGTAGTCGACATTCACGCAATATGATATCTCTAAATACCTCAAAGATTGAATCAACTATTTGTGTTCCCTTTGAAGCAAAAAAACAAACATATTCAACATTTATTATCGATACCCGCTCAGACGTATGTAAGTCTTGTGGCTGTACTATCTCGGGCGAGTCACTACAAACATTCGGAATAATTACTGGCACAATTAAGTTGAAAGTGTTAAGTAAGGTCTTTTTGAAGCACCCTTTTCATTTTCGAAACCAGCAAACTAACATTAAATATGACGGAAGTATAGGGAAATATTTCCTGAGAAAGCATAATTATAGATTATGCAATTTTCATTCTGATGAGCTACTAAATGAATATTTTACTTCTAGCGTAGTTCCTGTGTAGCCACAAATATTGGCAAGGGTCACAGTCGAAACTTCGGTACAGTCATCAGTAAACTCTACGGCACCAGGGTTACAAAACTCGTTTTCTTTCAGGTGCGTTGATTATGATGTTGATGTCCAAGGCCATTTTTTTCTGTAAAGTCTGATGCTATTGGCCAGGCGACATACCTGTACACTTTGTTAAAATAATTTTTCCTAGCATCCAAATTGCAATCCTGTTCATATTCAATGCGTGCCTTACAACATCTACTTTTCCATCCTCATGGACACAAGCCACTGTCATCCCAATCACTAAAAATTAATCACCTATCAAATGTCTCTCATTACCGCCCGATAAGAATCTTATGCTTTCTGACAAAAGTCCTTGAAAAGATGATGTATCATTTTAAGCTTATATAAAAATTAAAAAATATCTGCAATTATTCTAGTTCAGCCTGTAGGCTTGTGCTGACCTTGCTGTCAAATTGAAAGCAACGAGTGAAAATTGATGGTGAGTTTTCTAGTTTATTATCACTGAATAGAGGTGTCCCACAAGGTTCTATTCTAGGACCTCTTCTTTTCTCTCTATTTATAAATTATCTGCCATAGAAAATCCAATTCGCTAAAATTCATTTATATGCAGATTTACCTTGGTAGCTCTATCGGCCTTATGGAGAACTGTTTAAACTGCATTAACAAGGGTCTGTCAAACTTATCTGACTGGGCAAATATTAATAATACAAAGTTAAGCCCTGCGAAATGCTCAGCATTTCCAATACAAAACTCAGGCTTTGACCCCGTTCACCTTCCACCACTTTGCATCGACTTTGTAATCCTACCATATGTAGATAAAACTAAAAGTCCTGTAGCTATGATCAATTCCATTTTAAAGTGCACAGATTATACATATCAGGGCACAATTGAGGAAAATTTGTTGTGGTCTGTGAATGTTGTGCTTGTCATATTACCTGAGATAATACCATCCAACACTCGCAAAAGGCTTGTCAAGCTTCCCCTCTTGCCACACTTCTTCTTTGGAAACTTTATCTATCCTAAACTTGACACTATAGGTACATGTAGATTGGATGTAGCTTTTAATGACATTCTCTGGTTTATCCATAGAGTCTGACGCTATGATCATATCACACTCTATAGAAAATTCTTATTACCCTATATATTGGAGACATACTTGCATCGCAGAGCGTTGATTTTCTTCTTCGGCCTTATTACCTCACACAAACCTAGCTACCTTTATAATCAAGAAACCGAAAAATTATAATTCCGTGATTTTCTAAACGAGTCGTTAAGGGTTTTTTTCCTTGTTCAGTTGATATGATATTGGAATGATTTATCTGGACGTATCCAGGGAGCGGAAAACATGCAGGTTATTCCGAACATATAATTTGTGGTGTTTTATTATTATATTGCTTATCGATTTTTATATTTAGATAATTCTCTGTTTTAGTAAGCAAAATTTCCTTTTCTCATTTGCTTATATGATTTTTTCTTTTTATTGTTTGTCTATCTCTTCCTGTTTTAGCTATTTACTTTTGAATTAAATTTATTAATATATCGTATAGTATAAGTCATAGTTATTATTAATTTTAAAATTAAATTTATGCATAAGTAATTTATAAAATGAATATCTTGTGTACAATTTTTGAAATATATATGAACTGGGAAAGATGTTTTTTATCGTTTCCACTAGAAAAATAGAACAATCTTCCTTTGATTTTAACTGGTGTTTTAAGGTAAACAGATAAAATATTGAATTTCATTCAGAAAGTTTCCGTATGCATATTTCCTTTCAAATATTAAATTTCGTTTGTTTTTTTTTAACTAACTTTATACAATTCCGTCAAAAGTGAGTTTTTAAACAAGAAAAGAGTTTACGAACTTCATTATCCTCCTTCATCCTTTTTTGGATTATAATAAATAGAACTAATCAACTACTCAAGATTGGATAGTTATCCATAAATTCTAGTAGAGCCGTCAAAACCTTTTCAGATTCTTAGATTATCAAATCAATTTTAATATTTAACAACAAAAAAAAAAAAAAAACAAAACGTAATTTAATTTTTTCACTTACCTCTTCTTCATTGCTGGCCGTGTTAACAGAATCCATACTTTGTGATAGTCCTAATGGAGCCAATGCCATTTGATTTTCCATCTTAGAATTGTTGGTATTGCTATTTGAATTGTTGTTGATGTTATTATTTGTCGTCGTATTAAGATTATTATTGGTGCTGATATTATTATTGATAGCGGCAACGTTTATTGATGAATTATTCGTTGAACTATTTCCAAGTTGTGGTGGTAATGTAGTTGCAACAGAAATACCTAAATTGGCTGGAATGTTTGTAGTTGATACAGTTGGTGATGTTGTAACCGGAACTAAAATTTGTCCTGTATGATGAAGTTGTTGTCCCAATGTGTGATGATGATGATGATGTAATTGTTGAATTGCCGCTGAATGTTGTAATTGATGACCGACTTTAGATAATGCTACTGCTGCTGTTGCTGCCGCCGCTGCTGTTGGTATAAATTGTTGTACAACAGTAGGACACTGTCGTTTTGGTGACAACACTTGTGGGGCACTTGCTGGCGTTTGCGGCAGCGCTGGCCTTCGTTTAATCGCAATCGACGAAATGGTGGTAGTTTTTTTTTCAAAATTTGTTTAAATTAATTTATAAATTATATTCGTAATTTCTGGAAAAATTTTTTCCAACCAGAATATTCTGTATCTGAAAGAAAAGAAAATTTAGAAAGAAAAATTAGATTAAATTGATAAATTAATTTTTTTTTTTTGTATCGTCGAAGTATAATTTTTGAAAAAAAAAAATCTAAAATCTGACAACAAATTTGTTCTGGATAAAATAATTAGGAATTGAATGAAACTGAATTTGGGGATATATTTTATCAAACCCATATTTTCAGCGTAGAAATCAAATAACCTAACTCTATATTTAGTAACATAAAAGAAAATTATATAACTTTCATTTCAAATGCTTTAAGTAATCTAGAAAATAACAAAACGAAAATTCATAAAGTATAATTCGGTATAATTTCAATTTTAATCTCAACAGTTTTTTTTTTATCAACTCTTCCTCCCTCTATAGTCGATTTTTAAACAAGGACGTGCCAAGAAATGATATGTTAATATGGAAATATTCTCAGATGAAAGTTTAATATTTAATCTTTCAATTTTTTCAATTGATTTTAGTTAACAACAATCGCTGGAGGAACTATATATGTACATACATAATTCTATTATTTTTCATATGAATCTAATTTAATGGAGATTGCTGCATAAGTTTTATTTTTATTGCTTTTTATACCCTAGAGAAATCTATAGGGTGTACCAAGTTTGTCATTCCGTTTGTAACACCTCGAAATAATTATGGTAGAGCAAAATGGATTGGACACCCACGCATAATATTAAAAGTTATTTTGATTTTTGCATGTCTGTACGACTGTCCGTCCGTCCGTCCGTCTGTCTGTTCACACGATAACTCAAGAACGCGTATACTTAGAGAGCTGAAATTTAGTATACGGATTTAAAAAAAAAAAAGTAAAATTAAGTTCGAAAATGAGACAAATCGGGCAACTTCTTCGTGGGGTTGCCATACAAAACTTTCGTTTTCCACTATATATTTGGACATAGCCTGAGAACGCATCGATATAGAGAGCTGAAATTTGGTACATGGTGATTTCATTGTACTAGCAAATAAAATTTCAAAAATTGACTAAATCGGGGAACTCCTTCTTGGTGTTGCCATATAAAAATTTAGGGTTTTTACGTATACTGTGAAAACGATCAGTCCAAAACTTTTTTATTGTACTAAAAACTTCTTCAGAATACGAAATTCTATAAAATTGGTTATAATAATTTTTTCTGTCCGACGAATCGTTCTAAAATATATATGAGAAAAACTACTTCAAAATCAAAGTTGCATAGATCGGTGACCATACGAAATTTCATACGGGCATTCATCTAGGGTATCATAAGAATTGGTCTTAGACCAATTCTAGCTTTTTTACTTGTATACTTTGTATAGGTACGCTTGAATCAATCCCAAATGCATTGAGCCTACCGTTCTGCAGGTACTCGCTTGAGAACTTTCACAAATGTCAACCCACGGATTTTATCCTTTATGAAGGAAAATAAGTGTGGTGGAGAAGGCATCTATGTGGTATGTGATGTACATTTTGAAAAACATTAATCAAATATATGATGGTGTATATCATTCATCGTACGACGACCTGTCATGTCGAAATGAGTTGAGCATCTTATTTAGTCAAGTGTAGAGCTCGCTCCTAGACTACTTTAGACTCTTCAGTGAAAGCATAATATTCCATGATAGTGTGGTGAGTAGGCGAACAGTAATAACAATCCTTCTTAAAAGTGGTGATTAGATATTTTTGGTGAGAATTATGCCAACACATTCTCTATGCTGCTATTCTATTGTATCTTCTCAATATTGGCGCCGGAAAGGGAGTCTGTGACGCGCAATGCTGCCCAGGAGAGGGGTATATACAAGGGAAACATACAAACTAGTAGAATTGCATGTCATAGTACCTTGGGCAGATATAAGATTACTGGCCGTAATCTCAAGCCTCTCCAAGCTTGAAAGGAGCATCTTAACTTCCTTGTGGTCTCCGCTGGAACTGTCTATTTATAGACGATACTAGTAAGATTTAGCCCGGATGGAGAATCCAATCCCATCAAATAAGTTTTCTACATGGAGAATCTACGGGGAGTAACTATAGCCCTATGGCCTTGGATTACGAAGCCATACCAATTACTTAGGTAGGCTATATTTCTATTTGTGACACGGGGTCGGGTGCCCGTGGAAAATCTACGTTTTTCACCCCGACAAGGTAAAGCCCTTGATGGTACCAATATGGTGGCTGATGGTGGCCCATATCGTGGGCAGACAGAATATAATCGAGTCTTGCATGACATAAGCAGACATCCTCCTTATCACAACTACCTACGATAGGAAGGTATGGTCGTTTGCATACTGCATCCTTAGATCGGAAGCTCGGCGTGGAATCGCACTCAAGCAATCAAGCACCGTGACCCAAAGATAGGTAAAGATATTAAATAGGTCTCGTTTCTATCAGCAAGAGAGCCAAGCATGCACTGGCCTACTTGGACCTATTGCAGCAGTAAAGTCTCATGAGGGCGCTGATTGTTGAGGTAACTCTGCACGAAGAATGCCGTGGGATTAAGCTATACTTGGCAGATGCCCACGTAAAACATCATATGGATTTTTTGTATCTTCTCAAGAGTACAAGATGGATACACCGATACCCGAGCAAATATGCTCTTCTGCATCGAAATTTATTGTACCATAACTCGTGGTCAATCTTATTCTGAGGATTCGTTTCCCGGTTCGTAGCAGAGAGATGTTCTCGCTAGCCTTCAAACCAACACTAAGTTGAAAGGCCATGAACACTTAATATTTATGCCAGCATTTAAAGTTGATTACTAATATGGGCTACCACAAGGAGATTTATTGAATAGTTATTGAAGATGATAAACAGTTAACACTCTGGGATAAATCCGTGTGTGGAATTGTACCCTAACATTTAACCACTAGCCACTCGGGCATATAGTAGCTGACAAAATTTTGTGTAATATGGATTCAAAGGACTAAACATATGAAATTAATCTGCGTAAATTATTAGCACTTCAGCAGTCAAAATGTTTCTATATAAATAAATATTAGTTCGAAAGACAGGTATATAATCGAAACAATTTCGAAACTGTAGTGATTCCAACAATGTACAACTTTATCGCTGCAAGTGATGGCAAAAGATCAATTTTAAATTAAACGCCGAAAATCTCGTATAAACTTAAGCAATAAGCAAAACTTTACAAGAAAATTGTTTCTGGCTGGTAGAGGAGTGATAAAAACAGCGCTATTAGGGCATATGATAAGAAGGGGATGATATTAATTTTCACTTGAGGGTTTTATTCAGGTTGAAAGCTCATCAACTTTTGAGCGAGTTTCGCATACCATACATTGCTTAATGAGTCTTATATGAAGAACAGCTAGGTAGGTACTAGGTGGTAAGTACCTATAACGTTTTCAACATAATTTTCAGAGCACACTTATCTTCAGCGGGGATAATTGAGATTTTCATCTGGAATGATATTTATGATAATATTTTTTTCAAAAAAAAAAGGAGGATAGGCGCTCGTTTTATTTTCTTTCTTTTCTTTTTCCAACAACAAAAGCAAAACTAACAAAAGTAAACCTAAAAGTTATTGTCTTGAAAAACAAAACGCTTTGACTTCTGGCTAATTAACGTCCCTCTGTATGTAATGAACATTTCAATAGCGCTATATTAGCAGCGATATTGAGTTCTGGCTCCATGCTTCTTCTTGTAATCAATTGAAGTGGTCAACGGATGAATGGCAAACGTAATTACAAGCGGCAGCTAAATTGCCAGTTTTCCATTTTATTCGTAAAGGTCTCATCATTGCAGCTGTCTATATATATGCTGTCGTCGGTCGGTGGGAATTTGGATGTAGCGCGAACAGTAATTATCCATTCTCGTGGGATGTTTGGCGTGCAACACAACAAGAACCAACTGATAATTCCATCGTGGTTGACAACTGCTCTATTCTCGCGCTGTGAGAATGATTTCGGTATTATGACAATACATTTCCCACGTGACTACTAGAATAGCGAAATTCTATAGTCGCGTTAGTAAATGTATATCGAGTCGTTTTAATCAAGGAAAAATGTTCTGTAGGTCGACTCTTGAAGTCCAACGAAAGGTGAAAGATAATAACTCACCTAGTTCATGAGGTCTTCATAGTATTAATTTTGAAATTAATTACTTCAATAATTAGTCGCAATACTCTGACAAGAGTTGGTAGTGCGTATTGGATGATTGCGGTTAATTATAAAGAGCAGTGCTATAGCGAAATTTACGTGAGCCTAATAACTTTTAGAGTTCAGATCACGAGAATGCGAGTGGGCGAGTACTATTAACTTTTGATGACATTTTGATTAAATTAATTGGTAATGGGTTATGTCGTTCTACCAAGAAATAGGTTTTCCTTGAAAATGCAATTTGTTGGAAAAACAAAAAAAAAAAACATTATTAAAATAGAGCTATAAATGAAGCGATAATATATTGAAAAATCAAGTAAAAAAAATAAACGCGTGCAGCTTTGAATTCGCTCTAATAGAAAGAATTCACTCTCTGAAAATATCTAGATAAAAAGTCGAATGAGGGAAATTATATAAAGGACCATGCGCACTGGCTTGGAATAAAAGTTTACAATTTCCCATAGAGTTGAATGTAAATCCCATACCTGGCAAAGAAGAACTTTAATTAAGGAAAAATAATTTCACACGCCTCCTCAGGCTAAGGCTATGAAGTAATTTTCCAAAAAACATAGTATTTTGGTGAATACAGCACCATCAAGACATCGACCATTAGGTGAAGCTATAGGGGCTACATGTATTACATTTATTCTATAATGTCGAAGGATTATTCCCAATATTTTCCAGTACCTACGTTGGTAACGCACCATTTGTGAGAGCGGCAGAGATGTTCGATCGAGATTTTTTCTACAATTAAATAGCAAAAAGTTTATGCAGGAAATCAGACAGTTCGAAATGGTGGCCAATTAGGAAATTAATTTTTTTTTTATAATCTTAAAATTTTTTCCACTTTTCTACAAAAATATGGAGGCACAAAATCATACAAGGTGTCCAATGTTGGAGATCAAGGAGTACTACCCGAGTGCTGAATTTATGGTAACTCTATCGCGATGACAATAGAATTAATTTAGTGGTGATGAATTTAATGAGGCAGCACATCTTGATGAAATGCTGAATAAAGACGATCAATTATATTTAAGGCTGGGTCGCTGTCATAATTAGGACAGCTCGGTGCTCAAATCGCAAGATGGGGCGGGGCGTTAAGACTTTTGAATAAATCGCAAATTGATTAATGGAATATTAGTTTCTTACTAAATATTTGTCAACTGCCTCAGAACGCGTTGACGTGGACCGCTCAAATTTTATACGTGCCGTTTTCATATAAAATGCACATTCAAGTACAAAAATGAACTAAATTGGGTAACCTTTTCTTGGTATTGCCATATAAGACTTTTGTTTTTCACTAAATATTTGGGCATTGCCTGAGAACGCATTGACATAGAAAGCTGAAATTGTTTTCATAAAAATAGTAATTCGTAAAAAATAGCAACCCCTTCTTGGTGTTGCCACACAAAACCTTTTGGTTTTCACTTTATTTAACTCCTCTTCTCATCTTTTCATATTATACCCTATTCTATTGGTCTTAGACCAATTATGATTTTGTTCTTGTTTGTATTAAGTTCAGGGTTTATGTTAATTCCGAATTTCAGGACAAATGTTTTGGGAACAAGACAAAATTTTTACAATAAAAATCCTTACCTCCACCTTGGAAACACCAATTTTCTGAAATATTACAATAGCAAATCCGTTTAAATTAGATTTTTTTTTCGCTAATTAATTAATTTTTTTGAATTCTATACAATTGACCAGCGTTTAAAATACAATAGAAATTGTTGCCAGGACTATTAATAAGATTATTGCTATTTTCATATAAGCGGATAGAAATCTAATTAGCAAGGAGAACACAATATTTGAAATACATATAAACATACTATATGTATATAGATATGTCGGTTTTATTAGCTCAATTATTTAATTGCCTGGAATAAAGTCATCTTTCATTATCAAATTACTCTACCTCCCTTCTTAATAGCTAGAGCAATTCATGTGTACTTTCCAAGAAATCTGTGTTAGTTAGTCGCGGCATTCGGTGTTGTTGACAGCTTCTTTGATGTCCGAAATAACAATTTTCTTATGCTGCGATGGTCAGGATTTTTTTGGAGCAATCTCACAAAATATGCCGCCTGTGGAAATTAGTGTCTTCAAGCTTACTGAAAGTTGTTTTCTCCGTTGACAACAAATCTAATACACATTCCCCTGCCCGCAAGCTTCTTTTCGCTTTTTATTTTTTATTTTATTTATTTTTTATTTTTTATTATATTATTTTTTATTTATTGTTTTTCGTTTGTTTGTTTCTTTTTCCAATTTCAAGGAAAGGTATGTACCGGTGAGCATTCCGCTTTAAAATTTACTAGGTTACAGATTAACATCAGCTGACTACATTACAAAATTTGGTTTTATTTTAAAGGCAGGGACACGAAAGATCCCAAGTACATAAGCAAATAAGAAAAGACTTCATTCCAAAACCGTCCTGCTCTCCTAGTGAAGCGTATACGGTCCAGGTGAGGAAAGCTTTTCAGCTCATCGCAGAAAGGAGTGCCGACCTTAGAGTATGTAGCCTGCACCTGGCAATGTCGAACGCTTGTTAGATCATGAGCTTCACAGAAAGTGAAGGCGCTCCTTCAAGGCAGGACAAACACACATTACCCATTCTAGAAACGAGGCAACCAGACGTCCACGTCCACGTTAACAAGACGACCAACGTTCGCCTACAACCCCTCTATACAAAATCATATTAGGTAAAACCCCCGGCAGATACTTCTTAAACTATGGAATAGAAATTTTCTCTAAAACATGATCACTCAGGGTAGTCCTGTACTACATACGTTCACAAGATAGAATGTGGTCTTAGGTCATAGTCATCCGGGGCTTTATGCTGGAAGTTTGTTTTGCACAGAAATCATTGTTTTCATCATTCGAACTGAAATTCTTGATAATTTTCATAATTCAGGTATATAAGGGGAAATTTTCTTGATTCTTCATTCCTTTCTTCATTTTCATTATTTTAGAGACAACAGGGTGAAGCAATAAGCGACATGTTGCAGATCCCAGGACCAGAATTAAAGCTTATGCTTGGAACAGAATGTATCACAGCCATCCCGCCCAAATATGGGAAGAAGTATCAATGACCATTGGTGACTGCGTCAAGATGAAATTTTAACTAGTTTTGTTAACTGTATTATAATAATAAATTGAAATTATTATTTTCTAATTTTTTCACCACCATAATTAAATTTTTTTTCGAAACTCAGGATGTTCAGCATATAAAATTTTGAAACAAACAAATTAGTAATCAGCTGTGAAATATCAACGTAGGGTAATTGAGATAAAGTTGAAAGTCGACCAACTTCTGCGTCATGGCTACGATGCCTGAGTTCATTGCGATCACTTAGTGGCATTGCCTTATAACTTACTTCTGCGTGTTGTTTGCTTGCTTGGTAGCCAGCTACGTTAATTCTGTTCCAAGAGTTATGTATTTCCGTTTTTTCCTACGTTTCTACATTAATTCTGCAGTAATTAAATAAACGCAAATAAGCGCATGTAAATTTTTTTCTTCCATAATATAGTCGAACGTGTTCAGTGATATTTTGCGAATGAATCTTTAATTGAGGGTACAAGTCATGAAATCTTCTGTTCATTTTTCTTAATAAAAATGCACTGAGCATTGCCTATCAGAATCAAATATTTAACAAACAGCAAAAATTTCTAGATTTGTAAACAAACATCTTTTTTTTCTCCAATGAAGTGAATTTTTTTTTCATATCCACTATAAAAATTTTCCGCTTTACGTAACTCTTCTCATCGCTTTTTAGATAGCATCGGTTCGCTTCTTACGCTCACTACATATATTCAAAGCTTAAGGGAAAAAAAAAAACTAAAAATAAGATCAATATTAAGCGGGCGAGTGGCCCTTGTATTGCAACCATTTACTGGCTTATTGTGCACCGCTTTCTTTGCAGTTAATCCAACAATCCCACTTTCCTAGGAAGAGTAGTAGTTTTTTTTGGTGAAGTTTCTTCAAAGTCGGCAGGCTTTAAAAATATGAGCCAAAATCCTGGAATCTACAGTATACAGCGGCCTCACATTCTTCGAGACATAGCCTACATACATCAGTCTGTGATATGCCTATCGCTGCATTTGTTCCTTTAGTTTTCAGTGTTCGGTTAGGACTCCTGTAATGATTTTGAATTGATTCCTAGATAGCCCCAAAAGATCCAGGCTCTTGTTTAGTGAAGGTCCTTTAATGAATCTTTTGGCTTGCCTGGAGCCTTGAAGTCTTTGGTGCATTTGGTATTGAATCCAGTTTTGAATGGTAAGCTTCACGGTGTTGTAAGAGCTACCGTAAAATGCTTCCGATCCTATGAGGGGCAGTAGGTCTGCATTATCATTCCCATCAATTGCCGAGTATTCTGGCATCCACTGTAGTTTGTTATTGCTTGAATGCATTAACTAACTTTGTTCTGACCTGAGGTGTATTTTCTTAGGTTTTCATAAATGTGAGCTCTTAGCTTTACACCATATATTTCTGTTCCTAATGCATTCTCGATTTTAAAACCGTCAGTGTATCAGACTAGGACTTCATTTTCTATATTTATGTCTATTTCCTTTCTATTTGGTATCCTTATTGTGAAAGACAGACAGATCCAAAATATGGTTTCTCTTAGTATGTTAAAAATTCATTGATATTCTTCAAGAGGTCGGAATGTAAGTACGTAGGCACACATTTTTGCCATATGTATGAACCTAAGTATTTTCGCGGAAAACCATAAAGCTGTAAGCACTTAAAGAATATTTTTGTACATACCCAAGGGAAAGGGCTATAGCATCCGCAAATATACTTCTGCCTTAAGAGGATTATGTACATAGTAACATGGATATAAATGATTCAAGATGAAAAAATGAAATTTCATTTTTACCCCCTTACCGCAAATTGCTTTACTTATGCTCCATCCAGGAAAATTAGATTTATTCCTTATACTTGTCAGTTCATCACTGTCTCTTCCTTTTAGAAGCTAGTATACGTGAATTGTTTTGTGACAATTTAAGTTATAAGTCCTCCAAGATCTCCACCTATGTTCTAGCATCAAAACTTGGTATGTATTTATGTTTCATGTCATCAGAGGTTGGTCTACCAAATTGAATTACTTGAATTTTTTTATTGCTCCAAGTACCATTTTACCAAGTATCATAAAACGGATTTTTATGAAACTTGCTGTACACATTTTTCAAAATGTATACTCCTTGATCCCAATTTAAGTTAAAAGTTTTTTTTTAATAAAATACATAATGAGCTGTAACCTGTTATATAACAAGAATTTAGGGTAAAAAAATTGAGAAAAAGTTCCATAATTCCATAGAAACTAGAAAAAAAAGTGTAGGAATATTTCAACGATTGGGCCATATTTTTTCCAAAATATATTGAGGTACCTATGTACAAATATGTACATTATCCGGACTTCATGAAAGTAATGACGTACAAGTATATTCTGATAATAACGACAACAAGAAAAAGGATAATGACCTGCAATGGATTGGAAAAACAAAAAAATAATTTTAGTTCAACAAGAATATGAATCTGAGGCCAGTTTTCTATCCCACTTGCACATAATGTATGTAGCTATTTGCAAATACGATAGTGTTATCTTTCCATCATTATATGGCTTATGATTTTGTGTGATATGTATGAGAAATAGTGCAAACTCGCACAAAATCCAATTTTTGACATGTGAAAAACGAAAAAATCAATATTTTAAATAGAAATGTACCGTCTATTCAAATCGACCCAGTACCTAAGCCCTATCAAGATGATAAGTACACCAATCGATATAGTCCTTCATTTCACATACGAAATTTTTTTATACTATCCTCACTTTCCCCCACATCTACGTTAAGTTCCAACTATACATATTATCCCCAACAACAATGAAAAACGGAGGATGGAAGTTTCAGATTCGTGAACTATTCTTTTTCCCACATAACACGCACTCGAATAAGAACCCTACCTACAACGGAACGTGAAAAATACCTTAGTTTTTTCAAAAATCATTAACTTTGTTCGAAAAAGTTGTTCAGCCAAATTACAGTGCAGTGTACATTATAACAAGCATGAACTCCATTACTTTGCAATAATAAAGAACGTATCTTTCCGCTCCTTTCGTAAATAGTTTTGTTTTTTCATAAATTTTGTATTTTCTTAGCTTCGCTAATCACTTTTTTAACAACACCATCCTAGTCCGTTAAATAATGGAGCAAAATTACAAAAAGAATTATAACAATATCAACAACTGTAATTTCAAAGCATTCATTTAGCATACGACAAATATTTATACTGCATCCTTCTCACCCGTTACATCCCCGCAATATTTTTCCCTATCTGCAATGAATTCTAATTTTTTCGAAAATCATAAGCTTTCCTGAAAATATGTATACATATTTTCAAATTTCGAAAAAACGAATCCAATCCAATTGTACATGATAGTGAATTCAATTTACAGAAAAAAATATCTCTACTCACACATATTACCAATATAAGTGGTCTTGAGTAAGAAAAATGAAAACTTATTTCTTCCCTTTCAGAGAATATTGTTTTTTTAGCTTCGATATTTTATAACAATGTACATGATCTTTACAAAGACACCTCAATCAGTCTCGTACAATAACGGAATTATATAAAAAAGAGAGGTTCAAAAATCCAACATCGAAATCTCGAATTTCGAATATTTTCGAAAACCATAAGATACGACATTTTTAATGGGGTGTCACAACGGATGCGGCGTGGCGCTCATTTTTAAGTTTCCGCTGTGCGATTGCTCTTGCAAAATTAAATCTATAAGTCACACCAGGAGCGGTGCGGCGCGGCAAAAAATTGTAGCCGCACGGCGATTTTGGAAATTACTCAAAAACAAAATTTTACCGCTGCTGCTGGTGGCAAAATTTCTTTTTCAGTCGAAATAAGTCCGCACAATTCGTTAAATGATGCTCTTAGCATTCTAAAGTATTTGTAATCGAATCTCATCACTTTTATCTGTTTTTCTTCAACCAGAGCTACTAATAACAGAACTCTTCATCGGAACTAAAGTATATTTGAATAAAATCCGCCACTTTCGGTTTGAACACTCTATTGTGCTGCGTATCACCACACCGCGCCGCTCCGAGTGTGACCAGGGCTTCATGGTTTATAAATAGTTCAAATTTTATTACCATTATATGCCAGTTATAACGAAAATTCGAAAAAGATGCCTGGCTTTGTATCCCCTGAAAAGTACTATATTCTATTGACGGTGCAAGCAATTAATTCCCAACAAGATCCAACAATTCAAGAAAAAGTTATAACAAATATTTTTGATATTTTAAACATATTTAATAATATTTTCGAACTCGAATTTCGAACAAATTTTTATTACCAGCATTGAAAGATAATCTTTAAAATATATAAAAATGTTATAAAAACCAATTAATATAAATTCTGGGCCACTAAAAGTTTCAATACTAACCACATCCCCATTCATTCTCCACCAATAAATTTTAATATATCTGAAAACAATAAATCACGGTTAACTGCGGTAATGTCATTCTATAGATATTCGGTAAGAAATAAACAAAAAAAAAACACACATCGCGATTTGTCACTATAAGCACATTACAGAAGCAAATCCTTTTCAATCCAATCCGTAACAATGTGAATAGCGCAATGACAACATACCCATCCTCCTTCCTCGTACATAATTCACACAAGAGCAGAGCAATGCTGTAGGTACTGTAAAGAAAAATAAATAAACAACCGGAAAACTTTTAGGAAAGGCAATCAATTTTCACTTGCCACCCTTGGCAGATAATTTCCCATACCAGAAATCTCATAATACAAATTCACTATAGGAAATCATCCTCAGAGTTTTCGATTGTCAGTTTGTGAGAATGTTGATGAATTTATTCACCTGTCAATTTTCATTACAACCACACCGTGCACAGGTTGCAAATTGTTTAAAAATAAAAATAAAAAAGAACAAAGTTAATATACAACAACAACATCAAATATTCTGCTCTTGATGATTTGCTCCTATTTGACAATCGGCAAGAACTCGGCATTTTCAAACTCTGCCTGATCTCTACTTCCATCCTCGCCCGTATCTGATAACGTAATATTTCGGGTTGTATACGTTGCCATGATGACCAACAGGACAGTTGCCAGCTCATCGCCAGCAAAAAACGGAGGAAATATTTTCAAACTCTGTCTCATTTGCATTTAAAGGTGCTGGCGGTATACCTACGTCCACTGGAATAGATCAGAACTCCTCTCAGCTTTGGAACAATTAAAGTTTCGAATCGATAAAAAATCGATTCGCGGATGAATTCAGTGACACTTTTCATTTGCAAGTCAATAATACACCGCCATCCACTATTTATCTCCCTCGACAAAGGAACAACTTGAACACGTCTAACTAGGAGTTGGGTGATTAGACTAGAACTCGGCCACAAAAAGTTATCTATAGTTCGCGAGGTATAATATAACTTTTGTGGTAAAATATTCTGGAGACAGGTAGTGCAGGTATTTTTTTTTATATCCTCGAGACATACGGGTAAAGTTTTCTATAGCCCTTAGAAACTGCTATCCCAATTTTCCGTTTTTTTTCTTTTTTGTAATAAAAAATTAGAGCTTTGTGAAAACAGAAAAAAATCGTTACTTTTACAAATTTCCCGGCGCCTGTATGCGGTTTGTGTGTACACCACTCAAAGGTAACAAAAAGATAAAATATAATGGGGATTTCTCAAACGGTTACTTCACGATGACACCCACCCTAATGAAGCTTAACATATAAAAAGCACCAGTGATCCCGGTGCAAGAGTGAAGAGCCCTTTCGGTGTCTCAATGGAGAGCAGGGTTGAAACACAGACTTGAAACTTCTGCTAGAAATTGAGATGCGTGTATTAAACACGAAGAATAAGTATCATGTCTCTGCTGGATGAAAGGGTTGTTTTAGCCCCGGTCCTCTACGTGTCATGTTTACATATATATATATATATATATAATATATGTATATAGCTGTATCTATATAACAAAGGAGCTCAAGGGCAAGAAAAGCCACCATTGCCGGGGTAACATTGTCATGTTGTTTTCCAGTCAATAAATGGAGAATCGGAGCCATAGAGTACCTGGTGTACGTCATATTACAGTGAATGAAATCATTGCGAATGGAGTGGTAATTTGTCCTCCCTTCCGTTGCAGAATTAAAACAGAACCTAAGTTGTGAGGGTGCAACGTAAAAATATTCATTGTAGGAATAGAAGGAATACGTCGAAACTCGCAATGTGACAATGCCAGTAAATTTCTGGCTGTTTGTTTGAAAGACTGCATTTAAGCCACCCCATCCGACTTCCTCATACTAAGTACATTTACGAATTTAAGTAGCACAATTCAAAGGATTTCGCAATCTTGTGCTCGACGGGGTGTGTGTTAATTGGTTTGCAAGAAATTCTGACGTAAATAAAGTTTTAAAAGCTCTACGATGAATGATCAGGGTCGGGAGGGCTCTTATTAAAAGCTTGTAAGTCGTCTATAGTTAGTGCCAATTTCAGGAGAAATTCGAGTGGCTAAGTGCCAAGATTTTCTGTTAGTAAATTTTATGATTTCCGATATGAAGCGCTTGTAGAGGAGAATTTTTTTTTAAGGATATCGGGATTGAGAGATTTATGGACATTTGAACTGGGGATAGGTTTGCTTTGATAATTACCTTGGAACAAGTATGTGGAGTAATTCAAAAGCCTTTAACTATACCTATAAGTAAAACGAGATAGAAGTGAGACTATACTGATGTTAAGTGTTTTGATTTATGGAGCTCATTTATTTTTACCAATTGTGTGATAGTTGTGGATAAATTGTATTGCGAATCAAGGCTGAGAGGATATTTGATCGCCGAACTTATTTTTGAATGGGAAGTTTAGATGACTTTGTTGGGATTTTAGAAAACCAGAAAGACTGGCTTGCAGGAAAAGGTGCGGGTCCAAAAGGCAGGAATCTTTATATACACCGCGAATCAACGATTAACTGGAAGAGGTTTAAGAACTATTAAAGGACGTATTTCCGTTGGCCCAAACGACAGGATTGTGATGAAAAATATTAGAGAAAACCAATTCATCAAACAAAGGCATTTTTGACTTACAGTTTGCAGGAAACTTTTTGCAAAGCTTAATCGCATATTGACTTTGATAGAGGAAAATTACAAAGCCTCAATTAGAGTATTGAATTCGACCACTATACAGGGCGTCCCGTAATTGGTGTAATATTCGAAGGCTACGGATGGTAGAGGCGGAGGGTGGGGGGAGGCTCCTAACGGTTTCCGAGATAACGAGACTTTAAGATAATTTGGTATGTTTTTTATATGTGATGATGATTTAAAATTTTGCACCCAAAATGTGACTCTTTCTGTGATTTTTGCACTTTTTCTTGAACATATCCAATACAAATGGAAAAATGGCTCAAAATGCTCGTCCCCAAATATATAATTGCATACTTTCTGACACTAATTGATCTTTTTCGCTGGATTTGCTTCAGAAAAAGTGCAAAAAACGCAGAAAGGGTTACATTTTGCGTACAAAGTGTGATAGGTCAATCAAATATGAAAAATTAGTATTGATGATGTGGTTTTTGATAAAAATAGTAATTAAATAAAAAAACACGAGTTAAAATTCAAAAATTTAAATTTTGTTGAACCATAACTACAAAACGGAAGGGAGGAAAAGAACAATTTTTGAACTACTAGAAAGGTCCAATGATTATCAATCGAAGAAATTTTAAATAATCATCAAAGACTGTAACGCTCAGAAGTGACAGGGTGATCTGAGAAAATATACCAAAGTATCTTAAAGTCCCGTTATCTCGTTATCCCCCCCGCCCCCCTCACCCATACACTTTCTTGCTCGTCTAAACATGACATATCCCTAGACTTCGGATGTTACAGCACTTACGGGACACCCTGTATAAGCATACGCTTCTGCGCATATGGGATGCACATGTACCTATCTAATATAATTTTTCTCTGCTAAGTACCTGGCTATAGTAATGTTGCCGAAAATGACGTAACAGACGAACTTGCCAGAATGGATTAAATCGTAGATCATAAATCTAGATCTATCAGAAGATTCCATAAGAAGATCTCTCCAATAAACAAAGAGAATTCCAGATCTGCAAGCTTATAGGTTTCGAGATATGAAGGCATATATAGGATCCGAATTATGTCATTACTCATGTACATAGTTGGTGAGAATGAAATTAGAGCCGAGCATATCTGTGCTGAGCAGTGCGAATTTTCAGTTAAGGTTATTGAATCTGGTCTTGCTGTATATGTCCTGGTTTACTCCATATAATGCCTTCTAGAAGCAAAAGGCCATTACAAAATGGTCTTCTAATGCCGACAATTAATATAAAATAAGTTGTCGGCAGATTTTCGGAATAGGGTGAAATAGAGGCATAATTTTGATGTCTCATTGGAAACACGTAAAAAACAAACTGAGCATAACCGGTAAAATATGTTTTATAGTCACTTGTACTGAATCCAGATCTAGGACTAATTTCCAGTTCCCATAACATCACCGTCGGGTCGGAACAATAAAAATGTTAGCAAACATGAAAGGCAACTCACGAGCTCGAAATCAAAATGAATAACTGCAAATCGATTGACGTAATTCATCTACCTAAAGTCGATTAACGTATAGGATCTCAGCATAGTAGTAATAACATTAACAAAATACTTCATAGACTCTTTTCTCCGAAAGTATTTCGTCTTTATTTTTTATGTTTAAACCTCTTCACTTCACGCATCGTCGCGTCATTCGTCAGATTCATGCAGTATCAGCATGTTACGATGAATCATTAATATTTATTAGAATTTTGGTACCCACTTTAAATTAAAAGCAATTTAACAAAAAACTATTAGGCATTAAATTAATACAGGCTAGCGCATATAATTTATCTAGCTTTACAGAAAGAAGACATCCATAAGCATTGTCTAACTATGTACAAATAAAATAAAAATGAAAAAAAAAATAAAATCCGCGATAATATGCTTTCTTCTTTCAAACTCTTCTTACCGCAAGAGTCTTATTTATGCTCAACTTGGTTGGTTGGCTGACTGCCTGGAATAGCATGAGTTTAAACGTTGATAACCTCGAGTCTCGACGCGGTTATTAATCCGCGTCAGTAACTGTTTTCTTGAAAAGAATTCTAGCGTAACCGAAAATCATATAAAATCTCTAATAAATGTTGTTTTCTTTTTTTCTTTTTTCACTTTATCTTTTTTCCACTTTATCTGGAACTAATTATCCCGCATACAACAACAATAACAACCAACATACTCTTGACGGTAAAAACTGTACCTTTAATGATAGCGCGACGAAGAAGAGAAAAGCTACCAAAAGTATTCATTATCTCTGCTCATTCTAACTAGTGTCAGTGCGAGTAAAAGGTGAAAAACCCGGACAATCATTTTGGAAGAAAGAACTTACCGTTCGTTAAAAGTTTTGTAAGAAAGTCTTCAGTTAGAATAGCTCGAATTGCGATCACTAAAATTCTAGTTTTGCCGTGAGGGAGCCATTTTCACTAACTCATGCACCTTAGAAATAGGAAGTGCTAGGAACTGATGTTACATACTTATAAAAAAAAAAAAACAAATTTATGGCGAGAAAAAAAATGTGTTTTTTTTTTATCGTAACAATGCCGAAGGTGCCCTCATATTATGGTGACTATCAAACATATATAACTATGATGGTACAAGGGTACAAGAGGGTTTTGAGTAACTTGCGCATGGAAATCCAAGACCAGAATGGTGCGCGTAAACATATGTAGGTATATATACTTATAGATGCATATCATTTAGAAGCAGATAGAATGGCAGCAGTAACGTTACGGATCATGGATATACCATACATACATATGTATACCTACCTCAGGCAAGTTATCTCGGATTCGGACTTAAGCAGCCAAGCTCAAAGCATTTCTGACATATACTTATGAACATGCATTCATCAAGAGTGTAGTTAGCAGCTAGCACTAGCAGTCTTAATCCGAAAAGGTAGAAATGGTGTGAGAAAGAAGAAAGCCTGCAAATCGCAGCAATAACATCTGACTGCGGTTTTCATGTATGTAGTATGGCTATGCAGCGATATTATGGTTACTGCAGCAGCAGCAGCAACAGCAGCAACAATAATAATAATTATTATTTCGCTTATATAAACTAACTATGGAAACTTTTTTCTATTTCCTTCAGCCAAATAGATATAGATAGCTAGAGCAAGCAGCAACAGCAACAGCAGTAGTGAACAACACCACGATTTTCGAATATACACATGTACCTACATAGGTTACTACTTTATTTATTTTTTTATTTATTTTCTATTTTTTTTTTATTGTTATTTTTTTATAGAACAATGCAACTGAGAACATGAAGGTAATTGCAAGTGCGCACGATACTTACTTTATGGATGTGAGTATATGTGGCGGTGCATTCATTTGAATAAAATGATGGTAATGGAAAAATATCGAAATGTATACGAATCGTTGCTATAGTTGCATTGGTCGTAAGTCGTTTTCAATTTCACGTTTTCCTACAATAATTATATAATAAGCCGAAGAAACTAAATAGAACTGTGTTGCGCAAGGCCTCAGCAGTTCATGCTTTAAGCAAGTAAAATCCTCAGGAAGTGAACAATTTGGAAATCGAGAATGTATGCATACATATTAAAAAATTGTTCATCACTTTTCCTGTTCTTAAAGTAATTATACTATAATTATGGCATTGAATAATGACAGTTTGGAGGATTACATAATAATTATGGGGGCATTTAAAAAAAAAAATAAAAAGACTTTTAACTCAGAGGATTTTAAAATGAAAATATTGCGCTTATAAGATGGGATAGTGGTGTCTGAAATACTTGTTAATCAGGTCTGTATATAAAAACAATATAGAAAAACGTCTTCCAATTTTATGTACACTAAAAAATATTTTATAGATTTAAAAAAAGAAAAAATTAAAAAAGTATTATTGACTAAATATTCAACATACGATAATCGCCCCGCTTAAAATCATTTCACACTTTTACGGAGAAAAAACACCACCACTGTTTTTTAATATTACTTTGACAGCTGTCATGCGCTTTGGTTCTGCTTGAGTTGTCAAAGGCATTTTATAGCGTTAGTCACTGTAGTATTTCAATTTTACCACTTCGGCCATTGAACTTATTAGGAGTTTTATTTTTGACCGCTCTCAACAGATGATAGTCAATAACAAGCTATCCATAATCCTTCCTGTTTGGTGTGGAGTTCCACAAGAATTAATGCTTGGCCTGTAGTTGTTCAGCTTAAAGATCTGCCACAAAACTTCCAAAGTTCAAGCATTCACTTTTATGTGGATAATGTGTAAATTTATTTGGACAAATCTATTGAACTACTTGACTTCAGTATCGCGCGTTTAAATGAATGCCTTAAGAGGATACACGTATGGTCTGATTTTTAATCCTTCGAAGTCCAAAGCATTGTCTTCTGCTAGATAGTAAGATTCCAACGGAATTGTTCTTCATATTTTAAACAAATCCACTGATCTTAGGATTTCTCTGAGAACAGATATGAATTATGCAATCACATGAATAAAACGATTAGGATGGCCAACACGTCGATCGAGATCTACCGATAGATCGCGAAAGGATTTTTGGTCGATCACGATGTTGTTTTTGGTTGAACGAGAAACAATTGATGACGAATTTTGGTCCATCATACTAGACATGAACAAATTTCAACAAACTATCGTAACTCATATACAGGGTATTTCACAAGTGGTGGATAATAATGAAGGAGGCGATAGGTCATTTCGAGAAATAAAAAAAATTGTATGGCAGAGGGGGATGCATTCTCAACCCTTTCCGAGATAATCGGGGTTAAAGGACTAAGGGTACGTGAAACGTAGGTTTGTACTAAAACAGTTATATCTCCTAAACGACAAACAGTAGAAAGATGGTCGGGGTGCTAATTTATAGAGAACCTCCTGCGCCCTTTTGATTCAATGTGTCAGTGCTTCTTCTACAGTATGTAGTTTAGAAGAAACGGTCTGCCAAACTTCAAGTTTCAGCTTTTGTACCTCATTTTTTTTTTGTTTGAAGCAAAAAAACTAAAATAAGAACCTTATAATATTTTATTCTGTCTTACTCCTGTTAGAAGCTAAGATTGTTTTCTTTAAAACGCACTTTGTTTTCATTTTGTACCTTTCACCGTTTATGACTTATGACTAAAACCATGAATTGGATTGATTCGAGTGCCGCTGAAATTTATTCTACAAGTTTTCTTCAGAATTTTTACGGCAAAACTATAAAAGTAAAACTCATTCTCCTCTGCGGTGGTTGGCTTTGCTTTGCTTGTACTTTCGTATAAATGCAAGAAGTTTTGTTTAATTTAACTTCACGATTATTTTTAATTTGTAGCAGAAGGACAAACTTGCTGTATAGTTGGCGATGGAGGTAGAAATAGTTGTGAAACTATAAAGAGGAAGATTGATAAGACCATTGACAACTTTTTTTTTTTTTTAGAAAAAAGGAAGATCAGTTAAGTTCCCATCAGAAGAAATAGTTAGTAACATATCATGCACTCCTACTCTTGCTCCTTTAAATGTGACTCAAGCTACAAGCTCACTCTCAGACAATTACTTCATCTATTTCTACAATTTCTGCACGAGAAAACGTTTCTCGTTATGAGTCCTTAATGTCCACCCTGAGATTGACATTGATGTGGATAATATTATCGATAGCTTGTCCGAACAAACCGAAAATTTGATTTTGGAATATAACGTAAATATAATTAAAAAAAATTTTAAATCCACTTTTTCCTGCCCCTCGAACATTTTAGTTGTGACCCCATCCCCAGGCAGCAGGTCTGGATACGCGCCTGTGATAAGCTATATAAATGGATTTATAGCGCTATGTTAAAGTGATGTCAGATTGTCAGAGTTTTTTAAGCTGTCACTGCATATACAAGTGTTAGCCAGCAAATGATTAAATACAAAAGAAATAATGTATTTAGCGTTTAAAATTGTAAACTCTATTCGTGGCAGCTGTCTCAAGAGGCATCTGTTCCAATTACAACTTGTTGAAGAACAGCCAATATTATTACTAGTATTACTACATATTGATATGAACTGGCAAAGATTTTGAGATTATTAGCCCAGATAACTGGTTTTCTTAAAGCACAAGATAAAGAATGTACGAATTTAAGGTTGAGGCCTTTTAGCATTTCTAAATGATTTCACATAAAAATTAAGTGATTTGATTTAGAAATGCAAGAAAAGAATAAAACATTTCGGAGATGATCGGCAGTATTAGTGGATAGAAAAAAAAAATTATAATACCAATAGGTGATATTAACAAAAAACACTTTAGAGCATTTGCGAAATATATCAAAACGCTTAAAAAAGCATACAACATTTAAAAATACGTTTTTGAAATCAAAAAATTAATTGAAAGCTTTTATGTGAGATTTCCTGGCTTTAAAAGGGTTCAAATAATGTGAAAAAAATATGTGCCGTTTTTCTTTAAAAGTATTTAAATGTAAAACTTATTCCTATCAAAATAACTGAAACATTTAACCTCAACAAAAGCATGTTAGAAAATGAAATTATAGTGCGAATTGGTTTATACGAAATCGTGAGGACTAGCAAAAGGTTTTCGTGGTATTCGAATTTCTTATTAAACGTTGTCTTATATACATACGCAAAAAATTTATATTATTAAAAAATTTGGGTATAGGCATTGCATCCTATTTTTCTTCTTAGTTATCTGAATCTTCAGCTTTAGATGCATACGCTGATGGTCTCATTATTTCCACAATTTCATGCTCGACCAACTTGGAAACAGTGTCAATATGGTCGTCCAGGCTCAGATAATCTTCGAGTGTAATATTTATGGCTAAATTCAGATAGTTGTAGACACCGCGTAAACTATTGTGTAATTTAACGTCTTCGGGACGAAGAATCTTGTGAGGGAAGCATTAATTGTGATTGTTGCACAACGCCATAGGCAGTAGATGTAAGGAGTCCGAAATTGTCATTCCATTAGTATCTTCCGTAAATTCAACACTCGCCATGAATTTCCTGAACGGAAATTTCCTGTGGGATGTTTCCTAGTTCTTAATGAGACCACAAGGTGGTGTTAGATGGTACAAAAACCATTATTTTGTAATAATTGAATTTTTTTTTTAGCAAAATAAGTAAATAAGTATTTCAAATGTTTTCCTATTAAGCGATATTTCGTGTTATTCATTTTGCATATCAGAATTAGTTCACATGAAAATCATTTTAGGGAATGGGTACTGGGCGTTTGTTCGTGTTATGCAATATTTCGTGTATAATCAGTTTTCGTGTTAAGTGAACTCTAATGTATAACTCTAAGATTTGAAATTGTAATACAGAGACCTTGTGGATAATTTTTATAAATATCTTAATCGAGAAAAACTTCCAAATATTACTCAATATAGCAAATACATCTATTTTTGTTTCGGAACTGCATACTTATGTGAACCTGTCTATTCCTTAAATTTAACAAGGACTGAATATCGTTCTCATACTGAAAATTCAAATTATAAATATCTGGTCGGATAAATGTAGACACAGACATTTCATTAATTATAAGTTAAAAGAGTTAATATGTTTGTATAAACTCCTTGTTATTACTTGTTAGTGAACAAGAAATATATTTGAATTATTAAATCTCACGTAGGTAGATCGCGAGATATTTTCAGAAAAAAATCAATCATACGAATGATAACGTTGGCCACCCCTGGCATAGATTATGGCTTAAAAATCTTGTAAGCTCTGTCATTATGCTCTACTTTACTTCTAGGTGCTTGAATTATTACCAAGTTAAATAGTGCTAGTTTTCGCAAGATAGATTTGACCTTTAATGATTGCATAAGATTTATCTTTCCTCTCCGCATTATGTTCGCTCACATCTCCCTCCTGAAATGTCAATTACTTGAATGTTCGCTTGATTTATTATAAGAGGATTAACTTTCCTCGATAATATCATAGGTAAAGCTAATTATTTTATAATAGTACGAACAAATGATTGTGCATCTTGTGTACATCAATTGGTATAAAAAAAATTAAATTGATTTGAAATGTTCGCAGTTTAGCAATTGAGAGGATAAAGAAGATTATTTTGTTGTTACATAAGCATCATAAAATCAAGAAGAACGAACAGCATGTCAAATAAAATATTTTTTATCCAATTAATTCATAAAATATATTTCTAGGATGTTTTTAAAACGTAAGACTTTATCTGGGTAGATAAAAATTTATGAATCCTTGAGTAAATTACAAAAGGGTTAAAGTAGGAAAGATCTTTTTTGCAAAAAAATGTGGATGTATTCGAAAATAATTTCAAAGATTATTAAAAAGAAAGCGAATGGCGTATTTTTGCAATAAAATATGAAAACATCAAAAGAAAACGTATTAGAAAAGAAAAAGGCTGTTGTTTAATTTCTATTTAATGAGAGGCGGTCTAAAATCGCTCGCTCTTTAATACTTTTTAGCATTATTGATTTCCAATCAAGAAATATGTGATTTTTCAAGTGGCAAAAAAGGTTATCAACCAATAGGTGATGAAGTAAGTAAAAAGGACTAAATTTACTGTATTACTTATGTGCAATATGAATGTAAAAGGTAATCGCGTTTATACGATAGCTAAAGCAACTAAAATCCTACGTCCTTCTATTCCAAACTGGTTGAATATTTTAAGAGCTCTAAGCATACGTATATGGATGCCAACGCATTATCAGATAAGGTATGTCCAAAATGTAGTAACTTATAATTTCTTTCCAGCAAATTTCACCACAGGTTATAATACTCATAAAAACAAAGGCATTGTTGGTAACATTAAATAATGTCCAAAGAAATAATATCCATGGACTTGTAGCGACTGAATGGTGTTTGAAAAGCAAATATCAAAAAATTCGCACTTTCCCAACTCGACCATCACCAGTTTCGTTCTTTTTTTTTGTTTAAGCAGAAATATTCTTCTTGAAAAGGAGGCAAACATTTTTATTGTTATCGGGAAATTTAACTTTCTCAATTTTCGGATAACATAAAAATATTAAAAACCTTTTAAAGTTGATATTGAGGTAATTATTTTTATGTTTAATAAAACTGTTTACAGGTCACATTTTAGAAGACAAAAATCTATATCCTTGGTGTAAAAATTTTACAGGATAAAGGCTAATGTAATCAATTTGTATGATTTGTTTTTTGTTTCAAAGGACCTTTTATGACAAAAAAAAAATATCTTCGCTAAGCTGATTGAGAATTTCACAATTCTCTAACAACATTATGAGTATTAATTTAATAAAATAAGAAAAAAATGAAAAGGATGCATTTTTAGATACTCAGGATATTTTTATTGTAACCAATGTTGTTCAAATAATTTTCCTTGAAACTTTGTGCTTTTCTCTATAAAACAAACTACACACTTGTGATGATTAGAGCCAAAGTTATGTTTTTTTTTCATATAACACAGCACAGCAAAAAACTGGAAATTTCAAGAATTTCAACGTCCTTTATTTCAGGCAGCGGTCATCGAAGGACAAAAAAAAAATAGTAGAATTCTTATCTTATATTTACTTCATTTTCAGCAATAGAAGAACGAAATTGGTGACCCAATCAATTCAATCATCATCATCATCAATCATCAAATTATCATCTTAATCACGGTTACGACCGAATAAATTATTAATAATTTTGAAAAAATTATGTTCAAAAAATCGTTAAAAAGTCATCGATTCGTGAAATTTTTGATGAAGTATCATTACAGATCAAACGCAAGACACTTCCAAAACGTTCTAATATTCCCAAAGGATATAAAAAATTTGTTGTTTCAAATTTGAAAATATCATAAAGAAATTGGCACGATCCAATTGCAGCTTTTCGGCAGATTTTAGCTTCAATCTTTCAATCATATAAGTATGGAAAATAAATTGAAAATTTACTCATAACTTAAACACTTATGTACTTTGCTTGTTAACATTTTTCCATTTATTTATGTTTTTATGAATAACAAATCAAAGGAAAGCTATGAATTTCGATACATTATTAAGACATTATTATTATTTTATGTTTTCATTAGTTTTATTGAAATGTCGATGAAAAGAACACTAAAAGCACTTTTTACACCAACAAATCAGCAGGAATGTGCTGATTTCATTTTTGCTGAGCCACTCGTAAATCCCAAAATAAATTAAAGCAATTTTTATTGATAAAAAATAAACTTCCGGTAGGTCTACACAATATTCCCACTGAGAGAGTTCAGTAAATATTTTGAAAATATGAAAAATAGGTGGGGTGGATAGAGTGTCTTGTTTTGGTTACATTGATTTATATTAACTAAACACGGAAATTTCTACAATTTCTTGATTGAACCTTTGATGAAGATTTCTCAAAATAAAGAATACAATTTAGGGTCTATACGAAATATTCCAAATGCTGGTCGCGGCAAAAGTATAAAACACGCAATGAAAAGAATTCCCACTTAAATAGTTTTGAAGTTGAATTTGTAGCTTTTATCAATAATCGAGTTTTTTCTTAATTATTTTTAACTAATTATAACCATAAATTGATATTGTTAACTAACCTATATATAAAGGTCAGTGATAATTTGAATTTATTAGATGCAGCTAAATCAAAAGGAAATGAGTTAGAAATGTTTAAAAATATGTCAAAAATATTTATTTATTTTTTAATGAAACTTCCTAAGAATTTTTGATCATAGTTATTGATTCCAACTCGAAATGGAAAAAAATGTCCACCAAGGAAGAGATATTGTGTCTATGTATAACATAGATTTCTGAAAAGGTGTAAAAAATATCAATCAAATCTAGCGCTTGTTTATAAGTCCTATATCAGACCTAGAATGAAACACAATTATCAGATCTGGGCTGGGGCTGACCGTACAGTCTTAGTGTCATTGGGTATTATCCAAAAGAGAGCCTTTAAGCTCATTGGTGATTTGGCAATAATTTGTCATATCGACTCACTTCAGCACTGCCGCATTGTTAGATGTGTTTCCCTCCTTTATCGCTACATGCATAGTCAATGTTCCGATGAATATCTAGTTTGATCTCTTGTAGATTAATTACTGCACGTAATACTCGCGCTGCAAGCCTCGCATACCTCTCACCCTTCAAAATACTTTCGGTCGTACAGTAAAATTCCGTGATGCTTTCTTATCCCGAACTATGCTAATGTAGAACAGTCTACCATCTTCTGTATTTCCTAGGGCTTACAATCTGCGAAGGTTCATGAGTAACATATATTGGCACCTCCGCCACTTTCTTCATGTCCCCTAATTCTTTTCCTGTCTACTTTCTGCCATGTCTACTTTAAATAATTCGATCAAGAGCGCAATCAGGGCTCCAGACCAGAATTTTGTCAACGGACTGTCGATCGACGGAATTTAAATCTAATACAAATTTGCATGTGATAACTGAAAATTGAATGTATTGCGCCGCATTGTTCTGGAATATTAGTAAATACGTTATCGATATATATCAAATACAGAGCTAACTAAAGGGGAAACAGAACCCTTCAGTTAGTTCTATATTTGATATATGTTTTGGAGTGCCAAGACTTACCATGGCAAATCGTCACAACTACTACGTCCTTGGTAGGTAGGAAGTAGCTGCTCTAATGGAATCACTTGCTGTAGTTGCTAGCAGCGTGAGAGCCTGAAATACTTGGCCTTCTGCGGTCGGATAGGTTTTCGTCAGCCTAGGCTAGAATAATTGAACCTGGGGTATGCTCCTTGACCAAGTTTACTTGCTTAGCGAAACTGATAAGTTTCTTAAATAATTCTGACTTCGTTGAACTTGTGCCAACCTCTTAAAATAGGTTGTCCATAAATAACTGTCACCATGGTTAGTGTTAACTTTGTAATATAGGTTACCCACAAATGTATGAATAGTGAATCTTAAATGCCAGGTTTGGGGCCTCCTTTTGACCTAGGTTACCGACGAAAGTAATAAGATGAATCTTGTAGATATGGCAACCTACGGAATTGGGTTACACCAATCATGTTGATAGAATTTGTATACCTAGACCTGAGACAGCTTACATCTAGATCTGTAAAACTCACAAAAACACGGTCCCACTAAAACGAGCTAATGGCCTTCTAATAGAAAGCTCTACATATTCTCTCTCTCTCTCTCTCTCATGCTGTAGTATGGTTGAATAAAAGGATAAAGAGCTTTCAAAAAGTGATCCGGGTTTATATGGAGATTTTCTTATATAGTTGTAAGTTGTCTCATCCCAGACTATGAGTAAAGAAATATTTGCTCAATAAAATTCATGAGGAATGTGCAAATTTTCTGAGACGTTCCTTCCTAAGTTGCGAATGTAAAATGCGTGAACCAGCAGGATTTGTAATATTAGATGATTAAAAAAAACATTTTTTTGGGCCACCTCACACCAATTAAAACAAAAAAATCATAATCATTGAATGTCGGAATATTATGTGCGCGTAACAAAGACATTAATTTCTGCCAAATTTCAAAATTCCTACGTCACGTCGTCGCTTTCAAGAAAAACGTCTAGTGACAGACAAACGGACGGTGAAAGTTGGGGGTTGGTCTCTGTTTTTTTCCCTTTTGAGGTATGCAACCCTAAATAAAAAAAAATTTCGAACTAAGCTATTTTATTCGTTTTTATCATATTTGTTGAGAATATTTTTGTTTTTTTGTGTTATTTTGAAGATGTTAGTGTTTTGTAATTTTTTTCAAATTTTAGCTAAAAAATCAAAAACATTATTCCAGTGCTTAACCTACTACTTAGTGATTGCTTTGTTTTTTTTTTATTTTTTATTTTTATAAAGAGAACTGAAACAAATTCATTAGGTAATTTGTAAATGTGAACAATTATTACTAAAACTACGCATTCCGTCAACTTTGCCTGCTTGAATTTGTATTAAAATTAAATATTTTTTCAAACGAAATCTCTTTATTCAATGGAAACCCTTTTTTATTAACATTTCGATTCCTTCTCAGTCCCACACTCATCTATATAAGGAAATTCCTAATAAAATCAAAATATTTCTCCGGAAACTTATATGGATTAAAAGCTATGACTTACCTACTATTTAAATCCCCTTTATTTATATGTCTATTTCGAAATGAGGTTACCGACTTTTTCATTTTACAAGGAAAAAATTAATGCTTATCTAAACTCATTAAAATTGTTAGCAGCCCATATAATAGGCACCCGAATTTAAACCGAAAAATTTCTGGAACCAAATTTTATGTAAGAAACGGATTTCACCCATCTAGGAATGGGCAAATTATTCCAAGATACCTATCTAAAATTTGTGGCTGCTACTAGTATCACTCTCTGGGAAAATTTTAAAGTCATTCTAAAATTACTAGACTAAAATGCTGCAATACAAAATAACATACGATTCGTTAAAATATTGGGGCAATCACTAAATAACTTGCGCAGCCTCCAGGACAATGCGAGTGATTTGTAATGGAGAACCAATACTCACAATAAAGCAGTAATATACGTTAATCTACCACATTAGTAGTACAAAATCTACCTATGTACCTGAGTCATATTTCTAAGGTTTGCAAATTTGCATAAAATTATGTAATCGATGGAAATGACAACACAACCTTATCCGAATATTGATAAGCGATGAACCTCTAATTTGTGTGTGTGTATGTGTGTATATATATTTTATTCTTGGTGTAGAAATCAATAAACAAAACCTTCACTTCATTGTCCCGCCCCACCTGCTGTGATATTTTTCCAACCATACAAAAAACGATTATTGATAACAGTCGTGTCATTCACATTCGGTTTACCTTTGTTTTCGTTGTTCATCTTATCACCTGCCGAAATGCATGGTAGACGGGCTTTAGCCGGAAGGTATTGTCTACGTATCATAATTTTACTTTAAGCAAAACCATCTTCTCCGATATGTCTATATTTACCTAATCTTTATTCGTATTGGTTGAAATTAAGGAATTTCTTGAACGAATAAAAGATTACGTCTCAACAGCCATAGCAGCAGCAGAAGCACCAGCAAACAGTATAAGATGCCGCCAAGAAAGAACAACGTATGTATGTATGTATGAATGTAGTATACGGAGACCTTATGAGGTCAACTAATTTATAGAAGGAACAAAATTGGGAACACCATCACAGAACAAGCCAATTGAGATGCTCATTGGTAGAAGAGCTAGCCTACGGAGGTCTATGTAGACGATACATAGATTAATGTATCTTTGGCTGTACCATCATCTCGCGTGATGTCATTAATTAACCATTTGCCAAGTGCACTAAATAACTGGAAAATAAATGAACAAGAACATCTGAAAAATATTTATTACGCCGGAATGAAGAGATCTCGCCAACTCTCTCATCAACAGACTAGCTAAAACAATATTGACTAACTGACTGACTAGTGCTTGCTTGGGGCTCAATAAGACTGACAGGGGTAGGGAAAATGTTTCCCAATCGAATTTTACTTAATTGGCTAGGCTTAAATCTGATAGTTCTGCCGATTTTCTGGTTATCGCTTGTTGTGTTTACTTATTGATTTCCCTTACGTTTATTGTTCAAATGATTTCTAGGAATATAAATATCAGCGAAAATTTTTTGTAACCACATAGGTATGTAAAATACACTTAATGGATAGAAAGGTAAAAAACAAAGAAGCTTATTATGAGCTCTACACACCTGTCGATGTCATATTTTTATACCTGCTAATTAGGCGGTATACATCTGTAATTTATTATAGATAAAATATCGCTGATTAAATTTCATCATTGATTTAAATATTCGACATACATATACAGGGTGTCCCATAATATATTCTGAAAAATCAACCATTTGTCGTCCTTTCTACTATTCCCCATCTGCATTTATGGCACTATGAAAAACTTTTTAATAAAAAGTCAAAAGTTACTAATTTAAGTTTTGTTTTGATCATTTAAGTAGGGGAGAGGTGGAATGAAAGGGAAATTGTCTGAATGAAAGGTCTCTTTATAAATTTTTGTTGTTTCCCACTCATGTTTAGACAAGCAAAAGATTGTATGGTTGGAGGGAGGGGGGGCGATCCTAAGGATTTCCGAGATAACTGAACTTTAAGATATATGTAGATATATAGATAGATCACCCTGTATCATCTGAACATTACACCCTATAATGATGATTTTTTTAGATTGATAATCTTTCGATCTTTCCAATGTCTACATATAAGTCCCCTGCTCTTGTTCATTTTGAAGTTATGTGTCTCAATAAATTAAAAATTTCGGAATTTTAAATCGGTTTTTTTTTCTTATTTAACTGCTGTTTTTTTTTTTCAAAGACATGGCATGAACATTAATTTTTTATCTTGGTTTTAAGAAGCCCAAAAGCTTGCCTTTATATTCACCTGAAACATTCTGCACCCAAAATGTAACCCTTTCTGTACTTTCTGCATTATTATCTAATTATCTTTTGGGAATGAGGAGGGAAAAATTATAGAAAAATTTATAGACCATTGGAAAGATCAAATCAATCTAAAAAAATTTAAATCATCATTATAGGGTGTAACGTTCAGAAGATACAGGGTAATCTAATTCATGATGTAAGTCTCGTCATCTCGGGAACAGTTAGGAATTCCCCCCAACACACATAGAATTTTTTGCTTGTCCATAGCCATATATCACTTAATTAAGAACAAGTTGAAGTTAGACATGATTTGTATGGATTTGTTTTTTTCAAGGCAGGGGATGTACAAAAGATCTCAAGTAAGGAAACAAGGCGGTTGATTGTGCTGAGTAGGAGAAGCAATAGAGGTAAAAAAAAGTCGAAAGGAAACTAGGCAGGAAGAAAAAGTACTGGATCTTGTCGAGGTGGTATACGATTCGAACCCACGACTACTGCTGAAATGGTAGTCAGTGCGTTTATCAACTGAAGTACCACCAAGACCACTTGGAATAGTGTTGCTACAAAACAATGGTCATTTATAGTCTTTTTGATAATATTACTTTGTCCCATTCAATTCGTGTTCCTTCTTTCATGCCACTTCTCTCATACATTTTTTTTTGTTTTTTTCAAAAATGCTTCTTTCTTCAACCATTTTTTCACGTTAATGCAGTAAAAAGCAAGTGAAAAAGTTAGAATTGGTCTAAGGCCAATTCTTATGATACCCTAGATGAATGCCGATATAAAAATTCGTATGGTAATCCATTTGAGTAATTTCGATTTTTCCAGTGGTTTTTCGCGTATATTTCTAGAACGGTTCGTCGGACAGAAAAAATTATTATAACCAATTTTATAGGATTTCGTATTCTGAAGAAGTTTTTAGTAGAATAAAAACGTCTAGGAGTGTTTAATAGTATACGTAAAAAACCTCTAAATTTTTATATGGCAACACCAAAAAGGGGTTGCCCAATTTAGTCCATTTTTTAAGCTTTATTTACTATTACTATGAAAAAATCGTGCACAAAATTTCAGCTCTCTACGTCAACGCGTTTTCAGGCAGCGTTCAAATATAAAGTGAAAAACGAGATTTTTGTATGGCAGACCTATTTACGAAGGAGTTGCCCGATTCATTCCATTTTCAAACTTAGATTTGCGTTATTTTTAAAAAATCTGTGTGCACTGTCCAAATATATAGTAAAAAACAAATTTTTTGTGCGGCAACACTAAGAAGGAGTTACCCGATTTGTCTCAGTTACGATCTTAAATATCCTTTTTTTTTTTTTAATTCCGTGTGCAAATTTTCAATATACTTTCATTATTAGCCGTTATGGTGTCCAATCCATTTTTCTCTACAACATTATTTCTGTGCGTTACAAATGGTATGACAAACGCTATGATTCCAGCTAGGGTATAAAAATATTATTCTTCCTTGTACAACTAGGTACGTGATTAATCTGTGTGTTGAGTAGGGAGGCGGGCCAAGTTAATCCTCTACTTTTTGCAATCGTGTGTAATTCCACCGAAGCCGGGATTATTTTAAAATGTTGGAAATTTATCATTAAATGATAGGAAATTTTACCAGTGGAATAATAAATATTTTTTTATATAATTCGTGGCGAAAAATAGCTTTTTATATAGGAAAAACGAATTTTCATTAATAAAAAAAAAAATACATATACGAGAGCCTATATATTAAAACTTTCTTCATGGCAAAAAACTTGAAGCATTCAAAATTTCATGTGAAAAATAAATAAATGAAAAATTTCAGGGCCGTAGAGTAGAAGTGCATTTGATAATCCGAGTTCATTTTTCAATGGGCAAAGGGTCTTCTTAAACTTTAAATTTTTAATATTTAAAAGCTTAGTAAAGTACCTATAAACCTATCTCCATTCTATTCAGAAATTTCCAATTTTAAAAAATAATTCCCGAATCGTGCGTGCAATTGCTTTAAAGCATTTTCATATATGTATGTGGTCTTATCTTGAGCCATTATCGCTCCGCTCCAATTTGATACGTTTATGTAAAACTGCAGAAATAAATTAGTGGTGGCAGTAATTTTAAAAACATTGTGGTTTACTTGCCAATTAAAATTTAATTCCAAGTAACAACAGATTTGGTATGTGGAGCATATCGGAGAAAAAGTTTATAATTTGCGGTGCGTGTTGAAAATCATTGAATTGTTATTTATAGTACCTACCAAAATGCAGGAGGAAAAATCTCAGGAGAGAATTATTAATTTTTTACAATATTGTAAAAAGACGTGAAGCACTTAAATAATGAACACACTTCAAAGGTGCTTAAGGGTGTTTATCCCGGATATGATTTGACCTTTTAACACTTAGGAAGAAGATAATTTATTAGTAGAGGCAAGAAATATTTCCATGGCTAGGAAAATATTCAGGTAGAAATAATTCATTTTAATTAATTATTTTGCAAAGTTAAGCTTTTACTTCTTGCTATCCATATTTTTATTTATTTATTTTTGCACAAAATATAATACGGGAGCTTAACATCGAGGAGGCGGTAAATAGTAAATATAAAGCAGAAAGAATTCCTTAGTAAATTTACATCCTACAAATGATAGAAACTTTATTCAAGTAGGTATTAATGGAATTTTTTTTTTGCTAATAAAAAATATCTGTAGAGGTCTGAAAAGGTGATAGTCTAGTCTGACAGACAAATGTCAATAGATGCCAGTGTCTACAAATTTCTCAACTTTGTTGTTTATGTAAGTTTTACTAAAGGAATTAAGAAAGTTGCAAAAAAATTAAGATAGTTGGCCTATAGATAGTTTACTGACATAAAATAAAGAATGAACTGAACGTTCTTACCTCAAAATGTGGTAGGCAGTTTATTAAAACTTATTTACGGAGCATAAAATTTACAGTTACCTAAAAATTATCATTTCAGTGATTTGACGGGATGAAATTCATTTAATTAACACGAAAAGACACTGTTTAACACTATTAACAAAAAAAAAAATTTCGCCACGGAATTGAATGCCATAGACACCCTTTAATTGCTTGATTTTTTTCACATCTAACAATTAAAATTATACACAATTTCACTGAACTGTATTGGTTTTGTTTTGGTTCAGTGTTTAATTTGAGTTGGAGTGAGACAAACATAAATTTGATAAGATTTGTGTTGTCTTTGTAAATTAATAGGATGCTCAGTTCCTTAAAGTTAATAGCAAACAGGCGTGAAGCTATAGACTAATATTTATGTTGGGGGAAGCTTTTCTAGTGTGGGGGTACATTACAGGTCTAAATAACAAGACATAAATAAACAATCGATTAATTCCAATAGGAGTTTAAGTTTTATCATATTTCTACAACTTGCTATTCATTCATTTGTCTCAATGATCACATTACTTTGGTTTCATGTAGCCTGTAAGAGGGGGGTGGGGGATTCTCCAAAATACATGATCTCGGTATTTCAATCAGTCAATACAGGACAACTCATTAAGAGCTGCAATATAATATTCTAAACTGAGTTTATTCTTATCAGTACCTTGCCACTGATTACGCTATAGTCATAGAAGCATGAAGCGCAATGGCATGAATCGATTCTGAACAGAGGAGTCGCAGTTTTCGTTTCGTCTTTCTTTGGATAACCGATATTACTTTCACATGAATGGAAGAAGCGTATTACAAGAACAACTCGTATCTAAAGTTGAAAATGTCACAACATTTTCTCAGTTGAGGTACTGCCGCAACTGAAACCCTCGCATGTTTTGTTCTGGTAATGTTCCCATAAATTTCTAAAACAAAAATAACACAAGAATGCTTGCGTACATTTATAAAATTATTAGATGTGTCCAGTGCATGCAACTGAGTCAATCTTTTGGACTATTCTCGGTATTTGAAATTTTTAAGAAAAATTAATGCTTCTCCACGCTGTTTCTGGACTGTTATTGACCTGGCTATTACCTATCGTCCCAAAGAAATATTTTTAAGTTGTTTTTTAACTATACATAAATAAGTATATAAAGAAGGCAGCCATGTGATGTGTATGCTTTTGTTTATTATTTGCTTTTTAATGTGGTAAAAAATACAAAGAAATAGCAAACATGACTACGTATTGTTGATTGCTTTAAGCTTGCCTTTCCCAAAGATTGTAGCCATTTCATGGAAAAGAGGAAGTCACAGTTACCACCAAACTACGTGTGGAATCTTAAGCCCAGAATGTTTCTAGATTTTATTAACCTTCCCTTATTAGCCTTACCCTAGAAAGAGAATAATATGAACGGGGACTCAAAACAGATCTTGTAGGTAGCAGTGAATGCGAGGCTAGCGCCTATACAACCTCTCACGAATTTAGTCTGTACTAACCTGTGAAGACGGCCCTATTTTTATCTGTATATTAAATCTCAGGGGATACCCTATAATGTAAAGCACAGCATGGCAGGAAGGAGATACAGAAAGAATTAGGGGACATAAGGAATGGAGCGGAGGTACTGATGTATGTGACTCTTGAACCTTCGAAGCTTGTAAGCCCGACATAAGACAAAAGATGGTAAATAATTCCACATTCGCACAGTTCAGCATAAAAAAGCATCATGGAATCTTACTGAAAGTATTTTGAAGGGTAAAATAATGTGTGCCAATATTGTGTGCAGGAATTAATCTACAAGAGATCAGACTCAATAGTTCATCATTGATCATGCATGTAGCAATACAGGAATGAAAGGCAACATTACGGTGATGTTCTTGCGAGTCGATATGACACCAATAAATTTGAATGCTCTCTTTTGGACAATATTTAATGAAACTAAGGCTGTACGACCAGCCTCAGCCCAGATGTGAGAATTGTATTCCATTCTAGGATTTATATAGGACTTGTAGAGGAACGCTAGATTTGATGGACTGAAATGTTTCTAACATATTTTTAGAAATCCAAGACATTTCGATGCTTTTGTGGCAACAGAGCGGATGTGGTTTGTTCAGCTTAACTAATTGGAAATATTTATGCCAAGAATGCTTAGTGATTGTGTGACTCTATGTACAAATATCTCATTGATCTATTCCAGCAGCATATTACGTGATAAAACTGACTGCTCTCAGCGTATAAAGCTTAAAGAATGGCCAATAGATGATATATGTAAGGTGGACGTGACACCCAACACTATATACACTGTTTTTCAACTTCCCTGACTAATCTTGAAAAGTGGATTGATTCGGGTGCCTGAGCAGTAAGCAGTTTTAAGAGCCTATTATATCCTAAATGTAATCGTTGGATATAATAAATTTATCATCCCGTTTGTAACACATGAAAATAGGAATTTGGTATGGCAAAATAGATTGAACACACACACGCACAACACACATGCATAATATTAAAAGACATTTGATTTTTCAAATTCGTTCATCTGTCCGTCCACACGATATCTTGATAACTCGTTGACCTTCCTTATACGGCTCTCTTATAAAATTTATAGGCCCAAGAGAGAGATCAGGATACTCTTCATAGGGTTGTTATAAGAAAATTTAAATTGTCAGGTATAGTGAAAAAAGAGCATTCCCAGAGAGTGTTTCAGAATGTAGAGATCACTAAAATTTGTTCTAACTTATGACCACATTTAGTGTCCGACGAACTGTTTTAGAAATACATCTATGCGAAAAACAACTTCAAAGATCAAATGAATCCATTTTCAAACCAAAAGGGAGGCTGAAGTATATTTTATTTCCTAGATATTATATGTATTAAGAATATACTGCAAACTTTTTCTTCAGAATCTTCATGGACTGGGTAGCGGCAAAAAATAGATACATACTCCGAAGCATGCAGCTCAACGCACTTTTTAAGTTCATTTAGATTTCCATTAGTTAGTCGATCTACCTCATAATAATGCAAGTTGGTTCGTATTTTTCAACATTTATTCATTTATTTCATTTTTATCTGAAAAATTATCTATTTCATGATCTTATCAAAATTATTATTTTAATCATCACTGAAGTGTAATAGAACATTGTGTCTAAAAAAACCCACTTTGGCACCCGACACAAAAATTCAAGCCTGAAAAATGAAGCTAAGTTTTCCCGAAATCAGAAAGATACTTATTTCATCCAAGGTTTGAGCGAATTGCATATTGTGCTCACCTAGACGAAAAAAATATTTACAGACGCAATAAGGTATAATTTTCTTGACATTCTCTTCTGGGTACTCTCTGTGACGACTCGTTTGAATATTGTTATTTATAAATAAAAATCTCTAAGATAATTCTAAAAAAAAAAAAAAAACTAGAATTGGTCTAAAACCAATTCTTATGATACCCTAGATGAATACCCGTATAAAATTTCGTATGGTCACCGATCTATGCAAGTTTGATTTTTGAAGTAGTTTTTCGCATATATTTCTAGAACGGTTCGTCGGACAGAAAAAATTATTATAACAAATTTTATAGGATTTCGTATTTTGAAGAAGTTTTTAGTACAATAAAAATGTCTTGGACTGATCGTTTTCACAGTATACGTAAAAAACCTAAATTTTTATATGGCAACACCAAGAAGGGGTTCCCCGATTTAACCAATTTTTAAAATTATATTTAATATTTTTATGGAAACACCGTGTACACAATTTCAGCTCTCTACGTTAACGTATTCTCAGACAGTTTCCAAATATATAGTGAAAACCCCACGAAGGATTTACCCGATTTGTCCCATTTTTGAATTTTTTTTAAAGCGTGTGTGCAAAATTTCACTCTAAGTTGAGGCATTCTCGTGTTATCGTGAGGGCGGACGGGCTGGCAAAAATTAAAATAACTTTTAATTTTATGCATGTGTGTCCAATCCATTTTGCTCTACTATCATTATTTCTATGCGTTACAAACGGAATGACAAACCTAGTATACCGTACGATGTAGATGATGAAAAAAAAAAATCGTTTTCTATGCTAATAAAAACTATTAAATATAGGCCAAGTATTCAAATTAATTCATGGACTAGTAATAAATCACCTACCTAATAAAAATTCTGAAGAAAAAATTGCGAGAAAATTTCTAGGAAAAATTAATTGAAACTTGAGGCATATATTTTGCTAATTACTTTTCCATTTGTAATTCTAAGTGGGAAAAAAAATTGTATTTATTCGTTATTTTATTTTTACCTTTCGATATAAGTAGATCTACAGTTAAACTAGTCAATTCGTTCAGTTAAAACTGCGCATATTCTACAATAACTTTAACACATTTATCAAAGTTTTTTCTTTTACGAATTCGTATTATATTCGTATATTTTCAAAAACTGCGCAATTTCTACTGATCGTGTCATGACCACACCGAGCTTCTTTATTTAAATTTCGATATTCTTTAGGGTAAAGTAATGAAATACGTAAAAATCTCGAACTTTTCTTGAATTTCAAAAAAGAGTCTAAAAGTTGAATTTCGAAAATTGTCAAATAGTTTAATATGAAATTTCGTAATCAACCCAGTGATCGTTCTTTAAGACAACGACTGATAGTTATCACTAACACATTTCAAATAAATTTCACTTTAAATGATGTTTAGTTCTAGTAATTTATCCATTAGGTATGTTACAGAAACTAGATCTTAAATTTATACTAGTGAAATACAAAAGAAAAAAAAAAGTATAAATATAATAGAAACCAATTATTTACCTACCAGGAAGTCATCAATTGTTATCTTCAATACCAAACGAATGTTAAATTGTATACAATCCAAAAATTCAAACTATTTCCACAGCTATGTTTTTGATGAATTTCTTTGTATATTTCCGAAGCAATTTTTTTTTTAAATACAGAATTATAAAGAGATAATATCACAATAATTATTTTGAAAATAATTTTATCATTAACACTTATATAAAATCACACACAATAGCTATTTGCAAGACACTTTTAAAACTGAAGTTATATCGATATGCAAAAATATCACGGTTGCGTGAAATTTTTTTCATAAATTCCAAAAACCAAAAATAAATTTTAGTACTTTCATGAACTTAATATTACTTGTTTTGTTTTTATATAACAATACAGATAGATAAGATTTACCACAAAAAAGTTGCTTATTTTAAAACATTCTTGTTCCACATTCCTAATATTGAAAAACAAAAAACTTAAAAAGAAATTTTAAAAATTTTGCAATAATTAATATTAAAAAAAAAAAAAATCTCACGATTAGGAAATCATAGGAAAAATTCTTCACTAACAACAGCACAGTTCACTGTTTTTTTTTTTTTGTTATTGTTGTTTGTGCTGTTTTGATTCGGTTTCTCTCTTATTTGTTAAAAAAGCCAGTAAAAAGAAAATCCCGGAAAAAGTCAGTTAACGTGTTCTTCTGACTGAGCTCTAGCGACAACGTTTGATATCTGAAATCTCAAAACGGTGGTGGATAACTACTCAAGTTTGTTGCGAAAAATCCACGTTCACGAAGAAAATAACAAAACAATAAGAAACACGATAACAATGAAAAAAAAAAAAATATTGTTAACCGATGAGAGAGAAAAGACAACTACGATATTGTGGCGCTTTTGTAAGTTTTGAGCTCAATTGTTGCACTCGCGGTAACTATACAATCGAACTAATCCAGCGCACTACTTTAGCTGAACTGAACTAATCTGGTACTGTGTGATACTAAGTACGACTAACTCTGTGCCGTGCCGTTGTGGTGTTGTAGTATACACGAGAAGCAAGCAATTGAACAAACTGACTGAACTGAACCGAGTTACCGTTCTCTAGTCACCCCGCGCGTTCATATTATTATTTATTTATTTATGTTGTTTTTTTTTTTAGATATCTACCGTCATCATACCGTCGTCGGTGTCTGTTTTACGCGAAGTAATGTATTGCGCACGATCTTAATATCTTGGGGTCTTTCATTAGACTGAACTCACAGAAGAACAGCTAAAATGAACTAAACTGCTACTGCTACTCTGCTAGAGTGCCAGAAGCATCGACTGATACCGTGTCGAAGTCGAGTATCAACCAAGGATAAAACAAACGTTACCATCACGCATCACAGCACAGCACTACATCGCGTGATTCGGGCACATATGTATGTACGAGCGAGGTACTCCTTTACACATAACAAAAAAGCCCCAAGAGCACGACTGCATGAAAGAATAGGGTAAAACAGCTAAAAAACCTAAAACCAAACCAAGAGAAAAGTTCTCATAAGGGCCGGGTCCGGGACTCCACTCCGGGTATTATGTTCATCTCGAAAAGAAAGAGCAGCTGGGTACGGGAGGCTTTTGGGTGGCATCGAAGAAATTATGACGCGTACATTTGGCGGGAACTCTTCAAGGCATTATACCAGAAGACATGCTTTCCATCCAAATCTCATCTTTGAGATCTGGCTGCAGCGGCAAGAATATCTATCACCTCGACTCCAGTCAACCAACTTTCTTGAGCTGAGCTTTAAGTTTTGCTGACTCTCCATCTCACATCAGACTTAAGTCAAGTTTCCAAGAAGAGAGGAAGTTTTAACATCTGTTCCCGTTTCCGGATGATTGCATTTTCCTTTTCCTATAAATGTTTACACGTCGATTTTTAGGGAAAAAAAAAACAGGGAGGTAAGCGGAAGCGGACTAACTAGCAGGGGATCTGGCGCATGTGCGAGATGAGAAATTGTAGTGAGTCATTTTATATGCTTATCAAAAAGGTGACTTGTGTTTTTTATGTGTGTGTGCGTGTGTCTGTGTGATGTGACCTGTTCCGTAGAACTGCATACTCTCCGACAACCAACAACGACGACATTCTCAATCCATATCCATGCCAAATAGGCGCCAGCTCCACCAAACGGGGAGATAGCAGGGTGGTTGTTAGGAAGAGGAACTGAGATTCTGATGAGAGTAAATATTGTTGGCATTTTGTAAGTTTATTGTGCCTACCGCATCGTCCCAATCAGTTGTACTCGTGCCGTGTATGCCATTTCTTTGGCTCCATCGAATACAACTCCAACTATAGTCTAGCTAGAGTCTAGCGTAATTTGCATTTTCGGGCTGACGAAAATTAGAAAATTTCTAGTAAAGCACTAGCACATGGCAGATGTCAAAAATTTACGACACTTTCCTACTCTCATCTTTCAGTCTCAGCACGATAACCGAACCGCCACCAGTAGTTAGTCTAAGCAAGCGTCACGACGTCTACTCATTCCATTTTTTTTTTTTTGCACCTTGGTTTATTACCTGTTCCTTATCGAAAAGCATTAGATGCGTGCTGGAAGGATAAAGGATGGCTGATGGTTGCATGGGGCGGTGGACAAAAGTCTACAAAGTCTGTTGATTGACAGCGCGATAAGACTTTCAGTATCCAGCATCACTGGAATGCAGCAGCTGTGCTGTACTATGAGCAATATGTAGAGGAACTGGAGCCATGAGGAGAATTCTGTTTGCTAAGCTTTCGTTATTTTGTGAGAGTAGTAAATAAACTGAATAGCAGCCAGCAGCAGCAGCAGCAGCAGCTGAAGATTTAATCGCGCGTTGGCAATTTGATAAGATTTGATCACGATTTTTTGAAATTTTTTAGTTTAATCGTGACGAATATTCTGTTTCTCTGTTACGGTTCTTGTCTTTAGTCTTGATAATTGCTTTTTTGAGAACAAAGAATATCTTTAAGAAGCTGAGTAAAGATATCGGTTCGTGTGCTAGTAAGAAATTTAAAATATTCATGATTCTGAGTTGTGCAGCATTTTTGATAAAAGTTTAGTCATTTTCAACCAAGTTCATCAATTATTTCAAATCGAAACGGAATATACAGTTGAATTTGTGCAATATTTGCAGTATCCTTTAATCAAAGGAAGTATAAAATAATTGAGATTCATATTAAATTGAACTAAAACTGTGGCCATTGAAAGATTCAACTAGTGAACAAATTAAAAATTTATTGATCAGGATTAAGTAAGTGCAAAAATGTACGCCACTTGTCATTTGTAGTTATTCACTTTGAACTCAATTGATTGGCTTACGTGTGAAAGTTCAAAACTATGTTGTGGTAGTGAATTTATATACAGGGTGTTTTTGCCATATCGCAGGAGGTAATAGTACTCACCTAGAAAAAGAAAAATTTTTATGGCAAGGCCCCCAAGGAGTTGTTACCTCTTAACTTATTTATTTAGCTCAAAGATAATTTGTTCCCATAGTTGGGTGAAAACACGTCATTTTTAAATAAATGTCGTCTAATTTCGGTATGAGCTGGATAGATTATCAGCTAATAATATTTTAATGGCTATAGTTAGGTGTAATATGTCAAATTAAAAAGGAGAGTATACAGTGAACAGTTTTTATAAAAATCAGCTTATTGTGAAAAAAAACTAGGTCAACATAAAAAAACCGTAAGAAAATCCGAAACTTTTATTTATTTTAAACCATCTATCACCAGATTTGGAGTCGAGTAAGGGGGTGGGGGGCTGGTTGAGCAGTCGTTGGAAAGGTTATGAGGTTCTTCATACAATGAGCTTTTAACGATGACCGTAAATCCTGTGCATTTTGTGAAAAACTAGAATAGTTTCTTAATCACCCTGTAACTCCGAGACTGTTGAGATGCCCGCTTCCCCCTGTCATACATTTTTTTACTTGGCTAGGTGAGTCCTATCACCCCTCTGCTAGACCTCTTGTTCAGTTCCTTATATGTAAGTCCAAGCGAGCAACTAAATGTTTGATGTTATCTCAGGAGAGGGTGGGGAGGGGAGTATCCGATGTAAGAATTTTTTTCACAAGCTCCAATGTTCTTTTGTTTCTACAGATATAGCATACCAGAGAGAGAGAGAGAGAGAGAGAGAGAGAGAGAGAGAGAGAGAGAGAGAGAGAGAGAGAGAGGACAGAGAGAGATAGAGAAAGAGAAAGAGGGAAGGAGGGGCTGTTTACGGTATCTCCCTTTACTTATTTCGACCTGACAAAGGCTTTATCAAAATTTTGACAGCAGATTTAGTGTCCAAGCAGATTGCTAGTTCTCTCTACTTTCTATACAAACCAAGATATTCTATTGCCGAATTGTAAACGTAGAACTCCAGTCATTCAGAAACCAAGACCCAGATGGAATTAGAGATGGACATTGAAAAAATTTAGAGAACCAACACAAGCCTTCAATTGATAAGTTTTACGAAGCCATAAAGGAAAAGAAGGGACTCACGGGAAGAAAATAGAGAAAACATTAACCGAAGAACTATATTGCCGCATTCACAATGCAGGGTGGAGTAGAGGTATGGATACGTACGGGCCCACCAGATATCCTGTGTTGCGGTGAGTAGGGGACGACTGAAGTGGGTCGTACTGAGTGTTAATGGAATTCTTGAGTACTCAGTTTTCGGCGCCGCGACACTAGTTATGTTGGCGTAGGAGTCCCTAGCCGATTACGGCTTGTCGTGTAGTTTGAGTACACTAGACGTCTTGCGTGATAACCAGTTTGGTGGGAGGAAGTACTGTCTATCACAGAAGGCTTGAATTGATGTATGACTGCGAGGGTGCTAGTCAATTTCAAGTAGCATGTTGCATTTAAGTGATAGCACAAGAACGTCCTTGATGTGCCACCAGTATGTGTACAGTTAGTGCCTGTAGTGCACGTAACAATGTCTTGACAATTTAATAAGTAATTGTAGCAAAGAAACGATGTGGTCCGTTCTAGTACAGGGCTGTTTCCTGTAGGAGACCAATACGACCTCAACTAATGTAGTGTTGTTTTGAGTTTTGTTGAGTACTTTTAGCAGATGTTGATGAACCCGAAACCACATGTAAAGAGCGTAACCGAACAGTACAAATAGTTCGCTTCAATCGACAGAACAATTTGTTCTTTCCAGTATATGGGAGTTCTAGAACAAGGTACACAAAACAACACAGCTCCTATGTCGAACTGGCCAAGTCGGATTGACTAGTTCTATATGTTGAAGCGGGTTGTACTCATACTATGACCTTTTGTGAGCAGTCACTTAGAGACTGGACTGATTCATGTAGCACGTAGTCCTATTTGCTTCGTGGGCAGTTGGCAGATGTGAGGAGTTGTCAGCTTCGGTAAATGTAAATGTCCTAAAAGGAAGCACGTTAAAAGAGAAGGGAGGTACCGCTATCTGAGCAGGCGTGAACATACGCCTCCTATAATATTGCTACGGAAAAAGAATCCTTTGTTGCTTGATGTTTTAAACTCGTCTTTTTTATTATTTTATTTATCGTTTCTCACTCAATCCAAGTATATTTTCTTTAAAACGTTATAGTTAAATGTTCTATTAAACAAACTTAATCTGCTTAAATCTGACACCAGACTGAATTTCTTTATTTTTATTTATTTAAACTCAAAATCCTTTTCTGATTCGCAAAACTTTATAACTGAGTGTGGGTGCCCGAGGTCGTTACCGCAGCGGAGTTGGTGACGTCAAGCCGCTACAGAGTAGCGTAGAGCGGCAATTGGCATCCTTTCCTTCACACGCAGTAGTGCATATGGCCATCTCTGTTTGGCTCAGAGTAGCGCGGAGTGGAGCTGCATGAAAATATGTTTTATTTCATTTCACGCTGCCATTTCCGAAATCTTACGAACTTGCAATTTCGATCTACTAGAATGTAGATGGCGTGCAAAAGCTCCATACTTCTTTTTATCATAACTAACATGTTTAATGTTATTTTCTGATTTAATATTTTTTATGAATGCTAATAAAACACAAAAGGTATTTTTTGCAAAGTTCATGATTTAAAAACCAAAAAAAATAACGTTTACTTTTCGTTAGTTTCGAGGCAATCTGATGGTGCAACAGGGTGTCTTCTTTTTCGAATTTAATATTTTAACAACAACAGTTCTTTGCTTGTTTGTTGATTTAGCGTTACTACGACATTTTGTTATATTAATTTCAAAGTTCGTTGTTGATTTGACGTTGTCAAGCGATTTGTTGCGTTTAATTTCAAAGTTCAAATTTCACTCTGCGCTGTATTGTGAACAACTTCACTCTGGACTCAAAGCTCATACTGCTCCACTCTACTCCATTCTGCATAGTGAATAATTGCGGAATAAGCAAGTAATATTATTCAGGCAGAAGTAAAAAAAAATCGTCCAAAATAGAGTCAAATGGTACTTTGAGGGAACTTCATATGTTTCTTTACTTTTATTTCTTACGATTTTGTTGCCAGCAAATGCCTTGAAAAATATTCTCCAAGTTTTGACGTAATAAAACGAATATTGCACAACAGATGAAGGTTTGATACTTGCAAGGAGTACACATGGAGTATAATTATATTACCAGAAATAATATTATTTGGCGGTATTATATGGGAGGTATAAAAGGTGTCACACGAAACAGAGTCCATCGAAGAGCTAGCATTTTCCGTCGATGTGACTCACGTGATTAAAGAAGAAATAAGCAAATAAATAGATACTAAAGTATGTGGCCCTAATGTTATAGTTACAATCGTACTTAACTGGAAGCTAACCTCTAAATCATTATTACTTCATGTAAACGTAGCTTTCAGGACTATTTTTGGCCTTTTAAACTTACAGATTTAAGTAATGCTATCAGTAGTCTGAAAGCCTCAAAGGAGAAGGGAGTCTTGTTATAATCTTTTATAGACATACAAGGCACCTTCGACAACACCCAATTTGACTCGATCAAGTAGGTAACCGAATGCAGAGACATCGAAATCTGCATCGTCTGATAGATTGGTAGAATGCTGGAAAAACGCTTCATAACAGCTACCTTAAACGGCGAATCCACAACAATTAGAGCCACTAGAGGCTGTCCATAACGCGGAGTTTTATCACTACTACAATGGTTCTTAGTTGTAGATGACTTATTAAACTTACTCCAAGACGGCTGCTTTATGGCCCAGGAATACGTTGCTGACATCGACGTTTGTGTTAAAGGGAAATTTGAATGGATTCTACCCGAACTTATGCAAACTGCCGTTAAGATAGTTACTGGATGATGTAAGAATATGGGATTATTTATAAACTCAGGTTAGACGGTGTTAATCTCTTTCAGCAGGAAAAGCATCCTACAGGTCCCAGTTCCTAAATTGATTAAATGGATTCAAACTAGAATATTCCAAAGAAGCAAAATATTTAGGAGTAATCCTGGATAGTAAACTTATCTGGAATTCCAATCTTAAAATGATAATTAAAAAAGTTGTGTCGGATCATACCGAAGGCTTTTCGGGAAAAAGTGGGGTCCAAGTCCCAAAATGACCTTACGTACCTTTACAGGCATAATAAAACCCATACTTTATAATAGGGTAAACGTCTGTTAGCCTAAAACTACAGGCACTAAGAGAGCCCTTGATAAGGTGCAAAGGATAGCATATTTTTGCGCCACAGACTCCAAGGGAAACAACGGCTGGCATGCTTCGAAGGAAAAGGTCAGATAATCATCCCTCCGGTGCAAGATATGTTAACATCCTCTAGCAGGTCAACATTAAAGCCTGGAAGCTTCTACGGATGTTAGTGCTAAAAGATTTTCCTACGAAAGAGGTTACCAGGTAAACATTAACGAAAGAAGCCAAATATTAAACAAAGGGCTCCAGTTTCCACAACTTGCCAATGTCTGGTATATTGACGGATCTAGGAAGCAGGGCAAACTTTGAGTCGAAGCTAAATTGGTGCTGCCACTCGAAACTCCAGCTGCTCTCTAGGTACAACAAAGTAACGTTACTTTGGAAGGAGTGAACGGTAATGAAAAAGCAGACGATCTAGTTAAAACTGGAGCCGACAATCCATAAATATTGGTACCTACCAAATATTTGGTCTACCAAAATGCCACTTTAGGGGGAACTGGAAAAATTGGAAAACAGACGGCAACTGAATCTCATCTGGCGTAGTGCACCCGATATAAGCCAGGCGAAGGATTTCTTCACCTCTCCGGAAGGGCAAAATAATTGGTCTTAGCAGACAGTCAGGCTGTTTACTAATGACATCAGTGGTCATGGTCCTTTTTTTGTTACTTCTTGAAGAAGATAAGCAAATTCACCAGCGATCTATGTCGACTATACAAGAGGAAGGTGAAACCTCGAAGCATATTATAGGTTAGTGTCCTGGACTTGTAGCGTTAAAGTTACAAAACAACTGGAGAAACACTTATTTCTTCAAGAAAATGTTCGTAATCTAACTCCAAGGGCAAAAATCGAGCTTTAAAAAAGTTAGATTTAGCCTAATCAGTTAAGGTGAGAACATAATAGATCAACTCCGGTCGTAGCGTCTGCATGGTCCTATAGTGGACTAGTCGACGACCCTCCTCTTAACTGTAACCTTAACAAATCAAAACCAAATTAAATTAAAATATTTTTATTTGAAAATTATCGCAAATTTCAAGAACTCTTTGGTGTAAAATAATTAAAACAAAAAACTGGTAACGATGCCAATTACTTTTACCTGTGTTGTAAATTATATTCTGAAGCCGCTTCAGCGGTTATGCCTGTTGGCATGTTCACGTAACATGAGTATACAAACGAAGGGAAAAAAAAAGTAATTATTACTGCGCGCAGTAAGAGCAAGAGGGGTAATAATTGGAGCAAGTACACTACCACCACCATCAACGTTGGCATTATAAAATCTATCGCATCACTCTTACTCGGCAGAATGTACACACTACACCCCCACTGTAACAGTAGAAATTGTATACATGTAGAGTTGCGCAGGTGATACTGGAAACGATCATCTTATTTTATCCCATTCACACCAACTATAAGCAATCGTTTACAGGAAGAAGACCACAGGAAGTAGAATTGCTCAACATACAACTTCAGGTGAATGACGGTGATGGGTTCGAGCACTGGAACATATCAAATCTTTTCAAGTAAATGTAAGATAGTTCGGTCACTTCCCAACCCATACCCCCCGTCCCGGTATAACCTTTACGTACTTCACGTATTTCACCTCTTGGGCTTACCTAACTTCTCGTTCAGGTACACTTTTTTGTTTGATGCCTGATTGTCTGTTTCCTCTCCTCATTTCTGTTTTGTTTTCTATGGCTAATGACTCAGTCATGTGAGACGAAATACACACAGCTTCAGTTCAGTTGAATGCAGAGAAACTTGTATGAGAAGCTTTTATAAAGTGGACGACAAAATTCGCTGTTTGTTTCGAAAAAAGCATTTGATCCAAAATTATGAAATTTATCATTTTATAGATTTTTTTTTTGATAATTTAAGACAAAATAAGTTTAATTAAAAATATTTTCATGTAAGCACCTGAAGCTCTTATCTAAGCTTCCAACCCAACTAGAGGGAAATTTCTATCTGTATAGAAGAATGTCAAGAGTTAGCTGATAACTCCCAACGAGGTAAGAACTAAAGGAGATGCAAATGAGAAAATATCGCGTACCCAATTCTAACACTATGACACTGATATTGTTTGTACATAAGCGCCGTAAAATTTGTACACCTGTACTCAATTGTACAACCTATGCGCAACTTTAATCGCTTTTATTTTCATATACTCAAAAGTCTTTAGAATTTGCAAACGTGAACGTAAAAAAGTTAATAATTTTGAAGAAAAGTTCAGTGGTAAAAGGTTTGTGAGTAATATTTGCTTCGTGGCCCCTACGGTTATTTCACGGGTTTTCCTGCGTCAATTCACCAAGCCCAAAACCATCCAAACCTAAGTAGGGATTTGACAGCGAAGACCAAAAATGGCGGAGTGAAACATACACAAATGCAGGGCAATTTTGGGTACGCTCATGTACACGGATCGTACATATGATTGCATCTCCTTTAGTTATTACCTCGTTGATAACTCCTCATTAAAAGATTTTCTAAACCCGTGTTTCCTATCTAGGAGGTAAGCTAGATCCCCTATGAGAGAGAAGATTTTTGATATTGTTGACGGTTTTCTGGAAACAAATGAATTAAATTGATCGAAATGTGTGTGGCTATGCACTAATGACATCAAAGAGCAATGACCGGTCGATTGTCAGGACTTATAGATTGCGTATAAGCCATTGCACCTGAGGAAAAATCGACTCATTATGGAATAGATCGAGAGGCTCTAGCATATGAAAAAATACCCGTCAGCGTATATGTCACTCTTAGAAATTCAATAAAGATTGTGAGCTTGATGAGGGTTTTGGGGGTTGCCAAGGCTTACCGCGGAAAATTGTCCTACTTAGTACGTCCTCAATAGGAGGTATCTGCTTCAATAAAGTTGCTTGAGGTGGTTACTGTTCGGCGAAGAATTACGGCAAAATTGTTTGGTACAGGAAATTCAAGGCTTGAAAATCTGAATCCATAGAAAATATTTACTTAGATCGTTTGACCTGATAACGGTCCAATTGCTCGATAAAGGGCTGGATGACTTCTTTACCTGAAATACCTAGCCTAGAATCTAGTCGTCGTTATGATGAAATGACAACTGAATTCCGGGTACTGATTCGCCTAGACTGTTCGACCTGATAACTGTCAAATTGTTGACTATCTATACTCAATCGGCTTGGAGCTGGGCTCTTTCTATATCTAAAAGATCTAGCCTAGAGCCTAGTCGTCCTTACGATGACTTGGCAGGTAGAAGCGTTCTGTGATTGGATGTTCCTCTAACAAAAGAAATGTAGGCTCGAAGTTTTCTTCAAATCGCTTCGGCACCATAAATTGTGGATTGAGACTTCGCTCTAGGGATATAGCTTATAAATAAAGTAGTTGAATATCTGCTTGATCTGTAGTATAATGAACCCGACAGCTATGTGGATGCTCTAAGGAAACCAACGTTTGCCTTGAGTTAATATACTCAGTAAATCCTAACTTATCATTCCTCTCTAGATTCTATAAAAAAAGATAATTGAAATAAAATATCTGCTTAGTTCCAGATAACATTTTATTGAAGGTTTTTATTTGACTGTATTCTTGATGCATTCCTTATACAGGGTGTTTCCGCTTAGGAGGTCAATAGAACAGGAGGTGATAGTATTCACCTAGACTAACAAAAACTTGTATGGCCGGGTGGGGGGGGGGGGGGGCATTATCAACCGTTCAAGAGTTACAGGATGATTAAAAAAAAAGCTAGTTTTTCACAAAACAGCCTGCATCTTAAAAAGTACAGGGCGTACGGGTACAGTTAATAGATCATTGCATGGCCTTTCCAACGACTGCTCAACCAGCCCCAGGCCCTCATCGTCTCAGGAGTTACAGGGGTCTAAACAAAATATTTCGAATTAATTTTTTTACTTTTTTACTTTTTCTTTTCACTTTGACCTCTATTTTTCTTTTTTTAAACGCTCATTAACATAACTTTTTTATATTAACTGTAGATTCTCCTCTTTAAGTTGACCTATTATACCGTATTTGCTATCTGCAGCCGTTAGAGAGTTATAAGCTCAAAACCCTATTCTGACACTTAGATTTGTTCCCTTAGTGACTGAAAACACGTCATTTAAAAAAAATATCGGCTAATTTCGATATGACATGAATGGGTGTTGAGCTAATAACTAGTTACCAGCTGCAGGTAGCACATAAGGTGTATTAGGTCAAATGAAAGAGGAGAATCTGCAATTTATAGTTTTTGTATAAAAAATAGTGGTCAAATTGAAAAAAAAAGTAAAAAAATCAATCTGAAATACTTTGTTTAGACCCCCGTAACTACTGAGACGATAGGGGTCTGGAGCTGGTTGAGCAGTTGTTGGAAAGGTAATCAAATTCTGCATGCAATGAGCTATTAACTATGCCCGTACGCCCTGCACTTTTTAAGATGCAGGGCGTTTTGTGAAAAACTCGCTATTTTTCTTAATCACCCTGTAACTCTTAAATGGTTGATATTGCCCCCCCCCCCTGTCATACAATTTTTTGTTAGACTAGGTGAGTAGTATCACCTCTTGCTCTATTGACCTCCTAAGGGGAAATACCCTGTATATGACACTGACTTTTGTTTGTGTATTATATGTGTTTTCTCTACAGTGAACTATAATTCAGACCATTCACATTTTTGTGTTTTCATTATTTTCATAAAATCAAAAACCTTCCTAGCTAAGCCTTTCTGCATTCAGCAAAGTGTTATTAGATGACGTTACTTCGAAATTAATTTTTACTAGGTTTGGTTTACAAAGTGGTTGGTCAAATGTTCAGAAATCTACGACCTGTGCCACCAACTACATGATTTTTAGAGACTTTTGTAAGTGGCAGTGGCCTTACTATTACATCCGATTCGTTATCCAGAGGAAAAATTACATCAAGGACATTTGAGTTGATGAAATTGAACTGCTTTTCGTTGAGCAAACTAATGTAAATACTGAGTCGGAACAGCAGTTTTTATGTAATCCCAATGGTTGCAAAAATTAGCTTACTTGAGAAGCTGAGTGCAAAAGTGGGCCAATCCACAAAATATCAAATTTCAAACTAAGCGCACCAAAAGAATTCCCATATTTCACTTATCAGATAAAAAAAAAAGTCCTGAGATATTTTCCCCATCTACGGGCTGCTCCGCTGTATATTAAATTTTTATGCTCTCAGCCAATTAGTCTCTTGTTAAATGCAGAAGTGGCCTAAGCAAAAATTCATTCAATTCATTTTTGTTATTCCTCTAAACAGAATGTGTGAAAGTGACTAATGCAAATCGTAAAAATTGGCAATAAATTTTCAAATATATTAATTTAAAACTATTTGTGTTAGGCGATAATTCATGAACGAGTTCTATTTTTCGGGGCGTTTACACTTCTTAATCTTATTCTCCATCTATAAGCAATAGTTCCACTACATCATCAGCATGTTCTATGCGTAATATTGTATGACAAGCAGCGGTAAATAATACTTCGCCTCAAGCAGGAAGCAGGAAACGACGTTGTAATGAACGCGGTTGGAAAAGAAATCAAAGAAAAATCCTTCGCAATTCTGGTAAAAGCTATGTAACTCCCAAAGGAAAAATAATACCGGCAAAAGAATTAGATTCCGGTTTTCAGTGCAACTGTTCGAAGAATTGCAACACAAAATTTTATCAAGAGAAAAAACAACGAACATTTTCAAATTACTACTCACTGGAAGATTTGGATTCTCAGACTGCATATCTCTATATATGACTATCAGAACCAGCTTAACACAAGCTCGCTGCATGGACACGTTTAATAAAGAATACATGCATTTCATCACTTAGTCGGTGTTAGTATTATTATGTTACCCTAAACATAGACCAAACATCAGAAGAAATGTCATGCAATGCGACATAGAACAAAAGATTAAAAACCAAATTAAATCTAACAGAAGATTAAATATTATATAGACGTTTCTTTAAGACATGCTTAGAGTCCTCAACAATAAAAGAATCAGCCAAATTATTAACAGTAATGCACATGCGATTAATAGGTTCATACATGTCAAAGTTAGACCTTGAGGAGCTGACATGCAACAGAGGTAGCCTTCTCAAATTGTGTCTATTATCACGGAAAGAGATTTTGTCAAGTAACAACGGGGAATCAACATTCGCGTTTAACAGTTAGTGAACAAAAGTTACATCGGCAACCATGCGACGTTTCTCAAACGAATGCATATTCAAAAGCTGCAAGCGATCCTCATAGGGTGGAAGAATCAACGATTTATTGCAGGGTAGGTACCTAAGAGCAAAGCGCAGGAAATTTCTCTGAACAGATTCGATACGGACGATGTGTGTACCGTAAAAAGGAGACCAGACCTGGCTAGCGTATTCAAGAAGTGGTCTCACAAAGCAAGTATATAAACGTAATGTTATGGAGGGATTCGAGAGCTCTCGGGACCAACGTTTTATAAAGCCCAGCATAGAACTACTCTTAGATACCATGTGGCTTATGTGGGAGTTAAAATTCAATCTATGGTCACATTTGACACCCAAGTCACAGACAGAACTAACGCGGCGAACGCGGAAGCCGAGAACCCATAGACATAAGAGATAGGATTAAGATTCCTGTGGAAAGTCATCACCTCACATTTGTCGATATTGAGTACCAAATGATTGCTTTTGCACCAATCGTAAAATTTGTGGAGGTCACCTTGTATAAGTTGACAATCATTAATAGATTTAATCTGAGCGAAAAGTTTAATGTCATCAGCATAAATTAAGACTTTACAGTGCTTCACTACGGAGACAATGTCGTCAATAGATAGAATAAATAGCAACGGGCCCAAATGACTCCCTTGAGGTACGCCAGACGAAGCTTTCAAGACTCTAGAGATGGAGTGGCGGAAATGGATTTGGTATGTTCTGTTATCTAGATATGATTCCGTCCATTTTAGGAACGTTGTGGGAAACCCATACTTTTCCATTTTAAACAGTATCACGGAGTGAGATAGTTTGTCGAAAGATTTACTAAAGTCTGTCTGAATAGTAGCCTTTTTCAAACCCGTGAATGGTATCAGAGACAAATTCTGATAAGTTTGTGGTTCTAGATCTGCCCGAAATAAACCCATGTTGGTTTGAAGAGAGCAAATTCTTGCAGGAAATTGATAACGGAGAGTAGACGATAGATTCGAATAACTTGGGCATGCAAGATACCTTTGCAATAGGCCTGTAGTTAGAAATATCTTTTTTACTGCGTTTTTTGTAGACAGGTATGATAAAAGAATTTTTTCATAGCTGAGGAAAACAACCACTATCTAGCGATTTTTGGAAAATAATTCTCAACGGGGTTGCCAGGGAGAGGCAACATGACTTAAAAAGGCTGGAGGTATCCCATCAGGACCCGTTGTAAAGTCATTTGGAAACCAATTAATATGATCTGAAATTGAAGGGATAGTGAAAGAAACGTAACGATAGTCGTTCATATGACTGAAGTTGCTATTTTGAGGCTGAAAATTTGACGAGGCAAAGACATTGTCAAAAAAAGAAGCAAACATATCGCAAATTTTAGACGAATCATCACTAGCAGAATCCTTGTACCTCATGGTATTGGGATAGTTATCCGTTTTTTTCTTCATGTTAATAAATTTAAAAAAGTTACGTGGGTCACTAAATAATTTCGCACGCATACTTTGAATATACACGTTATGGAGTGAAGAGGAAAGTTCTTTGAACTGATTATAGGATGTGAGGAAGTTATTGTATTATTATGTGCTCTTGTTCGGGTAGAAACAAAACAAAGAACGTACACCAAAAATACTTTCTCGAAAAGCCAAAATACGCGGACGTATTAGTTACCGCATGGCAATAGCAACCAAGTCCAGGTATGTAAAAAATATTTTAAATCCAGCTTTAGCATTTCGGATGGAAGATTAACTAGAGCTTTACTTAACAATGCCAATTGCTACCCACATCCAAAATATAAGCGGGGAAAAGCATCCAGCAGCAATAAAACACCAGATCAGAAGCTTTTATCACCAGATCTCAATATAAGAATTTTGTACGACCGTTACAAAAAAGACGTTAAGGAAGAAAATATGGCATCTTTTTTTATATTCTGGAAAATTTTCAACAATAATTTTAATCTTCACTTCCATACAAATGTAACAGATAGTTGCAAGAAATGTGATTCGTTTAATATGAAGATTCGTTTTGGTAATCCGTCAGAAAAACCTGCACTTGAGCAAGAAAGAGATGTTCACTTCAGTAAGGCTGAGTCAGCCAGAAGTGGGATGGTAAAGGATGTTGAAATGGCTAAGGATCCTACAAATGAATTGACAGTTATCGCATTTGATTTAATGAAAACTTTAGCTACTCCTGTAATATCTACTGGAATCTCATATTATAAACGGCAATTATGGACCTATTGTTTTGGGGTACACAACGTAGCCAGGAAATAAGCGGTGATGTATATATAGAACGTAACGGAAGCTTCTAGAGGTCCCCAGGAAATAGGTTCGTGCCTCTCACATTATATTAAAAATAATGTTTATACGAGAAAGTTAGTAGTCGGATGCCTGTGGGGGACAGAATCGGAATATTAAAATGTAATTACTTAGTATGTTCTGAAGAATGTCCTATCAATGTAATAGATCACAAGTTTTTGGTTTCTGGCCACTCAGCTTCTATGCGATGAAGATTTCGGATTAATTGAGAAACAGAAAAAGTTTCATCTTAATATTTTTGTACCAGATGAAGTTGTTAAGCATGCAAGAAAAAAAAACAGCCATTCGAAATGGTTCGAATGAAAAGATAAGATTTTAAAAGTCTAAAATTTTTGGAAAATAATATAACTAATAGAAAAATTAATGCCTCTAAGAAAAACGTGGAGTGGCTAAAGATCCAATGGATAATGGATAGCAAAGAAAATCCATTACGTATGTTTTATAAGTATTCCAATCATCAAAAAAACTTTTTTTATGACGTTTATCTATCCAAGCGTAATTCAAAAACCCAACTACAATCCTTGGAGTGCTTGTATCCACATGTGAAACCTATTGATACATTAAAATTCAACGATTTGCAACAATTGATGGAATTTATACCACCCATCCATTACGCATTCTACAAGCAACTTAAACACGCAAAAAAATCATATTAAATTTAATAATATCAAAATAATCGCTGTGAAATTATGAGCTTTTGTTTTTTTATATGGAAATTTATTTTTGTTGATTTAATTTTTGTTTTTGTGTATTGTAAGAAACCGAAACAGCCCACAAAATTTTTTCCTAAAATAAAGAAATTTCTAATTGCAAAAATGTCCCATCCCACATGAAACTGCATAAATTCAACGTGTAAAATTGAATAGATGAGTTGAGTGAAAAGAGGGCATTCGGTTATGAGTGCGAGTAATTTTTCGCTACTTTGAGACACGAAGTAAGGATTTAATGTAAAAGAGAAAAAGTGGGAAATTTTTATGTTCGTTTTTCTCATTTCAATTATTATAGGCTTAGGCCATTTTTGCGCTCAACTTTCTCACTTATCAAGTGAAAATGGGGGTGTATATGGGTTAGCAAAACAAGTATTTTTGTGAAATCGGATTTTCAGCAATGACAAATATCAAAACTAAACATCGAAACAGACTAAAATTTAAACATGATTTAAGACTTAAACGCACGGGAGTACACTTCATTGGATGTTTTGTTTTTTTTATACTTGGAACAAAGTAATTGGAAACCACTGTTTATCAAAAAGAATCAAAAGGTTTTCATGTCTCGTGGATTGCAAGAACTCTAGTTTCTCAAATAAGTACACTGGATGCTAATGGTAAAAAAGCTTGTGCAGAAATTTCAAAGTGAAATATGCTTTTAAATTGCAACCCAAAAGCGAGTTTGGGTACATTGAGACATTTCACTATTTCGAGGCAATTTGTATAATCACATCATTGAATGCCAGAGAAGCACTGTTGTTCGTACTCCAATCGGAGTATTTGTACTCCGAAATCCAATAGCATACCCCGGTCCGGTACTACTCCTTTAGTAAAAGTACTCCGATTTTGGTATTAGGTAGGCCATTTCATTTTTCAAACTTTAGAAAACCAAGTTTATTGAAAAGCTTTTTGTTCACCTGTGAGACAGGACTGAGTTCAGTAAATATGCATAGTACATAGTGCAGGTTGACAGGACGGTTTGATCGTGGTATACTACGTTGAGATATACCAAATTCAATCCATAACAAATTTCTTATTGAAAAAAAGGAAAGAATAAAGTAATTTCAAATATGAAATGTCCTTTATGTCATTGTCATTCGTTTTTTTTTTTTTGACTTGGCTTGTGTGATGTTTTGCTGTTGTGTTACCTGTCGCTACAGCGTGGTAACTATGCAAATGTAAATCTCGAAGAATTTAGTTAAATTTTGCCTTAAAATCGCGCTCAAATCTAAACCCGTTGATCATTTTTCATGGAAGTTTGAGTTTAAGTCCTAAAATGGAGGAGTTAAAAACTACATACTTCAAGGACAAGAGATACAAGAAATAAATAAGCAATGTCGTGATTTGTATATTATCTAATGTAAAGGAATATTACATCGTATAAACTTTGAAGACCCAGTACTAAAAGTAGTTGCAGGAATCGATTCAAATTTTTTTAACTTCAAGCTTAATACCTTTAATTACACTTTTCACAAACCTTAATGTTCGGAGTGATATCGATGCGTTAGACGAAGAATAGCATCTAGTGCATAGTCACTATTATTTGAAGAATACTGGAACTAGATTTTTAATGTTAAAAATTCCCTACGGAAGAAAATGTTACCCAATTTTGAAAAATGCCTTCTATGCCTTTCACATTCTCCGGAAGTGCGGGAAGAAGTTTTCGTCGGTCGGTCAATATTAAAACTAAAACCCCAAATTCATTTGACGTAAAAACTGTAAGTTGTATAAAAAAATCGTTGTAGCAAAACATTGTTATTTATATTATAATAAAGGCAAGGACAAAAGCATGAATATGGTCTTACAATGGATGCCTGTATATAACTTCGTAAATGGTTTTCCAATAAGAGGTGTTATTTTGATATTCAAAGAAAAATGCCATTTTTTGAGATAAATGATCGGATCTTTATTTGATTATAAAGAGGAAAGTATGCCGTTAATAATGGAAAATAACATCAGCCAAATGACCACCACGACCACGCCTACAGGACCATATCCTTTTCATGAAATTTTCCATAACCAAATCGCAAAGTGGCTGCCCTATGTCCTCGATAGCCTCATGAATTCCATCTTTGAGGTCTTGAATCGACGCTGGGCTGTTGGCGTAGACCTTCTCTTTCACGTGGCCCCAAAGGAAGAAGTCGCAAGGTGTTAAGTCACAAGATCTCGGTGGCCAATTGTGATCACCTCTTCGAGAGATAACACGGTCTGGAAACTTTACCCGTAAAAGATCAATGGTTTCGTTGCTTTTATGGCACGTAGCGCCGTCTTGTTGAAAGTAAACGTTGTCCAGATCAATACCATCCAATTCCGGTCATAAAAAATCATTAATCATCTGTCGATAGCGCAATCCATTCACCGTAACTGTTGTTCCAGCCTCGTTTTCGAAAAAGTAAGGTCCAATGACCCCGCGGGACCATAAACCGCACCAAACAGTCACACGTTGAGGATAGACAGGCTTTTCAACAATAACTCTTGGGTTTTCCGAGCCCCAGATGTGACAATTTTGCTTGTTGACGAAGCCATCGAGGTGGAAATGGGCCTCATCACTCAAGATGAGTTTTAGATGGAATTCCGGATCATTTTCATGCATTTCAAGGACCCAATCAGCTAAGACTCGACGTTGTTGATGATCGGTCGGCTTGAGTTCATGTGTTAACTGAACTTTATAAGCCTTAAGACCCAAAAATCTTTATGCAAAATACGGTGTAATGACGTTTGTGGAATGCCTAATTCCAAAGAACGACGAGGAATGGACAAACCTGGGTTTTCTTCAACACTTTCGGCTACAGCAGCAATATTCTCGGCTGTTCTTGAGCGACGTGCACGGGTTTTATTCTTCACCTCACTAACTTGTCCCGACAGCTCGAATTTTTCTACCAATTTCTGTATTGCGGTTCGACAAGGTGCTTCACGACGACCCAAAAATGTTCGAGTTTTACGAACCGTCTCTGCCACATTTTCACCATTTTTATAGTGAATTTTAATAATTTCAGTGCGTTGTTGAATCGTGTATCGTTCCATTTTTATTAATGGCGTAGTTTCTACTTGTCAAATGTAAAAAATGACAGTTCCAAAAATGACATCTACCGAAATAGCGGGCTAATTAAAATAACACCTCTTATTGGAAAACCCTTTATGGTATGCAAATTTGATTGTTAAAGTGGTTTTTCCCTTCTATTTCTAGAAAGGTTCGTCCGGCCGTAAAAATGATTATGACCAATGTTATAGGATTTTATATTCTGAAGAATTTTTCAGTAGGATTAAAACATATAGGATAGATAGTATACTGTGAATATGTAAAAAACCACAATGTTCGTATGGAAACACAAAGAAGGAGTTCTACGATTTAGTCTATTTTTGTATTTACTATTTTTATGAAAACACCGTGTACAAAATTTCAGATCTCACTTCTGACGCGTTCCTAATATTATATAGTGAAAATGAAATTTTTGTACGGCAATCCTACGAAGGAGTTACTCGATTTGGTCAATTTCGAACTTAAATCTACCAGATTTTTTTTTAATTAGGCCACTTGGGAAAAAAACGAATGCAGTTTCCATGAGGATAAACAGATAAATCGCCACATGCATCGATATATGGACAGACGAACAGAGGGATATGCAAAAATCAAAATAATTTTTAATATTATGAGTGGGTACCTAAACCCATTTGGCTCTACCATCATTATTACTATCCTAGGGTTTAAAAACGTGCCACAACGACTGCTTTTTATTGTTAGTTATTTATATGATATATGTACTTGGAGAAAAGTAGAATGTCACAAATAAGAGCATTAGAGCGAAATGGGTTAATGTGTTACTATTTGGTGATGTTTGCTGTGCTCTTTGTAAAAAAACATTATATCTACAATGTTTCAACTACATTAATCGCAGTTTATATGCTCTTCTTCAGGAGTTTTATTCTCCATGTCCGAAGGTCTTTATCAGATCTTGACCAAATTTTGAAATTGAATTGGCTTAGAAATACTGAAAATATGAGGAAACATCCATAAAAAAAATCAATCGAACAACAGATAACCTCTTCTTTTTGCAATCCGTTAAAAAAGGAGATCAATAATTGTAATAACTTTTACTGGATTCTTGAAGATCTCATAAAAAAGAAGAACTCGAGAAATTAAAATATTCTTGAGCTATGGACGATTAAATTCGGCAAAGAAAAGTTCGTACTTCACCACTAAAATATTTTTCAGAGTTGTTTTTAATATTTGTTATTGTTTTTGTTATCTTCAAGCATTTATTGTTTATGCGAGTGTTATATTTTATTTTCTAAAAAAGGCACTAAGAAATTTTTAACTCTCAGGGCTAGCTACCCCACTGAGTATAATATACTAAAACGAATATCATTTAATGAAATTTTTGATTTCAAAATTATTTATATATTAACAAAAATTATAAAATTTTAGTTTAATATGATCGGTTTTAATTTTGTAGTCCTGTACTTCAGTTTTTCCCATAGTAATCCTCTTTGAGAGCCAACGATACTACTCTTGAACTTTTCAAAACGACAGCACTGGCACAGAGAGACAAAAGTCATTTGACAAATCATGCCAATTATTTTGCATAACATCAAAATATTTTTATCTGTCAGTTAACAAAAAAAAATGTGGCGAATAGTGGGGTTTGGTTTTTCATTAGTTTATATAAGGATATTCTCAATTGAATTTAGTATAAAAATTTGCGAGCAGATTATCTTTCAATTAGTTGCAGAGACAACGATAAACGATTTTATCAACGAGATAAAAAAACGGAAGAGGTTTTTCACGCTTGAAAAAGAAAAACAAATACCGAATTGTGTTAAAAAATATTTAAATATCGCTGGATGTCATCTGTTGTTGTGATATTTATCCGATACATCTGTAAGCCGCCCCCTTCAAAGAAAATTTGTAGAAATCAAAGATCCTTACGTAAGCGGAGTAATTTCATGAAATAATTCTAATTTGAATTTTTATTGAAAGATTGTAATATTTGAAAAGTTTCACACAGCACAAGATTGGAATTTGTGTATTAAATTGTATTTTATATTTGAAAATGTGCGAATTGCTAAAACTGAATATGTACATCTACCACCTAAATTAAAACTGATTCTTATAGAAATTTTGTCCCAATAGAAAGTTGTCTTGCGAATTCATCTATATTGTATTGTTTCATAAAAGGAATCCTGATGACGTTCAATTCCACGAAAAGTCAACATCTTCCAGTTTTTCTGATTTGCTCTAGGCTTGCCGTTGCACAATACTCACAACATAATTTAGAAAATATTTAAGTTCCTAAAAAAAAATCTCAACTTGAGACAATGACAGATCTCACTCAATGACTTTTGTCCCCATATGACGTAACCATCCAATTGACAGAAATCTTGGCCATACCTTGTTATTCTTGTATCATGATTGAATGCTACAAGTATTTATCTCCCGTAAGCTGAGTCTAAAACCGGATAATATTTCCATCTGGTAAATGTAAAATGTGGAATAACTAATGTTTTGACTAGCCGTTGACGCAGTGTTAAGCCAGATTTGTCTCAAATAATCAAATATTTTTCTCTATTATCCTTTTAATGTGACTACAGCAAGAATCAAGTTCAACACCAAAATTCATTACAGAATCCTTATAAGGAAGTCCTATCCAATATTTAATATAATTGGAGGAAGCATATTGAAGTCAATACCATTTCTGTGAATTGCTAGGCAGTTTTATTTAACTTGGATTAAGTGCTAAACTATTTTGCGAAGACCACTCATGAATGTATTTTAGTTAGTTCGTTATTAAATCGACAGACAAAATCCACATCATCCAGATGCATCAAATTTTACGTTGAGAAAATCATTAATATAGATAAACAGAACAGTAAAGGGCGCAGTATGGATCCCTGGGGTATGCCGCATCTAAGGAACTTAGCTTTGGAATTCTTTATTTTGATTCAAACAATTTGATTACGCCCTTGTAAATCAGCTTAGTAGCAGACAAAGAGAATAAAAATTTACTTAATAGTTTTATTACTAAATATTATATAAATGAAAGACAAGGATAGTAAAGCAGTCCTCATGCAAATACAACAGTCTTTCAAAGTTCCTTCCAAGAAAGGGAGACATACTGATTTAACGAAAATCTCCCATTTGTGAGACGGAAGCCATCTTTGGAATAAGAGCAACAAAAAGACAATAAGACAGTGATTAAATATATGCGTAAAAGCTCGTAATATTTAAGGAATCGAGGTTTTACCTCGTCCGATCCAACAGCATTTGATTTAACACTTCAAAAGTCTTCTATCATGACACTGACGCTGTGCAACTGAGATGTAAAAGCTACTCTTGACGCAAAAATATTATTAAGCTCATTTGGAACAATATTTATCTCAGGCGACTCCTTACCAAATACACAAAGGTTGCGAATATTCCTCCATAAAGTTTTAGAAGGAAGATTTATATTTATTTTATCTATGAAATAGGCTCTCTTTACGGATCGAATTGTTGCGGACCTTTTTGTACCTAGAGAGCAATTCAGGATAACGCGTCGATCTATATCGGCTAAAAATTGGGTACAATGAATCTCACTAGTTAACCATTCACATTTGGAAGCCTTAAGATGAAAATTCTGAATCGGAACGTAATTGTTGTAAAGAACAATCAATCAATTTTCTTATCAGTATTCAGGACAAATCCACGCGGTTAAAAATACGATATGTGATGACCGGTTTATTTTGTAGGGATTTTACTGTGAAATATAAATTTGTCGTAGTTACTGTGAGTATAATAATCAGGCTGTGACGAGTTTGATGTATTGATATAGGTTTGTAGATTATTGATTCTAAACTGTGTAGAAAGGAAGGTTAAGAATATATGCATGGCACACTGCTAAAGGGGGTAGCCCATTTTTCATACAACTTTAGGCCCGACACCACCAGACATAAAAGATGTCCTAAACGATGCATTATGATACCTGAACATATTTTATTGACAATGTTTATTTCTATCTAGCGGGGGGAAAGCTTTGACGATCGGATGTAGCTTGAGCGACTTTCTTGGGTGAAAAAGTGGACTTTTCTAATTCTTGTGATTGCGCGGAATTGACAAGTGGTGGAAAATGACTTCCTATGAAAAAAGATGTTCACAACAAATCACTTATGGTCATGGAAGGAAGAAGTGCAAAATATATTCGAAATGTAGTAGCTGGGGTCTATGAGACTCAAGTGCATGAAAATGGGTTTTCCGGCGGCCAAAACGTTCCGAGAAAATTTTCTGAATCGAGAAAAAAGTACACTACCCGATAGTACTCGGTGAGACCTTTATTCGATATGCAACATACATTACTGAAACCCCTCCCCGCTGAGGGTTCATACCTCCTACCATAAAAGAATGAAGAGAAAAATTTTCTTCTACAAATTGTAGCTGGTAATGAGCTGAGGCGAACTGTGAAACCCGTTTTCCAATCAGACATAACCCTACCGAGTTAGAGTCAATCTAAAGTGCAAAAAATCTAGTACCTCAGTTCGAAATAAAAAGAAGGAAATACTAAAAACGTGAAATGGGATGGCTATAAATAGCTATTTATGCTTGCGAGTATAGGAGCGTGAGTACTCAAACTTCTTCTCTGGACCTAAGGAATTCTGTTTTGTACTAGATTTTCCAAAGAGTACTAGATCAAGCTTTGACCTCCTCCCCCCAGCTTCCCCCCGCTAGATAGAAAAACATTGTGAATAGAAAATGTTCAGAGTATCATAATGCATCGTTCATGTCTGGAGGTGTCTGTCGGGCCTAAAATGGGCATTCCCCTTCATGTAAGTTTGCTTTGTAAAATCGGTCGCCATTGTATGCGGTGGTATTTCTATTTAATTGCAGTAAATTGCGACTTCTTTCCAATTTTACTAAATATTTCACTCTTTAGAAATGGATCAATGATGAATTTTCCAGTATGAGAGGCGTTCAAATACTGAAACAACCAGGAAAAGAAAATGATGACTGTCAGTTGCATGTTTTAGCTGACTAGTTCTCGGTCTTAATGTAAGTCCAACAAAAAGTCGACCATGTGCGGTGTTTTTTTTTACAAAATTTTTGTCTGTAGGGTGCACTTATAAAACGAACAATAAAATTAGAAAATCCATCACTACTAAGCACATGTGGGTGTATAATTGTCCAATAGAAATAGACTTTGATTTTCAAGCACTACAACCATGTAAGAGAAAATGTATTTTTCAGGAAGTTTCGTTTTGGATGTTTTCTAGAAATCGCTTTGCGGTGAGTTGTGGCAGCGATGGTCATAGCTAGATATCCATTTGTTTGAAGCAGTGCTTTCACACAAACCAAGTTTGGCCATCTATCGACCAATTAAGTTTCTTTTCTTTCTTGGTAAACTCTTGAAAAAAATTATGAAAACTCAGATTGTGAATATTTAGTTTATAATAATCTCTTGATGAAAGTTCTAGTTTCGTGGAAAATACGACTGCGAAACTGTTCTACTCAAGATTTCTTCAGATTTGCGTTCGACTCTTGATAAGGATGATATTCGTGTGTTGGTACTTTCGGATCTCTCTAAAGGATTTGACAGTGTTGTCTATTCTAAAATCTAAACTGTTCCGTAAATAATTTTCGAATTCTGGCTTTTCTGTATCTGCCGTCAAGTTTATATATCATTACCTCTCGAATAGGTCTTAACAGGTGATTGTTGATAGGATTACGTCTTCGCTCATTCATTTCTCCTGTGGTGCTCCGCAAGGCCTAATTTTAGGATCTCTCCTTATTAATATTCTTAGTGATATAGTCCATGACGTTAATTTACATATCTATGCAAACGATGTTGAACTATACCTGAGCAGGCATCTTGGACTCATTGAGGACTGTATTCTGTAGATGACCTATCTAAAATCTACAAATGGTTTAGAGATAATCAGCTCCTCCCCAATTCCCGTAAATCTCAACGTATAGCCTTCCATAGCTCTGACCTTCATTTTCATAATCTTCAGGAAAGCGTTACAGATACCTTGGCTCATCGTCTGGTTGGGACCTATGAGCAATTGGTTATAAGCCTGGAGGGTGACCAATGGGCCTTGCTAAAGCTTATGTTCCAGAGACGCCATAAGTGGACTCAATCTCGATTTCAACCAATCAATCAATCAATCCTCAATAATGCGAGACTACCTCTTTTATCTTTGATATTCTGCCCTAGAATCTTAGGCTGAGACTGGTTAAGTGTCCAAATTTACTCACGGTAGCCTAATCTTTCCTAAACTCGATTCCATTTGGAAACAAATACTTCAAGTTGCCTACAACGATTGTATACGTTTTGTCTTCGGTCTACGAAGGTGTATGAGCTTTTGGCTGTTCCTTGGACACATACTTGAAGAGAAAGGCCCTCATATTTTTGCATAATCTTATTCACACGTGTATATCTGAGTATGTATAATTTTTGCAATTCTAGATAGGATGTAGCATACTAATCCTACGTTTCTATCCATCCACTTTTGAAGGATCTTACTTTGTCCAGGTTGTTTACCTTTCGAGCTCACTCCTACTAATATACGTCGCGTAATAACAATTTGAAATGCTAATTTGTAATATCTCGCTTTAATCGCCAGACCTTAATATTCCTTATCGAGTTGTGTAGAATTTCTGTGAAAACTATTACTATTACCTTTTTCTTTTTACTTTTTACTTAGCACATGCTCTTCCTTCTTTTCTTTTTTGTATATCGTTAATCTTTAATTTTTAATTTATCGTTTTTTTTTTTTTAATTAATTATTATACATAGATTACTGTTAAGATTCTGTTTTATATTTTCAAGGCAATTATATAAATTGTATTTAAATATAAGATTATTAATATTGCGTACAATTTTATAAGTAAATGAAATTGTAAAATAACAAGCAGTCGAGTGCGGCAGTCGGAAAGTCAACTAATATGTTTCATGTAAGTGAAATTTTTTATATTAAAAATGGGTGAACTTACATATAAATTTATTATAGAAATAGAAAATAGACCAGCTATCAAAAATTAAAAAAAAGAGCTAAACAGTTTAAGAAATGTTCTGAAATGAAACGGGTCTAAGAGCGAAATTCAAATAAGGCTTGCAAAGAAATGCTCAAGCGTTTAGACTTCATTACAGGTTGAGCAAATTTACATTTAACATGCCGTTTCTGATGCTCCTATTAAGCATACCATTTGCTAAGTAATTGTAAGTATTTAGCAGCCCTACTCCAGGCATAGTACGCTATCTTCTAGACATTTTATTTCAAAAACTATTCTGAAAGCAAATTTAGTGCAGACAAAGGATGGTTTGAAAATTTCAAGAAGCGGTACAATCTGCATATTAACATCCGTTATAAAATGTAAAATCAGCAAAATTAGCAAGAATTTTTCAGGAATATTGATTAAATTAATAAATTGCCATTTAATTTCATCGCACTGTGATTAATACCCCTCCGAAAGGTTTTCACATGAATGAAAGTTTTCTCAAGTGAAAAGTCTGTGTTGCACCTGGCTAACTGAGCAGAACACAAGAAAACAATGTCTAAATCGGGTAAACTCAATTAAAGCAGATGAAAGTGATTTACTTCGGTTCAGTAAACGGAGTCAGCATCTCAATGCACCTTACACAATTAGTGTGTGTGTTTGTGTGTGTGTGTGTGCCTGAGTGTGTGATTTGGTATAATTTGAAATTTGCTTTTGTGTTAATCCCTTGTAGCTATTTAACATCTTCGGCTTTGGTAGAGAAATCAGTGTTGACTATACGAACTCTTGATAGATATGAAAATAATTTGATTCTCAGCTAACAATTTTAGACCTGAACGGCGCCAAATGAAAAAATAATATTGTACAACTTCCTACTACTACGTTACCCGAAACCGCAAAGATGGTCAATTATTATTCTTAATTGAGCACTAAGCCGAAGTTAGACTAGAATCTTTAAATCTTTTATACTGATAGATTCTATAATTAGGAACGATTTGGAGGCTCTTGATGTTTTATAGCAAAATGAATAATGATTAAACGCAATCGAACAAAAATTCATAAAATCTCAGGCATACAGAAAAATTGCGTTTCAGTAATTTGGTGCATTGTCTTAATGGAGTATAATTTATTAATACGTTATTTAACAGAATTATGACAGAATTTTCCTTGAAGCAGATCACTACGATTATTATTCAAATCGAGCTCGATTCATACTACCGTACACTGTGCAGTGTAGTTGGAAGATTTTGCTTAGGAATTTAAATTTATTGTTTGAACTGAAATTATTTTTATAATTTCGCAATTGGTCGTTTCTTTCCGGGTGAGTTATTTCAAAGGTTTCTTTAAGTCCTTCTTGGAAAACAAAACAAAATATTTTTTTTTTTAAAAACGATGTCTAATAATAATTACAAATATTTATAAATAAAAATAAAAATAAAAGAATGAAAGGTTTTTTTAACAGGTCTTAAAAATTTTAAAAAATGGGGGGAATGAGAAAATTGTTCTCTGAAAGTATAAATAATTTTAAGTATGGTGAAGTTCAAAGATAAAATGAAAAGATAGATTCTTAAAGTAAGAAAATTTTAGAAGAAATTTGTTTATATAAGGAATATCTTAGGGGTTTTAAATGTATAAGTGGCAGAGACAAAAATCAAACAAAATATCAAAGTGAAGATCACTTACATGAATCAAAAAATCAAAAAAATTGCAGACACTATAAAGTGGTAAACATCAAATGTGACCTCGAATGCCTAGACCCAATTTATCACAGTCTACTACATGATATTACGTAAAAATTCTTCTGATCATCACTGTTGCTCGTAATGGAATAGCACACACACATATATATACATATATATGACACATTATCGTCGAGCAATCACAGTTGGGTTGAATGCACTCCCCACATATTTTTTGCTGATAAACAAGATCGATCAGCTGGTGAACCTAGGCTTGGTAATTGCATATAGTTGGATCATTGTCTAGTTTTACAAGATTACTCCTAGTGTTAATATGTTTTGTGATTTTCATTGTTTGCTAGTTCATTCATTTTCATCATCATTTTTATAATTGTTAATTTTTTACCATTAATTTTTTTGCCTATTAATTTGTGACTTTATCTGCTTATTTATTTATTTAAGTATTTTAACGTTCTTAGTGTGTGCAATGTTTTTGATTTTTTGATTCATGTAAATGATCTTCACTTTGATATTTTGTTTGATTTTTGTTTCTGCTACTTATACTTTTAAAACCCCTAAGATAATTCCTTATATAAAAAAATTTCTTCTAATATTTTCTTACTTTAAGAATCTATCTTTTCATTTTATCTTTGAACTTCACCATACTTAAAATTATTTATACTTTCAGAGTACAATTTTCTCATTCTCCCCACTTTTTAAAATTTTTAAGACCTGTTAAAAAAAAAAAGAGAAAAAAAAGGAAAAAAAAAATAAGACCTGTTAAAAAAACCTTTCATTCTTCTATTTTTATTTATAAATATTTTTAATTATTCCATAGGGCCTGATGATGGCCCAAACGTAGGTCCGAAACGTTGCCTTTTCACATCCAAAATAAAGACAAAATCATAAAAGTAAACATCGTTTTTTAATAAAAATATTTTGTTTTGTTTTGTTTTGTTTAACCGGAGTTTTCCAAGAAGGACTTAAAGAAACCTTTTATAATTTCGTTAACTGAGGTATAGAAATTAGGGCATCCTTTTTAAGCTATGAACGATAGTTTAAACAATTGCACAGAAGGAGGGTTAATTTTTATTTATTTATTACTTTTCCATGAGAAACTATAAAATAAATTTGCAGAAAATAAGGCATACGCCAGTACATGAACGTTTCTTGTGGTGGGAGCTAAGTAGTTGTTGAAAGTAATTTTTATTAAGATATTTTACCTGTTTACTTGCAAGTAAAAAACCAACTTGAAAGAAGGCTAAAAATATAGACCAAGTTCTAAATATGTTTACAAAAAATACGCAAGTAAAATTATGAAGGGTACTTGAAAAGTCATGAAATAGGTTTGAGGAATCTTACGTCATGATACGCACTGGGTGGGGGGGGGGGGGGGGGCTTTATAGCGATAGGGGAATTTTGTGAATATGGATATTTTTCAATCAAGAAACCTATAAAGATAGGAGATAGTTTAGGAATCAAGATGATATTAGTCCGCCCAACCTTTCCAAAAAATTTACATGGAAGAAAGGATTTAGTTGGTAGTATAAGAAAATTTAATGAAATTATGTGCAAATTATGTAAAACTCGGCTCATGTAAGTGAGTACGTGTATTAGAATGAGATTACAAGCAATCTTTATACCCTAGATGAAATCATAGGGGTATACTAAGTTTGTCATTCCGTTTGTAACACCTCGAAATAATGATGGTAGAGCAAAATGGATTGGACACCCATTCATAATATTAAAAGTTATTTCGATTTTTGCATGTCCGTCCGTCCGTCCGTCCGTCCGTCCATCCGTCTGTGCGCACGATAACTTGAGAACGCGTACACTTAGAGAGCTGAAATTTTGTACACAGACTTTAAAAAAAAAAGTAAAATTAAGTTTGAAAATGAGCCAAATCGGGCAACTCCTTCGTGGGGTTGCCATATAAAAATTTCGTTTTCCGCTATATATTTGGTCACTGCCTGAGAACGCGTCGACGTAGAGAGCTGAAATTTCGCACATGATGTTTTTACTACATTAGCAAATAAAATGTCAAAAATGGACTAAATCGGGCAACTCTTTCTTGGTGTTGCCATATAAAAATTTCGGTTTTTTACGTATACTTTGAAAACGATCAGTCCAAGACATTTTTATGGTACTAAAAACTTCTGCAGAATACGAAATCCTATAAAATTGGTTATAATCATTTTGTCTGTGCGACAAACCGTTCTAGAAATATATGCGAAAAACAACTTCAAAATCAATACTTGAATAGATCGGTGACCATACGAAATTTAATACGGGCATTCATCTAGGGTATCCTAAGAATTGGTCTTAGACCAATTCTAGCTTTTTTACTTGTTTTTATTTTGATATGTTCAAATTTTGGCCAAGGAGTGCTATATTTGGTAGACAGAATCCGTAATAACTCGAAAAAAAATTCCAATTAAATATGGAATACACGGTTTAACTATATTACTTAATGCCTACATTATATTTATATGGTTACAAAACTCTGTTCCCTGTAGTTAATGGAAAGCGCATCCAAATTCGCCTCTCAGACAACACATTCTAAAATCCATTTCCTTCTTCCCTGATATTTTTACGTATTACACCTCAGTTAATATAGTGTATGACTTTGTGAACATCTTGTCCCACTGAAATAGGAACATATTTTAAAGGTTGATTGAACAGTTAATTTGAACTCAGAGTTAACTTGCCATCTTTTTTTGCTGACAGCATAATCAATTCTCATTCTCATGTAAATTAATCTTTAATTTAGTGGAATGCTGTATAAAACAAAGGGCGGTTACTTATAATATAAAAAAAAAATACTGGAAACTTTCTCATAATTTAATTTAAGTTTTAAAGCTTCATTTATTCACAGTTAATGAATTTTGTAACTTTAACAAAAATCCAAATGAATGCAATTAAATTTTTGAATATAGAAATTCTTTGAATGCGAAAAGTTGTGTAATAAGAATTTACATACCTATAGAAAATTGCCCGATTCTATCATAACATATGAACAAAATGAAGTAAATTCTATAAATTATTAATTTAAAATTTCAACTTCCACCCTCGCCCCACACTCCCCACACATAACTTCTATTAAATAATTGTTACAAAAGTTTATTGAATCAAGATTTGTAATGGTCCAGGGCTTTTCGAAAATAGTATAGAGAAACCTTCAAAATTTAAAATCAAAGAAAATTTACGATTTTCAAAAATTTTAAATTTTATTTCAAACATTTTCGAAATTTTGAGCAAATTTTTAAGCAATTGTTCCCATGAAAGTTCTTCTAACCATACTACTGAAGCCATTATTTTCCACTAAATTTACAATTAGTGTTACACTAAAAAAAACTGATGGTGTTGTTAATAAAACAAGATCAATACTGCGCGAATTTCCTTAGGTAATATCTCGAGAAACGCGACAAATTGTAGTAAAGTTTTGAATAATCGGCCATAACTTCGAAATGAAGATGAATTCGAATAAATACAAATGTAGCATTTCAGATTAAAAATTCACTCTATAATATTTTTCAATCTCGCTGAGACAGCCTGTAACAATGACCCACTATCATAAGCGATACTGACACAACCGATTAAATGCAATTTAACGTTTCTGATCGCTACCGACCGAGTGTTTATATCAAAGATTCACGATCATGTCTTGGTATCATTTGACATTTCTAAAATAATGGCACACTCAACGATGGCAGACTTTTTAGTGGACGATTATTTAGACAGAGAAGGCACGTTATTATTCATCCCATATACCGAAACTGATAGTTTAAAGGTGAGTTCAATATGTTCTATCAGGAAGGACCTAAGAAATTACGGAAAAAAATTTGTAAACGATTATGTTCTAAAAACCATTAAAGCTCAAATCTAGATGCAAGATACAAAATTCAAGGAAGAGAAAAGGCTTACAATAATATTACGCTTAAACACAATACTTCGGAGTTTGATTTGGTCGATTATGGTACCCCGTGGTCGCATCGCTTGTGGTGTAGAGTAAACGCAGCCTTAGGCTTGCAACAGATAGCTTCATGAAACTTGTTCTTTTATTAAAAGCGGATTGTTCACGGACTATTCGTACTCCAATGTAATTTTTTTTATTCCGTTTTCAAGAAGAAAAAAAAAGATCTAATATTGGTCAATGACCATGTCTTATGATACCCTAGATGAATGCCCGTACGTAATGCCATACGGTCACCCCTCTGTGAATGCTTGATTGTTGACATGCTTTTTGGCATATATTTCTAGAATCGTGTGTCGAACAGTAAAAATTATTAGAGCCAATTTCGTAGGATTTTATATTCTAAAGTACAATAAAAACATCTAGGACTAATCGTTTTCACAGTATACGTAAAAAATTTCAAATTTTGTATATGAAAATACCGTGTACAAAATTTCACCTCTCTACTGCACACGTTCTCAGACATTGCTCAAATATATAGTGAAAAACGTAATTTGTGTATGGCAATACCAGGAAGGAGTTACTCGATTTGTCCCATTTTCGAAATTAAAACTATTTTTTTTCCAAAATTTCAGCTTTCTATGTAAAACGCGTTCTCCAGTTATCGAAAGTAGGAACAGGCGGACGGACGTGGGTGTCAAATCCATATAGCTCTGGCAGCATTGCTTCTATGCGTTAGAAATGGAATGACAAACTTCATATTATCCTGTAGATTTCATCAGCTAGTGAATAAAAACTGTCGGATGGTCTTGCGACAGCACAACAAAGGAAGAACCCTTTTTAATTGACGTCACAGACTTATAATAAACAACATTGTTTTGTGAACATGTTTCAATTTATTTTCTTATGATTTTTACTAATATACTACAATATGTATCTATGTATGTATGTGCAAGTAATACAGTTCATAATCAAACATATTTACTACTGACTTATGTAATTGTTTAAGATTATCCGGCTCGAAGGACCAGCGTATGTAAACTTGTATTTCAAAATCTTGAACATATAAATCACAATGAATTTTCAGCTGATACTTTTCAGTTTACCTTATGTATTTGACCGGGCTACTTAAGTGACGGAATTTTTGGAAGGTTATTTTGAGGAATACACTAATCGTTTTGTTGAAAAGTATTTAATTTTCTATTGAATTGCTCGAAGTTTCGGGTCCAAATGCGGCCCATATTCAGGAGCTATTTTTCTGTCTGCGGCGCATATAACTAATTTATTAATAATGTATTTTTCTTTTATTATAATTTTTGTTTTTTATTATTATCTTTAAGAACTATTTATACTCACCGCAGACAGAAAAAGAGCTCCTGAAGTAGGGCCGCACTTGGACCCGAAACGTCGAGCAATGAAATAGAAAATTAAATACTTTTCAACAAAACGATCGGTCTATTCCTCAAAATAACCTTCCAAAAATTCCGTCATAAATCTCAATGTCAAAAATTTTCAAGATATTGTTAGAAAATAATTTTGTAAAATTCATGGGTTTTACAAAACTAAAAATTTCTTGCTGGGAAATTTTACATACAAATATCGCTCTCCCATCAGATATTTTATGACAACACTGTCGTCAAAATTTTATATGCACTGATGAATGAGGTGCATAATTACTATAGACGCACGTAATTTTTATCGTATACAACGCTCTCGAGAAAGAGAATAATGAATTCACTCTCGAGAAAGAGAATAATGAATTCAATTACATGATATGAGAAAGAAGTGAGAAACATTAACTTTCAACAGAAAATGCAAAAATTTATTTTTCTTAAGACCGTTGTATTTCATTTATTTTTTCCGGACTGGAATCGAACCTACACTTTTAGAATCGGTCAATGATGGAGAATTGAAGAATTTTAAGAATTTTTATTTTTAACGATTCCAAATCAAATTATAAATACAAGAAGAAAAAACAACCGTCTCATCCGGGGTTTGAAACCGGGACCTTCCGCTTGCCGGGCGACTGCTCTTAAAATTCTTCAATTCTCCATCATTGACCGATTCTAAAAGTGTAGGTTCGATTCCAGTCCGGAAAAAATAAATAAAAATTGAATTTACAATTTATTTGTGCGCTTTCATCGTTACTGGTTAATGCCAGCTGAAAGCAACGTGGCTTAGTAGGCTAATTACAAATTGATAAATGCAAGAGGGAAAATCATCTGTCTCGTTAGCTCAGTGGTAAGAGCAGTCGCCCGGCAAGCGGAAGGTCCCGGTTTCAAACCCCGGATGAGACGGTTGTTTTTTCTTCTTGTATTTATAATTTGATTTGGAATCGTTAAAAATAAAAATTCTTAAAATTCTTCAATTCTCCGTTGTATTTCAGTTTTTTTATATGATGCATAACTGTAGACACAAATTATTTTTATTTAGTATGATTGCAGTTCTTGCCAGCAAAAGTAGTTTATTGTTGACTGTCAAAATACATTACTTTATGTAGTCTTTTTTATGTAAAATGCCACGTGGTACGTATGTACTTAGCCGAGCAAGAAAAGGGTAAAATTTCTTCCATTCGAGAAGAAACAATAATTATGCGTGCTATTGCTCAAAAACTCCTGCGTTCTGATAAAGTAGTGCGTAGTTTTTAGAAAGATGTATTGAATTATGATATATAGATAAAAAACGTGGACCTAATAGAAAGACCTGTGAGCGAAATAAGCGGCTCTGAAAAGTACAAATAAAATAGCGAAAGAGTTCGAGCTTAATATCTCTCGAAATTCGATGGATCGTGAAACGAGTTTTAAAACAATCGAAACGCATCGTCAGAGAAAAGCCTCAAAATGATGCCGGGATTACACAAGAAAGCCCGCCTGGACTTCGCACGTAATATAACAAATGTAAAACTCTTTTCACTAATTTAACCCAAATTGCTCTTTTAGATAATTTTTTCAGATAAAAAAAAAAAAGTTTAATTTGAATGGTCTCGATAGATTCAACCTTCGAACAGGAAACTAATAGAGTGGGCATTGTGTATAAAATATGTGTACGTGAGCGTAACCAAAATGCTGCTTTATATGTGCATTTCGGCTATATTGGACCTGGCCTGTCAGATTTCAATGCAGGAACTTGGTACTACTTATTCAGTTGAAATTTTTTGTTTGAAACGTGACGCATATACGTAGCAAGATGTAAGAGAAAGGAAAATTGCTCAATTAACTTGGACTTTTATATCTTGCAGATTACCAGCGGATATAAATATTTATTTTTTCCATCAGTTTCAGCCCAAACAAGATTCCCAATGAGTTTGTTCAATGAGAATATGTATATTATGTGTATATAGATTTCGCCTTGTGTCATACTTTCACTTAAATAATATTTAAAATTTCCCGCCCTTAATTAGCAAGGCGGTTCGATATGCAGAAAAATGTTCTCGACTTCTTTGATGTACTCCACAAAACTAAAAGTGATTACACTTTATCACGGTTCATGTCAACTCCATTTAGTTTCCTTCTCGAAGGATTCAACTCATATTAAAGCGATCTGCGAAAAGAGCCCCTTTATTTTTCAAAAAGAAATTTCAGTTTCAGTACACACTAATGGTTTGGGGAGGTTTTTGCCTTGACACTATGTTCGAGTTTGCTTTCAAAAGCACGCGGATATATTCTCCGGAGTATACCACACTGTTGGGGATTAATTTACTTCCATACGAAAAAATAACGACATAGAATTGATATTCCAACACGATAACGCTTCAATGCACAGTAGTCGTGGGATGCCGCAGGTGGTTACAAGAACAAAATATATGTAAATGTTTTGAAATGGCCAGCCTGCTCCCCAGATCAAAACCCCAAGAAAATATCTGGAGCATTATGGTACACCGAATTTATACAGAAAACAAACAGTGCCAAAATGTTATTGAATTTAAAAGTGCTGCGATTGAAGCGGAGTCTATCGGTAAAAATATTTAAAAAAAACCTAACTAGTGAATTAAACGCGTCAGTAGAATTGACACTGCCACTGACTCGCATAAGTCCCTACTGACTAGTCAGTAAACTGTCAGAAGTAAAATTAAAATGGCGGAAACTGAAAATAAAAGGTAAAATGCTAGTGGAAACTTGTGTTTATATTTCTAATCTTCTCTCTTTTGAGTGGGAAACGACTGAAAATAATTTTTAGAGAAAAATGACGAAAAAGAGTTTTAATAAGGAAGAAATCATTAGAAGTGCATACTGAAGAGGGAATGTATGCACATTTACAATACACTACACCACTTTCATCATATTTTGTTTTTCTTTTAATAAAGTCAAATATTCGTTTGGAGCTCAACTTGTGAACTTCTGTATTAATTATTAGAAGACAAACTAGAAGCAGAGAGATGCGAAAGTCGGTAAAGCCTATTAAAATCTATAAAGATGATTGATTAGCAAAAACTTTATATATATTGCATTTCATGTTCATGGTATCAACGGCACAAATATGTGTGTACAATATTAAAGAAGACCAACAAACAAGGAACATGAAAATCAGAGTAAAAGATATGTGTAGGTATGTATGTATGTAGGTATGTACTTCCAACACATCCGACGGTGCTATATTCATAAGAAAATCTAAGCACACACACACACAAAGCATGTCCCTAGAAGTTAATTAGCATTTAAGATGTCATCTCAAATTAAAGATTCATATTTCGTTTGTGTACTTAATTAAGAACTTCCCCCAAAATCCTGCTAAAAGTTTTATAGTAATTTAAATATTTAGCATGAAACAGATACACCAAAATTATTTAGATCATGCAGTGTAGGTATGTACCTCTCTATAGGCTAGTCGAGATGGCCTTAATTTGTGATTGCATTCATTAAACACAAGAAATTGTATGCAATTGGAATTAAACTCAAAATAATGTCACAAGCAGCAGAAAAAAAAACAGTGTACAAATATATGTCCATAATTTATACACTGTTTTTTTTTTTTCATTATGCCAGACAATACGATGATAAACATGACGCAAATAATTTATACTGCCAATAGAAGCTTCATGTTCCAAATTTTTGCAAAAATATCTCTCTACTGTCAGTTATTTTATGTTAAAGTTTTTTTAGGATAAATATATAAAAATACGTCACCGCTTATCATGAAAAAAAAAATTAATTGGCCTAATCCGATTGTACCGAACGCGGTCCATCAACATCCGATGATTGCCTTCACTTTAGTTGCAAAACATTTCGTTGGTAAATAAAAAATGATGGAATGAAGAGTGCGGGTGGGTAGGTATAGTTAATTGAGCTAAGTATCATGTGACTCTATTATTCAAACGATTAAGAGGAGCCTCCTTAACGTCAAGATCTGTCTTCTTTCGCAGATTGAATTAAACAAAACTTGCTAAAGAAGCTAAGGAGAAGAGTCGTTTTTCATTATTAAGTCAGAGGAAGTAGAAGAATAATTAAGTTTTGGTAGAAGTTGAAAATACTTATCTGCATGCTTGTTATTTTTTTTTCTTTTTTTTTTTTTTAGTTTGTAATTATACAACAGGAAATATATATTAATATGTTTTGCATTTTGTGTTTTACACTGATCTTGTTTACGTAGATAAAGTCTCCATTGCAATTTACTACGAAATTCATCAAGTATAGAATTTTCGAGTCGAATGAGCATCTCCATCCATCAAGTTGCTTACTATAGTCTCATTCTATTGAAATTCTGAAATTTAGCAATCAATTTATGTAAAACCTCAAGTCCTTCGTATCAAGGATCTAGATTGCGTTATTTTTATTAACTCATATTTCTTCGACCTGTTAAACGGGACATTTTTATTTTAGAAAAAAACAAAACTTATTCTATCCCAAATAGCCTCAATTATAGGACCTTTTGGAACACACCGATCTTTGTTTAGTTTTTGTTCTCAGTAATGAAGAAATATCACAATTTAAATGAGCCTAGCGATATTTGAAACAGTTGCCAAGATACACTCTAAGAACTGTTCATGTAGATTTCAAGTGAAACTGAGCCTAATGGAAGAGTTTTGTTTTTTACATATCTCGAAAGCTACCGAGCTTTTCTGAGAAATATCTTATGGTGATATGCCTTTCATTATTCCGTGTTCAACGATTGCACCCTTCCAAATCGGTGACACTGATGGAAAGGACATCCCAAATAAGAAAACAGCATTTAAAAATAAAAAAACATCTTTATCAAGGAATAAAATAAGTTGGTTGGAGTTACCAGATACTTGAATGAGATCTACTTTATTTAATAATAGCGATACATGTGTATCTGGGACAATGTCAAAATCTACATGTATTGCAGTACAAATTTGAAATGATCGTTTTTATTTGTTCTTTTAAAGGAAACTTATATTGAAGTCTTAAAATTCTTGATGACACCTATAGAACATTTGCATGATTTTTTCTATAGTATCTAATCAATACTGTATCTTGATGCACTACTCACGAAATGCTTCCTTCTTGACATTCTTGGCATTCATTGGACTGGAATTATTTTGAGGTATCTTCGATATAATATCGTGAAACTTACCATACAAAACTGGATCCAGAACTAAATGGACCGGAGATGGACATCAATGATAAGCTCTATAGAAGAGAAAAGATTCATCAATAGGATCTTCATCAAAGAAAGAGCTTGAATCTTCTAGGTATTTCTATGAATCAACTCAGAATCATTATAGGAGTCTTAACCGTATACTGAAAACTCAACGAAGATATTCATCGAATATGAAAGTATCACACACTGATGTATGTACACTGTAAACAATTTTCCCAAAAGTGAGTGGTAACAATTTGTGCCACTAAGCTTAAGTATTTTTAGATAAGATTAGGGAAAGCTCCACTTTGGAAAAAGTAGAATAGATTTTTATCCCTAAAATGTAGGTACTTCCATATGTAGAATAATACCTATTTTACTGAATGTTCTCTTCCTTTTATCCGAGAAAGCTTAACATTTTGGGAAATTTACGTACCTACTATATAGGTTTTCTGGTGCGCCAAATACCTAAATTCATTGAATATTCCATTAATTTGGGGAATTAAACTGATTTTCCCTTTCTATCAGAGAAAATTACATTTATTTTTAGGGAAAAACCTGTCTTAAATTTAGGCAATTGTCCTACTTTTTTGTTTTTTACAGTGTAGATTGGTACATCTTATGTGAATGCGACACCATTGCACGATGTAGATTCCACGCTTTTGGCTCATAGTTTCTAAAGACTGCTGACTTTTTATCCAAATTTCGTCCAAAAAGACACTGCTCATCTTAGAAAGAGTGGGATTATTGGATGAACTATAAAGGAAAGCGGTGTAATGGCGCCAGCGCAAAGTTCACTTGCCTCGCTACAAACTAAAATCTAAATCTATGTAAATCTACGTGATAGGGATTATCGTGGATGCTATCTTCTAGTAATTGCTTAAATGGCTACCTATTTCCAAAAACAGCAATAACATTTGCAGTTCCAGCACCACACGTGTATTTAGTGCTAATCAGCAATCGAGGGAAAGAAGAGTTTACAACTTTTTCATGGTTTTTACGTTTCCCTTTCCTCTATTTTGTGAGAATGGACCCATAGTAGGATTTTAAGAGACTCGTAAAAGAAATAAATCTAACGTTTGTAGAAATTATGTTGATTTTGGTAGCAAACAAACACAGAAAATTCTGATATTATTTGCTTTCTAATATTTCCTCCGAAAAGTTAGAGGAAAGGTTCATCACTTTTCATATTAATTATGTTTCGGCCTATAGGATGCAGTCATAGTTTGGAATAAAGTTTTTAAAATAAACACTATTGAACAATCCACTTTTTGTATCTGAATTTTTCAGATCGTCTTTCCAAGGCTCCAACGAAGTGTCCTAAACGTGTCCCAGATTAGTATGTAGACCACATAAATACGAATGACTGTGGACAGCTTCATTTGAATAGATGAGTCTATAGTTGTAGTTTTAGAATTTTTTATGATCTGAACAAGATAATTTGTGTTGTGTTTAAAAAGTATTTTTAAGAGTTATTTTATTTATCATGTAATCCGGACTAACATCCTTTCAGGTAGTTGTTGAAAAAGAAATCAATTGTAGAGTTAGTGAACTTTTTCTCTTCAGTTGAAATATTTGACGGACAGCAATTCGACAATCTATCTTTGTATGTGCCTTTTTAAATAACTTTATAATCCAATCTGTTATTTCTTAGGTTATATATTATTTTCTATTTGATGTTTCGATATTTTTGTGCAAATACTCGAAGTTCTAAGTCGCTAACTCCTCAGTTGAATTAGAAATAGAAGGATTCGTCGCTTTATTTTAAATTTATCTCTTATTTGACTTTATGAAAGATGATGGTTTTACCATAGTTTGTACCTACAATGGAATAAGGAAGAAGTCGTAGTTCCTGAAGTATTTAACAGCTCAGGGTAAAACTAGCACCTCTTGTATATATATGGAGGTCTCAATGAAGCCCACGAAAGACACATCGAACGAATTTAGAAAGCAGATCAACCTGGACTAACATACTCCAAGATGAATCTAACGAATATGCAGTAAAGGAGCTTCGTTAAAAACTTAACTTGACCATATCTTTTTTTCCAAAATCTAGAATAGCGTTGGCTCTGGCAACGATTGCATTAATATGATATTCGAAGGAAAGACGCGTATTAAGGAAGATACCAAAATGTTTGATTTTGTCAAGTCTAGTTAATCTGTATCCATGTAAAATATAAAGCTAAAGTCCTAAAGCCACCTTTTGCGAGAAATGGACATATCAGTATATTTAATGATATTGAGAGGAAGACAGTTAGTAAAATACGATTTATAAAAGGTGTCTAATCTCAAGTTATAAATTACACACTCATTTTCATTAGAAATAATACAATAATAATAATAAAGTATTCTTGAATTAGTCCGAATCAGATATGCTCATATCACTGATGTAAATTATAAAAAGTAGTGGTCAAAGATGACTACCCTGAGGAACACCAAAAGTATTATCAATTTCATCAGAAAGAGCTGCGTGAAATATAATTTGCTGCGTCCGATCAGATTAATTAAAATGGAGCCAATCGACAAAAAATAGTACGAAAAGTAAGTGGTAAACTTTACTTATTTCCATAATAAAAATAAATTTTGCCGATTCGAAACAAGTATTTTCTGTAATTACAAATAGCCCCATTTTCCTTTAGGTACCTTATTACATCGAAAAAATATATATATTTTCAATCTCAAACTAATTTCACTACTAAAACCCTTGCAGATATTAACTAACCGAAATTCACCTGAGAATAATGCTGACATTAATATGAAAGCGATCCGAATAATTTTTTTTTTCAAAGATTGCTACTGCATTATAACCCACACACAAACATAACAATATTTCGAAAATTCATGCCGTTTATCATATCACACTGCTGCAAGGTAGATACCGTATGAGTTTTCAACGTCAAGGGTATTTTGAAAAGTTTTAATTTGTTCTGAATACATTCATCCTTTACCGTTTCATATATGCTTCCACATAGCAAAATATTATAACCCACCCCTCAAAAATAAATTCATATAACCTCCCCGAATTTGGTCACATCATATCCATTAAAGCGTTTCCAATTTTCCCATCTCACACAATATTTTCTGATGGCAAGTTGCGATATTTTGCGCTATGCAGATAGGCTTTTGAGAATTTATTTGACATTCACAGCGGGGCTCCTTTAATTTGAGTGACTTCTTGCTTCAGAAAAAAAAATAAATAAAAAATAAATAAATAAAAATAAAAAAAAGTACTCTGCGTAAATACCGACTTCGAGAAGATCTTTAATAAACTTCAAAAGGTAGGTAAATGGAATTTTTGCATTGATTTTAATATCTAATGCTATCAGTTAATGGATTTTTTTTTTAATTTCACTAATTCTTATTCGCCTTTATATAAAATCATATATGGAATGGATTTGTGGAAGGACATTCATATTTTATGTAAGTCTGTTTGTGTGTGTTATGTTGAACAATTTATGATGAAAGTTTAATGTTTTGTAAGTGGTTAATAAAGTCACAGAATAAATCTACATTTTTGGAAGGTAAATGAAATAGCTGTTGCCAAATTAAATCAATACATTTCTTTATTTGCCTTTATTTGAATCTCCCACAAAAAGGTATTTCTCAGATCATAAAGAGGAAGAGGGGGAAATGGAGATTTCATTCAAAATATTCTCAAGAAAAGTCTAATTTTTCAAGTTTTTTTTTTTTTTATTGTAAATCGAAGTGTTCCAAATCTCGCCATCGCTGCATAGGCGACATTAACCAGCCAGCGTGGCAATCACCACATAGAATTTGTGTACAATAGAAAACATAAATCTTATTTTCCGTCTAAGAAGTTATGGACGAATCTGAGTACTATGGCTGGATTTGGTCGGGAGATTCCTAAGTGCGACTTTCATGCTAATCCCATGAATCATTTATTTACATCTGCTAATAATAGCGTCCCCGTTCCTTTTGTCATCCCATCGCCAATTCTATCCGACCTACTCCAATTCTGTTTGTGAATTCAGTTTTAGTTGAATCGATACGAATGAGATTATTGGGGCTATTAAGGCTGCTACGTCGGAGACCAATGACATGATGGATAATATTCCGCCTCGATTCTTCAAGCTTTTGAATGCCATGGGTCATATCTCCCGTTATGTAAATCTTTTTTTCAAGTCTCACTTCTTCACAGTTCCTCATGATTTGGAAAATTGTGGATGTTCTACCCATAGCTATGAGGTCGCACCCAATCCATGGTCGTTGAAAAACTCATGTATCAGCAGATCTTGCAGTACCTTGAATCGCATAAAATGCTTATTCAATGGCAATCCGGCTTTCGGATGGTTCATAGCTGCGTAACTATTTACTTTACTGAATGTAACTTGGGATATTTGCAGATCTGTCGATAAAGATCATATAACCATCTTAGTACTCATCATTTTTCACTTGTGGATAAATTTATGGTATACTTCAGATTTTTCACAACCTCGACAACGCTGATTAGGAGCTACCATGCTGATCTGCATCAACAAGTAACATTTCAGATACTTTACCCCAAAAGTATGGTGTACCCCAGGCATCTATATTGGGCACTGTATTATTTTGTTTATATATTAATGATCTCCCGAAATAGTCGAGAATTCGTAAATACAATGCACATGATACTGAAATCAATTTAGATACGCATATTGATTTTGTCGAGGATTGTGTTGGGAGATTTAATTTGCATTTTTCAAGATTATCGGACAATAGCTAATTTCTTGGATTTAAACCCAAAGAAGTCTAATTGCATGATTTTGTCTCGTAAACGGGTTTGACATCTTTGATTTTCTAGTTATATCGCTGAACAATATACCTTTGCCATATATTTTTGGCGTATGTAACCCCTGGGCTTCAAAATCAATAACTCTATGACTTACTGTGATCATGTTAAGTCCGTGATTTGCAAAATATACGCTACACTATGGAGACTCTGGCTATCCACTTTGTGTTTGAGATTAGCGATATCCCTTCCACCACTTTACTTTTACAGTGTATCACCTTCCCACATTTGGATTCCTTATGCCAATGAAAACTAAATGCTGCGTTCAATGACTGCATCTGATTTATTTATGGTCTGAGAAGATACGATCATATATCTCTTTCCGGTATTCCGGTCTTTTTAAATACACACTTGGATCAGAGAGCTTTGATTTTTCTTCATAAGCTCATTTATACCCGATCTCGAATTTGGTTTAAATGACTCCTGTAGTTTGCACTCTAAACTTCTATTCTATTAAAAAATGACTTTTTATAAAAAAAAGTATACTAAAAAATGACACATTATCTCCTAGTACCTCACTAAACTGCGGTGGCTAAACTAAGCGTATGCCGCTGGATGTTTTTTTTTTGTTCAATTTATAAAATGACCCCACCCCCGCCCCCTAATTTCATTGCTAGATCCGCCACTGGGCACAAGCTCGGCTTATGGCGAGAGATTAACTCAGATCTATTAATATATGCTAAGTAACTAGCATTATATTGTTAATTATAAATTAAACTGTAATAAACTAAAATCAAAGTCAGACTGGCAGTATGTATGTGTATCGTATCCTGAAAATTGTCACATATACATATTTGGGAGCTATCATTAATCAGCAACCAATAATACTTGGCGCAATGAAATTGCAAATCATTAAATGGGCAAACAGGGTGCTGCCTTTTATTGGAAAAACCACTACCCTAACACGGTGTTAGAATTGGTAAATTAACAAACACCCACAGACACACACACATGCACATGAAAATACACCTTTGAGCATTTCTTGTATGCCTCCAGCAGAAACATAATACCTTACATGCCTCATCAGCCGATATTAAGCATTATGGTTTATGTACTCGTATACCACAATGACGACAACAGTATTCCTTTTGAAGGTCATTCATTTAAGTTTCTATATATGCACTAAAGGGTGACTCCAAGAACGATTTACGAAAGTGAGAGTAATACACGAAGCACTTTTAAGGTATCGCTCATGTCCTTAATCCTTCACGCACCACAAAAATCAATATTCTTACACCAAATGACATTGGAAAATTTCTATTGTATGAACTAATTGAAGAGAGAGATTTTATTGTACAAGAAATCATAGCCACTTTCACGAGCTCAAGGCATTGTAGAAGTGTAGAAGTATACAGGTCCCCCCCCCCCGTGATTGCTGTTCGTCCCGAATAGGAATAGTTGAGGATATCAGTGATATTATCCTGGAATACATTACGCGTGTTGTATGTAAATGATGCAGGAGGAAATTTAAAAAAAAAATTAAGAAATCGTTTATCTTGAATTAATTACATTCTTAAATAGCGTTATTTGGCATGAATATTAGATAAAAATATAAAAGATAACTGAAAACACAATTAAATTGGTAATTGCAGAGCCTCTAATACATACGTACAGTAATAATCTATTATTAAACCTTGCTTGCAAGCTCCAAGAAGAAAATCAAGTCGATATCGATTTTTTCATTTTCCATCCAACTATACTAAGGGCAATTTTCTGATTAACAAATAACGAATGTCTATAGGCAGCTAGATATGTTGTGCATAGACAACTGCTGTGAATAACTATAGGCGCATATATAGGCACTAGAAGCAAATGCCCATTAAAGTGGAGATTCCCAGATAAAGAGAGAATGCAGAGCGAACTCTATCAGGATATTTGAACAGCAAATAGACACAGATAATTAGGGCAGAGGCCACGGGCCTCCATTTAACCCCGGGAACATTTAGTCTGATTCAATTCGAAATCTATTGTGCATGCATATGTACCTGCGTAGATACATAAGGTATGTATATATAGTACATATGTATAGAAATTGAAATGGAAATAAAATTTATTTGTTTTCTCTTCGTTTTAACTCCTTGTCAGAGAATTTCTATTATTGTGACATTTTCGAATTTTGAGTATGTTCACTTTTGAGAATAATGTCTCAGAAAGTAACATCTGCCATTCGGCATTCACAGAAAAATAAAAAAGGGCGAGAAAGCAGACAGTTTACATAGTACCATGAGTAAATAGAATGACTTTATTATTTCAGGCAATAAATGACAAAATTATTATATTTTTGTTTGAGTGACATGACACATGGGAATTCGCGGGTTATTCGAAATTCGATTAGATACCAAAATGTATTTTTCATGGGAATATATTTTTTTATTTCAAACTTCTTCGGAGGATAGGACTTCTACATAGCTTCTATAGTGATATTCTCAAAGGAGATCAAATATCTAGGCATTACCCTGGATATCAGACTAACTCGGAACTCATCCTGGAGAAGGACACAGCGGCACAACATGGATATGCTATAGGCTTTTGACAAGACCTGTGGCCATATATGTACTATACAGCGTGTCCCAGACTAATAGGTCAATATTTTTCCAAATGATTCCTCTCGTCCAGACAAGTAAAAAATTGTATGGCAGGGGGGGAGGCAAAATGTCACCCTGTCGAGTTACAGGGTGATTAGTAAAATATTCTCTTTTTTCATTAAACACCCTATATCTTCAAAAGTACGCCCTGTATGGTCTATTTTGAGACGGGATTGTATGCAGAACTTCATGGCCTTTCCAGCGACTGAACCACCCCCGTACCCCTTCCCATTCCAGAATTATGACGCTTCGAATTCAAAATTTCGGTTTTTTTTTTGGTTTTTTTCTTAATTTTTTTTAATACTCCGACTAACATACACGTTTTTTACAAAATTTCGAAAGCTCAGAGTCTCTTTTTTAATTTAACCTCGCACATCCTATGTACTAACTGTAGCTGTTAAAGAGTTATTAGCTCTTAACCTGTTTAGGTCATGCCAAAATTAGACGATATTTTTATAAAATGGCGTGTTTTGATGTGTTTTCAGTCACTAAGGGAACAAATTATCTGTGACCTGAATAGGTTAAGAGCTAATAACGCCTCAATCATCACAGATGCAACTAGGTTAAATTAAAGAGGAGACTTTGGGCATTCGAAATTTTGTAAAAAAGTGTACGTTAGTGGGGTATTTAAGAAAAAAAACGAAAAATTAAAAAAAAAAATAACAGAAAAAAACAGAAATTTTAAATTTGAAGCATCATAACTCGTGGTGGGGAAGGTTGCGGGGGTAGTTGAGCAGTCGTTTGAAAGGTCGTGAAGTTCTGCATACTATGCCGTCAAAATAGGGCGTACAGGGTGTACTTTTGAAGATGTAGGGTGTTTAATGAAAAAAGAGAATATTTTACTAATCACCCTGTACAATTTTTTACTTGTCTGGACGAGAGAAATCATTTGAGAAAATATTGACCTATTAGTCTGGAACACCCTGTATATCCAATATACACCCCATGGTCATGGTCACATTCGTATGCTTCACTCGTTTAATGGCCAAAAACTAATCAAAAAACAGTTCAAGCTAGTTTACAAAAACTCCAACAGCTAAATGTCTAGGAGTAATCGTTGTAATGCGTGCCTGCCTAATTGCAGTCTTAGAGACTATAATAGTGGACCTGCTTCCTCTGCATCTGCATGTTACGCGTAGTAGGCTATCCTAATCGCAAGCTGCAGAGGACAAATCTCCTGCTGAGTACAGTCAATCTGTTCGGGCACTTGAAAGTCGTTCAAGAATTCCTGGATGACCCCATTTTAAACCCAATCTCAGACGTTATTCCGAAACGTCATAATTACTTTGAAACGCCATTCAAGGTGATCTCAGAGGACCTTCAATAGTGATTATTCTGGTGACTTACCCTTAAAAAGGATCTCTTAAATTGTACACGGGACACTGCATGCCTCATCTACCATTTTCCAGGCAGAGATCCACGTCAGAGAACTATGCGCTCGCGAAATGATTCATAAAAATATGCGCGAAGCAAAAATATATATCTTAATATTAGAGAGCCAAAGCAGTACTTAAAGCGTTAATCTTCGAATCTAAGCTGGCCTTTGACTGTCTTACTGTCTTGAAGCAACTAGAAAAAAAAAACAAAGGGATTATTCTGATTTGGGAGCCAGGATATTAATGGCACCAGATTGCGGACCGACCTGCAAAGGAAGGAACGGAGCCAGATCTCTGTTCATGGGCACTAAACCTATTTTTAGCTACACAAAAAGTCAACTTTCAGCACGACTTAGGCTTTAGGAGGAGAGAATTAAATTGGTACACTAACAAAACATCTCAAGGCTGAGACAACCGGAGAAATTCATTACGTATACGCGCAACAGATGACTAAAATATTTCTCACGCTCAGAAGGGAAGAATTAAGACTAATAACGGGCCTACTTACCTGGCATTGCTCACATAGATATTAGCGACTGCGAAATTCTTTCCCCCAGAAACATCTGGATGTACTTTGTGCAAATAGTGCGAGTTTGAAACAATGTGTAGAGTTTGGGCACTGTGGTGTGGGTGCTTACGGAAGTTTTAAGGATTCAGTTAGTTCTGTTAGTTAGTAGCTTACACGGGATTGCTTCTGCTGTTTAGTTTTTTATATTTTCTCTCTTTTATTTTTTCATATATTTTATCATGTAAGATTAAATAAGGCGAACCAAAACCGCACCACAATCGAGAAGGACCGTAATGATTACCCTTGATATTTTAAAGTTCAAGAAATTCATGTATGCATGAAGAAAATGTTTCTTAATCCAGTTTCCACTTTTCCTGATTTTTTTATATGCCTTATGAAAAAATAAAACTCATAACCCTGTCTGCATGTGACCTTATAAACCCAAATGAAAAATTACTATACTTCTGTGTAGACATATTTTGTTTCCATGGGTACAGAATTTTCCATAACCGACTTACATAAGTAAGGCAAAATATTTGAAAGCGAATTTTTTTTTTATCTTTATATAAAATAGTCCGTAATTGTTTCTTGATTATACTAATTAGTAACAACATCAGATTATGATTAATTTTCCATTAAGTATATATTTTTTTGTTCAGTTTATATATCGAGGCCAAAAGATAAACTTTCAGGATGGATTTAGCTGTACTACTGCATTTTGCAGTACATATTTCCGAAAATGCAATAGGTTCATTAATTCACGCAAAGGAAGAGTTTATAATCGCTATGGTTGTAAATATTTCATATCGTTAAAAGCTTTCGCCACAATGGTAAACAGCTTTTTGACATAATCATTAAGGAACGTCACGTAAAGTCTAATAATAACAGGAAAATAGGGAAAAACTGGAAATTTTATTGTGCAATCAATTTGTGTAATTTGAAGAATTCAATGTTGCATGAAATATTTGTTGTTGTGTTTTCGATAAAATCTATTGCCAATTCTAATGGAGGAATCGTGTCCTTTTTAATGAAATTAAATGAATTAAAAACTTTTTTTTTCCAAAAATAAAAATTGTAGGAAAATTGAAGACTAAAGTAAAATGAACAATTTTAGGATATTTGTGAATCTAGAAAATAAAAATTTGAAAACTTTTAAATAACAGGCTCAGTAAGTAAACATAAAAAATTCAAGCCTTCAGGTTTTATTTAGGATTTGCTTGAATTTTTTAAAGGATTCTTTATTTATTATTAGGAAAGTTCTAGTTAAGTTGTGATTCTCAGGACATACAAAATATATATATATACATAGGTATGTGCTGCTCAAGGTAGTCATTTGGGAATGTTTTTTTATATTTGATTTCAATCAAGGGAATTGTAAAATTCATGAAATCTTCTAATTGTTTACTTTATGTCGATTTTTGTTAGAATTTCGTTGTGTAAAGTTGTGCTAAAAAATACGAAGATGTTTTTTATGGATACTATTTTGTTTTTCAATAAATGAAAAAAAAAAAGTGCAAGTAAATTGTTTTTACATTGATCCTTTATTCAAGGATTTAAAATTATAAATGTTTGAAATTCAAATTTAAATGCATTATTAACTGCCTACAACAAGATAATTCACTAAAAATAGAAAACGGTTAGAAATATATACAAAAGGTATACAACAACTTACAATAATCAAAATAGAACAGAATAGAGGATAGAAAAGAAAGTTGAAGATATATTGATTGAAGCGGATATTCGATTTAGATTTCGTTATTGATACGAGCAATGTAGTCTCCCTGTATTCCCGTAGGTCTGGATAGACAAATAGATCTGCACGTCATCGGCGTAAATATTCAGATTTGCATCAAATTTAACATACGGAAGATTCTTTATAAACAAGATGAAGATTAGACGATGTATGCTAGAACCTTGTATACCCCAGGACCCTACTGGAAGTACGTTTCTTGTATAGACACCCCCTTTTTAATTTTTAACTTCCTTTTATTTTTAGCATTTTTTGTTATAGCGGTGATAGAAATACATACTTTGTTAAAATTCAAACTTTTTACCTATTATGGTTCATGATATATAGCCCGCTGACAGACAGACAGACGGACGGACAGGGGAGGCTTAGTTGTCACCCTTTGGGTACTTAAAAACAACACCGATCAAGAACAAATCGCGCTCCCCGAAAATCAGTCTTCCTCACCAGAACTTTGTCAGTCGAACTCAAGTTTATTTAAACTTAATTAAAATGTTCCTGTGATAACTGAAAATAAATGAATTGTGCTGTGACGACACTTTCGTTCCGGAGTGTACAACCGATAGGTCCCAAAAACTACTGTAATCGCTGTAAACAAATTTCTAAAAAATACCTTGATACAGCTTCGTGATTATAAAAGGTGAATTACCTACATATAGATAGGCTTTTGAATTTAAAAAAATTATGAAAAAACAAAAACGGCCAATAAGTTCATTAAAGATCCAAACATCAAAATGGAATATAACAGATTTCTAGGTGAATATTTAGAAATGGGACATATGAGCCTAGTGCAGCCCTATCATACATCACACAGTAATATATGGAACAGTATTGCTGTCAGGACGTTACAGCAGCTACATAAATACTCTCATGACAATGTCAGGTAAAAAAGCATCAAAAAGTACAAAAAACAAGGAAATAAATTTTTTTGACCTAAGAAACAATTCATGTTCCATTAGGGTTTTGAATTGTATGCAGTCTAGATAACCTCCATTTTGCAAAAACAAACAGACCTTAGATCCATGCAAGCGGATGGATAACCTGGTACCGAAATGGGAGTATCAGTGACAGCTAGTTTCTTTTCGGCCGTCAAATCAACATAGGCTAGACTTGATTCAAGGACCTTAGCCTCATCTTGCGATCGTGTCAGTTCAGGCTAACATGGGTGTAAGGAAACTATCTAATTTCAAAATGTTTACCGCCGCTGCCAAGTTCTAGTCTAGATATTTTAGGTATAGATGTTCCCCAGACCCATTGCACACAGCCAGCATTTGGACTAATACCAGATCAAACGGGCTGGGCGTCAAGTAATCTAGTTGAGTTCTAACCATTTTCCCACCAAAATGCATGGTCGCTATAGGTTTCTCCTGCAAGAATTGGAAACTACAGGATGTTGCCCTTCATTTGATCCTGTATACCCATCTACATGCAACCGTTTTTTTTTAGATCTTCCTCAAAACAGTTTATCGCAAGATCAAATGAAAATATGCGAGAAATCAAAATTATCCATAATTAGTAGGAAATCAATAAAGTCTTAAACGAAATCATAAAGATAGCGATGAAAAATATGAAATCTACCATTCTTTATACTAAGCAGTGAAAAATCGTAACAAAAATTTTTAGTATTGTTTGCTGTTGTAGTTCTCCGATGGAAGTCGATGCAGTACAGCAACTCTCCAGTTATCACAAAAACAAAATGCAAGGCACAAATATTTTCATTAGAAAAACAGAATTAAATACATTTGCATGCACACATTTCTATAAACTAAAGAACTTTCAAAGTTCCATGTCAGAATACATCCAAGTGCCTAGGGATCCAATGCAGAGCTAGGCAGCCAGATGGCGGTAATCATGATAAGCAAATACATTTGCTTTAGTATAGTTTCAAAAATGCGGCGCTGTTAGATTCGGCTCTTGTGGACAAAATCTCTTAGAATTTCCGTCATACCTTTTCGGTCTCTATAACTCGATGACCAAGCTAATATTAAAAGAAACATGATGGATAATTCTTATAGTTTACAACCCTGCAAACATTGCAGTTCAAAATCGAATCGAATTCGAAGTAAATCAATTCGACTAGGTGAACCTAAGCTTCGAAATCGAATTCGCTGACGACATGCTTGTGAATTGCAACAGAAAAAAAACGGAACACGATATCGAATCGTATTGGCGGCCCGACAGTGGTTGGCTAGCTCGACTTTCTTTCGAAACTCTTGTATATGTTGATGGTTCATTTTGGATTCTATTTTTGTTTTAACAGTACGATATGGTATTGATTTCTCTTGCAAGACGTTTTGCAAATACCAAGTAAATACGATATCGAATAAAAAAATAATAAATACTCACCGTAGTAAAACTTTACTTTGCACTTCACTCAATAAAATCTCAACTTAGAGTGCCTGTGATGCACAATTTCGTAATTTCTACATATAGCAAACAAATAGAAGAAATTTCGAGCTATAAGCGATGCATCTATTTCGAATTTTCGGAAATTTCGGCATGCTTGAAAACGTCGTTTATGGTAAAAAAACAATCGAAGAGATTTCGAGCCACAAGCAATTCATCTATTTCGAATTCTCAGAAATTAGGGCTTGCTGCTAAAACTTCGTTTAAGTTTAAGAGATTTCGAGCTACGAGCGTTTCCTCTATTTCGAATTCATTTCGCTACGGCAGAATTTCATCCAATTGTTTCCAGGGAATATTATTATATGTATATTTTCTTGCTCTACCGTACACACACAAACATACTTAAAGGTAACTAATTTGGATTTGTGTTAGATATTTGTAATTTTCATTTCCTTAGAAATCATTTCTATGGAAAAGCTATTTCTATGACTAAAGAAGGAAATAAATTGAAAAAACTTCAAATATCTGTAGGACTAGAAGAGTGATTCAATTATTCAGAGAATGCAGCAATTTTTCATTTGCTAGCTAAATGCTTGCTTTGAATCCAACCGCGTTTGCCTTATCATGCCATATTTCAACAGTTGAGCAGCTACAAAGGTAAAATTTTGATAGTGATTTCTTAACTCGTAGTGATATATCAGTCGCGAACGGCTGCAAAATTGATAAACCAAGCGCACTTTTAGCTATGAGCGTTGCTCTGACATAAACCATTCGGTGAAATAGCTAATTTTAGAACATTAGATGATTATTTCAAACTGACTCAAATGACCCAAATTACCGAATCCTTTACATGAGTCACTTATACCAAAAAACTCGTATGATCTGAGTCACCAAAATGACTGCTTTTGCCCATCACTAATGTATGTATCTTTTTGCAGTTTTTGTGATAAATCAGTTTTAATTCTTAATGCTGCTTAACTTTATTGATTTTGCTAATTTAAGATTTACCTGTTAGTATTTCTTCTTAAGAATTTAGTCGAAAGTTTTTCTTCAGTATTTACAAGCACATAGCTGACAAAAAAACTCTTTAAAGGTTGTTATAGGTATGTTCTTTGATAATATTCATTCTGTCATTAAGTATACGTATACTAATAGCTATACAGGGTGTTTCCCACTAAGGGGTCAATAGAGCAGGAGATGATAGTACTCGCCTAGGCCAACCAAAAATTGTATTAAGAAAAAAAGCTAGTTTTTCACAAAACACCCTGTATCTTAAAAACTACAGGGCGTACGGTCACAGCTAAGAACTTATTGTATGCAGAGCTTCATGGCCTTTCCAATGACTGCTCAATCAGCCCCATACTCCTATCAAGAATTATGGTTGTTTAAACTAAAAATTTCGGATTTTCTTACCTTTTTTTTTTAATTTAACCTCTATTATTTTTGCAATGAGGTCATTAACATAACTTTTTTTTATAAAAACTATAAGCTGTAGACTCTCCTCTTTAATGTGACTGTTTTTAAGATACAGGGTGTTTTGTGAAAAACTATCTAAAATTATCTTTCTTAATCACCCTGTAACTCCTAAACGGTTGATATGCCCCCGCCCCCTGGCATACAATTTTTGGTTCCTCTAGGTAAGTACTATCACCTCCCGCTCTATTGACCTTCTAGTGGGAAACACCCCGTATACCTATACCTACCATGGAAGAATTGTTGTAAGCTGTTTGAAAGTATCCCATTTTGTGGGACATACTTAATAAGGATTATGCGGAAAACAGAAAAATAGTCGAACAGACAAGATAAATTATCCCTGCCATAACCCACCGTACGGTATTTGCACCGTCATTGGTTTGGATAACGAAAGATTAAAACTTTATTTGCGCCACTCTATTCACACCGTACTGCATTTTGTGTGCTCTTTGCTTTACATTTTCCCAAGACCACATACCAAACTTTATTCACAACATTTCCCACCGAATTCCATGTAATTTCTCTTAAAAATATTTTGGGAAAACCTTTACCCATATAAAACTCTCAATTACAACCATAATTTATGTTAAAACCAAGAGAAAGTTTACTAAATAAAACTCCTCCTACATACAGGTGCTAAGTTTTTTCCAAGGCAAAAAAAATACAAACCGGTAATGAAATTTATTTGCTACTAATACAATACATTCAGCCACTCATGGTAAGCTTGAAGTGCTTGATTTTATCTAATACAAGAAATAAGTTAAATCGCCTTATAGTAGCGGTCAGATGAGTTTAAACGTGCAACTTGCAGTGGTTGCTGAAAACTTTTAGATATCTCGGACAAAAGTGATGCAATAAAGCAGAGGTGAAGAGCAAAAATTCCGTTCATATAGATTTCTCTTTAGAGTCCAGTTAATGAATGGCAAATGTAGCGCAATTCTTGATATTCTTTTTAACCCTTAAAGAGTAATTCAAATACTGCACCGCGTAGAAATTACTTTGAACCAATTGACTTCGATTAACCCCAACGACCGTAATAACATCACTCACATGCTGGAGACAAGTGACTCAAATCCACTTGTTCGCATTTCGTATTTTTCATCCCTCAGGGGAACTTTTGTTTTTGTGCGGCATAAAGGCAACTCAATAAAATCATTAAAAAAAGAAGAAGAAAAACCACTCTATACCACATACGTACATGCATACATACATACCTACCTATATTCTGTAGGGGATGTTAGGTATTTTCCAGGAGAACATTTTGAAAATGAACAAGCTATTCCCGGTTGCAAGTAAATTACAAAATTGTAGACAATATATACATATGTATGTAGCAAAAGTTTTGTTAGAACGGACAACGTAACCTTTGAGCTTTGACCCTGTAAAGTTCACTTAGAGGAGCTTATAAAGCAGCTGGGTATACACTAAAACAACCAACAGCATTTCCTTTCTGTCGCAAAAACTTTCTGCTTTCCACTAAAAAGGATCCTCTCTTCGAAGGGAAGAATGCATTTAATTAAATCATTAAGCTAATGAGAATGATCTTCCGGTGAAATATGATATTAATTTAATAACGAAACTTTCTCGTATTCTACTGCAGCTGCATGTGCTTTCTCTAAATAATAGATTCCCGGAAGTATCAGAGGAGACGTCATGCAAATTTTACAACAATCAGCTTTTGTTAATTTCATGGAAAACTCCTGAGAGAATATGGTTGCTTCAATGAATTACTTATTATTTATAGGTCATTCATTTGAGGGGTTAATTTTAATGTGGTGTGTAAAAGCATGTACGAAATCAGAAGATAAAAGAAATCCCCGCAAATTTTTCGACACCCGTAAAACTTCTGCCATGGATTGTTCACTTTTGAATGAGAAAACCAAGAAACAAATTTTTATAACGCAACTCAGTTGGCTTACTTCAAAATAAATCTTCTATTTATTCTTGCCACCGAAGCATCTGCGTATGCTGTTGGAGCGATCGTTTATCACACTTATCTAATAGATAACTTTCCTTTAAGACTAAACCAATCTCCTTGAACAACACTTTAAAAAGTTCGAAGTTCGGCAAGATAAAAGACTGATAATTAGAGAGCATGTACCAACTTGTACTAGGTACGACTAAGCTCACGACTTCTCTCATAGATCTGCAATTTTTATAAAAAGAAAATGGTATTCCCACAAAATTTCAGGCGGTCGTACCTATTAGTCTATGGTGAGTGAACCGCCGCCGTTGCCATGTGTTGTACCTCATATGTTTTCAGGAGGCTCGAAAACTGTACAGAGCCTATTTTCGGTTCATTGTCGGATACTGCTATGTTTCTAAAACTCCAAATACAACCCTTTCAAACTCAACACTTTCAGACCTACTGACAGACCTACATGCTATCTTCCAGTTAATGTATCCGGTATGTTATCTTTGAGGTCTTGCAAGTCTTTAGTCGAAACCCCTCGAGTCCTTTGCGACTCTATAGTTGTCTTTCTAACTTGCAATTAACAATTTCCCACGTACTTATCTGCTGATCTGTTACGCCAGAGAACCTTAGACTTTGTCGCAGAACGAAGACCACATGTTCAGCGCCTTTGAGAATGATATTAAGGTGCTCTATTTCTCCCCAATAAACGTACACAGCAACTAGATAATTTGGAACAAAAATTCTGTGTATCATCACGATTTAGAAGTGTCTAAGCGAAGACTGTTTTGTAAAATAATAAAATACTCAAAAAAAGATTGATGGAGGTGATTATAAATTGTGTGGTGATTGACCGATTGATAGACCCAGAAGAACATGGAATGGGAAAACTTGTGCAAGACGAAATGACAACAGAAGACAGCTAAATTGAGGGATATCAAATAGATCTGTAAGTCCTATTAGCTAACTTAAACCTATATCGGGAAGTTAAATTATTATTAAGTTTTGGTAATCTAGTATTTAATCTGGACCATTCCAATGAATTCCCACATGTTGAAATAAGGAAAAAATGGAATTACCAACAACAACAACTACGATTTTCCTAATATATTTCACTTAAATTGTATGGTGGGGATAGTATTTTTACGCTTACATATTCTTAATCTACTCACCAAAACCTTTTTAACGTATACCCACATGCCTGGGTCTGGATAATATTCTAATATGCTAAATTATATCTAAAATTAGCTATCATCGCTCGTGGGAAACATTATTATGATTATTGTTGTTGTTGTTATATTCATTTTAATTCTGATCAACAGTAAGTGGGTATTCGTTGGAAAGGTCTTGATATGAAGGATACAAATATATAAAAAAGTACTACCACATCCATATAATTTAAGTTAAATATAGTAGAAAACCCGTTATTGCACTTGTTGGTTTGATTCTTGGTAATTCCTTTTTTATCCTGATCTCGCCGTATGAGTATTCATTGAAAATACTTTAGTCCTGCAGTTATATTATTGCCAGGCCCATTGTGTACCTATACAGGGCTTTACCGCCATAAAGGAGGTGATGGCAGATACTCATCTAGGCAAATAAAAAATTGAATGGCAGGAGGGGGAGCATCTCAACTATTTCGGAGTTACAGGATGATTAAAAAAATTAGTTGGTTTTTCAAAAAAATACCTGTATCTTAAAAAGTACAGGGTGTATGGTCACGGCTCACTCTATGCAGAATTTCATGGCAGCCCTTTCAACGACTGCTCAACCAGCCCCATACTCCTCTCTTGTCAGTAGTGGTGATGATCTAAAATAAAAATTGGCGATTTTCTTAAATTTTTTTTACTTTGACCTCTTTTTTCTTTACAACAACATAACTTTTTTTATATAAAACTTGTAAACTGTGGACTCTCCTCTTTAGTTTTACCTACTGTGCTAACTGTAAGGGTTACAGAGTTATTAGGTAAGAAAATCCAAAAATTTTATTTAAGACCACCATATCTCCTGAATGGAGAGGAGTACGGAGCTGGTTGAATAGGGCCATAAAGTTCTTTATACAGTGAGATCTTGGCAGTAACCCTACACCCTGTACTTGTTCATATACAGTGTATTTTGTGAAAAACTAGGATATTTTCTTAATCACCCTGTAACTCCCCCCCCCCTCTGCCATACAACTTTTTGTTTGATGAGTATACTATCACCTTAACAGAAAAACCCTGTAGAATCATAGGAATCAATTCACCATGCCTCTCTAAGGAATCTCAGAAATACATCTAAGCTTTGAACCATGCAGCACTGGATATGGCTACCAGGTATCTCTCCGCTTTGAACCACCAGAACAGGAAATTCGCAGTGCACATGTCGTGAAAAGGCTTTAATAAGTACAGTAGAAAAAATGCAATAAAATCTAACCCTATTCCTCGAGGGATCAAACGAGCAGAAATTAAGTAATATAATGAAATTTCACTGCCAAATTAAAAAATCCTTTGACTTGCTTGTATGCGTTTATTCAAGACTTACACCTTCCGTAAGAGCTTGCAGTTTTGTCGTAGTACATTTTCATAATCTAAAGAAATCTTCATGCAGGTGTATACACATCTGCTCCTGCAGTCTTCTACCTGTAAATTGCTTAAAGAAAAATTAAATCTGATTAAGACTTTTTCCTTGTTTGCGGTATATTCAAGTGGAAGTAATTAATTGCAAAGGAAATACAATAATTACGTCCTCTTAAGAACGAGAACGGAAAGTCCTAATAATTCCAAGAGAATTTTACAAGTTTCCTGCATGCAGTTATGAGTTGTTCAAACTTTTTACAAATGCACAGTTGTACGCGTAAATACAGTGAAATTGATTCCGGATTATTATTTATTCAATCCCTGCTCTAATTTTTCCCCTCAAAATATTTACACTCGCTTTTGCTTAAGATTTCGTCCTTCTACCTCTACCTATTGATTTTCCTTCCTTAGAACACCCACTGAACTACTTTTCGCGAAGAAAGGGGATGGGAGAAGGATTATACCTAATTAGAAATATTAAGGAAAATTATTGTAGGAAAAATTGAAATCAGTGCACATTTAACACGCACATGATTCCTCCAATTATAGATTCCTTATAACAAGTAAAAAAAAATTGTCGGGGATGTAAAACAAGGGAAGATAAAAATGTCGGCAGTAAGACAGTTGGGTGGAGAACTAGTATTTTCATTTTTGGTAAAGCTATATTTAAATACTAAAAGTATCGGCAATCAGTATATGTACATTGATCAAACATTGAATATCCATATCCAGCATTGAACCCCGGTGGCGTTTACTCAAACTTGAATCTTCTTAACCCTCTAACCAATCCCTTAAGGGGGCCGGCGCCCGGCACCCGCACATTTCATAGCCACACAGAACGCGGTGATTCACTTTGAACCAATTCGGTGCGGCAGACTGGATAATTTGAGTAATGCAGAGTCGATTTCATGCCGAAGCCCCATTTATGGCATTTGAAATAGAAAACTGGAACTGGCAGGATGGTTATAGGACTACACACATACATACAAACATATTACAGCCCATATTGAAGTTGGATAGCAGTTGACGAAGTTTGTGAAGTAGTAGGTTGGGAGAATATTAACCTCTAGGACGATTTCGGAAAAACATGAAAATCGAAATGAACTTACCCTCCGGATGGCATTATACCTATATATGTATAAATTCACATAGCATATTTATTACCTATGTATGTATATAGTTCCCATGTATAAAACATTGTTAGTGGAAAGACAGTTAGGAAGAGGTGGGCTCAAAAAGACATTTGCCATCGTTTTGTACCTGCCGACACCGTTTCCTTATAGGTAGGTATTTTATCGATAAAATTATTTTTTAGTGTTGCCAGCTAAAAGTGTTCTTGGCACGTGAATATAATTAATGATGGATTCTTATTCTTTCTTATACATCGTACCTGCTAGGCACTCGCCCCGACTCAGTTTACATGCAATCGTTACATTGAACACGAATGACCCACCCGGTTCACGCAGCCAACTCACATTACACACATAAATATATGTCGTAGGTAGGTAGTTACTCCCCAAATTCTCTAGGTTAATAGTGGCTGTTATTTAGGTAAATCATAAAATACCATAAATTTCAGAGTCGTTATCTGCGTGCAAAAAATATTTTTTTATGTTGTTCGTATCATGATTTTGGCTAGCACGCATGCTGACGAAAGCACTAAGATCAAAACTGAAAATCGATAAACACCTGAAGCCTAAGGAGAGAGAGGAGGTAAACCTATCATTCCGTAATTCAATTGTGAATGTAGAAATGATGTTATTTCACGAGGATTTGATAAAAGCAGATAACATATTATGGCAAGTGACACCTGAGGCCTTTTTGTGTTTAATTTGTGTAAGTAAAAGAGAGAGTTTTAAGAGATGTTATTAGTAAAGAGATAATTCGAAAAATTTATGTTCAATTATAAACAACAAAAAAATCTAAAGGATGAAAATCGTTTTAAGGAGAGCTCGTTGCTGTTTTATATCAATTATGATGGCTCTCAAAAAAGCTATGGTCATAGGGCTGAGCTCTGAGGCACACTACTAGCAATTGTTGTATTTTGTTTATAATGTTTTTTTTTCACCATTGCTGTAAGTGTAAATTTTAAAGGAAATGTTTTAGTTTAGTTTAGTTTCATATTTCACAAATTCATTTATCTTTTTGTTTATTTTACATACATACATGCGCGTGGCGAGGTAGGGGCACGGGTGGGCAATGCCCCCCCCCCCCCCCCACTCACTCCTTAGAATAGATAGCAAACAGGAATGGTGATAAGCCAGATCTTAGAATATAGAGCAAACAGGAATGGTTGAATCGTGTAAAATTCGTATACATGAGCGTAATTTGTCAAGAGCAGGAGATTATACATAAGAGTAAGTGAGATGCTGCAGGAAAGATTTGTCAAAGCCTGGGTGCAGAATTGTCAAATGTGATTTTGTTTTGTGAGCAGATTTAGTCAACTTAAAATTCTTTTGCGAAATTTAACACAAGTACCGGATCAATTCTTTTCAAAACTATTTATCTTTGAACTTTATTTAGTGCAAAGTTTTCTACTACCACTAGTGCCTGTTAAGATCTTCATATCAATTAAAAAAACAGAAATGAAGTGTTCGGTCAGTGTTTGCAAATATAAATTAGATTATAAACTAGGGAAATCCAGTTTGAGGCAATGGCACTATCTAAATTATCTTTTTTGTTAATAGAAGCAGAGATTTATATAAATTAATTATGTGAATTATTTCAAAATAAAGTAGAAAAAGAACATTTTTTACTACAGATGCTCCGCATGAAACCTTTGTTTACTTTTTGCAAATTGACAATTTGCTTAGAATAGGGATGGCGGGTAAATACATGTAAAAATGGACTACCAACACAACCAGAAATTCATTACGCAAAATCTGGCTCTTAGATATGACAAAATTTTACCAGCAATTTTAATGTGAAATATGTATTTGGAGACCGTGTAAAATTTTATTTTGCCAGAACTCGATTGTAGACATAACCGATATGATAATGACACTCAATGACATACTCATTTATAAGCTCATCGTGACCCTGATTGATATGCTCATTAATAAGATCATCGTGATGCTCATCTAATATTGTAAAATGCACAAAAGAGAAGCAAAGTATACATTTCGAAATAAGTGAAAGAGATGCAATATCTCATGCACAATATCTGTGAATAAGTAAATAAATAATTTTTTTCTCGACTTTGCTTCAAACGCGAATAAATTTCATCAGTACGTTCAACTGATTGCTCATGAGTAGCTCATTGATGAGCTCATCATTATATGTCTACCAGGGGCCTACATCGAACTGCATAAAGTCAGCTTCGCTGAGATGTATGTACGCACACTGCACTGTGTGTGACATGCATACGAGCCGAGCAGAGTAAAGTGGCAATATCATCATAGTCAATTCAAATTTTAATATTTATATAACAATTCCACCAAAGGGCTGCCAGATTTAGCAATTTACTTTTCAGCTCATTACGTCAACGAGTTTTGGCTTAAACACTATTGCGACGGTAAAGCGATCGACGAATTCCTATGCAATATACGATCCATAAAATCTTCCTAGAGAAAATTGTTCCTATTACTGCAATAGTCGTCGGTCGTCGGAATTGTGTTTAAGCTCTTTTTCAGTCATTGCCCAAATATATCGTGAATATCGAAATTTTCTTGTGGCAACACTACTAAGCCAGATTTAAGCCATTTTCGAGATAATATTTGCTATTTTTACGGGAATTACAAATTTTAAACTCTTTGCATCAATCCGTTTTTAGCCAATAATGCCAAATTATATAGTGAAAAACGAATATTTTGTATGGAAACCCTAAGGAGGACCTATGCGATTTGTTTTATGCGTGACTGTTCAATCGATTTGTTATCCTATTATTATTTTTATGCTTTCCAAACGGACTGACACACTTGGTATACCTTATGAGCAGAAGCGTATTCAGAAGGAGAGCAGGGAGAGCGGTCGCTACCACAAGAACACATTATCAAAATATGATGCCTTCAAGAGAATGTAATTCAGAAGATACGATACGATAAGCATGAAAAATATACTGTCCGAATCCAAGTCTTCATTTCGACTTCAGTTAATTTTAATTAAAGAAGAAGACAACTTGGATCCTTGTTAGATTAACCTAAATAACAGTTATTGTTTTAACTACACAAACGTTATTTTAACAATTATTAATGTTTAAACTGTTAATCATACGTACTGTTAAAATAATCATATTTCTCGTGTTATTTTAACATAAAACAAATGTTGAAAGACTTCTATTGAACTAATTGTTATGTTAACTTAACCCTGCAAATAATTCAAAATTCAAGTAATAAATTTGATCGTATTAACCAAATATTATGTTTAGTAAACATATTTAGGGTTGATTTTTTAACTTACTCCACAATGTTGAATTCTACCAACATTTGAGGTAATTTCAAAATAACCTAAATAAAATGTTGAAATGACCATTTTGTTTGGTTAAACAGTATACAACTATTCGAAAAAGGTTATTTTAACACTAAAATTGGGTAGGCTGAGAATTGACATAAATATCAGATGAATTAACCATCAATTAAACTTGATTTTACCCCAATATTTTTCTCATTGTAGGAGTGCTATTCCTGATTTATATAAATGATATTAAGCAAGTATTAAAATACAGTGAAATTATGTTATTTGCAGATGTTACCCTAATATAAAATTTTCAGATTTAATTAAACTGTTTCCAGAAAGAATTAAACATTTTCCTTAAAGAATTAAACCTGGTCCAGAAGGAATTACACCAAATTCATAAACATTGAAAATAATGGAAGATGGAGTAAGTACACCAACAACGAAAATAATCCTAGAATTACGACAAAGGTCACCCAACGGAGATTCTCATCTGAAAAAGGATAAATGGATACGTGAATTAAAAATAACTTTAAAATAGGCCAAATTAGAGGTTGATCATTCAGCTACTATGAGTTAACAGACAAACGAAAATGTTTTTTTTTATTTAGAACGATCTGATTACTGAATTTACAAAAGTGAAATATTATCGTAATAATGAAAAAAGTACACATAACAATAATAATGAAAGAGAAAAGTAACTTTAACTAAGCTGATCTCTTATTTGACTTTTTGAAAGATGAAGGTCAATGCAATCAAACTGGTTGTTAAAGAGACTAGACATTGATGAAACCGGCTCGTGGATGCCATAGTTTGTACTATGCTAAGGAACAACGAAGAAGTCACAGTTCCTCAAGGAACGCACAGGAGCAGATATATTGAAAGTATTTAAGAGCTCAGGAGAGTTTATCACTCCTTGTATACACTGAAATGAACTCTGGAAATTGGTCGTCTATGCTCAATAGAATCCAAAGGAAAGAGTTTAAGCCTATCAACATATAGAGGTAGAATAATAGGGTTTCCCAATGAAGTCCACGCAGGGCAAATCGGACAAATCTCCGCTGCACAGCCTCGATGCGAGTTATGTATACAGTATAAAAGGGAGACCAGACAAGACTGGCATACTCCAAAAAGGGTCTAACGAATGTGCAGTAAAGTATCTTCGTTACGAATGGATCATTAAATTATTTTGACTATCTCTTTACAAACCCCAGAGTGGCATTAGCCCTGGCAACGATTGTATTAATATGATGCTCGAAGGAGAGACGAGTATTAAGGAAGACACCCAAATTTTTGGTTTTGTCAAGTCTAGTTAATAACCAACCATCTAAAGTATAATTAAAGTCCAATGGCCTCTTTTTATGAGAAAATGACATAGTAGTACATTTGCTGATATTAAGAGGAAGACAGTTAATAGCACACCATTTATAAAAGGTGTCTAAGTCCGAGTTTAAAATTTCACACTTGTTTTCATCAGAAACAATGCGAAAGATTTTGGCAACGTTAGCATAGCAACGTATTCTTGAATTAGCCAAAATCAAAGATACATCGCTGATGTAAATTATAAAAAGGAGTGGTCCAAGATGGCTGCCTTGAGGAACGCCGGAATTATTATCAATTTCATCAGAAAGAGCTGCGCCGGAATATAACTCGCTGCGTACGATCAGATAAATAAGACCGAAGCAATTGACAAAAACAGTAGGAAAACCGAGAATAGTCAACTTGTGAATTAAAATTTTATGATTAATTCGGTCAAAAGCTTTACTGAAATCCATGAAAATGCAATCCTCTTACTTACCGTTTTCAATAGCAGAAATACAGAAATTAGTAAACTCCAACAAATTAGTCGTAGTAGATTTACCTTTCATTAAAACTATACTGAAAAGAGCATAGGAAGGTGTTGCAGTGGAAGTAGAAAACATCGCAAACCAATATCAAATATCTTACCAATACAACTTAAATTAGCGACAGGTCTGTAGTTTTTTTTAAGTTATAACAGTAGTTACTAGAAGCATTAAATGATGAAGTTACAGGATCAAAAAATAAAGCTATATCTAGTGCCGGATGATGACTTGTTTCTGGAACCATAGGAGTTAAACAATAGTTAATGAGAGTCCCATTGGGATAGGAAGAAAATACAGGGTCAAGAGATTTTCTAGAGTCATTAATAACACCGCTAAACTGACTGCATCAGGCCCGAAGATATAATGTTGTCAATAAAATATATGGCATGTGAAAGATTCGCCAAGAATGAAGGCAGCAAGCCCTCATCGTCGAGAGAGTGTTCCCAGTTAATACTAGGTAAATTAAAGTCACCAAAAGCAATAATTCGTCGGCAGGAAGCAAAACTTCAGTAAGCCTATCAATACATGAAGCATCCAGAGATAGACGATGGCGGTCACGGCGAAACACCAAGAACTCAGGACCAAAACGCTCTGCATCTGTAATCTTTCCGCACAGCCATGTCTCGCTCAAACAGACCACGTCAAAATAGGAGTTCATCGAGCTTGTCAAAAGGCGAGTCGTCTTGGAGCGAAGATCAGTTACATTGACATAGTGGACGGAGATTTCGCTAACAAGTTTTTTGCCTTAGCAGAAGATCCAGAACGCCCCTTTGGAATAAATTCACGTACAATAAAATTGTGGGGCCATACCTCAGAAGAGAGGACCGCCTGAAACAGATTTTCTGGAACCAAAATCCTGAAGGATGCAGAAAATGAACGTTTCTCACGATCATGTAGAATAGATAATTTTTTGCAGGCAATGCAATCAAAGAGCTCGGAGTGCCGACACGTGATGAAATATGTCTATTACTCTCATCTTCGATAATGTCAGGATGTATTCTAGATAGGAAGACAAATTTTGAAAGCCTGCCCACGGCCGCAACGAAAGAGCGTCTCTCCAATGACAGTTGGAGTATCATTGGTGGAGGTACTATCCGCAATCAAAGCAGACCGAAATATACCGACATCCGAAACTGAAGCTTTTGTCCCTTCATCAAACACTTTGTTCACAAGCGGAGATACCACGGTATCGGCGCCCGCAGATGAAATCCCGCCAATGGAGGCCACATTTGTATCCAGAGAATTCTCATGTCGAACTAAAGAAAGATTTGAGGCAGTAGGAATTTGATTTGGGATGTTGCGATGGTTCCTTTGTTTCTGACGACGACCCACCTTCTCTGAAAAAATATTCTCAGAGAAGGGAGGAGCTAAAACATGCGAATCCTGCTGAGTAGATGAAGACTGTTGGGGCTCAGGTTGTAGAGTTTCAGAGCTGCGAAACTCTCTTATAGGCAATTTCCCAATATCATGAGCTATAGAACCGAAAATCGCAGAGTTTTACAATACAGCCGATGAACAGGAACCAATATCGCCATTGACCTGCTTAATATTTAGTTCGCCTGATATCCTCAATGATAGGTAAAGCAGGCCCGCTGTTACCTCTGGACGTCAAAGACGCATCACATGTTGCTACCATAGAGTGAAGATCGTCCTAGGTGCTCAATACACATTTTTGATGTGATTTCATGCGTCTCTTCCAGTATCGCAATCGAACTAGAATTCAACGTGTCAGTCGAGCTAAAACCGTTCTCCATTTTTTGTTTTTTTTTTTATTATTAAGCCAAGCTCAGGGGATACCCTATGATGCAAAGCACAGCATGCCAGGAAGGAGATAGGGAAAAGATTAGGGGATAATATGAGGAGAGTGGCGGAGGTGCCGATGTATGTCTCCCTTAAACTTCCGCAGATTATATGCCGGAGGGAAAACAGAAGATGGTAAGCTGTTCCACATTCGCACTGTTCGGGATAAAAAAGCATCTCGGAATTTTACTGTACGGCCGAAGGGTTAAAGGATGTGCGTGGTTTGCAGCGCGAGTATTGCGTGCAGGAGTTATTCTGCAAGGGATTAGACTAGATGTTTCATCAGGACATTGACCATGCATATAGCGATAAAGGAGCGAAAGGCATCCAACATTGCGGCGGTGCTCGAGTCAGTCGATAAGACAAGTTATTGCCAAATCGCCAATGAGCTTGAAGGCTCTCTTTTAGACAATATCCAATGAAGCTAAGGCTGTGCGACCAGCCCCGGCTCATATATGGGAGTTATATTCCATTCTATAAATGTGTACATCATCATAAAATTGTTGAAAATTAAACAAATTAGCTAAAAACTGGCTGATTGTTGTGGCATTTAAAAGAAATGCTCTAAATAATACACAAAATCAAATTTCAACCTACATTTACGGCACTAACAATCTCGTTCATGAGTAAATTTGAATCAAGACATTTTAAAAAATATTATGCGTTAGTGAGCAAGAATGGAAAATCCTTATGCAAAGATTAAATGAAGATTTAGAATGTTAAAAAAAAAATTCCTACAAGTCAAGATAAAGATAAATATTACAAAAACCAAATATATGAAGTTTAACCTAATAGAGACACGGAATGAATCTTAAACAAGCTGAAAATCTTAATCTAAATGTTCTGCTGGATAGTAAGCTTCAATTGAAGAGATCGATTTAGAAATATATAACACCACTAATCCCCGAACACATTGTTCGCGTTTACTTCGTTTTTAACATCGATTTAGGTTTGTTTTATGCTCTAAAGCAATTCAGAATCGCGGGAGGATCTTAATTCGAGAATTTTTACCTTTTACTACGCTGGCGCTGGTTTCACTTCGATATCGAATTAGCCGAGATAACGATTTACTCGCAATCATGATATTTGCAGGGAAACTATTAATGAATTTTCTACAGTTACATATATCCCCCGAATGTATGTATGGTATACAATTCATGCCATCCACAAAAGTTATAAAAGGACTAGCCGAAAATAAATTTACATGAACTTTTTCAACTATTTTTGTATATTTGTGCAATAGAAAACTCGCAACCCTTTTTGGTATGGTTAGAAAAAAAAAAACAACAACAACAACGTAATTAATGGGAATCGATTTTATGTAAGGAACCATTTTTCCTGCCGTAACCATACTATACAAAGATAGGTATATAAACAAAAAACAGCGTACCAACTGCACAAACATGTAGGCGTAGCTCGAACCAATATTGATGATTTACAGCCACGGAAAATGAACAAATTCAATAAAATTTGACGGACAAGAGAACTCAGTGTTAAAGTAAACAGGTGAAGTGAAGGACGACAGGACAGGTGAGCTAACTACACTCCCTCAAACATATATAAGTACTAGCTATACGGCGCTCGTCTCCTCCTGATTTTCAGATTTCCAGAAATTCTTGCTTCTATTTCTCATTCTATTCTCCTAACCTAATACAGTTAGAATTACCTACTTTAGCTTTATACTTACGACTTTTGTGACGCATATATTTTCACTAGAGTATTCAACATTTTCTTAAGCCACTGATAACACTTTATCTAAGTTCCTTTGAGTTTTGTTCTATGGCTTGCTTTTATTTTAAGGCCTGACACATCGTGCCAAACTTGTTCAATATTGATTTTCTGTCTAAAAAGAATTCATAAAAAATTCATTGCCCTATGTCAATGTTTTTGGGATGAGGGGAGGCGGTGGGCTTGTACATTTTCTTGCTCAATAAATGTAGTAGAATGAAATTTATGTAGGTGTTGGTCGAAGGTTAATCCCCAATACAAAACAAATCTGCGGAATAAATAATACAAACTAGAAACAAAAACGAAAAAAATAGAATTGATGAGCAGGACACAACCTGAGTGGTTTAGTATGATTTTCGCTAACTTATATATGAAATTTTGTATTTGAAAATCAATTTTCTTTAAGGACGAGTAACAAAACTCAAATAGCGGAACTCAAAATATTTAAAAAGAAACATTTCGCAAATGTCGAAATTTTGGAAAATATTCGTGATAGGATACGCGCATAACGAGTCGAGGCGAGGCGAGGCTATATAAATAAATAGAATAGTGTGTTTGAAATGGAAAGGTTAGGTGGAAATTGGCAAGTTGAGGAGTTGGCGAGTCGGCGGAGGGGGGGGGGGGGGTATGGTAAAAGAACAAGCGATGGCGACAAAAAAGTGACGTAGGACAGACAGAAAAGTGGTATGAATGGAAGAATGATAGGAAATCAAAGAGGAGGTGGAAGAGAAAGAGGAGATCGTGGGAAATGACTAAAAAGTATCATGACATTTATCACCTTTCAAAATAGAATCGGGTGGTGGAACAATCCGGCAGATCGAAGTTAGAGAAATTACAATTGGAAAAGTACACGGCAGCATTTCGTTGATAACTTCGTGTTTGACAGAGAAATGGAAAAATTTTAGATTCGAAATCCTTGTTCCGGAGCTAACCTCCTGTCACCGTAATCAGCTAATGTAACAAAAATATTTTTCTCTCTCTGTCACCTCACTCTTCTCTCCAATATTCCTTCTTCCTTTACCATCTAACTTTTGTATCTCCATCATCTCTTTATTTTCTAGCCCAATCCCACCTTTCCAACCGTTCAATTACCATCTTACCACCAAATTTCCAACACACTATTCCATTTCTATTCAGTCATCTATTTCCATCCCCTTCAACCTCCCATCTCTACTGCCAACCATCATCCTCTTTGCCACCTTTCTAATTTCCATTCACTCCATTTCAGCACGAAGCCAAATAATTTTATCACTATAAATGGAATTTTTTCATTTTTGTTTTGATTTATTACAAAGGCTTTTTATACCTCAGCTGAAATCACAGAGTATACTAAGTTTGTCATTCTGTTTGTAACGCACAGAAATAATGATGGTAAAGCAAAATGGATTGGGATTAAAAGTTATTTTGATTTTTGCATGTTCATCTGTACATCTCGAGAAAGGAGGTAGAAAGGAGCCCAAATAGGACATGCATACTCTAAAATTGGTCTATGCAAAGTACAATCGAAAGATTTGGTAGCATGCGTGTAGTGTTAAATTCAAAGAACTATCTTTTTACGAAGCCCTGAGCAGAATTAGCCCTGTTCACGAAGGAGAATATGTGGTCCTCGAAAGAAAACAGAGAGTTAAAAACATCGCCCAAATTTTTGATTTTCTTAAGTCTAATTAATGATATTCCGTCTACTGAGTAATCGAAGTACAATGGACACTTCTTTCGAGAAAAAGATATGGTACTGCATTTGATTGAATTCAATGGTAAATACAGGAGATATTCGAGCACCAAGTATGAAAAATAACTAAGTCAGAATTTAAAAGAACCCAATAGTTTTCGTCCGAAATCATACGCAATAATTGTACGTCGCCAGCGTAACAAAAAATCTTAGAATTAGCCAGAATTGAACTGGTATATTTGATGTAAATGATAAAGAGCAAAGGATCAAGGTGGCTGCCCTGTGGAACACCAGAAGTATTCTTAATCTCAGCAGAGCATTCTTATAAAGAAATTTTTCCGTTAGGTCTAATAAATAGGAACACAATCACTTTACAAAAAGGAAACCTAAGGTTGGTAAGAAATATGAGCTTCAGTCCAAGAAAATTCGCTACTGTTGAAGGTCTTAAGATTTTTATAAAAAAATTAACTGCCGAATCAGAATAAAGCAGAAACAAAACTTCGAACTTTCAACATAAGACTGTTCGAATTTATTAAACAGTATTAACTGTAGGTAATAGTATATTGCCGTTTCTTTAGCCACTAATATTAAATAATTATTATAAATTAATATTGGCACCCGAAACAATAAATACATGAATTTCAAGTCTAATAATGAACAAATTTTACCCAATCACAGATTGAGTATAAACACCAATTTTACAGAATGTTGCCAAAATAATGGATAAACTTTCAAGCTTCCACCCACACGAGCACGCGTACAATATTGACTTTTTAAATTAAAAACCCCCCGAATAGACTGGTGCCAATACCATTTTGAAACAGAACAATTATAAACAGGCAAGGACCAGCCGGAAAATTTAGAGAAGCTTATAATTAAGAGAAAAAACAAAAATTAAACACGAGATAAAGGAAGGATTAAGGAAAGATGAGATGTAGGCGGAGGGGTGGGGGGTGTTAAGGGGTTGAAAGTGTGTTTTTGCGATTTTCGATGAAACGTGGCCTCCTAGCTGAAATTGTCCTTCACTGAAGCTAGAGATAATAAAAAAATATAAAACTTTGATATAAAGCATTTTCAACATAACCTCAAAATTTCTGACAAACTGGCGGAAAACCGATTTTTTGATGCTTTTTTCTCGTAAAAATACTTCAATTTTCATAAAATTTTGTGAAAGTATACACTATTTTGCACTGAATAAGTATAAATTTTTTGGAATTTGGAAAACAAGATATTTACATTTTTCGAAAAAAAAAAAAAAACAATACCAAATCTTCCACAGAAAACTTTATCGGTGTTTTTTTTACTTAAATATTCTATCCAGGCTAATTTTAGCTGTTGAAATGTCTACTTTAAAAGGGTCTATATATGTGTATGGGTCATGAAATCGCTTAAAACTGAGAAAAACGATAAAAATGACTTCGAATCACGAATTTTTCAATTTTTTTATGATTCTCAATTTTTTTTATTGTTTCTGTTAATAATGGATCAAATTCCAATGACAAAATTTACCTTAATGGTAATACTCCATAAAGGCGAATAAATTTAATCGAAGTAAAAGTGGCGGAAATCATTCTGAAACTTAAGTTTTTCATGGCAATGCACCGCATCGCACTGAAAGTCGTACGCTAGAGTTATGACTCGGTGGACCAGTGTGCTTTTTTATTAATGCATATTTTACTATTTTTTCACTAAATTAATAGTATAGTGATGAGTAATCTGTTTTAGGTGTATTTGAATACATAATTATTAAGTAGAACAATTAATTTATTGATATTTTTTTTATAAAAAAAAACCGTCTTAAAACCTTTAAATGAATATCAAATTAATAAAAAATCTTTGCTTATCAACAAGAATCAACTGTTGTCATAAAATAACAGCAAAGATGACATGAAAGGATTTTTAGAATATGAACTCACTTCATTTCCTCTATCATTATTTACAGAAAATAGGTTCAGTAAAAACAAACAAAATCTGAACTTAATGGGCTCAAAACACGTCGTAAGAAGTCTGCAAACATCCTTACATTTGAATATCAAGATATAAGTAAAATGCCTTTTTCGCAAAAGAAAGTAACAAAAAAAGTGTAATACAAACTACGAGTATATCAGATAAACTACAATCAGAGGAATTTCTGCGCAAGCAAGCTCCCAGAGACGCCGCTGCATTAATTATAAATACTGCGATTGAACTAGCAAAACACAATGATAAAACTGTGGTCGTTATGGGTCAATATGTTGATTGACTAGTACCTTGCATTAAATAAACTCTTATGGGCTGAGTATTTCTTTCCACAAACTAAGCTCAGATAATAAAAAGGATTCATTTTATATATCTAATTGTTTCAAACACGAAACGTGCGCAAATATAGTAGAATTTCATCATTCTTTTTCGACTTGCGATATAACTTCTAGTTTTACTGTAAAAAAAACAAAAACCAAACAAAACAATGGTAAAATTATTATTGAGCAACATAACTTTATCAAGCCTAGCTAGTTTTTTTTTAATTAAGATGCATACCATATAACCATTGCAAAAAATGGATCTCAACTTATAGCTGGTATTTACAAAAGTAAAAAACTGGATATGTCATTAAATCAATTAAGATTAGATTTGAGCAATACCAACTGGCACCTAACAAATCCACTTTCAAATTGGAAAAACTTTCCCTAACTGAAGGAGCAGTTTTACAGCTGTAGAATTTATTACCAATGGCTGCCGAAAGCAAAAACAAGCTAAAATGTACCAATTTATACAGTAATTGTCATGAGAACTGATCAAATAGAGATAAAGGAATGTTTGCTTTGGAAGAGATTATTGATGAACAGCCAGTCTAGCGTTTTGATATTGAAATTGAAGAGCTTGAAGATGTCGATAATCTCGAAGATCCTTCGGAATTAGAAAGTTTTATTGATGAAGAAGAACAATTATAATGCAAAAGATCTAAAATTAATTAGAATTTTATAATTTCTTATAAATTTTTATTTTTATAAAGAACACAAAAAATTAATTGTTCTACTTAAATATACCTAAAACAGATTAGTTAATTAATTTAGTGAAAAAATAGTAAAATATACGTTAATAAAAGTGCACACTGGTCCACCGAGTCATAACTCTAGCGTGCGAGTTTCAGTGCGTTGCGGTGCATTGCCATGAAAAACTGAAGTTTCAGAATGATTTCCGCCACTTTTACTTCGATTAAATTTATTCGCCTTTAGTAAGACTCCATTAAAGTAAATTTTGTCATTGGAATTTGATCCATTAACAGGAACAATAAAAAAAATTGAAAATCATAAAAAATATTGAAAAATTCGAGATTCGAAGTAACTTTTTTCGTTTTTCTCAGTTTTAAGCGATTTTATGACCCATACACATATACATATAGACCATTTTAAAGTGGACATTTCAACAGTTAAAATTAGCCTGGATAGAATATTTAAGTAAAAAAAACACCGATAAAGTTTTCCTTGGAAGATTTTGGTATTGTTTTTTTTTTCGAAAAATGTAAATATCTTGTTTTCCAGATTCCAAAAAACTTATGCTTGTTCAGTGCAAAAAAAATATATGCTTTCACATAATTTCTTGCAAATTGAATAATTTTTACGAGAAAAATAAAAAAACCGAAAAATCGGTTTTCCGCCAGTTTCTCGTAAAATTTGAGGTTATGTTGAAGAATGCTTTATATCAAAATTTTATATTTTTTTATTATCTACAGCTTCAGTGAAGGACATTTTCTGCTAGGAGTTCACGTTTACTCGAAAATCGCAAAAAACCACTTTCAACCCCTAAACAGCCCCTCATTTCATAGTTTCACTTTATCTCGAAATTTAATTTTTGTTTTTTCTCTTAATTATAACCTTCTCTAAATTTTCCGGTTTAAAGTTTTTTTTTCTTTTAGCCTTCACAATTAGTTTTGATACCAGCCTAGAACGTATTCCTGAATATTTGAATCTGATCGAAATTCGGGCATAAAAAATATTAACGGTTTTTGGGAATCTTTTTGAATAAAGTTATGATTGTTCTTAATATACCTATTTTCAAATATAAATAACGAAAATTAAAAAAAAACTTTTTTTTTCATTCCAAAAAGGAAATTTTTGTTGTTTAAAAAATACATAAAGGAAACTTACCTTTCACCTTCTCCTTTATGACAGGTCCGCCCGACTTATATGTATATATATTCTAACCAGAAGAGTGTATAGATAGACCTCTCAGCTTCCGGTTAAGTTTTTTTTTTTTTTTTTTTTGTAATTCTAATTCACACGGAGAAAAAATTCTTCACTCCTTGTATACCTCCTACAACCTACTACACCAGTAACGCGCCAATTGTTTTGTTATGTGCCAGCAATATTTAGGAAAAGCGGTTAAACAAATTGCAGCGCAACACTCAAGCAAACGGTCATGCACCGAACTAAAGTGATGTCATTATCATCAAAGCTGAACACGAAATTTTGAGCTTTTTTTTCGAGAAAAAATAGCAGCAACAACAACGCCGACAACAACAACAATAAGGAAAAAGAAAATTCTTCTTGTTCGTTGCCGAGAATGTTTTGTTTTTTATTGTGTTGTTTGGCCTGCGTGTCCTATTTCCTATTCATTTCATTGGGAGAATGTTTTTCTTTTCTTTTCTTTTCTTCTTTTCTTTTCTTTCCTTTCTTTTTTTAACCCCTTCTCCCCCGTTGTACACCCCCTTCTGCACAGGCACAGGCAGCTCTTTTCTAAAAATTTTTGCGTTTATTTCATATTTTCCACCTTAGTCCGCACGTCCTTTTTGGTACACACAAGTAAACACAAACACAGAATCACATATATACAAACACCACCACTAACTCGGTTACCTTATGCCTTATATGAGAAATGCGCGAACAAAACATACACACTTGCACAAACGATTCAATTTTTTTTTTTTATTATTTCTTAAGCGTACACACACGAGAATACGAACATATTTTCTATTTATAAAACTTTTATAAACCGTTTAGAATTTATTTTCGCTTTGCGCACTTTACATTAAAAGGCGACAGCGCCTATAAGTTATAATCTAGCTTTACAGTTACTGTTGCCCGGTGAACTGTTTAATTTTAATGTTTTCCTGCGAAATTTGCTTGCCGCAAGGGTGGATTTAAATGTAGCACAATGACACTGGCAATTTCACTGGCAGGACGCTGATAGCTTGCACGAATCTTTTACTTTTTACTTAAAATTACTTCGGAATAGACAGAGAATTACTTGTTCACGATAAATGATATGTTTCGTTACAGTTAATTGAATTTTTTATCACAATTTTCTTGATATGTTTGGGTTTTTTGCAGGCGGATCGAAAGTTGAGAAGTCCGTGGTGTCTTGCACCTACACAGAAAACGTGAAACAGACGGCCGAGATATATTGCTTGTTTCAAGTTTTTCAATTTTCCTACCTATATGTGTCCTTTAAGCACTTCTCCTTTTTGTGTGGATGGCGAATTTCGTATACCACATTTCTCTCCTATACTCTACACTGAGAATATCTACCCCAATATCCCCATGACTGAGATACCCCAGTGCTCCCCAATGTTTGTCTCGTCTCTATTAGTTGATGCGATTAGGAACAGAACAAAATGAGTGTAAGTACTGCGCTGTATAGTACCTAGGTACTGTGGTGGTCCTCCTGATGTGGACCGTCACATTTCTCACATCCCGACAGCATATCCTATGCGAAATCTCGAATACGATGCAGGCAGAAGTAGCGATTTATGTAGGTTTTGTTGACTCTCTTCGGAATGGAATTTTCCCCCACGTGCAGAATTTTCTTGAATTTGTTTACTGAAGGTTTTTATGGGTGTGATAAGCGTGCGCGTTTTATGTCGGTGGAATGAATTTTTTTCTTTTTTAATGCCTAACATATTTCCACTAAATTAATTATAAATAAAGAAATTTTGAAAATAACGGTAAATTTTGATGATCTTACAAAATAATCAAAATGGTTGCGCAATGATTATTTGGCTATTCAAGCGACATCTGTATATTCATATTAGAAGCTAAAGTCATTCTGCCTGGCCTACAATTAGGGGCGGAATTATCAAAATTATTATAGGTAGTAAAATTTTCTTTTCTTTTTTAACTTAACAACAGTTTTTTTTTTCTTTAATGCAAGTGAAAAAAACGGGGATATTTTAAAATTTGGTCAATTTTTGTAATCGAGATGTTAAGAAATAGAAAATCGTTCGGAATAAAAAAAACTCATTATAACACATTTACTGAAGTTACATGGATTAAACAAAATTGTACTGAACTCATCTGGTATTGCGTGAATATTCTCGGTGAGTTATTAAGTGCTGCGTTCCTTTTCTTGTCCTGAATGAATCGGTGTGATTCGACTAACGATGTCATAATTTAGTTCTGTACACATAGAAAAGGAACGAAACAGAACCATTTCAAGTGTTTGATATTTCTTCCATTTGACAAAAACAAGTATAAATTTGTATAAATTGTATAAATTGTTATTTTTATCAAAAACAAAGCCATTTTCCAACAAAGAGAACGTAAGACTATAAGCTGAGTTACAATGTGACGCTGTCACGAGTCACGGACGCTGTCGCTAAACCTGTCAAAAGTTAAAATGTGTATATGAAAATACAGTGTGTCGCTAAGGGCGTTACTGACGCTAGTCGCGTTGCTTAAAGTTGAAAATATTTCAACTTGAGACGCGGAACATCTTGACAGCTGCAGTTAAAGCAATTTATTTTTGCAGACCATTAAAATTATGAGTGAAAATAGTAAGTTTTAAGTAATGCCACAGTATTTAATAACTAGTTAATTTATTTATTTACGATTTAATGATTTTATGTAATAATGGAACGAAAATTCAACACATGTTAGGGCGTCATCATTGGAACAGCATAAGCATCAGGCATTGCGTCCGCGTCAGCATCAGCAGCATAATTCGCGATTATTCTAGCGTCAACAAAGTTAACTTAACAAAAAGTTAAGAAGCAGGCGAAATTTCCGAGTATTTTACATTTAAAATGCACACGGCGCAAGAAAAGGAAGAAAGAAAGAAAAAAAAATAAAAAAAAAATCAAACTCTCTTTAAAACTTTTATGAATAAAGATAAAAAATGTGAAAGCACAAATTGCATGCAACAAAACAAAATGGCAAATGTTTCATTTTCGTAAATATATGAAAAGGGGCGGAGTTTTTACGTTTTACTCTCATAAAATGTTCCCGCGCTTTTGTGAGAACCGGTTTTCATGAAATATTGACAGAGTTTGGTCACATGTTGTTGCTGTAATCCTAATATATTTGAACAGCACGTGTTTCTGTTTACATTCGTTTTAAAACTTGGAAATAATGATCGTAGAGCAAAATGGATTGGACACCCACGTATGGATAATATTAAAAGTTATTTTGATTTTTGCTTGTCCATCCGTCTGTCCGTATATGCGCACGATAGCTCGAGAACGCATATACTTAGAGAGCTGAAATTTTTTACACAGGCTTTAAAAAAACAAGTAAAATTAAATTCGAAAATGAGACAAATCGGGCAACTCATTCGTGGGGTTGCCATATAAAAATTTCGAAAATGAGACAAATCAGGTAATCGTGGGTTTACCTTACAAAAATTTCGTTTTCCACTATTTATTTGGACACTGCCTGAGAACGCGTTGACGCAGAGAGCTGAAGTTTGGTATATGGTGTTTTCATTATAATAGAAAATAAAATTTCAAAAATGGACTAAATCCGGCAACTCCTTGGTGTTGCCATATAAAAATTTAGTTTTTTTACGTATACTTTGTAAACGATCAGTCCAAGACATTTTTATTACACTAAAAACTTCTTCAGAATACGAAATCCTATAAAATTGGTTATAATCATTTTTTCTATGCGACAAACCGTTCTATAAATATATATGCGAAAAACCACTTCAAAGATCAAACTTGGACAGAAGGGTGACAATACGAAATTTCATAAGGGCATTCATCTATGGTATCATAAGAATTGGTCTTATACCAATTCTAGCTTTTTTACTTGTTATTAAGTTAACGTTGGCGTCACACACATTGTGACTCAGGCTTTATGGTTTCTCTCAACACTACTGCAAGAAAAAATAATGAAGAAAGGAAAAATAAATACCAAGATCGACGGTGATGACTGTTATAATGTATTTGTATTAATTTCCTCCATTTTTCACAAATATTCTTTTAACAGTGAAAACTGTCTTTAAAAAGGTTTTGTATGATTCTTTCTTAAAGAGGCGCAAACTTATCTGTCGCGGCTGGGAAAATGTGTAGATATGTTAGTTGAATTGAAATATGATTACTCTTCTGACTAATAAAGCAAGTTATTATTATGTTACGTTGGAATTTGAATAGCTAGCAGGTTTTCTATTTAAGAAATTATTCTTGAGGAAACTCATATGATAGGATTACTTGCTCCTCTAACTCTTAAACTCAATTATTATCCCGGCGAAAATTTATAAACAACACATTCACGAATATATATGAAAACCGTTCTGCTTGAAGTCGGAAGAAAACTCAAGTACATTTCAGAACTATTCGGAGACCGAAAAAAGTGACGACAGATTGAAATTAAATCGTTCGGCTCGAGAAAAAGAACGACAGATTCATTCTGAACGAGAAAACGAACGCAGCGAATGATACAAGCGAACCGTTTAATTTTTAAGCTGCTCTCAATATTTAATACAATTCTAAGCTGTAATTAGTATAACTATAGGCTGAAATACAATGAATGCGACACGAAATTGTCGACACGATTTGGCTTCGTTGTTTGTCGACGACATTTTCGTTATCATTTCAAAACGGTTGAATTGAATTTTCCGTTTCGTGATGTCTGCGGAAATGTTTTTACATATTTTAAGAACAAGTATACATACAATGTGTGTAATGAAACAAAGAGTAACAAGGTACCTTCCTCTCAGTATGAGAGAAACACTTTTTATTTTTTTATTGCATCATCACTTGAATTAATTTAGACAGCTATGAAGAAATCGTAAATAAATAAATCGACTTGAGTTTTTAAGTGCACATTTAATAGAAGTTAAGCAAAGTTGCAAAAAATAAAAAACAAAAACAGAATTTCCCATATACTTTTTTGAAAATGTCTCAAGTAGTGACGTTTTGGCTCAGATGAAACCTATCTTATTACTTTTCATACCATGATCGCATATAAAGCTAAAACGCAGGTATGCCAGATTTAAAAGAAAAGAATGCGAAATTTACCAACAACACGAACTGTCAAACTCAAATGTCGCACTGCGACACGACAATTTGCTCTACTTTTTATCGCGTCGCACTGTTTACTTTGCCTTAATGTCACAGCATGTATACGGAAATTATGTTGGCCCTAATTGTACATTACGATTGAAAAGTACTCACGGTTTCATGTCTCGTTCAAGTTTGTAAGACGTAAATTAATTTGGGACCGTGAACAAAAAAACAACGACCAATAAAAAAAAGAAGGAGGAATCTTCAACAGAACAGGAATGAGTCCCATTTCGTTAATTTCCTTTCAGAACCCTACCCAGAACTATACGTTTTGGGACAAAAAATCGAAATTGAAACACTGAATCCTTTTCCTTCAGGATCAGTTTTAGTGATCATATTGCAGTGAAAGATTGTAATGCATAATGCCTAATCTAGAATGCATGCTACATTTTCGTCGATGAGTGACATACGGGGGAAGAAAAATTTCATGCTACCTTTTTATACCCTAGATGAAATCTAAAGGGTATACTAAGTTTGTCATTCCGTTTGTAACGCACAGAAATAATGAAGGGTAGAGCAAAATGGATTGGACACACACGCATAAAATTAAAAGTTATTTTAATTTTTGCATGTCCGTCTCTCCGTCCGTTTGTCCTTCCGTCGGTCCGTCCGTGCGCACGATAACTCAAGAACTTAGAAAACTGAAATTTTGTACACGTGCTTTTAAAAAAAAAATTAAAATTAAGCTCGAAAATGAGACAAATCGGATACCTCCTTGGTGGGGTTGCCATACAAAAATTTCGTTTTCCACTATATATTTGGACACTGCCTGAGAACACTTTGACATAGAGTATATATATATAGTAATACAAAATTAAATTTAAAAAATGGAATAAATCGGGCAACCCATTCTTGGTGTTGCCATATAGAAAGTTAGGTTTTTTACTGATACTGTGAAAACGATCAGTCTTACACATTTTTGTCGTACTAAAACCTTCTTCAGAATATGAAATCCTATATAATCGGTTAAAACTATTTTTTCTGTTCGACGAACTGTTCTAGAAATATATGCGAAAAACCACTGCAAAAATCAAAATTGTTCAAATGGGTGACCATACGAAATTCATCTAGGGTATCATAAGAATTGGTCTTAGACCAATTCAAGCTTTTTTTACTTGTTTTTAGTTCCAGAATGGGCAGGATATCAATAATACTGTAAGCAAATAGTTTCAGCCATCTTGAGATCTTGAAAAGTTGATGTCAGTTTCGGTACCCCCTCCAATAGCCATGTATAATACATCCTTAGAGAGCTCTTTTTGAGCTCAATAGAAGTTAGTATTGCATCTAGTTCCTAATCCTTGTCCGTTTAGAGTTACACAGGATTATACATGTCAGTTTTAGCAATAACCAAATAATGTATTTTTTGGTTATTTCATAATCCACTGCCATTAGAAATGAGTCAGCGTTGTGACGCTGTGTAGTATGTGTATGTACTACCCAGAAGCCCGTCTTGAGTTCCTAACACTCCCAGGCATTGTATTTTTACCAGAAGCTATAAAGATACACACATTTTATGAATACAATCTGTACATTCTGATGGTACTAGAGTGTATCGAGAACACCTAGGGAGTAATAACTGAGCCGGACTATCTCAATTCTGCATGTCACTCATGTCACTTCAATGCAGCCCAGCTTAGTGATATTAGTGACATGATGAGAAACGCTTTACAAGGAGGTTCTAAGCTTACTTTTAACACGAGAGGTGCTGTGACTAATGAAGAAATACATTTTTTGCCCTTACGCAATTGCGATTAATTCGATGCCATGTTAGAGCATACTCCCTCTTTAAGCCAGAGATGTAAAAATCCAGGAACCTATTACTGTGAACTGGTGACTCCAACGAGAGACTTACGATATTGTTTAATATGGACACTGTAAACAGAAATGATATTATATCTAGATCGAAACCTGACTATACCAAAAGCTATTTATGGAGACGATGACATGTTAATATCTTTCCAATGATTAATCACAATTATTTCTATTAAGGCTGCTACCAGAGTCCATACATTTACCGGCATCATCCTTTCTGATCGGACGGCTGCATAATTCTTTAGTTAGGTGATTCTCATTATGTGCTATGAATTTATGATACAATGGATACAATGATTGTTTATATCAATAACGGTAACTTTTCTCTACTTAAATAATTTTTTTAATATTATGTAACAAAGGAAAACTAAATATATGTATACATATATATCAACATACCGAAAATGTCCGAAAAGTAAAAAACGAACAACGTTTCACAGGTAAAAAAAGCAGTTTTCAAAATAATTTTAGTTCGACTTTTGTTTTTTTTTCATCTGTTTTCATAAACTTCGGATAATATAAATTCACTATTCCCAGATAATTATACCTCGTTGCTAGCACCGTCCAGACGTTTTTTATTTTATTATGGCTGTAATTTTTATACGAGCTTGTTTAATTATTGAACCACATAAAATAAATTTTCCAGGCGATAATTCGGTTGATTATCAATAGCACAGATCGATTCGAGTGTTATAGGGAATGGGCTATCCCACACGAGTATTCTTGATGTAGTATGCAAGCCGGTTTTCTAGAGAAGAAGTAAAAGTTGCAAAGAAATATCTCTCCAAAATGTACAAATATTACTTTGCTTCTTTTACCTATTCTCGAGCAAACTTGTTTGCAGGGGAATAAATGTAGCGGCTATTCATAATTATGCATTGAAATTTTAAATGGAAAATTTGGGAAAGCTTTGAAAATAAATAATATCACAAATGAAAGCAACTCGCATTGATGTTTGTACTCCATCAATTAAAGATGGTGAACGTAAACGTCGAGATGAATCGGCTAACCCAGGTTTCAATTGGACCAAATCAAATTCGTCCTATAATTCACTGCTCAACTGAAAAATGTTCAGTCCAAGAAAGCATAAGTTAAATTTTTTATCAACCACTGGTCGATAATATCACTTCAAATTCAACGAATACTTCTCTTATCGGGTTGAAAATAATAAAGTCATTAAAACAACGGAAGAGTAATTATCATGTGAATAACATGAAGAAGCAGATTCTAGGATTATCTGCCATATTTGTCAAATTGATATCGATACTGCAGTTGTAATAAGATTTTGATATTCTCATTATACTCCTTGGTAACATAAAACTTTGGATCAACATGGACGTGGGTAATCATGAACACTACATCAGCGTCAATGAACTGTACAAAACTCTGGGTCCTTCCGTTCATATCTAGAGCTTTACCAGGCTTCCACGCCATGACAGATTGTTATTACACTCCAGCATTTTTTCTCACAAAGGGAAATTTAGCCTTTTCAAATTACTAGAAGAATCGGAAAATTATCAACTCGTATTTCAAAATATTGCGACCGATGATGAAGAATTATAGAAGGGTAGATTTGTCACCTTGGAAAGATTTGTTTGTCATATATATGGAGTTCGACAGATTAACAACGTTAACGATGTCAGATTTGATTTATTTTCTAATACGTATCAGTCAAAAAATTTCATTGAAAACTTTGGGTAATAATACAGATATTTCGATTCATTCAGCTTACCACCGTGCAGAGCTGAATTACCAGCATTTATTGAGAGTCCAATATATGACAATATTTTAGAGAAATATTCACTCTAAATCTACTACATCTACAGAAGTCAATGTATTCAAAATAAAACTTGTAATTTTTTATATTTCAAATAATTGATTTTATTAATTTTCCCATGGCAATTTATCTAAGTTTCAATTCAATACCGGAGCTGTATAATAGTGGATTTTTTCTTCTAGTATTTTATCAAGAATATCTTCAAATCTGAGCCAGAAGCTTTTCTATAGCTCCTGAAATTCTCTTTAGCTCCTGAAATTCACTTTAGCATGCTCAAATTGGTCCGGTTCGTAATGACCAACCGAATTATCGCCTGGCAAATTAATTTCATGTAAGTTACCTGCGGCAAATAAAGCCCGGAGGGTAATAAGGCCTGCACTTAAAAATTCCTACTAAAATGAATCGGAGTAACCTCATACTTTATGCGAACATGCATTAAGTCGACACGAACGCCGTCGACGGGGCGTCCGGATCCGGAAGCTCGCACCGCCATCTTGGCAGTAGCGAACGGTACGTCACCGCGAGTAGTATGGCTGCTTGGAATTATAATTTTTGCCTAAAATCATAAGTTCCGTTGTTTAAGTACTATTTCCAAATGTACTAACTTGTTTAGCTTGAACGTTAAGTATCTAATGTAGTTTATGATTTCGGTGTTTATTTTCGCCCACCATTGTGTTTATTTGATTAATGAGTAATTTTATAAAATCTTGTCATAGGTCTAATAAGGCCCACTGGAGTAGATCGTAGGCCTTATTAGCCTACCTAACCTAAATTCTCAATGAAACTTATCTTCCTATACAGGATTATGATTGTGACCTTATTTTTGTTCCAAAGAATGAAAACTGTTTGGATTTACTCTCTTGTACGTTAAGAAATTTATAACTAAAGCTGTCGGGGGCCTTATTATCCCCTTGGGAAATAAAAAGGCCCATTTTTATTTTTATTCGAAATTATTAAAAATAACCGAATTTTGTTAATTTTCTTAAGCTGGAGTCAGATTGATTGCAAACGCCTAACTCGCGTAACACCCGTTGAAGGTAATATCGAATGTACGCTTGTTGTATAGGGAGTGTTAGATTCCCACCACACGCGACGCTCACGTCGTAAAAATCGGACGAATTTTCGTCGTATACGCGTTCAATTTAACCTCACATTTAGGAAATTATACTGCTTCCTGATTTGTTTTAGATTTTTTTTTTATATTTCTGAAGGCAAAAAAGGAATTTGAGAAATGTTTATTGTATGATTTGTATAAATGTGAGCTAATTTATTACAAAAAATTCATAAAAAATTTGGCGAACTCAAATGTCAACGCGTTCAATGCGACATGATATTTTGTCCACCTCGTCGTACGCGACGCTAGCTTTGCGTCCAAAATGTCAATCTAACTTTACCTTTAGTTTTAGCAAGTTTAAATGGAATCATTCCTCTGATTAAGATTTTGAAAAAGTTAATTTTTGCTTCTTGGTAATAGTTTTATAAAATTGAATTATTTTTTCAAATTCTCACTTCTGTTATAGTTTTTATATTTTTTAGTTGTGCAAATAAATAAACTTCACGGAAAACTTATTTTTGAATTTCTATATCACCAAATACTTGATTTATTGTATTTTCAAATTAGGTGGGCCTTATTTGCCGCAGGAATCTTAGTTCGATAATTAAACTAGCTCATATAAAAATTACAGCTGTAATAAAATAATGTTTTTTTTTTAACGAAAACAAACGTCTGGCACAGTGATAGCAACGAGGTATAATTATCTGGAAATAGTAAATTTATATTGTCCGATCTTTATGAAAACCGATGAAAAAAACAAAAAACGAACTAAAATCATTTTGAAAACTGCTTTTTTTACCTGTGGAACGGAATGCGTATAGGTAAATGAAACTCCTTTCACCAGCTAGATGGGCTGCATGGCTATTGATATACTGTAAGGAAAGGTATATAAAAAAACTAGCCGAACCTAAAGTAATTTCTCGAAAACGTTGGTGTTTACGTCCAAAGAAATCGGGGTTATTCTCGGATAAGAATAATCTTTACACAGGAAATAGGATTATCCTCGTTGATGCGCAGAGACTTGTATGCTATTTTCTGTGTTCTTGTTTTCGCATGTGTGGATTTATTTTCATTAAATAAATCCAGTTGAGTACCTGTGAGTAATTATGGATTCAAATTTCGTGTAATAAAATTTTTATGCAATAAAAATTCATAGGAAGGGGTGTGAACATAATTCTGGTAAACACAGCACTCTGAGGATGATTTTGTTTTAGGGTTCACGAAGGTGCACGGATAGTTTTTTCTTTGCACTATAATTTTTTATAGTTTTGGTGTTCGGTTAACAAATCAGAGCATTGTTTGTAATGTGCCGACAATGTTTAATTGAGTGGTTTTCACTGATTAGAAGAATAGTTCACATATATACCTTGTTTTATTTACTATTTAATTAAAGGACGAATCAGCGAATGTTGAAAAGAGCTTGCTTTTCATGAACAGGTCATACATATATAGCCCAAAAGTCACATTTTTTGTAATTGCGATTATGTGGAATTATTAAATTCAGCAAATGGTTTGTTCTATCTTGAGAGTAATAAGGCTGTAAATAAAGCACAAGTACTTAACTGAGCTCCTCAAAAGAACAAGAACGACATTTTTATGTTTATTTTAGTAAAAAAAACCAAAAAATTCGAATTATTTGATAGTAGTATAGTTCCAACTTCTACCTTGAGAAAATTACCAGTTTTAAAAACTTCAAATATCGATACCACTTATGACGTTTCTTAAAAGTTAAAACAAAATTATTATTATAGAACGGAAACGAGTATAACAAAATCGTATTTTAGTATTTAAACTGAAAGGCACACACATTTCCAAGTACAATTTGCGTTCATAAGCAATATAGAAAAAACTGCAATCTTTCTTCCAAAAAGAACAAGAGCTCAAATACGCATATTCGTTGAAAGGTATTTGCTTAAAGTTTTGTAAACAATAAGTTCCCAATCTGAATACCCTCAGTGACTAAATAGTTTCACAATGATTTCTCTACAAAGCGGCAGACTTAATGTAGATGACATTTTTTTGTATAAGATCATTAACAACATGGTCGACTGTCCAGAATTAATAAGTTAAATTAAGTTTTAGTGTTCGATATCGCCAATCTCGCAATGTCATTACTTTTAGTCTACCATTCGCTAGAACTAATTTAAGAAATACATAAATCATCAATTTTCCGTATTAAAAAAATCTTCTTTAATTATTTAGACTTGTTTAATAGTAAAAGCCTCTCTAGTTTTAAGCCTCCAGCAATTTATCCTCAATGTAAATAATTGTGATCCTATATTGTGCTTTTACAATTTTACGGTTGTCATTACTCTACATCCTCTTATTCTCATTAAGTTTTTATATAATTTTCACGTTTCACTGACACAAACTTCCTGTTTTTCTTAAAGCTGTTTTGCTTGAAAGGACTATCAGTACAAAAAGAGATAATCAGAAAAAACTGTTATCTATCTTTACTTTAATAAATTCAATTCAGACCTTTTAAAATTATAAACCGAAGACAACGCTAAACATGAACGTAAGTAAATTGAAAAATATTTTGATTCCCATTAGTTGCCAGCCATGAAAGGCAGGCTATCAGGCAGCAGAACAAATTATACGACAAAATGGAGTGAACTTTTCTTCTGCTTCGTTTGTGTTTTATATTTCGAAATTATAATTTTATTTCCCATCATTTATTTCAAACTTCTTAGATGCTTACATTTACTTTTGCTTTTCGTAATTACATTCTGTTTATAAGTTGTGGTTTCTTCGTTACAATGAAACCAGATGAATAAATATTTAGTAAAATCTATCAGATCTGTTATACACTCAACCCTTCGTATTTCCCTTTCCACTTTGTTGTTGATAAAGCATAGGATAAGCATATGCATTAGGTGAGCATACAGGACAAACACCTGGTACGCCAGATGGTCCTCTAGCGCCAGATTCGCCTAAACGAAAATAGAATTACATATAACCATACATTTTTCTTGTTTATCTTTCAGATTTTTGCAATTTTTACCTGGCCGCCCTGTGTCTCCCTTTTCACCTGGTCTACCTGGAATACCATCTATTGCTCTCCCTTCTGGTCCAGGAGATCCTCGCGGTCCTGGAGGTCCCTCTCTACCTACACCGTCATCTCCCCTTGTTCCTTTATCGCCACGTTCTCCTGGTGCTCCTGGACTTCCTGCACTTCCAGGTGAACCTGGAATCCCTGGAAAACCTCTGTCACCTTGCTGTCCCCGAGTACCTGGCTCCCCTGAGATTTTTTTTTTTTGTCAAAACAAACGTTTTTAGTTACGGTAAATCAAACCTGGCTGTCCAGGTGTTCCTGGAGATCCCGCTCTTCCTGGACGTGAATTTCCTGGTGGACCCGGTGGGCCGATTAGTGAATTTTGTATTTCAGCAAAATAGTCTGTAACAATCGTTTTGTATTAGTAAATAATTAATGCAAGACTCATTGGATCATACCTCTTACTACTGACATACAAATGTCTCTTATTTGAGAATCACTTAAGTCATACTGTCCAGAAGAACCTAATCCTGGATTTCCGGGCACACCTGGGGCCCCTGGTTGCCCCGGTGAGCCCGGAAGGCCAGAATTACCATCTCTTCCTGGCATTCCAGGTGCTCCTGGCTGACCCTCGGGGCCTCGATCACCAGCTTGTCCTCTTTCACCTATTCACGGACATATTAAGAAATTATTATTATTGTTGTATAATTTTAGCTCTTACCAGGTACACCTGGTGGACCAATGATAACTCGTCGTGCCCCTGAATCTGAATGACGTTCTTGCCACGAAACTTCCCCGGGTGGTCCAGCCGGACCAGGTTGACCAGGTGGACCTGGTGGTCCACTCAAACCAACAAGACCTGGTTGACCAGGAAACCCTGGTGGTCCTGGATTTCCCGGCTGACCAGATTCACCTGGTATTCCTTGAGAGCCTGTTTGACCTACAGGTCCAGGATTGCCTGTATCACCTCTTGCACCTTTAGCGCCTATTGGTCCTATAAGACCGTCCATTCCTGAGAGACCTGGTAAGCCTGGTGGACCAATTTTTCCAGCTATACCTGGTTCACCTGGGGCTCCCTAAAAATCTTATTATATTGAGTTTCTTGAATAAAATTAACTTTTACCGGTTGCCCATCATGGCCGGGGAAACCTTGAGTTCCAGGCTTACCAGGGGGACCAGGGGGACCTGAAATTGTTGAAACTCCTGTACCAGATACACTGACGCTTGGACCCGGTGGACCAGGTGAGCCTTCTTGACCAGGAATACCGGGTAATCCAGGAACCCCAGGGAAGCCCCTCTCGCCACGGTCCCCTCTATCGCCCTTTGATCCATTTAAACCGGGAAGTCCGATTGGTCCAGGTATATAAATACCACCAGATACTCCAGACTCTCCCTTTTGCCCAGGAATTCCGGGCAATCCTGGTAATCCAATTCCTGGAGGTCCAGGAAGACCCCGATCTCCAGGACGACCTGATAAGCCAGGTATTCCTGGTACACCTTTTTCTCCTCTAATACCGGCACCTAATCCAAGTCCTGATGGTCCAGGTGGACCTTGATTTCCTGGAAATCCTGGCGGTCCGCGCAATCCTGAACGACCTGGTGGACCAGGAGGTCCAGGAATTCCCTATTATAAGCACTTTATTTTTCAATATTAATTTAAATTATTCCAAATAGCTACATCAGTTCCATTATAACCAGGAGGACCTGCTGGACACTGATAAGGACATTTAAATGCATCATCTATTGATTCTGTGACTTCAGGTCCTGGTCCAATTGGCCTAGGTACTCCAGTAGGATTCACTTCATATCCCTATTAAAAAAGTCTTACATTATTTCACCAGTAATTCTAGATATAGTCTCAATTTACCACCAGTTCTTGGCAGTTGTCCTGCTCTGGCTTTTTGGAATCACAACCAAATACCATCCACTGTAGATCAACCTATAAAAATATACAAATTTAGCCTCCAGTTGAAATTTTCAGCTCTTTCCGATAAACTTATACCGGCACAGTTTCTTTTGAATTCACTTCTTTCGCGATTGACACATAACCTTCAGTATGATCGACAGGCCCACGTGGTTCCAAGTCAGCATTCAAATTTCCATTAGTGTCGCGTACCTGCTTGCAGTCTATCCACAGCCTTACTGTATCTTGGGTTACTCCAAATGATACCTTATGCCAGGATGAATCAAAAAGCTGCAAAAAAAACACAAAAGCATTTTCTTACTAATATTTTGCAGGCTACTTAAGACCTAACCGATGTCTCCATAAAAGCTACTGTCTGCAAGTCTCCATCATCTCTTGGTAGGGACAGTTCCACCGTGTTAAACACCGGATTTATTACAACACTGAGTTGCGATTCCTCCTGGTAATCCATTAGTTGAAAAAGGTACCAAGGATATACCGGTTGCTCTGTTGTTCGGAATGTGCTTTCGAATGAAAATTCATGCGGTATACCACTAGGGAAGGCTTCAACCGCTTGCACCGTTAAATTTGTTACTTCTTCCAGATGATAAGCTCTTTGTAACGAGCTTGAACCAATCACTTGGTTAACACCTTCATAGTAGTAGGAGTGTTCATCCAAATGGAACTGTCGAATCATGTCCATGCTGTTCAGATCAGGGTCGCCTGGTTTCCATCGTCCGCAGGGGCTGGCATCATCAAAATCGAAATTTTCTTAAACGAAATTAATAATAATTTAAAAAAAATTTTTTTAAATGTTATCGAAAATAGTTCAATTCCTTTTCAAATATTTGGTCCGTTACTTTTGATCAACCCAGTGAAATTTTAAAGGGAATATATTTCCAAAGGGATCCAAAAAATGAAATCCACCAAAGAACAGAAAACACTAGTAAGGTCATCTGCATATGAGGCAGCTATTCTTAAACACTGATTTGGTGAAGATGGAGGAATCTGTCGCAATGTATATGTTTTAATAGGAGATTTTCAACTGCGTCCGCCAGCAAGCATGGAATATCATTTCTAAGAGAGCTCCACCTCCACAGGTGCTTCAACAGCAGAAACATAACTATCTTCTCGAAAAACTAAAAATTCCAGTCTAGTTGGAGTCATATAATGGGGGAGAAGCAAATGCAGCATCCAACCAAAGGCGATTACCTTTAACATCAATAATCGGCATTTACTGACAACATTCAGCACAGGATGGCGCTAAATTCCTGCAACCATTAACCTGCCTTATTTGAAGTAAACCATAGAAAAGAAGGAATTGAGGTATGATAAATTATGCTATAGTGTTAGGAATATTTGGTAAGTCTGTAAATTAAGTATCTATTTAGTTTGGTAGGCACTGTTGCGAATGTGATGTTGAGAAGCGTAGGGATTAGATTGCGCAAAGTTTTGAGTGAGCATACACTTAATCAGTCTGTGCAGTGAGTGAGAAATGAGAAGTCGCGTGCAATTAATCGTGTGAAGTGCGAACATACATCATTGGGTGAGAGACAAACACATTTTATATTAAATTATATAGTAGATTGAAGGTTAGGCAGGTAGTTCCGCTATTCTAAATTGTAATGAGTAGCCAAGGATAGTTAGGTTGTGTGTGTGTGTGATTAACGAAAGAATCGAGTGCCTGAACTGCGTACGTCGCACCCCACTATCAGCGAGTTCCTGTACTGCGTGTGTCGCACCACACTATTAGCGAATTCCTGTTCTGCGTACGTCGCATCTCACCATCAGTGCGTGAGTCGCATAGTTCCTGCCTGCCCCTGCGTATATCGCACTTCATTTACTATGCGTGTGTCGCAAATACATTTAAAATATGAGTCCGCAGGTAACATCGGTTCGGCGTAAGTCGCTCTCTCCAACCTGTCGGTACACATGAAGGCTCTGTGTCTATTGAGGGAAAACGCTAAGGATGTAACGAATATATGATTGAATGCATATGTGTGTGTGATTGATGTAGAAAAGTTATGATAGAATGTATCTAGGTGTATGATTAAAATAGGAATGTTTGCTGCATCTCACTGAGTTTTATACTCAAAAGTTGTTCTCCTTTTTCCACAGCTCCCGGATAACAGCAGCTATTTAGTAGGAAAGCCACCACTCATTTACTTCGGCAAGAAATGTAAGCCAAAAGCACATAACTATATTCAATCCGCTTAAGAAAAAAAAAACGACCTGTGTTTAGTCATTTTACTCCCCTGTATTGTTTTTCCTTTTTCACCTTAATAATAGGATGTGTCTTCATTTGTTTAGCAATTAGGTTATTTCGCACTGTGATCTCGTCAGCAGATATGGTGAGGATGTCGTAAGAATCAGATTTAGAAAAAGACTACTGAAGAAGCGAGGCTGGAAGAGATGTGAAGTCAGGCAAATTATTATAGAAAAACTAACCCTCCTAGGACCTACTTGAAATATTAACAAAAGCAACCAATGAGCACTGGTCTAGAAGATCAGGAGAGGGAGAGGAAATCACAATCCTGGAAAAATTTCGTTAAATGTTTTCCAATTTCGAATATTTTCGAAAATTTTCAAAACAATATCCTACTTTTTGTGCACAAATCTTAAATTCTCTAAATTACAAATACCGAAAATTTGAAAGGAAATATAGAAATAAAAAAGGAGTAGATCGGCGCGTCGTTCAAAATCAAAATGCCTTTCATTTGATACCGCTGGTATTGGAGTGAATTTCAAATGATAGCAAATTTTTCCGAATTTAATATTTTACAATTTGTTGGGAAATTCGAATTCGAAGCTTTGTATCGACTTGCAATTACTTTTTATCATTTCGAATCTTAATTCATGATTTGAAATTCCAGAGTTGTGTCAATTCGTGATTACTATTGCAATTGCTTTTGTAAGGTTGATCTCACATTGACGAACTTTGATTACTACTCGCTTTTATAAATATATTCAGATTTATATTTATTTTGTGTATTGCTACTATTTTGAGAGAGTTTCGAACTATTGATGAAAATAATCCAAAAAATGCAGGTTGAATATAAATGAATTGTAGATAGGCTCGAAAATTAAATTGGTTCAAGGCCGTGACTTTTTAAGCTGATGACCATTTTTAGTCCTCATACGGCCTCTTTGTGTGGTGAATAAGCATAAGATGCCTTAATAAGTTGCATTATTTCTTGCTAAGCATATTCATATGCTTTTATTTATCTTCACCTCCTTCATTCACATATCTGATCCATTTGAAATTTTCTATATACTTTAATACTTTTTATATGTATAACAAAAATGCAAGATGGCGGCTACAAAATATCAGAAGAAGATCTTCTTCGAAATTATTGATTTGAGAAAGTTTCTGCTAAAGGAGAAGGTTTTGGAGCGGAAATATTCTCTGAATCGAAAGAATGCTACTATTTTGCTTCAAACAAAAATCTTTATTGCTTTTGATTTTTTGGTCTGAAATGTTTACTAATTTTTTTTTTTGTTTGTCAAACGAGTTTTCCAATTTGCAAGAATTTTAAAATGTATAGATTTGACCATGATAATTCTTAGTGCGTCTATCTGAATTTGCATAGGACCTTTATAATTTATCAACCACTCACTTGCAATGGAAGCATATCTGTATGTTTCAACGCCATTCGTTAATTAGGTACGATCTGTGCAGAGTGAGGATTACTCAAAAATAAGCGACATAACACACAAGTCAACGTCATAGTCTAATTAAATACGTATTTCTAGAACGTTTCATCGCACAGTAAAAAAATGATAATAACCAATTTGATAGGATTTCATATTCTGAAGAACTTTTCAATACACTAAAAACATCTAGGACTGTTATTTTTCACAGTATACGTAAAAGGCCTAAATTTTTTTATGCCAACACCAAGAAGGGGTTGCGCAATTTAGTCCATTTTTGAAGTTTTATTTACTATTACTATGAAAACACCGTATACAAAATTTCAGCTCTATACGTTGAAGCGTTCTAAGGCACTGTTCAAATATATAGTGAAAAACGAAATATTTGTATGGCAACCCCAAGGTATATAGAATACAAGCATTCCCATTACGAACCACGTCCCGCCATTATTGACGAAATATCGTGAATATATATAGGATAGTAGGGTACAGAGAACACAATACTCTATCTCCTCTCTCTGTCTTTCCTATAAAAATGTAGTTACCTACATTAGTCACAGAATTACGTCACAGGCTATCAGCTGCAATGTGTCAAAAATTTAATGGGAATACCTTGTCTTCTATATACCTTGTGGCAACCCAACGAGGAAATTACCCGAGTTGTCCCATTTTCGAACTTAAATTTACTTTTTTTTTAAAAAAAGCCCGTGTGCAAAACGTACTCTGGAGTTATCGCGAGGACAGACAGAACAAACAGACAGACATGCAAAAATCAAAATAACTTTTAATATTATGCGTGGGTGTTCAATCCATTTTTTTCTTCTATAATTATTTCTGTGCGTAACAAACGGAGTGACAAACTTTGTATACCCTATGAATTCATTTAGCGTATAAAAATAAGGGCTTAAGGTACCAAGTCGACACAAACGCCGTCGAGGGGCGTCCGGCAGCTTACGCCGCCATCTTGCCAGTAATGAACGGAACGTCACCGAGGGACGTCCGGCTGCTTGGAATTATAATTTTTGAATAGAAAAAATCATAAGTTCTGTTGTTGAATTATTATTTCCACATGTAATAACTTATTTAGCTTGAACGTTAAGTACCTAATGTAGTTTATGATTTCGTTGTTTATTATTGCCCAGCATTGTTTTTATTTGATTAATGATTAAGAAAGGCCCATTGGAGTAGACCATTGGCCTTATTACCCTACCTAACCTATATTCTCAATGAAACTAATTATGATTGTGACAATATTTTTGTTCCAAAGAATGAAGTCTGTTCGGATTTACTCTGTTGTAGGTTAAGGGATTTATAACTAAAATTGCTGGGGGATAATAAAGCCCATTTTTATTTTTATTCGAAATTACTAAAAATAACCAAATTTTGTTTATTTTCTTAGTTTTAGCAAGTTTAAAGTTAATCATTCCGCTGATTAGATTATGAAAAAGTCTATTTTTGCTTTGGGCCTTATTACACTGTGGTAGTTTAATAATGCCCATGGAAAAGGTTTTATAAAACTGAATTATTTTTTTAAATACCCACTTCTGTTATAGTTTTTGCTATTTTTTAGTTTTGTAAATGAATAAACTTCACGAAAAACTTGTTTTTGTTGTTCTATATCACCAAATACATATTTCATTTATTGCATTTTCAAATTAGGGTGGCCTTATTTTTATTTTATTTTTATTCAGTTCTCTCCTTTTTATTGTCATTTTTCTTTTAAATATTTTATTCAGCTTTATGCACGACACTGAAGATTTTATTGTACGTTACCCCTAAAACCCCTTTTCATTGTCAAATTTTACCGGGTCGATTTTGAAACTTTTACTACTACTACTACTACTATTTTTTCTTTGGAATTTGAATTTATTTTTTTTTTAAACGGCTTTCCCCTCTAATATTAATAAATTTGATTTGGTGTATAAGGAAGATTCAGTTAAATTTGGTTTTAAGTGTCGCTTGATGAGTGAAAATGGAATTCTTGTAATGATACTGAATGCAAAAACAAACTGGATATCGAAAGTTACATTGCCACTTAAAAATGGATGTTGTTGTGAGAACTGCTCTTAAAGTGTTAATTATGATCCTAAGCATCTTACACTCTCCACTTAAATCAAAATTCAGTAAATGCGAATGACCATTTTCCTAGTATAATTCATAAATCGAAATTTTTAACTTCAACCAGGATATAAAATTTGTTTGAAAAATCCTACAAAAGAATTTACAGATTTTTCTCATTTTAGAAAACGTTTTAATAAACTGAGCATCAATTGGGAATCATTCAAACCTACTACAAAAGCTGTCGCATATTCAATGGAAATCTACAATTTTCATCACTCTACATAGGCGTAAGTAAATAACTTTGTCCTTCATCCTGAAAAAAGTAAAATTTAATAATGCTTACGAGCTTGAGTGGTAATATTCCATAGAGCAATCAAAATTGTTAATATCACCAACATTTCACAACCGATCCTCATAACAGAATTTTTTTTTTTTCTTTTTGTACTTCTTTTTTAACTTGAACAAATTTTATCACATTTTTATAACACTATTCCAAAATTGCAGTCTTTATAATCACTCTTCACTTCTAACTAAGAAAAAAAAACTTTTATTTATTGATAACGGACCAAAATCACAGGAGCACTCTTTTTCGTCGCCGAATGATCTCACAAGATGAACTTCTCGATGCTGACTGTAATAAAATTCAACTCGATCTTCAAATTGAACTTTAAAGTTTTCTTCTAAATTTTCGCAATCCACGTTAAGTTATCTCTATGATAATAAATCCGATTTCCAGAAGGCCACTTTCTTCTCTGGAGCTATATTTATAAGACTGTGTATAACCCAGCAGTTAGCAGATTAAGACGTGGTTGAGATATTGCAGTCGTACATGGATTCATAGCCTTAGTAGTATGAAGCATTGAAATTCCCAGCTACTAAAATTAATGAAATGATTCAATCCGCGTGCTCTCCATATATCGCGGTATCACTTTGAGACGTCAAAGAGCAAAATGATACTATTTTCTGACCCGTTTTGATTTTATTCTTGAGGGGCAGTTCTATAGGGAAGCTAATTTGGGGTCAAGCAATAAATGGATTAAGTGCTTTGGTAGATGGGAGGATATTGTTTGAGTAGAAGAACTCGCAGTTTTCTTATATTCAACATTTTTTCATCATTTCAGCATGGTCCCACCACATCCTTTATAAGTTCTCCGGATTGAGGAGGGTCTAACTCTAAAAGGTAAGCTATGATTTTAGAAATTACTGAAAGGATTACCGTTAATTAATAAAACACATTATTCATGATAGTTTTTTTTTTATATTTTCACAGTTTATTGTCGGGTCTCGACTTGCGATTAATGCCGAGATATTAAAGTACATATTAACATTTTTCTCTCATTTCTTTTTCATCGTTTCCATTTCTTATCTTATGTTTAGTTAAAGTTTTTTTTTTTTCTTTTTTTTCTCTTTTTGTTTCTGGGCTCATTACTTATAAGTCAAAATTAAATCAAACCAACATGTGTGTAGTGCAAAAGAACATAATTGTCCAAAGAAAGAAAAATGCTTAGACTGATTGCAATCTTTAATTTTTCATTGATTGTATTTAAATTCAGTAAATACAAAAAAAAAACATAAAAAAAAATACTAATTAAAAATAAATAAAAAAATTTATTTGAAAACGCAAGTGGTTCTTTTCCTGTTGTCGTTCAACGATTATAATTTTTGCGAATAACTATCTCCTCATTGAGAGTACACTGACTGAGAGTTGTTAGCATAATTTCCTTAGATGATCTTTAACTTTGCGTGTAAAAAATTATCACATATTTAATGAGTGGTTAATTTTCGTGACATAAATAGAAATGTTTTTTTTTTATCAATGGAAATGGGAGCAATTTGTTTTATTTTGACCTACGTCTGGCCTCAATATAGACTAATGTATTTATGTATGTACAATTTTGAAATTTTTTGTATCACTGAATAAATCGACACCGATAAAGTTAGCTTTACTGACATTTCTTTTTTTTTGTAATATTGTATCGAATTTTGGTAATTTGAAAAAGATTAACAGTGTTTTTTTTTGTATTATTTTTTGTTTTTAGAAAATTTAACATTGCATCACAATTTGATTTCAACTTATCATTGTTACTATATGTTTCCCATCTACTATTAACCTTATTTAGGTATTCTAGTATTCTGTAAAATATCATATTTGAGTTGAGAGCTATTACAGTTGTGATTTTATATGTAGCGATTGATTTTTTTGTGAAAAGAACCTCACTACCAAAAGCCTCTCATAATTTGTTAGATTTTATAAATTTTACAATATTGAGATCTCAGTACATCTCATAGGATTCATGGATCAATTCAATAGCTCATGAAGAATTGGCCAGCTTCATTCGACATGCTTTAGATCAATAGTTATTTGGAACTTCTTACAGATATTATTTGGAATGCAGATCATCGCTGCCTCATAACTCCTTCGAGTACTTCAATTATAACATTTTCAGCCTGTGTATGTTGTAGACTACAGTAATTATATGTCAAGGCAGTGGTACGCCTGATTAATATCCACCTAAATATGGAGCTGTTTTGGATTTTATACTTCCAGAATTACTGCATAATTCGGAAAGTAGCGAAGATCTTGTGCACTCAGTTATGAATTCGAACTGATATGACTTTGTATGCACAATCAAACCAGAAAAGAAAATTCTTTGTATATTTTACTTTTTTTTTTTTTTAAATAATTGAATATTGTACCGTTTACCCTTGATTTATTAATGAAATATTTTCTTTGATTGAAGAATGTAAATTCTGATTTTTCTTATCAACAAGCGATCACTGTGTTCGATTTGTGTTCGCTCTCTCTATTGCTGTACCTCAAAGTAACAGGCTTACAATAATAAAATGGCAGTGCATCCAAGTGTCGCTACTTTTCTTCAATTTTGGTCCCTTTACTTTACTGGAAATCCATACAGAGAAGATAGTGATGATAGATACTCTTTTCGGACTACAAAATCTCAACATTTATCTCAAACTCGCTTACATCTCTACTTGAAAATATAAAAAAATTTTCCCTCAATATCTCGCTATTATAAGATAATTATCAAAACGAATACATCTATTCCGGCTCGTTTCACAACTTTTCACTTATCAATACATCTTGTGTCTTTTGGATACTTACTTATAGTACGTACTCATCCCTTAGTTCATAGAATATGGCCAAAAATGTAATATGAATTGTTAAGAAGACGTCCCCTGAACACCAGTTCGAATAGTTTGCAGACACAAAGTTATTCAAAGTCAAAGTAAAATTTTCAATTTTTGGAGGAGTACCCCAAGGTTCGGTATTTGGACACCTAATTTTCTATTTAATAAATACCAATTTTCCGACTTTATTCGAATAGGTTAAAGTACACCAATATGTTGATAATGTCCAGCTATTCATCAATTCCTGTTTAGATTAGCTGGAAGACTGTACATTTTTTTATTTATACTTTTATTTCAGAATGGATCTAACACGAAATATCTTCTATCGCGAGCATTTTTAATATTTCTCATAAATTGTGGAAATTCATTGAAAAGTTATTACTAGGTAGTAGTACAGTGGTAATGCACGAAATATGGAAAAAATAGTTTTTTTTTTTTTTATAAAGTTAAACAGCTCTGTAAAGTTAATGGCACTCTGAAAAATACAAAAGGTGAAGGCAATCTTAGAATAATTCCGTGTTGCTTCGAGAGAATTATTTTAATCCACTGAGCATTATGTGTGCGAATGCCATGATAATACCAAGAAAGTCTAACAAGATAGAATCTATGAGAACCACTTCAAAGTATAGCGTAGAGTTACATATATTAAAAAAGAGGATATATCGTAAGCAGTAGTTGGATTAATTGTCACCCAAAAAATTTCATATAATTTTTGACACCCATTAATTCAATCGTGTTTTCCTTGAATTTAAATGCCACCGAATATCCAAGATTTTTCGAGATTTTTCATCTTTTTGGATGCGAACTGGAATAGCAGAAAAAGCTAAAAATCTTGTATTCCAGCAAATTTTTAGTTTTCTGTGATTAATGAAGTTTGGATCGATTATGGAAAATCTTCACATAAATTAAGTTGAGACCGCCATCTCATGGTATAACAGTTTTGAATACGTTAAATTTTAGAACTCAAGTAGAGTTAATTTAATGTCACTTCCTCCAATTTAATGCTCTAATGCTTTTTAAAAAAATCTATGAATAACCCAGCTTAAATCAAAGTTAGCACAACCACTATGGGAAATTAATGTGCGCCGTATAGTAATAGTTCGAAAAATACTCAAAATGTATACAACGGTTTCTGTTTTTTTTTTCTTTTTTCATAAATTTAAGTTTTAAAACTTATAAAGAAAATGTAGAAAATATAAAATTTAAAGAAGTGAAACTGCTCTCGTTTAAGAACCACTTGCAAAAAATAATTGCTTTTATTTCTGTTTGGAAAATATAATTTTTAAAAATAGTTTGCAAATCAATAATAAATATTTAAAAAAAAATCATAACAATATTCGAAAATTGTGAAACTTTTGTGATTTTCATAAATTTTGTATATTTTTTCACTATATTTCTACAAACGTGTCCCTGTAGAAACCTCTTGATTTGAAATTTACATTATTTTTTTTTTTTTTCTTAAAAATGAGACTTTTACATATTATTTTGTGTTGCTTTCATTTTATTTTATTCTGTTTATAATTTAAATATAAATAAAACATTGAAAATGTATGTTTCCAGAAATTATATTCTCGTTTGTGTTTTTTGTTTTATATTTAATTTCATTTATTTTATGGTATTTAAACGAATCTTTTTTTTATCAAATCTAATACTTTTTACAAGATTTTATTGTTTGAGAGTTCAAAGTTTAATTTTTATTTGGTGTAGTTTTTATATTTATCGCATTCTTTGTTTTTTTTTTTTAATAGTTCCGAACTGTGAGCATTTCCGATTTTCAGAATCAGGTATAAAAGCATCATAACTACTATGACAAAAATAAAATATTGTTTAAAAGTAGAATCCTACTTGCAGATGTTTATAGTTATTTACGTGAAGGTGAAGTCAATTTAAAATCAGCCACAATAATTATAAACATTAATTGATCGTTCAACTCTTTGTCTGCTACTGCTCTTCATTAGGAGAAGCTTCTTGTAGTTTATTAGAAACGATGTTGACGCTCATTCTATGGTCACCAGTTTCAGAGGGAAAGAGTAAGAAAAACATGACAAATGTAAAATACTATTTTAATCGGAAGATTCAAAATATAAGGTTAAAAAATGAGTTTTACGTATTCAATCTCATTCTTATAGAAGATTTTGGCGTATTGATAGAGTTTTCTAACTTAATTCTCATCAGCATGTTGTAGGTAGCAGAATTTATCAGACAGATCCTCTAGATATTAGTCATAAATGATGGAGAAATATTTTAAAAAACATTCGAAATATCGGAGGAGTAGACTTTAGAAGTGATCATCACATTGTTGTGGCTAATAGATAAGGCTAAAGATATATCCTTTTTCTTTCTTGAAATTATAAAAACAGACTTTCATTGTCAACAATAACTAAATTCCTTCTATTTCTATTTTACACTTTATCTCCCGGTATTCTGAACTAGACTATTTTTTTTTACGTGCAATCCCGTAAAAATTTTATAGAACGAAAGCAATGATATGACGACGGTCCAAAATATGGTAAACTTTATAAAATATGACAGACTGATGCGTAAGGAGATCTGTACATATTTCAGATCTCATTTGAATTTTCATTCGCAAGTGGCTGGATGATGAAAACGGAATTATGTCTTTTGCAGTAATTTTAATGAATTATTTTTCGATATGTACATTGTAAAAGGCAAATTTTAATTAAAAGACAAAGGAAATTTGTGAATTATTACCAACATGAAAATTTTTGTGATTTCTCATATTTTCCACGGAAACAAAACAATTTAAAAACTAGATAATAAGTACCAATTCCGGTTACTAGATGGCGCCCGCACCAAAAATTACCTACATTTTCTTTTTATTACAATACCTCAAAGTGTAGTTAGGCAAAATTTAAATAATCAATATATTCTATATAAATCATGCTTTAGGCAAGTGTTCTCAATAAAAAAAAATCACTATCTAACTTCTTTTCTCGGACATTTTACTCCTCAAGCACCTACAATCATGTATAGAATCGGAAAAAAATATTTGGTCACTAGCCATACTCTGATTTCTTGTTCTTTGTCCTACCCACTGATCCATTATGGTCCTTTCGTTTTTTTACTTAGGTTTAATTTTTTCATTTATCATTCCTACTAGTTATAGCACTTTCCTTTTCTCTCAAAATTCTATTGTAAACGAGCACTGTAGTTGAACTAACCAATTAGAAATGAAAATCTCTGTCTTTTGAAAGTACGAGTACTGTTTTAACGGTGGAATGACAGAATAACTTTTCTTATTTGTAAATGTAAGATTTTGGTGTTACCGAGAAAACAAAGAAATGTAATCTTGAGAAAAGTTTTTGGTGCTTACGTTACCTATTTTTCGACACATATACTAAGGCCATAGTCAATTTCAAACTGTAAAGTAAAATTTCCAAATTGATAAATGCATTCAAATTTTGAATTTCTACGTTAATTTGTCAAGGATATTACTTTTTGTACTTTACATCAAAGCCGTCATGTTTATACTTTTTTTTTTTTTTCAAATATTAAATATGCTAAAAATTGTATTATTTTTCTAAAAGAAAATTTGATTTTATGTACTTTTTTAATTCTATCACAATCTTTGAAAAATATGAGAAACTGTATTTGTATAAATAAAAAAAAAAAAAACACCCAAAGGAAGTTTGAATGCCTTTTGATTGTTTGTTTTTTTTTTATCACGTATTTATTAAAATCGAATATACACACGATTCGGAATTCTATTCGCCGATTTTACTTTTAATTATTGGTTGAAAGCTGTAAAAAAGATTTCTTACTGTTTTGTTTAATTTTTTGTTTTTAAATATTAATTTTATGAATAGTTTTTTAATATGATAATAATAATAATAATAATAAATCGATTTCTTACATAATTTGTTGGATTTTTTGTATTTTAAAAAATTTTGTTTTTATTTCCTCGTATAAGCCAAAATCATGAACTCATCAATAAATTTCACTACTTATTTCAAAAATTATATAAAAATTAATACAGTAAATATGTAGGGTTTGTGAATTTTTATTAGCACATTTAATATTTGTTATAGTCAAATTAATTTCTTAATATTGAATATTTACTTTGCTTTTAGTGACACAAATTAATGTGAAAAATTTAAAGGGAATTATTTATAAGTGTGTTTTTTTAATATTTGTTATACAAAACCCACACATTTTTACTCGAATATTTTAAACAATTACATATAATTAAATTTCGAATGTCATTATAGAAAATAAATTTAATAATCCTTTAAAATCAAAAAAAAAAAAATTATTCAAAGAATTTGTGTAAACACATTTGTTTTTTATTTTACGGTTTGTTTTGTGTGTGGCTTTTTTTTTATACATATTTTCATAAATTCTACATAAAACTTTTAAAAACAAGAGAAATCTTTAAATTATTTAGTAGAATACGATTTATCACTTATTGTTTGCTTTTATTTTATCGAGGTCATTTTTAAGTATCTATTTGTTTTTTTTTTCTTTTTACACCATATATTTACAATTGTCACTTCATTACGCATATAATTGGTAATTTTGTTCTTTCTATTTCTTTTTTGTCTGTCAAAAGCGTGATATTTTAAATATTTACAGAGTTTTCAGCATTTTGCAAAAAATTAATATTAGTAAATTAAGTAAAAAATTTATTTTTTACTAAATTATTTACCGATCTAGGGGAGAAAATTCATTGAGTTTGAAAAAAAAAAAAGAAACTTTTTTTATAGGCTTTTATTGGAACGTGGTTTCCATGACAAAACACTTGAAAATTATTATATAAAAATTTAAGATGATGAAAGAAATCTGTCATTTATGGTCTCAAAATCAATATCACGGGATCTTGGAGTCCCCGAATACGAATTATTGTTTTAAGTGTAGAAATTCAAAATGGTGAATGAATTCTTGTATTCGTGGTTCGATTTTATTCAAAATCGATATCCGAAGGTTCTTAATGTGACGGATTACGAATATATTAATCAAAATTGATAAATTCATTTTAATATGAAATAATTAAATTTTTTATAAATAAACTGCTATTGAAAATTTCTGTAATATTTGAACGGGACATATTTAAAAATTTATTATTTTAATGTCGTATTCACCAAGCAGTCATAATTTGTAATCATCATTAGTAGAAAAAATAACACATAACCTAAAATATCAATAGTTTTGTAAAGAATGCTTTCGCAAATATGTTTATAGAAAAAATATTTATAGAAAAATTGATAAAATTAAAATGCATTTCTTGCGTTCGTTTAGTTCAGTTACTATTTTTTAAATATGAATTCTCTGTGAATCACAAATATTCATACAAGTTAGTCTGAAAACCACCGTTTTTGCCATTTTTCTTCATTTCGAGTGTAAAATAATTCTAACGTATAATGGAACAGGATAGAAACCTGGCGTTCACTAATTGGAGAATAAAAACGCGACTAAGTTAAGAAAATGCCTTTAGAGTAGATTAAAATCTCACCATAATAAATCGATTATATTAAACGACACTAAAGACTTAATTTTCCGATAATGCAATAATGCAACAATGCTTCTTCTTTTTTCTCGGGTCAAGGTCAGGATGAGGTTTCTATAAGAATTGTAAAAAACCTAATCTAAACCTGATTTTAACTTTTTTTTTTTAATATATGAACAATATTAATTTTAACCTTGATACATAATGAAAAAATTCCAGATAATTTTCAGTATTTGAAGTCCTTTTTTTATGTGAGATTAAATATAAGCAACACTGACACTATGTACAGGTGACAAAGATGGATTGAGAAAATTCTATATAACTTCAAGTCATAAGAAAACTCTAAATTGTACAACATGGCCTCAGTTTTTGCCAATTGATCAAATGGCTTGCTTGCTTATTACTCAAGAAGTTTTTGTGAATGATGTTGGTGTTGAGTATGTTGGTCAAAGTATACTTAAAAATAATTTTCATGAAATACCTCATTTTAAATTTTTTGTAAAATTCTGAACTTTATGTTGACTATTTTCAGATCTCATTACTTGTCGTGATAATATATGTACATTCTTTCCTCGACGGAAGCTGATGCTGCTGTGGTTTTTTTTTATTCTATCTAGATATTAAATAATACCGCTATCCTGAAGAAGTCTTCAAAAATTTACCGCCTATGGTGTGCCAATTTCTTGAGAGAGACTAGTCTGATTAAGATAGATTGAATCAAGTATGCATCTTCAGATAAACATAATTCAAATTTAAAATTTTAATTAAAACGGGAATTATTTTATGAATTCTTTGAAAATTTGGAATTGAAAAATTATGTGTGTGTTTTTAAAGTCGGGATCGCTCGCCTTCCGGACGATGCGGTTGCTTTTTTTTTCTCTTGTCTTTAACAATTTGATTTAAAATCATAAAAAATAAAAACCACAAAAATTCTTCTATTCCAACTATGACCAATTTTAAAAGTTGTGAGTTCGAGTCACATATAGGGCAAGATATAAATAATTATAAATTTAATCTCTTTCTTAGTACTGTTAGGCAAAATCATTATGGATGCATTTCATTAGGAAGTGTATTGAATGAAATTTCAAAGCATCGAATTTAATAAGTTAGGACTATTGAAGAAAAATTTCTTAATTTTTTGTTTCATTGTTGTCAATAGCTTTGTGTAAAATATTTTCAACAATCCAATTTATAAATTTGAAACTCTCCCCTGAATCGCTTCATATTATAGTAGCTTTCACACAATATGTATTTCAAATAGTTACATAAATAGTAGATAATAAATAGATATAATTGTATACCTAATGAAAAAATACAAAAAATTAAACAATTTTGTGAAATCCTTTCTGCTGCTTTTTTTCTTTTTCTTTAATAGGAATTGTAAAAAAAAAAATTATAGGCAGGAGAGAATCTTTTGGTTATTCTTCTCTGCTTATTTTTTGTTTCTATTTGTTTTTTTTTCTCGAGTTGAGTTATCAAGCACAAGTTTTTGAATAATATTATAAAGTTGAAAAAGAGAAAGTTCGCTCATATTTTGATGTGTCGGTAAAAACAAAACATAATTACTGTTGTTGTTGTTGCTGTTGTGTGGGCTTGTATTCGTTTCGAAATAAAAATAAAAACAAAATACAAATACTAATTTCTAGCCTATTTCATTACAATAACATAAAAATTTATTTTCTTTTTCTTTTTATTTAAATATTGAAGATTGTAGTAATTTGAAACCTTTTAGAGTTTATATACGTTTTTTTTTTATTTAAATTTAAGAACAACATGTTTTATATGAATATTTGTGAATTTTTATGTTTATTAAATAACTTATCCATGATTGATAACTCATCCCAAAATTAAATTAAATATTGGCTAGACTTTGAGAATTTGAAATCAGCGCGATTTGAAATTCTCTTTATTATTTTTAATATTATTTATATTGTGTGTGTAAATTGTTTGTTTACTGGTTAGAAAAATTCATTTAACTAGGTATATGTATTTTTTTTTATTTCATTTTATTTTTATTTGAACCCTGAATAATGTTAATCGTATAACAATACTAAAGTTTAAGAATAAAAAAAAGTAAAATTTATTTTTATATAAAAATTTTTTTTTTATCACTTTGCAATAACATAGACAAAATAAGCAAAATATTTACAATTGGTTGTCCCTTTTTTTTGTAATTTTTGTTTTTGTTTTTTTTTTTTGTTTTTGATAAATTAGTATTTGTTTTGTTTGTCCTTTTCTTTTTGTTTTGTCATAACAGATATTTATTACAAATTGTTCTTATAATATTTAAATTTAATGTTGCAACAAAATTCTTACAACGTTTAACATTTACAAAAAATTTTTTTTTTCTTTTCCACACTTTCTTTTTTATTTAATTCGGCTAATAATAAAATTTAAATAAAAAATCATTTAGAGATAATTTTTTTTTAATTATACTCATTCATTCTTTTTTCTTAAATTTTATATTTTTTGGTGAATTTTTACATTACACTTTACATACATTTTCGGAAGGCTCGATGTAAGTGGTAGTTTTTTTGTGTTTTTTTGTTTGTTTTTGTTTATCATTTATACAGTTTTTGTTTTTCTTATTTTTTTTTACTCGATTGGCTGAGTGACATTTATATGTCTTCTTCTTGCGCCACAATATCCTAATATTCATTTTAATCGCATTTTGATCCTATTTTAAAATTAATATTTAGTTTTTTTTTTTTTTTATATTTACTTTTTATTTATGCTCATAATTTTTTTCAATATTTTTTTGTTTTCTAAACTATTTTAGTACAGATTTTTTTTTAATATATACAACTTTATCCTTTAATATTTTTAATTTTTCAATTAGAAAAGAAAGAATTTCTATATTTTATCACTTTTTTTTCTTAGTGGAGATAATTTATCCAAAAATCTTGCAGGCTTTGGTAAATGGTTCTTTATTATTATAATCCGATTCTAAAGGTATCTCGTATCTGATGTAAGATGTTTTCTTATTTTTATTTTTTTAATATCCAACTCATCTTGAAGTACCCTTATTTACTGTAAATATAAGAAATTTTAATATTAGATTTGTATTAGATTTAATGAAGAATATAATATTCGGGTAATAACTAATAGTGATTTGTGAAATAATTGATTTCTGGAACAATGTTTGTAAAGACGAATGCAGATCATATAGTATACATCGTTTATGGCCTGCTGATTATATTGATAATTATGATTATGCCTATTTACTCAAAACTACAATAACGTTTATTGAAAATATATTTTTATTTTTTTTTATTCCATTTGAATTTTAATTATGGAAGCTAATCAAAACTAATGAGGTCACCTGTGAATATTGGATTGAAAATATATAAAAAAATAATATTGATTACAAATTTTTAGATAAAAATACGAGTTAAATGAAGAAAAAATACGAGTGAAAATTCCAAAATATTCCGACTTTATTGAGTTATAATCGGAGATTTTATACCTTAATTACAAAGGAGATTGCATGTACAAATACATATACAATGAATGTAATACCAACATAATTTTTTGGCCAGTGCTTATTCATTTTCCGTTTTTTTTTCTTCAGAAATAATTTAATTCGTTTTTTTCTTTGTATAATTTTTTTCATAATTATTTAATATTTCGCAGTAGACCAAATATATTTTCTGATCAGGTCACATAAATTGTTTTTTTATCTTTCTCCAGAAAGTAGATTTGAATAACTTTCATACTTTTGTCAACCAACTTGTTTGATCCGCTTTAGTACAATGATAGAAAAAAAAAATAATGTCAATTTTGTCACAGTAAGCATTGAAAATGAAATATTGAAATTTAAAAATATATCTCGTCACACAGTTATAATTTGATTGATTAATTTTTTTTAGATAATAATTACGAAAAAATCAGCTCCCAAAAAAAAATTGTCCCAAAAATCAATTCCACTTAACCTAAAATGCAATGAAGTGGAAATGAATGAAAACTAGTTGATTACGTGCAAGGCATAAGATGAAAAATGCAGAATTAGATGAAAGTAATTATTTGTTAAGTTTTATTACAAAAATTTGTTTGATTTTAAAAGACAAGAAGTAGATTAAACTTAAATAATCAATTAAATGTACTTAAATATTCTAATGTGTCGTGAAATGATATTTACATCAGTTTGTTTATGAGCTTGAGATGTAAGAATCTTGTAATAAATTTCTGTAAGACTACCGAAAGTTGGAATATTTCTTGCATTTAAAATAGATTATTAAAAAAAAAACATTACGTTTTTTGACTATGCAGCCCCCAGAGTAAAAGTTTGACACCTTTAATAAGGAACTGGACTGGTTCTGAGAAGATCATAAATCAGTGATCTCCCAGTTGATGCGGCTTTTTTCAAAATCATTTTCAAGTATTTTTTGGTCTCCTTGTAGAATCGAGTCAAGGATCCGATTTGTGATGCTATTATTACCAGCTGTCTTTTTTTAAACATTTTGTTTTATATATAGAATACTTATAAATTGTAAAAAACTGACAGCCAGATGGCGCTATGATCTTTATATGTCCAAATTTTCTCAATTTTTCGTAGAAAGTATTCATTAGTTAAGATTAATTAAAGTGATAGAAAATTCATGTTTCCACATCAATTTTTAGTAATATTTTCAAGTTCAGTGACAATTAAACATCAAAAGAAATTTAGAATTACTTTAAATATACTTGAATCGTTCTCTTGTTGTGTTCTGTTGGTACATTAAGTAACACAAATATCAAGTGCGTACGTATGAATATGGCCACTCTACTTAAAAAAAAAAAATTTATCATAGCATAATTACTTTTACCTAATCCTGTATTTGTATGGAAAGAACATGCGTTAAATGGACATACCTATGAACTAGAACGGAAGTGACGTTCTCGTTCGGTGAATTTGTCTATATTAGATTTAAACCGATTCGCTATTCATGTAGAGAAAAAGTGTTCCTACATTTACGATATTGTTTTTATTTTAGTTTTCTTTCTTGGTTTTTTTTTTCTGTATATATAATATAATCTTTGTCACTATTTATTTATTTATTTATTTGGCGTTTCTAGCAGGAATATTATTATTTCATTGCATGGCAGGAAGTGTATTTTATGTAGAAATTTTTGTTGCGGATCAACAAGCTCATTATGAACATGAACAAAATAACCGTTTTGTTGAATCGCGCAGAAGATTACTTCCCGCATCGCAAATTAATGGTTAATTACTTGTTGATAGGCAACATTGCAAAGTTATTATTAATATATTTTTTTCTTTTTCTCTTACATATAGTATAAATCTTTTGTAAATATCTTTTTTGTTTAGCTAACTTTTTAGAATATCTATTTTTTTAAGCCTGCATCAGGAATCAGTAGGACGAAGCGTAGTAAGAGAGGTGATTCTTAGAATGTATAGTAACAAAACGAATTTTTTTTGTTTTTTGTTTTTTTTTTAAATGGAAAATGGCAGGTCATTTGGATTATTGCTGTGAAAATGAAATTGTTTTGTTTCGATATATTGATTATTGGAAAAAACTTTCGTTTTTATAGTTTAAGTAGTGAGTCAAGTGATGCTATTGATGAACGCCTAGATAGACCCAAACTAGGAGGACCACTGACCAGTGATGTTGTTCCGAATAGCTTGTACCAGCCGATGACAATATTTGATAAATTTAAATCGTCTAACATAATCTGTGCGACACCCATGAATACTTTTTTCTCTATTCGTCCATAATCGCCCCAAACTGTTACCTGTAGAGAGAAAAGGAAGATAAAAAAATAAAAAATAAATTAGAAAAAGTTATGATAATTTGATAAAATATAGGTGCTTTTGAGAATTTAAGATGTGACTGTAATCTGTAAAATGGTATGGTTAGTAAAATTGATGTCAAAGGAAAATTTAAGGCAATTATATTTATACCTATCAATGATAATCGATTGACAGTTTTATTTCTACAAGATGTTTTGCAATCAATGTTCATTATTACAACAGAAGGGCTGATCAAGTCTTAACACCAGACTTTGTCCTGGTTATCTTCAATTTTTAAGTTAAGTAAATTATGTTTTGCATCGATCAACTATTGCACTTCTGCACTTTTCTTCTCCGCGATGCTTTTTTTGTAAATCTAACATTTTTACATTATAATGACATACTTCTACTTGTATACATGTTACTTAGAAGAAATAATTTCATTTATCGCGGTCTTTTCTCGGAATTTTACGTAAATAACCTACTTTTTTTTACCACGTTTCTCCAACTGAAGTCATACTGCAGCTTCCTACCTAACACTCGTCTAGTTTTCATGCCGTATATACCTTTACATAACTATGGTACCGTATCGCTGTAACATATTTCATTTTGGATCTGTTCCTTTTCAGTGAATTTAAACCTTGGACTATTCCATTCTAGCTTCTAGAAAGGTGCATATAATGCATACATAGCTCTCCACCTACTGGCGTGGTTCACATCTGTTGTCTGTAATTGTTCCCGTATTTTATGTAGTTATCTTTGCCATTAGCTACTTTCTAGCCCCTAGACGACGCCTCTGAATCTATTTAATGCTTTCGTCCTCCCTCAAAAAAAAAAAAAAGTCCAGCGGTATCCTGATATATTACAAATTTGTTTATTACTCGCTTTTCTCCTGCTACAACTCCAAAAATAAATAAAAATCGCATTTCGCATAAAAAGGCCTCAAAACAGAGAAAAGGCTTCATACAGGGTGGGCCAAAAGTCACCATGGGGTTTAAAAATAACTAACTTTTTCGTTTGTACATTGCTCCACACCCTGTTGACCGTTTCTCTTCATTCCTTTTTTACATGATAGCCAACTGTCTGTTCTTCATAGGTAAGCATGTTTCCCCACCCCACCTTACCCCTCCTTTTTTTCATCCTACCATATGTTACCAATTTAATTTTTAAACCCCATGGTGACTTTTGGCCCACCCTGTATTAGAATAACTCAAATATCATACAAATCATTTGTTCTAAGCAAAGTATTAATACTACCATATATATATATGCATGGGCTGCTTATTCTCGTTCTTTGTATGGCACACGTTTTTCTTTAAACTGTTTTACTATAACGGGTTACGGGAGGACATCAACGTGCTAGATCCATCCTGTTTCTCTAAGGAAACTCAAAATATACCTAAGCAATGAATAAAGAGTTTCGTATCAGCAGAAACCAATACTCTTCAGTACGGCTAGTTGTTCCCTACCGCAGATGCCAGAAGAAAAATGCTAGCTAGAAAAAAACTAGTCGTACTCCAGAATATTGGTTCCTGCTGATATTTCTAGTTTCTTAAAAATTGTTAACTTTTTGTAAAAGCCTTCATGACTCTTCTCTTAATATACCTATACTCTGTTCCTAGTAGATCCCCCAGCTCCGAGAAAAAGTGGCTACCAAGTAGATTAAATGTTAAAAATGAACTAAGAAGCTTACTCAGACCTAAATAATGCAAGCCCAAGCGAAACTAAGAAAACGTCAATGTCAATCAATAACAACATTATTTTGTTTGGTTTTAGTGATCAGCCATGAAAGGACCAGTGACGGCCTTATCTTTGGGGCTAGTGGAGCTTAGACCCATCAGATTTATTCTTCAAATTAAGAGAAAAAATAAATCACATTTTTCCATTTTTTATTGCAAATAAGGTTAGTCCCACCAAAGCTTTTCTCCATGAGCCGCCTCTAGAAAAGAAAATCGGCAGAACAAATATGACAAAATATGCTTTTAAAATGTATATGGATTTGATAAGATATGCATTCCATATTTATTTATGTCACCAAGTACGGACTAAGAAAATATTTCTTTAAGGCTGAATGTGAATGCTATCATTTTTATTTCCTGCCTTAAAAACAAATATTGCAATAAATACATTTTTTTGTCAGATACTTGATTTCTATAAGTTTGTTCCGATTACTACATACAGCCGAAAAAATTCTCAAATACGCTACCATATTTTTTTATTCTTTTTTTTTTTTAATTTCTTATACTTACTTGTAGTATGCATCCATTAAATGGTTCTCTAAATGCCAGTTGTTGCTGATATAGAGGGTCTAACGTTCGTCTTGCTGTCGTTGTTTTCGATTTATCTATACATTTTTTACCAGATACTAAATATACTTTAACATATGGGGCAGGAAGCATTTTTGAGCCAGGTTTTGCCTTTAAAATATACATAAAAAAATTCAAATTAAATTGTTAGATTCAAACCAAAAATTTCATAAGCCATACCTGTAATCCACGAGCTCTTATCACTTCAACTTCCAGGTAACCTTTTTGATGGCACATTGATAATTGTATATCACCCAAAGATGGCGCTCCAAGTACTTGGCGTCCAACAAGTTGACCAGGACCAAGACCATCAATAAAATCGGACAGTTGTCCATCATTCATACGTAATGACGGTGACCATCTGAATTGTGTTAAGTATAGAAGAAAAATGTGGTTGTTGTTTTTTTTTAGCATTATTATGATCTCTCGTAATATACATAAAAGATAACAATAAGAACAAAACATAAATTAAAAATATAAAAATAAATAGAAAAAAATGAAACTAAAAATGAAAATACGCTAAATATAATTGAAAAGTTCAAGAAATGGCTGAGAAATGAAAACTCTTTTACGAAATGAATATAGAATAAATTTTACACAGGGAGAAATAGAGAGAGAGAGAATGATGAAATTAAAAATTATTCAGTGAAAAAAAAATATGTTAAAATGAGACATCTACTTTTTCATTAATTAGAAATTTTTTGAAAATATAAAGTTGTCATGCCTACTAATGTTGTTTGTTTGTGCGAAATGTATGTTATAAGAAAATTGTGATTTTAACGACAACACAAGGGACTAATACATAGCATGCCAGCTTATAGCGACTATAAACTATACTTAATAGCAATATTAATCATGCATCATTCAAGCAATATTCATTTGATTTACAAAACAAAACATATTTTTCGTATTATGTTTGTCATTTTTGGATCAATACGATATGAATAATTTTCAAAACAAATTCATCTTATTAAACAACTGGACTATACTTTGAATCCAGGCTTTAAATAGAAACTTCACTTTATTTATTTTTTATATTTTTTTTTTCTTCAAATTTGGACAGGTAAAGCAGTGAAGTTGAATAAACCAAGGACCGTTCAGACAACGAAGAATGAAAACAAAAATTCAAAACTAAGAAATCCAATTTCCCAAGTTTTTTAAAGTTTTGAAATTATTAATTTTTTACAATGTTTCTCGAGAAAAACATTTTTCAGCATCATTTTTTTTTTCTTAATGAAAATTCGTCACTTAAGAAAATATTGTTAAAAAAACCAGCCAAGTGCGAGTCGGACTCGCATACAAAGGGTTCCGTACCATCGTACAAGACTTAACACTATGCACTTTTTAGATTGTACAAAAGCAAAAGATTATTGTATGGGGACCCCCTTTAATTTTTAACTTTATTTTATTTCCATTATTTTTTGTTATAGCAGCAATAGAAATACAAACTCTGCGTAAATTTCAACTGTGTACCTATTGCGGTTCATGAGATACACTCCGCTGACAAATAGACAGATGGACAGCGGAGGCATAGTAATAGAGGGTCCCGTGTGCATCCTTTGGGTACGGAACCCTAAACAGGTAACTCTTTGTGGTGGAAAATAAAAGAAAGAATAAAACATTTTCAAACCTCTTTTAATATAATTGTATGGTAGAAACTTGTGTTTGACGACGGGTCAGCGTTCTCGTTTTTGCCTATATAAATGGCCTTTTTGAAATAATTTACAGAATCGAGATGATAGAGAAAAGACTGTTTTATTTTTGACGAAAATACGATAGCAAAATAAAGCCTGAGCTTTTATGTAGGTGGCTAATCCAAGCAAAGTCGATTAAACTCGCAAACCTCAGTCAACATATAATTAAAAATTCAATATGACAGTGATAGTTAAAAAACAAACAAACAAATATATAAAAAAAACTGTTATACCTAGCAACACCCTTAAGGAAAAGGACAATCCTAGTGTAAAAATTTTTGAAACTTTTTTTTTTTAATTTCTGCCATTATCCAAAGCTATGGAATTCCACAACATTCTGTTAAATTATCGTAATTCGAGTTATTCCGGTCTCTGCAGTTTTTTTAAAAAAAAGGAACTCGACCAGCTCCGCGAAACCGCGGGGCTGAGCCTATTACTGAATTCGACCTCGACTAAAATGAATGGAGTGTATAAAATCACATAGGAATGAGATTTTTGCTGACAACGAGCAATTCGTTCGAAGAGGCCTATAGACTTGAAATCGCAGATTGATCTCAAGTACACAGTTCAGATGAAAATAAATCTCATACCCGAAACTTACGCGTTTGATTCGAAACGTCGTTTTTCAAAATGGTGGTAGCTTTCAAAAGAAGAATTTTTAATCTATCCGCCACAATTTTGGGCATACCTTTCTTCATGTCTTCCTTAGAGTGCTATTGAAGTTTCTTTTTATTTCAAAATTTCATTTTTTTTTAATGAAAAACTGTCGAAAAAAGGGATGCGAAGTATTGTATAAAAGCGCTGACAGTATGAGGGAATCTCTGTTGGTAATTGTCAAATAGAATTAAATGTCTGCTTTGTTTTCTGGAGGTTTTTCAATTTTATTTTTTTTAATTAAAAAATTAAAAACTTATGTTGAATTATTTTCATCTGAGCTGAATCATTCGGTGCCTAAACCTAAAGAGTTTTATTCACCGCACTAACCCAGAGCTAGTTCTGCAAGTTTGTTCTTTTTACAGCAGCTTTATATTCCGTTTTTGTACCGGTTTTGAACTACTTTCTAACTCCATGAACATTTATGGTTACGGTTCGGATCTAAACTAGAGCTGAAAATTGGATCCGGATTTACTAATATCCGGATATACGGATCTGCGAACTATCCGATTCCTGAGATCCGGAAACCAACTATCTGAATCCAGATCCGAACTATCCGGATACAGATCCGAACTACCCAGATCCAAACTAAGCAAAAAAGCTTCAAAATTGTGTTGTTCAATGAGAAAATGAAAATATCGTAAAATTTATATTGTCCCAATGAAACAATGCAATCTGGAAGAAATTTTTACCTTTTTTTGCTTAGTCTGGATCCGGATAGTTCGGATTCAGATCCAGATTATCCAGATCTAGATTATCCGAATACCCGAATTTGAGGAATCGGATCCGAATTATCTCGGATAATCTGGATAGTAAATTATCCGGATACTTTCAGCTCTAATATAAACGTCAAATCGGAATAATTTGTAATTAAAGTGGGAATGTGTGGAAACTGGGTGAAAATGTAATTATTTTATTGAAGTGGATTATATTTTTATTAAAATCATAATGTATGAACATTTTCCGTTACTCTACTTTCTTGCATCCTTTTCAGTTTGTCGCCGTTCGGCGCAGGGCTAAGTTCGGTATAGATATGACAGTTTCTGGTTCAGTTCAGTACCTGTTCAGTTTTGTTGAAAAGAGCTCACCAGTAAAATTATTTAGTTATTTCGATTATACTTGAGATTAAATCTTCGACATAAATTATTTAAATAATATGTGAACATTTTAATAATGAATTGTGCTGTGCGGTTTTTGTTGCAATAATCGCCGAAATAATGCCGGGAAGCCATTTTAAAGAAAAGTTACCGTCGTGAAATTAAACTAGAAAGTGTATTTTCTGGAAATATGTGCAAAAGAAGTGTTAAAGAATAGGAAAAGAAAAATATCAAGATAATTGCTCAAACAATTTTTTTTTCTTTTATACATTTTGTATTCTCAATTTTGTTGTTGTTCTGTATTGTTTCAGTGGCAGTTTACAGTTTTCTTTTATTTTAAATAATTGCGCCAAACTCCCCTTGAGCATAACGAATACACAAACAGAATTCTACCCCCTAGTGGGGAACGCCGCAATTTTTCAATCTAATTGCGTTTCTTAAGGTAAAAAAATATTTTTTTTCAGACGTTATTTGTGGAAGGTACAATGTTGAGATGGCCGTAGTATCTGATTATGTACTCAAGACCTGTCAAAAGTTGAAAATATGCCCCTCTTGAACGGGGAGAAGAAGAAGAGTCATATGTCAAATTAATTTACACAAGCACAGCTAGATAAAACGTCTGTTACAAGAACTGTTGCTAACATCAGAATTTATTAAGGACTACATATTGTGTGTATTTAGATGAGCTAAAATGCAATACAAGGGTGTTGTATTTTTACATTCTCAAATTGGCAGTATAAGCCGTCTTGTATATTTGTACTTAGGAGGTCAGATTGAACGTCAAATGTTAGGGGGTGCAGCAGTAGACGGAGTGTCCTAGGAAAATTTCCAGTGTGTCAGATGAAAGATCCTTTTGAGGACTATCGACTGGTGCACGTATATTTTTTTGTAGATGGTACTGGGTTAATTTAGCAGAGTGTTCAATTTACATCTACCCGCATCATGGTTTTCCCCCACAAAAAAAGGTATTGCAAATTTGTGAACCCAAAAAATTAAGAATGGCGCATCAAAGAGCATGAAACTTTCTGGAAAACTTAACAAAACATCACCCAAAAACAAATTGGTGTGATCGATTTCCTTTTTCGGCCCTAAATCACTTAATAATAGTATTTGAAGTTCAGAAATTAGCTATAATTATTTTCAAAATTCGAACCTTTCTTGCGAGGTGAGGGAGGATGGATCCAAAAAACGAACTTCTGATTCGTCTTTAGTTCGACAAGGTGATTAAAATTATCGAAAAAAACTTTAGGGTGGGGGGTTGTTACCCTCAACCCCTCAAGAACCAAATATGACAATTGAGATGTCTAATTAAAACCCCCGCCGAGGTCTATCGAATGGCATATTCAATATTCAATCCGTTATACTTTAGGTGTATTTTTTCCACCCTCTAAAACTTGATTTCATTTTACCTGAAAGCCATTTTATCATTTTGTCGGACCATGCATAATAATTGATGTCCGTAGAGAAAAAAATTTACATTTAAATTAAAGGTAACAAAATTCTCCATCTCTTAGATGCTTTTATTTTCAATTAGAGGCATTTCCACACTGACCTTTTACTCCCGAAGTTGAAAATTTTTCCTCATCTGGGGCCCATTACTACATATAAGTTTTTTTTTCCATTTATTTTTTTTTTATCGTAGGCATAAGTAATTCGAAATGAACGTTACCAATAAAACGGGCTTCATTTTATCCGCTGACATTATACTGAAGTAGTGTATAATTAAGTAATAATAGTAGAAATAACAACTTGGGAAACGACCAGAACGGTCAAAAAACGCCATGAAAAACCGACATTTCCTTCATTTAAGCCGTTCTTTTCATAAATAGTTGAGATATTTTAGTTCTTATCTCAGCTATTTTTAACTGGATCTTCACAATTCTTTTTCTCTATGATAACTATGAATTCTGGGAATTTTGAGGATTTTTTTCAATTTTTTCATGCGCCGGAGAGAGCTGCTCTAGGTGCTGAAGAAATAATTTGGCATATTTATAGCATTAAATTTGTCCTTCTTATATGTACGTATAGCTTACAGTTCAATTCATTTACCAATAAAATTTTGATGCAGAACTATATATATACATACATATATGATTCACACTCAGAATTTATACTGAGACTATATATGAGGTCTGCTTAGCATTTTCTTCTGGCATCTGAAGCAGGCAGGAATTGGCCGTACTGAAGAGTATTGATTCCTGCTGATACGAAACGCTTTATACACATTGCTATATATAAGTGCATATACAAAAGTCTCTTTAAAATAATGCTCATGTGCAGTTCAAATAGTTTTGAAGTATAAAAACGCGTCACTTCTTCATTCCACTTAAATCTTAAAAGAACTCGATAAGTTAATACAACTTCGTGTCAAATCTGTACATATTACGTACACAAAACTACACATAGCTTGAGGTAATGACGTGTCACAAATAAAGATTACGGGGTTTTATATGTATATTATTAACTTACACTACGTTACATTTCCAGAGTTTGGTACATAATAACGAAATAATGGTACATCAAGTAGATAAATTTGTATTTGAGTATGGATGATCTTGAGTTGAAAGAGAAAATGACAGAAAGAAAACCAGTAAAACAGTTTTGATTACTAATATATTCTCGTTTGATAGTTGCTATTTGCATAGAGAAATAACTACCAAAATTATGATATTATTTCAAAGAAATTTCAACTTGTAACAAAGATCAAACTCTTTTCTATTTATTTTGCAAAACTCCTGTAATATTTGGTATAATGATAAAGAAAATAAAGTCAATAATATTAACAATGCGAACGGAAAAATTTCTTATTTTTATATATTTTGCATACAATTTGGAGTTTTTAATTCATTTCATCACCGACAGATGGAATGATGTGCTTTTGGAAACTCTGTGGGCTGCAGCCTGCATTCTCAGAGATTGTTTTAATGTCTGAAAGTGGCGTGAACAATACATACATATATCACAGTATCATATAGTTTTACACGTATAGACAGTGGTTAATTTTAGTTTTAAAATTGCATATTTTTGTGCGTTTTATGTTCCACTTAACTTTTGAAAAGAGAAATCGTGAGCTTTTTTTCGGTGGTGGTAGCCCCACTTAAAGACAGTTTCATATCAGAAACGAGAACCGCAAAAATTTACACCGAAAAACTCAATTTGTTTCACTTTAAAACAAGACTTTTGCTCCAATGATTAATAAAATCATGGGAAATAGGGTAAACTATTTATTTCAGATTTTTAAGAAAAATAGAACTTTTATGATTTTTCGGCCGATAAACACACCACTGAGCATACAGTAAGAAGATAAATCATTTAGAACAAAAATTTTGTTAACAGTCTTCTTCTTGAATGCTAAATTTTCTCTTCTGGTGGCGGAATGTACGATTCCAGGAGCGAATTAATTCTTTCAGAAAGATATACGCAATGGGAGCTACAGTATTCAAGAAAAAGGCATATAATTTTGTTGAAATATTTTTCTTTGCGATGGTTTTCTATTATAGTGTATAGTATATGCTCAGTGGTATAGTATAGTCTCACATCTCGAGTTACAAATTATATGTCAAAACTTTTCTTCTTTTGTAGAAACGCAGCTTCGACATATTTATAACAAATATAACTTTATCTTTAAATTAAAGTTATTTATGAAAATAAAAATTAAATAGTTTTTTTCAACATTATCACATTCTCATATAAATGACAAGGAGATTCTATAAAATGCTGCTATTAAAAAAATTCATATCATGCACAATCCGTATATATTCAACGAATAAAAACGTATTTTAATTATAAAACAAAAAAAAACGAAAAACATTAATAAATAAATAAATCATAAAAAGCCGTTTAGAAAAACGTTTAGAGCCTTCGAAACATACAATACCCAGTTGTCCGTACGTTGAAAAGCTATCTAAAACATTTTTGTCACATTTTTACATATATTTTCGTGTAAATCATAATAAATTACACAAAATATGCATTCAAAAAGGCGTAAACAAAAAAACACACACACACACACACCCACACATAGCTAAGACAGGAGATAGGCGTTCGCGTTTTGAAATAAAAGAAAACATGTCCATGTCCTTATTCAAACGTCAAATCAGTTAAGTTTTCGTTGATTTTCAGTAGTCTCACTTTACTTATATTTAAATAGCTAAAAGGCACGTTGAAAAGAATATGACAATATTATATGATAAGACAGAGCATTTGGAGGAAAAACGTTAAGAGACTCAGCTCTTGAATATTCCATAGCATATATATATACTGACATTAATATAAATATTATTAAATAGACACATCGAAAAACCACAGTCAGAAAATGAGAAAAATGCTGAAAAACTAAGTAGAATGACAGAAAAAAAATTGACAACAACACGTAGCCGATAAAAGAATAATTTTAATTGAGATTGAAACTAATAATAAGAAAATAAAAAAGATTGTAAAAAATACATTAAAAAAAAAACAAAATTTTAGTTTTTTTCGTGAATGCTTTTTTTCGATTGATTTTTTTTTTTTTTTTTTTTTTTTGTGAACTTACGATGAACCCTCTGAACTAGTTGAAATGGAATGAAGGCTGCCAGCACGATTTGCACTCTGAGAAGATGACGGCGACGGGGCAACTTCAACGGATCTTTGTATACTTCCAGAGGAGCCTCGGCCCCGTTGCTGCTGAGGTATTCCCTGACTTTGGTCTGTGTGTATTTGAAGGAGTTTTCAATTTTTTTAGAATTATAATTTTAAAATATAAAATGAAGTTAAAAAAAATGTTTATCATATTATTTTCTTTTTTAACAAATTTCAAAAAAGTCATTCCATAAGTTATTGTTAATTGTCAACCTTCCGAAAGAATCATAGAAACTTTGTATAGATAAAACGAAATGACTCTTATCACTGGGCTTGAATTCCTGTTTTTAAATTTTTTTTTTATTGTTTTTGTTTTGTTTTTTTTTTCTCAAATATGAGCAAATATATTGGGATTTTTACCTTTACTTCAATGAAAATTCAGATTAAAGATTTCGAAAAACTACAAAATTCAAAGATTAGCGAAAATAAATAATGAGAGGGTTACAGATCGTATTGGATAGAGGAGTATCATAATTGCCTGGAAACCCAAATACAAAAAAAAAATATCTCAACTATTTCCGTGGAGGAGAATTTGTTGTGAAAACTCTTCAAAAAAATATATAAAAACGTACTGTCTAATGCTATATTAAAAGACCCATATGGGTCAATACAGTCGGAAGTTGATTTGTAAAGGAAACTGTAACAGAACTATAAGAAACTTCTAAAAGAAGATATCATTGCCTGCTGAACTAAAGTCAATCGAATTTTTAATGAGATTGCATAAACCAAACCGACCTGATAATAAATTTCATTTGAGTAGGTTTTTAATCGAATTTTTAAGGAAAGAGATTTTTGAGTTATAAAATGGAACATTTCAGATCATAAACCATATCGGGGCACCCTCACGTATCGTATATTGTTTATACAGGGTGTTTTGAATAAAACTATCTTAAACTATACCAGGTTATTTCTCCTTAGCTGATGAAAAAATTGTATAAGCCAGTAGTGAAAAAAAAAAAGAACTTTTTCCTGAAATTGACTCTGGGGAAAAAATTTTTTTTTCATAACCATACAATTAATTTTATTGGAATAAAAGAGGTGGCAACAATTTATACATAATTCGAAAGCAATTTTAAAATACGCTATTGTTTAAAGTTAACAAAGCTAAAATAGCGACACCTTTAGGAATTTGTAAGTGAATTAGCCTACCAGAATCTAGAGATGACGGCGAAATCTACTCATACAATATGTTCTTGAACTCATAATAAAAGTATATAAGTAATAATATGGCATTATTGAAAATGTTTTGATAAAACAAGAGTCAAGTAGAAATAGTTGTAAAACCAACTCATCTTCCCACTTCCGTAAGTTTGTTGGGAAAACAATCGCACTATTCCCCCTGTAAAATATTTGGGCATTATCATCGATCCGAAACTAAGTTGGAAGCAAAAACATTGAAAACAGGTCAAGATGGCTTTGTAGTATTTTAATATGCTGGCAAGAGACCGTTTAGGAAAAAATAGAGTCTTCGACTTAGAATGTTTCTCTGCATTTATATACATACAGCCATGGAAGATGTAATTTTTGCCTACGAACCAGTAACCTCTTGAAATATTAAAACCAAGCAATGCAGGTTAGGATTTAAAGAAATGTTTATGCAAAATCTCAATGCAAACTAAAAACAACTTCAACTGGCAATCAAAATATAATCTAATATTTCCCTCAGGCATAATATAGTGTAATTAACCTCAATGAGTGGAATGTTGAAGTAGTAAGCCCTACAGAGACAATAATATTTTTAACTTGCTGCAGACTGGGTCAGCTGTAATCTCTATTGACTATACTATGTCAAAACTCCTATGAACATTACTGTTTACTGACAATTCCAGTTTCCATCTTCCTACCGTACTGCCACACAGCTCTAGCATTTTTCAGACAGAGGTACTTGCGAGTATGAAAGCTTACCTTCATTCCGAAATACAGAAATATAAAGGAAAATTGAATGGGTAATAAACTGAATGGACAGGATCGAGTCTCGATATTACCAAACTGCAGCCCTAAGAGAAATCAGAATTTTGGCTTCATAGATAGATCTTAGGCACTCATAACCGTAGCAATTAATACAAAAAGTTACATAAAAAAAGAGCTTCTAATAATGCTAGTTGGATAAATCTAAGAAACCATTTCATTTTTCTTTCAAATCTATTGCACTATCAACAAATCGTACAAAATATAAATTTATATTTTAGCAAAAGATACCTAGCCGCACATATAGCTATACATGTAAATAGAAAAAATTAATAGTCAGCTCCGACTGAGCTCTTATACAATTCCAAACGTGATTAGTTTACAGATGTCATGAAAATCTCTGAAGCTTCAAAGCTTTATACAAACTAACTCTTAATTGACTCGAATGACACTGCGGAATATCTGATAAAAGCGAGGAAATAAAACCCAGAAAAAGTTCATTTCTACACCTCAACCAGATAAATCAGTGAGAATTCCTAACTGAAATTTTTCCTTCCATCATATTCAGATAGCCAATTCGATTGACAATTTCAAAAGTTTGTGTAATATTGATACCTATTAAAGGAACGATTTGATTCAATTTATTTATCAATTATCATCTTTCTAGGATAAGAATAGGCTTGCCGTATTTCCTACATCATTATACCCCGCGAAAATTAAACTATTGGTTTCGTTGTCATCTATGCCAGTTATGGATCACAGAAGATGATTTTAATTAAAAAGAATCTCTAAAAAGAAGAATTTAAGACGATTGTAAAATCCAATTTTTTTTCTAATGAACTCAACTTGTACAAAACCATCCGATTACGGAAATGTTCGACCCAAAAAAATATTGCCCTTCTTCTTACATACACTGTAAAAAATATTAGGACTATTCCCTAAAATGTACGGAATACTCCCTAAAATTTATGGAAAAAAAACCTACATTGAGAATATTTCCTACATTTTCATTAAAAAGTAGAGAATAGTCCGTACATTTTAGGATATATTTCTTACATTTTAGGGAATATTCCCTAATCTTATCGAAAAATACCTAAGCTTTGTGGCAACAACTTGTACAAATTTTTTACTGTGTAGGTAGGTTAACGCTGCTAATATTAATACATCAAAAATCGGCTTGGCATAATTTGAATGTATAATTAGAGAGCTTCCATTTCTTGTTTTGTTTTTCGAAATCCAAACTAAATACACGACATTGAATGGAAATGTTTTCAGTTTTCAAAAGAAAAAAATATGGATGAGAAACAACCACCAATCTTGATAAATAATCTGGAATTAAAAAATTGTCCCAATACTTAAAATATTGACTTTTTTTCTATTTAAAAAAAGCTCCATAATTATTCTGATGAGAATCCACATTTAACCATAATCTTAAGCTTCAGGTCATATTAAACCAAACAAAGACGCAGCATTATATTTGTATTTTTTTTTTTGTGGGCAATGCTTTGTAAACAATTGCCATATTCAGAGTAAATTAGCTATAGATAGTATTGAAAAATCCCCATTTTATAATGTAAACAGATAACTAACTTAGATGTAGCACAGGTTGATATTTAGTCAAAATAAAAAGAAAAATATATTTCAAAAGCATTGCGCAAAAAAGTACAAAGAAAAACTAAATTGAAATCAATCACAATATCGAACGTCCTAGCTTTTGCAGCAATATTTCATTTTTTTTGTTTTTTTTTTTTTGTAACACTCAACACAGTCAGGACATGGCGCCTCTCCACAAAATATATAACAAAATATTTAGAAATTTTATAACACAGACCGCAGCTTCAAAATGAAATTCAAAATTATTTTGACATAAATCCCAAAATTAACCTAAAATGTATACCTAAGTAAAAAACATAGCAAAGTTTTTAAGAACAAAAATTAAATTTAAAACAAAATCCAAACATTTAATAACAAAAAAAAAACAAAACAAAAATAACAAAATTTTAAACTGTAATTACCAGTCACTACTAAACGTATAATGTGTATATAAAAGTCATATATATATTTACTATTATTTTTGTTTTTATTTAATAATAATAATTATAATAATGAAAAAAATAAGCGTCTATAAAATTGGTAAAGCTTCGATGCATTCGTGTAGTTGTTTGATGGGCTTTCGTAATATAAATTCTTGCTGCACCTTTCTAAAATTATGCTAATAAAAAAACAAAAAAAAAAAACTGGAAATTTTGGGTCTATGTCTCCCTGCCAATAATTAAATCATCGTTTTTTCGGAGAGAACAAAACAACAAAAATGAATGACACAATTCAAATAAAACAAAAAATATAAAAAAAGCAATGATACAAAAAAAAGCAAAAACAAATTAATGATAAAGAAAAATTTAAATCGAACCTGTCCCCATCGGTGATTCCTTCTCCATCATCGGATGCTGAAGAGCCTCTCGAAAGGACTCCACGCATCTCGCCTGGAAGGACCTCTTCGCTTCTGTGCACCGTAAATGAGTTCTTACCCTTCTTGCCGAAGCCCATACGTCTTTTCCGACCTTTGTTTTTATTTTTATACATATATATAATATATATTGTTTTTAAACTTTTATATTTTATACAAATTTATTATGTATTTTTTTACGGTATAATTAAAATTAAGAGAAGCTAGCTAAAAATATTACTTTATGCGTCTCTAAGGGATTGGTTTTCTGTTTTTTTGTTTTTTTTTGGTATCTAAAACAATTGGGTGGAAAAAGATAAATATTAAAATGGAAGGAGACTCACCTGTCGCCGATAATTGCGATGTTGAATTACTTTTTTTTCCCATTCCTGCCCCAAATCTTTCCCGATCTCGACTTCCACTTTCACTTTTAGGTGATCTTTGTTCAGTCTTCCTTCTCTGTGATAATTCTGGGTTTTGTAGGCCGACTGCTGTATCCGATAAGCTTCCATCTAAATATATTATAATTGGAAATATAATTAGAAAATTTTTATTTGAAATTGAATATTTTTTTTTTTATTTTTTTTTTTAATTGAACATTGAAGAAGAAAGCAATAATGGTGCGTGATTCAAGTTAATTCAATTTTCAATAGTTTCCCAATACTTGCCCGGATGAATTTTTTTATGAGACAATTTTTAATATTTACTTTATAATAAAAGTGATTTTTTGTTACAATAAACTTAATTTTTAAGGTGTTAATGGAATGCTTGTAGACTTATAAATGAAAATATTCTTTCAGAAAAATAAGTCTGAAAAAACTCATTAAAGTATGAAAAATATAAAAAAAAATATTGTAGATATTGGGTGCCTTAATATTTCTATTAATAAGGAAATACAAAATCTATGCAAGCTGTGTTTAGATCCTTCCGATTGTTATGCTAGCAGTGTTCTATTCTATATCACTATCAAAAGTCAGCTTGGTTCACGCCGGACAGTCTTATTTAGTACATACCTGTCAAATGATTTTCCTTTCAATACTATCCCCTTCCTCAAATGAATTTACATGTTTAGGCTTTATGTGAGTAATGTTCTCACTTACCTTTGGATACTTTATTTAGCTTTTGTTATTGTGTTATCTATTTGATGTCCCAAAGACAAAATACTTCCCAACCAGCAGTTGTCATGGTTCACAGTTCAGGTCTAATCTCAGAACTGAGGAAAATCGTGAATTATACCAAATTCCCCGTAATAGCGTAATACGCAATACCATGCGCCGATACTAGAAAAATTAATTCAGTCCTAATCTCAAACTCAAAACATTTTGGAGAAGCTTACGCCAGATAGGCATATATGGAAAGGATAGAGCTCAGTGTGGCGAGCTAAGTACATATATAAGTACTTCACCTCCGCTATCAATTCATCCAATTTAAGCCTTACAATGGAGGAGTTCACAAGAATTTCAGTTTCAGCAACAGACCTCGCAGTTTATAAAAGTCGTATGTCACATTATTGGAAAATATTTACTTCACATATACATATGTAGGTAACTCCTATTTAATTTGTTCCTCTATTCATGATATCTCGAAAGTTCCCATAGTATTGCCAATTCCAAAGAAATCAAGCCCAGTCCTGTGATTATCATCCCACATTATAATGTGTTTCCTGGCCAAAGTGCCTGAAAATGTCAATACATGCTGATATCAGAATGCCTGCAAAGAAATGACCTATTGACACGTTGGAAATCGGGCTTTTGTCATTTTCACAGCTATGGGAGGGCTATTCTAAAGGTAACATCTGACATAAAAAACGCTCTGGATGAGGGAAATTTTGGTGCTTTGGCAGTTCCCAACTTTCCCAAAGCCTTTGATATCATAACGATTGCATTGTCTTTTGGAAATTCAATAGGTTTTTGTATTTTAGTATATCAGCGGTTTCTCTAATAAAAAACTATGGAGTACCATAGGGATCAATTCTGAGACCAGTACTACTCAGCCTCTTTATTAAAGGACCATCGGACTTCTTGACGATTGCATGGCATGGCCCACATGAATAGTGATGTAAAAAGAATCAATATGTGGTTTAGACACAACATAATCGATTGGTGTTGAATTCAAGCAAATTTTAAAATGCCCAATCACTACTAATGAAGTTAACCCAACAACATGTAATTTTGCCATGCAAATAAAAGTTCTAAATCATGGAATGAAGTCCTACGACCATGTGAGCGAGATAAAAAAGAAAATATATTCTGGGCTCCGGTGTCTTTGGCATTCAGAAAGCCTTCTACCCGTCAATAGGCGCCTCAAACTAGTGAAGTCAGTATTATTGTCTAACTTCACGGAAGTGTTATATCACAAGCTGGATAGGACTTGAAGGATCAATGTTGCGTTTAATGATTGTATCCGGTTCATAGTATATAGGATTAGCAAATTTTACCGTGTGTTACCTTGCTTAAATCAGCTGATTGGTTGTCCCTTGTCCTCCTATCTAAAACAACAATCCTTGCACACTTACTTCTATATACCATATTGAAAACGGGCACACCAGAATATATCCATTATAATTCCAAGATATCACAGGTAAGTTATGGAGAGCTTTTACCTTATCCAAATTACTCGTTAGTAGAATGATTTGCCTCCTTTTGGATTTGATATAGTAACCTCCACAATAGATCAAAACAAAAGTTGATAGTGGCGCAAAAGTCAATTTTAAAGCAAACTAAAGCAGATTTGATTTCAATGCGTATCAGTGACATACATCTACGTGAAAAATATGATATTTTTTTAATGTTAACGTGCAAAAGCGTAGTTTTCTTGGATGACTGTATCCTTTGGGCTGGTTAAAAAATAATGTTAGAGTCAAGGTCTGAAAACATGTCTGCTTTGCTTATTGCACACTAATCCCACTCCAAGTTAATGGCCGCTTTTCAGAAATTAAGAAACTTTTCGCTTTATTTGAAAAATAATTCAATCCAATTTCAACAAAAAACACAGCCGTTAATTCCTATAAAAATAGCCCGTTTTGTCGGTTTTCATATCGTTTCAAAATTACAAATTCTAATCAACATAAAATAATTATTTTTTCACTTACCTATTTTATCTTCTGGTGTTCCATCCGCATTTGACATACTTCGACTAAAAGGGTTTCCCTCTTCACGATCACTTCCCACTTCAATTCGATCCAGCTCTCTACGGTCTCGATCTCTTTCACGATTTCTACTTCTTTCACGATTATCACCACGTCCAGTACTGCTATCGTTCGATGGCACCTTAACGACTCGATCACGAACATCGTATTCGCTAGAGGATTGAGTTGGAAGCGAGCGTTGATGTTGTTGGTGATTGTGATCATGAATTTGTTTTTGTTTTAAAGATGCACGTTTAGGTGATGTGGATAGAAGAGCAACACCGTGGGAATTTGCAAAAGAGGAAGAAGAAGCATAATTAGCATTACTACCAGTAGGACTGCTACAATTGTTATAAATTAATTCATCTACAGGAGAATCATGATCATATTCAAAATATTCTGGCTTATCATTTATGCTAACTATACTACTGCGATCTTGCGAGTTTTCGCGCTGCAACTGTTCTACACGTGAATGGAGTTTATCGGGACGTGGATGGGATTTTAATTTTTGGGAATGTCTTCGGTCATGTTTGAACTCTGTAGTTTCATCATCTTGAACATCTGATCCTGGGTCAGTTTTATTGAATCTCTCTTTACCATGTAATGAATTCATTGAATCTGATTTACGTGCGTGGTGACTTTGGCTTTTGTACTTGAATTGTGCGTCTTTGTTGACGGCAGTTTTATGTCCAGTCTTTTCGGCTTCCATATTTTTATAAGAATCTTCTCTATCACTGCAATCTTCTAATCGTACATATTCTGTTTCTAATTTTTTACTATGCCTTCTCTTTGTAGCTGATTCAAATTCATATTTAGTTCGTTTTTCTGGTGAAGGAAGTTCACTATTGTTCAAACCATCTGAATGAGTTCTAGTCAAGTCTAATGAGAGGCAGTTGCGATTCATTGCACCACGTTTTTTTATATCGAACGTAAAAAAATCACGATCTTTAGTATCTTTATCTTTTCGTTTAAAAACCGCTTTGTGTACTGATTTTCGTTTCCAACCAACATCAGAATCATAAACAATATTTATAATTTTATCATCAATCACAAGAGAATGAGAATGACTCAGGGGATGATTTTCATCTAGCACAGGACCAACATGAGTCTGTCGAATATTTGATTCTGAATTAAATTTTCTGGGTAGGTTGGGAAAACTGCGACTAGAGAAAATGTTATGGTATGACTTTTCTCCTTTCCTCCAACTTCGTCTTCTGTCAGATATATCTTCATAATCCAAAGATCTAGTACTTCGCTCGTTAAAAAATTTTAGCTTATCAAATTTTGGTTTCTTAAGAATCGATGGTCGAACCATTTCACCAGATACCGGCATACTATTTATTAAAGCATCAGGAGCAAAATTATGTGTCATTCTCATCAGTGAACTCATCGGATATTTCAAGTCAACAGCTTCAAATACTGGCTTATGCATAGGAGGTACTAGATCAATATGACCACTTGTATAAGACGCTTGCACATTTGGATCGGGAAATTGATATCGAGGATCCAAAGATATCAATGATGGTTCCGAAAGAGGATAGTATTCAGAAAGTGATGGATGACGCATATGTACGGGAATTGGTTGTTGAACAATGCAACTAGGGTCAACTAAGTGAGCGTTGTCAAACAAAATAGAGCTATCACTGCATGTTTGATAAGGAGAGGAAAATGGGAAATGCTCTTGTCGAAAAAAGTTAACAACAGGATTTGCTAAGCGCTTTAAGCTCTCAAAATTCGGCCTTGGAATATAATAGCCAAGAGAACCGCTACGAAACACTTTAGCTGGGATACTTCTAAAATCTGTATTAGCTATAAATTCAGGAATACGTGGAAAATTAGGAAAGTAATTCGGGAATAAATTATTTGTTGTGGTTGCTGCATCAGGTTCTTGTAATGTTGCTGGAAATTCATCTGTATTTAACGGCGATACATAATGGCGCTCAAAATTACCAACTGATGAGCGCCAATCAAACGGAAGACTGTAGTGATTTCGATTTCTGTAGTGATTTCTTTCCAAAAAATTGATTTTATAAGTAGATTTTAATGTTTTCATTCTATCTGCCCTAAATGGCATAAATTCTAATCAACTGACTTACCTCAATCCCTTTGACCCACGCGGTCGTTCAGATTGAGTAGAAAAAGCACTTGAGGTAACGCTAACTACTGATTCCATATCCGAATCACCAAAATCACCCATGAAATCTTTATCAGGAGATAGAGAATGACGAGGTCGAAAACGTGATTCCATTGAATGTAGATCACTATCTGAGAGTCCTGTATAGTGACGTTCCCATCCGCCCATTCCTGTACTTCTATAGGTTGCTTGATGGTGTGGTTGACGTGTTCTGTGACGTCCAAAACGTCCTCCAACACGTTCGTCAAATTCTTGACCGAGTCGCTCCCGAATCATTGCACTTCTAGACGTTTGCGGTACCTGAAATGCAGTGAATTTTGTTTTTAGTTTTATTTTTTTTTTTTTATTAATTTTTTTTTTTTATTTTCAAAATATTTGTCTTTTTTAATAATATTAAGCACAGGGGAAATATGATAGTAGATTATAATATATGCAAAAAGAACAATGGAGAAGTGGTTTTGAGTCCGTAAGTTACAATTAGGATGAAAAATGGATGGATGGAAAACTTTTCCAGATTCTCACAGTACAAAATAGGAAAGCACTTCAGAATTTCAACCAGTTGTAGTTGTAGTTTAAAATATGAAGAGATAGGATTGATTTTCAGCTTAAATAATCAAATCAAAACATCATCTGACTGGTTGTAAATATTAATGAAAGAGCAATAACCATCCGATATAGTCTCAGTACTCCAGATCACAAAGCAGCGATTCTACCACAGAATTCTTGGAGATAGTATTCGCAAAATCGGGAGAAGGCACACACACGTTTCAATAAAACAACTCGATAGTTGTCGATCATTGTCGAACTGACCTTGTAGAAGACTGTTTCTTTAACAGAATCGAACTGATAAGCTGTAACCTAGTGGATACAAATTTGAGTATCACGGTTCGAGTCTAAATCGCCGGTGCCTAAATATTTTTTTCGCTTAGCACAATTTATAAGGGTTAACCCAAGACCTAAGAGGATATTTAATATCTCCATCTGTCTCTCGATCTCTCTCTATATCTCTCTGAAATTAAAAAAAAAATACATTTGGGATCAGATTCAATTTTCATGACGACCGAGTTCAGGGGGATCGAAGTATCTCCATTAATGAAAAATTTTCTGAAAAGATAATAAAAAAGTTGCCACATTTCTCCTCTCATATACCTATTTATACCTAATATATCCGAAATGCTTGAAAGGCCTCCTTGAAGCAGTGAACAAATTTGAAGAAACTTTCATTGCGCCAACACAAAACAACTTGAAGTAACAAATGGATTTTGCTCTTCCCCTTTTGAAAATGGATCAAAATTCGGTGGTTATTCAGAGGATCATCGAGATCAAAAAAAAAAAAAAATACAAAACTGAAAGATTAACCGGCAAAGAGATCATAACTGTTTTCTGACATTGAAAAGGAGTATAATTGGTAAATTTGTTAGAAGGAAATAAGACCATCGCGGCATCATCCTAAATAATATGTTTGACGAAATTGAGGACGACATTGGCAAAAAAACGACCTGAAGAGCTTCATCCACGAATTTTTCTCAACTACAATAATGCACGAGAAGATTCTTAAAAACAAGTTCGAGAAATTTTCACCCCTTTTATAATTGTCCAAAATCTGTCCTCACCCGAAAAGTTACAGCTGTGTGTTTCAATTATTAGATCGGGAAACTTTTAGATTCACCCTGTTCCGAATACAATATCAGCATGCCTAATTGCTTGTAAAAAAAAAAATAATTCTAGGAATTTTCATAGGACACACTATAAAATTTCGTCCAAAGTATGTATTTAGAATTTATCAGATTTGGAAGAGATATGATCCAGCAAACATATTAGAGGATATACAAATACACCTTGCGTCACTGTATTTTGTATTTCATATTAGTTCAGAAAGGTAACAAAGCGAGTATTGCGACAAGAAATTTATCAAAAGTTTTTGAACATGTTGAGATTTTTGAGCGTATTACCCTAGACAGACTGTCTTCATAATGACTTAATTTTTAATTAAATGGTGTCAAATGTGCAGTGTGTCACACAAATGAAGTCCACCAAGGACCCAATTGCAACATTTTGCTTCATTTTCAAATGAACCAAATTTCACTCCATTTAGTGAAATTGCAGTAAAGTGCCATCTACCGTCATTAAAATGAGCTGAATTTATTGGAAAGTGGAAAGTTATTCGACTAAGTTTAGCAGTGACAACCATCAGCTGATCATGAAAGAAATTTCTTTCCCGCTTTTTTTCTCTTTGGTCTCTACTAAATGCTTTGCAACTACAGTTAATACTTGCAAAATTTCTTGATAGCATTGAATTAAATTATTGAACTCTGCCATGATCTTTACTCACATCGAGGGGAACTATCAATGACATTCGAAATGAAATAATTTTCGTCCATAGTGTGTCAACTCTTCATTTTCTTGAAATGACTTAATTTCAAATTAAGTCATTATGGGCACAGTCTGTCTAGGGTATATACCTCAAAGGTGGTTTCAAAAAATTCTAGAAGAAAAGTGTGTGTGTGGCACATGAAGGAAAGCCATGGCCATCTACTGTACACAACGATATATTGCTTATCTAGATTTGAAAGCAAATCCTTAGTTGATGACGTAGCAACTCACAGTCAAACTAGCCGTAATATAATCAACTATTATCAAGCATATTCATCAACTTAGTTTCATGCTGAAATATTCAAGAAAGATACCACAGTGAAAGAAATTGTGCTCTTCATTACTACACCGGTCTCGTTTTCAACTATTTTTGAATAGACTATGGATAAACTACACTCACTAATGATATTTGGTAGCCCTAAGATCCTAGAAAAAAAAACTTCTAAACCCATCTATCTGCCCATTAAAAGAACCTTATTCCCTATATTTGGTGGGATAAAAGGGGATCCATTCCAAAAATTGTACATTTCTATAAAATAAAAGTATCCAATATTGGCGAATAGGAAAGGAATAGTCTTCCGTGTCATAATAATCCTTGACAGCATTCATCTTTGAAAGACGGAAATATTCAACCTCTCTTTACCATATCTGTTTTAATATCTCCATAGTTTCCTTATTGGAAAAACATTAGCAAATGGAGATGAGGTATCTGAAGGACAAAGATAGCGAAGTTATATTCAAGTGAAATAAATAAGCTACCATGAAAGATGAAAAATAATAATAGAAAATATGTCGAAGTTTGAAAATAGGAAATTTAATTTTCATTAAAAATACAACCGAACTTTCCCTATATACAATACATACATAGGGTGTTTCCCACTAGGAGATCAGTAGAGCGGAAGGTGATAGTACTCTAATAGATGAAAAAAAAATTGTATGGCAGGGGGGGGGGGGCGGGCATATCAACCGTTTAGGAGTTATAGGGTAATTAAGAAAAAAAGCTAGTTTTTCACAAAACACCCTGTATCTTAAAAACTACAGGGTGTATGGTCACAGTTAGGAACTCAATGTATGTAGAACTCCATAGCCTTCCGAACAGAACGACTGTTCAATCAGCCCCATAGCTCTCTTCCCTCAAGAATTATGGTTGTCTAAACTCAAAATTTCGGATTTTCTTACCTTTTTTGTTTTTTAATTTAACCTCTATTATTTTTGCAAAAAGGTCATTAACTTAACTTTTTTTTTATAAAATCTGGAAACTGTAGACTCTCCTCTTTAAGTTGACCTATTACAGCCTATGTGTTAACACCAGCCTTTAAACAGTTATTAACTCATAACCTATTCAGGTCACACCGAAATTAGATGATATTTTGTAAAATGACGTGCTAAGGGAACAAATTATCGTTGAGAAATAGGTTTGAGAATAAGTTTAGAGCTAATAACTCTTAAAGGGCTTCAGATAGCACATATTAAAGAGGAGAGTCTACAGTTTACAGTTCTCATAAAGAAAATTTATATTAACGACCTTTTTGCAAAAATAATAGAGGTTAAATTAAAAAAAAGATAAGAAAATCCGAAATTTTGAGTTTAAACAATCATAATTCTTGAGGGGATAGGGCAATGGGGCTGATTTAACAGTCGTTCGAAAGGCCATGGAGTTCTGCAGACAAGAAGCTCCTAATTGTGACCATACACCCTGTACTTTTTAAGATACAGGTTGTTTTCTGAAAAACTAGCTTTTTTTCTTAATCACCCTGTAACTCCTAAACGGTTTATACGACCCCCGCCCCCTCCTGCCATACAATTTTTTGTTCATCTATCTGAGTACTATCATCTCCCGCTCTACTGACCTCCTAGTGGAAAACACCCGTATAATATAAATTCTGACCTGTGGGAGCTGCCTCTTTTTTGGTGATCCCGTTGGTGTGGCAGTTGCTGAACGAGATTGAAAACGAGGCGAATATGATGAATGTATTGGAAGAACTGGATAATCTATATAACGATCATCTGGTGGTGATAACGATCCACGTCGTGGACTATTACTACGATGATGATGATGATGATGATGATGATAATTTTCGCTTGGTGCTGCCGAATGACTGCGCTGATTAAGGCTCATTCCATTACCATTACGTCGCGAATAAGCGGAAGAACCAGATTGCTAAAATAAACAGAAAAAAAAACGATTTTATTTTATATAAGCATAATTGGAAATTAAGTATAATTTTTTTTTTTCTTATTATTATAATTATTGATCATTTACTTGATTGTGATAACTTTGACCAATACCCGAAACAGTTCTATAGTCTCGAGCTACCATTCCTGCCACTCTTTTGCGACCTTGTGGTGACATATCACGTCTTGATCTTCGTTCGTGTAATTCAACCTGAAAACGCAATCATAAGAAAAAACAAAATTGATGAATTATTGTAGAAATTTAATATATACTAGTATTAATATTTGTGGGTAATTAGCGTATTTAATTTAGACTAGTTTATACAATTTATACAAATATGTACAATAAGCAAAAAACTAAATTAAACAGTTGTATTGATTTTTTTTTTTTGTGTGCTTTCATCAACACTAATAAATTACGATAAAGTTTTAAATATGTTATTGCAACGCAAAAGTAACTAAAACTACAATTGCATAATATAGTAGTAGAAAGTTTTAAAACTTATTAACAAAAGCAGCAACTCTATTTGTTGAGAAATAATATATTTGGGTTTTTTTTTTGTTTTTTTTTTTAGCAAAATGAAATGCAAAGGAATTTATTGATAAAAATTAAATGAAACTTGAAAAGGAACTGTGAAGCACTGTCAAGCCTTGAAACAAAACAAAAAAATAAAAATAAAATCTTGTGTGTTTGTTTGTTCAAAGCACAAAAGCACTGTTTCATTAGCAACATACATTTAATTAATTTCGAGTAATTATATATTATTGTTATAATGTAATAAATAAGTTGATTAATTGCTGTTGTATTCTGTGTGCATATTATATATAAATTTTATCACTATATATTAGAAAGAAAGATTTACGAAAAACAGAAGTGTATGTGAAATATAACATGAATGTGAGACAAATGAAATATATTATTTATTTTTATGTGCTTTTGTATATTATGTTAACATTGCTGTTGATATTTTTACATTTATTTTTCATCTTAGATAAAGTTTCATTAAAGGAGTATATAAATATATACATATATATGTAAAAAAAATATATATATAACAACGTAAGTATATCATATGTATTATAATATTTAATTCAGTTGTTTTTCGTCTTTTAATAATTAAATTATAGCGAAAAACAAAAATATTATCCTAGAAATGTTTCACTGTTAATTATATAGGTTCATTTTCAAGTATAACATTAAAATGCGTTAGAAAGTATTAATAAACATAAGAAAACACAATTAAGTGACAGATCACATCGATTTTGAAAGTTTAATATCAATAAATTATATTTTATACATTGGAAAACTACAAATCGATTACAACATTTTAATTGATATTAAACTTTCTAAGAAGACACCAAGGACGTTTAAAATGAAAACAACAAGAAATAATTAATTTTATTAATAAATATTCAATATTCACAGAAAAAACGAAAAATGTTGTAATATTTTATCAAACAAAATAAAAGAAAAATTAAAGAAAAAAAAAATAAAATTTTTTTTTTAAAGAAAAATTAATCTTAATAGAAACATATCCACCAGTCCGGAAAGCTTTTACCTCTGGTGGTGGACTAGAGGAACTTCCTAATGACGATATACTGGCACCGTCCCGGCCAGCAGCTATTCCATCGATGTCACACTCAGACGTAGTATCTGAGTCACTTAGGCGTGATGTTGTACTTGGCGGTGATAAATGATCAGTTGGTGTAAGGATCATTTCCATTTCACTAGGATCATCTCTACGCAACTAAAAATTGGGGTTTTTTTTCATTGATTTAATTAATGGTAGTTAATTTTTTTTTTGTTTTTTTTTTATTTATCATTTTAGAGATGCAATCATAAATTTTAAAAGAAAATTAAAATTTTTACGAAAAATTCAACGAAATTCCTTAATTGTTTAAGATATTCAGTAAAAAAATAAAAACCAAAAATTTATTTAAATTTTGATGAATATTGTTTAGTTATAATTTGTATTCGATATTCGTTTATAGGATGTTCTACGAATACCTGGTAACTATAACTATGGATGGATATATCTCGATAAAAGAAACAAAAAGTTTGTATTTGGTGGGGGGGGGGGGGGGGGGAGGGCGGTGGAATGAATTTGAGTTGTATTGCAACTACGGAAATTAAAGTATTTTACTTCACTTTTTTATGAAGCACGCACCCTGCAACTGAGATACGATCATAAATTTAAATTTATTAATTAGATAATTGTTGAAACTTTGTAGGATTCTTTCACCTTCAGCTTTTCATTTTACAGTAAAAACTCAATATAAGTTTAACTTGATATTTTTCATTTAACTACTACAACTTCAACCAAAGTATAACTGTTTTTTAATTTTTTGTACTTTTTATTTTTATATAAATGCATCGAAAAATTTCAATGAATATGTTAGAGTGGGCGAATTACTTCTGTTAATGAATTTTTCAAGCCGATTTCACTGAATGCGCTTAGTAAATTTCTCAAAAAAAGAAAAAAGCGTTTCTAGTACATAGTGCAATTTTCAATTAAATAGAAAATTAATATTAATGGCGTGTTTTTATTTTTTAATTATTCATTAAATTATAAAATCCGAATTAAATTCCGAAATTTTGAATTTATGAAGCCATAAGTCGCAATAGATGGAGAAAAATGGGGAAAATATTATTATAAGGCATCAACGATTATCTATATAATTAAATATGAAATATAAATTATAAAAATTTATCGTGATTTATTAAAAATAAAGAAACTAAATTTACCCTGAGACATCTCCCAAACTATTAGGATATACTTCCCCTTACAGGGTGGTGTCCAATATTCTTAGAATACCGGAATACGGGACTGCATATAAGTTAAAAAGTAAGCTGCTTACGAAATATTTCAAATAAATACCTGAATTGTATGGTAGTAGAATAATAAAAAAAATCTCATGTAATATGCTTCAAAAAATTTATTGGATATTTTTAGATCTGACTCATATTTTTTAAGATAATTCCATTATATTGTTTTTTATGGATTACCCTGTGAACTGAAGCTGGAAGCTATATAATTTTATTTAGATTTTGTTTGAACTTGTGTTTATTTAAAATTACTTATTTTTGTCAAATTAATAGTTGTGCTCACTGCGAAAAAGTCAAATTTGAAATAGGGGAACTTTTAAAATACTTCAGAAAAAACTTTAAAAAAGCATTAATAGAAGCCACACGTCAATGTAAACATTTAACAAAAATACAAATCAACACTCTTTGGATTGTTAAAAAAAAAAAAGTCAAAGTTTCAATTATAGAGTACACGCAATATGGAAAAACATTATTAAATGTTTTTGGAGAATAGGTATTATAAAAACATTTAAAAAGAAGGAGAAAATTTAACCAAAAATGCACATTAAAGTGGAAATATTAAAAAAAAAAAAATTGTTGGTTTAACTTTTAAATTTTTTTTCATTTGATTTAAAGATACTTGTGGAAGAAAATCTTCTAACGAAGAAAAACTTTTAGGGAGCAATTCATGCACCATGTGACTATAGTTTATGCCTTATTCAATAGGAGACAAGTTACAAGCCTTTTCTGATTCGTTGAAAAATTAGAAACATTTAAATTTAATACATTCGATTTTTAAGTTTTTTTTTTTTAATTTACATTTTTTCACGAACAAGCACTACCAAGGTACCTTTTTAAGGAGAATAGAAATACTGTTAAATCAAACCAATTTTGATTTGATATATGTAACTCCTAGATGCTTGTATCAGGACTCACTGATGAAACTGTATGCAATAAAAAAACGCAATCAATACTGGTACTGATCAAAATTGGTACTGATATGACCTTAAAGAGTTCAACAGCTTCCAGCGCTAAAAATGGTAGCTTTAAAGCTGAAGTGAAGATTATAATGCCTTGTACCAATTTTTCCCTAAATGGTCATTAGATTACAGAACATTAATGTATCGTCATGTGTCATAAGAAGCCTCAGCGACGACGGTATGTGTTCGTTTATCACATACACCCTTATCAATGAGTTACGATACAGGCATCAAGGACTTATATCAAATCAAAATAAGTTTGATTTACAATTACCAAAAGATTGATTTTCTTTTTCTTATATGAAAGTTCTACAGAAAACATGTAAGACACATACTGAAACATCTTCGGGTATATTACAGCAAGCGGTAATGTTATTGTTGTTGTTTGTGTCAGCATTTGGACCAAAATGTTTGTGATTATATTGGTTGTCTCCATATGGAAACAGATCTATTTCTAACATACCTTATCTTCTATATACCGTCATACATTGCGAATTGTAAAATTATTAACAGTATTTAAGCAGTATTTTTTCTTGAAAGAACCGTTAATTAAAAAGCACACCAACAATTTTTTTTTTTTTTTTTGGTATGTGTAAGGCTTTTAATTTTTCAACAACGAAAGATAGAAGGGTAGGAAGATTCAAGTAATAATAATTAGCAAACTATAGGGTAATCCAGTAACACATACTATGTTAATATGTTAAAATGCAGTTATATCTCTCAAAATTATGAGGCAGATCTGAAAATGTATTTTTTGAACGTAGTAAATGAAAAATCTTATCATATGAAGCAAACAGCTCTAAGATGAGACACCCTATATAACAGTTTCATCACAAATTTATTTCTCATGAAGAGAATAGAATTTTTTGAGCTCACTTGATTTTTGGATGCACTAAGTTAAAGTTATAAAAATAACTAGTTCCTACCCTTGCCTATTTTAAATTTATTTTTAATCCCAGTAGATTAAAGGAAGTAAAATTATTGAAAACAAGAAAAAAAGCTAGAATTGAACTTATTCTTGCAAATACCTTAGATGATTGCTCGTATGTAATTTTATATGACTCTGCATAAACTTAATTATTAAAGTGAATTTTCGCATATAATTCTAGAATGGTTAGTCGGACAGTAAAAATCATTACAACCACTTTCAGAGAATTTTTACATTCTTAAGAACTTTTCAGTACAATAAAAACGTCTAGGACTGATCGTTCTCACAATATCCGAAAAAGATCTAAATTTTTGTATGGCAACTCCAAGACCGGCGGACCTAATTTAGTCCAGTTTTGAAATTATTTTTACATTTTTGTAAAAACACCGTCTACAAAATTTCAGCTGTGTAAGTGACACCGTTTTTGAGTTATCGTGCAAACAGACAGACGAACGGACGGACGAACAGATAGACCGGCATGCAAAAATCAAAGTAATTTTAATTTTTATGCGTGGGTATCCAATTTGTATCCGTTTTGCTCTACCAGCATTATTTCTATGCGTTACAAATGGAATGACAAATTTTGTATACCTACCCTAAATAACTTAAGTGTAATAGAAAGTAGAAGAGTAGAAAAATAAGAACTAGTTAATAAAGAAACGTAATTTCAATAGAAAATTTTACCATTTTATCATGTTACTTGATGATACAAAACAGTTGCATCCGCGAGCCCAAAATTGGTAATCTTATAAATAAGCAGAAAATCACAAAAGTGGCAAATGTGTTATGACCCCTCTATCCTAATTAAAAATTCTTCAGGTTCTAATAAACTAGTTCAAATTTTTACGATCAAAGTTCATGGTAGCATTAAATAGTGAGGCGCTGAAGAAAATATTTAATTTTTGGTAAAAAAAAATGTACCAAAAAGTAAAAAGCAATGAAAAGGAGAGGGAAGGAAGTACCCTAGATTTAAGGGTGGATTAAAAGTAATTACATAACACCGACATTATCTATTATTGTTTTTTTTTAATTGCGCAATTTCTCAAAAAGTCTATAAAAAGAAACTTACAAAAGATCAGAATAAAAAAGGTGAAGTTAAAGAAAATTAAATACATATTTTACAAAATCAAAATTTGATAATAAATAACGTCACAGATGACACTGACATGACTGAATTTTTCATTCTAATTCTGCTACACATAAGACTAGAGGGCTAGAGTTACATTAAAACGTGAATACCGTTGTTATTAAACAGACTTTAAGATGACCTTTATACCAAAAATGATCTTGGTATCTTCATTTTCCTGAATTGGTCTAAAAATTCCTATGTTTTGGCAACTAATATTTGTGAAATTAAATGTTTAATTAATTTCCAAATATTCTAAAGGAAGAAATCCGCAATGGAAAAAGCTTTAAATAACTTAAAGATCGTAGTACTGACGACTTAGTTGTTACAGTAACTACTCCACTTGGTTAAACGTTAATTAGATCAATTACTGTGAAAAATTTATATTAATATTTAATATTATGTTTGTGAAAATTTAAGTCAAAATGTTTAATTTAAAATAAAATTATAAAACCAAAAAACACCGCTCTGTAGTTATAAATGGAAGTTAAATTTTTGGGTACTACTTAAAACAAAAACAAAAAAAAAAAAACAAAAAAGATAGATCTAAAAAAAATTGGTATTGAAACAGAACTTTCATGTGTACCATCTAAGACATTTTGTTTATAACAAAATGTATCTCTATAAAATTCATATCTTTTGTTTTTTTTTTCTACATAACAAAAACAAACTTGAACAATAATAAATAATTTTAATAAGAGATCAATGTCAAATATTTTATGCTCAATTCCGTAGTAACATTTTTATTATTTTAATATCTAAAATTGAGATGATTTCATTCACTTTTTCATGGGAAATGGTTTATATTCGTTATGTAATATTTCACATTGACTCTTACGTAAGCATTAAAAACACTCCAAACAATTTCAACACAAAAAGAAAGAAATATAAAATCAGTTTTTAAATAGGTATTAAAATAATTTTTAAAAAATTTCAATTCGAAAAGGAAAAATGTAAATGAATTTTTGTTTTTTAATTTTTTAATTTTTTTTTCTTAACCAGAAAATAACAAATAAAATAAAATTCATTGAATGTTTTAGAAAAAAAAAAAAAAAACAGAAATAAATATATGCAAATAACATACGATATGACTCGTTGAGTCTTGGTGTGGTTGCAATGTGTACCATTCGGCCTCATCGTCTAGAGTATGTGAGCCCAAATCAATTACAGCTTCACCAAGAAAATCATTAGCACCGTAACGAACGTAATCCCAAATTGTTATCTAAAATGAAAGGAATTAATGTAACCAAAAATATAATAAAGAAATTTAATTTTTATACACTTTTACATAAAAATTTCTTAATTGGACTGTAATTTCAATATTTTAATTACAGTTATTAAGTTTACATTGTTTCTTAAAAAATATCGTAAACCAAGGAGAATATAATATGGAACGAACATTTTTTAACCATTATATTCAAAAATGCTGTACACAGATAATCAAAAAGGCAACAACAAAAATTGATATCAATTGAAGGAACTAAGGAAGGATATGTATGTAAACTTATTAGATTAACTTTGAATATTTCCGAACTGCCATAATATTGTTTTGGGATTCACTTTGATTGAAAAAGTTTAAAATTATATTATTAAGAAATTTTCAGTACAAGTAAAAATTTTGGTTTTTTTTTTGTGATCGAAAGCGTACAAAAGCCGGGTACTTGATGAAAAGTAGTAGGTATGTTGGGAAAATCATCACAGCCTGGGTAATTAATATCAGATTCAGTATTCATGCAAATATTTAATTGAAAACAGACAAGGCTATATATAGTACATATACCCTACAAATTAGCACTCCAAGAAAATTTCTTTAAAAAAGTGTCGATTTGAAAATATATTGTTGGAAAAAAATTTAAAAACGTTGCCTTCAATTTGCAACGAAATTCAATATTTCGGGGATTACATCTGACCGTTTTTCTATTTTAGATGGCACCAAATTTTACTATGCTTACGGCATCAAAAATTTATATTATATTAATAAAAGAACTCCGACGATATCTGGATGCTAATGGAATTTTCATGCTGAAACGGAAAGAGAAAGCTATACAGGGCGGTCCACAACTGATGGTTTAGAGGATCTTGAGTTAGGAAAGAGCAAAATCCATCGTTTTGAACATAGAGGGTGTTTATGATTTTTGTTTATTTCCCCGTAATATCCTGTAACACTCTTACTATATATCCATAAAGGAATGATACGAAAAGACGACTAACTGTTCAAGCTTTCCAAGAAACACTTTGCTCCTAATTTTTTCACAATTTACCCCCATTTTCCGCCAAACTGCACTATCAGCAGCTTTAAACACAATACAACAGTCATCAGTGCTAAAAAATGTCAAAAATGCAAGTGCGTTCAACAGGCCAGAAACACAATTGGAGATTTTCTGCCAGCTTAAGTTTTACTCTAAAGCGAATCACGTACATCGGTACGAAATAACAACTTGAGATTTTCGGCCAGCTTTATAGCTAGCTTGAACTTTACGAAATGTTAAATTCGCATTGTTCTTATTTAATTTAAAATCTTTTGCAAGCATATTATAAAATTTTTCTTTTGTGCTCAAAACTGAAGTCTCTTCATATTCTGTATATGTAGTGAGTGTTATCATTGGACGTCTTACAAAAGCAACAAGGTTGTCTCCCAATATACATAAGTCCCAATGAACCCTTCTTCTCCTTCAGGAGTTTTGATCATGACGCCATTGTAATATTTTCGGTGGTCTGATAATTTCATATCCGCTTCTTTAAAAAAACAAACAACTTGCAACAAAAATGTTTTATAATTTGGATATCATAATTTCCGATAACGTTGTGAATGAATAATAGACCACAGTTATTGGCTCTGCATAGGGACCAAGACAATTGTTTATCTCACAATTATCTGAATATAATAAAAATGGAATACCAATGCTTTTCCCATGTGCCCTTTTAAAAGACCTCAACTTTCCGTTAGTATTTTTTTTTTTTTTTGTAAGTTTTAGAAGATGTTACGATATTGATGTTTTATATTGAGATTATCTATAATAAATTCCCGTGTGAAAGAACATAACTAATTTCGCTATGAACAGTAACAATCTTTGGATCCGCGAAATAATCAGTTTTTTCCAAATATTTAAAAAATTTGTATTAGTCTTTTAATTTAAGGACGATTTTTATCCTTATCATCTTTAATAAATAGTAATAAATGGTATCTCAGGTTGTTTTTCGTTTTTGAAGCTTAAAAATAAAATACCAGAATTATGTCTTCAAACTCATTTTAATTACTTTGAAAGCAACGAGCAGCTTTCAAATTTTTATATATGAAGCTAGATATGATACCCTAGATTAGGAGTGGGCATTAAGTCGATCGCGTTTGACCGGTAGACAGCCAAGACATTTTTGGGTGACCGCCTTTACTAAGGCGTAAGACGCGCATACTATAAGAAACATATTTATGGAAGACCGACACCAGCTAGACTGGAGAATCGGCTTTTCACAATCGATGCAACTGTGTTTCAGGGTTGCCCCTGAAATGAAACCTAAAATAAAGAAAATCCAATTTGGTGACTATAAATGCCAGCAACTTGATGAAATTGTAGGGAGACTAAATAAATATTTTATTCAAAGCGTATCATAAAAGAATCCATACCTCATAGGACATATTCGGACAAGATAACAGAAGTAGGCTATGACTCTATTTTTAGGAGGGTGGAGTATAATGAAATGAAAGATATCTGTAAAAACATGAATAAAAAACGGGCGTATAATTCAATTAGTATAGGCATGATATAACTGGAATAATTGGGGTGTTACTTTGGTTGACATAATAAATAAATCGTTGGTGAGTGGAGAATTCCCTAGTTTGTGGAAAGAAAGTTCAGAAAGTTAAAAACACAAAAAAAGCAGAAAACTTCAGACCAACATTTCTCATGAAAAACTTTTAAAAAGAGTGGTTCAAAAACAGTTAGAAAATTACTTAGAAAGAAATAAATTGATTATACTAGAACAGTCTGGATTTAGGAGAAAACATTCCTGTGAAAAGGCGATTAATTGGCTAGTGTGCCAATGGAAGGAAGAAATATATGCCTCAAATAGGTTGTTTCTGTGTTTTTAGACCTAAGAAAAGCATTTGAAACTGTAGACAGGAACATTTTATTAAATAAATTAGCAAAATATGGAATTCGTCAGAAGGAATTTCAATGGTTTCATTACCTATTTGTATGGAAGAAAGCAAAACACCAAAATAAATTATACAGTTTCCAGTCATCGGCGTTCCACAAGGATCAGTACTTAGAACTATCTTGTTTATTATATATGTGAACGACATTAAATCAGTGTTGAAATTCTCAAAAATAGTACTTTTTGCTGACGATGCATTATTATATATGTATATCAGGGAAAAGACACCAATGAATTGAAAATAAAAATAGAACGAGATTTAGAATTTTTGTATGACTGGTGACAGATGAATAAATTGAAATTTAATATAAGTAAAACAAAATTTATGAAGATAAATAGTAATATGGATGTGTGTGTGTTGAAATGCATGGTGAACTAATGAAATGTGTGAATGAATATAAATACGTAGGAGTGTTTTTTTTTTTTTGTTTTATAAAAAGTTAAATTTTAAATTACATATAAACTATATTGCTAAAAAAATTGGTAAAAAGATTGGATTTTTGAAGAGATTTAGAAAGAAAGTTACAATGGCTACCGCGATAAATATTTACAAGACTATTATAAAACTACACTTTGAATAATGTTCTATAATATTGTTTATATGTAATCAAGGAGATTTGAGCAGGTTACAAAAATTACAAAATAAGGCAATGCGTGTAATTCTACGTTGTAATCGTTTCGCTCGTATAAGTGGTATGTTTAATTCTTTATTATGGCTTGATATTAAACAAAGAATTGAGCTAAATGTATTGGTTTTTATATTTAAAATGAAAAATGGGTTGGTTCCGGAATATCTTCTAAATATGATCACGTGGGTGGCAGAGGCTCAACCATATAATTTAAGAGGAGCGTCTTAGAACTTCAGACTACAATTATGCAATAGATCTCGTATACAGAATGCACTGATATATGTGAGTTTCAAGAAATCTATTGAGGTTCCGACTGAATTAAGAAGTGAACAAAATTTTATGTCTTTTAAAAAACGTTGTGTGCATTCTCAGATTTATTTAAACCATTAACAAATGAGTTTAAACTTTAAGCAAATAAATTTATACCTTGAACAAATTATTTTAAACCCTTAACAAATAAATTTAAACCTTGAACAAATGATTTTAAACCCATAACGAATGAGTTTCAACTGTTAACAAAAAGACTTAAACCTTTAGCAAACTCGAACAAATTTATATTTGAAATATTTTATTTCAAGTTAAGTAAGGATTTCATACAATTTTTTTTTCTTCAAATTTTGTGTGCATATGTAATCTGCAATACCTCTGACTTTACATTGCAACGGTTGACCATCAACTGCCTTAAGAATAAGTAAAACCATGGGCGTCCATTGTTCCTTTGATATTGCGTATACTGCAAAAATAGCGTAGCGTAGATGAGCGTAATTTGAACCATACGATTGGTTTGAATTTTTACACTCGCAGAAAGCGACAGTCGTGATTCATTGGTTGAAAAGTGAAAATTGATTACGAAATTTTAATATATGAAATGTTTGTTCAGCCTGCGTATTATTATTACGCTCCCCTGCGTTACGCCCTCAATCTGCAAATTTTACGCTCAAACTTTCATTGGATAATATATGCTACGGTGCGCTATGATTGGCTACGCTGCGCTGTGCTACGCTTTTAGTCTGCGCGAGGCCTTAGTTTACGTTTTTTTTTTTTTTTTTGCAAACTTATTTAGCACCTATTGAGCTGTTAGTTTGCTTTTAATTATCGCGATTTCAATGTTTAGGAGTGCCATGTTCGAAAACCTCTCCTGAAGCAGTTGCTCTTAACCAAGTTTCAACTCGATGGAAAAGCTCCGTTCAAATCCGGCCAAGCTGACAGGAAGACCCAGAGCTGCTTGGTATAAATTGGGGAAGAAGTATTTATTAATTTCTGTTTTCAGTCTTTCCAAATTTACTACAATGCTCTTGTTTTGAAATTTATTATTTTTGTTGCAGTCTGTAAGGTGGAAATGTCTACATTGAAAACATTTTTATAATTTTCTACAAATGTCTCTTCATGTTTCAGGTACAACTTTTTCAAACGTTTTCAAACCTATTTTTGAAGTTAGTGGTAATATTGTCCATCACTTGGTTGTAAATATACATATGTCTTCCAATATTCGGATAGCCCTGGCCTTGCAACTAATGGAAAGTCTTCTAAATTATTTTTACCTAAAGTGGACTTCATCTTTTGCTCTCTCCGGTTGCATTCTCCTTTTCGAGACTCGAGTACAAATTTAATGTTTTTCTTTGAATTTCTCGGTTTTCCGAAGTATTTATTGTCTAGAGTGCTAATATAGTGTTATTCCATAATGGAACGTAATAAGAATATTCTAGAAGTTTTTAATTGCGCAGTAAATATTTCTTCCTTATAAAGATAATCAGCCTTCAAGATTCAGTACCGGATTAGAAACGAAAAAGCTTAAAAAAGCTTTTTTCCGGAAAATTAAACAAAGTTTTACGAATTTTCAAAATGTCATTGATATTAAAGGTTAGCAATTAAAATCTCCGCACAAACTATCGAAATAGTTTTGCATGATTTCTTCTATGAATCACGCCTTTGTCCAAATTCAGTGGAATCAGAACAATCTGAGAATAGTTTTTAAAAATTGTAAAAAGATTATAATAAGATTTCTTGAAGAAAAGAACTCGTTAAAGCCTTTTCGATTGCTATCCGAACGGATTCAATTTAAATAGGCCTAAGATTGTAATGTTTTTTGGGAATTTTCATAATTTCCTGGGTGGGGGGCCAGTCCGCATTCTGGGGGGCCGGGCCAAACCTACGCCAATTCTCACCTTTACTCAAAAAGTAAGAAGAAATTAAAATAAAGGAAAGTAGAAAAAATTTAATAATTATTTAAGGAATTATTATAGTCCAAAAAAAGGATCAATTACGCTATGTTCGTTGCTACTTTTAATATTGGTTTTCCTTCTCTTTGAATTAATATTTTAACAAATAACGAAAACGAAAAATGCTGCTGTACCCAACAAAAATAAATAAAAATAAAATATTTTCTCTATGCAGAAATAAATAACTAAAACTGGACAAGATTTTCCAACATATAGAAATGCAATTAATTGCTTTGCTGGGAGATTTCTTCCCGCACTGGTTTCCTGTCGGTTCTAGACGATCTGTTTTATGTAGAAGATTTTCATCTAATATGTCTGCTAACTACATACATCTGCCCGGATCGAAATATGGCTAAATGTCTTATTTTTATAATTTCTTTTATTTGCATGTTTTTATTAAAATCATTTTTTGCCGTTGTCGTACATGTACGCGTGTCTAAATATTACGGGTGTAATACGCAGAGCACCGTTTATGGCACTGGAAACTCTGATGAAACTCACACGTCTGTACACTTGGCGGTGGAGAGTGCGTATAATAGCACTTCTTGCTAAAATTCTTAACTAACCGCACACTATCATTGCAGAGAAAATTCCTGATCGGACCATATATCGACGAGACTCTAGTCGTTTCAATCATCCAATATAGTGGTGAATGTGATGGACTAAGAATGAGCCTGAGAATTTTCGACCATTCCCAGTGGAAGATTCGTCTGATATACGGATGGCTTCAAACCTAATATGGGTATCCGGGCGTCGGGTGGTGAGGGTTGCACCTAGGGTTTGCATATTACTGAGCATGGGGGCCACTCTACATCGTTGAATGCCGCGGTTTATGCCATACTAATCTGTGCTAACGAAAATCTGAAGACAGCCTTTAGCAATAAAAGTATCTTTATATTCTATGACAGTCAGACAACAGTTATAGGTTAAATCAAAGGTCGTGTAGGAATGCCAAACCGCCCATGACAAACTAAGTAGATTCGATCGGGTTAACCTGATATGAATCCCAGGACATCAAAGCTTTGTTGATAATGAGGAAGCTGATGAACTTGCTAGATAAGGCTCAGTGATACCTTTGATCAGCCCAGAACCGATGTACAGGTTGCACCTGTGTGCACGGTAAAAGGGGCCATTTGCAAATGCGTATTAAAGAGGTGGAGAACCATGCTAAGCGTTTTCTGAAGATTTCATGTAAGAAAATAGTGAGGGAGCTTCTGAAGTCCAGTAGAACGGAGGTTAGACTCTTAACTGATCTGATTACCCAATACTGTCAACTGAGGAAGACCCTTGTCACTATTGGCGTGGGCTCTGATCCAGTCTGTGTCTGGATGATAATGAGACTGCTATACATATTTTGTGTGAATGCCTGGCAATACCTAAATGCAGTATGGAAAGCTTTGGAATAGAGGAAACAATAATCTTCACGAATAGTATCCAGCAATCCATATAAAGTACACTACTTAAATAATAAAACAACAAATACATTACCTCTAGAAATCGGTTAATTAAATCAGATCTCCGAAGTCCTGAATATATAAAAGTCTGACCCCAGCGGGGTTCATTTGTATTAGCTAGTGTTTTTGTTCTACGCTTTGATTTGTTACCGCGATCAGGTAAAAGGAACACCTAAAAAAAACAAAAAAAGATTATTATCATTAGGTAGCATAATATAGTAGAATTATAAAACTATTGTAATAGACTTACTTTTGTATAAGGATTTCTAGAAGCACCATTTGATCGTAAGGTCAACCCACTGGCACAAACGATCGTTACAATTAATTGAAGCGTACCTGTATCATAGCCTAATTTTATTTGTAACCGACCATCAACATTTGGATCATGGCTAGGACCAGATGGTGCAAGTTGCCTTTGAGAGTATCGTACGGTTGAAGGTGGCTGACGACCTGCTGAATGAAGATCTGGAGAACCAGGTGATGTTATTAGTACGCTAGGTTTTTCACGATGCACCTCGATTGTGTCGGCTGAAAAAAAAAACAAACAAATACGAAAAAATCGAATGAAGTGAATTTGAATTAAATTTAAAGAAAGAGATTTCTTGTCGAAAATAAATTATAAATACTGATGGCAGTGTTTTTTATGTTTGTTAGTGTTTTGTGTACAGTGTTACAATTTTTTTTTTTTGTTCTTTACTATAATAATAAATATACTAATTTTGTGAATTGTTGCTCCCATCTACAGGACATTTTTCAAAGTAAACAGGACACACACAAACATTTTTAAAAAACACATTCTGATTACAAACAAAACCTTTCATAAAATTCATAGTAACTATATAAATATAAATAGTATATTTAAGAAATTTACAATTTACAAGGTTTCATCAAATTTATATTTATATTTATCTCCAGATTTCGTAGTATAGAAATATTTAATTAAAAAAATTTTCATTTTATTTCGTTTTTTTTTTTTTAATTTTCCAGCGTTATTCATTTTTATATACCTTTTCTATGATTTCGTATAGGTGAATGTGCTTGTCGCCAGGAGGCTTGAGCAGCTTTTCGAGTTGCTGCTAGTGATCTAGAAACTATTAACTCTACTTGAGGCTCGAGTCTACTATCAACGATTATATCGTAAGCTTCTTGGGCTGATTTATTGTGTAATGTATGACCGTTCCATTCAATTATTTCATCGCCTAGATATATATAAAAGAAATACATTGGTTTTTTTTTTTGTTTTGTAATTATAGCTTCTGTTTTTTCTTACTTTCTACATTTTATATGGGATCTAGCTGATATGTTACATAGCGCACAAAGTACAAATTTCAGTTTTGTTTTTAATCTAAATATTATTTAATTAATTCCCATTCTTTTAATATGTAGTAATAGTAATGGTAATTACTGGAATCATTACAAATCATTTTATTAATATGAAATAATAAAAAAAAAATTAATTTATTCTATTGTACATAAAGTAACTTCAACAGACTGGCATTAATAAGAAACTGAGTTTTTAAAATATCAATGTTAGTTCAGAACTTTGTTTCCATCTCTTTACAAAATTCACTCTAATTTGGAACATTTAAAAATCTAGTTTCTTAATGGTCTAAATAAATTTTGCTCGTCTGTTAAAGGTATTACTTCGGTTGTTGTTATGGTTAAAAAAGTTTTTTGTTTCATAAGACTAAAAAAAACTACATAAAAAATAAAAAAAAAAATTATGTAAGTTCCAAATGGTTTATAACTTTGTACCTATACACATACAAAAGCTAGATTAAAACATATAAAAAGCAGATTAGTCAACAAAAAAACTTACTCTGAAAGCAATTAAAATAATTTCGATGGTTTAAAGTCGACACATTTTAAGATTAATTACATTTTTAATAGGAATTATTTTAAAAATAAAAAATAAATATTTTTACTAAGCTCCGAATCTAAAACGAAATGTATGCCTAACTCAATTGAGTTTAGTTCTAATTACAGGTATATTACTTTACTTTAAGGAATTCAAATTCTGGATGTGATGGGTTATAGTGCGTTCGATTTTTTAAGCTCCCTAAAGCCTAGTACTAAGGTCCGCACTAAACTAAATTTCAACGCGTCTCCAATATCGGGCCGTTCTTTAGCAGCTAAAATATGACAGCGGAGACTCAGAGAAAAGATATAGTAAAAAGAAGTAGAAGTAGCAGTTTGCAAGATTTTTTTTTTTTAAATAAAACGCGCAGTCATAATATTTTTAAAGAACAGGTAGTTAAAATTATTCGGAGACATTAAATATATAAAAATAATAAGTATAATGTATACAATAAAAAAAAACAAAATTAACAATGATATTGAAAATACGGCCACGAGAAGAAATCCAATTCATTCGTACTTTCAGCAAAGACGTACAAAACTGCGTTAACTACAAAAATCCAGTCAATAAATTTATCAAATCTCAGAACTCTGGCAATAAATAGTTTTAGCGCGCTAAAGAACGGCCCGGGCGGATAAATTCCAGCTAAATTTTTTTGGAGACTAACTGGTGGTGTCATCTCTGATCAAAACTCAAAAGCCAAATTTAGCTCGATGATCTTAGTACTGCTCTCGCTAAAATTCAGGATAAATTATCCCCAAAAGCTCTTAGCTTTAGCTTAGAACTAGACTTAAAAAAGAAAAATGACTATTCGGGTATTCGAAGTGACAGTTGTCAAGCAATCAAATAAATTCACATACTCAGAAAATAGAAGAAAATATGCTTACGCCACATTTCTTCTTTTATAAAGTTTTAGTTCAAATCTTCCCAATAATAAACTCGGGATAGCTTGTTCAACATCTGTTACACATAAATTCAAATTTGAAATTTAGAATTGTCAAATGGGTGATTGGTATCGAATTTTGCCCCTAAGTTTAGACACCAATTTGTAGTCCCATTTTTACTAATTAAATAAAATTAGTATGTATTACAACAGTGAAATTTATCGATTTTTCATTTAACACTTGGTAAAACATGTTTCTTTTCATTTTTATTAAAAGTATAATAAATGATATGTCTGTTAACTCGAAAGATTTACTTGTAAAGAAGCTTTTACGCAAATTTACACGAAAACCGTCTGTTAACTTTTTAGATCATGAAAATCATGTAAATTGATACGTTTCCCATCTGTTACAAAGCTAAACATTCTTACACATGATCAAGTGGATGTATAATCTCGATGTACAATCAGCTGACTGTCAAAAGTTTTAAATTTTAGGTTAAGCTGCTTGTTGTGTTATCGAATGAAAAGTGATAATCTAATGAAATGCGATTTCAATACCACTATTAAAGAAAGTGAGTTTTTTTTAAACTCCTTATTTCAAATTAGCTGTTAATAAAATAACAAAAAAAAAGTCTCTCAAATTTTTGACACATGACAAGCTTAACAAAACTTAATCCAGAAGTGTCTGGTAACGTTTCTTAAGTTATCCCCTCTTCCGCATAAAAGTTTTTACTTGATTTTTATGCACAGATTTTTAGTTTAAACTTACCAAACAGACCTAATGTCAACTTGACAGTTCGTACTTGTCACCTTCGCTTTCAGTCCAAGAGCACACAAAGTTGTTTATGTACTTTCGAAATTTGACAGCTTCCCAACGTTAACATTTTTACCCAAAAAGCTCAGAAGTACGTAAACAATCTTTGCCTAACCGATTTAGGGGAAAACACCATAGATCAATTCTGTCCTTGTAACCTAGTCGCCCCTAGTCTTAACCTAACCTAACCTAACCTATATCATGAGAAAATATTGACTACTGCAACAAGTTCTTGGAACTTTCTACAAATGCGTTAAAATTCCTAATGTAAAGGAACAGACCAAATCTAGCACATTGTTTAGAATGTACCAAAATGAATTTTTCCATTAAACATTTCGCATGGAATTCCGTGCATTTTTCATATCAATTTTGATGAGTTTACCTCGAAATCCGTACGATATTTGCACAGAATTCCGTGCTTCTAGCGGAAGAAAACTGACCCAAGATTTCAAGTTATTTTCCAAGTATTGATAGCTAGAAAATGTGTGCGTTGGGAGTCCGTTCTCTAAAATGTTCCATATTGGTACTTATGGAATAGTGCCAAACATTGACTTTATATATGCTATAGAGCCTAAACTACTATCCATACTGGAAAATAGTCTTCTAGGAACTTCCAACTTGGCTCCTTACCTTCCCAAAGGCTACACTTACTATATACCTTACTTAACAAAATAATAAAATAGTTTTGATTACAAAGTAACCTTACCATTTTACGCACACTAACTCTCAGTTGAGTAATAATTACATTTGTGTATGTGCAGTCGAAGTCCGAATCTGTAGGCAGCAACACTCGATATCATCAGCCCACTGCATCCTATGACGACACAGCGGCATAAAATAACTACTCAGCTGAGAGTTTTTATTTGAGGAATCGTAGTCATGTGGTTCAAATACTTTGTTCTAAATAATTTCGTTAGGAAAGGTATAAAAATTTTATTTCGGTTCGGAAGATATGAAAGGAAACTTTAAATTATCAGAACACCATTTTTCTATATGAATAGTAGCTTAGAGTGGTGGAGCTTTTCAAATCAAACTTCTATTAGTTTTACATAATAGCACTGTAAATATTTTAGAATGTGAGGACTTCGATGGGGCTCTCATGTGGTAGTAAGGGATTCTGTTTCATGGCTTGTGAAGTAGTCTTGAGGGTTTTGATCTAGTATATCACCCATACTTTTTTCAATAATGAGTAAGAGAGCAAAAACGGATTCGCTTCGATAACTCGACTTCTATAAGTAGGCGCAACCTAAGCTTAAGCTGAGCAAGGCAAAAACGGAGAATCCTAAAAAGCACGTTTTACATCCTGTATATTTATGGAAATCCACAAAAATATATGGTAGAAGAAATGGTGCTTATCACAGATAACATAAAGACCGTACAGGTCCAAATATACATATAATACAAAATTACTGTTTTTACTGTGTTTCACTAATACTTTACATGGGTATGAGAATTGGTTTTGGAACCGGGAATTTTCGGTGCCTTTTCTTTATCTATTCTATTTTTGCGGTTTTTAATTCATTATTAAACAGTACAAACTACAAAGTAAGTTTAAACAAAATTTTAGGTCAGACAATACATATTGTAAAAAAAAAAGAAATATATTTAACTAGAAAAGAAAATGTTTAATTAGTCTAACAATAAATTATTTTCAAATTCTAGATGAAATTGCCTGATAAAGCGTATCCTAAGCAATTATCTTTTTTTTTTTTTGCATATATCAAAAATAAAATTAATCAATTTTAACTAATTTTTTATTTAACTTCAAAACCATCGAATTATTCTTAAATTTATTCTAAAAACAAAACAAATACTCGTAATAACGAAATAAATTTAAATATTATTTACCTGGTCGAATATGTCCTTCAATATCAGCTACTGATCCTCTTTTAACTTTTTCAACAATAGCTCCACGACCGCTGCTGCTGCCACTACCGCTACTACAGTGTAACGGTTGACCACCAATCACTTTAAGTCCTAGAATATCTTCGCCATCATAACTTTTTCTTAAGATCATATGACCAATCATACGAGTATTATCGGCCGACACTTGCCAATTAACCGGATTCTAAGAAAGTAATTTTGAATATGGAATTTTTTGGTTTTGTTGTTTTTTTTTCCAAATTTAAATTTTTTTTTTCTCTTTTAGAGATTTTCTTAAATATAAGTAAATAGTTATTATACTTAAAGCAATCTTTTGTAAGTAGATAGTTACATACAAGTTTACAAGAGTATCACAACATAAAAAGATTTGATGTTTTTTTTTTTAAACGTGTTTTGAAATAAAAATCCACAGATTTGTATTCTTTTTTTCTATATATGTACATAGATTTGAAATTCGCTAAGACATAGTTTACGACATATTTTTTTTTTTGTATTTTAGATATACAAGAAAGAGTAAAAGTAAAGTGATCACACACAGCAATACATATCAGACAAGTTTTGTACAAATCGAATATGTTTCTTTTAACCATTTCACACAGCCACAAAGAGACATTTAGGCACTGATGATTTTTTTTTTACATAAAGAAAAATTTAAATAAATAAAAATTTAAGAATAACTGAATAAGTTGACTACTGAAAATTTTGTTATCTGTAAAGATTTAAGATTGATTTTCAAACTTAACTCAGGTCCAATCGAACGTTTTTTTTTTGTTTTTTTTACAAGGACGTGAACCTTATTTTATTTTATACGGGACCTACTTCTCATTCTCTGTAACTAATAAATAAATGTATTTCGATTGTGAAACACAAGATTTTTACCATAGTTAGTAATACATACTTATGTAGCATAATGCAGAATGTATGCACAAAATTTTAATAGAAACTAACAAGCCTTCCGAAGTTTTTAGGTTTCAGTTTTGGCACACGGTTAAATTTATAGCCGAAGAAAAACTTCAAAAAAAAAATTACCTCCCAGAATAGTCATTGGGATCTTGGAAAATTTATTCTTGATGTAACACTTTAACAAAACTGGCAAGACCAAAACAACTTCATGTCGTTTCTGGAAAACATGCTTTGTCACTATGTATCAACCACAAATTGAGGACTACTTCAAATAGACCTTATCTATCCCATCACCTGATCAAGTGTAGTATATTGATCTGATAAAATTCAAGCTTAGATTCATAATACATCTCTTAAACCGTGGTGATTAAAATACTATATTGCCCATAAAATTCTTGTATTGAAAGTAAAGAGAATGAAAATCATATTTCAAGATGTTGATGGAGATTTTACGATTGCAAAATTAGTTATTGAGGAGGAATTCAATCCAATACAGTGCTATAATTTTACAATGGATACCCGAGGAGAAGGATATCTAGCAGTCAGTATCAAGCTTGAAAAAGTTTACAATTTGCAGCACACAAGGCCACAGTTGACTTGAAAGCATTCGTCCAAACGAAATAGAGCATGAAGTCATCGGTAGAATTATTATCCGTGCTGATACGAAAAGCAAAAGAAAATCTACAATTTTTCACGGAACCGTTTTTTTTTCCTTTACAAGTGTAAATTTTTACAAGAAAATTTTGAGTGTAATAATTCGTTATAAAATTGGCCGCAACATTTTCAGTAGTCAAAAGATTTAATTTGGTACATTCATACAAAGGATGAAAATTAAAAATATGATAATGAAAAACAAAAACTCAAATTTATGCGATATTCTAACTAAGAGTATTATTTATAATGCTTTTATGCAAAAATGGCTATCTATTGTTTGCGCAAAACATGCACATACCATGCACCAATAAAATTAGACTATAAAAAACTTTCTTAGAAATCTGGGAAAAATTTTCATGTCAAAATTATTAAATTATATTAAATAGATTGTATGTGTGTGTGAGTTTGTGCTAGTATATATGTTCGTAGAAATGAGCACTTAGGAAAAACAATTTAAATTTTGTACGATAGGTGTTAAGGTGTTATACGAGTAGATTTATCATAAAGCCAATCGATGACAATCTATAACATAACCTAAAAGAAAAATTTTTTACACATATTTCATTACATTTCATGTGACCAAGTTTCGCAATTTCATTTGTCTTTTTAATGTTGTAATTTTTAGTATTGCTAAATGTTTCACGACAATTTCTGCTGAATTTTAAAAAGTCTATGCCTGCATCTGCTAAAAACCATATAACATAAACGTATATGTATATAACTTATTGGGCTTTTTCCGACACCATTTTAATTGCAAAGCACATTGTAACTTCAAAACTGGATACAGTCATGGCTAATATTTTAATGAAGAAGTAAATATCCGTGTTTCCTTAAGATTGGACAATACATTCTAAACCAGAACCTTCTTTGTAGGTAATTGAGAGGTACACATAAATATATGGAAACGAAAGAATAAAAGGTATTTGCTTCGTCGAAATATCTTACTTCTGATGAATGTTATGAAAAATAAATTAAAAAGAAAAAAACGCTTCAATAATGTGGTCTTGCATATTTCAGGAGAAAAAAATAAAATTTTATTTTCGAGTGAGGTGAATTCTGTTGGTATTTAGAATTTTTCTGTTTTGCCGAAATTTAAATTGTTGAGGTATTTTTTTTATTTTCTAACGGAATTTAAATAAATTTTGTCGAAATTCTACGTCGTCTTCTTCAAATCTCGTAACTAAAAACTTTTACTAAACATGAAGCTGATGGAGAAATTCATTTGATTCTTCCACAAAACAACAATTTTATTTAGATACAACCTTCACACTCCCCAAAAGCATCAACATTTTTTTAATAACTACTATTCCTTTTTTTTTTTTCTTTTAATCAATAGCCAATCAAATGGAGTTTTTCTCTATTATTTCGAATTGCCTTCTTTAATTATTGTTGTAGTTTTGTTTCTCATATTGTTCGGGCGAAGTCCTTAAAGGGGAATGTCCAGTTTTGATACAACTTTAGGACCGACATCAACAGACATGAGAGATACCTTAAACGATGCATTATGATACTTTGAACATATTCTATTAACACTTAAGTGAGGAAAATCTTCGGCGATCGGATGTAGCTTTAGTGAGTTTCTTGAGTGAAAAGGTGGACTTTTCTACTTTTCATGATTGTACAGAATTGCTGTATCATGGCAAATGACTTCCTATGAGAAAAATATTCACAACAGAGCACTAATGGCCATGGAAAATATAGTAACTGGGGTGTACGTGACCCAAGTGAATTAAAAAAGGGTTTTCTGGACGTAAAAACATCCCAAGAAAATTTTCTGAATCAGGAAAAATGCACAACAGCCGATCGTACTCGGCCAGACTTTTAATTTGAAGTGCAACATGCCGTATTGGATCAACCCCGCCCCGTCGGGGGTTACTTCCCCCACCCTAAATGTATGCAGAGCAATATTTTCTTCTACGAATTGTAGCTGGTAACGATCTGAGGCGAATAGCAAACCACGTTTTCCGATCGGACATAACCCTACCGAATTAGAGTATATCTAAGGTGCGAAAAATCTATTACCTCAGTTCGAACTTTTAAAAAATCAATTGAGCTTTAATCTATCACCAAAAAAAAATTAAGAAAAATAATTTGCACTTGAATTTAAAAAAATATATTTTTTTCGCATCAAATTTTAAATTTATTCGTCTAGAACTTCTAAGATGCTTGCCACTGGAATTAGAATTTGCAGAATTATGTAGATTATTGGCAGAAAAAAAAATATTTCCGTATTTCGACAAACCAAAAACTATTGATATTTTTAAGCAAATTAATTAACTTAATACTTAAAAGGAAATTGCGGACCTACACAATTATTACAACTAAAGAAGTTGAGAGAAGAATGGGAAACGAAGAGGTTTAATACCAGTCCCCTATTATTGTCAATAATAGTAGATCTATCAAGGTAATCATTGTAATCATAAAAGATAATAAGATCATATCTGACCAACTTTAAGGTATCTCAGTCCGGAAAAAATAATCATTGTACCATGTACCATGAGGATCTCACCTTTAATAGAACATAGATATAATATTGCAAAGGACTTACATTTTTATTAAAGCATTTTCCTAAACAAGAATAAACTCATATCGAGAGAGTGTATGAAGTTGCAAACATTTTTGGAATCTATGTTTGTGACTGCTACTTAGGCTAATAATAATGGTATGATTTTATTAGTTAATGAGAACGATTTCATAACTACTTGCAACTGTTACTGAATCTATGTATTCTAGTAAGTAATAGTAATAAAATATGTTATTTGCCTTCGTGCTCATTTTGTATACATTAATTCAAAAAGGTAATTTGTCATGTTTTAATGATGAAATAAAAAACATTTGGTGTAAAAACATGCAATTAAATATTGAACAAATTGCATAAATCACTGTTTTTTTTTTTCTGTGAAATTATTGTAAAAATTAGTTCCAAGAGAAAAACAAACAGAAACATAAAAAACAAGAAATGTGTCAACTCAATATTCAAATCTTACATAATACGAGTAGTATAGGAACAGTAACACAAGTGTATGGCGTTGTCTACAACTATTAACTACCCTAAGAAAACTTTGATATCTTTAAATTGCAATAATTGATGCACTTAAGACGACTTTATACTTTTTTTTTTCTATATGCTTGCAAATATTATTTAATTTTTATATTTTTTTTTTTTTTTTTTTTTTGTAATTTTATTATTTTATACCTTTGGGCCATCACCACGGTTTGAATCTTCACTACTAGTGAATGTACTGCTTGTATCAATACCAGAATCCTTTGTAGCCGAATCTTGGCTACCTTGACGTTCGGACTCCCATCTAGCCCAATCATCTGGCTCATCGTGACCATCAAATCTCACCGTTTTCTTTCTACGTTCGGTAAATCTTCGATTATCTTGTGCGGCGGATGTTGAATCATCCCAATATGGATTATGTGTTGTCTCATTGTTCGTATAACGATCGTATGAGGTAATGGTTGGTTCACCTATTACTATTTGTGGATGATGGAACGAATGATGATGCGCTTGAAGTTGAAGTTGCGCTTGGGCCTGGTTTTGATGATGGTTATGGTGATGTTGTGATAATAGTGGCGATTGAGATTGCAATAATTGTGATTGAGTTTGCCGATCGTGATTTGTGCGATTAAATGTATTTCGCTGATGTACATCTAATTTTGTTCCAATTAATCCTAATGTTCCTGGTATTGTTGGTGTTCCTAATGATGTTTTTGTTGCTGATGTTGTTGTTGCTGTTGCTGTTATTATTGGTGTCGATGATAAATGTTGATGATGAACAACAAGATCAGGATGTTGTTGAAATCTATTACGATTACTGCCAATATTATAATCTTCGTCAGTTTTATATAAATTTCTATCGTCTGAGCTCAGCCAAGATTGAGTATCATAGAGTTTCGTGTGATCGGCTGTAAACGCAAAATATATTTGTTCGGGAAATGAACTAAGTAAAGAAAAACAATTCTAAACGTGGTGGGGGTTTTATTTTCTATTATTATTATTATTATTTTTTTTTTGTATCTTTAAATCGGTTACAGTTACGTCAGATATTCTACAGATTATTATAGAATTACTAAGAAAAGTATTATATTTTAACATCAATTCGAAATATATTTGAAAAATTAATATTTTTAGATGGAAATCAGAGAAGTTTTATTCTATAGTCATTATACACCTGACAACCAGATTGAAAGAAATACGAAACGAAAAGATTCAATTAATAGATTAACTGAAGGCCATACTTTCCTATCATCGTATGAAATTACTGGCTCTAACAGATACACACGTTGAGATTTGGCAACAATGTCAAGAAAAAAAAAATTTTTGCGTTAACTGAAAGCGTTGAGGAAAAATATATGTACTATATATACACATCCAACTAAATCTAACAAGAATATTTCCCTAAATAATATAACCTGTGGCTGGTAAATAGAATTTTGAAAAGAAAAAATAACAAATAAAGATCTCAAAATATTTCTCCAATATTTCACCAATTTACTGACGACTCTTTCCCTCTATAGAAATTATTAAAAATACTACAAAATATAACTTTATGTTTCACTGTTCTTTTGTCTCTTAACAGGCTATATTTACATTATCAATTTATTTAGATAAAAATAAAGATTATAGAGGACAACATTTCCATGACGGTCATGAAAAAAATAAGGTCTGTGAACCAAAACTGAAGTATATAGGTAGGTATATATGTTATGTAATTATATAAGAATAAATTCTTATATTATGTGGGTGTATTGAAATTTCAAAACACAAACACGATTCCATGCAACTTATCAGAGTGTTTTCCAAATATAATTAATAATTATCACAAATATAACGTAAAAGAAAAGAATAAAAATAATTTGTAATTAACAAAAAATAAAAGAGACAGATTTAGAGAGTTAGAGAGAGAGCGAGAGAGAGAGAGAATGAGAAAGACTTTTGTATACACAACATCCTGAAACATTATCCCTTGTGGCAAGCAAATTTTTATATAAAAAAAAAACAATAACAAAAAAGCAAATATTATGTAAGCGTACCAGTTTCTTTAGATTCTATAAATTGTATGATGCTTTTTATCTCATTATTTATATTTTATTATTGTGTGTGTTTTTTTTTTCTGCAAGCCCACTGTGTGAAAAATACGCAATAGCTATTAAGTGCAATACGAATATAGCATTCCCAGACAACAATTTATTTGTTATATAAGTATATATATTTTGTATTATAATTCTTACGGTGTCATCTTCTTTAGAGCTTCCACTTGTAAGACTTCGATCTGCTGTTGAATTAAAAGAAAATTTTAAATAAAAAACAAAAACAGTTTTCAAGGACGAAGAAACACAACAACAACAAAAAAACAATCATATTTTTTTGCCGTACATCCATCTGAAATAGCATTTATCGGTAATCCAATACTGAGTTTAAAAGAAATATAAGAAATTGCAGTCACCGATAAAAGTACTTCAGTAGATGAATTTAGGTTTTGATATTATATGTACTTAGGTTTTTAGTGTTTTAACATTATAAGTATAAATATTTTTTTAGAAAAAAAAAACAATCACTTGATCAAAGATTTGCACTTAAACTTCAAACTTAAAAATTCTTTTAGGTATACTTTAGCTGAATTTCGGTGTATGTATTTGTGACGTAACTGTTACTCAATGGTGACGTAAAAGTAACTTCCTTTTATGACTAAATTCTTAAAAACATTCATTTTAAGCATTAGAATAAAAGAAAATTATAATGTACGATGACGGATAACAGTTGGTATATCTCTTAAGAGACTGACCCAAAGTAATCACGTACGCTTTCTATGACATACGCATTTGGTTTTGTGACCAAGATTGGTCCAAAAGAGTTGAATTAATCGATTTGGCTACTGCGCCGCCAAACATTTTGATAAGTGTAAATAATTTATCTTATGAATTTTTTAGAAAAAAATTTTCAAAATTTTTCCTGCTAAATGCCACACTATGTAAAATGCGTTCATCATTTTCGGAACCATTAATCATTTATAGTGTTCATAATCATTTTGTGCTGATAATGCTGCAGTTGCTTTATTTCTCGATCGTGCCAATTTTTCTTTATAATTAAGTCGTGGTCATCCTGGAACTGGATTCTGTAACATGGAGAATTTTGAAATTTGGAAGATGAGAATTTCGTTTTCTTCGAATTAATAATTCCCCATTTCTTTACTCCCAATTCACTAATATGGTTGGAGAATTAGGGAAAACGTATAAGAAGTATGAAAAAGTGCGAATCGTTTGGGACAATTAAGGGTATCACTTTTTGTTGTAGAGGGTTGGACTTTTTTTCATATTTGAGGTACATTTGTCTATTACCTTCCGATGTGGAAATAAATTGAAATTTCCTTTTTGCAGGGGTAGTTTTTGAGGGATGTAGGAGGGTAGGTTTCCTCGAGTTTTTCCAGAATAACGGGAAAATGGAGAGAAGAAGGATAACGAATGTGTGTTATCATAAAAAGTGGGAGCTCAGAGCGAACAAAATAAGTGGAGGAAATGGGGCGGGCAGTTTGCGGGGATATAAATGGGAGCGCGTTAACGGAAATTTAAAAAAAAAATAAACAATATCAGGAGCTGCAATAATTCGCAGTGTTAAGATCAGGATCTGTAAACCCAATAAAATAAATAAGAATTCGCTTTGGTAATTAGGTATGCATGAGTATTATAAGCTATATTTTATTTCGCTTAACAGTAATTTGCATATTTGAGGGTATTGCATGGACTTCCATAATTTAATTTTTTATATATAGCCAGGATATACAGTGAATACATAATTACATTTGAAATTCCTGGGTACCTAGATACCTTCAGGAAACGCAACAAAAGCAGACAATACTCTCAGTTGAGAATTTTTCCACATACTTGCACTTGCAAAACACCGGAGAGCTAACAAGTGGAACAGAGAACAGCTCTTTCTTGTTTTAACTTTTTTCCAGGATATGAAAAACACGTTTGTCCAACACGACGATTACACAAGTCAATAGAGCTGACGAACAGTCCTGATTTTATCTGTCAATTTTACTGACAAAAACCAATTCATAATAAAATATCGTCAGGCGGTGCAGACACTCCTTTTCTATATGCATATCTAACGATTTCCTCCTCAATCCGACATTTTTCTTTACAAAATAAAGATTAAAATTGTATATTAAGCTCTTTTCAGTCATTTCCCCCACTCAAAAAAGAGAAGATTAGAAATATAAACAGAAATTTCCACTATCATCTACCTTTTATTTCCAATTTCCGCCATCTTAATTTTACATTTGACAGTTTATTGACTAGTCTATACTGACTGGGTCCGCACGGCTTGTCAGTACAGACTAGTCAGTAAAAGAGAGTAGTCAGTAGTGGTTTACACGAGCTTGTGTATGTGTCAAATGCTGTCAATGTCAGTTCTTCTGACTCGTGTAGTCCCCGGCTTAGATGTTTGCTATCTTAGTAGCTATGTCTATTGTCATCCAATAAAGTGTTATGGATTTTATTGGCCATCTTCAAAGTTGTGAGTTCATTTGGACATTCCGGACGCTCAGTATCATTCGTGTTTGTGCGAGCAAAATGCAAATCTATAAATCACATCTGAAGAACTTCATACAAATAAGCAGAGTAGTTGCGAATAGTAAATTTTTCTAGCTTTTCTTCAGTTTCCTTTATTAATTTTTCTTGCAAAAAGTGTGCTTAATGAGCAAACACAATTTATTTATTTATTTTTTATGACAAAGAAACCCAAACTTATCCACACTTTCAAATAGTGTCAAAAAATTTCTTTTTGTCATAGCTAAGGATGGCAAACGTCAAACCCAAAAATTACTTCTTCGATATAAGCGCCATCTATTATCACAGTAACCGAATTATCAAACAGACAAAGAGTAACGTTTAAACAATTTTTCAATCTGCCATATATGAATATTATTATGTCGTCAATGTTTAATAATAAATAAGTAAAAATCGAAAAAACGAAAATTTCATTTAGGTAAAAAAATTCTTCGCCGAAATAATTTTCTCAGGATCATTTTATGGCCATTTGTAATCTTTTAATATGTGTGCCATAAATAAATATTTGCCGTAGATTCCAGAACGGAATTTACATGATTGTCAATTCTGGTAATAAATTATTTTTTTTTTTAATTCCACCATTATTTAATGAAAAGAAGAGCCATATATTTTATGCATACGTCACTCTGGCTGGTGTTGGAGTATTACAATAATATTTTCGATTGTACATATATGTATATGCATAGATGAGCGATTAGCTTGGCTTCTACAGGGTATTACATATATTGCATTTTTCGATTAAATGAAATCATTCTCGAATTGAACGAAACCATTTTCGAACTGAACGAAACTATTTTTAAATTAAATGAAACCTTTTTCGCATGGAATGAAACTTTTGTCAAATGATATGAAACTTTTTTCATCTGAAATGAAGCCTCAGGGAATAAAAACCGCAATTAACTTAATTAAATATTTCATTTTTTCTACAGTTATAGTTTTGAAGTGTGTTTACCTTACCTTGCTAACGGGATGAGAGTAATTAAGTGTGAAATACTTGAATAAAACTATACCGAACTACAAAATTCATTACATTTTACAACTGTGAAAAATGAAATTACATTATGATGATCTTTATTCCCTGAGCTTTCACTTCATTTGAAAGAGGTTTCATTTCATTTGCAAAAAAGTTTCATTCCACGGGAAAAAGATTTTATTCCATGCGAAAGGGTTTCATTTAATTTAAAAATAATTTCTTTCATTTCGAAAATGGTTTCATTTAATTCGAAAATGCTACACCATACTACAAGAATTCTATTTATAGCAGTCATAAAGTAACCATTTTCAAGGAGGTCCTATAAGTCACCAAATTAATTAAGTCATCATTACGCACTTGGTGTGTACACTGTACATACATTATCATTGGAATCGATATATTTATTCAGGACGAAAAAACAAACAGCTTTAACCGAGTGCGTGAATATAGCCGGTAATCCGCGGCCCATTAACTGGAAACTTTACTTTGATTACTGTAAATCAAGTGAATCCAAAAATAACTTTGTGTCCTGGATTTTTTCCATTTTTTTTTCTTTTCTTTTTCCTGGCTGACTATAATTAATCCTGTATATATGTATGTCGTAGCTATGTACTTTGATTTCTTTTTCTTCCTCCTCATCACTGTTTTTCTGAGAATTATGAGCGAATATTTTTGGCTTCGTCTCATTTTTATACTTTAGAGAGCCGAATTTGGTAAAGCTTTTTGCTGTTGTTATTCTTCATATTTTTTATGCTATTAAAAGCTGACCTAAAAAAAATTTTACCGTCCATCGGTCAGCCATCAAATAACCATTAACAAAGTACTCAGTATTTGTGGTGGTTGGCAATTTTTTAGGAAGTTTTTATTTCCATAATATTTTTCTGAGAAGTGTCGTTATACATAAAATTGTATATAGTATAGGTGTATATATGTGCATATGTATGTATGTATATATGTTAATGTATACTCTTGTATTCGCTTTTATTTTTGTTCTAAATTATTTTATCCCCAATAGTAGTTATAGATCGAAATGTCCTTGGACTGTAAAACTCTTGTCTTTATTTTTCTTATGTTTTTTAAAAAATGTCCTAGAACCCATTTTCCATTTTTTTTCATAATATAAAGACTCACGTTGCAATGAAAAGATTTCGTTAGAGAAAAATTTTGGAAAGGTATTAGTTATTAGCAGATTTATTTTCATCTAAACTCATGCCGGCTGTAATTGCGGTAGCAAATACAAAATGTGGTAAATCACTCCACATCCATATACAGGGTGTCCCGTATGTGGTTTTGCACCCGGATAGGTCATGCTTAGTCAAACAAAAAATTGTATTGGTAGGGGGGAGGAAATCGTAACGGTTTCCGGGTTAACGGGACTTTAAGATATTTAGGTATGTTTTTATAGATCACCCTGTAACTTCTGAATGTTACACCACAACTTTTGCAGATAGATAATCGTCGGATCTTTCCAATTGTTCATAAATTTTTTCCCTCGCCCTTTCCATTTTGAAGTTATAGCTCAACAAAGTTAAAATTTTGGAATTTTTACTCATTTTTTTTTATCTAACTACTATTTTTATCAAAAAACACGTTATCAATATCAATTTTTTATATTGAATTTAAAAAGCCCAAGAGCTTAGCTTTAAAATGGCCTATCAGACTCTTTCTGCGTTTTTTGCACTTTTTCTTGAGCATATCTAGCGAAAATGGCTGAAAAAGGTCATTTCCAAAAGATAATTGCCTACTTTCTGGCACTTATTGAACTACTGAAACACTACTTGTAAAAAAATGGGAAGGAGTGAAAAAGAACAGGTTAAGACTACTGCCTTACCGGAAAGTTTTCTATGAAATACGATAATTCAAATAAGAAGGCAGTTAAAGCACGAAAATAGGAAGAAATCTAAGTGGAAAAAGTTTATTGATGAGAATTCTATAATTAATTTTTCTGAATGCTCACTTTCCGGACTGCCAGACGAAGATTTCAAAATTCGTCAAAAAATAAGTAAGATTAAAAATACTTAGATGCATATTTAGAGATGCTAGATTTCTTCTTTTTCTTATATAGAGAAATTATCACAGAATACGACTTTGGAACAATGGCACACGACAAATTCGGATTAAATTATAGATTAAGAACAGGAAAGAAAAAAAACTAAAACTTATTAATAAAAAAAAAATTAAAAAAGAAATTCGCTGGGGTAGGTAAGTCATAATAACCGCTCAAAAACCTATCAAGGATATTCAAAGTATGGACAATAGCACACATCGTCAAACACGAAATCATTATCATTGAAAGATGTGTATAGATGCAAAAACACAAGAGAATTCCACGAAAAGTTTAGAAACCAAAAGAGTATTACTGCCCTTACCATAACTAAACTTCAATAACGGATAGGGCACAGTTTTGATGTCTGTTCAGAGCTTTTTAGGACTATTACTAAGTATAGTAATTTATAATGAACTATTTTTGCATCCAGATAATTCATAAGAGTAAAATTTTAATTAATTCATAATATAAATCATAGTTAGTTTTTGAACCGATAAAGTAGAGCACTGAAGATATTCTGCATCATGTTCTAAAACTCCCTAAACAGCTTTTCGCTTAGATTAAATCTTTTAACGATTATGAACAGGTACAAGGTGACCTTCACAAATTTTATGATTGGCGCAAAACCAATAATTTGGTACCTACTCAATATCGACAAAATGTGAGGTTATGACTTACCACAGGAATTAGAAACCAATCAATTATGATCATGGGTTTTCGGATTCCTCATTTCGCCTTGTGGGTGGGTTCTGTATGTTACTTGGATGTCAAATGTGACCAAAGATTGAATTTTATTTCCCACATAAACTACATGGTATCAAATTCTAGGCTTTATAAAACGTTGTTCCCGAGAGTTCTCGAATTCCATCATAGCACTGCGTTTGTATAGTTGCTTTGCGAGACCACTTTTGATTACGCTAGCTAGGTCTGGTCTCCATTTTATGGTACACACATCGACCGTATCGAACCTGTTCAGCGAAATTTCCTACAATTTGCTCTCAGGCACCTATCCTGGAATAATTCATTGATTCTTCCACCCTATGAGGATCGCCTGAAGCTTTTAAATATGCATTAGCTTAAAAAACGTCGCATGGTTGCCGATGTAACTTTTGTACGTCAATTCTTAAACGCGACGAATTCTCCATTATTACATAACAAACTCTTTCCGTGATAGTAGGCACAATTTCAGAAGGCTAAAAATAATAGATGGTAAGCTAGTAGTATTGGCTACATTTGAGAGAAAAAAATGAAGAAAAACGGTAAAGAAATAGGTCTGTTGCATGGTAACTCCTCAAGATCTAACTATAGCATATACGAACCCATTAATCGCATGTGTATTACTGTTAATAATATAGCTGAGCATTTTTGTTGACGTTTCTAAGCAAATATATTAAAAAACAAAAACGTCTACATAATACAAATACTAACACTACTACTAAGTGATGAAAAGCGAAAAGCATGTATTGTTGACCGTTTGTTTATTAAGAAGACATCGAATTGAATTAAGGCCCAAGACAAGCCCCAAAATGATCCAAACTGTAGGATGCGAAGAATCATCGAGTAAAACCGTAGAAGGAAGACAGTGAAAAATTTGAAAGACGCAAACACTCTTGACTTGATGTGACTACCGGTTCATATGAATATATACGGCTAAACTGATATGGCGCATCATTCGTAAAGGAACAGACAACAGCGAAATGCCAAGTTTCTAAGAGGACCAAAGGACAACTATCAACAAGCGGAACAAAAGAGGACATGGAAGTGGAATCGAACTGAGGGCCGAAGATGAGACCCGATGAAGGAAAAAGAAACACGAAATATGAAGAAATCATCAAGAAAAACTACGACAATAAAAGAGGAAAACGCGTAAAAACACTGGTCTTTGACTTGACACTTCAACGGCTGATAGACATCATCTTCAACATCTCACCTTGCCATCCTATCGAAGTAATCTAAATTGAACTCGGTTGTCCAGGAAACGAAGAGTATCCATAATTTCTAGGAAATCTGCCAGTATGCTAAAAATGGAAAGTTAGTCAAGTTTCAGTTAGAATGGATGGGAGGACGAGAAATATATAATAATATGTTAGGAGAAAGACCCAATAAAAATTATCATAATAAATTGTAAGTCTTCGTCATAGGGAGTATCGTTCACGATCTAGGGTAATTCATAAGAAACTTAAAAAAGAAATTTCTTTAGAACTGTTGATGATTTCCACCATACTGATCGATTATTCGTTGAACACCCTGTATATCCTTGAAGATATACGGAAAATATTGCGGTGCAAACTCAAATAATTGGGTCTATTCTTGAATAACAAAGGCAGATCCCATATTCGTTGAGCTGTCAAAACCATTCGGAATCGACACATGTGATATTCTTGAAATCCGAATGCGTTATATACCGTTACTTAACGAGTGGATTCAAACATACATTATGCTAAACGAAGAGCTAATTAGCTGAATGATGCTAGACGTACGATAATTCTCGTACATATACGTGAATTTTGACTCAGGTACGATATACGAGGCAAAATGTATTCTTGTACGCGAAAGTACGAGAATTGCGGTGTCAAATATTTTCCAAATAGAATTTTCACAAGAGAGCAGTAAAATATAATTTAAGAAAAATAGGCAGAACCGTAATCCCCGGAATATACAAACCATGAAGTATGACTTGAAAGAGGATAGCGGCCAACATTACATACCTTTTGCCTTGTCTTATTGCAGGAGTTTTTCATATAAAAGTAGCTTGGATTTGGTTCCAATACCATAATTTCCATAAATTTGTTCTGCATCTAATTTTTTTTTAACACCATTAGAAAGAAAACATATTGGGCTGCAATTTGTTATAACTTTAAGCTAGAAACACAGTGCTAGCTTTTCCAACCTCGAACTGAGTATAACTTTAAGAACCTCAACCTGATGAGCCTTAACAAACTTTTTCAACTCACAATACGAACTTTGATAACTTCTGTATGAAATTGGGCTATTGGCTTGAAAATTGAAATAATTTTGTAATAATTTATTTACTACAGCAGAAATAACTTTTCGTGTTAAATATTTTTCTCAAACTTTTTTTTCAACAAATTTCTCGTACACCTTTTCTCGTAACCAATGCTGGCATCAAATGATTACAAAAATTAGCTGTCAAAGCTGACAAAGTTCCAGCAGAGTTAAAAGTAGACCTACCACTGATTTTATAATAATGGACTGAGCGATTTGCTATTTCATGTGGCACAAAAAATATTGTGTTTCTGTATATCACCGTTAGAGCATCCTTTAAAACGATTACTACATAACAAACATTTAAAACTCAACCAATCAGATGAAATTTTACACCTGAAAATCGAAGCAAATTAAAAGAATATATTTTCTTGTGTCCAAGTGATATTTTAATCGCTTATAAGAAATTAAACTCATTCCGACTTTAATTTTCAAAAGTTATTCTTAACTGAATCCTGCGTATGGGCAAGAGAGACAGAGCATGGTAAACACTATTTTTACCTTATTCTTTCTGCCGTGATTCCATCTGCAGCCAACATAAAAACATCAAATGGTATAAGAAAACGTTTAGTAAGAAATATTTTGTGTTGGTAGCTCCAACTCTGCCATAGGGCGAAAGAGAAAACTGTAAAACTTGTGCCATTCTTTCCTATAGAAAAATGACAATACGCTCAGTCCATTGTTATAAGTCAGTGAGACCTACTCGAGTTCAACCTTAACCTGGCCGGCCTCACCAACTTGCCCATTGGAAGCTTGATAACCTGATCTCATATATTCTACAGAACTGTCAAAGTTGGTGAGGTCGGCCATGTTGGAAAAGCCAGCACTTTGTTTCACGCTTTATTTTTCTGTAGGAACGATAGTTTTAGGCTCGAGCACTGACATATATAATATGGACTGCTTAGCTTTCTATTTCATGTGGGCTCAATTGCTTATGTCAAAAAAAGTTCTTATGCCGGTGCAACATTGAAAAAAATCATTGGCGGGAAGTTTAAAAAATGAGCGCGCAGCTCGAAAAGCGATTATAATAAAACTTTTCTAAATTCTGCTTCACATCTTATGAATATATTGCCTTCGGTAAAACAATTTTATCAGTAATAACCCTAAATAATTAATGTAGAAACATTTATTTCGACAAACCCACTTATTTATTTCTTGTTGACAGTTCTCCTCAGTTGGTACTTGGTGCTTAGACCGAAAGAGTCCGCAATATAAAAGTAAGTGTAGTGCATTTCTGTGAACGTAGTCAGTCCATATTATACATGTCAGTGGGCTCAAGGCTTGTTCTCATCATTTACTTTCTGCTTTCGAAGATGAATTTATGGTTCTTTAGCCGTAGGGAGCTACGTTGAGATTCCAAGTCTTTTATTGTATTGGTAGTTGGAACTGAACGTGGAAATCTAACAGATTTCCATGTTTTATCCTTATTATTTTCGCAGAGAATTCTAAGACTTTTCCATGGCATTTCTATATGGAATTCCTAGGAATTTCAATGGTTTTTCTGCAATGACAACTAACTAGAATTGTGGTCCAGAGTCAATATTTAAGAATGAGTTTCTACTTGGTCGCTCGTACAAATTATTAATTTAGGGAGAAAGTGGTATACCAGAGTATAGGAAAAAATTCAATATATGCTGATACATAACATTGAACCGGATCAGATTAGAGAGCTAAAATAACGCAGCTATTGTTTTTGTTATAAAAAAATTTTGCCACCATTTCTCATTAATTTCGCGAGAAACCCAGTGCACGAGAATTTTTCATGACGTACGAGATTTTTGTAAAATTGGTATGAGAATCCATTTGTTGCAGCCTAGCAACCCTGAATCAGCTAAAGTAGTCTAAGTAGGGCAGTCATTTGGTGCTCAAAAACCGGGTTCCCTGGAAAGTTTTCCGGGAGCTCGGAAAATTGGTATTTTTATATATTTTGACGTGCTCTTTTCGAATTTTCATTTTGCCGCAGTTTTTTGACTATATCTCCTTTTGACTCAATTTACGATGAAAATATTTTTACAATAAATTAAATTAGAGAAGATTTCCTACAATTTATGTAGTAACTTTTTTTTTCTGTAAAGTGAAAAGTTTCAACAAACGAGTGCCACAAAACAACACAGATCTACACCAACATGCGTATTTCGTATATTAACGAAAAATATTTTACTACGTGTTGAAAACCCGGCCTGCTATGGCTTATACGGTCTTTCGCAGGTATAAAGGAACGATCCCCCTTGGCCTTGGGGCCTCTTTTATGGAATATGTACCGACAGAGTTCAAATATTCTGCCTAAATCATCAGCACGAGTGTATAGTTTTACAGTGTCGTTCGCATTTCCAGAGCCAGGGCTTCTAAGGAAGTGAATTTTTTTATTTGTGAAAATCCATTGCAAGGAATTGAGGTGACTGAAATCATAGATGGCACAAGAACTACTAATGTCGCATGGCATACTAAACCAGAGTATACAGATTGTAAAATGGCTAGTGCATTCTGGAATGGACCATAACATATTTTAGAGCGTGCCGAAAGCAAATGTTTTTAAAATAGCAGTTTTGTATACATTTAATCGATATCCTCAACACTTCAGATACTAAAAAATATGAATGACTCGACGTATACATCATTTCAAATGTTGTGTATACTTTTTTGGTACTGTATACGACATCTAGTTCTTGTGCCATCTATGCTGAAATGAAGGTAAAAGGATTTAAGATATTTCGTAAATCAAGTGTTAAAAGAAAGGACAACAATGGCAAACTCTTGGTGGGACTGGAATCGATAGTTCTTCTCGATGTATGTTATGCAATTCATCTATATTTCCGTGATAGTTGTCGGCGAAGATGTAGGATCTTTATTCTATTGACAGCTCTATCTATCGCGTTCAAACATCTATTCTTAAGCCAGGAAAAGTAAAAATTTTGCAAGAAATTTATTCAACAAAAACTATATCAATGATAAAATAGCCACAGATAATATATTATTCTTGCATTCCTTCAATGGCTGTGATACAACATCAGCACTAATTAATTAAGCAAAAATAAAATGTTTGAATGTACCTCGAAAAATCCCCGCCTTAAATGAGCTTGTCCAGGTATTCAAAAACCACAATTTTGACCCTGAGAGCATTGGTGAAGCTTGAGAGCGCTTCCTACTTGCATTATACGGTTACAGCGGCGGCGTTAAAAGTATGCCGTAAAACAACTATAGATACAAATGCTTAACAAAATCAGCATATAAAAATAAATAACAATAATGGGTGTTTTTTTAAGCCCGATAGAGCTTAGAATTGTAAAAAAAACATACAAAATTAAAATTTAATCAAAAATTTTCTATAATTCGAAAGATCAATTCATGATATAAATGATTTCGGGCATATGGCCATCGCGGCTGTTCTTGACGAAGCGCATTCTGGACGTCCAATTTTGGGTCACTTTTTCGAGTACTGCTGGCTGTATGTCACGAATAACACGAACAATGTTGGCCTCTAAGACGTCAATTGTTTTATTAGCATAAGCCAGTGACTTCACATAACCCCACAAGAAATAATCAAGAGGTTTTAAATCGCACGACCTTGGAGGCCAATTGACAGGTCTATTTCTCGAAAGCGACTTATCGTCAAATTTTGATTTCAATAAGCCGGTGGTTACAGTAGCCATTTGAAACGTAGCGCCATCAAGTTGAAACCAGATCTCGGGCACATCAATCTCATTCATATTTTCAAACAAAAAATCATTGATCTTTATGCTGTAACGATCTCCATTGACCGTAACGCCAGCTCCGGCCTCATTTTTGAAGAAATAAGGCCTGATGATGCCACCAGCGTATAAACCGCACCAAACGATGAATGTTTCTGGATGTAATGGAGTCTGTAAGGTTTGTTATGGATTGGTCTCATTCCATAAGGCCTAAACACAATTGCGATGACCGACGACAACTACAAGCAACAACCACTGTCAAAAAATTCAAACCTACCCTTTGCTATCCAATCGAACACTATTGCGACTACCGGCGATGACTACATTTTCGCTCATCGCCGTGATTGGTAAAATTTCTAATTTCATCGCCAACTGCAGGCCTGCCAAATAGGTAATGTTGAACTGTGATAATATTTATGGCTCTCTAAGTTTATCGCACTGATTACTGCCATATAATTGAGCGGCAGTAGATTGGCTTGGTCAAGCAGGAAAAACGAGGCAAAATAAAATTTAAAGTGAACAATTAAAAAATGAGTTTTGAAGAGCGGTCGACCACACGAATATTTATAAAAAGAAAAAAACTTATGTATATTTTCACAACAAATACAGTACGAGCCAACCAAACCATATCAAGAGATATCTACTTCTTTTTCGTTGTCGCTGCAATTGTGTTTCATATTTGTTCACGAAGGACTTTGACAATGGTTGCTACTCATAGTTGTCGCCGGTCGTCGTAATTGTATTTAGGCCTATATGCGGCAATTTTGCTTATTAACAAAACCGTCCAGCCAAAACAGAGCCTCATCGCTGAGCACAATTTGGCGATAAATTAACGGGTCACTTTTCAACTGCTGTAGAGCCCAATTGACTAAAGAATGACGTATATGATAGCCGCATGTGGCTTTAATTCCTGCACCAGGTGGATCTTATATGGGTGTAGGCCTAGATTTTTGCGCAAAATCTTCCACGTAGTAGACGGACAGAGCCCCAATTCCTGTGACCGCCGACGAATCGATAAGTTTGGATCTTCTTCCACACTTTCGTTTATAGCGGCGATATTCTCTACTTCTCATAGTTCTTCGACGTGTTGGTGTTCTTGCATCATCCAAAGAGTATATGGTATGAAATCTATGCACAGTTCGATGGATGGCTTGCTCAGATGGACGATTATGTACACCATAAAAGTCACGAAGTCGTCTATAAGTTGCGCGAATCGACGACTGATTTTCAAAAAAAAATTGAATAACCTGATAGCGTTGTTTAAGCGTTAGTCTGTCCATGATAACTTCTCAGAGTATGCTGATCATAAATATCTAAAATTGGCAACAGTGTGACAGCTCGATCGACAGTTAAACCTTTTAAAAATTCTATCTAAGCAAAAAGAAAACACCCGTTTTTATATATGTATATTACATATATTAATATTGCATCGCTGCCATCGACAGAAGCAGTAGCACGAAAACATTCATTCCGAACCTCTCAACAGCCCCAACAGTGCCATGAAGTTGAACAAAATGCAGAGCGATGGAGATGAAAAAACAAACAATAATGGGCTAATTCTCACCACCCTCGAGACTCCAACTCCGGAAACCATGTTGAAGCTGATTTCTTGCAATTGCAAAAAGAGATATCGGGGAGCCTGTGGATGCAGAAAGATTTGATTAAAGTGTTCCCCTATTTGAACGAACTGCAATGGTACCTGTGATAATTTTCAAGTACCACTACAAGATAACGATGAAGATGAGGAAACGGAAACTGCTCTCGAGCAAACCTATGACGAATTCGAGGAAAAAGGTGATTACATCGAAGCTGATAACCCTATGGCGAATAAGGGATAGCGAAGCGAAAGAGAATCCACTAAATTTCATAATTAGTGCATAACATGAAGATAAGGTCTACTGGGGATATAAAAATAAAAGCGCCACTTACTCCACCTCATGGTGGTGCGAAAATGTTCTCAAATACGCGTGCTCGAGTAGACTTTACTGACCTCGTACGCTGAAACTATTCATTTTACAAAAAACAAAAGGTTGCGACATAAATTATAGGAAATTTTCTCTAGTTTAATTTATCGCATAAATATTTCATCGCAAAATGAATTGAAAGGGCGATATTGTCAAAAAACTGTTTTAGGGCGTCAATCTTTGAATATGGCGGCAAGGATACGAAGTGGCAAAGTGAAAATTCGACAAGACCACAACGAAATCTATAAAATTACAAATTTTCAAAATTCTTGGAAAACTTTCCAGGTAGAAATACCAAAGGACTTTACTATAAGGTTGAAAAAGAGAGACAAAAATATGTACGCGCAATGACAAAAATATCAATGTAATTTGCCTAGGATTAGATATACCCTACAATGAGAATTAGCACCATTGAATGAATTTGACTGTTGGATAATTCTATATAAAAGTAAAATAATATACAAATAATATTAAAAAAAAAAATACAAATTTAATAAGACGAGAAAACCTTTTTTTAATCAGAACTAGAATTTTTGTTGCAAGTACGTTACACAAGACATTACAATCTTTTTTTTTGTATTTTTTTTTGTACATTGTTGTGCGGCAGAAAGGTTGGAATAATGCAAGAACTATAGAAACTAAAAACATAAATTAAAAATACTACTAAACAGAATAATGATAAACAGAAAAGAAAATATTAAACAAATAAAAATACTAACTTCAAGTGGAAGAAAAAAAACACGAAATTTTAAATGTTAAACAACAATTATAAACAAACTATGATAAACAGTAAAAAAAGAGATAAAAAACAAAATTAGAAACAATAGAATAAATGCAGAGAAAAGAAAGACATTAATTAAAAACAAGTTAAAAATTATAATAACTGAAATAATAATATTAAAAAACTCGACCATTTAGTTTTTAAGGAAACAACAAAAGAGACAAAGAACCAAACATTGAAATTGTTGTCAGCGTTCAGGGAGTTTAGGTTACTGGGCAATATCCCAAATGAAAAATGGCACTTTAGTAACCCCTCGAATATTCCAAGGCAACCGGCGTTTTCAATATTAGCTGGTAATTTATTCCATAAACGAAAGATTTGAACATAGTAGGAATCCTCAAATATGGTTCTGCGAAACCATAGCATGACCAAATTTCAATTCCTGGCTGATTGAAAAAATTGAATATTATCAAGGAAATATTCTTGGGTGTTCGTACGAAGTAAATTAAGAAGTAGAAATTTAAGCGCTTTTAGGTTGAGATAAGTTGATAATGACCAGCCAAGAAGCTGTAATTTATAAGGCGTCACATGGTCGAACCTGCATAGAGCCAAGATAAATCTGATACAGTTATTGAAGGCAACTGAAAGTTTACGTCTGCAAATGCAATGAAGCTTACGAAATATCAAGCTTCCGTACATGAAGTATGGCAAAAGAAGTATTTTAACAAGCCGTAGTCGCATTTCTTTATTTAATATATCGGCAGACAACCAAAGTTGCCAAAGTTCATAATAAATGTTACTGATAGCAGTATTAACATGATCACAGCACTTCATATTAGAGTTGATAATTATACCTAGATTTTTAACTCTATTCACTACTGAAAGAGCAGTTCCGTCGAGCTCAACTGCTTGAAGTCCATCCGTATGAAGATTATTATTGTGGAGTATCATATAATTGTGATTTGGATGGACTCAGCTTTAGTGTATTGTTTACTGACCATTTGCATATATTTTAGAGGTTGTTATTTAAGCCGCCAAAGTAATCCTATATTAGCCTAATCGGTCTATTTAGGTATATCTGAACATCATCGGCATACACATGGATTATTTTCACATGCTTTATAACTTCCTGTAGGTCATTAATAAAGACACTAAACAAAAAACGGTCAAGTTCTGATCCCTGAGGTACTCCGCAATATAGCGGTAGAAGACCAGATAAACATTTTCCACTTTAACCTGCTGCCACCTATTACTTAGGTAATTCGTTCTTTACCGAATTCATAAAAATCATTCGTTATTAAAGAATAGGGCCCAAGATTACGAATGGACGTCTTTCCACTTATGTTGTTACCTTCTGAGGTGAAAGAAAATCAAACATTTACGGGTATTTATGAAGCATTTATATTTCCTAACAGATTATACAATGGCAATAAACATGTAAAATATAGTCTGTTTTATCTCCTGCTCAATTTAACCTCAATTTTTGAGCAATTTGACAACCAGAGACAAAAAGCTTCATTTGTATTTAAATGAAATTAGAAATAGTTCTAATTAATAAGGGAAAACAAACACGAGTTAGTTCACTTCATGAAATACTTAAACAATGCACTAAAGTCGCACATCTGAGATTTTGCGAGTTTGTTTTTTCAGTATGATGCCTTCAAGTCATTTCACAAGCACCACAATGTTTTGCACTCAGCAAACATTGCCCTCATCCATATAGTATAAAATATCTATTAAGTGGTCTTATGGATTCAAGTCGAATAATCAGACATCTCATTTTCTGAATGTTGACACAAATCTTATATTTAGAGAAATCGCAGACATATTTGAGGTTAAACAAAAACCAAAGAAATTAGTCGAGGATATGAAAAGGAAGCAATCCAAACTTCCGAGATTACCATCTAATATTTGTCTTGAAGGTCATCATTTCCCGATATACATAGGAAAACCATTCTTACCAACTGCCTGGCACCAATTGCTGCAACAATTATTGGGTTTAACAAATCCATTTCCTTATCAGAAAACTGGAAGTCATTGTAATTACTAAAGATTGCAGTTGGTATTGAACTGCATTACCTTTGACATATGCATACATATACATACAAAAGTAGCTCAAACACGTGTAGAGATTCTAAATTGAAACTCCAAGTGCCAAGTGCCATCCGCACTATAAGATCAAATCCAGGAAATAGGCAAATTACACCTTCCGGTATACAGGAAGGCAATTTATTCATTATTAAAGGTTTAACGGAATTATGACCGCATGCAGTGCTATCACTAGTACTACTGCTACTACTACTACTACTACTCCTACTACTACTAATACAACTACAAAAAAAGCCACACATTGAAAGGGTCTATATAGGACTATATATAGATAATGTCGTCTGCTCTAGTTCTACTCCCTCAAATGGACTACCCTGATAATTTATGACGACAGTTACCAGACCAGAGAAACACCGATATAGATCCACACTAGCTCGTGGTACGATACCATCCTTCTTTTTTCACGATGGCCAGCAACCTCTTTTCTTTTTATTTAATTCCAGCTGTCGGCGAAGTATTCTTAAAAGCTCTTAGGCCTCCTTCTTCCGCCTACTTAATGCAATTTCTCTTTTCTGTTTTCTTTTTATCTTTTTTATTTTCCTCCCCCATTGCAATTGCATTTTATCTAATTTTATACATAAATACATGCATAGATGTATGTGCATATATTTGTTTGTTTGTTTGTGTGTATAAACTCGTAATTCTAATTCCTTTTGTTTCTTTTATGGAAACTCTCGTTTTTATAGAACTAAAGACAATACGAAAATAGTTAAGATGTGAAAAATCAATATTGGAAATACTCGCAACCCCGGCAGAGTTTTCATTTTTATTTTTTTGCTACTCCATGCACCTTCTACCACAATGAAATCATTCTTGGGGGTGGCCCTGTAACGATGAGAACTCGCAGCCTTTCACCATACTTTTCAAACTTATGTACATACTTGTCCATATGTATGTATGTATGTACAAGATGTAGGTAGCGGGAGTACAAAGTAGTTCTTGTATAGGACACCAAGTACCAAGAGAGAAAAAGATGAATGACGAAGGAGCGAGTGGGATGGGGAGGAGGAAGCAATGGGAGCATGAAAGAAGGATGAAACACTTCCTCTTCTTTACTCTCATAAGCTTTCAAGGAAAGGCCTAAGACAAAGTTATGAAATGGTTTTGGAGGCTCGGATTGGATTAAAGGATTTATTTTTTTATTTTTTTTTTATGACATATTCAATATTAATGGGGCTCGATAGATGATTTAGTGACATTTAAAACGTTTTAGCCCTGATCTTGAAATTTTTAAATTTTTTCTGGTGGCTTATTTGTAGCGTTTTACATTGATTTTTATGCAAAAAAAACTTTCATATCTAAATATTTTCCAACATTTTGTCTATTTAATAGTATACACCTATATTTATGGTATTCTGAAGTGAGATACGAATAATTTGGAATGTAGAAAGTAAATTGAAGTTATACAAATAATAGTCTGTCCAAAAGTGTTCGAAACACAAGAACAACAACGACCAAAGATATTACAACGAAAATATTACAAGGTCATATGAGTGAAAATACAACTATAAAAGCGAAGAAAAAGAAGAAAAATTTTGGTTTAAATTAAATGGTTAAACAAACTACTAGCTGAAGTTGCCCGTTCTTAGAACGGCATTACTATTTCTTTTTTTTTTATTTTATTATATATTTTTTATTTTTTAAATATATTTTTCATTAAAAAACAAGTCATGCTGCGATTCTCATATTTTTTTTAAAATATTTTAATACCATGCTGGATTTCGTCCGTATTACAGACAGATTCTTGACTTTTCTTATAAACAAACTATGTTAATTACTTACAACAAATTAATAGAAATTAATTATGCGCTAAAACGAACTACGTGAACGAAAGAGGAGTAGTTATTTCCCAATAGCTGAACCGTGGTATTGACATGGGTGATTATCAATTTCATATATGGCAAAATGAACGTAAAAGATTAATTCTAGAAATGCTCCTTTAAATAAACACTTCTGTTAAGTAAAAATTGGTAATTATTGTGATGCACGATTAAATCTGCAAAACCATATATATAAACAAATAGTACAGTTGTAAATCTGAGTCTGACCGAAAGTATGGAATCTAAAGCTGTGTCGTTTTGTGCATTTTACATTAACATTTTCCGCGATAAGGGGACTTTAAGATATTTGGTTATGTTTTTATAGATCACCCTGTAATTTCTTAACATCACACCCACGCATTTTCGCTGGATATGCTTAAGAAAACGTGCAAAAAACGCAAAAAAGGTTGCATTTTCGGTAGAGTATGTGATAGGTCATTTAAAAGTTAAGCTTTTGGGCTTCTTAAATCCAATATTAAAAGTTGATATTGATGAAGTGTTTTTTGATAAAAATAGTAGTTAAATAAATAAAAAACCGCCCAAGTGCGAGTCGGACTCGCACACGAAGGGTTTCGTACCATCGTACAAAATTTAACACTATGTATACGCCAAAAAACACATTTCTTATATGAGGCTCCTTTAATTTTATTTTATTTTTATTATTTGTTGTTGTAGCGGCAATAGAAATAAACAGTCTGTGAAAATTTTAACTGTCGGTGACAGACGGACGGACATTGGAGTCTTAGTAATATGGTTCCCGTTTTTACCCATTTGGTACGGAACCCTAAAAAACGAGTAAAAATTCAGAAATTTTAACTTTCTTGAGCCATAACTTCAAAACGAAGAGGAGGAGGGAAAAAATTTATAGACCATTGGAAAGGTCCAACGATTATCTATCTAATCATCATCATCATAGGGTCTAACGTTCAGAAGTTACAAAATGCTCTATAAAAACATACCCAACTATCTTAAAGTTCCGTTATCTCGGAAACCGTTACGATTCCCCCCCCCCCCCTATACAAATTTTGCTTGTCTAAGCATGATCTATCCTCAGCCTTCGGGTGCCAGACCATATACGGGACACCCTGTATGGTACATATTCCGTGAGTTGGGTAGAAGTCAAACTTCGTATTTTTTTCTTTCTCTGAACTATGTTAGTAATATTTAGGACCTGTCCGAATCCAAGCCTTCGTCTTCATGTTCGTCTTCGGTTTTGTCTTCGTCTTTGTCTTCTTATAACAGTTAGTGACGTAGCGCCATGTCAAGCTGTGTCCAAATGTATGTCTATGCCACCAAGCTTTGCTACTTTGTATAACAGTTAAGATATCCAGTTAGAGTCAAGAATCGAGTGACTTATTCAAACAGACAACATATTGTGAGGTTATGTTTATTTGCTGTCTGGCCAGGTTAATTTCGTTTTGAGCTTCATAGAAAAATGGAGTATACTGACAAAATTAAGCACACATCATATTGCGCAGAATTTTTACCGTTTTAATTCTTTTACAAACAAAATTATTAAAATTATTATTATTAAGCAGTCATAATTTGTGACTGTAATATTCCTTGCATTATGTATTATGCTCATCGTAGTAACTACAATATAATTCATGTCGCCTAAAAATTTATATTTTTTTTTGTGAATTTAACTGCATTTATAATGGTAAAGAAGTTATATGACTGCTTTATGAATATAACTCTGAAACACGAATTCAGACAATTCAGACAGATTAGCTTCGTGTTTGTCTAATTCTTATAATAACTGAGCTTGTTGTGTGATGTCATTGGCTGTTATAACAAGACGAAGATTTAAATTCGAACAGGCACTTAATATTAAAAAACAATAAAAGATTTTTATATACTTAGTACAAATTAAAATACTAAGAAGCTACCATAATTTCCAAGAATCAAATAAAGCATTATTGCTTCGTAGAAAAAAGAAACAAATAAAAGGATATCATGTAGCTAGTCCTATCTGAAAAACGGACTAATCATCATCAATAAAATAATACATTGAATACTGATGAACAAAATCCATGCTCTTTTCTTAAAAAACAAAAGTATAACTTTAAAACGAAGACTTCAGATAACTTGAATATGGAAATTGGACTATATAATTAGAAATATTGAATCTATTATCTGAATTAATGAAGGAAACTATTCCAAGAAAACAACAGAACGAATCCTTAAGTCAAAAGCAAATGTAAAATTTTCCATTATAGGAGACTCCTGTTTTACCTTAGCATATTTATTAAGTGCAGGTAGAATGGAATAGAACTTGCGTTAGAACTTATAGAGATTTTAATTTAATTAAAACTTCACCGACCTCAAAATGTAAGAAGTCTACATCCAAATGAGAATAAGCGGCAACGATATGAGTACTATCAGAAAACTTATCTATAACTCAAAGATATCTTCAAATAAATTGGCAAGTGGAAAAATATTGTTGGAAACTCTTTCTATAACTTTCCGGTACCTGCATAAAATCGCTTGCATCGAATTTTAAAATGGAAGCCTTAATTAATATTATTCATTTATGTATATTCAGAGATTGGTTTAGAATGGCCACGTATATACAGGGTGTCCTGTAAGTCGACGTCAAGCCGGAACCGGGTGATAGACCAAATCGTAACAGTTACCAGAAAAATATTAAAAAAATCTAAGTCATGTATTTTTCAAATTATAGGCATTTCTTTTGTTTTCGAGAAAATGTACACCTTGTGATGGTTTTTTAGCTCCTGTTGCTACAAATCTTTACTTTTTTTCAATTTTATTTTTCTTATGTAATCCCGAATAGTGCTTATGTAACCTGTTGCTTTAAGTTCTAAGCCAACTGTTCCAGCTTGGAAGAAAATGTCACATTTTTCCGAACCAACAATATAAAATTAATAATTCGTTGAATTTTAACTGACTGTACTGAAAAAAAAAATGTACTACGCCAGTCTGGCAAGTAACTTTAAAAGTTGACGCATTTAATAAGGATTCTAAAATGGTGCAACACTTGCTACATTATTTCTTAGATTACGGAAAAAAAAATGTTTTTCTTCAAGAAACCCAGTTTCGAAAAATTTCTTTTCACCTACTAAAATTGATTCTAGTGTCCCAAAGCTTGCCTTAAGAGCGTAACTTTAAGATTCTAGTTTGAGTGAGACGGAGGGTCATCACATGAAGTATGAGTGAGATAGATAGTGATAGTGGTTTCTATCTGTTTCTGTCTATCTCTCTGGTAGATCTAGATTTGGTACTTCATTTAAACAGCTCAATTTAGGATATCAGTTTAAGTGTCCATATATACATACATACTTACATCTAAATTCTCAATTGAAATGGTAAGGCTATATAAGCCTGTAAAAAGGGTAACCCCCTGTAATTTTTCTACTTCTTATTCCTACCGTGATCGTTAAAAAGATACGGAACTGTTACAATCAATCAGTAATTTATTTTTAATTATGATGAAATTTGAAGACAGACAGACAAACGAGCATCGAAATTGTTACAAACGTACGAGCAAACTAAGTGTCACTCAGGCTCTTACATTATTACGTATTAAATTTTATGAAAATATTTGATTATGTTGATTACTCAAAAATTTATTGATAACCCTTGGCGGAACTTTAATTTATTCCCATGTGACTATATTTGTATGATTCGATTAGCCCTTTTCTTTGACTTAGCATTTCTTACGCTAAGTTGGAACTATTAAATGTTTCACGACTTAATGAAGGTGTTCTACAAGGATCGATACTGCGGCCAATAAACGAATATTTAATTGAGTGGTATACATTCAAATGGGCACATCACAATAATCTATCTTTAAAATGTAAAAAAAAGTGTATTTGTTTGGTACTACACAGATCTAATTTAGACTGAACTGCAATTTTTACTTAACCCATGATGCTGATGCCCGATGCGGTGATAGGTAGTGAGATTGAAAAATGCTCGGCCTAACATAGAGTATGATCGGTAAGTGATCTTATTTTCGGTAAGTGATTTTATTTTTCAGGCACGGTAAACTGTTCTGTAAAAATGCACCAATATTTTATCTGTCAAAACAAAAATTTTATACATATGATACACAGCTAGTATAGGTACCATGGTTCGGATACCATTGTATTCTCTTTACCATGCTAGGTGACAGATTGCATAATAGTTTCGTTTGGCAACTTTTAAAACTGAGTCATGAAAAAGTCAGAAATATTTTTAGGGTGCCAAGTGCGTGTTCAACCATGGATCTCGTAAATGTTGTCATTTCTAATAATTTTAAAATCCGAAATTTAAATAAAAAAAAAAGGAAATTTCTCCCAAGATTAGCACTAAGGGCAAGAGTCAGAAGTAGAAGGTACGGAACATTAATATTTTTGGGAAACAAAATCGCAAAAAATATACGTTTTTGGGCAAAAGTATAATTTGAAGAACAACTGAAATTTGTAAATAACTCACATGTTTATAAAAAAAAAATTCAACTTGGAATATGTCATAAACTAAATAATTTTGTTACTTCCATAAAGTGGCGCTAAAATCACTAAAAATTTCCGTATACTGTGGAAAAGACCCTGGTATTGATACTAACTTCGTACAAATTTGTTCAGCTAATATGATATTAGTATGAAACGGCACACACGTGGTTTATGCGTGTTTTATGGTATCTATACTAACTACACATTAATGGGCACGCCAGGTCAAGCTTGACCCTCACAGTGGGGCGCTCAATCGAGGCAACTACTAATGAAATCGCATACTGTACAAGCCTTACACTAATTCAAAACTAGACCTTCGTCAGTTATATTCATCCATCCCTAGTATTAGCAGGATATGGCTCGCTCGGATTACTTCCTATTTTCAAAAATTTAAAAATAGACAAGTAACTTTCGTCTGATCAAGAGATCTATGCCTCCATTTTTGAATATTTTGATGACGGATAAAATTCAAAATGATTTCACCAAGGTATAGAAGCATTGAAGAAATTTTATTACACGAAAGGTGTTCACAAATACCAGGGCGTTTAATTAATTTTATAACTCAGAGTTTATAATCATATCTAAATAGGACCATACAAAGTTTGCTTTAAATAATTTATCACAGTGTGCTTATTGCAGGACAATTTTCCAAGATACTATCTAAGTATTTGTTTAAATAAATATTTAAAAAAAAATCATAAACATAATTATGCTATTTATTTCATTCATAAATTTTATTTTGGGCATTTTTCACGTTTATTTATTTATTTATTTTTTCATAACTCTTTTTTTATTTTATTTTTGGATGCAATTTTATAAAGAAAAACACCCAACTTTTTTGAGATATTTTTAACTTGTGTTTTGTTTTTATAAGATCCTTTTTATTTGTGCCATTATTTAATGGAATTCAATTATGTTACTATTAACTTAACGATTCCTAAAAAAAAAAATAAAGCATAACGGAGGTATCCATTGATGTTATCATATAATACTTTTTTCATTAAAATGATAAGCATAAATCTGACTTTTAATGAATATAATTGGAGTACCTTTGTGTACATTTCCCATTTATAATAGGAATTATGACCGTTTTTTTTATCACTAAAAAAAACACTATTAAAAAATTAAATTAAAAAAAAACTGAATCTTTTGCTTCTCTGGGAGCAACAACAATAAGAATATGTAATGTAATCTAAAAATGTATATAATAGGTATATTAAATTTGAATAATATTTCTTTAATTGTATATTAATAATTTATGATTACAACTAAAAAAAAAAAAAAAAAAACATGATAAAAAATAATGAAGAATGAATTAATTAAAGAAAATAAAAATTAATAAAATTTTTAAGCTTCATATAATTTTATTCCTTTTCAGTTCTCTGAACAAATTATTCTACCCTGAGATAAGATAAATTTAGCACCTAGCCATAGTAATTACTACTATAAAATGATGTGTACGTGTACTATAATAAAAAGCATAGTTTCATAGTATGTATGTAGGTAGAAAGAAGTAAGTAGAAGTACTCAATGTTTATCAATAAAATTTAATCTATTGACAAGAGCAATAAAGAAGAAATATTTATTATTTAAAAGCACACAAATAAGAGACAAAATAGATTTTCCCCTTGCTTTGTTCAGTAAAATGGAAAAAAAAGTGAACAACTACAAAAAAAATTGATTTTCTATTCATAGAGGGTACCCTAAATTTAATATCGGCGTATACAAAAGCACTGAAATATTGAAATCTAAGATCAAGCGATATAAGTATGTTGTTTTTTTTTTTTACGATTATATTTACTTTAAAAATTTTATGTTAATTAAGTGTCATTTTTTTTCTAAATCAACGTATTAGTACAAAGTACCCACACAGAAAAAATTGGTATAATACTATTATATAAAAAAAAAATATATAAATAATTATTTACAATACCTTTCTAAACTTTAGTTGACAGTTTTTTTTTACCAAATAAGACAAAAAAAAATTAAAAACAATTCTTGTTTTTTTTCAATGCAATTTAATGTATGTAGTACTCAATTTTATAGTACCAGAGGATTTGAAAACAAAATTGTACACACTTTAATGCTTCAATTGTTCAAAACAAATAAACAACACACATATACAAAAACGGCAACAATATGTTTAGTAAATAGGTATTCACGGAAAGATATTGTATTTTTGTAGTAGATATTCTTACGTTTGATGCAAATGGCACTTTTAGCTCATCTAGATAGTATCAATTTTCCGGATGAAAACTCGTTTTTTTTTCGATAATTTCATAATTTTGATATATGTAGGTGGTAAATATGTATGTACTCTCTACATAATATGTATTTCGCAATAAACTAATGAAAATCATTAAATCCCACTACGTCACATTTGTTTGTCTTATTCCACTTACGAAATCTTCAGAAGCTTTTATTATAATAAATACTTTCTTTTTTCTTTTTCTTTTTTTACTATATGCTTCTTGTTCACATAGGAATTACTATTAAAAAAAAAAAAAAAAACAAACTATAATATTCACTAAATAGGTGTTTTTTTACACATAAAAACTATACGTACATAACTTCTACAAAAACTTCCTCACAAAGGCATATTCTGTCTCGACTCGAATTATTTTAAAACACTTTTAATAACTTTTAACACATTCAACGAAATTTCCACTTCATTTAATATCCTCGACACAAATGCAACATAAAAACGCTTAATCTGAATTTCCACCAGTTTAAATAGTAGGCGCCTTTTTCACTAAAAGTTTCCGTGCATATCTAAATATTTTTTTTTCTTTCAATCATTTGCCATAGCACAGAAAAAAACGAAAATCATTTTTTTTTACTCAAAAATCACTGGACATGTTTTCTGCTGCACAGGTCCACAAGAAACTTTTATATTTAAGGGTAAGCCTAACAATTGCGAAAATGTGTTTTAAGAGAAAGCGTTCAATAGCAACTAATTTCCCACCGATTTCTATTTATTTAGAGGTGAAATTTATACAGTTTTCCGCACTCCTCATGTGGCCTATATCCTATTCCTATACTATGCACTTAACAACTATGACAGTATTATTCGAACCATTTTCTCTCTCTCTCTCTGTTTCTCTCTATCTCTCTCTGTCTCTCTCTGTTTCTCTCTCTCTCTCTCCCTCTGTCTATCTATTTGTCTGTGGCGCAGCCTAGCTATTCTATTCATATATAACTTTCCATTGTAGAATCTCTCTAATATGCTCCAACCAGGCGACCTAGCATCACAGAACCATAAAATAGTTTTTATACCGAAATACACAAACAAATTCGCGATAAACATACTATGACATAAAATACTGGGAAAATATCGTGCTTAATGAAAAACTGAAACTGAAAGCCCACACAAGCCACCACTTTTCACCTCCGCCGCAAGTCTTCCACCAGAGGACCGAAGGACTGCGCAAGTTTTATACAAAATGCTTTTATCGTAGAAATATCCTATATAGCTTAATCAGAACGTGGGAGCTTTGATATTGAGGATGTCTTGAAGTTGCAGATAACTATGGTTTGGGAGAGAAATGAAGTATTTGTGTAAGGTGTACAGAGAATTTATATGAAAAAAAAAAGGGAAAAAAATACACACTAACACACCTTTTTGGTCACCACCAGTCCAGATTACAACAATATGTGGATAGGATGGAATTTAATTGAGGAAACCAACAGTGTAGGTGCATTCAAAGGGGATAATCTCTTGCTTTGATTCTAATCGTGCAAAAGAGAAAAATACAAAAAAAAATACATTACGGAAATAGACGAAAAAAAAATTGATTCCAGTGGGCAATTAGGTTTTACATATGTACCTAACATATTTCGAGTTTTTGTAATAAATGGTATATTAAACGAAGACATAAAGCTTCTCCGTATATGTCAATTTGTGCGCACTACAAAAAATTGGACACTGTTACGCTATTATCTACGTAACGCCCAAGTTCGCCTCCGAATTTTTTTATTCAATGTAAACCAAATTATAATCTCGTTTTCCTCTACTTATTATAAAAGATTATTCACTAAGTAAATGAAAGTAGTGAGAGAAAAAATCGGTTTTTGATTCTTGCCCAGTCTGTAATTAAAAGCATCGAACGTTAATCGCAAGGTACTTGTCGTATTTGAGACCATTCTTTCGAAAAATGTTATTTGAAACCATCCAAAATTTTATATTTTGATTTCTAGAGTTAGCCTTGCCCTCCAAAACACCCACCCTATATACAAAGACTCATTAGATTCAGATCCGGAGAATAAGGCGGCCAAGGTGATGGATAATATTAACGCTGGAACATTTACTCGTCGCGTTGTGAGTGCTTTGTGTTGGAAAACGTATCGACTATTTTCGAAATGTTTGGATACTCACGGTCTTATATAGCTGAAGTTGGTTGAAGTTTAATTCAAAACTTTGTATAATCCAAACTCGACCCTAAAGAATCAAAGAGTATTTCTTTTTTAATTTAATGAACATAGTAATCCGCGAAACATTTCAGATATATGTAGATACTATTTATTCATGTTAAAAATATTAAACGAAAATTAAACTGAGCTTAGAATGGAACCTTAAGGTACACCAAATTGTATACCGGTCGGAATATCCTCGATGAGAGCTACTTTTTAATGAAAAATTACCCATTCCGAAGTTATTATCAAGCTCTCTCTTTTACTACCTAGTTTATTCAGGTACCAAAAAAAAAAAAATGATATCTAGAACGGTTTTCATCTCTATTCCAGTACTAAACTCAGGAAATGATATATTAAACAGAAAATCCGAAGTAAATTCAGAGTTCAACTCGGTTTATATTATATTTAAAAAATCATTTTCCGAGTTTGGTATCGAAATAGAACTTAGCAACGTTTTAGATATTGGTGAGGCTTGACCCTATTTTTTTCATATCTATGTTTTTGGTGGGATATGAAATGCATACGTTTTTACTATTTTTTACATTTTAGAAAGACTTGTGATACAAACTTTTATTTTGTTGCACATTATTTAGTGAGTTTCATTTCTTATGCTTATATTTTAATTTAATTTAATTTTAATAATAGATTACTGTGATTACTGTGATTACAGTGCCATCAACTGTTCGCGTTCTTACAAGAAACACAGTGCCATCTACTGTTTACTTTCTTATAAAAAATACGTAGACAAGAAATTTCACACAAAGAATGTGAACAAAATTTGTTATTGCTGGGTTAATCACACAGAAAAGCATTCTAGAAAATGTAAACAAAGGTGTAATAGTTTACCAACTAACGATGATAGATTTTCTAAACCTCTAAAAACTTTCGACATGAAAAAAATATTAATATCGAGCGCATTTAGTCTTTACTAACTAATGTTCGATAAGCATCCAAAAAGAAAATGATAAACTACATAAATTCTCCTTACAATCCCTGCAACAGCATGAAACATCGGTGTCTTTCCAGAATATCACGAAACTAATTGCTATAGAATCGGAAAACATTTTATTAAATGTTACAATTTTAGAGGATTTGCGTATGGTGAGGTGGTCAGATGCTAAAATAATCTCATTAAAAATATAATTGAGACTATAAGGAGAAGAGTGGGAGGAAAAATGTTTACGAATTTAAGGTTCAAATCCACCAAATGATTTTAGGCATCACCATTATCCACCGATTTATAGCACATTGACTACAAACTTTTAAATATAAATAGGTGCTTACAAGCCAAAGTGAAATCGATGTGGAAATAAAACTAGTAAGAAAGCTAGAATCGGTCCAAGACGAATTCTTATGATACCCTAGATGAATCCCCCTATGTAAGTTTTTATGGTTACCCATCTGTGGAAGTTATATTTTCTAAGTGGTTTTTCCCATATATTTCTAGAACGGTTCGTCGGACAGTAAAAATGTTTATAACCGATTTCATAAGATTTCATATTCTGAAGAACTGTTCAGTACAATAAAACGTCTAGGACCGATCACGTAGAAAAGCTAAATTTTTATATGGCAATATCAAGGAGGGGTTGCCCGATTTAGACCATTTTTGAAATTTTATTTACAATTCCTATGAAAATACCATGTACCAAATTTGAGCCGCGTTCTCAGGCAAAAACGAAACTGGCAACCCTACGAAGGAGTTGCCCGATTGGTCCCATTTTTGAACTTAGATTTACATTTTTTTTACAAATCCCGTGTGCAAAATTTCTACACTCTAAGTGAATTTTTAATACTATACCAGGGTGTCCAATCCATTTTGCTCTACCATCATTATTTCTATGAGTAAATGTATATAACACTCGAAAAATATCGGATAAACTAAGACATGTTGCACGAAATAGAGTCCGTTGGGCAACTATGTCCCACAAGGGATTAATATTATTCCCGGTAACAAATATTGCTTCCTTCTACACATGCCGACAATAAATTTTATAAGTTTTCATTGCTTTTAAAATTATATAAAAAATAAATTATTATTATATATATGTATATGTATATAAATAATTTTTAAGTGCATACATATATGAGGCTATTATCTTTGGCGTTTACGACAGGCAGAAATCAAGCCATATTGATGAGTAATACGGATCCTGCGGTTTCGAAACGCCCCCTTTTGCAAACAAAATTTTTTTTATATTTTTCATTTGTAAAAAGAGTTTTTTCAAATAAATTAGAAACAAGTTATGTACTAAAAAAAATGGATAAAAAATGTCCCTTAAAATGCTTCTGACATAAATTCAGAAATACCCGATTTTTATGACCAATGAAAACAATGGAAAAGGTTAAGAATGGAACCGCATTATTTCCAAAATAGCATGGAAGCCATTAATCTAAATTTATTATCGAATACGCAACAATACTTATACTTAGCAAGAGTTGGGCTACATTCTCAAGGGTATGTTGCTGCAAGAACTGTCAAACGTTCTGCAATGCGAATCTTCTCCACAAAGGCTTTTGTTTATTGAAAGAGTAGCGTTTCTATACCTAGCTACAAAGTAGGCAATCCTGATCCAAATTCTGTAATAAATTTACAGATGACGTAGAAAATATTCTTCTTTTTTGTTTTTAATAAAACATTTCTCACAATTGCGACACTTATGATGACGGATAAAGCCAAAAGCGTTAATATCGAAATCCTGCTAACATGATAATTTTTGGGGAATACCAAAGTGGGAACCTACTTTTAAATTTCCTCTCTCCCCTACAAATTTTCTTCGTATCTTATACTAAGATTTTTCTTTTTTCTTTTTCTTTTTTTTATAACATAAAGTGAGTCCTGCAATTTGGACAAAAAACGGCTGCTGCCCCTCTCATATCTTGTACGTCGGTTTTTACTGATGTATCTACAAATCTTGGGGGGCAGCCAGAACGGAATTCAGGGAGAGAGTTCTATATGTGTGTTAGACATATTTGATGTTTCTTCTGTAAGAAGAGTTTCATTCATACTTTGGCAAAGCTCCACTAATGTCTTGGAAGTTTGCCAAAGTGATAGATTCGACAACGACGACAACAACAACACATTAACAGAACCAGCAGTAACAGCACCGAAAACAACAACAACAATAAAGTAGCAAACGATATCTAGCAATATAAGGACGACTTACACAAAAAATAGATACATAACCAAAAAGGCCTCGGTCGGTGGTCTGACTAAGTGGAAAGGAACTATAAAGACATTTTGCGGAGCAAATTCGTCGTGGCACAAATCGCCGAAATTTAAACTTTTTCACCACCATACCATTTACGAGTCCTTTTTTCTCTATATACTATATATATCCTTCAGAAAATCGTGCTTGAATTGGACATTGTATGCAGTTCGAATAAACTGTGAGGTTGTAAAATGTTCATCAGCATAATTTTTAAAGAGTATGAACAGATCCTGATGATCATTTGCAAACACAAATCGGGACAGAAGCCAAATTATTTATAGAATAGAAAGTGGAAGGGGGGGGGGGGAGTAGCAAATCTAAAGTACGTTAGTAAAAATACTTGACCGGAAGTTTGTAATATTAAAATAAAAATAGCTTGGGTTCAGATATTGTGTAAGCTTTCGGAGAATATATAGGTTGTACTAAAAACTTAATCACATATCAAAGCAGGTAAAAAAAAAAGTAAAATGAAAGCTTGGGAAAATTCTTCTGATGGAAATTGCCGAATTTTGTTTGTAGATGAAAACTTGAGTTACCTTTTTAGACTCCTCATGAGAAGAAAAATGGAATTTTATTAGAAGATATTTTCACTATTAGAAGGGCAAAGAAAACTCATTCTGGACCTATTCCAAATGGTTGTCTATAATTTAAGTGAGTCATTTTTATATTCTAGATGACCATCCCTGGAATATTAAATTCATGTGGGAACGAGATGAATTCAAATGGAGGATAGACAAAAAAGGTGCTGATGGCCCAATTAGTAGGTGCAGAAATATAGTATGGAGTCGGTAACCGCATATATATTTTTTTCCAATTCCTGCAATATGGTGTCTTGTTCACGATGAGGAAGACTTTACATGGCCGACATTAATCTTATAGTAATGCAAAAAATATAAACATCTGAGCTTTAGATATGGTTTTTAAGATATCCAAGCTGTAGGATCGAACAAAATTGAACATAAACGCAAAATCAAGCAAATCTATGGTAGTTTAACTGGTCGGTCATAAAATTACAAATATGATATACATATGTATATGCAGATTCCCTTTTCAACGGTGACCGGATTATTTATTATAAATAATAAACTTCCAGAATTAATATAAAAGGTTGCTTTTCAGGATTAGACTTTCTCGTGAACCTAGCGGATGTATCCTGGGTTAGTTGTAGATGCAACCATTATTGGTAAGCTTTTATAATTTTCTAAATTTTTTGAAATGCTTAGGTATGGGTGAAATTTCACTATATAACTAATATTATTAAAGTAATAAGTGTAACATATGCATCAAAGTATTAAAGAAGAATTTGAGATCGTGTTAACTTATGTTACCTTTAAGAAATACAGTTTCCAAAAATCTCTGTATATCCGTATCGTCTTCATTTCAGTAGGGTTGAGTAGGAAATCCCGGTAAAGAAAAGGCACGCCAAAAATAATCCCGCATTTCAAAAACTTTGCTAAATGAAAATTCCGCTTTTCGAGCCCGTATTACAAAATCACTTTTTTGAAAATTCAATTCTTTAAGCATTTTGTACTTACCATTTGGCAGGGTCGGACGAGATTTAAATTAAAAAACGCAAAGTAAACTCTTGGTAAGTTCTTAAATCGGAATTTTTATAGTTAGGAATTTGTTACGGTTTCACTTGAATCCTCACCGTTCACAAAAATGTCAGATGCAAAATTTTTAGCATAATTTATTTAACAGAATTTTATATACGTTCTTTAAAAAAAAGTGGGATGTCGTACCAGATAAACGATTCTATGATAATATCCCGTATATTTCCAGGTGTTTGGAGCGTGCGCTCCAACATCGGACTCCTTCTCTTTCACTTAGGTTTCTTACCTGAGCCCTTTTAATACAAACGCAGGCATAAATGCACAATAGAGAAGCCGTTATATCTCTAAACTCATTTCCTCTTACGAATAAAATGGTTAGTTTAGTCTTGATTGAGTACCCAAATTGTTGGAATTTTATTGGTGATAATCGTATTTGAATTTTTAAATGTGTTTTTCTCATAACTGTATTTTTCAAACTGATGACCACGATATCTCCAAATCTATCGAACGAATTCCTTTGAAATTTTATTGACTTATTCAGTTCTCATGTAGACACTTTGCAAACAAGGGTAATTCGGATTCATCAAGCCGTTGGTTTTACATGTTGAAGAAGTACTGAAAAAATACTAAAATTCAGGAAAAACTGTTCTATAAAATCCCAAAAATTTACCGTTCAATATTTTTTAATAATCCTAGTTCAGTAACAAGTTCATACTGCAAAGATTAAAATGCCGTTTGACCTGTTTATTTCGGATAAACATTGCGAAAAAAAGTGCCTTCACACGGGATGACCCCCCCTTAAGAGTTTAGTTGAATTTTATAATCTGTCGGGAAGATTTTTCTTTTTTCCTTTTCAAGGAAATTTTATATCAAAGCAGATTAATGTGAGTTCTACTGATCGGAGTAGATTTTATTGCTTTAGAGAAGTATCCAATTTAAGTCTGGGTTTTGTAGTTTTCACATAAACTTCGATTAATGCTCTGTACTAAATCATGTCTATGATATTTCTTATTACTTTTGTCTACAAAATTGCTTAATACTCGGTATGTCGGTTTTTTTTCAGTTACTATAGTTAATTTGCTTGGCTATAAAAGTACTGTGAAAGTTAACTAAATCTCTCTACACTTACATACAGGGAGTGTGTTCAAGATTTTTGCCCAGGCTGCTCCAGAAGCAGAGAAGAATAAAAACTGTCAAAATCCGCCAAACCATAAGAGTGCAAATAATACCTGTTCAGAATACTGGGCACAAAAGTGCTACTCTTCTTCAATACAGCGTGCTTTATTTGTGTGAGAAACTGTTAATTTCTTTGAATTTCGTAGTTATGCATTTTATTTGGCAAAGAGAAATACAACCGAAACCGCATCCAAAGAATTAATCTAAATTTAAATATAATTAAAAACATATAAAATTTATTTAAAAATCTACTTGTAACAAATTTTTAAATTTATTTTTGATTTCGACGTTTACAAAATACTAGCTAAAGTTGCACGTACAAAAAATATGCTGAAATGCGAACGTGTTACAGACAAATAGACATATAGACAGAGTCTGTGATTCACATACACACAGAGACAGTCTGGGCTTTTCTTAACTTAATTTTAAATAGAAGATAGTGCCCTTAAATGTTGCGAAATATAGAAGATAAGTGACACTGAATTTAATTTAATTTGAGATGAAAAGTAGGATGTTACGAAAATCATCACAGATTCGGTAATTACTCGTACAATCGAATCTGGATTTAGTGAAAACAATTATTTTTAAAACAAGTAGCGGTTGAGCCTTCCTTGGTTATTTCGGAACGAAAAAGTTGATTTTAACTTGAATTATTGATAAAAAAAAATATCCGGAACTTTTGCCGTTTTTATCTGAACTCCTCCACCTCGCAGGGCCCAGACTTTAAATGTACACCCTTAGCATTGCTGGATTTCCTGACTATACTCAAAATGAAAGAATTATAAAAATTCAAGCAATGCTTACAGAGAAATATTGATTTTGGTGTATCAAGGTAATTTTACATGACGCGAAAATTGATAAATTTGATAGTCTTCCAAAACAGAAGAGATTCTATAGAAATTTTTAAATATGCACGTTAAAGCTTGTGCGTAGGTTAAAATCGCATCTACTTTTTCTCCAATAATTAGATATGTAATTAGTGTTTGAGTTCAATAATTGGTTTCGGTTGTCCAATCGGACATAGCCCTACCGAGTTGAGGGCGATCTAAGGTGCGAAAAATCTAGAGTTCGAACGGGTTACACACAAACAGAGTCTAATTTCTCTAAGGAGTCCAGTTTTAAACATTTACAACTATTGACAGCTATACATACCACTGGATATTCTGACATCGACCAATTTGAATTAACTCCGAAACCAAATCTGCCCCGAATCTTGAACACAGCAAATATCAAAGAGCAATAAGGAGAAATAGCTCTTTTGAGAATTTTTAACAGGCAGTAATTTTGAATAGACTTAGAAATTATCTAAGTCCTTCATTTCAGGATTCAAATTCAAAGTAATACTTTTATAATTTTAATATGAGGTTTAAAATATGTCTGCCGATTACAAAAGACAAACATCTACTGCGACCAAAACAGAGGGTCATGGTAGCAATAATTTAAACCTAAAGTCAAATATTAATCTTGTCATAGGAATTCATGTAGAATTTAAGGAAAAATTATGAACTCAAGGCCAAGAAAAATTCGTAGGATTTATAATCAGGGATTAAGTTTACTTAAGAAAATATTTTTAGTCTAAGAAATTGTAAATAACACAAACAATCTCTCTTTGAGCAATATTTTTTTTTTTTTAATTCAACTACACACTTTTCTCGAACATAGAAGGTCTCAACACTAACCCTGATTCAAACAGCCAAGCGAAATTAAATTAACTTTTTCCATCCTAAAGCTTGAAGGCTACAATTGGACAAATTTAAATGCAGATATTTGGCGAGTATTAAAATTATCTTGGTAAATATGCAATTTGCAAACATCTGGTAAAGTGAATCGAAATTCAACAACCTAATATTGTAAAAAAAAAAAATACAATAAATCAATGAGAGCAGGATAACCAACAGATATTATAAAATTATACTGAATAAAAATATGAGGATTGTACTGTGGGAGAAAAACATCCCCAGTTGTTGAATCACAGACGTCAAAAGTGCCAAAAAAAATTAAAGTATATTTTACACTTTCGCAGTTCCAGTTCTTCTCAGCTCAGGAACTCACCTTGGCGGGAAATTTTGAAAATAAGAAAAAAACTGGGTAATCTACATATATCAGAAAGCCTATACAGTTCACCAAACAACATTGCTTATTTCAATAATTGCTGTTCAAAAATGAACCTTTTCCACAACTGCAAAGCAACAACAGGCATTTTTTTTTTGCCTATGAGCAATACCTAGTAATTTCAGTAGATTTTGATTTTTTTTAATATGTATGAATGCCTTATTCCAATGGGCTAATAAAAGTACAAATTATTTCTTTCAATACCATAAATTCTGAATTTAAAGGGTTAAGTAAAAATACCAGAAATACTCGCATGGTAAACTGAACTTTAAAGAAAACTCTGACGACCGGTCATTTTGTTACACCGTTTTTTTTTTTTTTTATAAACATATTATGGCATTTCGTAGCGATGTTACCACCATTACCGTGTACTTATTAGTATTGCATCAAAGAACATCGCTTTCGATTAAACGATGCTAACCCTACCATCTATTTACAAAATATTGAATTTCATTACTATTCTGAATTCACTTCGCGCATTCACACGACCAATTTTCGACAATGTTAGTATAATCATTATGTTAATAACTCTTAAATTAATAATTACCGGGTAAGTATTAACCTGTCTATAATTCCATATTCTGCAATTTTTTGTACGTTCTACTAACACTATAAAAAGTGCGTTTAAAAACCTCTTAAGTACATACATCTTTTCAGTGAAAACTAGCTCGAACTGTCTATAACAAATTTTATCTAACAATCTATAGCCTAAACCAAATTATAGCTTCCATTTACGATTATCCAACCTAATTCTAGTCAATAATTAATAAATCCATGGACAAAAACAGAAAATAAAAAAAAAAAACTAAAATAGAAAAAATTTAAAAGTTGAATTGATGTGATAGAAAATCTAAAAATCATAAAAAAACAAAACGAAATTGGAAAATTCTGTAAAACTTACCTTCAAAATCTGGTGTTGAATGAATATCCTCCTCGGAACTGCTATAGGATCTCTGTTGTAAAGGATATTGTTGACCGTCCAATGGACGTTTGTGCTTTTTTTGTATATCTGGAGGATATCCACCAGTTATTTGTCCTTGAGAATATTGGGAAGGTTGACCTTGCTGCTGAAGGGAATAATGTTGTTGATGTACTACTGAAGATTGTTGTGTATGATATTGTTGTGATTGCTGCTGATGTTGTTGTTGCGCAAAACTTTGCTGTTGACGAGGATGTACCAAATGAGGATGCTGACGCATTAAACCATCTATTTCACCCTGTCAAAAAAAAAGAAAAACACATACAAGTCATCAATTAAAACCAAAAATCAACAAATATTATGTACAAATTCAATTTCACCAACATAACAAAATGTTAAAAAGTGATGGTGTAAATGCAGTAGACAAAAATATTCCAATAACAACCATTTTTTCTCTATGTTAATTAATTTATTTTACAATTTCATTCTAGAGAATATCGCCTTCCCGGCATTTTGTATACTTTAAAATGCCAAATTTCATTTAACTAAAACTTGGATGACAGTTTGATTTATACCATGTAGCAAGAAATGTGGCAATATAGCATATATGCAATGTAAACTTGCACGTGTGATACTCGGGTAACAAAAAGCAAAAAATTTTGATTACATGTTAACAGCTAGACGACCGCTTATCTATTATATAACTAGATGATTGATGCATTGGATTTGATGACAAGTAATCTCTTAAGTTGCCAAATTTATGAAATTATTCGAGCAAATTTTGCTTCTTATGGAAAGTAATAAAATTTACCTTAGAAAACTGTAGATGACGCAATTCAAAATGTTTTGTACCGAGATTGTCCGGGATGAGAGTCTGGGGGACTAAAGCACGACTACTACTGTCTTCACGCAAAAGAATTATAAGGATACTTTTCACTCCTTCCAAAACTTTCAAATATCCCGAAATACCTTTACTGATATTATATGCGGAAAAGATTCTTATCATTCCGAATACTCTAAATAGTTATTACAAAATAAGCGACCTAGAATTTAACGACTAATTGTTACGCCTTCCGGTAGACTAGTCATGTATGCGATAGATCATAAAATATGAATGGATGACAGGGCTATATTCATTCGTTCAGAATATAACTGACCAATGGAAGGTATGATACAGTCTTTGAGGCCGCAATTTATGTCATACTGTCTTTATCTACGAAATTCTATAGATACATAACAAAAACATCTTTATCTTCCCTCCAGTAATTATGAAACAATTATTGCATCTCTTGTGACGAAATTGAAGGAGCGCTGGTGCCCTTTTGACGGATTAGGTAGATCCAATTGTATTAGCCTAAGTTTAATACCAGGGCAAGGGCAAGAAGAAAACTCCATTGGTAACGAAAACTTAAATGAGCTTACTAGTTAAAGCTCGACTGTAACTCTAATCAGCACCAGAAACAAGTCTGCTTGTAAACGGTAAAGAAGGTCATACTAACACCATCATCCATCCATCAGTGGAAAAGACGGAGGAGCCTTTAAAATACAATTAGTGGGATAGTAGATACATTCTGTTCACCAGCCATTATAAACTCAGGAGGCACATTGTCACTAATGATTTGGACGCTGAACCTTATCTACCGACCTTATGTGGAAAATGAAAAATATGCTTCACATGCAAGGATCATACGCATGCCATGTGATAATTAGAAGCAGAATAGTAACGTTCTTTAAATCTAGGCCGGACAATGTAGAGCTGATAGACAGTACGCTTCGGAAACTTTCAAATCTGTTCAAAGCAACTGGTTTGCTGTAAGAAAAATGGTAAGAATAGCACCATCAAATGGCTTCTGAGTGTCCTTAGCACTTTACTCATTTGACCAATGGTTCGAAATTAAAATTTGGTGAGAAATTTACATTTAGTAAATTCAACTATTCGGAAATGTACCTGATAAAATGTCGGATCATCCTCTGGATACATAGCTTTAAAATGTTCACCGTGCATGCTTTGTTGATGCGTTTTTGGATAAGTTTGTGTAGAATATTGTGGATGTTGTGGATGTTGTGGATGCACTTGTGAACCTTGCTGCATATACTGTTGATTTTGTGTTTGCATTCTACGATTTCCTGGGCTAACAATATCTACGCCGCTGTCTGATGTTGACATTCTTCTACCGGTTGGTTCTTGTTGTGAATACTGACGACGCAGTACACTACCGGCTCTCTGAAGTGGTTGATTTTCTTTTTCTGCAGCGCTACGAGTACGTTCTAATTTTGGACGTTTATCTGAGGTGTCATGAGCATCAACAATAGCCTTAAAAATAAAATGTAAATTGAAGATTATACATGAACTATTTTTTTTTTTTTAATTGGATAACAAGATTTGTTCTAAAGTACTTACACTACTTCCATCAGGTTCAATTCGTCTAATATAACCGTCTTGTGCGTTTGGTTTGTTGATCCATTGGCCAGTTTTTGACAACAATTCTTGTTTCTTTCGACAAAGAATGCAAACCCATATTACCTGAAATTTAATTAAATTAGTAAACCAATATAAAATAGCATGTAATTATAGTACTACTGAGAAAATACATTGTTATTCGGCAAGACAATCAATCATAGGGATAGTACCTACTTATATACCTAAGTACATTGACTTATAGCTGTTTAATACGACAAATCAATGTCTATTCCTAAAAAAAAACTAAAAGAAGGAAACTACCGTGTGAAATTCGTGTCCGTTTTATTAAAAAAAATAAATATTTTGTCCCGCTCCCATTTTGGTTACTTTTTTCTTTATAAAAGTTCAATGTACTTCTGCTCTGAATTGTACGAAAGAAATCAGGGACATTATTTTATTCCCAAATCTTTAGTGGCATGAGTGGGAAAGAAGAACAAGAAAAAAGATAACATCGTTGTACCATAGTCAAAGATGTGTCAGCATATGGTACGTATAAATTTTTAAGTCCTATTTGGATCAACAAGTGTTGTGGTACTGAATCAAACCCTTTTTAGAAACCCCTATTCCTTGCATCCCGGAGTGCATGCAGATCCGTAAGAGCCTTAACTAGTGCTGTGGTGTTTAAATATTTATGATAGATATTTTATGATAGATATTTATGATAGATATTTATTAAATATTTATGATAGATTGATAAATAGACAGAAGATTATTAGATTTAATATTCTGTCGCGTGATTTCATCAGCTAAAGCTGCTTGCTAGCGTATTTGAGTCACGGCATTTGGGGGCGCAACGTTGGCGATAGACGTTATCACGTTCACTGGTAGAAGATCATGTCAACCTATGTATGTTCTTAATTTGAAGCGCGGTTTAATATATTTAAACTTATACCCGTTCCAACCGCCTTCCAATTTTCCAAGGGTTGTAACCCTTATTTTAGGCCTGATAAGATATCCCGCATATTTACGTCTGACCTTGTAATGCTCACATAAGATTTTTTTTTTTTACTTTTATCAACATTTGCTTATCGATGAATCACACGATAAGCAGGAACAGTGGAAACTCTCGACCATATTAATGGCCCGTAAATCGAGCTGTCGCCAAACTTCCACCCCCATGCAGATTGCCTTTATAGATTACGATAAGACTTTTTGAAATTTTATATTACACAAAAATTTTATCAACAGTAACTAAAAGAGCTTTATGGCAATTATTAAATTAAAGCTTTAAAACTTCTCAATATGACATATAATTTACAATGAAAAACTATATGTATGTATTTGAGGCCATTAGAGTCAAATTATTGTTCTTGCACGCACCAATATTTGTTTGTGATTACTATCAATAATCACTTAGCTTCAAAGTTAGATTGCGAAGGAAACAGATGAATGCGGCGAGTAATTTCATTTTGCTGTGCCATCATTATTTCTATGTATAGGTACTTTATGATCTCCTCTAGGACATAATAACATCTGCATTGCCCCTAATTTGGTAGAGAGGAGTCCATTTTAAAATAAAATTCATCAGAATCCTGCCACAGGCGGCAGGGTGGGTCTCAACAAAGCCAATCTTATTTATGTGGTACTGTAAAGAGCAGTAACCTAAGAAAATACCTGTAATTATATTCTCAACTCTACTTTTCTGAGAATGACGGATTTTATTTATTTTTTGCTTGACGTATACCCTGCAGCCCATGCAATATAGAGATTTTTACTCAATAAGAGAGGTGGAGGAATCCATAAGGACACCGTGTAGTTGGAAGCCCTGTAGGCGAAATTTTTATATCTAATTGAAGTGAACTTACTGAATCTCTGTTAAAGTATACGAAAAAATCCAACTTAAGGTACTGAGTGCTTGCTCCCTTGCTATCAACCCTATTGAGGTGTATAAAAATTGCAATAGGTTTATATTTTTGGCAACACAGGCCAATTCATTTTTTTTTTTGTTTTTTAATGATTAGCCTCATCCTTTCCTCCACTGCCCATACGAGTCCTAATTTCAAGCAGAGCTCTTGCGAACCTTATAATTACCCATGGCTTTTTACAAATAAATAAATGTTCATATATGTAGGTACATACATATTATAACATCATATAAAAAAATTAATTTCACCAGCGGCAGCATCATTATCTTCCTTTTTTTTTTTATTTTAAACCAACACAGTGCCAAGATCTTAACATAAGTTTAAGGAGATCAGCACTGATTCAGCAGCAAAATTGGACGCCAGGATTCCTGAAATCTCTTGCTAGAACTTTGTGCATTGACGGCATTCATTGTGGCAATAAGCCAAATATTTTTTTGTTTTCTCTTTTTCTACTTTTGTCATTGAGATTTTCTGTAAGACTGTAAATCAATATTGGGTCCAGTTTCTTAACAAATTATTCTTTATATCTCATATAAAATGTCCTCTAAATTTTGTAATATGGAGATTTTTCCTTCAAGTAATTATTTATTTCTATTCCTACAAGTGCAGTAGTGTGAAGAGTCGTTTATAAGCTTAGCCGTATATTTTCTGCTGCGGGTGGAATCAAAATTGGGCTCAGAAGATAGATAAGTCCCGAATGATGTTTCTAAGATGGGACAAATATCATTAATATTCGATTTCATCAATAAAATTTTAGTCTTGAAAGGGTCAAAGAGTCTCTAACTTAGAATATAGAGAGTACAGGAAGTGTGATAAGCCTAAAATAGCGTAATCAAATTTTGGTTATCTTAGAATCTGTTGCCGCTTTAATGAGAGCTCAGTACTGGTGTGTAGTATGAATCAATATAGAGAGCGGTGCAGCAAGATATATGGTTGGAAATACTGCGGTTGCTAACACCGAAAATGCTCTTATACCGGAAAGAGACTTGCAATTTCAATATATCAATTTGCACTAAACCGCAAGTCCGTCTCTATATACTGAGAAACCGCTCAGTATACGCTCAATGTACACTCAGTATGTATTACATTGGAGCTCAATATTGAAATTGCGAAAAATGTATGCGGTATTCACAGGTTTATTGCAAATATGACTCTAGTTATAAACCATAATCACTTAATACACGAACCATTTAGAACCGAATTTTATACTGCAATATTGGTTACAACTTTTTCTAACATTTAATATTTGACACTTATCAAAAAGTTGAAGTGTCTATTTGGATGTTATTTTCCATAGAGACAAGTAATTTCACAATATTTGCTCGCATTTTGTACGTGCGCGGAACTTTCTTAAGTCAAATGACAAATTAAATGACAAAACCAGTGATAAATCAAATGTAAGTTTTCTATTTAATTTCGCGCTATCGTAAACCACAAGTGTATCTCTGAAATTTTATATTGCAATTGACATAATTGCAATATCAATATATCAATATTGAAATTGCAAGTCTGTCTCCAATATTAGTCGTACAGCGACCACTGCACCAAGATACCCAGGGAGTTTCTCAGCTGTTTCAAAATGTAAGCAGCTTAACATACATTTCTTCAATTTCCCCTATTCAAGGACCCCAAGAAAAGCCAAGCTCATGGACACGAATTTTATAGGTATCAACATTTCTGTTCTCTTTATATTCTAAGGCCTCATAATGAGGTCTGTATGAAAAACTATCCATGAGAGGCATAGAATTTGCTACTGAGGAAATCTTTATTATTCCAGTTTGAAATAATGAAACTTAGGCTAAGAAGATAAAGGGATCCATTCTAATCTAAATATCAACGCTGGAAAGCATAATTGTGTCGTAGTCGAAGAAAAGGTCGAAAAAGCGTTATATATAAAAAAAAACTGCGTCGAATTGTCTGAGTACCATATCTCTACGATGAAAACAAAATTATTTATGCCACTGAAAACGCCTATTTCCAGTACATAATTTCGATTTGATTTGCAGTAATAGGGTTAAAATCTGCTAGTTTTTAAACACATGTCGCATATAGAAAGGTTTGCAAATTTTTAAGCGATTTACATACAGCATCCGAGGTTTGACGGCTCGAGAGGCTTACATTATTTTTACTACGGATCGTAGAATAATGACTTCTCTATTAACTTCCGACATTGATCGAAGTTACTACATTTTCAAGGACTTGTTGTCTATGAAAAAGAGCTTCTAACGCATTTTGTTATTGCTTAATTTTTCATGAGAGATGCAGTTAAGCTATTCTTTTTAACTTATAGATAAATCAGAATAAGATATTACTACGTTAAAAGAGTACCTACTAAATAAAAACTTAATAATAACTACAGTCTTTTATTTAAACCGTCTGTTTTGTAAATAGTAATAAATCAGGTATATTTGATACAGCGTTTCAGTTGCAATAAGTTTTTTAACAATAATTTCGTTCCATACATTATAGCTACCCAGATACAACATTCTTGAGATCCGTAAAACAAAAAAAAAAGGATTTCTGTAGGTGTCAAAACATATACTAATACTAACTTTAGCGTAATTTTACTTATTGCAAACTGTCCAAAAATAGCACTTCTATCACAATACTTTGGAAGTTCTGTTTTTTTTTTTCTGATCTTGAAAAAGTTTTGGGCTCTAGTGAAAAATTTAATTTTGGGCGGAATTGTCGATTTCCAGCGTCGATATCTTACGAAAAGGAAAACGTTTTGATATTTTATCAGTATGGTAACAGATACGAAATTTTGTGAATGTAATAAAAAAAAATTTTGCAACAATGGTTATATCCTAAAATGAGGAAATTAGCTGATTTTATATGTCTAGCTATTAAAAAAGAACAAGAAAAAATCAATTATTTCTTCATAAATCAACCTCCATCTCACTCATTTTGAAAAATTACGAGTTACGAACTTTAAACGGAAAATCTAATCAAAATGTAAAAATAATATTTTAAGTTAGATTTTAGTGTTAAGTGGTAAGAACAACAAAATTTTACCACATTTTTAGTCACACTAAAACCATATCCATAGTTAGTGCGCCCAATTTTGGTGACTTTTTTTTTATATTAGATCTAAGAAGAAGAAGTTAGATTATGGCTTAATTTTTGGTGTGGGACGAAATCATATATCATTGGATCTAAAGGGATCAAAATAATTTTATCACTTAAGGGTACGTGCACAATGAACCGAGGCTATAAAAAGAGTTGAAGAAATAAAATGATTGTACGCTGTACTATGAGAGTGTTCATACCAACGATGTGACTACGCGCGATTTGGCAAGACATCTCGAAGTATCTCGCTCGAGGATGAAACTTTTCATTTTTTCGCGGAGTGCAGTGCGCTAATTTTGATATAATTGAAGAGTTCTTTACTCATTCTCATATACTGGAACAATCTATGAGGATCAGTCCGTAAATCATCATATATGTGGGTGATGGAATTCCCCAAATTCCAGACGTTTCGTATTTATTGGGTGGCAAGTAAAACAGCGGAAAGTACACTTATATGTGAAAAATGCAATATAGTTGCATTACTTGACATACACAAAATTTCTTCTTCAAAATCTGATGACATAATTTATGCTCTAACTTCGTGGTTTACCAAAAAAACTGAACACTACTCACGAGATGTATCTTCACCTCGCCTCACTCAGCTGCCCAGCCTCGCCTAGCGTCGACGCGCCACGCCTCTCTTCGCCTCGCCTAGCCTAGTTGTGCACGTACTCTAATAAGATTACTACTATTAACGAAGGTGAAAATCTCTATTGACTGTGCCTTGACTAGCACTTGAAATTGCAATATAATTACTGTACATGAAATTTGAGCTCACGTATGTTCACCAAGGCGCCAAAAATTAAAAAAAAAATCGTATGTCAAACATATTACAAAGAAAATACCAAATTTTATCAATTCTAGAGCCTGACTCAACTATTTTTTAAGGTTAGGTGCAACAAAAGAAAACAGCTGAACCCTTATAAGATCGTCAGATACGTCCGTCTGTCGCTCTGTCACAGGCCTTTTTTTCGAAAACGTCGTAGGAATTTGAAGTTTTGCAGAATGTTAGGTCGTTCATATTTCGACAGTCAAAGATTATGAAGATTTTTTTTTTAATTTTTAATAGAGCTGCGTTGGGTGCCGTAAAAGAATTCTTTTTCTTATCATGTGTGGTATTGATTGAAAGAGCTACTTTCAAGGATTCAAAAAAAGTTTTTGATGAATTAGTTTTTGAAAGTTATGAAGATATAGCCCAAAATGTGCTAAAAAACACCGCCGCCCCTGATCTTCTAGGTTTCTAAAGCTAAAATTTTGATATTATCAGGCAGGTATTGAGCCATAGATAACCGCTTTTATCGTCAGTCTCATAAACAATTTATTTTTTTTTTTTTTATTTAACTTATAAGACAACTCTTCCAAATCTTACTTCATCATCACTTTTGCATTCGAGGGTTTTAATATTATTGAAATTTGAGAATACGGTAGTGTTAAATTCAGAGACAACTAAAGGGAGAACACAATAATCGATAACATATTCACTAATGTTCTAGCACAATTAGGTACAATTCATTCATTTTTCAGTTATTAAAGGAAAATTTTGACTAGATTTAAATTCAGTCGATCCACTGTTCATTGATAAAGTTCTGTTACGGAACGTTGATTGAGCAAATCGAACTCATTCTTGATCGAATTATTTACGTTTTAATCAACTCTTTATTAACTCTATTCGCTCTTGATCCTTATCCAAATATATGTATGATAGTCCACAACAAAATTTTTATATGCATAGCAGTCATATAAAAGGGTTGCCCGATGTTTCGTATTTTCAACTAGATCTCTAATCTAAGTGTAATATTCTATGTTATCCAAGTAATAAATATCTAAGTACCATCAAAGATTTGTATGAATTCTGAAATTATACATTCCTAAAGCATAAAGAGAATTCTTCATTTATGCAATTGTGAAAACAAAAAATCCAAGTACAGATCTGTTCTAAATAATTCATATACTAAGTCTCACCGGAACAACAATGTAACGGAATTCATGCATTATCTTCATTTATATGTATTTATGATTTCCACATGCTACAATCTTCTGGAGCATACTTCAGCTTTTAAGCCTCTTAATTAAAAACTTTACACTTACCTTATTACTCCGTAGAGTGACTTTACCTCCACATCGGGCACAGCATCGTATATTACAATAGTGACAGACATGGCCTATGCCATCAGCGAATTTTGTCTTGAGGCAAATATGACATGTAGCATCAAGCTCAATGCCAGCTTTCTTCTGCTGTTCAGACCTTTGACGGATTGTATCTTCAAGGACTGCAACCTCGTCCTGTTTCCGCCTACAAAATGTATTAATATGCATGAAATTAAGACCCAACTGGAAAAAGGAAAAATTTATAATAAATCTTAAAAATAAAATTGGCGAAACCCCAAATGAAATGCATACACCACCGCAAACATATATAAAAATGTGCATTATATGTAGAAACGAGTCTATTTTGAATACATATGGGTTTGAAGTATCGTTCAAATTGGTTTTATTTTTTTATTTATTTATTTTTAACGAGTTGACGACCCATTAAAATTCTCATAAGGAATATTATAGATTTTGGCATTCTAAACACATTTTCAGAACATCAAAAATGTTTTGATCTACTTCTGTACCTTATTTAATTCGCAAAAATTCAATTTGATCAATTTAAGTGCGAAACTTTTAAAAAGCGGTCATAAGCAATGTTCCTTGTTTTGCATCCAAGAGAACCTAAATAACAATTCAAGAGGTAACTGTGTACCTAAAATAGTCGAAGAGCTGCAGTACAGCAGTGCAATAAACGATAGGAAAACCATACCAGTTCTCTCCATATGTCAAAATCTAACCTAGCACTTTGAGCAATCGTTTAATGGAGTTTGATAATAAACTTTTATCGACAATACCAAGACCTTTGTTAACAGAAAAACACTCCCAAAAAAACTACCTATTTGCAACTAAGAACACCAACAGGGATTGGAATAAAGTGCTGTTTACAGATGAATCATCCTTTTGGCAAAACTCAACCTTAGACGTACATACTGTAAAAACTGCACTAAGCCTATTGCTAGATAACAGCAGATCTTGGTCATGGCTGAATACTGAAGATCTGTCTTGTGGAGCTACGGATTACATTGTCCCTAGAATAGACTTTGAGAAAGCATTCTTCACTAGCATTCCTAGTAGAGAGGAGTGGGATGATAATCGCGTGACAAATGAATCTGATGTATGTTTCTTTACAGATGCTTCGAGAATGGATGTGGGAGTGAGAGCCGGGATGTACTTATCATTCTCTCAAGTACACATGCGCGATTTCCAAGAGAGTTGTGGCCCGAGAAATGTCCTGAAAATACTGAATCTCTGTTGAGGTGGAATGGGAATGATGTGCGTAATCTTATTGCAGTTATCACGGGATACTACCTCTTTTATAAACATGCAGAGAGCATGCAAGCTCCATAAAATGACTTCTACAGAAGCTGTATGGAAAAGAAAGAGATTGAGAGCATTCAGCACCTGCTGTATGAATTCCCTAACCTTGCTAAACGTAGGAGGAATACGCTTGGTAGCTTCTTGTTCTGCGATTTAGGGGAATTAGCAGACAAAGAGTTGCGGGATCATGTAAGGTGCATTAACTCGCACCCCCGATCATTAGCGCACTCCTTAAATCTGAGAAATCTTTTCCAGGTAGAGTACCAACAAGTTGGCGTCACAATGGACCATCATAAATGGTCTAAGTGTTGCTGATCATATATGCTTTCACGATGGCCACCATTGTAACCTAACCTAACCTAACCCAGACATACCTGGATAGAAAAACGTGGAAGAATAGTGGTTAGAACTAATGCCGTACCCAACTATAGGCAGAGATCCCACCCCCTCCATCAGTAGTCGATTTAACAATAAGAAGGCATCATTCAGACTAACAAATAATAACAATTTTAGGGTTGAGCGCCTTAGGTGTGGCGTACCCCAGGGATCCATACTTGGACATCTAATGTTCTGTTTATATATTAGAGATCTTCCCGACGTAGTGCTGGAATCCTCTATCAAATCTTTATGCGGATGTTGTCCAAATTAATGAATGAGTAATGAAGGATTATGCATGTCGATTTTATTATATAATAAATAGCGAACATATCTCGAGGTGAATATGGGCGTGATGGAGAGAATAACTTGCAGAGTAGTCTATAGTTATCCATCTAATTACAAATATGCTGAGGTGGTATTGAAATTGTTGCATCATAGTCTTATGCATCCTAATCAGTTGTCACATATTGACTGGCGAGTTCGGAAGATTTGCACATTTTGTGCTGGTGAATTTACCCTGTTTCACAGGCTCTTCACTTGCCTGACTTTGTAAAATCTAATGGAAGTCGTGCGCGATATGTGTCAGTTACCGAGTTTTAGCATTACTAGAAGAAAATCGTTTCTATGGGGACCAAGAGGTTGTAGTCATGTGAATTGTTTGATTAGCTTTACGTTTGAGGTTAGCCAAAACTATAATTCAATTGTACTACATGAGAATCGAAGATGTGTACGCACAAGCACTTAAAACTCACTTAGTTGTCAGACTGAAGAGACGTTATCGTCTTGAATATCTGGCAATGAAAGCAGACATATTCAACTGCACATGGCAACCACTATCTTCGGTGCAGAATGGATCTCTTGTCTTTCGCTGGTGAGAACAGACTACAGCATATGTAACACTACTTCCTACTTCCTACTTTTGAACCGTTGCAAGCACTGTGCGAAAGGCAAGCACTCCGTTAGAGAATTTGAGGGATGATGAGAATGGTTTGTAGAGGTCTACGCTATTACAGGTAGGTCTAGCGGGACTCTATGATGGTATCTATGCACAAAATTTTTTTTTTTTTTAATTCTAAATTTCACATTCGGTCGATTTTCAAAAATGTTTGTTAGTTATTTTAGTAATTTTTCATCTTCTTCAAACTAATACTTATCTGCAAATATAGGAACATTTTTAAATTTTAGCATTTATTTGATTCTCCTTTACTGTTAACTTAATCTTTTTAGTGTACCCTATTTAGCATTTATATTGTTTGTTGTTTGTTTAGTTCTTATACAATTGTTTGAGCCATTTGCGTCACCTTTTAGATTTAGTTAGTGAAAGCCTTTTCTCATTTTTTTTTTCATAGCCACTTTTTCTTATTTTTAATATTAAGAATCTTTTTTATAACGGTTTTTATTAAAGACTCTATATACAAAAAAAATTAGATATTCTATCATTTTTCAGCACTTTTCGAATTTTTTATATAGGTATGTTATAAAAACTTTGTATTTTGGAATTTTTCACATGTTTTGCATGCTTCGGACCTCGGTAATGGTTGCAAAATTAAATTTATTATTATTTTATCTCACCCAAAACTCCAACAAAGTTTAAAAACTTTTGGAATTAATGGTAAATTTTGGAATTTAATTATTGCGCAAGTTCAGTTATAATATATATGTATAATATATAGTTATAATATATATATATGATATAATATAAATGCTATAGTCCGGGAGGTAGCGTTGCTTTGTAGGTAGTGTTTTTACGCCCATTGAGTATTATTTTTTCGATAGATTTAGTATGACTAATAAGTGAACCAAGCGTCAGTTCGCAGTGGGAGTGGGTGTGAGAGGCTGCGAAAATAGAAAAAAAATTATTTAAGTAATAGTACGCCGGCTGAAACCTTTTTTTTATAAGCAGTTGACATCATAGTAAGTTGAAAAAAAAATCGTCAGCTGCATCGCGGAGGGGGCTTATACGTCAGCTGCTCGCATGATCTTATAAAAAACTGTTAAAAAAGCTATAATTGGTCTAAGACGAGTTCTTATGGTACCCTCGATGAATGTTCGTTTGTAATTTTGTATGGTTACCTATTTGCCCAAGTTTGATTTTTGAAGTGTTCGTCGGACAACAAATATGATTATGACAAATTTCATATGATTTCATATTCTGAAGAACTTTTCAGTACAATAAAAACGTCTAGGACTGATTGTTTTCACAGTAAGTATATGACAACGCCAAGAAGGGATTACCCGATTTAGTCCAGGTTTGAAAAAAAATTTACTATTGCTAAAAATACCATGTATTAAATTTCAACTGTCTACGTCGACGCGTTCCCAGGCAATGCTGAAATATATAATAAAAAAAGAAATTTTTGTAAATCCTGTGCAAAATTTCAGCCCTCTAAGTGAATTGGTTCTCGAGCTATCGTGCGGACGGACAGACGGACGGGCGAACATATAAAATTCAAAATAACTTCTGATTTTATGCGTGGGTATCCCATCCATTTTGCTCTACCATTATAATTTCTAGGTATTACTAACGGAATGACAAACTTAGTATTATAGATTTCATCTAGGGTATAAAAGCACGTAAAATAAAGTAATAGTAATAGCACGTAATAGCCTGAGAACTCGTAGACGTAAAGAGCTGAAATTCGATATATATTTTCATAGCAATGCTAAGTTAAATTTCGAAAATGGACTAAATCGGAGACCCCTTGATGTTTCTATATAAAAATTTTGGTTTTTTACGTATACTTCGGTCTTCGAAAACAATCGGTTCTAGACGTTTTTATTGTACTGAAAAGTTCTTCAGAATATTAAATCCTATAAAATTTATTATAAACATTTTTGCTGTCCGATAAACCGTTCTACGAATATAGGCGAAAAACCACTTCAAAAATCAAGCTTACACAGAGGAGGTGATCATACGAAATTATATACGGGCATTCATTGGGCCATCCCACACGAGTATTCTTGATGCAGTATGCAAACCGGTTTTTTAGGGAAGAGCTGAAAAAACGCCTCTCATTATCACCACATCGCTACTTGAGCAGCTGACGGTCAGTTCACAGATTAGTTGTCGAGATCAGCCGCTTTACTATGGCTTTTTCAATTTTCAATCGTTTATTCATTTTCATTCATTTTTTTTTTTTTAATTTTACTCGTTTTATATTAAATTCATCTTTTGTTTTCATACAAAATTCAAATTGGATATGACAATTTTCTTTTTACAAAGAAAAGGTACTAAGAAAACAGTTTTTTAAGAAATGTATTTTCGATTATAATAGACTTAGTCAGACATCATTTGAGTTTTTCTCATTAGACCCCTACTAAGTGTAAAATTTGAATAGGCAGATTACTATTATTGCCCGTTATAACAATCTTATCAAAAACTCATTAAATCCACCGATTTCATCTATAGAGAATATAGAAATACCTAAAAGTTGATATGATTCATAAGCCTAAATACATAGGTATTAAAATATAACCTACCTCATGATTTCATTCTCTCTCGCTTCCTCTTGTTTCTGTCGCATCATAACATTTTCAATGATGGCGCGCTCTTCAGCTGTTAAATGTGATAAATCTGGCATGTCGTCCATTTTTATTTTAAAGATATTTTCTGAGGAAATCCTTTTTTTTCGGGCTATCTTTGTTGTGACTTTATCCCGACGTTACCTCTAAGAAAACTCCTATCACGATGGGTTGGCTATAGGTTTGCAAAATTTTTGCAGCCACTATTTATGTTGTTATTATTGATGATGGTAGAGCACGATTTTGGCGCTTAACCTGAGCACTTTGTTGAACATTATCACTAAATTTTTTTATCATTTTAACATATTTTTATATATTTTTTTTTTCTTTTTGTTGTTGTGCTAAAACTTTTGTGACTCTATTGAGGGCAATTGTTGCAATCTGCACTGTTTCATGATTTTTCTTGTTGTGAATTTTTTGGAGGATTTTGAATTATCTATTGTAAAAGTTACAAAAATTTGGAAATTAATATATTATCCGTTATGTATTATATTAGTATTATTGACTGAAGATTAGACTATGTATCAGAGAAGTAGTTAGATACCTAATCGATAAATAGCCCAAGATACCTAATCGATAAATAGCCCAAGCCTACAATTAGATGCAAAAACATTAGAGAAGGGATACGAATGAAATCTGAGAAATTCGCAAAAAACTCTTCGCCAATGGTCGGTTTTTTAGAATTCTGGAGATATTCAAGTGTTATGAAAATGTAAGACCTTTTACTATAAGCTGAGTTGGAAATATTCGGTCATGTAGGGTTTTTGGTACAGTGTTTTCGTTTTGAAACATCTCAATAGCCGTAACACAAATGAAAATTTCAATTTTGTTTCAAAGAGAATTCCTCTGAAAGCGCCATATTGAAAAAAGTTAAGAAACTGAAAATATACATATAAATAATGCATTGTACCAAAAAACCAAAAATGAGCAGGCAGACAGACCACAGAATGAAGAATCTCACTAACAAAAAAATAATTATTCACATCAGTTAAACACTGACAGTTATACCAAAATTAAAACAAAAATTTGAGGACACATTCCTGGTTGTTGCCATATTTCTACGACTAGAAAAACCAATAATATCCATTACGTCGGGGAATAACACAAGAAATTAGCTTTCGAATTATATTTGGTAGACTGACATTTAACCATATTGAGTACTGTAAATAAAAATTTGAATTAAAAGTACTTAGAAAGAAAATTCAATTTTGAAATATATAGGCAACGCGGGCCAAGTTTGACTATATATTTCAAAATTAAATTCTCTTATACCTTAGGATACAATGATATGGATGATGCAGAATGTCGAAGAGCATAAAATTCTATACAGATCATGTGAACTTTTGATTTTCAAAATAATCGATTACCTAGGAAAAAATATATAACACTGATTTAAAACAAATTTTGATCGTCCTTCTGTTTCAAAAATGTGCTTGTCAGATCGCCAAAGTTTTTATGGTAATTTCATTCTAAAATTGTCTGCCCGACATGTTAATGCCAAAACTTGGCAAAGATGTATTTATGTATCGTACAATATCATACGATGGAAAAAAAAATTTGCCATCATATAAATAAATACAAACATTGCCCAATTTCAACTAACTAGAGGATGTAATTCCAGTAAGATCTCAGTTGAATTATATAAATATTTAGGCTGTTGAACAGATTTCTGAAGTGCCTAAATTTGAAACGAAAACAAAATCGAGAGAGAAAATAGTTAGAAAATGAATTGCATTGACCAAACTTTACGACGCGATAATGAAGACATGTGATTAACTGAAACCTACAAGGATCTTGTTGTACAGGAAGACGCAGATCATTTTAACAAGAGATCATTAAGTAAATTAAAATCAGCCGGGGAATAAAACGTGAATTATTCAAGTAACGGTTAAAAAGCGGAGTTGCCAAATATGTATAACAAATTTTAATAATTTAGATATAGATTGGTGCAACTCCAAAAAATTTCTAGTATCGTCACAAGTTTGGGCAAGGGCGCTGAAAAGTATTTTGTTTTTCTTTTTCTTTTTCGAAAATTCACCAAAAAGATGTGAGTAGCAACAATTATGAATAATAACTATTGTTATTGATCGGTATCACTTTACTGAAAATGAACTCACTCTAAGCTACAACAGAGGTATATCCTTATAATTAAAGGTACCCATTAAAATAAAATATAAATGTGAAAATTGGAGAAAATATTTCATCGCCAACTATCTTGATTCAAAGTTAGATCTTCTATCCACTGAGCCATCAGCGTCTTATCGGACTCTCTGCCTTTAAGTTCACTTCCATGAAAATCCCTCGATCAGGCCAAATGGATTGCAGAAATCAATCTAAGCAAAAAGTTGTCTGTAAGGTTACGTAACATAACTTCCAAAAACGGAAGACTTTTACCTAAGGGTCCATAACTCTGGTAAAACCCATTTTTGGGGTTATGTACATGGTGTTTCATAAAAAATGGCCGAGAGGGCATCACAATCCATACAGTCGTGGAAAATTTACTGTGGAAGCTAAAATGTGTTCATTATAAATTTGTTAATACATCTTTATCATCAGATTCAAGAGTACCTACGTCTTCTAGAAATTGTGTTTTTTTTTTTTTTTAGGTACTTGGCTGCGTCCTTGATAGGCACGAGTCTTGGGATTCATTGTACATCATATAATTTAAATTTTGCCGTTAGGAAATTTACTGTAAGTTGTCGCTATTAGAAATGTTATTTTCTTATTCTTTGTAGTTTTTCATGTTTTCGCATATTTGACAAATTAACAAAACATTGTTACCTTTGTTTCTATCCACGCGATCAAAAAATTCATTTCGTTAAATAAATTAACACGCGAATATTTTCGAGCCATAATTTTTATGATTTTAAAGACGGATTGTGCACTCGAAAACTTGAAAGTGTTATTTGACATTGAATGATTTGGTCACTATAGAAATTCTATGAATTTCTTGGGCATATGAATTATCCGAATAACCTATCATTTAATTCGACTGAGGCTCAAAAGCGAGGTACTTGAGCAAAAAATTTAAAAAATTTCACAGAGTCTAGGCAGCAGCTAAGTATTCAACATTGTGAGAAGTTGCAAGCAAAACGACAACAAATCAACTCAAGTAAAAGACTACAACAAAATTGTTGTCATATTCTTCGAATGTAGAGTTTATATTTGAACAATTACAATAGAAGATTGGCCTACGATCAATGCTGTATGGAATGCTAATTGTTTTTCAAAAAGTCCATGAAGAATTACTAAGAGGCCGAATTCGTATCCATCACGACAATGCACTATAACATACGGCACCTTTGAACTATTCTGACTACTTGAAAAGTGGAATTGATGACCTATACGCCGTGCAGTCCAAACTTAGTATTCTGTGTAACTTGTATTTTTCATAAAGGATAAAATGAGCTGATTAACATTTAACTGAGAGCTGTGGAGCAGCGATGGAGTCTACAAAAGTGTTGTTTCTAACATGGTCTCTCAATGCTTTCCAGCTTATTTAAAAGTGTGTAGAACGTAAGATCGAATATTTTGAAAAATAATAAAAATGAAAAGAAAATTTTGTCATCGGCAAAAGTAATCTTCATAAATATTTTGAATTACTATCACAATTTTGGTTCTTTTAGTGTTTTCAAACCTTCTCACAGAAGACGTAATAAAACGAAACACAACATCCGTCAGCCTCTCAAAATTAAGATACCAAATAGGTAGGAAGTAAATATAAGTCTAGAAAACGATGCCCTGGTCTGGTACACCGACGGCTCTAAAACCGAGATAGGAATATAGGAACAGAAATATATGGTGTAAAGCCAAGAGCTTATATTTATCAAAGCCCTGGAAAGTACGCCTCCATATTCCAGGCAGAAGTATATGCCATCACAATATGTGCATACGAAAACCTCAGTCGATCCTATACTAATAAAAATATATTTATCTATACAGTTTAGCCAGGCGGCATTGAAAGCCTTCTCATAACCTGAGATCAAAACGAAGTTAATGTGGGAATGCATGCAAGCATTAACGAAACTTGTCATAAAGAGCTACCTAACACTTCTGTGGGTGCCACGACCCTCTGGAATTGATGGGAATGATATAGGCAAAATTATGGATCATCCCTGCCCATCATAGGACCGGAACTATTTTGCGGTATTTCTTACAACACCGTGAAGATTACCTTCCAAAACTGGATCCAGAGCCAAAAGCATCAACGATGGACTTCAATGATAGGCTCCAGACAAGCCAAAAGATTCATTAAAGGGCCATCACCAAAGAAGAGCCAGGATTTTTAAGGCTATCTAGGAATCAACTCAGAATCGTCACAGGAGTCCTAACTGGACACTGTAAACTAAACATAAACGTGCATCGGATAGGTATATCACACACACTGATGTATGTAGGTTGTATCTCGAAGAATATGAAATATCGGAGTACGTCCTACGCGAATGCGAGGCCATTGCATAATGTAGGTTCCAGGCCCTTGGCTCATATTTCCTGAAACCTACCCACTTAGAGGAAAGCTCATTCAAAAAAATATTGCTCTTCCTAGGAAGAGTGAGATTGTTGGATGAACTATAAGGAAAGCGGTGCACAATACGCCAATAAATGGCTGCAGTTCAAAGGCCACTCGCCCCGCTGAGTTACAAATCTAATCTAATCAAAAACGAAATTATTGACAAATAAGAAATTTTGCCGATTTTGCCCTATTTTGAAACAGAGGTCTACAGTTTTTTACAAAGTTAGTTGAACCTGCTAGATCAAATAATTTTTTTTTTATGCGGGCACCCCTATGTAGATAATTGCTGTTGTCTGATCATGGGTTACAAAAATTAGCATCTACAAATAAAATAAATATCACTTGATAAACAAAGAATTTGTTAATAAAGTGTAAATGCCTTCCTATGAGTATACCCAAAAATATAATATTCTCAATGAAACAATAAGGAACGACAGGACATCATTTATTAATACGTGGTGAAATGGAACGTAGTGAGTATGCCATCACTAATAAATACACCCACTCTTGGTTCAATCCTGGTACCTGGTTCTGTTCTAATTTTCTTGACTCTATCTTAACAACAGCAAAATAGAGTATGTATTGGTATTTTTTGTGCAATAGCTGTGAAGTTGTAGATTACTTAGTTCAATTTTTAATGAGGACAAAATTCGATCTATTTGAAGACACTCTTACTGAAAAGATTTTTTTTTTTTTATTTATTTTCCTTTCAATCATCAGAATAATGTACGCAATCGTGCAATCACCAATTGCATCCAAGAATTTTTCTCTTTATTTTTATCAATTATTTATTATTATTATCGGGCAATTTTCACAACAATAAACCTCTTGAACCTCAGCACCCCTTTTTGATTTTTTTAACACACACTCCACTAACTATATACACTTTGGCTATCACAAAGAATAGAACTTTTTATTTCTGACATTAATTTTTTAAAACATCCGCTCCACATTAAATTAGTAAATTGGTTTGGAACAAAACCGATATATTGTAGTAAAAAGAGATGAAAGTACTTTCGGAAGAGGTCTAACAGGTCTTCCACAAACAGATTCTTATGCATTTCCTTTTATAAAAACACTTTTCCCGACTGAAATTCAACAATAAAAACAAACAACTAAAAGTAATTCGATTCGAAAAAGGACAAAATTTTCAAGATCTTATATATGCATATGGAAGGAACAGAAGACAAGAAGGACTACTACACCCACGACGAAATTCAAAGTTCAAACGATGACGACCACACAGCCTCCTACAATCATCCATCCATGGATTCATAGAATATAGTTGAATTCTTGAAATTGTGATAAGACAAACTGGAAAGCTCGCAACTCCCCTTCAGAATATATTCATCTTGGTGGTATTGTTGTTGTTTTTGTTGTTGTTGATGTTGCTGTCGTTTATATCTTTCAGATAAGTGTGTTTATAAACACACACCAATCATCAAGCTTCCGCGCACCGAACGAGCTTATACCTTATCCATATACTATACACGCATACCAGAGATAAAAATAGAAATAATAATTGGTGGCGAAGAGAAGACAAGTCGTTTTTCGTTGTTGTTTTGCAAGTTTCACCAATCACCAATTTCAAGTACGTCGGGCGCAGCCGGGAGCTAATCAAGTCAAGATTGGTGGTGGAGATGAAAGTAAAGGGATCCATGCCATCCACTCATGAGACGACGACGACGGAGACAATGGAATAATATAAATATTAGTCTCTTCAATACACAGCTGTTTTTCACCACACAAAACAACAACAACAATTATTCACCACGCAATCTGCAAAAGCGTATGTGGGAGCTTTAAACAAAAATTTCTCAGTGACTAAGGGAAAAATGGAAGAGTATTTTTTTTTTTTTTGAAAAAATTTTTATGAAGCAATGCAGATTGCCACCACACTAAAGTAAACGCAATAAAAGGCGTTCACATATTTTATTTTAGATTTATGTTTTGTTTTTTTTTAATTTATTCACAATTCCAATTGTGAAATACAAAAATCAAAAAGTTTTTAAACTAAAACGAATTAGTTATTTCAAAAAAATCAGGCGACTGTCTTCATTTTGTCCCCCAAAAATTTTCCTTGGTTATGTATCACTTTATAAAAAAAAAAACAACAAAAAACAAAAAAGAGAACAGGAAAACTTAAAAAAAAAACAAATCTCTAATGCAATTCCCTTACAAAATTTTCCTCTTCACTAGCAAACCGTTGAAGATATACTATCTTCTATTGAAATTCGAAAACTAAGCAAAATATACACTAACAAAGCATTTATCAAATTTTCCACCATTTTCACTCATTTTCTTTTCCAATCTGGATTTGATCGCTTCGATAAATTCATTTTTAACCACCAACACTTTGGGCGCTTTTCACTTTCGCCATATTTGCCTTCCTTAACAGAACTGGTGGGCACACGACGATTCTTATAGACAAAGTTTGTCCTTTTTATTCGATGGTTTTCCTTTCTATCAATCCACTGCTACGAAGAAAATAACACTTTTCCTTTAGTAATAACTTTTTCAAATTTATAATTTCATTTTTAACTTTAGTATCGCGCGCGTATTAAACGCTATAGTTTTTCGGAAAAGTCAAAAACGCGAGAGATGAAAATTTTTTCTTTTATCAAGTTTTGTTTTTATTGCGGGGGGAAAAACGATTTTCAATACACGGACAAATTTACAAAACAAAGAAGGAAAGCGCAGTAAATATGTATATAGTTTTGTATACATTTTATTACACATATTTTCAATGTTTCAGGTCAAAAGAGGAAAAAGCTTACCTACTGCTACGCATCTCAATATATTCACACAAAATAAGGAGCAATAGAGCAGTAGGCAGGAGCAAAATAATTTCCCTCACAGTTTGTTATCAAGAAGAGATATCAATGAGTGGAGTGCTGTCAGTGGTGGAAAAACTCAGGAGTAGATATAGAGGCCAGGTATATTCGCTTGACGTCACCCGACTTTTATTGATTTTCCACGACCAGCAACGTGTTTTATTCTATTGTGCACCCACCAATGAAAAGCTTCTTGAGTGGTGAAGAAGTTGTGTACTGTAGTAACATGGAGAGCTTAAGCTTATTCTAACTGTATAAAGGAAATTCCTCTCTCTTGAGTTGTGTATTGAATAATATACCGTTATTTTAAGAAGGAAATCCTATTGAGGGATTCCTGTCATAAGTGTTGCAGTATACACAGCTGTTATGATAGGGATGCTTTGAAAATTTGTTTCATTCATTTGAAATTTGGTTTGAGAGTAGTGTGGCGTACTGTATTTAGGTAACTGAATTTATTAATTTCACACACAAAATAAGCAAATCAGAAACTACATAAATGCATGAGAAGGAATTTTTTTTTTTAAACATTTAATTATTTGACAATAGCTTTTGAAGTTCACTGTTGGATTAGAGTAAGATTTATTAATTGACTTTGACAGGAATCTTTTTACGAAAAAAACCAACTTTACTTGTTATTCCTGACCGACAATAATTTGAAGCTAAATAAAATAAGTAAAAAACGAGTTTTCAAACAAAACTGAGGCCAAGCCGCATGAAAAAGTAGAAAATAAACTTTTCTTCATACACAGAGGTGGACTCAGATTTTTTGATTGGGACATTTCTCTTGAATATTCTTTCTCTTCATGAATCAAATCACTTATTACCTCTGATAGATCGTACTGAAATATATCGGTGATTGTCAGCGAATAAAATCTGAGTCCACATCTGTTTATTTTCTACTTTTTCATGCGGCTTGGCCTCAGTTTTGTTTGAAAACTCGTTTTTTTACTTATTTTATTTTCTGCCTTTTTCACGTTAACTAAATTGTTATAACGTGCTGCATGGAGATATTTTAAAACAATTTTATGACGGCTGAAAAGACACTGATTTACCAGTTTTTCAAAAAATTTATTCGAGTATCAAATCGTTGAAATACTGCAACGGTTTTCTGAAATGCAAATAATATTTTAAACAGCGCTTTTTAGCTGTATTCCAACTTGATCCCATATAATATGAATTTTCCCGATTTTCCATGTTTTCCACAGATATTTCCTATTACTATGAAATTTTTTTAAAAATTTACATGCATTTTCTCGTTTTTTCATGCAAGTTTTCATGATTGTTGAAGAGAAAATATTGATGCCAGTAGGACGGAAAAGAAATGATTCCGCATACCTTATAAAACTTTTTTGTCCGGAAAAGTCGGAAAATTCCGGAAATTTTCAGAAAATTTTCCAGAAAAATTGGAAAATTTTGCATTTTTCCTGAAAAAGATTTATCACTAATCATATCGATGAAAATTTTTCAGATGATTTTCCCGCTTTTCCGGGTTTTCCATGGAGTTTTCCACAAAAGCAACTTTATGCAACTCATTTCTCTCTACAACTTTGTCTTAGGTTGCAAAACGCTCAAACGCTTCCTTGGTCGGAAAAAATCGGGAAAAGCGCTTTACATGAATTTTCCTCGATTTTTCCTGCAAGTTTTCACCATTGGAAAAAAAGTAATGATTCCAGTTGATAGGGAACTTTATTCTGCATAATTTAGAAAACTTTTTTACTGGAAAATTTTCCGGAAAAGTCGGAAAATTCCGGAAATTTTTTTCGAAAAAATCGGAAAACCTTGCATTTTTCCTGAAACGGATTTATCACTAATCAAATTTGTACCAAATTTTCAAATGCTTTTGCCGATTTTCCGGGTTTTCCATGGAAATTTCCGATTCAAATTTTGATAGATTTAATTGTCACGCGACATGAATCTGTGTGCCAAATTTCAGCTCGCTGTGATGACGAAAAGTGGGTCTACGAGAGTGTCGAAAATAGTAAAAAAGAAATATATAAATATACAGACAGACAAATTCGTGTACGAGTTAAAGGGACGGGCTGGCCTCAAAAAACTAAGCTGGAAAGGCTTTTTATTTTATCTGGCAAAAATAAAAAGCAAACTTGGCTAGAAAAAATAAAAAGCCGAGCTCGCTTTTTATATTTTTACCGAAAAAAAAGTATCAAGCCGTTGCGCTTGCTTTTCTAGCTTCAAAACTATTACCGGCCAGGAATAAAAAGTAAATTAAGCTTTTTTCGTAAAAGTTCATAACTGATTCGGTCCCTGAAAATAAGAAGCCAGTTTGGCTTTTTATACTTCCCGTTTCAAAACCTGTTACTTCCAGCTCGAAAAAATAAAAAACCTCGACTCGGACATCCTTGGAACACACCACAGAAAAATCAAATTGTTCAAATCTTATGAAAGTAAAAGTGAGTAAATTTCAGATGACCAAAGCGCACTCTGCAGTGTCAAGTATAATAGCTTAAAATCCTGATCACGTGAACAGTAATCATTTGAAGTGAATGTCCTTAAACCAAAAGAAAGAGAAAAAAAATGCTTTAAAATCTTATTTGACGCTTAGCCACAAAGTTTGCCGTTATTTTTTTTAATATGGCGGGCTTTTGGTCATCTGATGTATAGGCAGATATTTGTTACGAAACAAAACTGCTAGCTTTGAACTTTATTCTAAAACAACCACAATACTATTCAACAGGGTGATTCGGATAAAATGTCCAATCTATTCATTTATATATAGATCACCTCTGCGTGCCCCACCAGTCAATAGAAATTACCTGCGCCACTGGGCGCGTTTAGGTGGAGGCTAAATCAGTTTGGAGGAATTGGAAGCGTTTGGTACCAACCACTTCGGTATGGTTTGTAATAACACGTTTTCATGTAAAACGTGTTTATTTCGAAAAACAAAAATGCCTAACAACTGTTTTTTTTTTTGTAGAAAAATACCGTTCTGATACATTTAACTTCTGAAGTCGGCTTTCTAATGGTGCATTCACATGTAACAAACATTGGCAAAAAAACATTCAACAAACAATTTATAGGCAGTTGGCAAATGTTTGATAAATGTTTGACAAATGTTTGTAAAATGTATGTCAAACATTTTCGGAATGTTTGTTATGTGTGAGTGCGCCTTAAGACAATTTAACATAAAAAATCAAGCAGGTTTAATCCAACTTCTAAAACTACCTAACGAGGTTTTATCATAAAATGCGCGGAATTTTCGTTTTTCATAAAAAAAATATATTAATTCATCAATATTAATTTTGCGCCTATCAAAAATAATTCACTTAGGCCAACGCTTTTCGAAACACCTGTGGAACAAAATTTTCGGTATGCCGTTTACCTTCTTCAGCGATTCTGTCTTTATTTTTTCAATGTTGATAAAACGTCGTCCATTGAAATGATTGAACCTTAATTTCAATATCATATTCACACACTAATGTTTCATCAACTATTATGACCCGATCTAGCAGTTCTGGAATGTCGTTCACTTCATTCAATGAGCAATGTACATTCGGCATTAATTTTGTCCGATATTCATCAATTTCGGAATAACAAATCAAAACATCCAGCATAATTGTTTGGCTACTAATTTCAAGATACGTCATCAGGAAGAACTGTACCTGTAATATAAAAACAAAACATTGTGGCAATCTGACTTACACAGTCCGAAAAACTAAAACATTTCGCATATTTTTTTATCACACCTCATCTCTATATCCAATACGGTCAATTATTGAAGAAACTTACAACAATGAATGAATAAAAGAAATTGTGAATTGTGAATAGATAAGTCGGCATAGTCCTTTTTCTTGGCCTGCAAGTTCTCTAATCTATACCTAACGCCACTAGTCGGTGATTACATTAAACATATATGTAGGCATATGCAGACAGAGAAAATTAATTATTATTCGATTGGAATTTAATTTTTCAAAAATCTTTTCTCATATCTTGCTCCTGCAGCACTATTTTGGATTACAGATATTTCGTAGATTCAAATTTATCTTAATAATCCATGTAATTACGGACGAAACGATCAGATCTGTCGATTTTTTATTCATTCGCCCTTTTGAAAGCCCTAAGCTCCATGAAAATGTCTATAACCCTTTTATATACCCTAGATGAAATCTATAGGGTATATGCTATGAATGGATGGATTGGAATAGGTTGAGATACCTAAAGGAGTCTTTAGAACGTGGGTCACAACAAGACCCCTTTTTCACCCTACAGACTTATGAGCAATTTCTCAGCCGGACGCGCTTACAAGCTTTAGTATTTTCCCCCAATCCTCCCTACCTGCTTCACGCAGTTCATCTGGGAAGTGTGAGCCAAGATACATATATGTAGCGCTTTCCGAAAAAAGTTGGACAGAGTCGAAGAAAGTGAATCACCATTTCGGATTCCACTCAGCATCTTCTGCATACAAGACCATCAAAAAATCCTAACCCGGGGGGGGTGACCCCCGAGAAATGATTGCCCAGTAAGAATTGACACTAGAGTTCTCAGAGTTGGCTTGATTAGTCAAGAAAAATTTTTCGTTACGTTTGGGTTAGGTATAGCCCACAGTTCCTTTATGGTTCTACCCGAAGAGTCATCTAACCATAGACGACTGTGTTGGCAATCGCCCCAAGACGAAATGTTAGAGGCAAGGTGTTTTGATGCGATCCCGATTGTGGAGGGGGATGCCCCCACGGCTGCACCAAACTGAGAAAGCTTGTAATGAGTGCCCTTAATAAAGGTGACAAGGTACCGCCTTGCGGGGTGTCCCCATGGAATCTTTTCACCCTGCTTATCCGCCCAGATTGGCCAGACAGTTCTATTGTTCAAGATGTGTGCGATCCAGTACTTAAGAGACTGGTTCACTCCATGTTTTTTTTAGTATTTCAGTAAACTTATGTAGAAGTACATTATTGAAGGCCCCTATCCATTCGCCATTGGAAAATGTAAAATTTTCTGACCTCTGGCTGTTTATTTTTATAACACTTTTATTTATATTTTATTTAATATACCATAACTTATTTTTGAAACAATTAAACTTTTCTAAAAATGATTTCCTACGGTAACGCCAGTTGTCTCTGCAGCACATCATAGCGCACTTCATTACTATAATTCAAGACTCCGAAGTATCGATTATATAAAATCTCTTCATTTCACTGTAGTTTTTCACTATCACTAACTATAAACCACTTTTAATTACATTTTTATGGAAAAAATCACTAAAAGAACACTACTTGTTTTCGTAAAATCAGAAATGTCAAACTGTTACAAAATAAAGCGAATCGCTTTTGTCGTCTCCCCTCCCCTCCTTCCCCATCGTGCTTATCTCACGTACTCGAATTTTACCATATCCTGTTTGATATATAATCTAAGAATGTATTTTTTTGAAAATCACTGTATTTGGAAAATGGCGGATTTTGAAATGAAGCATAACAGAATAACACTTTGAGAACTGTCAAAATTAGCCATAGCAAACAAACGCGGCTTCAAGATTTTGGATAGCCAAAACCTACGAGTAAGTAACTAAAGGAGAGACCCTTCAACAACGATTTTCGTGCCAATCATAAAGATGGGTAAGTTTATACGAACACTATAAAAAAAGGACCAGCAGCAGTATAGTGAGCGATAGTAATATAAAACAAACTTTAAGGTTCTCGGTTGTCCACTAAGCCTATTACCATCTTCGGTTGCCCAATAACCTGCCTGAAAATTTCCCTAAATTTATATCAAGAAAATATATTAAAAATTAATATTCTCTTACCATTGATTATTTATATATAGACATTGATTATTTATATATAGATGTGCCCAGAATCATTGACGTCGAAAGGAGATGTCGCTACTTGGAAAAAATGCGATAAAAACTTTTATTTAATGGTTTAAATAAAAATTTTCCAGCATCTAAAGTAAAAATAGTTAAAAACCAAACAAAGTATTATATCCAGTCATTGAAAATTTTTTTATTAAAAGTTTTAAAGCTGGAAATAACAAGCGAAATAAAACTAGCGACATCTCCTTTCTAAGACGTCAATGATTCTGGGCACATTTATATATAAATAATCAATGGTTCTTACTTTCTTTGTGAAATTTCTAAATTTCCTAAAAGTATGCTACACTATTTATTAGTTCTTCTAACTGCCACAGTGAGCGCTGAATTCACCTACACGATTTTTAAAGAAAATGCACCAATATATTCAGCGGACTTTTCCAGTCTATATTATATTTAGTCTATGGTTGAGTTGACAGATGATATATTTCATACAAAGTAGCCGGATTTGTGTTGGTTAAAACACCCATCCGCACTATTCTAACTAATACTTAGACAAAATCCAACTCAACCTCAACTCGACTGGTTTCGTGGAATTAACATGGATTGAACGAAACTCAACTCAATTCACGTTTCCATGAGCACTAATTCGGATTCAATTCGAATTAAAATCCGCATGGAAACATCTCATTTTCTCTTGTTCTGTTGCTCAGTTTCTCTTTTTTCTGGTTAAAAATGAATGCCGATGCTCTTATAAATGGGGGATTTCCCTGAAACATGTGCGTTGCTTAGTCACTGTAATTTGCGATATTAATTTCAGTCGGTTCAAGTGTTTTTATTGTGTGAATGTGAAGTAGCAAAAGCAATGGCAAGCACTAGTAAAAAAAAAACAAATGTAATTTCGATAAAAGCGAAAGTTGAAATTTTGAAACTTTTCCACCCTGGAGGCAAAACGAAAATATAAATTTGTAAGGAATTTTGAATTGCACATTCGGCACTGTCAACGATCTTGATCAGGGCATCAATAAGAACCTGAAAGTCTTCTACAGAAATTTTCTGTTGAGGAAATTTATTACGAGTGTTGAGTCTAAGGAAGATATTAAGGCAGTGACATTTTTAGATTCCTTACATCTACTGTAATCAGCCTGGCGAATTGTAACATTCACAAAAATTAAAAATTGTTTCAAGCATGCTGGATTTTCTTTGATATTACCGCCCCCACCACCAGAGGTTCCTTGTTTACGCGTGTATTTACAACCCTGAATTTAGGCACGGATATTACGCTAGAAGAGTTTTTGAACCTGGACGAGCATATTGATACTGCTCCGATGTTGACGAACATGAAATTGTGGAAATAATTAGACCATCAACGTCAGACTCAGATATGGATGAAGAAAAACACGATACAATGCCTATATCCACTTTTACAGAAATTCGATAATCTTTAAAGCTACTTCATAGATTTGTGGAAACACAGGAAGACGGCAATGCAATGTATAAAAATTTACAGGAACAAGAAAACAAAGAAAATGTTTTCTTTTAATAAAGTGTACTCATTATTTTCGAATATTATAAATATATGAATTTGTTTTTGCGTATGTTTATAATACAACGGTTAATACGAAATTCGGATACCACGAAAACCTTCCACTGGTCCCCAATATTTCGTGTTAAGCGATTTCCACTGTATTTTCATTTGATAGTCAAGTTGGAACGTGTTCAGATTTCATGCAAAGAGCAAATGTCTCAACAAAAAATGTTTGGTTGCTATTAATCTGTCGTGGACTACAAAAAATAGACGGAGGAGCGGTTTCTAAATTGTCATCACCATATTTAAGCTTCTTAGACTCAAAACAGACATTTCGAACTCCACTTTTTCTTTCCCGGTAGAGTGGTCGCGTCGGGGTGTGTCGTTGTGTGTCCCAGTCGCGCGTGTGTGCGTGTGTGTATGGGTCGCTCGCATGTTTGGCGCGACCTCACCCTTCACCGCTCATCTCCCATCTTCCTCTCCTAGTATTTGGTTACATCGGTTAATATTACATTATCGGTGTAAAGGACTAACAATTTCAAGACACCGTGTAAAAAGTCATTAAGCGCAAACTGTTACACTAGGTCTGTTGGCGTACTTTTTCAAGTAAAAACATGAAAAACGTCAAAATGTATAATAAAACGTCTGTTCGCGTACTACTTCTACTGGAGGAGTAACAGGTTTTTCCATTTGTTTAAAACTAAAAACTTAAAAAATAACTGAAAACCAGCGACGATCTGTCAAAACGGACACTTTCGAAGTTTTTACTCGACGATTTTTCTCGAGTTAAATCAAGTAATAAATTGAACGGAGGGGAAAAGTGACGTCAACAATTTCTCTCTCAATTTTCGAGTACGCGAACTCCTTCGAGTAAAAACTTACAAAAAGTTTTACAAGTTTGTACTTTCAAGCTAGTACGCGAACAGACCTCCTATCTGCCTACGTTTCATGAAGTGCCTAGACTTTTCATGAAGTGCTAAGTTATATTAAATGTCTACAATATGACAGCTTGTCACTCCTTCGTTGTCCCGGCTTAAGGACATTCTGCGAAAATTCATCAGATTCAACGATATTTTCATTTGATGAAGACACTTTAAGTAACACTTCCCCAGTCTGCTCTCTCGACTGTATATAAGGGAACATTAATTCCATGTACTTCGCTAAGTAATAGCGTTTTTTTTTTTTTAGAAGCACCGCAACCACTAGTTGGTTTCGCCTTCAAAAGACGTGTGAAACTACCTTGAATATTTCTACATTTCTCGCTTCACTCTTCGCCTAAAAATATTTAGCTTTTTTTATAGTTTAAACATTTTCTAAAGTAAATAAAATTCTTTCTTTTTCCAAATATTTAGCAATGGGGATTAACTTTAGAACACTATCAATGTATTTTTGTGCAGGGAAAACAACTGTTGGTGTAATTATTAAAAGAACATGTAAAATCATTTTGGAAACTTTAAGCCCAAAATACATATATGGCACTACCAAAAAAAAGAGAGCCTCATTATAAGCATTGGAAGCATTGATGGCAAACATGTTCAGTTTAAAAAACCACCACGCTCTGGATCGGCGTTTATTGCTCTAAAGGTGTCTGCTCTATAGTACTACTGGCAGTGGTCGACGCAGACGGTTTCTCCATTAGAATATAGATGTATGTGAGAGATAGACCATAATAATTATGGAAAGGCTTTTTCAGTGTTAAACTTTCGAAAGGCTAGCAACTAACGCCCTTCCGCTTCATATATACCCGAAAATTCGAATTTAAACTTTCCTGAAAAACTAGTTTTAAAAATTTACCAAATTTTTTGTAGCGGATGAAGCGTTCTCACTAATGAAAACATCATGAGGCCATTTCCGAAGTTAGTAATTCATCTAGAAATAGATATTTAGAAACAATATCGAATATTTGAAGTGCCAATGTCATGCCATCCTGATCAATTTAATATTAACCTGCAAGCGGCGTGTTTATACTTTGTAACTTTATTCGGTCAAAAGATGGAATAATTTCACCTGGAGCACAATTAACTAAGGAAAATGATTTGAATTAAATTAGTCATCTAAGAACATATCATCAAATAATGGAAGAAGAAAAACAGGTCAGGCAATCTTTAATGTTGTATTTCAAACGTTGGCAATCATCCTTATTGCCTCCCACGCCTTTTTGGTTGAACTTTTATTATGATATTCACTCCGCGTATAGTCATATAACAGAGGAAAGCTTTCTACGATTTGCACAAATTTAATACATCCGTGTCACGTGACAATCATGTGACTAATTTGGCATGTCTTTTGTCATGCTCAAAAACCTGGTCTCGGATAAGCTCCTATCGACGATTGGCAAATTAACCCAAAGAGCATTGCAAAAGCTTCTTAACTGGGCTAACATTTGTGGTATGGAGCTCAACCCTGAAAAATTTGAACTCCGGCTTTCCCTCCCCCAAAATTGGGTAGCATTGCTCTTGAATTTAAAACTGAAGCCAAATAGGAGTGATAATAGACCAAGTTAAATTGGAGGATAAATCTGAATGAGCGCGTCAAAAAGGCGGCCAATGCACTGTATACATGAAAGAAAACTTTTGGTAAAAGATGGGGTACACACCCTCCCATCGTGCAGTAAATGTACACCACTATTGTGAGGCCTATCCTAACCTATGGAATCTTGGTGTGATGTAATGCTCTAGAGAAAGCAACGCATCTGAAGAGTCTTACAAAAATACAGAGAGCTGCCTGTCTAGCTGTTACAGGTGCTCTTCGTACAACACCAACGGCAGCAATGGAGATCATATTCCTGCTCCTGCCCCTTGACGTCCATGGCAAATGTATAGCTGCAAAATGTGCACTAAGCCTTAGAGAGTTAGGCTGCTGAACAACAGCAAGCCTTGGTCATAGCAGAATACTAAAATTCTGTCCTGAGGACTGTATACGTGGAGCCACGGATTATATCGTCCCTAGACTAGACTTTGAGAAAACATTCTCAACTAACATTCCTAGTAGAGAGGAATGGGATGATAATCGCCTGGTAAAAGATTATGATATATGAGGCGGTGAGAATCATAGTGGCGTGTCAATAATTTTCAAGACCAAATTCTTACTTCTTAACGATCACCCGTTAAGCACCATCATGAAATAAATCAAAATTTACAGTTACAGCTGCTGATGGTAGAGTTACTTTGTCATTTTCAACAAAAGATGTACATGCTTTTTATGGGCCGAGGTGCGAAACATCAATTTACTCTAAACAATGCAAACTGTACTTATGCCACTCTGCTTGCTTCTCACCGGCTCATATGTGTCTTCACAGACGGCTCGAAAATGGATGTTGGAGTGGGAACCTAGGTCTACTCAGCTTTTCCTCAAATGCGGGAATCGTACCGCCTATCGGACTACTGTAGTGTGTTCCAGGCGGAGGATCTGCCTACTAGCAAAGCAGAAAGGTCACAGTGACATACGTCGAAACAAGGCAGCTGATGCTCTAGCCAGAAAGGGCTCCACTATGACTATTTGCCTAGCGGAAGAGCCCATAGACTCTAGAATCAGTGAAGAGGATTCTAGACGTACATGCCTATAAGCTGGCAAATCCCAGATGGGGGAAATTGACCACATGCATAATTTCAAGATAGCTATGGCCCGAAGACTGAGGAGGAAAAGTAATGATATGCGTAACCTTATCGCAGTTATTATAGCGCACTGCCTATTTGGTAAACATGCAGAGCTCATGCAAGCTCACCAAGCGTAGTAGGGGGGCTGGTAAGGTTCATTAACCCTTGTGGCTTGTTTCAGCGTGCCCCCTAAATCTAAGGTATCTTTCCCAGGTAGAGTCCCAATATAGTGGTATCACAACGGACCTGGTCTAAGTAAGGCTGATCGCAGGGTTAATCTTTGTCACGCCAGATTTGTCTGCAGCGCACCATTAGAAAGCATGCAGCTAGTTTAGATATGATTTTGCTAGATATGCCATTGTCATTTAATATGTCAAATTCCACTTGTGTGTGCAAATGTCAAAAAGCAAGTAAGAAAAATCAGCTTTCGAGTCACTTTGGACAGGCAAAAGCATACGAAAGCAGCTTAAATTAGCTAATAGCTGCGAAATACTGGAACACATCCCAGGTAAATCGCATTTGTAGAGGAATTTAATTTGAAATAAAAAATTCTGCCATTATCAGATAGAAAATAAAAAAAAGTTAAGATGTCGGATTTTGTTACAACAACCCTAAAATAATATTCTAGCAACGTTGAGAAATTGAGTACCGCCACAAACAACTACAAATTGAATAAACATACAAATAACATACAAATAATATAAAATACATGAAACTATTGTACAAAATAACAATATTTATTAAATGTTCTGTAGTGTTACTTTTGATTACAAAAGAAATTAATTTACAATTGTAAATAAATATACATTCACAAGTATAAGTATGTATGTAGTTTGTTCCTATTTCAACTATAGCCTTCAAATATATGGTAGAAGTGTAATAATGGTAGTATACTCTTGTTACAAACAAATCTATGTAAATAACCTCATTTGATGATGATATGCAATTTAAATTCGTGCGTGATGTAATCAGAAATCGCAAAACAAAAATTGAAATTACGACGATATAAAAGAAAAAAAAATGTGGGCGAAAATTAATTTCTCTCCCCTTTACGATTTAGGGATGAATTAAAAAATATTAACTGCCCCTAACTCAATTTAAATATAAAATTTTATTTTCATAACATTTTTCGCGTGAATATGAATATGGATGAGTTAGTGTAAATGTAAGTGTGCGTGTGTATGTGTGTCTGATTTGTTAGAATTATTTTAATCTTTCAACAATTCTTAACTAGATTTTTTTTTTTTTTTGCTAGCAATTAATGTTTAAAACAGTTTAAATTCTGGTGTTTTTGTATATTTTTTTTTGTTTTTTTCCGTTTTCCGTTTTACCGTTTTTTGTTGAAGTGATGTATGTGATGTATTTAAGTATAATATTCCTCGTTACTAGCTTGGTTTATAAGCCCTTTTTCAAAATTTATAACTACTTTAATGAGGATACTTATCGTTTTTTTTTGTCTACTTTAATCACAAAAAGCTTTCAAATTTGTCATTTTTTTTAATTTTAATTCAGTACTAAAAATATCTTTGGTTAACCGTTAATCTTAAATATATATATATATATATCTATATATAGGTTCTTTTAAATCTATATTTTCCTTTTATGTTTGTAGAAAACTCGCCTTAAATATAGAAACATGCTTTTTACCAACAAAACTTACAACATAAAATTACTCTAGTAAAAAATACATTGGGATTTGTATAAGATCAGATCGTTGTTATTTCTTTGCCATGATACATTTTTCTATAAGCTTTTAGGAAGGTGTATGTATGTGAAAAATCAGTGATAAAAAATTGAGAGAATATAAACGCATAATAGAAGATATGAATTTATGAAACACTGATAGGTACTTGTGACTTTAAGTTTGTCTTACAGGAGAGCTCCTCGATGTGCAGTTGAGCGTTTCCACTACTTCGATAAGACTGTGTTCATCCTGGAGAGGCATAAAGCGAAACGAATGCACCCGTTATCTCTTCAAAACTCTAGAAACAGAACGTATAAAACGTAAAAACGGTAATGCACTGATTTTTATTCAATTCGAAGTAGTTTCGAGCGGTTGATATTTGAACGTTAAATATTTTCATGTCAAGATCAATACGAGTTTTTCTATATGAAAATCCATTTTTTAAAGTTAACAAGCAAAATTAAGAAACAAAATTGCAGTGCATCAATCAATAAAAAAAGGACAATTTTCGATGATTTTTTTTTTTTTAGTTCTGCTTAAGCATACCCTGGCAGATTTTATGCGTATTTTCGCATGACAATTGCTGTTTTACTTCTATTCCAATTTTATCCCATAATTTTTTTTAGATCTCGGTTGGAATAATTGCAGTCATCACAACACAAAAGCGATTTCACCAAATTGAAATCAAAAATTTTGATCTTTCATTTAACGGCCTCTAAACGCTTTGGAATGAGTCCAACGCACTGCCTTTAATCGCGCCAACATAAAGAACACTTGCATTGTTTACCATAGCTGTGACTTTTTCTGGTGGTTGCACGCGCAACGGATCCGAGTGGCCTAATCGCCTCTAGTCTTAGCGTTAACGTAAGTATCTATTCAAGATAATAAATATTAATAAAGAATAAGTTCCTATCCTAAACTCTGAACGTATTGTTCGTGGAAATGCACGTTTGCACAGGGCTGTTTTTATACCCTAGATGAAATCTATAGGGTATAATAAGTTGGTCATTCCGTTTGTAACACATCGAAATAATGATCGTAGAGCAAAATGGATTGGACACCCACGCATAATATTAAAAATTATTTTGTTTTTTGCATGTCCGTTCGTCTGTCCGTCCGTCCGTCTGTGCGCACGATAACTCGAGAACGCGTACACTTAGAGAGCTGAAATTTTGTAAACGGACTTTTAAAAAAAAAGTAAAATTAAGTTCGAAAATGAGACAAATTGGACAACAAATAAAATTTCAAAAATGGACTAAATCGGGCAACACCTTCTTGGTGGTGCCATATAAAAATTTAGGCTATTTACGTATACTGTGAAAACGATCAGTCCAAGACATTTTTATTGTACTAAAAACTTCTTCAAAATACGAAATCCTATAAAATTGGTTATAATCATTTTTTCTGTCCGACAAACCGTTCTAAAAATATATGCGAAAAACCACTTCAAAAATCAAACTTGCACAGAAGGGTAACAATACGGAATTTCATACGGGCATTCATCTAGGGTATCATAAGAATTGGTCTTAGATCAATTCTAGCTTTTTTACTTTGCTCATTAGACTGTCGACTTTCAAACTGTGAAGATGAATTTTAAGTGCATTGAAATTAAAAACTGTAAAAAATCTAATAAAAAGAAACTTAATAATCGAATTTTTCCAGATCAGGAAGCGATCAGAAATCACTTTATGCAGCAGAAACTTAACATTGAATTTATCTAGAGCAATATTCTCAGACTGGCAGTGATGAATACAAACAGTCGAGTGGTCGAGTACCAGTTTTCTGCACCACCAAGAGCTCTAACAAGCTGAAGATGACAAGGGCAAAGACTAGTGTTCCATTATATAAACAAATAAATCAAACTATAAGAGACTACCGAACACTTTTCGTGTGCTTGTCCGGGCTTCGCCCGGAGCAGGCTGGATACTCTAGGGGTCTGCCCTCCTATCTGTAGATGAGCTGAAAAACCTTCTTCACCAAGACCTGATACGCTTCATTAAGGGGACTGGAAGGTTTTGTTGATGGGGTTTCTAGCAGGATAGCACAATGGGCCGCTTTTTCCTCCATGCTTGGGATCTCTCGTCCCCGCCTTAAAAAAAACAAAAAAGTAAATATGGGCTGTAAAAAGATCTATAAGCAATTAGTATAATCGGACGGTGGAAAATTCATCATTATGGATAACGAAACATGTTCCCTTTGGTGTGGACATTCCTAAAGTTTTTGATTTGGCAGGTAATTATTCAAGGTCGTGACATCTGTGAGTGTGTTGTACTGAAGTCAAATTTGAGTGCAGAAACATAATTAAAGGACATCTTAAATGGACCATTTTTAATATTTGTTACATCACATCCAACCAAAGGAAAAGCGCTAATCTGATCTGACTTGACAGCAAATCATTTCTGCTGAACAATAAAATCGACTTTGTACCAAAGGAAGACAACCCGCCTCAATGCAGGCCAATTAAGAAATTGTGGGAACTTTGCAAGATAGAAAATGCAAAGGCAAAAATCTCACCAATGTGGCTGCATTCAAATGTCAATGGACTAGTTTTTTAAAATTGTATCTTAAACAAGGCAAATTTTTATTTACACTCTTCAAACGAATTCTTCGGGTGGTTGGTGATCGCGGCGTCAATGCATTGATTTAATCATTGTAAATTACATGTTAACAAATTATTTTTTTCATTTTCGTTTTGTTTTATCTTCACGTTCGAAGTTTAGGACAGGAATTCGGACTCATCCTTTAAATGCGCATACTAGCTAAGAAATCCTATCCCCTATTTAAAAAATAGACATAACCAGGAAGTTATATAACTCCAGAGAAACTCCTACTGTTATTTAAAACACCATCTATGTCATGTCATGTTCTATAAGGGAAGAATTTTTGAAACATTTCATCCTTCTGCGAAATTATGTGGTTTGTTTTCATAGCAAAAAGAAATTACATTGCGCATAATAAACGCCTTTTCTTCGCTAAAAGCTTATACATAAAAAAAAATAGCACAGCTCTCAAATGAAGGTTAATATTGAGAAAGTTCTTACAAAATAATTTAAAAAATTCTATCATAATAAATAATTGCCATCCGAAAATACTTGAAGTAAAAAAAAAACATAAGGAAAAACCTAAAACATTTAAAAAGACAAATCATCTAAACCTATAATCGTACATAATTTGAACGCATAACAGTAGTTCTAAAAAGAAAACGTATAAATAACAATCTAAAAATAAAATCATTTTCACCTTAGTTTCTTAGAATTAATGAGCAGTTCACGTGTTAAAACGCACTTAGAATGTATACATAAAAAATAAATGGCACAAACGTTACATATTTACAAAACTACGAATGAGAAATTGATGAACATATGTATGGATAAATAATATTTTGATGCATGTATGCATGTGAGTGTGTATATATATATTTTACTTCATACTATCATTATTGAAATCAAAAAGGATGTTATTGTCTATAAAATTTAGTTATTTCTTTTATTTATTGTGTGTGTGTGTGTGTGTGTGTGTGTGTGTGTGTGTGTGTGTGTGTGTGTGTGTGTGTGTGTGTGTGTGTGTGTTCTTTTTTCTTTGTGTTACTCTATAGCTAAATGTTTTGTGAGGCTTTTGCTGACGCATTCGTTGCTGCTGCTTATACATTATTTATTAGAATTTGATGAAATAAAGTACTAGAACCAATTGGAAATAAATTAAAAATAAAAATTATTTGTTAAATATTTTTAAAGCTACCCTTTTGTAAATTTTTTTTCTTTTTGTTTTAATAATCATATGGCTTGTGCTTCTAAAAAGAACTTATCTCTTGTCTTTTTGGGCAGGTTTTACATCGGGCTTAATCTATCAAGTTATATGCATATCGTTAACCCCCTTTAGAGGGGCTCTAGAGAGTAAAAAAAACCTGTAGCCTGTTATCTCTAAAGCTATTTCACATCATCTCCAACAATGGAGAAAAACTAATTCCCCTTAGCATAGATAAAAACTTAAAAACTGCAAACAGAGTTCTCCATTTATTTATTACGGTGAAATATAAATTAAAAAGAATCTGAATAATTTCCGATATCTCTAAAATTACCATAAATCGGATTTACAACAATATTTTCAAGCCAATAAATTCAACACCACTCACAAAATAACGTGAATCAACTAAATTCGGCGAGCCTGAAGTAAGACTTGTAACCCGCGTTAATCTCAACTTTGACAAACTGTCGTATGACAAGACTTTGACGGCATACACATAAGTTGATTAAACTGTAACGGGGTAAGTAATAACGAACCAATCACGAAAAAGTGCTTTTGAATTCTAAAGAAAGAAAATTTTTAGACACCTTCCTCCATATATGAGCAATAATATCGGCATTTCAAGGAAATGCAATAACGGAGGATTTAAATACTGGACAATAAGTCAGGCGATAATCTAGCATCGAGTTCGCCGTATTATCCGACTCATTTCTAGCTTCATATTCAAATTCGTACAAAAAAAAAAAAACTTTGTTTACAGCTCTTAAATATTTTTGTCAATTATCTTTTCTCTTCCTACTTTGTCCAGAATATCATTAAAATCGACTACCGTCTGTCATCATGCATTTCTTATTTTTTTACTTGTGTTAACGTTTTCATTAATCACTGAAAACCTTGTAATATAAATCACTTTGTTTTTTACTTTTAACACTCAATAAATAACTGATAATTAATAACTTAAAAATTAATTGCCCGACGCCTGAATTCACTGTTTATTGTTACTTGTACCTTGTGTCATATGGTCAGCAACTTGTTTTTTTTTTTTTTAATTTCTTTTCTCTACAGTCCAAGCTGCCATATTATAAATACTACTTTGTTCCATATGTATGTACCGCCCGGTGTAAGATCTGCCTAAAAGATTAATTTGCTTTACATACTATGTAGCAACAATGTGTTTCCCTATAAAATAAAAGGTGGGAGCTAATCACTGACATAGATAAAATGGACTGCTGACACTATTGAAATTGCTTACATTATTTGACATTATTATGGGATCACTTTTCTACAGTCGCCTCTTTTTGGTTTAACTACTTTATTCCGCTGAACTACATACAAACATATAATAAGTTCTATACAAAATGCATCATAGTCCAGTTTCAGCTCAGTGGTCTTCCAAATGAATATATAGAATAGAAATAGATGATAATACATTATTTGTAATCCTTTCTTTGTCCCCCATACTTACTTTTAGGGAAAGGCAGACAAAAGTTGTTTGAATTTATTTCTTTAAAAATCAAGTTTAAAAAATATTTGATCCTGAAGATAAGTTTCCAAGAATACAAATAATTTCGAATGCATCTGTAATTTTTTGAACCTTTAATATGAATATTAAAGTGAAATTAAAACTTGAAATTATGATAATTGTCACACCCCTGCCAACAAAACTTGAAATTCAGGCAGTCCGTGTTATATATGTCAGTGGAGCTAATAAGGCGAAAAACACACGACACCTACTTTTGCGTTACATAATAGCAACAATATACTGAAAATCTTTATTTTTGTGCTCTAAATTCCTTTCTACTATACTCTGTGATTGTCTGTTTTGTAGTAAATACTTTCCATAAATTTGATTCTTGTGTCTATATTAAAAACCAAATCATAGTAGGGCTAGATAATAATTATTACTCCTACTTTTTTTTCCTATAAGTGAAACAGCAGAGAGCAAGCAACAAGGAGAAGATCTGGAGTTAGAGAGCTGCAGGAGATTTGTATATGAAAGTGCTGCTTGAATAACCCAGAAAACATTTTGCTCATGCCCATCCTAACTTATTAAGGCGTATAAAACAAACGTGTAGACAAATCGAGAATATAAGTTGAATACCCTTCAGCAAAAATACTTGTATATACATGAGTGTTGCCATTGCATTATGTCAGTTACATATTATAAGGATTAAGTGACATAAGCTTAATAGTATATATATATATAGAATTGACGCTTTAAACTCCGGCCACAACGTTCGTCAAAGTTCAATACGAATAAGAAACAAAGGTCTAATGCAGACTTAATTGAGATTGGTAATTAAAGATTACCTTTCTTGAACTCCCTTAAATATCTCCTGTGATATGCACCTAACCTGTGTTATCCATTATACCAACGACATCGTCACAAAATCGCTTTAAACTGAAATTATTTTTTCGCTACTCAATTTCGTGTGACAATAAAAACTAATTCATTTTATTATCTCGAACCTAACCATAGAAAGCAAAGAGTTAATGTGCTATCCCATTACGCTACGAACATCTTTCAACCAGCAACCTTAGACTATCTGCGAGGCGTAATCATTATAATTGAAATATACTGCCCTGTATATAATTTTTGCTATACAAACTGAATATGAGACTACTTGCTGCCAGATTCGTCCCAAGACTGATGACCGAAGATTAGATGCAACATTGAATTCATATCTCAATGGAACTTTAGATGCACATCAAAAATGAATGTCACTTCCTGTCTACTGATAGCAAAGCTGGACTTATGGATACAGCCCCGAACAAAACAGCAATTTTCTAATAGAAGATGTCATCAACAGCAGGACCAAGAAAAGATCAAAAGTAATCATTTATAAAAATCTTCTATTTTAGGTCGAAGGAATTAAAAACTCAATCAATGACAATCAACGGAAATTCTACTGTGACGCTATATTGTGAAAGGAAATGAGATGAAAACGCGCAGGCAAACTACGCTAAAATAATTGGGTGATAAATATGTCTCAACTTGTCAGAAGTTGGTGATTTCTAACTATACTAACATGACGGTGATCCGCTTCCCTATCGCTTTTTGCGAAGTTTGTCTTTTCCCTATGTTAGAAGTTCAGCTGATGATATGAAGAGGTGATAGTGAGGCTATGCTGAAACACCAAAGAACTTCCACAACTACTTCAAACCGTTGTAGAAATACTCAGATCTTTGTATTAACTGCCGCAGGGAGAAGACTAGGCGAAATTCAGACGTCACAACCGATGTGTTTTGAGCGTTACGATGTGCACATCACATGACTTGAAAAAGTAGGGATACACACCGCACTCCGATTTAGCAACTGAACAATTGGTGTATACTTCGATTCGAAATATCACTTTTGAAAGTTCCAACTTTAATTTAAAAGAACAAAACCAAGCTAAACGTCAAAACTACTAAGCGCACCGAAACACTACGCTACAAACCGTGGCGTAAGAATGTGCACACCGGTGTGCACATTTTGTCACCGGGAGCGCGTTCATGAAGTAGGCTGCAGCCACAGCCGCAGCCAGTTATAGCTATCTCGTAGCCAGGCATAGCTGCGTGTTGCTGCTCCTGACTTTATGAACAAATTTAGCCATTGCCAGTTTCAGAAATGTCATCACTGGAGTATGATACACTTCATGTCAATACACAAAAAACAATTTATTACCTGCTCCGACTTTAAATATTAATAAATGACTCCCCACGCTCATTCATACAAATGGCTTCTTTTTCCATTATTACAATAATATTTATTTATTTCTCTGTAATTTAAAAATAACGACAAACAAAAATGTCAAATGTAATGCGTTTGTGTTAATTAGCAATGCTGGGTAGCAATCCGAAATCGCTACCAGCAGCAGCCAGCTACGAAACCAGCTACTATAATTTTTCGAACGACAGAAACTGTCATCTAGACAAGTCAAAAATCTGGATATTGCATTTTCAAACGACGATAGTCACATCTACAGCTAGCATAGCCGGCTGCAGCCTACTTCATGAACGCGTCCTTGAACGCTCTGGTATGCATTGATGTGCTAAGGAAATGGAAACGCTTCAATCGACTGAACAGCTGAACGCACGGCAGAGCAAACAATAAAGGTCGAGTTAGATTGGAATTTTGGACGCGAGGCTAGCGTCGCGTGCGACGAATTGGAAAAAATTTGCTATCAGATTGAACGCGTTGACATTTGAGTTTCGCCAAATTTGTTTTGAATTTTTTGTTATAAATTAGCTCACATTTATACAAATTACACAACAAACATTTCTCAAATTCCTTTTTTGCCTTCAGAAATAAAAAACAAAAAATCTAAATCAAATCAGTCAGCAGTACAATCTCCCAAGTGTTAGGTTAAATTGAACGCGTACGCGACGAAAAGTAGAAATTAGCCAGATTTTGCGTCGCGAGCGTCGCGTGCGGTGGTTATCTAACACTCCCTATACAACAAGCGTATATTCGATATTACCTGTCAACGCGGGCTACGCGAGCTACGCGTTTGAAATTTTCAATCTGACTCCAGCTTAAGGAAAGTCAATTTTAAATGTCTATTAGTTCAATAATTCTTGGATAGTACGCCAGATCTTCGCAGTTACAAACATATGATAGACTTTTTAGGTACTTCCATACAGAAACTGTCCAGAGTCTTAGTAGTCAAATATATTTACATTTGTGAACGTAAAACAACGGTGAGAAAATATTTTAAAAAAAAACCGAGAAAAATTATTTCAGCACTACTGGAAAAGAAATATTTGGAATAATTTTCGTTAAATATCGTAGTCTACTATGATTTGATTTTTGCAAAAGTTTTAATCAATGCCCTAAGAGTATCTAATCTAATCGAAGTAAACTAAATCACTAAAAAATGTGTCGTCCTACATTGAGTATTCGAGTATTTAGTATCATTCCCGCTAAACTGATTTGTTTAACTAAAACCTACTCTAATTTCTAAGTCTATTCTTTCCATAATTATACAAATGCCTCTGGTGACTTTTTATTTCATCAATGATTTTCGCACTATTTCTGTTTTTTCCACACGGATTAATAATTTTGTTCAAAAATTTCCGTTAATCTTTCGTTCAATTATAAAAATAATCAGAAAAGGACAATTTAAATGTAAGCACAGAAATAAGAGAACAGCACAGCCATATATTAGGCCTAAATGTTTCGCCTTTTTTTCCTAACTCCTTTTTCACATTGTAAATCGTTGAAGGACGGTGCATATACGTATTATATCTTTGTATACGCGTCTGTATTTTTGTGTGTTTTTAGTATATAGTCGAGTTTCAATTTCTTAGTCAGCCTTTCGTTAACTATAAACTTGGGGTCCTTACAGTAATCATTATGAATATGTATATAAAAAAAAAAACAGTTTCAATAACTGATCTAGAACCATAATTTTCAGTGCTCTGTGCTTGCATCCTCAATGTTGCTATCCCAGTTGAATTCGGTTATTCCTGAACGAAAGTTAATGTTGCCCAAATTTGAGAATCGTTGCTCAAAATCGGCATCCTTTGCTTTTAATCGTTCAAATCTGAAAAAGAGAAAAATTTGTATATTATACGTGCTCTTATAAGTTGCATTCAATAGGGGCTTTCGGCAAGCACTGTCTCAGTGAGACAACTGAGTTAAAACTTTGAACAACCGTCTCAGTTGTCTCATTTCAAACCAATCAGCTGATTTGCAAATTTGACATTTAAATAATTTTGACCACAGAAAATAGATAGTAATAAATTGAGGAAAGTGTTGTTAGTTTATTCAAATAGCTCACTACATTTTAATTAGTAATTAAAATCACAAAATAATGAAACTGAGTCAACTGAGACAACAAAATTCAGTTTCACTTGTCTCAGTTGCTCAGTGGTTACGTTCGATTTTTGTAGCTCAATATGCAACTAAGATAGTTTACCGAAAGTACAGTCTCAGTGAGCCAACTGAGAATATCTCACTTGTCTCACTGAGAATGTGCATGCCGAAAGCGACTAATATTTCGAAGAATTCTGTGAATCATAAAAAAAAAATTTACGAAAAAGTTATGTTTTTCTATGATTTTTTAAGCATAATTTTGCAATAAAAAAGAAATTTTCAGTAAGAAATGTCTCGTCAACTGCGATCTACTAAGGCTGTGAATATCGTGAGAATATCAATACTACAGTTTATTGATACTTTCATTTTAATCAGATTTCTAATATATCCTAAGTATACGTCTTTTTTCGGTGAGGCTATAGCACAGACAAGAAATACCCAGATATCGACGGTAGTACTAAGAAAGTGATGTATGGAAGAGCTCATAGCAAACCTCAATAACTCACTGATCTCGGCTAAATATATCATGGGCACGAACCAAAAATGTTTTTCAATATAGGCGAAAATTCATTTTTTTCTTAGAATTTAAATCGACCTTATTTCTTCAGAATTCGTGTGCATTATTGGTGGCTGCTGAAGACGATTCGAATAAGATGTGTCTGGGCTTGTTAGCTAAAAAAATTTATGAGCGTAGATCTAGGTGCATCAGCGCGGATTTTTGTCTCAGGCCTTTATAAAATGTTTTCAATGGAGGAAAGAATTGAAATCGACCATATTTCTTCAGAATTCGTGTGGTTTATTGGTGGCTTAGACGGCCTGAGCAAATTCTGTCTACAATCTTGCGAGAAGAGCTGGGTGGAGGCATTGATTTTATATACATATATATATATAAAATCAATATCAATGGGGGAGGTAAACATTAATGAAAGAATTACTTCTTTTAATAGTTTGATAAGCATACAAAATTATAAACTTTAACGAAATTTATTGGCATGGGTACAAATCGCACATTTAGGGTAATAACGACTAAGCGGCTATCTATAATCGCCACAACCAAATTAGATTTTGCATTTTTTGGTTTCCGTATTTAAGAAAACTGCAAATTTTAACAAAAAATGTCTAATCGCAAAGATTTTTGGTACCTGTATTGATAAGAGCTGTGTAACGACAAATTCATTTTAATTATTATTTTTTCAAGCACAATAGACTTAGAATACAAAACTGAAAGGGATTCGGATTCACAATGTTTAGAATCGACCATAAATGGAATAGATAGGAAAATTTTTGAGATTTTAATTAATTTTATTATTTTAATTAAATTATTAAATACAATAGAAAAAAGCAACCGCCTCGTCCGGTTTTTGAAACCGAGACCTTCTGCATGGTTAATAATATAATTTAGAATCATAAAAATAAAAATCTAAAAAAATTCTTTTATTCTGAAAAGTGGAAGTTTGTCTGGGCGTATGTAGCCGCTCCAAATGGCACATCTCAAAGCTCGAACCCAATTACATTTCAAATGGTAGTATTAGTTATAAAAGAATCCTCTAATACTTGTATCAACTGAGCTCTGAACAGCTCAATCATCATTATCCTCTCAGACAGCACTCAAGGCTCTGACTATTAAGTCAATTATAGTCTGGGATTATCTATAAATCCTCAAAGTAGTAAGTACAAATAAAATCATCCGGCACCCTTTGATGAATTATAGCCATTCTGACACTTCTAAAAGCCGCTAAAGGGCAAAGCACAGCATGTCAGGAAGGAGATAGGGAAAGAATTTTACTGTACGGCCGAAAGTATTTTAAAGGGTGAGAGGATGTGCGCAGCTTGCAGTACGAGTATTGCCTGCAGGAATTAATCTACAAGGGATGAGACTGGAAACATTGGCCATGCATGTAGCGATAAAGGAGCGAAAAACACCCAACATTGCGGCGGTGCTCGAGTGAATCGATATGACAAGTTATTTATTGCCAAATCGCCAATGAGATTGATGGCTCTCTTTTGGACAATATCCAATGAAGCTAAGGCTGTACGACCAGCCCCAGCCCAGATGTGATCTAGGTCTGATATAGGACACCTTCTTACACCTTTTCAGAAATCCAAGACATTTCGATGCTTCTTTGGCAACAGAGCAGATGTGGTCCGTCCAGCTTAATTTACTGGAAATGTTAATGCCAAGAATGCTTAGTGACGGTGAATATGAAATTAAGAGTCCATCAAATGAAATGGGAGTGGGTAACTGGTTATCTTGTTTTAAAGAAATGAAACAGCTTTAGATGCATTAAATTCGATGCGATTCGCTTTGCTCCAAGCGAGGATAATATCCAGATCGTTATTCAATGATCTAGTCATCCAATCTCGTTTGACACATGTGGCATCCCCCTGGAGTTCGCAATAATATCAAAGGAGTAAGCGAAATCAAGGGTACAGTCTTCGGCAGAGCTCTGGATGGAATTGAAAGTGAGGGAAAGCAGAGCATTAATGAAAATTAGGAAGATAGACGGAGGATAACAGGGGGCTGGGGCACACAGGCATTTATAGGGTGAGGTTCAGATGTAACGCCATCTAATACAACACGAATTAGGCGACCAGATAGAAGACTTTCAATCATAATAGAAGAGGAGGGGAGAGGCCAAGTGCTTTAAGTCTGGCTAGAAGGGCAGGATGTCAGACTCTATCAAAGGCCTTTGAAATATCCAGAGCAACGATTTTGGACTCACCAAAATTGTGGAGACTACGGCTCCAACGTTCTGTAAGAAAAGTCAGTAGGACTTCAGATAAGCGTCCAGTCCGGAACCATATTGGCGATCGTTGATGAATTGATTAGTTTCTAGATACTTCATTATTTTGGAATTCATGATAGATTCAAAAAACTTCGAAAGAATCGAAGATCGCTACCCTTTCCTTTTTTGGGAATAGGCTGAACGTGAGTTAGTTTCCAAGGAGTTGGAAATTTTCCTGTCGAATAAGACAAGTAGAATAGTTTGCGCAGAGGTTTAGCCAAGGATGAGGTATAGCGAGAAACCATCAGGACCTGCGGCTTTGGAGACGTTAGGATTCTTTATAAACAAAGTCACGGTTAACTCCAATTATTTGTTTGACTTGATTGTAGACTCTTTGGGAATGTTATAATAAATGGGGCACACACATCATCAAGCAACGAGAAATGCCTTACCCTTAGAGCAGGACCCAAGACATAAATTTACATTTGAAATTCAAAACGGTCTTATTGAATCGCGATCAGAGCTGTATAGGTCACATGTAATCTATTATACGCATCCCATACCCAACTGAACCCATCATTGACATGAGCCTACATAGGAAAAATACTAGAAATTCTAAAGCAAGATACGTACATAGAAAAGATTTCTGAGTCTAGTCGAAGTGGGATACTACTTAGGTATATACAACCCTACAATTACTGGTTTGTTAATCTCAGGTTTCTCTCTTTCAACATCAACAGAAATCAATGAAATTCGTGCCTGAATGCCACGAGATACTTCAAATAGAATCCATATATAGAAATAACCAAACAGATCTTGCCTACAGACTAAAGAAAATTTGCGTAGAGTTTAAAGCCGATAAACAGTTTCTTAGCTGCAGAATGAATACCTTACCTACTATGGAGATTTCAAATCCTGGTGTTAGTAAATAGCTACAATTATTTAAAGCAAGAAATATTTACGGTTATAGTTATTAATTCATAATAAATTTTTTTTTATGTTTGAATTGTGTCGTAGGATTTTCTGCTCTTCTCAGTATACTTAATTAGTGTATACAAAAAAAAAAACGCAAATAATGAATACAAACCTTTGAAACAGAAGATTTTTAGCAAAAGCATATAATTCGATGTCAAGTGAATTTAACTCTTCAATTCGCTTTTTCTGATCCGGCCTTAAATTGTTTATGGCTTGGATAGAAATTGTTGTGTTATGCTGCTCGAATGGAATTGCAAAACGTAGATTAAAGGTCTCTTCAAAAATATATTGTGAAATCTAAAATAATAGTATATAATAGAAAATTAGGAATCAAGTTTTGATAATAATCAAAAAATTCTTCGTTTGTATACCTTTTGAAATTCAGTCAGTCCAAAGTAGGCCATTGCAACAAGATTTCTCTTAGCACTAGCCAACATTATTCGATCACGCTCATGCTGTGGAATTATGCTTCTGTTATAGCAACCAACTAAAGCTAAATCAGCCAACATTCGAGTTTGTCGACTTGCAGCTAAATTACTTGCACAGGATGCGAATTCATCTAATTCCACATGAAGCCAATCTTTACCTAGAAATGAATTATATTAAAACAAAAATTGAAATTATCATAATTTTTTTTTTTTCTTCTATAAATTATATATGTACGTACCTGAATAACAAGGCGGCAATTCAGCAGGAGTAGCCTGTCGTCCGAGGCACCAATGTCTGGATCCTTTCCATGTTGCCCCACGTTTTACATGCCTATATTCTGACATATACCTTGAAAGGGGTTCACGAAGCAGAGTAATATAAAAATATCTTCGTTTTGCTGTTTCACCCTCATTCTTATCCAGTTCCTGGTCTACACAATTTGTGAGTTCTGTCCAATCAGCATGCAAGCCACATTTCCATCCAGTTGAGTATCTTGAGAAAAGCCAATTCTCATTCCGATGAGGCCGGAAACAGTAGCATCGTTTACGTTTTCGTTGACATTCACACGGCCTCTGTTAAAGAAAGACATTGTAATGCAATTAACAGCAGACCAAACAAGGGACTAGCGAACAATGATTTTTGTTTGTTTGTTTTTTCATTTGATTTATAGCAATTGAGTCTGCATGAAGTATAATTATGTAACCACATCGTGTGGAGAGGTATACATATAAAATCGTTAAATTTTCACAATACAATAGCTCAAAAATGTTTACTATCGACGAAAAGTATCATTTTAATAGTGAATTGAACTCACCTTAAGATCCAAGTCACGTACTAGATGTCTGCCGAAGGAAGTCCCGCCAGTTTTTTGTATGTGCAAGAAGACCATAACATCGTGTCCATCCATGTCAAATTGAAAATCATCGTTAAGGACATCTTCGTAGCTTAGACCGCCAGCGTTACCTATAATATTTTGATGCATCGATTTTGCCGAATGATATTGAAGTTGTTCGTTATATGACAGCATTTCCGGCTGTAACATTACTTCTCGTCTGGTTAGGGCACATACCTAGGTACATATTGTTTGAATCAGTAAACAAACTAAATAAAGAAAAAATCATAAAAATATTATAAAATGCTTATCATGTAATATATATAACTACATATCTAGCCTCACATTTCAATCACTTTTCCATGGATTGCGAGCTACATTTAATTTTGATAGCTATACGCGACAACCATATGCATTCAATACCAGTAATGGATTTAACTAATATCTATTAACATTTCCCGCATAAGCCATTATATCACAGATGCCTACCAGACTTAGATTAAGGAAATGCCAACAATTGTTATATATGTTTACATCAACACTAAATAAACAACAGACCCTTTCAAATGTGTTCGACTCATTCATTACTCGGATTCCTGATAAGTGGATATATGACAGACAGCCATCCAAGAACCAGAGGAGACACATAATTGCTGCTGTAACAAGATGCCGCCAATCTACTTAATTAATAACAAACCACATGAAAAGCAGATGTCAACGGCTGTTTTCAGTTCTTTCACCCCTTCTTTTTGTAAGTACTTACAGTACTAGATGTACGTAACGTAGGTACCCTTTACCCTCTTAGTTGTTGTCGCTGTACAGATTTTTAAGAGAATACACAAAGGGACCGAAAAAAAATTTATTTTTTGTAACTGTTGTGGCTTTCGGGGTTGTTTTGATTTTTGGTAAGGTTAAATATCAAATTAAACCGAATAATTGGATCAAAGGAAGAGAATTGCATAATGTAATTTCCCTCTTTAAGATTTTTTTTTTTTTTTTTTTCAAACGAATTTGAAAAATCCAATTATAATTCATGAAAAATTATTCCTTTTAAAAAAAAATCGCTTGTCTGTTTGGTTAATTTTTTCGAACATTTGGAAGGTTATTTATGTCATTCTTAAACTGAATCATTGAGCAAATTTAGTGATCTTTGGTAATTGCTCATAATGCTATTCTTGAGATGTTTGGTGAGCAAAAGCAATATAGCAGCGGACACTTACTAGGATGATTGAATAGCAGTGTTTTAGTCAGGTTGAGCTTTGATCGAAATTCAAATCGAATGTGGCACAATAAAATTGCAGCTTGCGATTTTCAACACTCTTCAACTTCAACCAATTATTATTTTGCAATTTGCATAATTCTTATTTAATACACGTTCTTTTCCAAGCTTCATTTGCTTTTTATTAACAGTTCAGCCATTTTATTATTATGCGTATTAGTTGTATTTGTGGTGATTTGCAATACAGTTTCACTTAACCCTTAAATGGTATCTTCTAAAAAAAATCACGTTAACGGTAAGGTAACATGGGTGTAATTTCACTCCAGTAAATGATTTTTTTTTATAAATTTAATAAAGACATGTAAATGAGATTCGATATATTAAAGAATTGCATATTTCATGAAAATTATAAAGTTTATTTTTTACAGTGTAAAAATCAGTGCTACCAGTAATTCAGCTTTTTATAAATATTAGAAAAACAATTTACATGGGGTGATTTTTCACCAATGATACCTTTTAAGGGTTAAAGTACAAACAAAAAATGGGACGTATAATGTATTCTGTAAGTACAATTTCATCATAAAATAATTCACTAAAATCGTATTCTGTATTTTAACATAAAATATTTCCTGTTATGAAAATGACATATACCTACATGAATTGACATTGTTGTGTGGTGAAAGCAGTTTTAATTGAAAACTAAAATGTTCAATGCCCTAAGAATTACAATTTTGTCAGAAATTGCGGACATCCGACTTTTATAAATAGTTAGTAAAATTTGTCTAAAGTTTTAATTTTATGCAAAAGAGATCATAGGAAAAATCTACGATATCTTTGCGATTCCCGCGATTTTGAGTTGCCCAACTATAGTGCTAACCACAGAGTTATTCTCTGCTGCGTGGCTGGTCTCAGTAACATACCAGGAAACGAGGTAGTTCAAAAGTTGTTTTGGCTGAATAAGTTCAAAAACAATTCCACCGTTCCGATCCGATTCGTATAAATGTCAAATTTGCGTATATTACTTTACTATGTTTCCCTGAGCCAAAGTAGATTTAAAGTTTAGTTAGCGTTAAGCGCTGCTGGCTGAAATAAATCGATTCTGTGTCTTTGAACAGCTTTTCTCTGAGTTGAATTGACAACTGAAATATTTCGGACAAAGTAGCCGGATTTTTGTTGGATACAACACCCATCTACACTATTCTAACAAATACTTGCACAAAACCCAACTCAACTCGGCTGTAGTTAACATGATTTCAACGAAACCCAATTCAATTCTACTCGAGTTCAATTCGGATTGAACTCCGCATGAAAACACAGTATATGAGACATATACGTACATGCAATTGGGCACATTACACCGAAATGAATCGAATAAGAGAAGTTGAGCAAATTTCACCTTTTACGGAACTCATAACCTAGAATAATCATCTATAAAGATGTTTATATTCAAATACGGAAGAAAAGGCTTTTGTTGACAAAATAAAAAAAAACATGATGACAAAAAAAAACAAGTAAAAAAGCTAGGATTGATACTCTATGATACTCTAGATGACTGCCCGTATGTCATTTGGTATGGTCACCCCTGATGTTTAAAGTGGTTTTTCGCCCGTTTTCAGAACGGTTCGTCGGACAGTAAAAATGATTATGATTAATATCATAGGATTTCAAATGCCGATTTAGTCATTTTTGAAATTATATTTACTATTTTTATGAAAACACTGTACAAAATTTCAGCTCTCGACGTTGACGTGGTGTCCAAATATGTAGTGCAAAACGAAAATTTGTGTATGGCAACCCTATGAAGTTACCCGACATGTCCCATTTTCGAACTTAATTTTACCTTTTTTTTTTAACAACTTAACTAATTCTAATTCATTTGGCTCTACCATCATTATTTCCAGGTGTTACAAACTGATTTCATCAAGGGTATAAAAATGGTTACATGGATGGATGTAAAGCGGAAAAACAGAATTTGGAAAAATTTCATGGTCAAGTCTTCGAAACCGAACGGAACAAATTGTGGTCGTGCATCCGCTGGAGTGAAATAGGCTGGATCGAGTCGAATCGAAACGTAGGAATTGTGTTTGGTACTTTTGCCTAATGCCAGAAAGACCTCCATTCTGTTCACTTTACGATTCCGAACCCGGGGTTACACCAGCAAGTACTGCTTGCATGCAACTTGCACTGCCATACTTTTTGCACGTGTAATCCAACTGCCATGCAACTTTCAGTGAACTTGCATGATGAAAAATCATGGCAGCTGGGAGATAGTAATTTGACATTTATACAGTTTTCAAAATGGCGGAAAAGACATGCTTGAGAGAAATTCATAAATTTATACTGGGAAAATGAAATTTTCTGGGATCATTTGCATTACATCATTTACCAACACCTTCCTCTTCCTTTTTTCTTTACTTTACGTCTCAATGCCATTTTTTAAATGAGCTTGCATACAAGCTGATAAGACATCAACCGAACTGCATTCTGCTATCAAGTGTAAAATCGCGTCTTCCATGCAAGCTGTACTTTCAGGTTTAACCCCCGGGTTAGTGCTTTGCATTTCTACGTACATGTTTCGTATCAAATTGCAGTCGGAAGTTATCATATTTTAGTACAATCACAGCCAAGTATCCAGAGAGCTGCATATGTATTAAGGAAGTAACTGCTCTCATAAATGATAATTTAGTTGGTGATCAGTTGTTCAGAAAGTAATAGAAACCATAGAGGAATATACTAAATAGGATTGTTCGATGAAAACACCAGGTAAAACTTAGGCACCCCAGACCTACACTATCTTGTTTTTTGAAAAACCTACGGCTACCCTGAACTTAGCCTAAAAATTTCTTGGGGTAAGAGTTTGACGTTTGTCGCTTGAGAACTGTCACTTGAAATTTGTTGCTGTTTCGGGCATATAAATTACTCTTCTTGAGCAAAAATGAGCAAAAATTAGAAAAAAAAAGAAATAGAAAAATAGCTAGAGCACATTTTATTTGTCTTCACGCATTTTATAAATAACTTTTCACAATTATTTATACTCAGGAGAACTGTCAGAGAAACGTCATTATATTAGGTTTAAAAAACTTGCTCGATGAGTGCCCAAAACCTTGGGTAAACATTGGTTGGTGGGAAAAATTTACACGGTGTTTTCATCGAACAAACCAAATATTTTATGTTACATGTTCGTAAAAGAATCTATAAAATAATTTTATGGAACCAATTTTTAAGATATTTTATTTTCATTTTATGAGAAGTTTTATCACCATAATGCAACATAAAATATTATTTTATGAAAATTACGAAATTGGACCCAATATCCATGTCGACTTAAAAGCAGAGCTATCTCTGTGCCTAATAAATTTATTAAATCGTGAGCCATTACGCCGGCTGACTTTACATGGTGGCTTATGGAAAAAAGAATTTCACACTTTGTTTGGGATGACTACACAGCTAAAAATTATTTTTCTTTGTTAGAAATTTATACTCGAAAATTTATCATCAGAATTTTTATGACATATACATACATATGTATTGGTTCCCGTGCCCGACAACCACAGTCCATATAGGGTTGGGGATCACTGAATATAAATGTGTTTACCGATTTCCTATTTAATGTAATACAAAATTTTCAAATGCTGAGTGGAGTAAAACTTTTTTCGTATTTTATCATTATAACATTTTTTAACAAAACAAAAAAAAACGTCATCAATACCAGTATTTCAAATCGAATTTAAGAAGCCCATTGACTTACCATACTATTTACCCAAAATTTAAGGCTACAAGATATTTTGTAAAAAATGATGAAAATTTCTTAATCATCGCGTAACTAGGTAAGATCTTTTCTAAGCATATCTACATTTTTATTATGGACGAAATCTTTTTTCCTCCTACATAAAGGTGATATCAGCACCTTCGTTCCATCACTCTCCTCACCTTTCCTAATTTCTTTCCCTATCTCCTTCGAAAATGAAACAAATCGGGCAACTCCTTCTTGAGATTGCCATACGAAAATTTCGCTTTTCACTATATAACATATTTGGACACTGCATGAGAACGCGTCGACATAGAGAGCTGAAATTTGGTCCATGGTGTTTTTATAGTAATAACATAAGAATTGGTCTTAGACCAATTCTAGATTTTTTACTTGTTTCCTATTTATTTGGTTTGGACACTGATTGAAAACGCGTTAAAATAGGTAGCTGAAGTTTTGTAAACTGCACAAGAATTCTAAAAATAAGTTTGAAAATACAATCGAGCAACTGCTTTGTACGCTGGTGATATTACAAAAAATTTTTCACGTATAATATATTTGTGGTGTAGTTGTTAACGAGCTTACAGAGAGACCACAAATTTACAATTATTACATTACAATTTCAAGAGGAACTTCAAAAGGCGACTAAATTGGGCAACTCTCGTAGGGTTGCAATACACAAATCTATGTTTTTTACGTACATGTATTGGAAAAACGGTCAGTTCAAAACATTTTTAATGTATTAAAGAGTAGGTACTTCGGAAAGTTATGAAAATGATTCAGACATTTCCATCATCCGATAAACCGTTCTAAAAAACCAAAAAAAAAACAACTAAACGAGTGCATATTTTAAAAATAATGGGACGACTATATTTACGGATATTCATCTAGGATATGGCTAAAATTTGTCTCAGACTTTTTTCCTAGCTCTATTATAAGAGCTTTTCAAATCAACCTCGTAATACGTTGAATTTGTCTTTGTTTTTTTATTACTCCTCTTGTGAAAACTAAAAAAATTCACTTTATAAGGTAGGCAAGGTGAAATTAAAAAAGTCCAGAGTTCAATTAATTAAACCTGTTGCCCGATTAACAACTAATCCAATTTACTATCCTGGTTATAAACTTAGTTGTCTACTTATGTGTGTGCATTTTACCCTCGTAACAATTCGCGCCATACACTTACTCACTAAGAAATCTTTTTCTGACTCTTAGACATATGTACATATATAGAAAACATTTAAAATCTCGTTTCAGAAGTTCCATACCACCTATAATTCATTCTTATCACTTTACTTCAAACTGGTATGAAAAATTCTAAAAGATAACCTGGTTGCGTGAAAGATAGCAATTAAATTAGCAAATATTAATACTTTTGTAAAACATAAAAAAAAAAGAATTGAAGAGATTATGATATACCCATTGACCCCAAATTACGATGACACGAAGATGATAAACTTTAACCCTATAAAGACGTTTTTATTTTTTTTATTGAACAAATCACGTTTTTTGCTGTCCGCATAATATCTGGTATCATAATACGAGCTAATCGAAATAATGTTCTCTGATATAACAGAGACTTGGATGCGATGGTCGTTGTACAAATACTGAAAGCTCTTTCTATAGAAATTCAATAATGTAAAAGCGGGTTGATCGCCCATCTGTAAATTCAACATCAGGCAATTGTCGAAAGTAATTAAGAACAGAACGATTTTGTGCATTACAAACGCAGCTGTAAATGTAAGGTGATGGCACAAATCATGTAAACTATGCAGTTTATACGTTTGGCATTGTTTTGAGAGCTGTTAGAGCTTGCTGTGTTCATTGCACTATTATAATGCGCTGCACTTTAGTTCAATGATCTACGCACCGGAAGTGTGTACCACTTTAATTTATTATATCGTGCAAATTCTAAATTAGCAAATGAACATTTAAAATTATTCCAACTTTCAGATCATTTTGTTGGTAAAATTTTTGGTATCCAATTAGCGAGCTCATTTGCTTTTTGTTCTGTCTATAGGTACCCCCATCCACACTTCTAATCGAATAATTTATTTAATTAAGTTAGGTAGCCGTATCAAATTCAAATAGTGGTTGGAAGGTGTGATAGTGAGGAGAATTTTGTAAAAAAAAAATAAGATGAAGTCGTTTCGCGGTTTCGAAAGCTTACGTGCTAAGTCCGCTATAATAAGAGGGTCACGGAAATATGTAGTGTCGTAGGAATTAACATCATAAAAATTTTGGACATAAAGTAGTAAAAACTATAGGGTAAATTAGAAAGAATACGACTTAAATACCGGACATATGAACGCAATTATTTGGGATATAAGGCCGCATTTTTTTTTTAATTTTACGACTTAAGTCCATATTAAACATAATTTGTAGACTTTAGGTAGGTATTAAAAATTGTTGCGACTTTAAATCCGCAATTGTTTAGACTTACAGACGAAATTTATATTCTACGACATAAAGGTCAGAAATGTTGGAAATACTATCGCGTGTAATCCTTGTCCGAAAAGAAAGGTATAGTTTTGCTATTTAATTTCAAAAAAATTAGTGATTTATGTCCAATTTACCTAGGAATTAAAGTACATATGTATGTAGTAATTTTTGCGACATTTTATTCACATTGTTGCTATTTTAATTCCAAAATTTTTATGATGCTAATGCCTAGAACATTATTTTACGACTGTGGCTCTTATCAAATAGAAGTTCTCTATAAATTTGGACGCACTTATAACGGCCAGCCTAAAAACACTACACAAATCAAAACCAATTGAAAATCTCTGGAAATGAGAAAATTTCAAAGAAGACCATGAATAAGTAGGCAAATATAGATGTCCTAGATTTGCTATCAAAAAACAATAAATTCACCCTTAGATGGGTACCAGGACATGACGGGCATGAAAGAAATGAGACCGCTGACTAATTAGCCAGGAAAGGAGTGCAATCTCCATTTACCGTACCCAAACCCTTCTGCGGCCTCACAAAACGGAAAATGGCAATGGCAGAAACTTCCGTAACTAAAGCACGTGAAGAAGAACATTAACTTGCCACACAAAGGACTTTAAACTATGATAAGCACCAGTTCAGGCATAATGACTGGACATTACTTAAGAAAATGGGCAAGACCACAGACGATAAAATACAGATTCTGCGACGAAGAGGTAAAAACTGCAGAACAGAACTTGTTCGCCAAAGATTTCAACTTTAGGGCAAAGACTTTGTAACATCAGATATCCAGAAAACTGTCCCTAATGAGGTATTAACCCAAGGTATATAGAAGAAACAAGGTATGCCCATTAAAATTTTGACATATCACAGCTGATCAAACAGCTGATAGTCTGTGACGTACTTCAGTGAATGAATAAAAAGAAGAAAGATAAAGAAACTTTATTGAGTCCATATATACATTGAATTAACATGAGTCTTCGTGACTTCTTAGTGAACTATATTGCCGACTTAATAGTATGTCTAGCCGCACTTATTTATAAATTGAGGATTGGTTACCTCTTACAGAGTGAAGTTTGTATTGACAAAATGTCTGAACACTTGATATGGTAATTGCGTGTGCTTGCTCCCGACACACCTTCCTATAATTGCCTCTTAGGGCCTGTAACAGCAAACACCTTAAAACTAGATAACTAAAACCCCAAAGGGGAAATACCTTAGGTATTATCGCAAGTGATTGTTTGGCAATTGCCTTGCTGCAGCCTAAATGTCTACTTTCTGTATGTGACTAACCTATTTGTTTAGAGCAGTTTTACAGTTTTCTGTTTGATCTTTTGCTTCTTCTTATTCTAGTTTGTCTGAGCTAGAAAGGTTTATTGGATCTGAATCCATTATTGTACATTTTGATAGATTTAATTAATTCCAAATATAAATTTTACATAGCGTGTTCGAGAAAGGAGAAAACCCTTCTTATATTTAATTGCATAGCCATATATACATGTATAAATGTGTTAGTACTTATTGCCCAACTATAAACTGGTAAATTGAAAAACCTAAATTAGATGGAGTAGGTACATAGTTTCCCTTGTTGTGAATAAATATGCCTAGACTGGTAGGGTAAACTACGATCCCCTTCTAGGTTACAGCGCATTACTTAAGGATAGCTAATGGATAATACATTACATTACTTTTAGATGCTTGTTATAATACTATTTACATGAAAATACTTGCAGATATATTCTAATAAATTTTGAGTTGACTAACTCCAAACTATGTATTGTCTTAAATGTTAAGGTAAGCCAAGATTACATTGCCAATGAGCACGGGTGTGAGCCCTGGTATTTTAGCCTCTGTAGTTGCAGGCAGAAGCCTTCTCGTAGAACGGTATCAGGAATTGATTTTCCTGAGTGCTCTGTAATAGGTGTCTCGAATCATCGTGTAAGATGTTAATAGGTGATAAGTAATAATTGTCTGCTAGGGAGTTGTTGCGATTACGGTTGTATATTGCTTTGATGATTGGGTTTTCATGTTCACCAAGACGCTCTAAAGCTTTGGTACCTAGTTTTATCATATATTGGGTGAGGGGGGTGATATCAGATTCCAAGTAAAGGACTGCATTGGAAAACCATTTTTTATTGATTCTTCTGTATTTCCCTGTGCAGAATCTTAGAAGCCTTCTTTCGAAAAGATTAAGCTGCTTAGCAACAGTAGGAGATATGGTGAACCACGAGCAGAAACCGTACGTGAGGACAGGTCTGATGAGAGTTTTATACATCAGTAACTTGGTATTTTTGTTAAGACTATGAGAGCTTAGCAATGGTTTTAGAATCGCCGAAGCAGCCTTTGCTTTTTTTAGAGCTTTTCTGGCATGTGAATTGAATCGGAATTTATTATTCAGCCTGATACCGAGGTAGTCTATTTCCGTTTTGAGAGGTATGTTATTGTTATTGATACTGAGTTTAAGAGTTTTACTTTCCCGTACCGCTAAGTGGTGACCCTTCCCGCTGGCGTTTCTGAAGCATATCAAGCCGCATTTGCTGCTGTTTAGCTTGAGACCCCATTTATTATAATAGTTGAGTAGCGAAGGAATTTTACATTTAATTTTGTCAAGGGCATCATGTGGACGTTCATCACTGGCTATTATGATCGTGTCGTCAGCGTAAAGAATTGCCCCCGGCTCTTCACCCATGGGATCCTTAAATGGAAAGTCATGTAAAAAGATATTAAATAACTGAGGCCCCAGTATGGAGCCCTGTGGAACTCCCGAGTTTACTGGGAATGCTCCAGTGGATTCATTGTCTATGGTGATTGAAGTTGTCCTCTCCTTAAGGAAGTTAGAAATGATTTTTACAAGCCCAACAGGCAAATTCAGATGTAACATTTTGTAGGTGAGACCTTTGTGCCATACAGAATCAAAGGCTTTTTCAAGATCTATGTCTAAGCAGACTGTGCATTTTTTGTTTCTTAGATTGTGTATAATTTTGTTAGCCAAAAGTAAAACAGCTTGATCTGTGGAATGTCCCCTTTTGAAACCAAATTGATTTTCCTGAATAATGTTTAAGTTTTCACATGCACTTTCCAACTTATCTGACAGAACCCTTTCAAATAATTTCCCAATGTTAGATATCAGAGAGATAGGTCTGAATTCACTAATCTCTTTCGAATTTCCTTTCTTTGCTATTGGAATGAGCTTTGACTCCTTCCATATTACTGGGAAATGTCCGTTGTTGATACAATGGTTGAAGAGTGAGGTAAGAATTACGTCGAGCGAAGCAGGACATTTGCGAATAATGAAATTGGTAATTAGGTCCGGCCCAAACGATTTTTTATTATTCAGGTTTAGTTTGAAAGATTGTATTTTACTAGCGGAGGTGAATTGAACTTGGTCATTTGGGTTAGAGGCCTTGTTTGTTAAGGAGAAAGTTGTTAATTGAGACCCTAATACTGAGTCACTGAAATTTTGAACCTCCTCCTGAATTCGCCTGCTGAGGGTTATGTCCTGTGATGGGAGTTTTTCGGCATAAATGTTAGAGAAGTAGTCTTTAAAGGCTTCTAACTTATCCTCCGTGTTAACAAGAGCACGACTATTGTAAGTAAGGGGGTCCCTATTGATGTTAGTTCCGAAATATTTTCTATTGGTGATTCTGTCAATTTCTTTGAAGGCTTGTGGGGAGGGTACAATTCTGCTGAGCCTTTGCTTGAAGGCTAGGTTCAGTTCAATTCTGACCCTATCCTTAATGATCTTGCTGAGGCACTGTAATCTGGAATGCATTTCCTGATATTCACTGTTTACACGATTAAGATGCCTGTGGAAGGTTCTTTTTAAGATTCTGAGCCAGTTATTTCTAAGTTTTAATAGTTTTTTAGTAGTTTCAGAAATGTTATGATACTTATGGTGTGTGGAGTTACGAATTAAGGAGTGCCTTTGTGTACAATCCAGAATTTCCGTATTAATCCTGGGGATGAATCCATCTATCTCGAGATTTGTGATGTTTTCTTCGGTTGGAATACTAATACGTTTAAGTCTTTGGTCCAGGTCGTGCCTGAATGCCAGCCAGTCTGTATGCTCAAAGCTCGTAAAGGTCGCTGGTGTGAGAAGTAGAGGAGTGAAATTTTCGAACTGTGTAATCAAGATTACGCCAAAATGGTCAGATGGAGATGGAATTGTGAAGCATAAAGGGGCGTTAGCACTGCCTGATGTTGCCGCTAAAGAGGCCGAGATGAGAAAGAAGTCCAAGAACGAAGATGTTCTCGGATATGTAGGACTGTTGGGTGATATAAGATCTAGTGATAGAAAAGGGCCATTATGTAGCCAGTTATATATGGTATTTCCGTTTCTGTTATTAATCGAGTCCCCCCAGCTGGTGTGCCTCGCGTTAAAATCTCCCCCTAAAATCAGCGCGTCAAAGCTATTAGAAATGAAGTGCAATCTATCCAGTTCCCTGGTGATGTCCGGGTCTGAGTTTGTTGGAATATATATGCTTCCCAATAAAATTTTCTTTGGTGATACTGTGTTGCTATTATATGTAATGCTTACAAGACAAGCTGAGATGAGGTCACTATGAAACATTATATGGGAATATTTGAATTTGTTATTAATTACTACTGCTGTGCCTCTGCCATTATCGTTTCTGATAATGTTAAATCCATTAACCCTCGGTTTGTGATTGTTTTTGAGTCTAGTTTCGGAAAGAAGACATACCTGAATGTTGTGCTGTTTCAGAATAGTCGTGAGTGCTATTCTTTTGTCGTGAGATACCAAAGAGTTAATATTTAATGCTAGGGTTTTAATATTAGAAGCACTCATTTGGCTACTAAGGAGGCGACGAAATCAAGATATGCGAACATTTTATCTTGTTTACTTTGTAAGGTCAGATACTTAGGCCAAAATTGGGTTATACGACCAATTAAGTCCTTGAACGGAATGTCGAACAATTTCTGGGATTCCCCCATGAAACTGTTCAGCGCTCCATTAACATTATTCTGCTCCTCTGAGTTGCCTCTGAGAGTATCTGCGAATGAAACTGAAGGGTTAATGAAACTGTTTATGGCACGATTGGTAGCAATTTTTCTGTTAGTTGCCAGCTTCCTGGCATTAATTTTCAGTAAGTCTCTTTTCTCTTTATATTTCTTGAATTCAGGACAGCCCCCATAGCTGGCCGGGTGTCCCGTAGCCCCACAGTTTGCACATTTCGCCGATTGTTTGTTCGTGTTGCTTTCATTTGCCTTAATGCATTGTTCAGAGTCATGTCCCTCCCCGCATACCACGCATCTACTTTCATAGGCACAAAACTCACCCGTGTGCCCAAATCTTTGGCATCTGAAACATCTAATGATGTTTCTTTGCCTCTTTCTCTCCCATGTGATGGCTTGGTACAGTAAGTATCTAATTGTAATTAGTTCAGCAGTGTTCTCACCCGCTTCCAGCTGAACCACGAACAATCTTGTGTTTATCCCTAACTCCCTAGTACGAGCAGTGCTGAAGGCCGAAACCTTGGAAATTTTAGTGTTCGGAGCCTTATCTCTGAGTGCCGCGGCTATTTCCTCAACTGCTGTGTCGCCCTCCAACCCTCTTAACATTATTGAAACTTTCTTGGCTCCCTTAGGAGCGAACGAGAAGGCTTCCACCTTAGTGCTACGTAGCCTCTCCATTAAGAGTCGATGGACCCCCGCGTCATTAACAAAAACCTTGGTTCTCCTGAAACCTACATTTCTAAATTTATATTTAATATTATTGACTTTGCAGTCTACAGCTGTGGCCTCAATGAATTCTATTAGAATCTTCACACTAATGCCAAATACAAAAATCGGTGGACAGAAAATTACGTCCCTACTGTTTATTTTCATGTTAGAAATACCTATAGGCACTGATGCCATTGAATCTACAGTCTTATTGCCTAATTCAGTTCTCTCCTCATTACCAATATTGCTAGATTGTGATGATACTTCCTCAATATCGTCTAGGTCCATGACGTCTCCATCATTGGACAGTATCGCGTATTTGTTCGAATAAATAGAGTTATCAAAGACATCCTTACCTTTTACTTCCTTATCCGTAATATGCTTTTTTCTTTTTTTGGCCCTAACCTCACAGAATTCCTGCGAAGCTGCTTTTAAATTGTTTTCCCAATTGCTTGCAACCTGTGCATTTGATACATTAATCCCGCTTCCAGATGGCTGCGAAATAGGAATATCTTCTTTGTTCAAGGGATGCTGATTTGTCTCTTCAATATGGCTGCTATTGGCGTCACTAAATGGTACGTGACCCTTAACCTCAAATTTTCTGAGTTTTTCCAGGTCCTTTTCTGTGAGGACATCTCCTACACTTTTCATATCTTTCCTGTTTTTATTCTGCTTTCCTGCCATTTTCCTTCTATTGACCTCATTAAAGAGGGATCTATTGCTGTTAATACTGCCGCCACAAGACGGGTCGGCTGCGCTAGCGCTCCCCTGCTTGTGTCTTACCACTTTTATAGTTCTTTGTGTATTTCTTAAAAATACAGAAACTACCCACTCTGTAACAATTTAAAAGTTAACTACTAGTAATTACTAAAACTTTGTGACAATTTTTCACCTTTCACTTTATAAAAAAACTCCACAATTAAATTGAAATTTTCTCGCAGATAAAATTTGGCGTCCGTATTCCAATAAGTTACCGCCATTTTCCGAATGAATAAAAACGAAAAAGGAAATCTGACAGTAACAGTACAAGCGCAAAGAATTTTGACACATTACAGCTGATGCCCTGTGACGTACTTCAGTGAATGAAGAAAAAGGGAAAAAGAGTTTTAACAAAAATGGCGGAACGTGGTTCGAGTCGGGAATACCTTGTCTTCTATATACCTTGGTATTAACCTTCCTAAAAAGGGCGAACCTAACACGGTGCAGACATAGCACAAAAGAAGTTTTAGATTGCGGGACTTAAGGGCCGGTTCTCCGGCTTCACCCCCTATCTATTCATAATAATAATAATAAGTATATCCAGTATAGTATAAAAATTCTTCTGCCAAATCAGATAAATCTCAATTTATTGATAAGTTTGAGCCTACGCTCTACGTTGAAATCGCGAAGCTATAGGTGCAAAAACACTAAAAACGGTACACACACCAATAGAAAAAAGAAGAAAAAAAATTTAAATTGTAAATAAACTACGTGTCTAAGATTTGAATACTACGTATTAAAAAAATTACTTAAAGATGCGCGCCCTACTTTCAAAAACCAACATTTCTCGGTAATTATCGGTTTCTCAAATTTCTCGCAACGTGATCTTTTCTTAGTTCCTCCATTAAGTATATGCTTAAAATTCGGCTTTTTCTCTTTTGAATCTATTTACGATGCGAACATTTTTTTTTCTTTTCTTTTACTTCTATCATCTTCATTTAACAATAACTAAACAGCTACTGCAGCTGCCACGGACGGACAGACGGACATGCAAAAATCAAAATAACTTTTAATTTTATGCATGGATGTCCAATCCATTTTGCTCTACCATCATTATTTCTAGGTGTTACAAACGGAATGCCATATACCCTTTAGATTTTCTAGCGTATAATAATAATTTGTACCTTGATTTTACAAAAACAAAAATACTTCCTGAAAAAATGACCCTGGTATTTCTAGATTGAACATAATTACAGAAAAACATGACTGACAACATCGAAATATATTTTATCAATTTTCGTAGAGAAGTGCAGGATCAAAAATTAAATTTACCAATTTTAAAATGCAACCGTTTTACGGCTTTTTGCAGCGAAAATTGCTTAAAAATCTCATTCGCCTTAGTATTGACAGATGCAACGTAATCATGTTTAAATTTGTTGTGACATGACGTATTAAGCAATTCCAGTAGTGTCAGCGGTCTATGTTATACATGTCAGTGGCAGGGACCGTATCCCCCGCGAGAAAAATGGACATGCCTGATTTAGATCAGGTTTACTGTAAGCATTACCTGGAATTCATTAGTAATAAGTACATGAATCAACCTTACGTTGACCTGGTGTAAGAAGGTAGGCGTCATATACTGATGCGTTGTATTTTTGAGCAGAGGTAATGATTTTTGATTTGTGCATTATTTTAGAAGAAGAGTGGATAATTTTCATTTAAATATGAGATACGAATAAGTGAAGGCGTGCTTATTTTCCATACCTTCCTAAGAAAGCAGGAAGAGTTCTTTCCTTTACCTCTCAGTGAAAACAGAAGGAATTACATTCCTGTAAATTTATAATTATATAAGAAAGCAAAGCAAGCTCAACCATAAATCATATTTACCTGTTTCCTGTTACATAAGTGTCGGAAGAAATATTTCACATGAATGAGATTTTAAAAAATTAAGCAAACGAAAAAAGTCCTGCAATTTTACAGTCTCTCTTTGCTTGTTCGCAAAATTTTAAAGTGGGAGAGGACTGGTACCTACTGCGCATCTAGGGAAATTATCGACTGTGTTGAAATGTACTCTAAATGAGAGGCCCATATCAAACGTAGAGGGCAGTGAAGGGCGTCAGATTTGAAAATTATAAAAATTAAAAAACGCGATGTCCATGACAGAAATGGTTACATTACATTTGAACGATCGAAAAGTGATCGAAACTCAAGTCTCTGCCATTTCGGTCAATCGTGCCAGTTTTGAGAGAATTTCAATCAGTAAAAAAGTTTTAAAAATTGAAAACTAAAAAAGAAATTAATTTTAATGTGAAACTTGACGGAATGATAATAAAAATCTTGAGTCTCCAAGATCAGCGATTTTGTTATTGTGATTTTTTGAAAATGTAAAAAGAAACGCGAAAGGGAGCTCAGGCGTGCACTTTGTAGGTGTTTCCAGTAGATCGATTCTGACAGAAAATGATATTTTCGCATTTTCCACATCGAGACGAATAATTTAAGCCTAATATTGTCCATGGACACATTAATTTTTACGATTTTATTTTTATTTTTTGAAATCTTCTGAAAACGGCCACAATTGACAAAAAATTGGTTGCAATCACTTTTTGGTTGTCTAAGTGTAATGTAACCATTTCTGCCATGGGCATCGCATTATTTTAATTTTATACAATTTTTAAATCTGACACCCTCTACTGCCCTCTACGATTGATAGAAAAATAATATTTAGAGCGAGTTATAATCTACCAAAAAATCTTAATTCACCCTTAGACAACACTAGATCCAGTATTGCACTCATCTCTCTAACTAAGAGTTATAGAATGATTCATAAAATATAAAACAAAAATTTTTAGCCCCTTCTACCTCTTAAACGACCCATCACTCGTCTTCTTACAATTTTTTATTTGTTTTGTTGAAAGGTGTCATCTAGCAAAATGTATTACGTCTGGGAGACTCTGTACTATATTAACGATTTCCTTGTCGAAAACAACGTGCTCTGCATACAATGTACATTTATTACAAGGCTATCTAACTTTGATTATTCTAATAATATCTGCTTGCTGGCCCATCAACACAAGAATCTTAATAAAACGCTAGAACATTTCAAAAGACTTTAGGTTAATCCATCAAAAACAAATGTGCACATAAACTACACTACATATGATGATGCATTTTTTTTACCTAACTCAGATATGAAAACCCAGATCTCAGTTAAAATTTCAACTTCAATGTGAAAGCAATATGTACTACTAAAATCGGTTGGAAGACCAACCTACCCATAACATACTGCAAAACTGTACTAGTAAGTGGTTACGCCGATTCCTTAATATTTTCTGGAGTAACAAAATTTCAAAGACAGTCAGGTTAAGATAGAATCCACGTAGACATAAAACGAAATTAGAGCCAGAACCACTTGTAGAAAGCTATTTCAACCAACTGAAGACAGATTAATAAGAATATCATGAATTGAGTTAGAAACTGTCGCAGCAAATATCATATGAAATTAAACTGTATACTAATTTATTATATTTAACTATTCCAGCTAGTTCTAGTCGTTGCAAATTTACGTAATTTAAATTAAACCAAGAAATGACATTACTCTTTCTTTCACTCTTGCGAAGAAAATAAAGGAATCCCACTTGGAGATATCACCGCCATAGCAATTCCAATTGTATGAAATAGCGAAAACGAATCACAAATTACATATATTCCAGACTTAGGGAAAATAGCTTAAGCGTTTTATGTACTTAAATGAAAAACAAAAATAAAAATTGTAAATTACCGTTTCCATTACAATCTGCAATTATACCAATTATTTTATTATCTTTTTACCCGAACTCAACATTTTTACTAGCCCGCTATAGCCCAAACTTCAGATCTGTAACAACTTTATTGAAATGCCTACTAAATATTGACAGCCTAAAAGAAGATGCTTCAATCTAAGACCCAATCATTATAATATGCACAAACTAGCCTTGAACTTTTACAGAGCATCGCATCACAAGGAATGTGTAAAAGCAAAATGTGAACGTGACAATTGATAAAAATAAACTTGGAAACTTTATCAGTGATGTCTTTGGCTGCTGATGTCTTTTTGCGCGGCTTTTTGTTTTTCTCTAGTAAAAAGGGAAAACTGTATAATGTCGACCGGTCATGCTGACGCACGTATATTATTCATTTCAATTGCATTTTACGCTTCTGCTCCCTTGCTCCCTATCTTAGTACGATGTCCAAGACCCCAAGTCTTAACTGTGCGTCTGGTTTAATTCTTGTGGAAATTGATGTTTTCACTATTTATTTACAAATTCTCTCTGGATAATATGCCTACCAGTAGTCAAGTCGAGCAATTTGATGCTTACCAAGCAGCACCAATTAATTTTTAGAACTGTTTGGATTTTATTTTATGAAATAAATCTCAGCTCTGTTGTTTTCGAATTGAAAAATGATTATGGCAATGGCATTGGCATAGCATAATATACCCCCGTATCGTATTTGTGGCTTATTTTCACACATATTTTACAGGAAAATTTTCCAGCAGCTGTGTTTATTGCCTTTTGCAATTTGAATAGTGTTCAGGTCATGTTGGGAATGTTTACCGAAGTTTTATATAGCAATCACCCTTTACTAAAAAAAAAAAGTTTAAACGAGGTTGAGTGAAATAAATTCAATTTTTGTATTTGTAGTTTGAAGTACTTTTTAAGTAGGTAATATAATTGCTCAATGGAAATTTTTTCCCGCATTTAGTATTACTCTGCTTTCCATTATGAAAATCGACCCATGTCCCAGCCCAATGAAAAAATGGATGGGTAATGCTTGTTCTACATTTTTAAACAATTTTTAAGTTTTTTCCTAGCCCTTTCACTACTTTGCATCCATCTTTTCAAAATTCAAAGATCAAAGAGATTTCTTGATAAATTTCATCTTTTGTTGTCTTCTCCCATCATGAACATGCCTAGCATGTCAATATTGATTTTATAACTCTGTCGGTTCAAGAAGAACTTTCGCTCAGTTCAAATTTCCGGAAAAGTTTAATGTTGTTGGTGTATTACCATGGGGGGACTGATATGATCTCTTGTTTTCTATTCTGTTGGCGAAAATTTATATTGTGCGACAAATATTTTTAGGAATATATCACTCATATTTCTACGTACTCTGTGTGTATATATACATATACAGTGTGCTCCGTAAATAGTGTACTCTTTTTGAGTTCGAGGCTAACAAAAAGTTATATAGAAAAGCGGGGGTGAAAAGCGTCGTTTGAGCGGTTTTGTGGATTTTTTCCATTAACATCCTATAAATTTCTTGATCTTATGATAATGCATTACCAAGTAAATTCCATTTTTCATGTGTTCATCATAATAACAGGTTTATCTCAAAAACGGTTGCATGCATATATGTATGTGCGTACGATACGTAGGTATATGCGGAGATCAAATAAAAGGTAAGGATCTGAGATTTCCGAATGTTGCAACAAGAGTGATCATGTATTTTGGCGAAAAAATCGTTAGAATTTGAGAAAAATTAAAAAGATTTTCCAATTTTTTAACTTCACCGTCCCAATAACGTCGGAAGAAAACAATGTGAAGACTTTATTGAAAAACGCAGACTACTAACATCTAACATCATCGTCACAAGGTGTATTTAACAAGAAATTTACGGTGTATTAATGGAAAAAGTTCACAAAACCGCTTCGACCTCAGCTATCAAACTTTTAAATTATGCATTACTTACAGAACACCCTGTATAAATACAGGCACATTGTCTAGTAGCGTTTTTTTTTTTCGGAACCAGCTAGAAATAAGAAGTTGGAATCCATTATCAAGTTTATATGTAGAGCATGGTGATCAAAGAAAAAGAGTTTTTTTCTTAAAATTTTAAGGGATCATCCTGTAGATTAGTATTCAAAAATATGGAGAACTTTTACAATTGGTCACATTTTCTTAAACCTAACGGCTTTCGTGATATCGGCCAGTTACTTTTAAAAACTTTTGTTTTAAGTTTAATAATTTATTTATCACTCTACAGCCTTTGGGCAATGGATAAGTAAACTCGAAGATTGATATGGTGACGTAATAATAACAGGTGATTTTAATATAAATTGGAATTGGAATTGTAACACTACATATAAAAAAGAAATACAGAGAATTATTCAAAATTGCGGATTTAGTTAGAAAATAAATGTATTTACTAGAGTCACTAGACTAGTTCTTCTAAGACAATAATAAATATCAAATTCAAAGTTAAGGTGAGAACAAAATAGTAATAAAATCCGTGATCATGAAACATTGGAAGTAGAAATTAATAATCACAAAACCAACAAGGGTCGAATTAATTGGTTCGAGTACGTAAGATACAATAAGGATAACTTTCAGAATGAACTTATAAATAGAAGGATTGATTGTATGGTGAAAAAATTAATACATATATATGAGCTAAGTTTACAAACGAATTAAGAGATTGGAATGAATACAAAGCAGTTAGAAATAAGTAAAAGAATAAAATATGTGAAATTAACGATAAATATGTAAGAGTATATATATATATGATGCAAGCTCACAAAAGAAAAAATGCAATTTGGTGATATTAAGGTAAGCACTAGTCAAGAAATAGTAAATAAGTTAAATAACTACTTTATTGAGAGTGTGGACCAGCTAAATCATTCAATTCCTGAAGTAGAGTGCGAGGTGTTATCAAAAAATACGGTGAATGAATTTTTATAGCAGCAACTGCTGACGCTATATCCATTTGAAGTTATCTATCTGATAGCCTGATTCTTTGGGAAAAACAGTGTTAAGTTTGAAAAAGTTGTGACTTATTAGTCAGTTTCCAGAATAGAAGAGTTAGTTCATGTATATAGTGTATGGATTATTTCGAATAACGTTTTGTTTTAAGTTGCTCAAAACTCCCAAAGAAGATCATGAATTGTTAAAATCAGTGTATGACGATACTGTAATAACTCTGAAGACTGCCTACTAGTAGTGTGAGTGATTTAAAAGCGGCCTTTGACCTCATAAAACAGACGAAAACGTGCAAAAAGTGGTAGAACGGATTCGTTCAAACAGGCGATTGACTATTTCATAGCTTAGGTAAGAACTAAACATTTCGCATGAGTCCGTCCAAAGCCAGAAAAATGGTTCAATGACTTCCGCTTTCATTACGGCTTCTTGCTTCTAATACGCGAGTTTTTTGCCGAAAATAAAATTCACATCTGTCCACACATCCACCGTACTCTCCAGATTTAGCACCAAGCTAAATCTGGCTCTTCCAAAAAAAAAAAAAAAAATGCACTAAAAGAAAAACGTTTTTGACACCTTTTTCGACATTTAGAGGGCCACGACAGAGCAGATGAAGACTCTTCCGAAAAAAGACTTCCAGAAATGCTTCCAATTACGGAATCAAAGTTGGAATAAGTGCATCACTACCCAAGCCGAATACATTGAAAGATATTAATTCAAATTTTATGTAAACTTTATTACTTTGTTTGTAATAAAACCATTCACCTTATTTAATTTACATCCATGCGCGAGTAGGTTTAAATTCAGTAATATAAGTAATGAAAGACTAAAAGAAATTTGTAAATCTATGAACAATAAAAAGGATTTTAATGGCATCAATAATAAAATAATATAAGATAATTGGAATATGTTAGCAGATGTATTGGAGAAAATTATAAATAAAAGCTTAAGTTAAGGAAAGTTTCCTGACTCTTTGAAAGAAACAATAATAGCACCAGTACAAAAAAAAAATACTAGGAAGTGTGAAGAACTCAGACCAATCAACACACTAAATATTTTTGAAAAATTATTGGAGAAAGTAGTTCAAATACAATTCCAAAAATATTTGGAAGATAATGAGCTTATAATGGACACAACGTTCGGGTTTCAGAAAACAGCACAGCTATGGAACGGCATTAAATCTAATAGTGAATGAGTGAAAAAAGACAAAGATGAAAAGTTCATAATAGCAGTGCTTTTAGATTTCAACTGAGCTTTTGAAACAATTAACAGGACGATCCTCATAAAAAAGAAATGAAATGAATTGGTTTAAGACCTATTCTTATGATACCCTAGAGCCTAGATGAATGCCCGTATGTAATTTTTTATGGTCACCATTCTGTGCAAATATGATTTTTGAAATGGTTTTTCGTATATATTTCTAAAACGGTTCGTCGGACAGTAAAAATGGTTATAACCAATTTCATAGGATTCCACATTCTGAAGAGCTTTTCAGTACATTAAAACTGTCTAGGACTGATCGTTTTCAGAGTATACGTAAAAATCTAAAAAATTTATAGGAAAACACCAGGAAGGGGTTGCCCGATTTAGTCCATCTTTGAAATTTTATTTGCTATTGCTATGAAAACACCATGTACCAAATTTCAGCTCTCGTTCTCAGGCATTGCCCCAAATATGTAGTGAAAAACGAAATTTTTTTATGGTAACCCTACGAAGCAGTTGCCCAATTCGTCCCATTTTCGAACTGAACTTACTTACTATTTTTTAAAAAGCCATTATGCAAAATTTCAAAACTGAACGCGTTCTCGAGTTATCGTACGGCCGGACGGACATGCAAAAATCAAAATAACATTTAATATTGTGCGTGGGTGTCCAATCCTTTTTACTCTAGTATCATTATTTCTTATAAAAGGAATGACAAACTATGATTTCTTCTAGGCTATAAAAGTTAATTAAATAGCTGGTAAAAAGCTCGACTGGCTTGAAAGCTACTTATGTGGGATGACAGAAAACAAGGACTCAGTCTGTCAAATCAACAGCTGAGGAAACTACATTAGGTGACCACAAGGCTTAGTTCTGGGGACACTGTTACTTCTCATATACATATAGATATTAATGACATGCAAGATATCTTGAGATCTTCGAAACCAGTATTATTTGCAGAAAAAAAATCAAAGTGTTTATTTATCTGGCTGTGATTTCCACCAAGTGAAATTGGAACTTAAAGATTTAGATATATTATGTGAGTGGCTAAAAATGAATAAGCTTTTGTTAAATGTATCAAAAAGAAAATAAATGTTGATGAACTCCAACTGCGATACTGAAATTTAAATTAATTGCGAGACAATAATGTGTAAACAAAATTAATTACTTACGTGTGGTTTTAAACAAAAATTTGAATTATGCACATGTTTACTATATTTGTAAAAAAATAGGGAAAAGAATTGGATTTTTTAAACGAATGCATAGTAAGTTATCGACAATGACTGCTATTCATATATACATATATATAATGCCATAATTAAACGCATTTTGAATATTGTTCTACGATTCTCTTCTTATGTACTCAAACAGCAATAGAAAGGCTTCAAAAATTGTAAAATAAGGTCATGCGATGTATACTAAAGTGCAATAGATTTACTTCCATAAGATGAATGTTGGAGGCATTAAAGTGGATGAGTATCAAAGAAAGGACAGAGTTAAATGTCCTGACTTTTATATTCAACATAAAGATGAAACGACTTCCGAAATATATGACTTAACACTCAACCTAGTGCTGCCGCATATGCAACCATATGCAATTAGATGTGCTGACGTAACATATCGACTGTATCGACGTAGAAATTTAATGAGCTTCACTTTGAGCTTAAGCAAGAGACAATATATAATAGATTTAAAAGTGGATGTGTGTAATTCATTAGAAGCAGATCATGAATATGTGTAAAAGAAATAAATGGAAAATAGAAATAACTTTGGAATCTTTTAAATGAAATTGTGATATTAGCAGCACAAATAAACAATAGAAAATTTATGAAAACTTTTTGTGAACTCAAAGTTTCTAAAACTAATAAAGCTATATTATTATTATTATTATTATATATATAGTAGTTGGCCGCTCCAATTTCATCATTCACTTACTTTGAAACGAATTATTTAACTGTTACCTTCACTCGCGTCCAAAGTATGCCGAACATCCATGCAAATGCAACCAAATTCCAACTCCGACTAAGTACATACATACATACTTAACGGAATATCTTTTTTAAATTAAACCACTGTTGAACTGTCAATTATCATAAATGTAATTGCTTTCTCGATTTCATTACAGAATTACATCAAAGGAAGTATTTGGTCTCAATAATTTATATTACAGTATAGTAAACTACAAAATTGTTTGGGACAAGTCGAATAATATAAAATAATGCTTTCAAGACTGAAAGTACAAGTTCCAGATTACAGTTGTTTTGCTCTAAATTCCCCTACATGGTTCTAAATTATGCTAAATACACCTGAGGTATTACTACATCGTTTTTTGCAGATTAACTACTACACATAAGCTCGTGTTCATGTCAAACAAAAATCCATGTCGGTTTGACGACGTGGTTTTACCCTGCTTGTAGATTAGGCATAATACTCCAACGATGATGGTGATCAATTGACAGCATCCAATGCAGATTTGTTTTGCTCCTGTTATAAGCATTATGAAGAATATCGCTTTTAAAAGTAGGTTCGCTCATAAACATTTAGAAGAAAGTAGCATCCGCAGTCACTTGGTCTCGGATCATTCATAAAATTGTGAATAGTCGCGAAATCCTTTCTTGATGTCGAGATATGATAGGCTTGATATTTTTGCTTTAATATTCTCACTTCAGATGGTTAACTGATGCCACAATTACGTGCAATATCACGATTCGCTGCAACTGCAGCTAGTGCATCTGTGGTGTCATTTCCTAGCATGTCTAACCAATTGTTTTGCGACCCAACAGATGCCTCTAATGAGGTAATCATCTTTGAAAAAAGAGTGAACGTTTGGACTGGACCTAACATGGTGGGGGCATAGCAAAAAAGATTTCTTAGGTCAGTGCTTCGGCGTCTACTCTGCAGCTCTGCTGTACATCTTGACTATTTCTTACACTTCTAGTGTTCTTCAGGTAAGACATCTAGGGCTACTGTTTTTTATAATTTATACCAACGATATTTCTCTAATTTTTCTGAGATGTCACTAAACATTTTTAAAACCAAAGCGACTCTCGGTTTGTAGCACTTGCCTCCATCTTCATGTAGTCCTCTTTTTTCCAATCACTTTAAGAACCTAGAGATATCAATGAAGGCTTCCTATTTCTGTAAGGGCTGCTACAGTCCATATATATTATCTATCTACATGCAATTGTGTAATTTTATGTATAATTTTATGTTTAATAGGTTTACATCTCTTTTCACCATCTCGAAAATCTAGCAATCTAGAATCTATATTATTTCTGCTACCAATGTTTATTGTTTATTTTGCTACTGTTATAATTACACTATCTTATTAACTATCTAATATCGTAGTATCCAGCGTTATACGTTGCTTTGTGCAGGGGTTTATTAATAAATGCTGATTTGATGAAGGCTTGTATGGTGCCAGCATATTAGTTCGCAAATTTATGGATTTCGATTCCATTATGCCGTGCCTCAACATCTTCCCGAAACAATTCGAGCTATGCAAGGATATTCAAGGAACCGACTCTTCTTCATTTGACTAATTGCAGGCTGGCTTGTACTTCTTCCTGATCCAATCAATCTAAATTGATCGCTATTATTCACACATAAACATAAACATTTATTTATTTGAGTACCCATGCCAAAGGCACGCATAGCGCTGGGCACATCTTATGTAGGTATTTCTGTTTAGATTAACTAATGCAATAAATCTTATAAATAGTAGGATATGCACATCTTGTGAAATTATGATCATTATTAGGTCACAATATCTAATTCAAATAGTTTATTTAGCTTTTTCCTTTTACCTTTTCATTTTCCGGATACATTTACTATCTTCTTACTATAAAAAGTGGAATGGTACAGCAAGTAAGAACTACCAGTACTGATTTGATATAACAGCAGTGTTAATGCAAACAAAAACAACAATTGTCCGAATTGAGAGAAAAACTGATTTTCACAAGCTCCTTTTGTAGAAGTGTAATTTTGTTTATTTTGCTATTTTTGTACTAATCTAAGTGCTGAACTATCTACTGTCGTAGAGCCAGACCAACGTGATGCGTTGCTTTAAGCAGGGGTTTGTAGAAAAATACACTTTGAATTTGAATTAACTCGCTTTTTAAACGCACAACAGAGCTTTCACATAGACTCAAATCTTAGGAAATAAACTATTTTACATAAAACTAGGTACCTGATCTTGACAGAAATATCCAAAACCGATAATTCCAGCAATAGCTAGAAATAGGCAGACTAGAATAATCGTTCGGATTTTTGACCGGGGCTCCATTTTTTTAATTTCATAGACACCACTGGGCAAAAGTAAAGCAAAATCACTATCTACTTGCACCGAGACACTTTTATGCATATCAACCATATTTTCTTGGACGTCTTTAAAAAAAAAAACCTTTTCAGAAACTCATATTAAACCCACAAACTTTTCTATTTCATTTATTACTGCAACGAGATTAACACGATCCAATTTGTCACAAATAAACAGTGTCCTCAAAAAGCGAATTTATCTGTCTATGCCACTTTTCTTTTCCCATTTGTGTGAGAGTGAATTAAAAGCGATACCCGCCAAGTTAATTACAAATCAAGTGAAAAATCAACCAGATTACACTTTTCACCTTCTTTTTACAGTTCATGTTCTCATTATTTACAAGGAAAAACAATATGCAGCTAGTTCAAGTCGAGTATTTTTCATTTGGCCTTTGAAGGCCTCTTCAAAGGTTGCGAAAGTGACTACATTTGAACTAGAGCTATTTATCGTGGAAAGTCTATTACTTTTCCACGTTATTCATAGACGTAGTAAAACAACAAATATATTTTATTAATTTAGAAACAGATAATTAAAATATGTTAACACTTCAGAATTTATTCGCCCGAAATTACACAAAATTCACGAAAGTCTTTACTTGACGCCATATTGTCGACTCTCGACTGTCGTAATGACAAAGTGAAGTGACATGACAAGCAGAACAAAACAAGTCAAGTCAACAACATTGGTAGACTTGCCAGATGTCATGTTTTATTGGAATTGTATTTGCACCAATACCCGGGTTTGGAGTTCTGCTAGAAACTGACACTAGCGCCACGATTTTCGCGCTCTCCCTTTCAGTAGCGGATACAAGACCCCTTTTCGACACTAACGCCAATAGTTTTCACTCTTGTCGTTTTAACAGTCGCCCATCGGGCGGGAAAATGAAAGGAACAAAAGTACCCCCCATTTGAGAAAAACCGGAAATTAAATGGCTGGTGGGTGTGGGTAGAATCAAAAGGAAAATCTCCCCCTCCCCATCCGAGTGTCGTGCGTGCTTTTCATATTTCAGGCCTATGCACTATGCTATTAACGGAGAAAGAAAGAAAGAATTTTTTGTACGTTTGTCGTTTGTTTTTTAATCATTTTCTTATACAATTTTCTTCTTTCTTCAGAAAGTTTATATGTATAGTCAGACAATGAAAAATTTTCGTATGATGTATGTATGATCTATGATGGATGATGGGTCGTTTTCTTCAGTCCGAAAGAATAGTTTTCTTCATTATTTATTCGGTAAGTTGAGAGTTTGTCGTTTGTTAATTTTTGTGGTGGTCTTTCACTCTAGTTCAATTCAATCCGAAGAATACTTTTGTTAGGTACGGTTATAGTATTTGCAACTGATTTTCTGAGATTTTTTTATTAATAGCGAATAGTTTATTTGATTAATTTGAAATTGATTATTAAACAAGTTTTTTGATTTTTGAGTTGCTATATCCAAGCTGATTGCGATTATAGTTTTGTAAACAAACTGATTTCCGATATTTTTTGGTTTATCCAATATTAATATCAATTTGTTTAACGAATATTATTTATTTGATTCGAAATAATTTTGAATTTCGATTAAACCAAATTTTTTTTAGCATACATTGTACATGCATTGGTATTTTTGATTTGATAGAGTCTTCTTCTTCTATTTGAGGTGAGAGAGGAGAGATAATTCATAGAGATTATTATATATACTATTATACTATCAGAATTCAGAATTTTGAACAATATATAAATAGTATTGATATCCGATTGCTGGTCAGCATGACATCGGCATATTGTTGCAGTTATAAAAACTATTTTCAAACATTTAGGAAGGGGGGAATATCAAATTTATACTTTGTCTTGGTTCCGAACGACATGTATGAAAGGTGGCTAAGTCTAACTTTAAGAGGGCACAGTGAAGACCAAGACCCGAAGACAGGAAAAAAATCACAGTGTCTTATGAACTTTACTCGACCAACCTAACATCCAATTAAGGCATTTATATAGTCTATTCAAAATATCAAATACGGTAATATTGGTTGAACTCTGATTGAAATCAAGTCTTTAAATGTTAACATTATCATTTCATATTGGCTTACAGTCCTTTGTCCAACTCCTGAATAGATCTTTACATATCTATTTATCTCCGATCATTATAGAGGCTACAGAGTTTCAATCCATCTTTTTCATCTTCAACTGTACGCCAATATAAAATCATTATTAAGACTTGATCACCAGGAAACTTCTTGAGATTAATAATATATGCTAAGTTATGTACATGTAGCAGAAATGTGAGCTTGTGACAGCTTAGTTTCATCTTCATGTAACTTTGATCTCACAAATTGCTGTAAAAAATGTTGTAAAAGATGAAAGATGTCCGTCCCAAACCAAGTTTTTGGTTTGAGACGGACAGTAACGCTAATAATTGCGTTCAGTTAAGCTTAAATTGAATTAGGTAGCGTCTGTGTATAAAATAATTTTAAAATAAAAAGGTAATAATTATTGTAAATATATTTATGTACTGTCAATTCTATGATTATTCGGAGATCCTTAATGCGAATTTCCTCAATTGACTGTTACAAACAGGGTCCATATGTATGTTGTTGTATTCCGCAATTACATTGAAAATATCTGATCGGAGTCCGCGAAAACTTACACGGGAAATCATGTTATACCGAGAGAATAACATTCTTAGTCCGGATTAGGCTATTTAAATGTAATTCAATAACCATTCGTGATCTTGCTTTGCATACGATTCAATATCTTTTATTGGACAGAAGGAGCAGTAGAAAATAATCTTATCACACGATTGATTAAGAGCGGTTGCCCGAACCCGCTGCTGAAATGTCTGGAGCAGATAGACTAGGTATATCTGTAAGTCGATAGACAGGATATCTAGGGATAAAATGTGATTCTTTTATGGCGTGTAGATCTTCCTCCGTGATATTCGCCCATTTGACATGAATAGCTTCTTCGTAAGATGGAGGTGATGCAAAGTAAATTGATGTCAGTACTTTGTCTTTTAGTAAAACGAAAATTTATACTTGCCAATATTAAAATTTGGCGTCGATGGAGAACGATTAGTTATGGGATCTAGTACAGGTAGTGTAGATGGAACGATTTCCATACTTCCAGGAGTAACATTTGTCAGCATTGGTTGTTGTTCTATTACTTATTGACGGATCTGTGCCAACAGTAATAGGACAAGCAATTCTAAAATTTCTATGGAGGCCCGATAGCTCTGCTAGAGATGTGAAATATTTTACTAAAGAATGTACTTGTTGGTGGCACTGGTGGTATAGTAAGATATTCCATAAAGCGATGAGAACTATGCTTAGTAACTTCTCCCATTTTCTTTGTGCAAACATAAATGATTTCTTCATAAGTTTGCTTGCAAGGGGTTTGATTGTTGTAGATAACAATTTTTCTTAAACTAATCTGTGTGCTCTTGATGCGAATGTTACTTGCGTTTTGGATATTGGCTCCTATTGCTATTACTTGACCGGATATATATCCTGTTTGGGGTACACTTAAAGTTATTGTTAGTGGACTAGAGCTGCAAAGGCCACACCAGAATTGTTTTTCATCTGTGACCGGCATCTGAAAAATTGATACAAAAATGTATATGTTACCATATATTTTTATAAGATAGCTTATTCTCAATGCTGAAGATTCATAATTTAAATCGAGAGGCTTCAGGACTGTAAAAGCTAAACTGGATGTTTGATCGAATTTCCAATGTCGATCCAATATCACCTTTACTAGGTACCTAATGTGTCCATGCGTCCCTTCAAATGAAGACGGCAAAGAGGGTGGAAGTGAGCAAGAAAAGGTGTATGTGTGAATTCCTGGGTTTAAATTTACTGCATTACCTAACATCATATAAAATAAATTTATCATAAATTTCTAATTTTAAAAGTTTTTAAAAAATTTCACAAACCACATCATCCGATCCCACAACGTATGTCGTGGAGGACATTTCGACGCTGAAAAGCATAAACGTCGTAACCGACCAAAATGAAACTTTTCACTAGAGCCTAAAAACTTTTTCAAAATCAGAAAAAAAATCATAACATCTGAACTATTTGTGATAGAAGTGCTGTTTTTGGACAGATTTTTTTTTTTAAATTATACCCACAATTTGCAACAAGTAAAATTACGCTAAAGTTAATATAAGTATTAGTTTTGCTAGTTACAGCAATCCGTTTTTCGTTTTATGGACATCAAGAATGCTGTATCTGAATAGCTGTAATGTATGGAACGGAATGAATGTTAAAGATCTTAATGCAACTGAAATGCTGTATCAAATATACCTTATTTACTTGTATGATATATGTCAGCTGTATCCAAGTTCTATGTTTAAAACAGAATCTAACTTTTGATGTACACACAGAATAAGACAGGCAGTTTAAATAAAAGGCTGTAGTTACTATTACGTTTTTATTTAATACTCTTCTAGCGTAGTAACTGTAACCCATATTCTGAGTTATCTATAGGTTGAAAAGAAGAGAGTAACTGCATCTCTCATGCAAAGCTAAGCAATAACAAAATGCATTACACGCTATTTTTTCATAGACAACAAGTCATTGAAAATGTAGTAACTTTGAACAATATCGAGAGTTAATACAGATCCGCAAAAATGGCGTAAGCCTTTCCAGCCGTCAAACTTCGGATGCTGTATGTAACTCGCTTAAAAATTTACAGACCTTCCTTTGCTTTAAGCGACATGTGCTTAAAAAGTAGCGGATTTTGACCCTATTACTGCAAATCAAGTCGAAGTTACTGTAAAAAGTAGGGGTGTTTTCAATGGCGTAAATTATTTCGTTTTCATCGTAGAGATATGAGAACCAGACCATTCAACGCAGTTTTTTTTCTGACTCAAATGGTATATATAACGTATTTTCGACATTTTGGTCGGTTACGACGTTTATGCTTTCCACCGTCAATATAATCTTCTCTTCCATTAAAATGAATATGCTCTTTTGGGCATTTTCTTTTATTCTTGCCAGTGCCACTAATTTTTAATTCCTTCCAGTGAGCCTGTGCAAATCCGCAAATTTTTATAGCTATTCCTTAAATGGGTAAAAGTATTTTATTCGAATTTGTCATAATTTGAATTTAAAAGTTTTTCATCCTACATATCCTGGAAAAGTGCCCTAACTGATTAGTAACAAGGATATCAAAATTTGGGTTGACAATCAAGCTGGAATTAAAGCACTCGATTCAAACCATCAAATCGTATTTAGTTTAGATTCCCTTAAATGCTTCTCATAGATATACATGCCGCTAGGTACGTGGACACAGTAACGTACCAGGGAATAATGTATCGAATCAACTTGCTAAGAAAGATTCAGCTATGGATTCAGGTTTGCTGGAAGTATCTAGAGGCACTTAAAATTATTCTGGACTAGTATGCGAACGCATCAATCTTGTCGAGAGAAGAAGAAACTCAGTAGATAATTAGTTTTTCGCGAATTGAAATAAAAATGAAAAGATCAAGAATACAAAGAAAGCTCATCAACCCTTGTGGCTGTCACTACTAGGCAAGGTGGGATCACAGCGGAGCATTCTAAGGTGTAAGAAGTGCAGAGATATTGTAATGCCTTGTTAAAAAATGCTGCAAAGTTTTACACTTAACCGAAAATGTCACCGACATGTCCCCTTTAAAGTTTTTTTTTTCATTTCTGCACCAGCACGCTAACTTAAAATAGCCACCGACTGCCTAAGCTTTTGCTTTACTGCAATTAGTTGATACTTTTGATAGCTGAAATATTTTTAGCAATTCATTCTGCCATAAGATCTGGACAAATGGGTTTTTCTGTAGTTTCAGTGAGACTGATTGGAAACTATTGCTATAGCCACTCTAACCTAATCTAACGAGGAAGTCGGGCCTGGTGCTTACTTTCTTGAGCCTGACATTTTGGTTGAGTACTCACTTGGAAGGCACATCTAGGCTGAAGTCTTCACCAGCGTAATGGTAGGCAGCGAAGATAGCCCTTGATATGGGTGGATTGCAGGACATCTGTGGGTAAGCTGTATATCCACAACAAGGTGCCCCTTCAGTAGGTTTCTGGGCACATGGGGTGATCCGGTCTCTCATCAAAGCGGATGTTCACATGAGCAGGTATCGGCCAACCTGAGCACTTGCAGATGTACAAAACTTTTCTTGATAGACCTAATAGGAATTTCTCTGACTTTCTCTTGGGGCTCTGAAGAATACCATGCAGAACTGTAGTTGGCATTATCACCGGCCTGCCACAGCTCGCTTCACGCTCATCTAACAAGGAGCCTGCGACAACCGAAGACTTTCTGTATGCGTGTTCAACCTTTGCTCGGAGCAGGCTGGATAAGCATGGGTATGCCCTGCTATATGTGAATTAGCTGAAAACTTACCTCACCTAGACCTGATGCCCTTCATTAAGAGAACAGGAAGGTTTTAATGAAAAGGCTTTCAGCAGGTTAGGACAATGGGCCGCTTTGGCCTCCGTACTTGGGATCTCTCGTCCTCCTGGCTATTAATAAGAAAAAAGAGCCTAATCTGCAACGAAAGTATAATAACTGCACAAAATTAAGTCGATGACAAATATACATGTGTTGTGTTTATATGTGAATCAAGATAATGCGGACATGACACAAACTAAATATTCTTTCTAGTCCGTGCAATGTCTGACAAAAGATTTCGAGAAATATTACAACAGTAAGCAACTTTTTCGCATATTTCCAATTATATTGGTGCACTAGTTGTGTTACTTGCCTGTAGATCAAAAATAGTTATTAACGAACTCTGAGTAAAATTACATTTCTCCTATGTAAATATTATGCAAGAAAAGCAAAAAATAGCTCATTGTTGCTTACCTCATGTCGGTGTAAGGCCTAACATTTCTTGCCTTTATTTGTAAATTGCAGAAAATAATTTTACACGTCATTAAAGGTTAGCAAATGTTGTGCCAACAATTATCGTAGTAAAAAAACACAAATTTTTTACAGTATAGAACTCCGTTTTTGGATTCTCAATGGTACTCAGTCACAATTTCTTCTAATAGACTTTGATTCGTTTGCAAATTCTTGCTCGTATATCTACATGTACGCTTTTATAATTTAGTTCTCTTAAAGTTTCTATCTGCTGTGTAAATTACTCGCAAGAACTTTCCGAATGGAACAACTAATTTATGTTGTCAAGAGGCTCCAGTTTCTGAGATATCTGTTTTGATTCTGTTGGACTCCGTATTTTTTGTTGCATCAAGGTTCTTATGAAAATGGTCAGGATTACTAACTATATTTTTTCTCTTCAATTACTTCTGTTCTCGATAAGTTAAATAATTTTATTTGCTTTTTTCTTTCTTCTTTCTTGGTTTTGGAGACGAAAACTTTGGGCTCCACTAAATGGGAGCTGGAGTTTCCTCTCCCTGGCTCGACCCTACGAGGTATAACTCCAAAAAGTTGGATGATAATAGTAGTTGGGGGACCAATTAAAAAGTTTTCACACAATGTGAGGTTATGTTTGTGACGCCACGCGCCCGTATTTATTCATATTATAATTGTAATTAAAAAAACAATTAGGTTATGTAATTAAATCTTTTAGAAAATTAGTTAAATTAGTTACATTTGTTTAGTTTATTTGTTAGCTCCATTTTGGAGTGATTAAACATAATTAAACTTGTTCACTACTTGTGGTAGGCTCCATTTTGGAGTATTGAGTTTTAATGAGTTGTTACCAGCTCGAAGGCTGGGCTGGGACCGAAGTGATTTGCTTTTTGAGGCCAGCCCGTCCCTTTAACTCATACACGAATTTGTCTGTCTGTATATTTATTTATATTTTTCTTTTACTATCAAAATTTGAACCGGAAATTTCCATTGGAAACCCGGAAAATCGGGAAAAATCATTTGAAAATTTGATACAAATTTGATTAGTGATAAATCCGTTTCAGGAAAAATGCAGAGTTTTCCGATTTTTCCGAAAAAATTTTCCGGAATTTTCCGACTTTTCCGGTAAAAAAGTTTTCTAAATTATGCAGGATCAAGTTCCCTATCAAGTGGCATCATTACTTTCTCTCCGACAATGGTGAAAGCTTGCAGAAAAAATCGAGGAAAATTCATGTAAAACGTTTTTCTAGAGTTTTTCCGACCAAGGAAGCGTTTGAGCATTTTGAAACCTAAGACAAAGTTGTAGAGCGAAATGAATTGCATAAAGTTGCCTATGTGGAAAACTCCATGGAAAACCCGGAAAAGCGGGAAAATCATCGGAAAAATTTTCATCAATATGATTAGTGATAAATCTGTTTCAGGAAAAATGCAGAATTTTCCAATTTTTCTGGAAAATTTTCCGAAAATTGCCGGAATTTTCCGACAAAAAAGTTTTATAAGCCATTCGGAATCATTTTTTTTCCGTCCTACTAGCATCAATACTTTCTCTTCAACAATCATAAAAACTTGCATGAAAAATCGAGGAAAATTCATGTAAATTTTTAAAAAAAATTCATAGTAATAGGAAAAGTCTGTGGAAAACATGGAAAATTGGAAAAAATCATGTTATATGGGATCAAGTTGGAATACAGCTAAAAAGCGCTGTTTAAAACATAATTTGAATTTCAGAAAACTGTTACAGTACTTCAAAGATTTGATACTCGAAAAATTTTTGTTTTCGGATCGGCACCAAACATGACTTAAAATGTCGGTAATGATAAGCTGAACAAAAACTTCCAGGCAACCACGGTGCTGACTTCCAATCATCTCATCGTAACTACCTTCAAAATTTCAAATTTTTCGAAACCTCGGTAAATCGTAGTCCGAGTTATCGAAACTATTCGGATTGTGTTCGAAGTACGGTCAGCCGATTGGAAACTCTCGAGTCACATGGCCGCAAAAAAATTTCACTGCGAATATTGAAGAAATTGACTCAAAATAAAGTAGAAAGAAAGCATTTTAAGAATAAATATAAGAAAAATTAAAGGAAAACGGAAAATTAAAAAGAAAGTACGAAACTAAAATTAAATTAAAATTAAGTAAAAAAATATAATTAAGTTCGGTTAAATTAATATTAGAACCATGCAGCACGTAATAACAATTTAGTTAACGTGAAAAAGGCAGAAAATAAAATAAGTAAAAAACGAGTTTTCAAACAAAACTGAGGCCAAGCCGCATGAAAAAGTAGAAAATAAACTTTTCTTCACACACAGAGGTGGACTCAGATTTTATTCGCTGACAATCACCGATATATTTCAGTATGATCAATCAGAGGTAATAAAGTGATTTGATTCATGAAGAGAAAGAATATTCAAGAGAAATGTCCCAATCAAAGATCTGAGTCCACCTCTGTGTGTGAAGAAAAGTTTATTTTCTACTTTTTCATGCGGCTTGGCCTCAGTTTTGTTTGAAAACTCATTTTTAACTTATATAAATAAAACAAACTAATTATGATAGTTCTGCACACATTTTTTGTCAAATTTCATCTATCTGACATTTCAATAACCACTTACTTCTTAACATCCAAATCCACCTAGCGGAAAATTATTGCGAAACTACTCAACTCCTTTACTCGTCTTCGATTCGAACAAGAACATGAATAGTTGCTAGTAGGCACAAATACTTGGGAGTACCTTACTTTACACAACCCAATGGAACACAGCTAATGATAATGATGATGTCCCACATATTTATTAAAAAACACTATGTCAGCATCATTAAAAGATTTCCACAATGAATTAAAATGAGTTTGAAACATTTTATTTTATTTCTTATATACATACATAAAATAAACATTAACAATTATCATTTACAAACTATTTAATAGAAAAATGCAATATTCGTAGGAAATTACTAAAATAAATTTCAAATAAATAACACGAGAGCTAATATATAATCGAGAGTCAAATCACTTAATTTTCAAGCAATATAATGAGCGAAAAATATTATCGCACGTTAAAAAAATATATATATATTTTTTTACCGGAACTTATACATATAAATTAAAAGCAAAAACATTTGGTATAGAATGATCTTAATTATTCAATAATAATATTCTTAATTTAATCTACAGACGTAAGGTTGGGTTTGTGTAGCGAACATATTTCAACAGAGCATCGTTCTCCTCACAAACCCATGGTTTTCGATGATGACAGGCAACATCATGCCAATTAACACCATCATTATAGAATTGATTTAAAATGGCAAGACAATTTTCTGGTGCTCCACCTTGTTGTAGCTCTCTATTGTCCGGCTGTGGTGAACCAATTCCTCCTGATGGTGACCAATCACCTTGTGCACGATCTGTTGTTGGAGCTAATTTTTGTAAAACAGCAGTCCAGAACCATCCATTAATGGATGTTGGCTGCAAATCGGGTCGTTCACATCCTTTAAAATCACAAAGTCTTCCACTAGTCCAAATATATTTTACCTGAGAAATATACAAAAACAAAAATAATGTATAGTCAGATTTTATGGTACAGGGCGCAGCCGCAAAATCTCAATGTATGCGCATATTATCAAAAATTGTATCAATCGTCTTTGCAAAGAAACAGCATTTGTGGTGTCGTGTAGGCATCATTTGTACAAATATAAATACTCATTTTAGACAGTCATATTTCATAGGTGGCCAAAAGCGGTTAGCCTAAGGGGCCGCTTATAATAATGAATATATGTGTATGTATGTAAAGTAACTCGATAACAACACCATTTAAGCATCTGAAACCACAATTCAATGCAAAGCAAGGCAGTTTTCACTTTCTCTGCACGTTCATTAAGTTGCGGGCAACGTCTTATTTTGTAATCGGATAACGCCTTGGCAGATATTTTCAATGAAATTTCATTTATGCTAAGATCTTGTGCTTTTTTTTTATTTTCCTAATTTTATTAACGGGCACGCACAGAAATTTTTCATTTTCATTCTCCTCCGTTAGACGTGTAGAGCCTATAGTTCAATCAATTTCATGTGCGTTGTAGGTGCACATCACAGGAAAACTTAGAGGTATTTTTTTTTTAATTGCAAAGCGTAAGTTAATTTATTCATTTTTCAATTTCTTCTACTTTCATATTTATTTTTTATAATATTACTACTTTTATACACTGCAATATGTAGATGATATCATATAGGAGGCAAGCCAACTTTTGTAACGCATAATATAATAATTAAGCGGAACTATAATACTTAATTGTGCTAAAAAAAATAAGTTATTTTTTACAATTATTTTGCCTTCCTATCAGGAAAATTTTTAAGAAGAAAACAGTTTTCGCATCATTTTTCTACCGTCCGTCGGATGCTAAAAATGATTGTAAACAACTGCAAAGGGTTTTTAATACATAAGAAAAATTTCCTGCGTTTTATTTTTATCGATCATAAGGTCTTTGGTCACATATAACTCACTCGTTTGATGGTAATTGATTTTAATTAAAGTTGTATAAAATAAGACCACCCTACAACATCACCTACACTATGAGACAAAAAAAAATTAATTTCCTCAAACTAGGAAGTCTGGTTGACGACTTGAAAATATACTCAAAGAATTCTTACAAGCTTAAGCAATTGATCGCGATTAGACTTTTTGAGAACTTTATTGATTTTAAAACATGGTTCAAAAATATTCAATTTGGAAGTTATGTCGAGACAATACAGTCTTAAAAAACCATTTAGACTTGTCTTAGGAAATGGTCAATTCCCATCACGTATGCATACGTCTTTGAAAGATTGAGCTTGAATTGGGATTAGTTTTCAACTGGCGTATTTAACTTTTCAAGGATTGAAGAAGAACTGAGTTGAAAATGAATCTAAATCTATTTGAAGTAGAAAATTTTAATTTCTGAAAAGATGGTCAGGCTATTTATTTCAATGTAAGCTTTGAAGGTATGTAATCTTTCTAGAGTTAAAATAAGAATCTAAATTGCAGTACAAGATTGAATTACTGTATGATGATTATGATCAAATATTCTTAGACCATAAATAGATATGTATATCGCACTGCTGCAGAGTTAAAGACCACATTAATTTTAAATGATCGTATGAGTCCAATTTACAATAGATCCCACATCCATGACATTATAGGAGCTATATAAGCATCCTTTCATAAGTTACTAATAAGTTGTAAAAGCTGCTGATATTGGTAATTCCTGAAGAATAACATCTCAAATGCAAAGGCAAAATTTTTTATACTTACTGGCTGCAATAAGTTCGAGAGTATTGCTTGTGGCCCAAGCAGTTGTCAGATCGTTATTTATTTGGCAAATAACATCTTCTATTAATCTAATCGGGTCTAGATAAACACATAGATATGAGCATCAACCACAATAATTGGAAATCTTTACCAATTTAAAGTAGATGCAGTGCCATTGATATAAATGATAAATAATAATGAAAGCAGCAACAGAGCTACTTTTAGCTGTAAGTTCGATGATAGATTTCATATCACAAGAAAATCTATCGTATGCAAATTCGTTTCAAATGAATTCGAAAGAAAGGATTTAGAATGGAAATATGAAGATGAATTGGAAAACAATTTAAGAATGGGTAAATTTTTTTACTATTTACGGATATTTTTTTATAAACAAAATATCTAAATAGAATTTTCCCACAACAGAAAATGAAAAGAGTGTAAAAATGGCAAGTAAGCTACTGTTTTGCCAGCAGAAAAAGTCAAGACAACATAAAAGGGTCATCAAGGTATAGGACAAGGACAGATACAATATTTGGGGGCTAAATGCTTTTAAAATGTATGACATTGACAGGTTAAGCAGTCCAGTATTGCCGTCATATAAATGGGATATTTTTCATCCATCATTTCAACTTTACTCACTTAAAAGGCTCAACTACAATAGCCCTAAAGACGTTACGGATTTGAAGGATACTGAGGTTTACTTACGAAAAATTGAAAACAATAAATGTGAACATAATAACCTTTACGGAATGTGATATGAAAATGTGATAAAAATCACAATTTTTCGTAATTAAACCTCAATCTCGTTCAAATCCGTAACGTCTTTACGGCTATTGTAGTTGAGCCAAAACTCATCAAGTCAGTGCAGTTGAGTCGTTGAGTGGAGCCAGCCCACTGTAAAGCCTCGGTTTCCAAGAGTTTTTGCCAGTGCAAGTTAGCACACCGTAATGCGCCAGCGCAAGTTTGCTGTAATCAAGTACGAAGGAAATTTTATGAATGGTTGGTATCTAAGAAAACACCTGACGAGCATGCGCTCGTATTAGTGGACGAATGCGTCGGAATCAAAATTGTACGTAGCCAGCGCAAATGCATTACGGTTTACCGCCGTCCGGTGTGGTTTCCAAAGAAATAATATTTTAATCGTGTGTGAAATTTCTATAGTTAATACAACCGAAAAAAAACGTATTAATTTTAAAAGTAGAATGCATTTTGAAAGTGAACTTTTTTTTTGCAGCATTATGAAGATATAGATAAAGAAAATCTGTTATGTTATGTTTAAATAAAAAAAAAAAAATCCGAAGAAGAGTCCTTTGAGCTTTTAATTTTATATTGTAAAGATTTTACTAAACCATTTGCTCGAAAATTCTTCATGGATTCCACGTGATATTTTTACTACATTATGAAACTTGATTTGAGAGAGATATCAATCCACCAGATTAGACCAGATTAGACCAATAAATAAATGTTTTTAATCGGCGTCGCATTTTCAATAATAATACTGCACAATTCGCTACGTAATTCAACCGATATAAATCACAAAAAAACTTCGCTTGAAAAAAATAAAATGGCGCTGTTACTTTTTGGAAAGGACATATGTATCCACCGCGTGGGCTAACCTGATGAATTAATTCCCATTGATAATTCTATTTTATGATAGAGGGCTTGGATACAGTACAATTTCCCCAAGAGAATGGCTGAATTTGGCAGATTACGAAAAAAAAGGCGGTTTTCAACTGAGCAAATCTACATATTTTGCCTATTCTTACCAAATTCATAATTTGAACACTGAATCTGATAAAATCTAACGGGCATCTTTTTGAAATAATTTATGAGGACCATTCCCGTGTTTTTTTTTCAAATAAACTTGGTTAAACACAATAATTTACACAACTTATTTTGTTATTTCTCATCGGTCAACTCCACAAAATAGAATGAAAAGCAAATTCTGCCTGGAAGAGAATCTTTTAAACTTCATTTCAATAATTCGAAGGAAAAAAATCTTTATGCGTAGGTAGATTAATACATAATTATGTACTTATATACATACATATGTATATGGATGACATATATGTAGTTATGACCCTAAAACCAGAGAACTTTTCTAATATTTGAGCTTGGTTAAATCTGCTTATCAATTCAACAAGTGGGAAGATCCTTATGTAGCGCATTTCAACATTTTCGGCCAACCAATTACCGTTTTTAAGTGATTTGAAGTCCGAGGCTATACAGTCAATGAATCCAGCAGAATCAATTTCACCGAAAATATAAATATGAATGAAAATATTAAAACATAAATTAATTGCAGGTATACCAACCCAACAACAGGATTTTAAATTAATTCAAACGAAAACAGAATTCTTGGTATAATACCTACCAACAACCGTTGAGGAACATGCGCTCATTTTGTACAACCACTTTAGATAATGCTTTTATCAATATTCTTACCTACCCATCTATACTTAAATTATTTAAATTTTTCACATTTTTTTTATATATTTAATTCCACAGATATACCACACAGACGAATGTACGGACATGAAAATATTTCCTCTCGACCCATGCATCCAACATGCATTCCTAACTACATAATACCCGAGTTTTCTTTTCGATATATGATTTCATCTAGGATATGAAAATTTTACTCACGTTCTCATTAACAATTCTCTGCTTGATCCATTCATTTTCATTGCTAGTTTCAAGTGAGACAGTATCCATGCACCGTTTTCGACAAAAGTTCCGTGCATTTAGCCAGTCATCTTCAAAACCTTTAAGAGCTTGATCACGCCATGAGAAGAAATAACTAAATGACAAAGAAATAATAATCACAACAGTTAAAAAAAAACAAAAAGAAACATCACATATTATAATTCTTCTCGCAGCACAAATCTCACTCAACTCACCCCTTGCCATCAGGTGTCCTTTCATGGATCACTCTTTGTGCACATAATGTTGGTATTGGCGGTTCTAAAAGTCTTCCATTCGAAAACTGTGCAACACTAAGCGCGAGAATTGCACAAAAAGAAACTAAAATTAGAAACTTTTTCATTTTCACAATTTTTCTTTTTTTTTCACGTCTTCAAATAAATGCACTGCACCCAAAAAACACGCGATTAAATACCTAACAAAATTCGAATTTTACAACACTTAATCAGGCTCTGTTTACTGTTAAATTTGCTGCGGTTGGTACTATCTCAACTGATAATTCCTACTGACAAAAAATTTGACACTATCCTGGCTTTTATATTGGACATTGATTGGAATGGGAAAGTGATGTTGATGTCGAGTCGATACCTGCCGCCATTCAGGTGGGACAAACACACTATAATGAGTAGGAGGAGGGTGTATATAGCTGTGTAGACCTGTTGTCAATAAACGTACAAAATCAATGATCGCACCGCAGACGTGCACTATCAATGGCATGCCAAGTCGACGAGGAATTGAGGATATGCGATGGAATGTGCAAGAATGGAGACGCGACGCGAGTACAAACATATCTATTATATACAATTTTATAGATGTATGTATGTACATGCAAGCATACAATTTGTATGATAAAAGTTTTGAGTAAATGACAAAAAAAAATCTTAACTGGCGGCGGGTCATGAAGCTCATTTTATCCCTAATTTACTCTCTCTGCACTTGTTGGTGGATGGTACCAGGTACCGATATCGTTTTGGTTTATTTTCCGTAAGTAGCGATCGTGTGGCAGTTAATTAAATTGAAGACAAAATTAGATCTTCCCTTCGTGGCAATCATCCTAGCGATAATATCCAAAATACAAGATATGCTACATATAGAAACCTCTTCCGCCATATTGCAGCAAAGCGCAGAATTCTATAGTGTTGTTTGTAACGTACCTTGTCTTTTGCACACCGTTATGCGTCCAATATGCATCATAAAAAATGCTCTCTGTTCTTGGCTGCTTCAAAAATAAAATCCAATGGTCAATGAACTTACTTTTCTCATAGATATGTAATCTTGCAGGGCAGATGAGAATTTATTGTAATTCGGACCACTTTTGATAAGATTTGACGTAAGATATTACGATTGTTTCCCGTCGAACTGGATGGATGGGCTATGATCAAGGTATATACATAGAAGACAAGGTATTCCAATTTTAAATTTGACACATGTTCTGTAACGCAATTTCGTGACTAATGTATATACATTTCTATAGGAAAGACAGAGAGAGGAAAGAGAGTATTGTGTTCTCTGTACCGTACTTTCCTATACATTTCACGATATTACGCCAGCTAATGGTTCAACATGGCTCGTACTGGGAATATCTTATATTCTATCTACCTTGGGCTATGATGATAGACTTCACATATACAAGACGTCATGCATAGGCAAGCAAAAAATTGCAATAATAATTGGATATGGATATGTTGAAGAAAAAGTGCAAAAATTGCTGAAAGGGTTACATTTTAGGTACAGATAGTTCATTTTAAACCGAAGTTTTTAGCTTCTTAAATCTAATATGAAAAATTGATATTGATGACGTGGTTTTTGATAAAAATAGTAGTTAAATAAAACAAAAACGAGCTATAATTCCTAAATTTTAGCTTTGTTGAGCCATAACTTCAAAATGGAGAGGGGCAGGGGGAAAATAGAGCGTTGGAAAGGTTCAGCGATTATCTATCTAACAAATTTTAAATCATCATCGTAGGGTGTAACGTTCAGAAGTTACAAGCTGATCTATAAAAATATGCTCAAATATCTTTATGTCCCATTATATCGAAAACCGTTTGGATTCTATCCCCTTCCCCCAACCATACACTTTATGCTTGCCTAAGCATGGCTTATCCATAGCCTTCAGGTGTAACACCACATACGGGTTCTAACGAAAATTTCAAAAATTAAATAATGCCTTTAAAGAAACATTCAAAAAATTATATATATAGATGAAACAAAAAGAGGAAAAGCTATAATTAGTCTAAGGCCAATAATATTCCTACCCAAAATAACAATAAAAATGAAATAAAGTGAAACCCTTAAGTTTTGTATGACAACACCAAAAAGGCGTTGTCCGATTTAGTTCATTTTTGATCTTGTATTTAAATTTTTGTATGAAAACGCTGTATACAAAATTTAAGTTCTCTACGTCGGGGGTTCTCAGAGTGTCCAAATCACTGACATATATAATATATCATAAGTTATTTTGATTTTTGCAAGTCCGTCCGTCCGTCTGTCCATGCGCACGATAACTCGAGAACGCGTTCACTTAGAAAGCTGAAATTTTGTACACAGACTTATAAAATAAAAAAAACTAGAATTAAGTTCGAAAGTGAGAGAAATCGGGCAACTCCTTCATGGTGTTGCCATACAAAAATTTCGGTTTTCACTATATATTTGTACACTGCCTCAGAACGCGTCCACATAAGGAGCTGAAATTTGGTACATGATGTTTTTATAATAATAACAAATAAAATTTCAAAAATGGACTAAATCGGGCAACCCCTTCTTGTTGCCATATAAAAATTTAGGATGTTTACATATACATACTGTGAAAACGATCAGTCTTAGACATTTTTATTGTACTAAGAACTTCTTCCTATAAAATTGGTTATAATCATTTTTTCTGACCGCCGAACCACTTCAAAAATCAATCTTGCATAGATCGGTGACCATAAGAAATTTAATACGGGCATTCATCTAGGGTATCATAAGAATTGGTCTTAGACCAACTCCAGCTTTTTTACTTGTTTGTAATTTCATTTTGTTATGTCATATAAAATTCGTCATATTTTTACATATATCACGGCCACCTTCTCTTCTGTACAAGTGTTCAACACCCTTCAATTCCTCATGGGATATGGAACTACTCATACATACATATTTATGAATATGGATCTGTTTCTTGAAAGGTAGATCCTGTAGATTGAAATACAGAAAATATTTAAATTTATAACCTACCACCGATCCTACTAGAGACTGAATGATTTGTGGGTAGCGGGTGGGAAGTGGTGTTTGAAACTATATGCACTCCCTATAAATTCCATTTTGTTTAAATACATTCACAGACAGCAATTCAAATGACCATATGCAGACGTAAAGAAGCTAAAAACCTCCCTTACACTACTAAGGTATTTCACAAAATACACAATATTACAACAACACAATCGACATCAAACACATTTGAAAACTCTCAGAATCATACAGCAATTGGCGGTCGATTGGTCAGGCGTTAAAATTCCTAACAATGCTCTCATCTATCGTAAAATATTTCATGGTTATTCCGACTATAGCCCCATCTACACTCCATAATAATAAAAACAAATACAAAAGCAAAAAACTAAGCGGGTCAGTAACCAAAGAAAAATCAAAAATTATTATCAATAAAATATCTTTTCAAGCGGTATGCTGTCCGATCCCCAGTTGATGAACAACGCTTTTGATTTATGAAATGAGTTGAGTGCTACATAATAATGAACACCTGATTAATTTTCAGCGGACATTTTAGTTAAGCAAAAACGAAAAAAATCAACAACAAAAATATTAAGAATTACGTAATAGCATAGTTTCACGGCTAATTGAGGTAAAAAACTCAAGAGAGCTGTATAGTATATGATATGTATATAAGCAAACAAAATTGCCGGCGCATTGTTAGATACAATGTCCAATACCAACAATATTTTTGAGTATAGCTATAGCGCTGCCTTTACAGCAAGTAGACAAACCTAAGTACATATTTAATGTACCATGATATGTTGTTATTTATATACATAAAGTATTATGTACTTCTGGAAAAACCACTTTCTCCGTTAATAATATCACCTGCTACCTGGCTACCAGGTTGAATTCAACTGGTTTAGAGGCCAAGGTTTTCGCACACGATCGATTCAAGTTAATGAGGATAATCGACGATGGTCACTGGTGTGTAAAACTATACATATATCATATAGGGCAATTGGTGATGTGCCAAATAAAAAATAACGAAGAAAAAACAAAGCTTTTGCTTTTGTTGATCTTCAAAAAAATTATTGGCATCGCACATGCGCATGCAACTTAAACGGCTATGAGACAGGCTTTAGTAAGTTTTTGAGGAATACATATAAGTAAATATTTAAAATTATCAATTCATGCGATGGCATAAGCTTGAAATTTTATTTGAGACGCCTTTGAATTGTAACCTTGTAGAAGACACACAACGCTAATAAAAAACGTTACAAAAGTAATCATAATCCGTTTTCTATATGCATTTTTAATTTTAGCTGGAGAATTTATAATCTGTTTTACTCGTAAGAATAAGGTATTGTAATTTTTATTTTTAATTAAGCTATGTCTGTTTTAACCTAAGCTAAGTTAAATTAAGAGCCTTAACCTTATACATCCCTATCTTCCTACAGTAAGTAATTTCGTAAAAGAATTTCGCTTAAAATCCGCCTTATATTAACTTTTGCTTTTATTTAAACATTTTGGGCTGATCACCTATGTATAGGCATACTTCCCTCAGTATATATGTACAGACATAGATAAGTACTCTACAATACCACATACCTTTTTTTTTGTTTAGCTAAGAATCATCCAAATTTACTATTGTATACAGCAACCATTGTAGTGTTCCGGTAATATAATAACGGATATTTGCATAACCGTTTACAGATCGAAGATCTCGAAAAGTTTAAGCTGTGAATGCAGATAATGGAGAAAGTTGTGCGCATTGCGCACTGTACTTGGTTGGACAAACAATTTCTTTACTGATGAAGTTTACCTGCTGCTCTGGCTATGGCATCTCTATATATACACATATGTACAAACATATGTATATATTTGACGTGAATAATATTACTTTGATGTTGATGCATAGCAGCACAGCATACACTCTCGAGTCTCGTGAGCTTTTCGCAAACAAAATGGAAATTTTACTTGAAACGAACTCAATTCAAATTTACTTAATAATGCGATGAGGAAGAAATGCAATTAGAGATGAGTAAAAGAAATTGAAGTAAACAAAAATTTTCATTTTCAACGGAAATTCCTCAAACTCTCCACAAGTTTTTTATTTTTAAGTTATGAAATTTTCTAAAACCTTGAGAAAAACATTTTTGTTGAGATGAGATTAATAATTTTTTTTGTTATGTTGCATTTGTTGAGTTCAAGAAGTCTTAACAAATTTTATTGATTATTTTGTAATTAATTACAATTTTAAGAAATATTTATAATATCTTAGGTTTATGAAAAAAAGAAGATTTTTAGCATGCTTCAGTAGAAGATAGATAAGTATCAGAAACCGAAAATATTAACTTTTGTAGAAAAATTTGCACGCCGCTGGCATGCATCACTGTGATGCAAGTTTTCGTTGATGAGGACACTCGTGGGGAGGATTTTTCCGAATTTTTCCTCTCCCCAAGTGTCTCACATCAACGAAAATTTGCATTACATTAATGCATGCTAGCGGCATGTACGACGGAGGTTACTAGAGGATGAAACTCAAGTTTTCAGCAGAGTTAAGGCGGATAATGCGCTTCATTTATCCAAATTGTATCCATTCTAATCCGAAGTATTACAACCCACAATTTTATGAAACTTGTTACTCTAACTAACTATACTTGCCATAGATTATTATACAGCACATAGGTCAGAATGAAAGATAAAAGAATCGACACTAATTGAACACGTCTCTACCGTACATTCCCACAAATGTTGCAAAACTTCATCAAGGAGCTTTCGATAACTGCTGGTAACGAACTTTTACAATTGGACTAACACAGCATCAGAATTGGACAGTCTTAACTATGACGACTCTTGATTTTCGTACAAGGATAAGGAGAATTAAACGCTAAGAGCTCTACTTCCTATTGGATAGTTGGATGAAGTCCTTGGAAAGATTATGGGATACAATGAAATTAGTTATTACGATGCTGGAGAACTAGCTAGCAAACTATGATAACTGGAGAGAAATCTCTTTACTGTCCATTGATAGAAAATTTTTATCCTGAAGAGAATTAAAAAAGTACTCGACCGAACAACAAGTTCAAACCTCTAAAGACAGTGAAAGTGTAACTAGAATTAGGTTCTTTTAAAAATACGGGCATAAGCGAATGAAGGGGAGAAATATTGGATGTACAAGAGTTATGAAGGATGGTGTCGACGTGGGGCAGAGGTTGGTCGATGTGGGGAGAAACTCAAAGTTACTGTAAAATATAACAATAGCAAAACACTTTTCGAGTAGAATCGTTTCGATAATCCCGTCTTTAGTTTCTATGCACTAATTATTTCAAGTGATTGTAGGCAAATATGACAATAAATGTTAGCGATCTACTGGAAATATTGCAGTAAGACTGCTTTTATTAATTTTATAATGGAAGATATAAGAAAAATTCTAATAATCTACAAAAGACGGTTGAACCGTATTGATTTTCGCGACATTTTTCATTACTTCGAGATCTCTGATAAGCATCGAAAGAGTATCTTTAGCCTTTGTACAATCCTCTGAATCCAGGTCAGTATTATCGAGAGATTCGATATCTGGAAAATTATATACATATAAGAAAAGAAAACTATAAAACTTTTCTAAACTGCTTATACCCATAATCTGTGATTCAATTATCTGCAATCGATCCATAACACAAGACTGCTGCTTTTGTATGTGCTCCAATAGTCTATGTTGACATTCAACAGGATCAATCGGTGCTTCAGGTTGCGGAATTGTTGGCTGTTGATAACTAATACCTATTCCTTTTAAAGCAGTTGAACAAGAATTATCGCCAACAGATTTCTGCTCGAATAAAATTGCATTCTGATTGCCATCAGCTCCATCCTTTTGACTTTCCTCTTTATTGTCCGCTTCACTATCCGGGCACTCAGGTTTAACATCACTTTCTATTTTTATCTTCTCTTCTGATTTAGATTCTTTAATAGGTGATGATTCCCACTTTTTAGCCCAAAGATACATCTTGGGATGATCTTTATTTTCAGCAATGTTGATTTTAACTCGAAGGCTATGTAAAAACCGTTTAAGCTCCAACAGATTTCCCGTAAGTGTATGCGTTTTTCTTAGTAACTCACACCTTTCCTCCAATCCAGGAGGTTGTGCATGATAACTGGCAATAGGAAGCTTGCCATCATATAACCAATCTTGGTCGTGAATATATTTTAAACTGCCCCTGCCACGTTGAGGATTACGACAAATATAACAAATATATTTCTCCGGGACTTGGCTTTCTTTTTCGATCCCATTACAAATGCCATGTTGCCAACAAAGACAAAGCTCACACTGAATCATGAGACCATCCTCTTCAGCATATGAGCATAAACAGTTTATAATCTCTTCTTGCTTCATTCTCACTATTTTGATGATTTCCCCATTTTCACTAATATATTTTGGGCTTTGACTGTTTTCAGGGATGCTACCCGTTGTATGGCTAATAGCATCTTGATTCGAATCAGATGCAATTGCTAAAGCTGGCGGACCTGGCTGTTTCGCTTTTTTCAATGTAGGCGGTTTTTGTTCGGGAGTGACATTGAAAGAATGTCTAGTTTCTTCGAAATCAGTTGTACCGTATGAAGAATCGTATGTATTTGAGGAAAAATACTTTTTAGTAATCTTTTGGCGAGAGCTTTTGCGATTAGTATCACCTGTCTTCTTTGATTTTGTCTGGACCTTTGGCTCTTCTGCAGGAAAACTGTCATCTCCAGTGGAATGAGGAAATGGTGTTGTAGGAGTTACTGTTGTTGGTGACGATTTACTTGGAGTTTCGATTGGAACATCAATTACCATGGGCTCAGATGGGATTTCAATAGGTATAATTGGTTCAATGGACTAAAATACAACTGATTAAATAAATACCGTAAATTCTAAATAATAATCAAACCTGAACTTCAGGTAGTTTTGCGTCCGCCGTAGTATCAGTCATAACTGCGTCGGTACTTTTTGGAGAATCAGTAACCAATCCACATGAGGTAGGCGGAGGCGTAGAGACTAATACGTTTGCTGAAGTTGATTTTCGATGAGTACGCAGCTGTAAATCTTGCTGATGTAGCTTAGCAAAGAATTGAGAATTCGAAAGATGATTCTTTGGGAGGGGTTCTTCATGTGGTGTACCAATAGTTCGCTTACAAGCCAGTTCTTGCATATTTGGGAAGACACCAAGAAGTCTACAAGCGCAAAAATTGTTTATTATGTTTTAGTGATAAATATTAAATAGTTACTTGGCTATATCCTCATGATAGTGTTTAATATGAATTTGTAAGTGATTTTCTTTTCTGAAGTTTTTGTTACAACCATCCTGGGGACATCTAAAGAGATTATCAATAATCTGAACCTTAAGTGAACCAACATAAACTAAAACACAAACAAACAAAATATTAAAAAAACCAAACATTCAAACCAGAACTCTTACCATATCCATCTTCTACAGATGGGATTTCTTCTTCTGTTACCTTTAGAGGTGTCAAGATTTCCACAGGAACTATTGTATTCTGAATCACTGGAGGTAAAGGTTGGGGTGAACTAACAGCTGTAACTGTAGGAGCTGTATTGGTAGATGGAGTCTCTGTCGGTTGGGTAGATGGTGGCTTATAATCTTTTGTATATACATATGCACCAATATCCTTAGCGCGCCTTCTGTGAATACTAAAATCATATACATCGGGATTATAGACTTGCCCCAAATCTTCAATGAATTGCTTGAGATCGGCCTTGGACCGAAAACGCTTGTTTTGTGGATTTACAAGAATAACGTCCCATTTACCCAGTACGTTTGATCGCTGGTACATGTGTTTTGTCCAATTGGGAGGCAGCCTCCAATCTTCAACAATTACAGTGGGTTTCTTGTGATCTCCTACGGTAAGAAATCCTTCTTGACCAATTGGTTGATCGTTTACCCAATGGCAACACCATTCTCCATCATTTGGAATAACAGGCAGATTTAGCTCCTCTGAAATAAAAAAAAAAAATTAATTGAATTTTTTGTAGATAAGGACCTTACCTAAGTTAAGGGAACTTATTGATATTAACGGCCAATCATTCTTAGATGTCGCTTGCTTCGATTTAGTAGACGTCGGAGTTGTAGGACAAGACTTTGGTGAAGAGTTCTTTTCTACTGGCAGCTTAATCTTACTGATGTGATTGCTTTTGACCGTTTTCACATAACCATCATCGAATAACACTTCATATGTATCGTTTGGAAGAATTTTGCTGATAGTTGCAGGAAATCTTCGAGCGCCGCTCCATCTCGCTAAACACTTTTCTCCCAGAACGAAATTTTTACCAGATGTTGTTGGTATTATAGCTTTTTGACGTAAACGACTGCTATTCATTGGAATCCATTCTTCAACACCACTATAATAACAATATTAGATATTGCCGGCATACTTTAAAATACCAATACCTCACACCCTTGCTTTTTCCAGATTTTTCAAATCGAATAAGGACTTCCCTTTCATCATTATCTACCTCAACAACACGAGCTGTATGCCAAACACCATCGAAATCTTGCGCTTCTAATCTTACGCCGGGTGTAAAACCAGTAACTGTTTCCATTTTTTTAATACTGGATGAAGAGCTGGAAATGTTGGATGGGCCACTAATGCTATGATTATCAGCTTGCAAAGCAGCTACTAATGTCGGACTTTGCGATGCAGCAGTAGTTTCATAGGAAAGAGCAAGCTTTGGAAGCTTTGCAGGCGGATTTGTATCCATCGCAACATCCACTGAAGGCCGTTTTGCAGGTGGAGTAAACACTGCCTCATCTTGTTGCAATATGCTTCCTATTTCTACAGAATCACCGCTAACTATTTTATCTCTGTATATACATGAAATATTAAACAATTCTATTATTGGAGGGAAATTCTGTTAATTTTTTACTCACCCATCCGCAAGTGATAAAGATGACTCGGTATCGGGTTCAACGTAATCCAACTTACCCCATGGAAATATTGTTGGAACAGCGCCTGCTTTTAGTAAATACTTATTAGATTTCATAGGTTGAAAATCTGCCCGGCGAAAATGACGCGAACACACAAGAACACTTTTAGTAATATTTTTATCTGGTCCAATTCGGCAATTTACAATCCAAACATCTCTTGTTTTCGAGTCGAATGGAAAAGAATGGAAAGTTACTCCGCGATGTAGAGGGCTGCCTGATTTAGACCCACAGCCTTCAATTACGCACTTCCTAGTCATTTTCAAAAGCCGCTTTGTTTATAGACAGACAATCACTTGTGTTGTGAAATTAATTTTCAACGATAGCTGAATATTGTGATTATTTCGACAAACTCTGTATTAATTAGTAATATTTTTCCAAAGACGAAAGCTTTATAAAACAATCTCGCAATTAACAGACGTTTGTTCGATTAGAATATGCAAAAAACCATATTCTCCAAACAAAAAAGAGAATCTCTTCTTCTTCTTCTAGTGAATTTTTGTTGGCTCCATTGAATAAATAACTAATAAGGAAGCGGGGTTTCGTACGAATACAGTGTACGTGAGTAGGCAATTCAATGACAGTCAAACCCATGGAGCGGGGGGAGAAATGACAAGAGGGCTGGTCACTTATTTGATAATTCTGCTTAACAAGTCACTTAAATTATCATAGGCAACGCCAAGGAATATTATCTGAAGATAAGGGGGCGCCAAAAATTTGTTTATTTTACATAGCAATTTGGATTATAAAAAATGTCCCCCTTAAAAATTTCACGGTTTCACTACTGCCATGACGAAACGAATACAAACACAGCACACTAATACATTTCACCGAGTGGCTTAGGTTTTCACCCGATATGCCGTTTCCTTATTAGTTATTTATTCAATGGTTGGCTCACAGAGAGCATTTGTATGTAGGTTCACCACAAATGAATGCATTAAAATGATACTGCGCACTTTTTCCGATGATTCTGCCAATAGATGACACTGTTTTATTTTGTCATATTTTTTTACGTATCCCTTTAAGCCATATTCATGGAATTCTCTTCGTTTTCGATGTAATTTTTGGCTAGTTCACCTAGAGATCCGTACCAAGGTACCAAGGTATACAAAAGACAAGGTATTCCCATTAAAATTTGGCACATTGCAGCTGATAGCCTGTTACGTAATTGTGTGACTAATGTATACACATTTTTATAGGAGAGACAGAGAGAGGAGAGAGTCTTGTGTTCTCTGTACCGTACTTTCGTATACATTTCACGATATTACTTCACCTAATGGTGAAACATGGCTCGTACTAGGAATACCTTGTATTCTATATACGTTGCCTTGGATCTCATCCTACAGGTTGATAGCCTGTGACGTGTTTCGTCCTATAACGTGTATACATTTCTATTGAAAATACAGAGACATGAGAGAGAATATTGTGTTCTCTGTACCGTACTTTCCTATACATTCGGACATAAATGGCGGAACGTGGTTTGTAATAAGGATACCTTGTATCTCTGTACCGTGGTGTTTACCATGCTCCGTCTCTCTTGCACATACGCTGGATTCAGTTAAGAATAACTGTTGAAAATTAAATTCAAAATGAGTTTAATTCCTTATAAGCGATTAAAATATCACGTGGACACATGAAAATATATTTTTTTAATTTACTTCGATTTTCAGGTGTAAAATTTGATATGATTGGTTGAGTTTTAAATGTTTGTTATGTGGTGCTCTAACGGTGATATACAGAAACACAATATTTGTGCCACATGAAATACCAAATCGCTCAGTACATTCTTATAAGTCAGTGGCCCTCAAATCAAAGTAATAATGAAGAAGAAGATGTGACTTACTTCTCTAGTTGAATTTATTACAATTTTATAAACAAATTTACTACACTACTGTCATTTAAAAAGTCTGTAGGTTTCCACCGCTAGTCCCTTTCAGATTGGTCAATTGTGTTTTTCTAAAGTTTTTCTCAAATATTTTTATGGCTTGCAATGGATGTAGGCGAATTATTATCGTATAAGGCAAGTTGATAAAAAAAATCCCTGGTCTGCTATTGAAACAACTATTTACTCAATTCAGCCGGAACAAACACCAAAACGACCGAATGAGGATGACAACGACGACATAAAGGACGAGGCCAATGAAAAACAAATTAGTAAAGCAAAAAAGTCGAAACGAAATCCTAGCAAAAATGAGTTATTTGTCAAACCAATATCAACTGTTAAATCTGTGCAGGCTCAATCCGAAATAACAAAAGAACTACAACTATCTGAAGAAGAAAAGTTAAATATCGTAAAATACGTCGAAGAAGAAGATATTGAAGGTGATGTTTTAGATGAAACCGGCTTGAAGAAACTAATTCTGCTCTTTGAAAAACGGAACCTTAAAAATCAAGAAATGCGTATGAAGTTTCCAGAAAATCCTGAGAAATTTATGGAAAGTGAAATAGAACTTCACTCCAATATTCAAGACCTAAAAGCTTTGGCGACTGTTCCTGATTTGTATCCCGTTTTAGTAGAGCTGAATGCCGTTCCTAGTATTTTAGAACTCCTATCTCATCCGAACACAGATATATCAGTTGCTGTTGTTGACCTAATACAAGAAATGTCCGATGTTGATATTTTGCATGAAAGTATCGACGGTGCGGAGATTCTTATTGAAGCTCTAAGGAAACAGCAAATATGTGCTTTGCTGGTACAGAACTTGGAAAGGCTTAGTGAAAATGTAAAAGAAGAGTCAGACGGTGTGCACAATTCTTTAGCTATTATCGAAAATTTAACTGAAATGCGGGCGGAAATGTGTAAAGAGGCAGCAGAACAAGGTGTGCTTGGTTGGATATTAAAAAGACTTAAACATAAATCACCTTTTGATATAAACAAACTCTACTGCAGTGAGATAATGTCAATTTTATTACAAACCGAAAATGAGAATAGATTGCTGCTTGGAACTTTAGACGGCATTGATGTCCTTCTGCAACAATTAGCCGTTTATAAAAGACATGATCCAGCTTCATCTGAAGAGCAAGAGTTTATGGAAAATTTATTTAACTGCATGTGCTCAACTTTAATGACAAAAGAAAATCGAGAAAGATTCCTCAAAGGCGAAGGTCTTCAGTTAATGAATTTAATGTTGCGAGAAAAGAAGATGTCCAGAAATGGGTCATTAAAAGTATTGGATCATGCAATGTCTGGCCCGGATGGAAGGGAGAACTGCAATAAATTTGTAGATATCCTAGGGCTGAGAACAATATTTCCGCTTTTTATGAAAACTCCCAAAAGGAATAAAAAACGACTACTAAGCGCTGATGAACATGAAGAGCATGTTGTTTCTGTTATTGCTAGTATGTTGCGAAATTGTAAAGGTTCACAACGGCAAAGATTACTTGCTAAATTCACTGAAAATGATCACGAAAAGGTAGACAGATTACTTGAACTCCATTTAAAATATTTAGATAAAGTCGAGACAGCCGACAGGGATCTCGATAATCAGCCAAGGGTAAGAATGTATTTTTTTGTTTCCTTGGATGTGTGTAAACACTTCTTTTTACTTTGACTTTAATTATAGGAGTTGAATCTTGATGAACAAGAGGAAATAGATAACAATTACATAAAACGGCTATCCGGTGGACTTTTCACTCTTCAACTTATTGATTATATTGTTCTAGAAATTAGCGCTACATCTGAAACTATAAAGCAAAGAATAGTGCAAATATTGAACTTACGTGGCGCGTCTATGAAATCAATTAGGCACGTAATGCGAGGTTAGTGATTTTTCTTTTGTATCTATTTCAGGATAATCACATTTTTTTTATATATAGAATACGCAGGGAATTTAGGTGATGCTGGTGACAAAGATTGGAGAGACCAAGAGGAAGCTCATATTTTACAGCTTGTAGACAGGTTTTAGTAGATAGTGTGATGTGTAAAGTTTCCTGCATTTCCTATGTTTGGAGTAAAATTTAAAAATATAAAGCTATTTTACAATGCTCTCGATGCGCTTAAGTTTGACTACATCAAGATTTATTTGTTTTTCAGCTTTAGAAATAACTGAAAATGAGTTTACGGAAAAGAAGTTTATACAGTAATGTTTAGTTGGAAGCCCAACCCCTGTACTAGTAGTTGTAGGACCCAATTTCACACCTGACTTCCGTTCACACGACGGATGGTTTTCTGAAATTGGAGCAAAATAAGTACAACTTGGCTTAATGCTAGTAATACTTACCAAAAAGAGTTGAGAGAATTATTACTTATTGCAATTGTGAGCAAATCTACTGGAGTTACACGGAACTCCAAAACGTTGCTGGGTTTTGTGATAACGAATTCTAATCAGGTGGAAGCAGACAAATACTGAATTAAAAATTTATGATCACGAAACTATTGTAATGAATATTAAGGTAAAGGTTAGCTGAAGATTTTAATTGAAGAATATAATCTGACTGATACGAACGACATTGCGAACATCATATCAAATGACTCAAAAATAAAAGGCTTTGTAAGTATTAAAATAAGTAACTAATAATTTATTTGAATGGTACAATAATCGGTTAAGGCAACTAGAAAAAGAAAAAATAATAAAGCACCAAAGGGCGCTATACAATTGATGATAATGATTGGAAATCATGTCGGATGGTAAGAATTAGATAGAGCTAAAAATGAATATATTAAAAATAAAATTAACTTAAGTACAAATCAGAATGTGGAGAGCTATTAAGAAGTATGTACTAATTGAAAATAGAAATGCTATAAAAAACAGTATTAACTTTAATAATGTATGTGTGACAGATGAAAGAATTATTGCAAATGAATTTAATAAATATTTTGTTGCTAGTATTAAGGAGTTTAATTTATCCATAGACAAATTTTGTGAATTTAGTACAAGAATTGAATTTCAATCGGTGAAGCAGTATGAAATTAGAGAAGTTATAAAAACAATTAGTCAAGAAAGAGATTTTAATTTTTTACTGGACGCATTTGAAGTACTAGGACCAATTTTCGAGAAGAATGAACAAGAATATTAATGATATAAAATGTAAAATATATGAGATATATGTAACATAGCAAAGTTACCAAAACATTTGCAACTCCAAAGATGCCCCGATATATTAAGCATAAAAAATAGTTCATAATCAACTTGAAATCTATTTCAATAAAAATGATCTTTCTATGGAGAATCAGTCAAGTTTTAGAAAGCAACGCTCATTTGAAAGGGCATTAAACCAAGTAATAGTTAACTGGAGAGAAGAGTTAGCTGATAAAAATGGGGTTACGGCAGTTTTCGTGGATCTTAAAAGAGCATTTGAAATCATAGAAGCATATTAATATGCAATTTGAAACATTATAACATTCGAAGTATAGAATTGAAGTGGAAAATAGGACACAAAGGACTTCGGTGAATAATGTCTTATCCGATAGTATAATGACATCGTTTGGTGTTCCACAAAGATCTATTTTCGGACCTCTCCTATTTATTAAATATCTTATCGACATAGGCAAAGTATTAATAAATTAAAAAATTGTTCATTTTTCTGATGATGCACTCGTATATGTACCAGAGAAATACTGTTAACAATGAATGGCTGAAAATAATGTCAGTGCGGAATACAAGAAGATTTAAGCATAGAGAAGCAATAAGGGAGTAGAAAAGTCTATAGCAGATTGGCAGCAATATTCCCTCGATTTCAACAGCTCACTTCAAAAGTGCTTTTGCATTGACTATGATGATATTGCCACTTTACTCTGCTCGGCTCGTATGCATGTCACACACAGTGCAGTGTGCGTGCATGCATCTGCCGACTTTATGCAGTTCGATGTAGGCTGGCCGATGGTATTATATTGCGTGCCCTGACTACTGATCGCTTAACACCATCGAATGAGCTCTGGATGTGTTGCTTTCAAACTAGCCATGTGCTATTAGAAGTAGATTAGGGGCATTTGAGCAAAAGCTCTGTGCCAAAATTCTCAACATATACTTTTCTGATACTGTTTTCTCTATGATTTAAGCTAGATTAATACGGCGAAAGTAGCTTTTGTAAGTAGTTTCATTTTGAAGTTTTCATACAAATCTACTACTTTCTGGGCTCGCCGAATTAAAGGTCATGAAAATTGAAAGTGATGAAAGTGAGGAGAAGATAACAAGATCGAGAGAACAGGACCTAATTTTATTTGCATTCATTGTGCTGAACCGTAACCCCCGGAATATACAAAGCCATGAACAAAGTCGAAAAAAAAGAGAGAGCAGCGGGCCGGTCAGCAGGCGACATCCACAGTCTTCTTGCCTTGCCTTACTGCAGGAGTTTTTCAATAAAAGTTGCTTGTATTTTGTTCAAACGCTATAATTTCCATAAATTTGTTCTACGTTAGGGCCTTTTAATGTGTCGGTGCCTTCGGCGACTTCATGGCTTGTATTATACTCCGGGTGTTACGGCTGAACACTACTTACGTAACAAATGTGTAAGTGTATGACATTTAAATTGACCTGAACTTAACAATGGACAAATAGAACAAGTTGATGAAATTAAGTATCTAGGCATTATTGTTGATGAGGAACTGAAATTTAAGACATATAGACAATATAGCAAAGAAGATCTCAAAGAAAATATGATATTTTAAAAGAACACCTATACTGTGCACTTTTTTTTTACGGTGAGAGACATTCGGGGGGAGGAAAAATTCCGAAGCCAAGTTTCGAACTGCAGCACGGGCAGCATACTAATACCACAGTAATATCATACAGTAGAATAGCTTAGAACTAACTACTGAAAAGTGAATTTTAGAATTTCAATTAAAAAAACATAACCTTAAAATTACTCCCACTAGAGGGAACTATTAAGTATGATACGGACATAAATGGGCGAACAGTAGCTAGCTGCACGACCGTTGACGGAAGTATTAGTTTTATGTATGTACACATATCGGCAATCGGCGACAAATGTATTGTTCCATTACTAAACAGCTGTTTGACGGTAAAGTGGTGTCATTTTGCATCTTTCCCTCTAGTAAAAGTTTAAGAATGCCATCAGTTCTCTTTCTTCCACTTTAGATTTACATAGGAATCCATGTATTAAAAATTGACTAGTGTGTTAGTTAAAACTGTTGAAAGAGAAAGTATAGTCTCTTTATAGAAGCATCCTACTCACTTGACAGTTTTGACAGAGCTGGGCTACTGTATGATATATACTGTGCTAATACTACTGAACATAAAATTGATTCGGCCATTTTGAAATTACTGATCGGACGGCTGTTCAGTTCTTTACCTGTGATTTGAGGTGATAATATAATAATTTAATTATCATTACGTGCTGTGAATTTGTGATACAGTTATTATTTATATCAGAAACTGTAACTTGTTTGAACACGTACACAATTAACCTCGGTATTTAATAAAGAACTACAGCGCAGTGCGCGTGCTGCGTAATAGCTACGTGTACGACCAGTGTGAAGTCAATGAATTCAAAGTTGAGGTCAAAGTTGTCAAAATGTTTCGTAACAAGGTAGGTATATAGAATACAAGCTATTCCCATTACGAACCATGTTCCACCATTAGGTGGCGTAATCGTGAAACATATAGGAAAGTACGGTATAGAGAACACAATACTCTATCTCCTCTCTGTCTTTTATAAAAATGTATGTACATGAGTCACAGAATTACGTCACAGGCAATCAGCTGCAATGCGTCGAAATTTCAATGGGAATACATGTCTTATATATACCTTGGTTAGTAATGAGTTGTATTCTATGTACTGTGACCACGGCCTAATTGTGACATCGCTATTTCATTCAGGACGAGAAAATGAATGCAGCTTACACTAGCGGCGATACTTCGAAATTAAAATTCTGTATTGTATTCCAATCACTTTATTTTACCTTGCTCAACCCTGCTTAACCTAAAAAAAAAATAAAGTGACATCTCCTGCCTGTTGGTGGCGTGCGGATTTGCAATATACGGCTTTTTGTTGGCAGTTTGTAGTTATTTTCGGGAATTTTTGTTGCTGCAGTAAAAATAACGATATAAAATGTCACAGAAAATGGCACATGGATTCCAAAATGCTGATTCAATAAAAGAAGCTCTTTTTGTAGAATTACAAAATATTTTGAGTCCAGATGCAGTCACAAGAAAGTCAGCAGAAGTCCGCATGAAGCAATTGGAGTTCACAGAAGGTAAGTATTTTAATACATATAAATTTTGTTGAAAAATGAAATATCTGATAACTTTTTCAGGATATGGAGTATATCTTGCAGAGCTGATAATGAATCAATCATTCGATTTATCATTACGGCAATTAGCGTGCATTATGTTAACACGATATGTCGAGGAGCACTGGAGTAAATTAGAAAGAGAAAAGACAGTTGTAGCCCCAGAACAGGCAAAGAAAACAATTCGAAATATCCTTCCAAATGGTTTATATGATCCAAATAGTAAAATACGATCAGCGGTTGCTCATACTATTTCTACAATCGCTGCTTCCGACTGGCCTATTATATGGACAGAACTGTTCGATATAATTATTAAATGTTTGGGAGGAAATGAGAATTCAATACATGGCGCCATGCAAGTCCTCTTAGAGTTTTCCTATGATGAAAAGTCTATAAAAGAGTTAGGACCCATTATTATATCAGAAATCTACAGAATTTTTGAAGCTGAACAGACGTACAGTGTAAAGACTAGGACTTGCGCTATTAAAATTTTGAAACCATTATTCAATTCTATAAGTTATAGCATCAGTAATAAGCAAGATCAGGCTGTAATGATGAATTCAGTACTCTCAAGCTTTATGGAGAAATTAATTTATAATTTATCTGTGAGCAGTGGATCAAATGCGAATTTTGCTCTTAAGACAGAAATCGTTAAAGGTACCTAGACGAGCTTATAAGTTTTATGAATTTTCATTTTAAATCAAATCAAATCAGCATTTATTAATATAATACCCATCGTTTCTTGCAGTTTTAACATTTCTTGTTACCTCAATGCCGAAATATTTAAATCCTTTCATGAATCAAATTTTGCCGCCGATTTGGCAATTGATGACACAAACCGCAGATATTTATGTAAAAGTAATCGTCAATGGTACAGAGAGTAATCCCTTTCCATCAAATGATGATGATGGTAAGAATTATACTTTAAACGAAAAAATCAATAATGATAAAACGTTTACCAGCAGGTGATGAAGTGACGAATTTCACAGCAATGATAATTCAAATGTTTGAATTCATCCAATGCGTGATTGGAAGTGGAAAGTTTCGTTCGACCATAACAAATGTACTAACAGATTTAGTTTACATAATGATCGTCTATATTCAAGTGTCTGAGGAGCAAATCGAAGCGTGGAATGAAGATCCTGAGAAATTCATTGAAGATGAAGATGATTCTGGTGTAGATTTTACTGTTCGACTATCAGGACAGGATGTTTTAAATGTAAGTTCGCAAATGTTTAAATATTCATACATATATAAAATCATGATAAAAAATTGTATAGGTACTCAGAGATGAATTTGAACTAAAGGCACTAACAGCTTTATCTGATGCTTTGAGTAGACATTTAAGTGTTGCGGAAGCTGAAAAAACTGCTGGAAATCGGAATTTTTGGAAAATCTACGAAGCAGCAATGGTAGCTGTACATATATTTCGTGATTTGATTCTTGAAAGTGGAGATAAATTCGATTTACGCAGCTATTTAAATCTTGTAAGAAGTCTCATGAACTATGAAAGCATACCGCATCTAATGGGGAGATGCCTTTGGACGTTAAGTGCCTACTCAAAATCATCACTTTATAATGCTCAGATGCTGGAAGAAATTTTAGATGGAACGATATCCAGTTTGTCACGTGATAAGCCAATAGTTTTGAAAATCGATGCTGTACGGTAAGGAATTTTTTTATGCTTACGACTTTTGAAAAACTCGGTCCGGATAAATACTTATATACCATAAAGCAGAAAAATTCGTGGTGTTGAACAAAAAATTTCCTATTTGAGGAAAAATCTGCAATTATATTTAGGTTGGAGACTGGTGAGTGTAATCTAGAAACAGCTAAGGTCTATCCGATTGCACGACATTTATAATATTTTTAATTAGAGAAGAAATTCAGAAATGTTTGTAGAAGCAGAACTAGAAACCAAAATAGTTAGATAAGTCATACTAGATATAGAAAAAGTCATCAAGGTAATAGGCTCGTGTTTACTTGTATGGCTTATAATGTTAACGAAGATCTACATATACTGCAGTTAAAAGGCCGCTTCTTCAACATAAGTGAATTAAATTTGCTGCAAGACGACGTAAGTGTTTAAGCATTTATGAGAGAACAGCGTTTTTAAATGACTCCAGAACGAACACATACTCAAATGATAGAAATGCGGTGGAGGTAAAATGTGTTAAAAGACAATTACGGTTTTAGTGGGAGGAAATATTACTGGAAGAGAAAAGTTGGGAAAGTCCAAAAGTCTCATCCTTATTACAGTTTTCACCTAATTTTAAGTGACACGACTGTAAAATTCATAGGAACATTTAACAAATGATATAAAAATCGACAACAACAGCGAAAACAGTGAGAAATGCGCGCTGAGCCCTCGACTACGTAAACATAATCTTAAACATTATTGCTATTAAAATTTAACTAGGACAAATTCATATAATTTTGATTTAAAAAGATTCACACAACTTTCAATTTCAATATTGTTTGGCAAGTTATTAAAGCACTGCAGACCTTTACAAAAACATGAATTTCATGTTCCAATTTTATTCCACCTTTCTAGCCTGCAGTTATTGTTAATTTTTAAATGATACCGTTCTACCTTACTAACATACAAAATGTTCTGCTACTTTTAGTCGGGTAATATCCTATGTTTATTTTGAATAGGTACACCATCGTATTGAATGTAAGTCTCTGTCTTACATTCATCCATCGCAACACTTTAAGCATAAATCTAATAAGAGCTCTTATTTGATATTTTGGATAATTGTCATATCCTTATTCTGAAGACGCTTGAGCTCTTTAATAATAATAATAATAATTTATTAGCGCTAAACGTACTTTTCACAAAAACAATACAATTATTTATACTACCTTTTAACAAATAACTATGACATAGCTCGAATATATTCTATACAAAGTCTTACAAATACATTTACATTTCTCTCTTCCTTTATCACTAGTGGCAAATTATTATACAATTGAAACCCCTTATATATATATGAATTCTGTGTATCTGATCTATTGCAGCTAAGTAATCTTATATTTAGATCTGCATTCCTTAGATTATGGAATTTTTCTCGGATACCATTGGCGGATTTTCAAAATGCTACCAGACAGATTGTATTTATACAGACTTGGTAAAGTCTACGACAAGTTATCTCGCTTCGTGATAGATACTGTTTAAAATGGAGGCGATGCAAAGGGTAAGTGAAATGCAGTACTGCCAAGGGAGGATACAAGCAAAGGAAAGGCCGTGTATATGCTCCGTGCATACTCTGATTTCTGATGATAATGTGTGTTCATAGTGAAGCCTGCATGTATACGACCTAGTACAACTGCTTGGAATTAGTACTTTCGTAGCTTAAGATTACAGGCTGTAGTCTCAAGCCTCTCCTAACCTGAAGGGCGGATCATAACCTTCTCGTGGTCCACTGCTGTCACTTATTTATGTGCTAATATGATTAAGCGCGAATGGAGGTACCAGTCAGTAACGTTTAAGAATCTGCATGAAGATTCACTGGGAGTACTCATGATTGTACGGTCATGTTATACGAAGCCATACCAACTGGGTAGCCAACATTGCTAACTTGGTACTACGGGGTTGAGGAGCCCCGAATAGCGCTGCTTTTAGTAGCAATATTCGCCTCAACATGGGAAGGCCCCTTGTGGGAGCATCGTAGTGGTTGTGGTTAGCCCATATGCGGGCAGAGTCAGATTGTCTGAGCCTGCATGACTTAGGCGAACATTCTTCTCTAAATAAGAGTAGTTTGTTCTTTTGTCATAATTGCATACTGCGTCCGTAAATTTGAAGGATGGTCGCTTGGTAATGTATGCTTAGAGGATTGGCTCTCGGCGTGGAGTTGCGCTAAATCAACCGGAAGAGATTTTAGGTAGGTCTCGCTTCGACCAGTAAGTCCAATGTCAAGCATGCACCGACATAAACTGTTACTTCTGAGATAGAATATAAATATATTCTGCCCCTCGAGGGCGTTGATTGTCGCTTGTCTTATAATCCGTGCATTAAGACTGCCGTGAGATTAAGCCATAATGGCAGGTGCTCACATAAATCCTGACTGCTTTCTGTTTAAAATGGAAAAGTATGGGTTTCCACCAACATTTCTAAAATGGACGGAGTCTTATTTAAATAACAGAAAACATCAAATATTATTCCGACATTCCATCTCTAGAGCCTTGAAAGCTTCTGTCAAGCGTATCTCAAGGTAGTAATTTTGACACGTTGTACTTTATTCTATCTATTGACGACATTGTCTGTGTTGTGAAGCACTGCAAAGTCTAGATTTATACTAACGACATTAAACTTTTCGTCCGATTAAATCTTTTACCGATTGTGAACAGGTACAAGGTGACCTTGACAAATTTTACGATTAGTGCAAAAGCAATAATTTAGGATTTAATATAGACAAATTTTAGGTTATGACTTTCCACAGGAATCAGAAACCAATCACTTAGGATTCATCAATTCGCCGTGTGGGTGGGTTCTGTCTGTGACTTGGGTGTCAAGTGTGACCAAAGATTGAATTTTATCTCCCACATATATTATCAAAGAGTACTTCTATGCTGGGCTTTATAAAATAATTTTCCCGAGAGTTCCACCATTGCACTGCTTTTGTACACTTGCTTTGTGAGACCAGGTCTGGTCTCCTTTTTACTGTACACACAACGACCGTATCGAGTCTGTTCACTTACCCTGGAATATCATTGATTGTTCCATCCTGTCTTTTTCCATGATAGTATGCACAAGCTTAGAAGGTTACCCCTGTTGCATGTTAACTCCTCAACGTCTAACTTTATCATGTACGAACTCATTAATCGGAAGTGCATTGGTGTTAATATTAAGGCGGTGACGTTTATAAGCATATTTAAAAAAAGAACGACTTATTTAATTTTTTATTCTATTTAACTTTTTTATCCGGTGCTCGGTTTATGTTTATTTTAACACTGACTAAGTGATGACCGTTGATCGTTTATTTATTAAACGTGTCACTAAAGCGAACTTGTGTTGAGCTAATTCTGATACGTCAGAATTATTATCTTTGGCTTATCGACAATTCTCACTCAAATCTCAGAATTTTTTCAGTTGAAATCTGTCTGTTCTTCTTTGTTTCCTTTCGTATCTATGTGAATTTTATACAGTCGTGTAACTTGGAGTGAGGCGACAACCATAATAAGGATATTTCCCTTGTTTCGAAAATTACAAACTCTTTGTTTTTTGACTACGAAAACAACAAAAAAGCTTGGATAACTTCAAACGCTTGGGGAAATAGGATAGCTCGATAAAAAAAAAATTTTTCGTCTCAACTAGCATTAGAGCTTACAGGACATTGTCTTACAATAGAGCTTCACATTTACAGCCAATCGAAAATTATCAGAAATTGCAATGTATCAATGAATTGAATGTAATGCTTTTGCTGCCAGATGTTTGCTATAAGGTAACAAGTAGAACACGATTTCTAATTACTACGACCATCCAGGATTTAAGTACCTTCTGGCAAATCAGAAAACAAACAATGAATTTTTTATCTGAGGATGAGTTAAATTGTAGTCTATATTGTAAAATGTATTAGATACTAAAACATTTTGTATTTTTTTGTCTTCTAGGGCTATCTACGGATTTGTCACGAATCTCCACAAATCGGAAGATGATCGGCGTCTTGTGATTTTATCAAAATTATCGGGATTTACAGATGGGATTATAGATTTAATAGCAGATTGCAAAAGCATTGGACTAGCTTTGTTTTTGGAAACCTTAACGACAATTGTTTCGGTATTATTTCGCATTTATAACATAATTATCAAATCCCATTCAAATGGAATTTTATTAATTTTTAGTTTGACAACAATTTTGCGGCATCAGTACATTCAAAAATCATCCCTCTCACTATTGCGATATTTTTGAAATATTCCGAAGATCCATATATTTTAGAATTTGTACAAGATATGTTGAAGACATTATCTCAAAATCCACTCGTCTTGCAACCTCTACAAGTGAAAATCATTCCTACATTGGTATCTATCCTTGAAATTTGTGTTGCTTGAGATGAACGAATAATGAATTTTTAATATATTGTTTTCTTCCTTTTAATTAAGGTTAGCATATTAAACTTACAAGGCGAGCAAATGAGTATTTCAAAACAAGATGTAGCTCTGGATGTCTTGACTACCATTGTAAAATACTCTGAAGCTCCTTTGAGCGATAGTCTCATCGAAAATGCATTTCCGGCAGCGGTACATTGTGTGCTTAGAAGTGATGATCATTCGATTATGTTAAGTGGTGGAGAGTGCCTTCGAGCTTTCATTTCTGTATCTCCTGAACAGGTTTGTTCATATAAAAATGGAGAAGGACTTAATTACATTATGCAAATCACAACGATGCTGCTTAATCCAATGAATAGTGAATTTACTGCTGGCCAAATTGGTCGTCTAGTTATAACAATTATAACGAAAATTGGAAATATGCTTGGTGAAAATATTGATCTTCTATTGAAAGCAGTCATAAGTAAAATGCAGCTAGTGACATCTCTTAAAGTCATCATGAGTCTTGTTGTGATTTTCGCTCATTTGTTTCTTACACAAATGGATGCTGTGTTGAATTTTTTGAATACAGTACCTGGCCCCACAGGAGAACCAGCTACGCAATTTGTTTTTTCAAATTGGCTACCACGACAAAATATGTTTTTCGGTGCATATGAACGTAAAGTAACAACAATGGCACTATGTAAACTCTTTGAATATGGTGTAACAGTACAAGATAATCGCCTTATCTCGATAACAATTAAAGATCTTCAGACAACGGATACATCTACAATTAAGACACGTTCGCAAGCTGCTCAAACTGAATCATGGATTACAATTCCAGTTTTAGTTAAAATATTTAAACTTCTGCTTAATGAATTGGGATACTTGAGAGAGGCACAACAAGCTGATGAAGATTCTGATAGTTGGACTGATGATGGGGAGGAGACTAGTGATAGGTCACACTCAAAGCAGCTATATAATTCTGATTTATATTTTAACGATGATGAGGATGAGAATGCTGAAGATGATCAATTAATGCAAGAATTAATGAAAGATCCTGTGTTTCAAGCAAATATGGACGAAACCCTTACAAAATTTTTACAGAATTTCAGTAGCAATGAACATTTTTCAATGTTTGCGAGTCATCTAACTGAGGCGGAGAAGAACATTTTGCGTAACATTCAAGTTGAAGTTCCATAAATACATTTTTTTTTTAATTTTTGAATGTTTTCTTTTTGTTACAAATTTTTACGTTTATAATTTTTCATTTATGTTAGAAAAATAATCACAAAGTTATTTTTATGCAATGTGTTTAATTTTTGTGTTAATGGGTCGTTTTTAGTGGGGGGATTAAGAATGATAGTTCTAATTCAGGAATTAATCAAAAGGTTAACTGAGTGCACAAGCTGGCGATGAGAAGTAAAACTGAGTGTGAGGTTTATGTAAGGATATCATTGGGAATTAATTTAAAAGGGCTTTAATTGAGGACGTTGCAGCAAGAAAGCGCAGATCCATTTTTCAGTTTTTTACTTATTACGTCCAAGATACTTGGAAAAAAGTTCTCCATCGTTTCGTATGCAGATCCGAGCAAAAATAGACGAATTACTGCAGATGTTGGACCTGCCCCCATTACTGTTTGATGCGTAGAATCCTGATTCGGAATTTTTGAACAGTTTTTTTTTAATTTACCAAAAATTGTTGCCTCTCTATTGTTGCAAGGTCCTCAATTAGGTCGAGGTTGATGCAGAAAATACAGAAAAAGAAAGTAAACCTTGCATGCATTTTTTTATGAAAAATATAAAAGCATTTCGCTTCATTTGACATCTGGATCACAAACATCGGTTGCTCCATTCTCGAGATATGACGTTTAATCGCGTAAAGTTATTAAATTTCTAACCCTTATAGCGGGTGGGCATGTTAAGGAAAAAAAAAAGTGAGATGGTCAAGTCCATAATTAGCCCAAAGTGATCGTTTTCATGTGGAATGGCTGCACATGCATGCATAACCATAAGCTTCTTTAAAATTTCAATAGTGAAGAGACCCTTTTACTTTGGTCTTCATTACAGCCTCAAAAATCTCGTCCGGTCTTAAAATCCATAAAACAACGCCAGGCCCGCTAAGAAATCATAGATTCACTCTGTTTTTCTCAGGACAAAATTATGAAAAATTTAATGATCTCAAAAACAATTCATTATCTGTCCCCTGCCTGTCTCGCTTGCAAATCTTGATTTATATTGTAAAGTAAGAGAAGGGCGAAGCCACCCTACAAACACGAAACATCACCTAGGGCAAATTTCTGAATATTTTACATTTAAAATGTACACGACAAGAAAAGGAAGAAAGAAAAAGAATCAAACTTTAAAACTTTTATGAACAAAGATAAAAAATGTGAAAGCACAGATTGCATGCAACGAAACAGAATGGCATTTGATTCATTTTCGTAAATAAATAATAAGGGGCGGAGTTTTCAGATTTTCCTCTCATAACATGTTCCCGCGACCCGCGCTTTTGTGATAACCTTCATGAAATATTGACAGAGTTTGGTCACATGTTGTTGCTGGAATCATGTGATATTTGAGCAGCAAGTGCTTTTGTTAAATTCGTTTTGCTCTGAAGAGATTAAGTGGGAGCAACTCCATGCTGGATTCTCTGATATTTTCGGGAAAAATGAGAATTTTATTTGAGAGGAATTTTACATCTCCTTTCAGCATCTTGGCCAAAGCGGAATTTATCGTTTTCTTAAAATAGTGAGGTAGTGTGACCCGAGGTACATTATTACGAAAAGTTTGATAAGATTTTGAGGGATTCAATAAGATTTTGATTAGAGATGGCACCACCAGTAAGTCTCCAAAATATTTAGCTTAATCTTATGGCAGAAACACATCCAGGCCTCGGCTTCCGCGAGGCGTTGTCAAAATTTCCAACACGGGGTGTTTAAATGATGTAACACAAAACCATGCCAGCAGCTAACCTCAAGGCCTAGTCGCAAGGCGCGCCTTGCTCGAAGTTGGAATTTTTCTCTCTTAGGCCACTTCTGTCAACAGATGTACTACTAAAATTACAATGACAGTACCGAGCCCGGTGGTATCATTTTGTTTTCAATTCTATGAGGCTTGCTTTGAGCCGAGCTGCGAGATAGCCTGAGAGGCCAGGCCTGAGGTGCCTGAGGCTTGCTTAGATGCGTTTCTACCTTTATACGCCCGGGCCGTTTTTTTAGCTCGCTAATAATATTTATTGTCAGAGTTCTGAGATTGGATAAATTTAAAATAAATAAATAATAAATAAATACAGAAATATAAAAGTAGTGCTGAGTTTCAAAAACGACTTTTGACGAGTATTTTATTTTCAACACCTATATAAAAATTTGGTAAAATAAAAAAAAAATAAAAAATTATCCTTCGAGCCGGATTTGAACCAGCGACCTATGGATTTCTATATCTTGCCACACTACAGTCCACCGCTCTACCAACTGAGCTATCGAAGGTCTTGTCAAAATTGCTCTCAATATTATATAAAAATATTATGATGATTATTAAACGCCTAATATACGCATCTCGTAAACTGAAACCACACGATTGCGTAATGTAAATGAACAAAAATTTCTCTAGGAACTCATAAAACTTTTAACATTTAAAACCGAGGGTTTTCTTACTCTACTTGTTTAAATGAATGACTAAAGGTTATTTGAAATGAGAAATTAGAGCAATATAAGCAAAATATGGAAATATAAATGTGTTTCATTACCAAATGGGAGCTAAAAATAATAATTCATTTAATTTGTTGTAACTTTTCGGCTTTAATTTAGGAACTTTTCATTACTTTTATATGTACCTCAAAAGTTCGTAAAAACTCTAACGATTTAAATAAAGATGAATAAAGGAGAAAAAAATAACGAAAAAATAGGAAAACCTGCAAGGTGTGTTCTTACATTGTGGCATACATTTATTTAGATTTCTATAAGTTTCAACATCTGATATGTTATCATCATGGGTATGAAAAATTCTAGACACTCTTTACTCAAAATCTGTATCACTTCCTTTTATTCTTTCCGTTATGGCTTGTACTAGCCAGCTGATCGTTATTGGCATTTCACTAAAAATACCTATACACTTCTTATAGTAAATAGAAATACTTCCTTAATGATAGACGCGCGCTCCCATAGATCATTCCATTATACCCATCCGCACAATAACAAAAGAATTAATCGTACTTACCCCATCAGCAGCAGTCGGTACAGAACTAAAAACTAGGAATCTACTGTAAAAGCAAAAGGTGAATAGCTTACGTTGGATATTATATAAATAAAAAGAATTAGAGCTCTAGTGGTTCCTAGGACTTTGCGTCCGTTATTAAGGATTAAAAATATTTTCTATTGCAATAAACTAGGTACTAAAAGATACTAAAACGAGTTGCTTTATACCTGCCATACCTCACAGACACAACGCTTTTACAAAAAAAGGTAATTTATATTTAATTATCGCATAAATTATATAAAATGTATAATACTAATAATAGTCATACTGCTGTTCGAGGAAGGGAGAAGGGTTCCCTGAACTGCATAATGATAGTGCATTATTCCCCAAACTTCCTAGAATGAGTCAAAGGGCATTCAAAGAGCAGGGGAGTTGACATAAGGCAGAAAGATGCTTGGAGAACAGAAATAATTATTGATCACATAGGCCAAGGTCTTCGTTCTTGGATGGCGAGTGTATCCAGTATAAAATTTGTATTTTAAAAACATTTGAATGTTGAAAATTTGTATACCTGGGAATATTAATTAAAAGTGAGTGGAAATTCCTATGCAAATAGGTACCTGACGATGACTAGTTTATGAAAGTTCTTATACCACAAGTTAGCATCCTGTTAAGTGAAATCATCTCCCATAGTTATGTTGTGTGTACAAACACAGTGACACTGAATTTTTATATATGAAGCAAGAATGTGTGCAAGAATAGAAATATTACCGAAGTGGTGTTTATTAAATTTATCCTAAATTACTTAAGCCAGTCATTCTGGAAGTGGAACAATTTATAAAACATAGAAATCTTTCGATTATGTCGAGACCGTCGCATATATTATGGTTATTGATAATTGTTCCTCTTTAAAGCACCTGGCCTCGTTCACACTCAAAGAAAAAACGCCACATGCTTTAGTTTCATCAATAATTACCTCCAGAGTGAGGTTCGATATTACTTCCATTATTTCATTCTGGATATCTAGGCCCCCGTTCTACAAAACTCTAACAACCCTTGTACTATAATTGTTCTATTAATACTTGTAGATTCTGTACCACAAAAATTATTCATCTTCTTGTATATTTCCCCAGACTTGTAGATTCAATGTACAAGTCTAAAATATTTTCTGTACAAATCGGTATGTAGCTTAAACTTGTTGAAATTCTTCCATATACGATTGTATAATGAAAATATTGTTTATTAGACCTGAAAAAAAAATCGGGTTTTGATTCAATAGATCTAATTTTGGAAGTAGCGTAGACTTTGTATGACACGAAATTGTAAAATCTTAGGAATCCAAGAAATAGTAGCCTAGAAGTACCTATATAAGTTGAAATTAACAGAAAACCGAGAATTTTATGCATTTTAGAGTAAATTTTCGTTAAATCTACGGTTTCAGGGAAACGACATTTTTCAATAAATGTTTTATTGTCTAATCAAAAAAATGTATTCTCTCACTTCTGTTATTTCACGGAATACAAGATCATCATTTTCATCTGAACTTGAACTACTATATAATATAATTATGATTTTATTATAAATAATTCTTTTTCCATAACACTGTTATCACTAACTATGCTAATGAGACACTTTTGATGTTTTCTGTCTCTATTGCATTTGATACCGTTATTTTTTCGGCTTTTTATGATCTATAGAACATACCTATAATTTTGAAAGTAATACGGAAATTTTCTGGATTTTTGAGTTGTCGAATTGTATTTACTGGATAGAGTTAATTAATAGCTACCATGTTTTGCATCCTAACTTAAATGTTCAAACTAATTAATTCTAAATATGTGTGGAAATGAATGCAGTTCAATCGAAAAAAAAAAATATTATTTGCAGTATCAAAATTTTACTTCTTTACTGATTTGTACGAAAATCTAATAGTCTGAAAATATTGTTTGAAAATTAAGTTGTACCAGTCAAAATTTGCCACTTTTAGAATTACTGTTGTACAATTGCACAATAAATTCTAAAAGTATTGCTTATTGAAAAACACTTGTACTATAAGTACTTGTAGTTTGGTGGAATGGAGCCCTGGGCTGCAGTATTTGTAGTATTTTTCAAAATGGAATGAAAATTTGTCATCATATTTACAAAAAAATTGAGCAATTTCCAAGAAATTACTTCTATTTTTAGAAGATGACACCTTCTGGTGACCTCTAAGGTGTCAGTATTATATCAATAAGTTTAGTCAAGTATTTTCTGTTTTGAACAATGTTCGAGATTGACGATAGGACACATACATTTGTTGGGGCATTCAGAGTGAAGGGATGATTGTGAGTGTTTTTTAAGAGCTCTGCTAACTTTTTCCAGTTGTTCAAAACCACTTTTCACAAATTTGGAACCAACTCCAGATGGCGCGGCAGGCTCTCTATTAAATAATTTGTTATACTTTCAATGTATGCCCTCATGCTATAGCTTGGTTGAAACTTAAATATAATTGATCGATTAATTGATATTAATAATTTTTCGTATTTTGTGGGGGAAGGGGGGGGGGGCACCGGTGCCACACCGGGATTAGTGGATGGTGGGCCGTGCCCACCCGTGCCACAACCTAGCTACGCGCATGCGAGTAATCCGCGCAACAATATTATAAAAGTATCATAATAACCTGGGTGCTAAGCATTACATGCTTTTTCTAAGCAATCAAACACTAAAATAAATATGTATTCCAAAATTACTTACCATCCTGTGATGGGTCTGATAGATGACTTTTCGACACTATAGTATAAAAACACAAGAAAATTCTAAAAAATTCGTACACATTTCAAAGACGAAGAGCTATGAGCGAATGTCTATTATACCCATTATTAAACAAACGGCCCTGTTGACGCAGCAGTGCAAAAATTAAAAGTTGGGAACAGTGCGTTACAGCACCAGAATTAAGGCCGGAACACAATGTGGCGCGATAGCTCGTAGCTGGCGCGGTAGCTGGTGCTGTAGTGTAGCTTGCACTGGCGTGCGCCATGTAGCTAACATTGGTTAGAATGATGCAGCTTGTAGCCAATGGTACGGACGGTGAAATACCTCATTATTAACTTTTTTTACTTTGATCTATGGAATTTGAAAATATTATTTAATATGGAAGAATTACAAGAAATGGCATTTTTAGAATGTGTAGTATGTGCTTTTTCACTTATAAATATTTAAAGACAAAAAACGCAGAAAGTGGTGAGTTAGACCTCTATATCAACAGAGGATGAGTTCAGGATTCTACGAAAAAACATTTAAATATATAAAGGAGAATGATGACGAACTTTTCAATAAAAATATTAATTTCCAACGACTGTCAGATTTGGCGCACGCCAAAAATGAGCTACAGCGCCAGCACCACGCGCGAGTGCCAGCTACACATTGGAACGCCATCATAGAATTTCCGTGCTTTAAAATTTTGACAGGTCTGCCTACCGCGCCACATTGTGTTCCGGCCTTTAAACGCCAGCGCGTCAGCTACACATTGTGTCCGTACCATACGAAAATCGTCCTGTTAAAATTTTACAGCTCACTCTACAGCCCAGTGCCACAGAGAATCGGTTCATCGAAGGTTTTTGCATTGCGCAAGGTATAATTATTGATTCACCCCGCAAATACCTGCTTGCTAGGTTACCTATATTGCTTTACCAAGCCGTGATTTAAGAGCCGGATCTTTATACCCTAGATGAAATCTAAAGGGTATACTAAGTTTGTCATTCGGTTTGTAACACCTCGAAATAATGATGGTAGAGCAAAATGGATTGGACACCCACGCACGATAACTCGAGAATGCTTTCACTTAGAAATCTGAAATTTTGTACACGCACTTTAAAAAAAGTAAACTTAAGTTCAAAAATGGACTAAATCGGGCAACTCCTTCTTGGTGTTGCCATATAAAAATTCAGGTTTTTTACGTATACTGTGAAAACGATCAGTCCAGACATTTTTATTGTACTACAAACTTCTTTAGAATACGAAATCCTATAAAATTGGTTATAATCAAATTTTTATGTCCGACGAACCGTTCTAGAATATATATGTATAAGAAAAACTACTTCAAAAATCAAACTTGCACAGATCGGTGACCATATGAAATTTTATACGGCCGGGCATTCATCTAGATCAAGGGTGCACAAATTGCGGCCCTTTGACATGTCTTTTGTGGCCCGGCATGCAATTAATTTTTATTACTTTATCAGAAAATTTAATAAAAAATATTTCTAAGGACTACTAATGACTATTCATTATTGATTTTCTTTTTTCTCTAATTTTTCCAATACAGAAATTTTTCATCTGCTATTTTTTTTTTATTAATTTTTTTGAGATTTTTCCGTAAATTATGAAGAAATCTCTTCTGCAATGTCAATCAATTACTATTCGCTAAATTGTCGAAAAAAATTTGGAGTGTGCCATGCAAAATATAGTTCCCATAGTAACGCTTAATTTTGGTTTTTTTTTTTGGTTTATTTTCTAATATTTATTTAATATGCCGAATTCACAATGCAGAGTGGAGCAGAGTGAGCTTTGAGTCCAGAACCGTGTTCACAATGCAGCACAGATGGAATTTCGAACTTTGAAATTAACATATCAAAACGCAATAACAACGGCAAATCAACAAAAAAGCAAACAACTATCGCTTTCAAAGCAATAAATTCGAAAAAGGAGAGTCCTCTCCTGCTTCGCAACTAGCAAACATTTTTACAATTTTTTTGGGATTTTAAATCATGATGTTTGCAAAAAATATCTCTTGTATTTTATTAGCATTCATAAAAAATATTAAATCAGGAAATAATATTAAAACATGTTAGTTATGATAAAAAGAAGTATTGGGAAAAATCCACGCCATCTACATGCTAGTAGTTCGAAATTCCAGTTTGCAAGCTTTCGGAAATGGCAGCGTGAAAATAGAATAGAGCCAATCTACTCCACTCTGTATTGTGAATTCGGCATTACGGTTTTGTCTTCGCTTGAAAATTATTTTTGCAAAAATGCTTATTTGATAAAATTCTTTTGTTTTTGAGTGAAAATTTGTAAGATTAGTAAGTAAATTTGTATTTCTTGTTTGGATATAAAAGGTTGTGAATTATTTACCTTTTATTTCAAAATTAGTTTGAATTTCGAATTTGCTTTTTTTGTAATTTTTTACAGTTCAATAAATGGCAGCTCCCATGAAAAGAAAACTGGAGTCGGTAAATAGAAAATTTAACAATGCATGGTCGGAAAAATATTTTGTTATTGAGCAAAATGTTTAATTTGTCAAAAAACTATCTCTTGTATGAAACATTTTAATGTAAAACCCCATTATGAAACGAATCACTACGAATATCATAAAATTCAGGGAAAAATTCGATTGGAACAACTCGATTTTCTCAAACGAGGATTAGACTCACAGCAAAGTGTTTTCAGAAAAATTAACAAAGATGCTAAGGTTTCCCTGGAAACTAGCTACAAATATTGCACTTTTGATTGCCAAATCATCTCGTCCATTTACTGAAGGAGAGTTTATAAAAAAATGTTTAATAACTGCATCAGAAAAAATGTCTCCTGATGTTATGAAAAAGTTCGAAAATCTTTCATTGAGCAAAACGACAACGAAGAATATTTGACCTAGCAGAAGATATTCGTACACAGTTTAAGGAAAAATCAAAAAAAAAAATTTATATTTTTCTCTTGCCGCAGATGAGTCCATCGACATTTCATCAATAGCACAGTTCATGATATTTTTTCGAGGAATAACTGACAATTTTGAAGTGATTGAGGAAATATTGGCCATGAAGTCGTTGAAGGGGCAAGCAACAGGAAATGATTTGAAGATGAATATGATGGATGGCGTGCAAGGCTGCTAACTTAAATTTTGATAATTTGACGGGAATTACTACTGATGGTGCACCAGATATGGTAGGTGTCAACAACGGTATGGTATCATTGATTGAAAAAGATCTCGTAGGGTGAAAACATAAATTATTGCGATTTCATTGCATAATCCATCAACAAAACCTTTGTGGAAAAGATCTGCGAATGGAACACATAATGAAAACCGTAATTTCAACAATTAATTTCATTAAGAAAAGAGCAGTGAATCACCGCCAATTCAAATCATTTCTGCAGGAGGTGGAAGCTGAATACCAGGACGATAATATTTATTTATTTATTTATGGATTTCTGGTCTGTATACACAAGATTATTATCTTTTATAAATGCATACTAAATAAAGAACTACGGCAAATCAAAAATAAATTCACAAGAAAAATTAAAATAAATGAAAACAAAAATGATAAAAAAAAAAAAAATTAAGTAAAAGTAAAGAATTTAAAATAAGAAAATATTTGAAATAAAAAGAGAAAAAAAAACAACAGAATATATAGATATGTGTATATGTAAATAAATAAGTGTTTGACGAAAACGGTGCTTCCCATCGCATTAGTCCACAACAGAAAAATGCTTCCGCAGTGCAAGTCTAAATTCATGCGTCCTGCCAAGTCCCCTGACATGATTAGGAAGGGTATTCCATAATCGAACTATTGAAATAAACAAAGAACGCTGCCCCACAATGTATGAAGTTTTAGGTATAAGGAAGGTTTTATGCCTATATGAGTGCAAAAATTCAAAAAGTTTTATCAAATAAGAAGGAGATCTTTCATTAATTATTTTATGGAAAAACACCAATGCCCTAATATTTAGATAAGTGCCCAATGAACAACCCAAGATAGTATCTTTCAACTTGGTAATATGATCATAACGTTTTAGGCCATATATAAACCGCACACAGTCATTAAAAGCAGTATTAATCTTGCGGTAACACTCAGAATCCAAAACAGGGTAGACAGTACTACAATAAATTAAATGTGGTATCAACAGAGATTTTACAAGTCTCAGCTTTAGATTAATAGAGAGTAGTTTAGCGGATAACCTTAGTTGCCTAAGGCCACTATAAATCTTGCCAAGAGACTATTTTACATGGTCACAGCAACTCAGCTTACTATTTATACGTACTTGCAGGCTTTTAGCTTCCCTCGTATAGGGGAGAATCATTCCATTAAGGTATATGGGAGGAAGATCGGGAAAGGTAAGATCATACCTATAACAAGCAATACAGGCAGATTTTAAAGGATTTAGTGTCAATTGGTTTCTGCACGCCCAAGCAGATATATTAAACATGTAAGAGTTTACTCTCTCATTGCAGTCCTCTATTAAACTTATTGGTTGAGACAAATAAATTTGAACATCATCAGCGTAAAGATGAATGTTAACACCATGAAGTACATCCGGTAGATCATTGATGAACAGACAAAATAATAAAGGTCAAAGAATAGACCCTTGTGGGACTCCAGTATGTACTCTTTTCCATGCGAATTTTTCATTCCCAATCCTGACCTGCTGAAAGCGACCGGTTAGAAAAGCTCTGATTAATTTAAGCGACGACGATGAAAAATTATAATTTATTTTAAGTTTAGCAAGAAGTAAGCTATGATTAACTGTGTCGAACGCCTTGCTAAAATCAAGCAGTACCAAAGCCGTGATATACTTACTATCCAATGCTCTGCGTATATCCGACGTTACTTTTAAGAGTGCTGTTTCGCAACTGTAACCCGATCGATAACCAGATTGCCACCGGGAGACCAACCCATTTTCGAGAACACTTTGAACTATTTGATTGTTTATAAGTTTCTCCAGAGCTTTGCTGAGAAGACCTTATATATTACTGTGAAGTTAGATGGCTGAGCAAAGGAAATTGCCTCAAAAGATTCCTCGATCTATTACCAGAAATAAAAATATTCATGACTGAGAAGGAAAGAAATGTCCCAGAACATCATAATGAAAAATGGCTTAGTGAATTAGTTTTCCTGGTGGACATAACTACCTATTTAAACTTATTAAATTTGAAGCTTCAAGGAAAAAATCAATTTATAGCAGATATTGCTAATCATCTGGAAGCTTTTGAAATTAAATTGAAACTATTTCACACCCACTTTTTGAATGGACAATGTTTTCATTTCCCAAATTGCGAAAAATTTATTAAAAAAAAGTGAATATTGCCAACTTTATGCTGCGAAGATTGCAAACTTAATAGAAATTTTCGGCAACAGATTTGAAGATTTAAAAAAATATAAATTTGATTTCAAACTATTTTCGAATCCTTTTTCAATTAACCCGCAAGAAGCTAATTCAAATCTATACAATTGGAGTTAATAGACCTGCAGTCATGCGAAATATTAAGGCAAAAATTTAATGATAAGGGGGATTTAAAAAATTTCTTATCAATGTTTGGATAAGGAAAATTACCCAAATTCGTATGAAAATGCTGCACGTTACGCATCTTTGTTTGGTTCAACATATATTTGTGAACAAACCTTCACAATAATGAACCTCAACAAAAGCAAACTGCGATCGCGTATTGCAGACGAAAACTTGGAAGCAGTTTTAAGGTTGGCCACAACACAATTGGTTTCGGACATTTCCAAACTTTCCGAAAAATTGTAAAATTACTTTTATATTAAATATACATATGTATAAAAAACCAAAAAACACATTTATTTTTTTTTCAATGGCCCGTCATATATTCGCGTTTTTAAATTTGTCTCGCTTCTTAAATATTTTGTGCACCCATGATCTAGATCAATGATACTCAACCTTTTTTTTCTTCGGGCCACATACATATTTTTGTAAAGCTACGCGGGCCGCAACACTATACTGGTATGACAAAAAATATCATGAAACCCACCACCCCCGTTTTTTTGGAAAACCATTTGAGATTTTAAAAATAATAAACCAAAACAGAATAATAATAGTACATATCATTTATCATCATACGGTTCGTTAAAAATTACAATAGTGAAAAAAATAAAACTCAAAAGTAACATGTATCCAAGCTTTTATTTTGAAATTAGTGTGATTTTTGACATTGGGATAAATTTTCAACAATTTTAGACAAATCGGGTTTATAATTGCTGCATGCTACCCTCAATACGTCATCAAGGTGAGAATTAGTAAGTCGATTCCTGTATACGTTTTTTGCATATTTCATTTTGGAATATGATGACTCACAAAGATATGTTGATGCAAACAATGTGAGGAGCAGGCAGGCACAATTTTTTACAGTCTTGTATTTTTCAGGAACTAATTCCCAAAAGTGGATGTATTCCTTCCCCCCTCTTTTTTCTTCAAAAATAGCTTTCAGATTAGTATCGTTCTTAAATTCAATAAATTCATCAAAAAGCACTGCATAATCATATCCCAATGCAGCTAAATGTGTTAAAGTTGCTGTTTCTAGGTGCCAGGGATTTTCTATAAGTAACAAAAAATTCTTGATACTATGTAAGTCCTGAAATCTGCTCTTAAATTCCTTAGCTAAGGCAGCTAAATAATTTAAAAATATCTTATAGTTTTCTTCAGAAACATGTATACCATCTTGTTTAGCTTTTATAACAGTTGGAAAGTTATGCAATACTTGGTTCTCTATTTCTTCGTGGTAGATGTTCAATTTCTCTTCAAAAGCAAACACTTTATTCGCCATCTGCGAAATGATTTTATTTTCGCCCTGTAGGCCACGATTGAGTTCATTAAGTTTTTCTGTGATATCACACAGAAAAGCTAAAAGACACCACCATCCGTCATTATTAAGTTCGCTGTAAATTTTATTATTTTGTTGTAAAAACAAAATAATTTCATGCCTCAAAGAATAAAACCGTTCCAGAACTTTACCTCGGCTTAGCCATCTCACCGAGGTATGAAAAGAATATCACTATAGTTACTGTTCAATTCTTCCAAAAGACTTTTAAATTTCCTGTAGTTCAGTTCTTGGGCTCTAATATAATTAACTATTCTTATTGCCGTCTTCATCACGGAGTCTATTTCGGCAATGAAGATACGTGCTGATAAGTTTTCTTGGTGTATGATACAGTGGAAAGATAAGAGATTTGTTAAATTATATTCCTCTTTCAATAAAGCAACAAATCCTTTTGCGGATCCGATCATTGAAGGGCATCCATCCGTGCATACATAAACCAATTTTTTAATATCAATATCATTGTTTTCCAGAAATGTACTGATAGTATTGAGATAGTCCGTGCCTCTGGTTTGATTTTTCATAGGAAGAAATTTCAAAAAATCTTCATGAACTGAATTGTGTCCAGAACAGTATCTAACAAAAACGGAACATTGTGATGTTGCTGAAATATCGGTGCTAGAATCAAAAGCCAAACTAAAATATTTGCATTTTCTCAAATCTTCTATGATGCGATTAAATATGTGTTTTGCAATATCTTCAATGCGTCTAGCGTAGGTAGAATCAGAGAGCTGCATACTTTTGAACTGAGATATTATTTGATTTATATTGCTAAATTTATCAAATAATACGTTGGAAGCACTGAGGAAACATTCTTTCACAACCTCTGCGTCGGTAAATGGTTTCATATATTTACCAAGTATGTAACAAATTTCATACGACGCTCTTGTCACTGCTGCGTCATGTGATACCGCCCATTGATATAATATTTTGTTGATGTTGTAAGGAATTCTTGAAGAATGTTAACTTTTCACGTCTTATTAAAGAGCCACGCTGGAAGATATCACTAAATGTTTTGTGCTTCGTGGTATAATGACGAAGAATGTTATATTTTTTCAATATAACACTCTCACGACATATCAAGCATGTGGTCGAACCATGTTTATTTGACACAACGAAATATTCTTCTTCCCATTTGTCTTGAAACACTCTTTTTTCGTCGGACATTTTTCGATTGGATTTCGAAGACACTCCCGCCATTATGGGTAATTAAATTATAAATTATAACGAAACAATTCCGCGTAATGTTTACTTGAAATAAAGCTGCAACACTGTGACTGTGACGCATTCAACTTTGGAGCTGTCAAAAATGTATGTGTTGCCACAAGCAAAATTATTTGCGCGCATATTTGTCTGTCAAATGTTAATTTTTTGGGAATAAATCTAGCGTGTGCAGTAGCAACACTTTTTTATTTTAATAAATTTATTTTAATTATTTTAATAATTTATTTTAATAATAATTATTTTATTTTAATTATTTTAATTATTTTAATGTTGACACGACAACGACAATCCTCTTCGGGTTTCCATGTCTGTACTTCAAAGTCGAAATTAATCTCAAGATATACGAAATATAGAATGCCAGATTTTGTAAATCATGTTCCTGATAATAAATGTGTTGAGGGCCGCACAAAAAAGCTTAGCGGGCCGCAGGTTGAGTTACACTGATCTAGATAGAGGCTATCATAAGAATTGGTCTTAGACCAAATCTAGCTTTTTTACTTGTTTTTATCTGAATTTTTATCGTACAAATTATGAGCGTTTTAAATGTATCACAACTTTTATTGGGTAGATTTCAATTTAAATAAATCTGAAGTTAAGAAATGCTGCGTGGATTAATTTTTCTTTTATTTTATTGTTTTTTGTTTTTTTGTGTTTTAAGTATTTTTCTTTGTAAGTCAATTGTTTTAACCTGTTGATAATTAAATAAAAGAATTACAGACAATCTCCCAGTTAAGGTCCGTTATTAAAAAGAAAGTGATTTAAATAAAATCTGAAAAAAAAACTTTTATTCTTCTACTAAAATTTTACCGCCAACGGGTCTGCTGTAACCTGCAAACTCATAATTAAAGAAAAATCTACTGGCAATGCAAATTCATGCGGGCTATCAGATTTTTTGTTTTCCGGAAAAATCTGTCCCACCAAAAAACTTTTTCTAAAACTGCAATCCGAACTTGTAGAAATGGGGTTAGGTAGGTATACTTGATATGAATGCAAACGCATGTGAATGAAACGTTTGCCTTTATCACGTGTAATTTAATTTTCAATGTGTATTAAAAAAAAAAAAAAAACTCCCACAGGAAAATCTTTCCCAAGAGCACGTAAAGGTTTAATTTAATTTGAAAATTCAATAAGCTTCGCACTTGCTTTCTATGGATTAGGCTGCTCGGCCTCGAAGCATAAATAGCTTTGAGAAAATATACGTTATCCCCGTGTAGTTGACAGAAAATTTAATTTATTTTACCAGCCAACTTTCTTCCTTAGGGAACTCACAGGTTTAAACTCAGCGTTTTTTTTTTTTTTTTTTAATATATTAAACCAGTGGGAAAATTCATTACTTAATCGACAAAAATGGGGGGTCTTCAATTTTTCAGCTTTGCACGTTGCCAATTAAATCCAAGGGACATGAAATTAAAAAGCTTCGATGAAAATTGGAAGTTTCAAGCTTTTTATTTCCGATATATGTAGGTACCCTGGTAACTGTGTATATATTAAGGGAGTTTGAGTGGGTTAGGTATACATATAGGTATGACAGTAAAGTCTATATTTGGTGGAGCTATGCATATACAAGAGACAAGGTAAAATTTATTTTTTGAGGTTAGTCCTCCCTTTTTTTTTATTTACAGCTTTTCATTTGGTTGGCTCATATATTTCGACAGACTTAGCCTGTTATCAAATTTATCACCGCCAAGTTTTTAATCCTATCTGGATGGATTGACGAATGATGCTGTGCAGTGCATCCTATTTCAGGAATTTCGGTTCGGCTTACATCGCTGTAGATCACTTCACTATTCGTGTACTAAGTGTAGAGGTGCATATATGGAGGCTGGCTAGCCTAGCACTGGACGATATTAAAGCATTGAGGCAGTATATGCACTTTTTTCCTGGATCTGTGTGGACAATTTGTTCGTCATTTCCAACGGAATGTACTTTTAATTTCGTTAGCATATTCCGCTGAGGGATTGTCTACCATGGGACCGGAACATATTACTATGTAGTGTTATATCGTACGGCAGTCAGCAGTTGTATGAAACTACATACAGAGAATCTACCTGCAGTGTTCATTTTTATGCTTAATGAATTGAAACTTCATGCGGCTGAATGCGACTGTAAAATTAACACCTTGGGAATATGTGTATGGAAAAAAGTGTGGTTTTTTGTCATCATCGACTGAATAAATCTATAGAGACACATATTCAGCGCATTTTTTTTTTTAGATTATTAGTCAGGAGGAGTTTTAAGGGATTATTATCTATTCGAAATGAATATTAGTTATTTTGTTGGGTTTTACTATATGAAGAGTAATTAGGTATTTTCTGGTTGAGATAGTATCTGTATTGTAAATGTTCGAAAATATGTTCAATATTATGAAAACGAAGAAATAGGGCTTTTTGTGGTTATTAATAACAAGCGGCTGGATCAATGAGTGAGAGTCAGTCCATCAGAGCACAGAAAACTTTTTCCCTTTAAGTCGATTGCAAACTCTATTTTTTTTTGTTATAAGAAGATTTTGATAAGGAAATCAAATAATGGGAAAAAATCTATTATTATAGAGAAATAAAACCAGTTTAAATATGTATTAATAAAATATGATAATATAAACGTAAGTTTTATGTTGTTTTCACAAATTAGTGAAAGACTTGAACTGGACTTATAATAAATAGACGTTAAATCTTCGAATATTTAATTTCTAATTTGTTATATTATAAATTTCTATGTTAATATTTAGCTCATTTGATGTTTTTTTTATGATTGTAATTATTATTGTAGTTTTAAATTTAGTTATAAGTTTCCAAACTCTGAGTAACTATTAGGTACAATGGCTTATTATTAGTTCATACATACATACATACTTATGATATATTAACTTTATTTATTTATTTATATTATTATTTTTTATTTATTTATTTATTTATTTATTTATTTATTCATTAGTTGTATTTAACATAGTTCTTAAAAACTAAGGCTATACTAAGTTACAACTAATGTTTATGGTCCCACGGCTACAACGCCATCTTGGGGGCTGTCTGCTGTTTTGCCAGTCTTATTTACTTACTACTGAAAAATTTTTAATTTTGACATTAACTCTTTGATAATCTGTTTTTATTGTTACAATTTCCTTATACTTTTAGGGTCTTATTACGTAAGAGCTGGCTCATCTACGGTATTACTAACAGGCTTTGGTAAATATCTATAAGAATATCTTAGCTGGACAACAAGAAACTACGGTATTATCGAAAGAAAGAAAAGTAAAAAGGCTTTTCCTTTATTACCTCTCTTTTGTGATATAAAGTTTGTCTTAAATTCTAGGCCGTGACCTGTATTGATGGAAGAACAGACCTTAATTGTACATCTAAGACGGAAAACAGATGTATATGTCTGCTGCACTGACACACCAGCAAAAACTACTTCTAATCTTAATGTTATGTCGTGATTTATATCTTATGTTATTTATTCTTAACTAGTGTTACAGAACTTGTATGTATTATATTATAAGTTGTATGTTTTAATATTACATTTAGTGCTTATCTTGTTGTATTTTTGTTCTTAATTTGTCTCATATTAACAATTTCAGTTATGATTATGTTACTATATACATATGTTTACAGTTTTCCTTTTCCTTTCTTATATGTATGAAAGAGTATGTTGCAGCTAGGGCTGCAAAGGTCCGTATGTTAGAAGTTAAAGTCTCGTGTCCTTATTCCCGTTTCGTAGATATGTTCTCAGTGCATCGAGTAGTATGTTCGTATCATCCCCACTATATGTGAGGAGTTCTGTTGGTGTTTTTGTGGTCCCGAGTTCGTTGAGTAGCCTTTGTAATTCAATGCACTGTTGCAGAACGTGGGCTGCAGTCATTGTAGCATTTCAACAGTAAGGACAAGCGGGAATCGGTTGTCTGAGGAATAAGTCTAATTTTACGGGTAGGAAGTGGCCCAGTCTTAGTCTGGCGACCACTATCATATTGCATCTTGGAAGGTCTCGCATAACTGGCTTGTCTATCATCTTATAGTGACTTGCTAGGAACGTACTAGATTCGCGCCAGATGGCTCTCCTGCTTTCGTGCTGTGACCTCCTAGCTTGCGATCTGACAGCTTTATAGCCTGGTGGGTTTATCAGTTCCGTTGAGTGCGGAGCGCGCTCTTGTCGCGCGCATCCGCTCTCTCGTTCCCTTATTTTTTATCTTATTAAGCCAAGCTCAGGGGATACGATATAATGCAAAGCACAGCATGGCAGGAAGGAGATAGGGAAAGGATTAGGGTATATTAGGGTAGTCGCGGAGGGTACCGATGTATGTCGTTCTTAAACTTTCGCAGTTTGTATGCCGAAGGAAAGACAGAAGATGGTAGACTGTTCCACATTCGCACAGTTCGGGATAAAAAGCTCCCGCGGAGTTTTACTGTACGTGTACTGTACGAGTATTGCATGCTGGAATTATTCTACAAGGGATCAGACTAGATATTTCTTAAGAACATTAAACATGCATGTAACGATAAAAGAGCAAAGGGCATCCAACATTGCGGCAGTATTCGAGCGAGTCAATATGACAAGTTATTGGCACAAAGCCAATGAGCTTGAAGGCTACGGTTGTGCGACCAGCCCCAGTCGAGATACTGGAATTGTGTTACATTCCAGATCTAATGTAGGGCTTGTAGAGGAGCGCTAGATTTGACGGGCTAAAATATTTCTAAAATTTTTTTAGAAATTCAAAATATTTCGATGCTTCTTTGGCAACAGAGAAGTTGTTATCTGTCCAGTTTAACTTACTGGAGATATTAATGTCAAAAATCTTTAGTGATGGTAAATTGCTTTGCCCTAAGCTAAGATATTGTCTAGATCGTTATTCAATGATCGAATCATGCAATCTCGTTTAACACATGCAGCATTTCCCTGGAGTCCGCAGGAGTATCAAAGGAGTAAGCGAAACAAGGGTACTGTCATCAGCAAAACCATGGATGGGATTGAAAGGAAGTAGAAAGCGGATCATTAATGAAATTTAAAAAGATAGTTGAAGAAATAATAGAGCCCGGGGCACACCGGCATTTATGGGACGAGGTTCAGATGTAACGCCATCTAATCCAACACGTATTTGGCGACTAGATATGAAACTTTCAATCCATAATAGAAGAGGAGGGGAGAGACCAAATTGCTTTAAGTTTAGCTAAAAGGGCTGGATGCCAGACTCTATCACGGGCCTAAGAAATATCCAGGGCAATAATTTTGGACTCATCAAATTTGTGAAGACTACAGTTGCACCGTTCCGTAAGAAAATTCAGCCATATTGGATTCTTCTTTCTTGCCAGGATTGATAGGCGCGAAAAGACCCTTTCGCTTTTATAGCTTGGTTACACTTATCATGCCAAGACTTAGCATGTTACTAAGTTCTACTGTGCATTCATCAACATCCCCTGAAGCAAAGCAGACCGATCAATAAATTTCTCTAAGATACTGATTGAGACTTTCCCAATTAGTATTTTTATAGTACCAGAGAAGCCTACTTGTAGATGGAGAAGTAAGGTGGCACAGGTTTGAGGAGATAAATTGAGCCGTGATTGGTCTAAATTACCCAGAGGGGAGTCGACTGTTATGGAGTATTTTTCGGGATGAGATGATAGAAACAAATCTCATACATTGGCTCTATCATCAGCTGCATTAGAGATGGGAGTTTCCACAAGCTGTTGTAAATTGAAAGATTCACAGAAGAGTTCAATGAATTGGCCCGCAGGCCTTGTGGTAGAAGAATATCTGAGCCACGGTATGTTATGGACATTAAAATCAGAGAGGACGATTTCGGAAGAGGTCAAAACAGAAAGCAAATATTGTTGGAGATATTGCAAATGCGGATACCGTATCGTCATCAGATATATTTGGACTGCGATAAAGGAAGTAGAAGTAGATGATGTGCTTGTGAAGTTTGAACCTAATCCAGATGTAATTATGCTCTGGATTAGCAGAAGGAAAAGCTTTAAGGATAGTGAAGGCCACATCATTCCGAATATATATAGCGATCCCCCTATGGGGAGAAAAAAGAGGCACCAAACTGAAACCAGGGACGTGATATTAATTAATATCAGCATCAGATGCGACCTTGGTTTCATTTAACACAAGAATTGTTGGATATATTTTGTATTAAGGTGGCAGTACACCGAAAAACGATTTGCTTTTAATTTGCGAGTGTTACATCTAGAATTGAATTCTGCATACTGTTTGGGCGCCACCAGTAACAGTAACAGTAACACAGCTAGGTAAAAAAACAAACAAGAGCTTTATGCCTATCGGCTGCTTTCAGTACCTCAGACTGTGCAGTTCAATGACCACAGCTGGGTGCTCCCGGATTGCTGATCCCTGACAAGTGCTAATGTATTTGCACTGTTCAAAGACGTAAAGAAGGAAAAAAACGTTACCGTGCTGCTTATGGAATGTTGATAGGGCATAGAAAGCCCTTCACTTGGCGGTTATAATTAATTATGATTAGTTAATATAACGGGCACGTCGGATTTTAAATAATTATGATTTTCTGGTTAAAATTATTTGGCACAACAGTATCAGTTATTTGGGATATATAATAGCCGTTGCCCCTCAACGGCCGATCAGATTGATTCCACGCACTCGACTTTTCAAATTAATATTGCATTGCGATCACGGCAGGCAGCGTTGCAAAATTATTAAAATTAAAAAATTGTAAATATCTCAAATATTAAAAAACTCCTGCAATAAATATACTTATTTGCATGCAGTGTGTCCAGAATTATACGATGCCAATACTAAGTCAGGTGATGGATCTCGATGAGAAACAAAAAGTAACATAAGGAAGGGGAGAGTGATTTAAGTTTTGTTTTTCAGTGTCGATTCACATTTTTTTTTAAACATCTAAATCATTTTACAATTCCTGTAAATGAACATATTTTCCGTCGACAAGTAAAGAGTTCCTATTCCAAATTTTTAGCTCAAAAATTAATATGTTTGACTTCAAACGTAAATAAGTATCTCAAAAATTATGTCCCGTAGTTTGATAACTTCTTGGAGTTCAGACTAAAGCCCAATTTAATCTATATAAGCATATTTACAGTAGGCGGCAAACGAAAGTGATCTTCATTCCCAAGGCAGGCCCAGGCGGACTTGCAAAAGGCTCATAGAGACATTTATGGACAACCTGCGCATGAAATCTAGATCACAACACGCATATTTAAAAGGTAAATCCGAGCACTAAGCAAGTAAGAAACATTCAAAAATCAATATAGAGGAAGAAATACAATGTAATGTACATGCATATATTAATATCGAGGGAGCCTTTAACAATGTCAAATAGCGCTTAATACTCGCCTAATAAACGCAGAGTTTGGCAGTAATAAAATTACCAGGAGCATGTCTAAAGGTACTCCATAAGTAGGGGAACTTTTACATTAGTTATTAGGGGTTAATATGAATTCTCTTCTCTCTACAAAGGGCGAGAATAAAACCGATTGCATATGCTGATGATCTAGTCATCCTTGTCTCGTGAAAGTTCTTATCGACGATTAGTGAACTAGCCAAAGGTGCAAAAGCTTTAAAAAAAAAAATAAAGCCTAAAAAAAAACTACAGAGCAGGTGTACTAATTCAAGAAACTAATAAAGAATTTTGCACATGAAAATGTTGCAATAGTAGTAATAGTTGTAACAACGATAACTAGTGACTAAAAGCGAATAATTGGAAAATAGAAGTGATCTTCCTTAATAGCAGCCCTTGGATTTTTGTCAAGATGCACAATTAGTTAAAAAATGAATAGACAGACTATGGAAAGAGTAGTGGAAAGGAAGATAACTCTCATGTCGAACTAGGCTATAAGTTGTGGTCTGAGGCTTAACCCCGCAAAGACAGAACGAGGTCTCTTTAGATGGAGAAGAGTTATACCTCCTCCCCAAAAACCTGGGTAATACCGCAGATAGACTTAGGATATCGATATTGATATTGTAATTATGTTATATTGAAATATTGGATTTCAGATTTGCGGTTAACGATACTGAGGAATTAATTAGAGAACTGATATTTGATTTGTTATTTGATTTGTCATTTGACATGAGAAATTTTGGCGTAGGTACGTACAAAATGCCAGTAAATATTGTAAGATTACTTGTCTATTTACAATATATTTGTCACTTAAATTTAACAAGTGTGAAATATTAAATGTCAAAAAAGTTGCAGCCACCATTGCAATATAAAATTCGGCTCTAAAAGGTTCGTGTATTAAATGATTATGGTTTATAAATAGGGTAATATTGAGATAAACTGTATACTACGAAATTTTTCGTAGTTTTAATATTGAGTTTCAATGTTCTACATACTGAGTGTATACCGAGATGTTTTTCAGTATATAGAGACACATCTACGGTTTAGTACAAACTGTAATATTGAAACCGAAGTCTGTCTCCGAACACTACCCTTGAATTGAAAACTGAAGCCAAAATACCTAGGAGTGATACTATCTAGACTCCAAATTACAATGTGAAAGATGCATATCAAAAAGGCGGCCATTGCGCTTTATGCCTATATAAGAAAACTTTTAGCAAGAAATGGGGTATACATCTTCGTGTCGTACACTGGATGTACACTGCTATTGTAAGATCTATGCTCACCTATAGAATATCTTAGTGTGGTGGAGTGTTTTAGAAAAAGCGATTCACTAGAAGAGTCTTACCAAAAAAATACAGAGAGCTGCCTATCTAGGTATTACAGGAGATTATGTTCCGGCTGCTGACCCTTGAAATTCATGGTAAATGTATAGCAGTAGAGAGTGCACTGAGATTAAGATAGTCAGAGGCTGCTGGATAATCGCAGACCTTTGTTACAGCAAAATAATAGGTGTTAGGTGAGACAGTAGGTACATATGAGTACATATGTATAAGTATCTACTTAGAATGAGGTCGAGTTACATTGTGATAGTATATTGAGTCTTTATTCCCAGCTTTTTTTATACTAGGTTAAGGATCATAGTGGAACAATAGTATTTTTACATATTATAATACTTAAAATTCCATGTGGTAACAAAGTCTCTTAACATAATAGCGTTTTTGGCTTGGCTTTAACTAGCACGTGAGCATTCCTAGCATTCCTATCCTATTATTTTTGAGTTTATGTTATACCACTGAACGCTTACAGAAAATAGAAAATGATTTAGAAGAAAATCTCTCGATATAGTTTTCTGCTTGAATATCACAGTTGCCAGAGGAAATTTCTACCTTTAATTTACAAATTTTCTATTTATTTTATTTTTTAGTTTAACATTGATATAAAGTAGAGGCCAGGATGTGGTATTCAAGGTTCAAATTGATATGCTTCAACTTTTTTGTTTGTTTGTAATCTTTTAAGTAATATTGACTATAAATCAATAAAACAACTTTAAAAAAAAATAGCATTCATATATGAAACAACACTTCCACATTCTGTCTATTCAACCTACAGTCTATTTTACAAAACTGTATCCACTTCACTGCACCACCTAAATCCAGTATGTTTCAATGCAACCATAAATTTCGGGATTTATATTTATTCAGTTCGACTTTTTACACTTTCCTCGTATCCATTAAAACGCCATCGAACAGTGATAGAAATTGCTGTTGAACAGCAAAATCAAGAGCCATAAAACATATACTAACTCAGACTTGAATATTGGGCCTATACTGGCCACTATGGCCATTGCCTGCATAAAAACGCTGTTAATGTTATTTACGCTGTCGAATTTAGTAACTGCAATTTGCAAACGCAATTCATCGATACGTGCAATTGCTATAATTTATGTTCTCGACATTATTGTTTTATGTTAAAGCTGTCGTAATTCATTAAGTACAAATGGTGCAAATTAATGTGAATTCGTGTACATATCCGGTCTTCAGAATGCGACGAAAAAAACACAACAAAATATAAATAAAGTACAAAAATTACTGGTAGGCCTACGCAGAAAGGTATCTATATACATACATATATAATACGCATATGTATAACGTCCAATTCGAAAGATTTTTAAAATATAAATCAGATAATTGTATTGACAATCCAGATCGAGCGTTTCGAAGCATAAATTAAAAATGGTGGAAAACGATATAAACAGAAGTAGATACATATGTAAGTATATATATGTATGCGTGGTGGAAGCGTACATCCGTGTTTTTTTTGGACATTTTCTGATTTTACGTCGATGTTTTTTTTTTGTTTTGTTTTATAAATTCTTCTGAATCAGTTAATTTCAAGTGTGTCCATATTGATTTTACAGCTGATATATTTTTTAATTATGCCGTATTCATTTAAGAGTAAAAACTACATGCATCAGTTGAAATATGGCGGCGAGAAAAAAAAATTTTCTTCAATGTAAATACATAAAAAAAGAAAAATCCATATGAAATTTTATAATAGAGTTGATTCTACGTAAAATTGTCCAGCACTTTCGGCTCGACAATCATAGATTCTTTTGAAACTTATCTTGTTTGAAGGTCTTCTAGAGTAATTGTAATATTCTGATTTTCAACGTCTCCTATGCAGCTTTGGAGTTACCAATTAAGGTCTATAACTCCGCAAGTACCTAACTAACCGAATTTAATGATTTTAATATTTTAAATGGAATGAACAGAAGAAAAAAAATTTTTTCACCGAAATATGTTTCTTGAGGAATAGGAGTTGGAGATCCTTTATCCTTGAATATTATTTTATTTATTTTTGTATAATTTCTTCATTTGTGTACTTATTGTTCCCAAAGTATACATATTATGATTAATGTATAAAATTTTCCTTATACATTAATCACGATACAAATTTTATGCTTTGGGAACGATAAGTACATAAATGAAGTAATTATGCACAAAAAAAAAAAATCAAAGATAGTCTTGTAGGATATTTCAGGATAAGGACTCGACGATGGGGCATCGAGTATGGTAAGGGAAAATAAAAAAAATATGGTGAGCTTATTTCATATTTCATAAAAATCAGAGATGGTCGGGTTCTATGGTGATCGGTTTCGTTTATGTACGCATACTTTGAAATATTTCTACCCATAAAATTTACCGCTCCTTCAATTGTCCTATATCAGACCTAGAATGAGTTTGGAGATTAATTCCTGCACGCAATGTAGATTCCTGCACGCAATTCTCGCGCACATATTTTCACCCTTCAAAATATTTTCTGCCGTACAATAAAATTCCGAATTGCTTCCTTATTCCTAACTGTGCGAATGTCGAATAGTCTACCATCTTTTATTTTTCCTCAGACTTTCAATTGGCAAAGATTCAAGTCAAGAGTGATATATATCAGAACCTCGGCCACTTCTTTCATGTCCCCTAATTCTTTCCATATCTCCTTCTTTGTTGGGCTTTGCATCATGGGATATATCTTGAGCTTGGCTTAATAACATACATAAAAAAAATACTCGCACTCAAAATTTTCCCTCCTATACAGTAATCGCGGTACCACTTTTATACTTTGAGAACAATAATAAGGAACTATACAAAAAAAAAAAAATCAAAGATACGTGTTGCGGGATATCCAAGTATAAAGGACTCAACTCTTATTCCTAAAATAATTGGTTGGGTGATTTTTTTTCTTTAGATGGTTTACAGCTGATTCGAAGCTTACAGCTGATTGTGTTAATGATGCAATGTTTTGATTGATTTTTTTAAGGAAAACTCCGATCTTGATTTTATTATTGTTTATTTAGTCGACGTTTCAGGCCTTGATTAGTACCCTTCTTCAGGAGCTAATACATTGAAATATAAATTTGTGTCAAAGTTGTATAAATAAATAACAATGCTTTCCTTTACCTTTGTTTCTGATATAAGATTCGTTTAATAATATTAAAACATATTACACAAATACACATTAAAAATATATTAAAAACGTTAACTGAATATATAGATAAGTTAATAAATAATTAATTTAAATAAATAAATAAGTAAAAGATATAAAGTAAAAGTGGAACTAAAAATTTATTAAAATCTCGACTATCGTACACTATAGCGTTCATTTTAAAGGACGGACCACTAGTGAATAGCGTGTGGAGCTGTTTGTCATGTTGTGATGTCAAGTTTCAGTTTCCTTAGTATATGTTGGTAGTCTTTATTAATTAGATCCGTGTCTTGTCTTAAGTTGGTTAGATTCCTTTTTTCCACGTAGACGTGGCATGCTTCTTTAAATTTGCGTTTTATTCTATTTTTCTCTGCGTTTATAATTGTCGCATCCCAGCTGGAAAAATGGGAATGCCTGACGTAAACAAGGTATACTGCGAAACAATACCTGGAATGCATTAGTAATGATGGTTTAGGAAGGCAGGCGTAATGTGTTAATGAAACTAATTTTTGAGCATCATATGTACCTTTCATGGAATGCATAGAGAAGGCAGAGGTAATGAGTAGATATATTCGTTCGTGTTGTTATCGGAAAGAAATAAAAATTTGTGCTGCTATATTTGCAGAGATTAGCTAGAGGGAGTGCATGCAGGTCGATAATGAGTCATATAGTTTCATTGTTTTTCTAAGAACAATGAAGGAAGGAAATGTGCGTAGATGATTTGTGCATTATTTTAGAAGAAGTGGATTATTTTCATTTAAGTGCGAGATTCGAATATGTGAAGACGTGTTAATTTTCTACAGAAAAAGTTCTTTCTTTTACCTCTCAGTGAAAATAGGAAGAGTGCTTCCCTCCACCACCACCACCTAAATTGAACGGTTTTTTCCAACCTTCCGGAAAATTCATGAAATGGCTGAATGAATATGCGTCCACTGAATTTAAAAGGATTACTCTTTTCACCTTACAAAGAATTTACAATTAATGCTTCTTTTCAGCTTCCAAAGAATTAATAAAGAAGGCTTCCTTTCACCTGACAGGTCATGCATAGGTAAGGTATATAACAACCTTATATACCTTCCCGTCGTAGGACACCAATGCTTTAAAAGAAATGAACTGGGTATCAGAGCGTATTGCTTCCATACCTTCCATAGAATGTTTTCGGAATGCATCCGGAATGCTTCCGTTTTCCGCTGGGATGCGAATATGTGTCCGGTCTGTACTGTGTGGGAGGCTAATGCTGATCGTGGGGCCCTTTCGGCTATGTATGTTTTATGTTGGGATAGTTTGGTTTTGAGTTTTTTGGATGTTTGTCCGATATATGCTGCAGTGCAGTTTTCGCATGGTACTTTCTAAACAACATTATTGGCTTCATAAGGTGTCCTTTAATTTGGTATGGCATCTATTGAGTTGTGTTATTGGTTTGAATGCCATCTTTATTTTATCATAATTATTATTATGGATTATCTTGGCGATTTTTAGGGATAATGGGTGTATGTATGGGAAGGATCTGTATATTGGGGTAGTGTTGTCTAATGTTATTATATTGCTGTTCGTTCTATTATGTTGGGTGTTGTAATAATGAGTATTCCCTAATTCATCTATTGTGTGGGTTGTATAGTTGTTTTTGTCAGAATGTTTATTGCAATCTTTATGTTTTTCTGTGTAAATTGCCTATTACAAATTTTAAATATTTTATTGATGAATGACTGAGCTGTGTTAATTTTTGTTTGTTGTGGGTGGTTGGAAAAATAATTTAATATCCTGTTTGAGCCACAGGGCTTACAGTATCAATCGATTATTATTTTGTGGTTATTTGTTCTAATTAAGCGGATGTTTAAGAATGGGTTTTGTTATTCTCTTTTCAATGGTAAATTGCCATCTATTGTGAATGTTATTAAATGTTTTTGCGAGTTCTATTTTGGAACCTTCTGGTATTGCACAGATAATGTCATCTACGTACTTTTTTTTATAAATATTGGTGTTATGTCGGATTTCTTAAGTGCTTCTTCCATCTCATAGTCGAGTGCCATTTCAGCTAGAACGCCAAGGAGGTGATTACTCATACCAAGTCCATATTTTTGTCTGTATATACTATTGTTATATAAGTAGTTGCATTCCATAATACAGAATTTAATTATTTCCTTGAAAAGAGCTATGTCTATTGGTGTAAATTTTTCTATTATGTGATGTCGATCGTCGATTATCTTTAATACCAATTCTGTGTCAACATTTGTATAAAGAGATTCCACAACTAATGAGAGCATATTATCGTTGGGTTTAAGTGTTATGCCATCTAGAAAAACTTTCATTTCGTCTGCATTTTTTATATTGTGCGTACTGTGATTTATGTGTTGTAGTGTAACACATATACATATATTTCGAGAGATTATAGCTGGGGCTATTGATTTTTGTGATTACTGGTCTCTCATGGGTACAACGTCTTTGTGGATTTTTGGAGACCGTATAGACGGGGGCATGTGGCTGTATCGATCGAGAGATTCTTCTTTTGCATTTTGTTGATGTAGTATTCGTTAGCCATGGTAAGAACTAGTTTATTGTTTCTTTGTTAGTAGAATTTAGTTGGGTCATTTTCTAGGAGTGTATAAGTCTTGTCGTCACTTATCATAGACTTCATTTTTTGTACGTATTCTTATTTTTTCATAAATACAGTCATATTACCAGTGTCAGTTCATCCCTTTAAATTGATATCAAAGTCATTATATTTGTTTATTTACTTCCGGAGTTATAGACCTTAAAAGGTAACTTATATAACGACATTTCATGAAGCTTTGAATTCGCCTACTTCGCTCAGCTACAACTTCTTTTCTAAATTAGAAAACTAGAATTAGTTTTTTATATATCGTAGCACTTCCTGCAATATGTTCCTTATTACTTAATGTTTCTGGACACTCTTCCACATCTTCGCGCACAGCATCGATATTTTCGGCTGAACGGCCTGTTCTTGGTCTGCCAGACTTAGGTATATTCAATGTTACGCCAGTTGCTTCGAGGCGAGTGGCAAAGCATCGCATTGTGCGACCAACCGGTGCCGGACGGCGGAGAAATCGTCGATGAAATTCACATTATGTTTTTATCACTGATGAATTATTCCGTAAAAATATTGACACGATTATTCCACGTTCTTGGGGAGTATAACGGTCCATGTTTGTTTTAGTAATTTAACATTTGTTTACTACACAATTTTCAATATTAGAATGACAGGAGATGTCATATAAAAAAATATATAAGTAATTTCTATAGTGCCAGTACTTTTGCGCCACCCGTTATATAACATAACATATACTCTATAAGAGCTTCCAACATGTTAAGTATAAAAAGAATCCGTGTTAGTCGAACTGAAAAATATAACATGTTTTCAAAATTCTGGTGGTTCACTATAGCTATGGACAATAGACCAATTCTGTGAGCGTGGAATACTGTTAAAGAATTTTACAGATCAATAATAAAATTGATGATTTTTGTCCAAAACTGTAATAATTATAAATGAAGAGAGAAATGCATTTTTATCTGTATGGACATGTTAATAAGCAAAATTCACGACTTTCGGGAACCGAAAATTCTTGCCTTATACATGAAACATCTTCCCACCCGCAATATTTTTCGTTCACATTTTTAACGATTATTATTAAGAGCTTAAGGAGAATGAGGATTACGAAATCGCAAATGACTTGGAGCAGTCCTAAGGATTAGATTCAACTAACAGCTAACCAGATTTAAATAAATCTTGATCACATTTTTTGGTGGTGAGCTGCAAAACGCACGTAATGGTAGTTAGAAAAGAGCCTTCCCCACGTTTATATCGTCAGTGAAGTTACTTGCCCTAAATTAGATGCTACCATTGCAAAAATCTTGCGTTGAACATGGAAAGCTCGCCATTTGTTATAAGAGTTTCGAATGTAACATATATCGGAAGTACCTACCTTAGACAGAGTAGAGTCCATCAAACAGATTAAATTCCAAACTGATCAAAACTATACTCACAAAGTTCCATTTCTAACAAGTCACTTTGTGGTCAACTTTGAAAAGAAATTAAAGAAAACTTTTGATATGGCCTGGCGTACTGGGCTAATATAAAAAAAAAAAAAAATAAATCATGAAACACGTTGGTGTAATAAACAGTCAAATCACATATATACCAACCAATCACCAACCAAGTCTGCATAAATGAATATACATATGAATAATATCAGGTAATAAAACAATGGCTTACCTCAGGGTTCATAGCTAACTGCGCTACTCTTCAACTTATATGATAAGCCAACTATAATCCACAAAATTTCAATTTGTTAAAGATTTAGCGAAAGCTTCGTAATATCATCAGATGTTTGCCGATCAAATTATATTGACACATGAACTCAGGACTATGGAATCCTACTTTAGACATGAATGTTTGCTTGCATTTAGAAACTACATTTAAGAATGCCGACCTTCGATAATCAACATTTTTAAAATACCTAGACCATTTGGTAGATCTTTAATTTGCAAGAAACACTGTAAAAATGCTATGGTGAATAGCTCAGATAAATTGACTAAGACAAGTAATAATCATACTTAAAATTGATGTCCTTGTGTACAGTCCTGAGCACCCTACCACAGTGGGGTTAAACAACCACCACTTCAAAGAAATATTAAAATGCGGTTGTTTGTGTCAAAGTTCGACATCAATATGAAGTTTTAACTTATGCAGATATTTCCGATACCAAGTGAACCGAAAGGTGGATATTCACGGGTATAACTATTTAGCATTTGTTTGTTGTAAACAACGTTAAAACGTCGAAACGATCTGGATCACCTGGACCAGCTAGACACTGAAAGCTCTGAATTTTTTCACGAAGCTACCATCTTACAAGTTGTCACATAAAAAAAAAAAATAATTTTAATTTTAAAATTCACTTCATGCATAAAATTATTCGGTTCACTTCTGTAAAACGTTGTGTAAAGAGAAGAGCCTTTCAGTGTAAAATACTCATCAGAAGCTGGAGCCAAAAGCAATAAATTGCTGTCTATCGTAGTTGATTTATGAACCGATTATAACCTCCGAAAAGCATCTTCTACTTGATTCTCTTGGGTCTGATTTGTTTTGTATTATATACCCCCACTCCCATCTCCTTCTATCACTTTTTCCAACTTGGAAAGGTCTTTTGCAGCTTTTAAGATGACTCTAATTCGGCTGCAATGTGCATATCTCGACATTTCTTCAGATCATCCAAGTGGTTCAGAGCAAGTACATTGACCCGAAAGTCCTTTAAAACTCAACTCACACAGAAAGAAACCTCGGAAAAGTAGGAACTTTTTTGGGCTAGTCTTTTTTTTTTATTTTTTGCATTTTCCTTCAGATCCACTTAAATTTACATTTTTTATATTTGTGTATGTGCGTATGTACATATTATATTCCGAGGTATGCTTCTTGATTGTGCATAATATGTATCACTTATGCAAGAGCTCAAGGGCTGCATATGACTTCATTACTGCATTTTAGTAATTAACGCTATTTTGAAACGCACTTCGACAAATGATGACGTGCTTGCTCCAATAGCGCCGCCGGATGCTGATCTAGAAAATTAAATGCGCGCAATTAATCCTTAAAAGCATACGGCTGTAAAATGGTATTTATTTACTTTCCAAAATATAATCGGATTTCAAATTTCGACTGCAATGCAATAGTGGTGGAGAGCATACCTTGAAGCAGCTTTATATGTATGTTTGTGGATATTTGTGGATAGTTTTGTAGTCCTGTGTCTAGTTGGGAGACATGATGCGCAACATATATTCTTATCTGGCCATTCAGTTGGAGGTCAACCGTGTTTGTATAATGCGTTCGTGATGACGTTGGTATGAGGGAGTGAGTTATTGTTTTCGTATTTATTCTGGAAAACAACAATCCTTTGGCTAGGATGGTATGCGATGCTATAATGTCTGAACTGTAGTACAGTTTGCGATTTCAGGTAAGCATTCCCGTCAAGAAAATCTGGATCGAGAAGTAAACCCCTTCAGGTGGTCCTAGTCAGCCGTGTATATTTTAAGGATGGATCAATAATTCTCAAAAGGATCGGCGCTGACTTTTAAAGGCATCGCAAATTCAATTTTATTAGCAAAAGAGAAACTTGGACTTTTATTACGTTGAACCTACCTAATCCTAACGGTGAAATAGTATTACCTTTTTAATGGTTTTCAGGAGAAATGATATTCGGGTGATCGGGCGATATTATTTAGACTCTGCGATCTTGTAGCTTGGCCTCTATCCATTCATGTTTGATGAATACATGCTAGCTTATAATTTTTCTAGTTATTCCTTCTTTTAGAAGAACCGGATGGAACCCATTTCCTCCTTGGTAAAGGTTTGTATCTACTTATGGCCCATTTAAGTTTTTCAGCAGTAAGATGCATCCTAAAAGTTTGTTTTCCAGATATTATACGATCCCTGTTAAGAAAATCTTAATATATCTTGGCCGCTTCTTGGTCTACACATAATTCTGGAAAGTATGTGTACATAAGTAAATCACAGTTTTATTATTTATTTATATTATGAGTCTAGGCAGGGGCGGATCTAACATTGAATTAGGAGGGGGTGGGGGGGGGGGGGGGGTAATTACTGCAATTAAATTTAGCAAAAAAAAAAAACATCAAATGGGGCACCACTTGTCCAGGGCCGTAAGTCGCTTAGTTTAGCTACCGCAGTACTGCCGCAGTGAGGCCGCCGTATTGTAGTGAGGTACTAGGAAGGTTTCTGCATTAAGCGTTGTGGATGATGTGTTATTTTTTAATATAATGTTTTTACAAAAAATATTTTTTTAATAGAATAGTAGTTTAAGGTGCAAACTGCAGGAGTCATTTAGACCAAACTTTTCTCAGTTTTAGACACTAGCATATATAATATGGACTTTTTTGTGTTAAAAATAGTTCTTAAGTCGGTGCCAACATTGAAAAGACTCATTGGCGGGAAGTTGAAAAGTGATTTTAATAAAACTTTCCGAATTTCTTTTGAGTATCTATGAATATTTTGCCTTTGGTAAAATAGTTTTTATCACCAACTAACCCAAATAATTAATTTAAAACATTTATTTCGACGAACCCACTTATTTATTTGTTGTTTTCTCTCAGTTGGTACTTTGTGGTTAGAAGAGAAAGAGAACGCTATGTAGAAGTGAGCTCACTTTCTGTAGTGCATTTCTATGGACGTAGTCAGTCTATATTATACATGTCAGTGGGTTTACATAACAATGCTGCAAATATTTTAGAATGTTAGGAGTTTGGAGTAAGTTAGGGCTCTGATGTGGTAGTGAAGGGAGTCTGTTTCGTGGCTTGGGGAGTGTTTATCGAGTGTTTTGGATCACCCAAAGTTGGGGTCCCAAACTCAAATTCTGAGAAAAAGCTATACACATACATCACATGCATACAATAATATTAATTGAAATAAATTTTTATTTTCTAAGTTTTGGAATAAAAATATTTTCTATAATTTTTTGTAGTTGAATCACATAAATAAAATAATAAAAAATAAAAAATATAATTTTTTCAAATAACACAATTAATTAAATATTTTTACTTTAATTAGGGGGGTCATGTGGCCCCCCTCGGGTCTGATACTGAGTGTAGGGTCCATATTAACCTACTTAATTTTAGCGGTCTTTTTCTAATGCTTTAAGGAGTCTATCGGCTGTTGGAAACTTCTATAATCCTCTACAGTAGCTCTTCTAACTCCTTGTTTTGGATTTCCCTACCTGCTGGTTGTAGGTAGCTAAGAACTATTTTTTTCACGCACGTGAATTTTTTTACTCGTATCCTTACACGTTTTTTTGGAAGTAATTCCGTAGGCGTAGGCTCATCTTTGAATGCTTCTGTTTGTTGAATGGGATAGTATTCATGAGAAAGGCATTATTATTATCTTTTATTGATAAGGAGTATGTTTCCACATTTAATAGATCCAGTAATATCATACATACTGGTTCTTAGGAGCTCTCAATATTGAAATTAGGAAAACTGTTAAGGATTTTGGTCTCTAATATGAAACCGAATGTAGATTTGGTTTGATAGAGACAGCTTGCTAGACAAATGTCAGGGCTGATAGGGACTCAAAATGAACTTAGCTCTAGAGCTTTTTCTTGTTACGTTATTGTTACTTTTATAAGTTCTAAATGAATCTCATAGACTGTCCCAAATTTGGCATCTTACATTGTACTACTGAAAAAAATAACTCTATAAGTTTCAAGCTTGAAATTAAATAGCGTAAATTCCGAAAGAGAAATCTGCTAAACGCTAGTAGCGTAAATGGAAATTCCTAAAAATATTTTTAGGGCATACAACACAGGTTTTTGTCAAAGGAAAAGTTTTGTTACTAGCGTTGATTTTTCTTTTATGAAAATTCTTGCCATGGTATTTTGCTGGAGGATAGCATTACCTCTGAAAAATTAATGTATGTATGAACATATATGCACGTTTACTGGTTAATTCCAGAGCTGTACATTTTTTCCTTAGGTCGCCTATGGCATACATTTTTTTTTGGTTCATTTGTATGTAGATCTATGCTTTATGCACATACTACCGCAAAATAGTTTTCAAGATTCTATACGGTTTCTTTTGAATTTCATTACGTCATAATCGTACATTTTTACATGCTTTTTTTTAATTCTTCAGTTTTTCTTTACAATTTGTTATCTTTTGACTGCTTTTAATTTTAACTAAGGAGAAGTATCCTGTGCATGATGAATTGTCTGTCTACCCATTCGAACGATAGATCGAGAGTGCATTGAGCTAGAGACCTGCTAGAGCATAGTCTGCTTATGAAAACTGTACGGGTTACCGGATAGATGTCGTTGAGACAAACAAAAAATTGTATGGCTGGTGGAGACATATCTACATCCCCTAACATTTTGGGAGGTGGGTACGGTATGATGATGATTTGTTAGTTATTGGAACTTTCCAATGACAAAATAAAATTTTCAGAATTTCATCTCAGTGTTATTCATTCCAATACTATTTTTATTAAAAAATATGTCATCAGCACCAGTTTTTCATATAAAATTTAAGAATCCCAAAGTTTCTAGCCTAAATGGACCTGTCAGTATCACACTTTGTACCTAATGTGCTATCCTTTTTGCCTTTTTAGGATTTTCTTTGTCCAAATCCAGTGAAAATTTGCCAGTAAATGCCTAAGGGTAAGCAATTTATCTTTGTGAATGAGCTTTTAAATCCCATTTTGCTGGATGTGGTTAAAAACTGAAAAACTAGAGTTGATAACGTGTGTTTAAATAAAATATATAATAGTTTAAGGAAAAAAAGTTAATTAAAAGCTTTATTTATCACAACTGTTAAAGGGGGGGGTGGGGATCGCTTAGATGTTTTTGATGCTTTGGAAAGTTTCGTATAATAATCTATATAATGAATTTTAAATAATTATTATTGCATGTACCTTTCAGAAAGTATAGGGTGACTTATAAAAAAAAAACCTAAGAAAACGGAGTTAACCGTTTACAATTTCCAAGCCGTTAGGATTTACTATCTACCAGCTATAAAAATTTTTAGTTTTTGTCACTGAGACATGTCCACAGTTTGGCCGGTTGTCGTCTCGTAAAATGCTCTACCAAGCACTGTGTAGAAGGAACGGATGTAGGGATATAAAATATTTGAATTCGAGTATTTTATTAAATTGCAAATGTAGGGTTGCCATACAGCAAATTCGTGACTCTTCAAATATTCATTTGGATAATTTTTGTAAACTCGTTATCGAAGAGAGTTCAGATTTTTTGAATGCATTTTTTTATAGGAAATGAAAGTTCGCAAAATAGGGTAACTTCTACATAGTGTTGCCACGTACTTGTCAGAACGGAGATACTTAAAATTTTGTATGTAGTAATTATACATTAAAATTTTAGATATACATATATAATAATAAAAAAAAAAAATTAAATATGACAAGGCTATCGTAGCGATGCCACACAATTTTTTTAAACTTTCACGTAAAAAGGAAAATGGTCTGTGTTAGAAATTTTTAATGTATATTGAAGAGTACCTTAGGAAATTGCGGCTATTGCGCGTTGATATTATCGGACAAACTGATAAGAACTGTGTCCATAACACTATCCACCTTTGATGAATCCATGGTAAGAGAAGTTCTTCAGAATTTACGTCAATTAAGTTGGGACCGCCATTTCATGGTAGAAAAGTTTTGAATACGTCAAAATTTAGGGCTCAATTAGGGCTAATTTAATGCTCTAGTACTTTAAAAAAAAAATCCATGGATAATCCAACTTATTAAAAGTCAGCACCACCACTACTGACAATAGTTTAAGTAGTATTGTCACAAATGTGTGCACTGCATAATATTTTAGGGCTCAATTGGGGCTAATTTAATGCTACTTCCCCAAATTTAATACAAATATGAAGTAAGGGAGCATAAATGTAACAAACCATATGTATTGCCGTGTTGAAATGTAAATAAAGTTTTTACCGTGGAAGAAGAAATGTTAACCGCTTGTTTTCCAACGGTGGTTGCAACTTTAAAATGGCAAACGTTTTTTAAGACCTCAAAAATCGTAGGTTTTAATGGCTATCTTCAACAAATCAACGGCCAACCATGGTTAGAATTTTAAACTGTTACGATACACGGTAATTTTGGACAAACAAATTTACTTTGCAGTAACCACTGTGTAAAGCTACAAAAACTTAATAATTTGCAGAGAATAAATGTAATTAGTACCTCGACATAAATTTAACGTAAATTGTTTTGTAATTTGACAAATAGCGAAAAGCTTTTATCAGGGTTCAAAAACTAATCTTCCTCATGTTTTACATTATGCAACTCAGCAACACAATGGAGTATACTCGTAGAAAAAACAGGAAGTGTGGTAACCCAAATTTAGCGTAGTGAAATTCTATTTGTGTTCAAGACATTCAATGTAAATTTCTAAGCTGGGCACCAATTTAGTATCTACATTTCGCTGTTTCACTCAGCAATAGTTAACCGCTAATTAATGGTTTCTTAGTTAGTTTGTTAGAGATTACGCATAATAAATACTATAGAAAAAAACAGTCAAATAAATTATATTTTTTCTCCATTTCTGTGGATAACGCCTTACTAACCTTTATCAGTTCGGAAAAGATTAGAGTATTCAACTTCATTCCGGTATTATTTGTTGATCACAGATTTAATTCGACTGAGGTTAACATCGATGGAACATTTTGTTTTTTAAACTTTTACTTTTATGTTTTCTTATGATTTCTTACTTTCGGGGAAATGGCATTAAATTAGCCATAATTGAGCCCTAACATATTATGCAGTGTACACTATTGTAACAATACTATATAACCTATTCTCAGTAGTGGTGGTCCTAACTGTTAATAAGTTTGATTATTCATTGATTTTTTAAAAAGTACTGGAGCATTAAATTCGTGGAAATGGCATTAAATTAGCCCTAATTGAGCCCTAAATTTTGACGTATTCAAAATTTTTCTACCATGAAATGGCAGTCCCAACTTAATTGACGTTCAGAATTTTTGTGTTGAACTGGAAATGGTTATTTCAGGCGTTGGCTCTCTAAATTTTATTGTTGTTATTGATTATGCAAAATATGGAGCCAATCGATTTTTAAGATGGATGAAAGTAAAAGCCCTTGTAGGGATAAAAACAATAGTCATAGGTTCAAACGAATAGTAATCAAGTTTAATTGCTTCTAAATTCTTGTAATTTTAGTAGTTCTTTTGGTGCTCACAGAAGGTGATATAATTATGTTACTAAGATATGCATATAAGTGGTCAATAATAAGGAATTCTACTGCCTTAAAATATAAATATATAATGGATTTTATTAAATATTAAAAAAATAAAAAATAACTAACTCTACAAGTCGAAAAAATTAAAATCAATGAAACAGAAATTCATAATTGTGAAAAATCAATATACCTATATATTTGGATGTAAAAATAACTTAGGCGTTCCTTATGAATTCCATATAAACCAAAAGTCTTTTCTGAAAATTAGTAAAAATTGCTTCTACCCATTTTCCTTTGATACCAAATCAAATTAACCAACATAAAGAAAATTCTTTGAAAATCTGAACAAACCAATCTAAAATGATCGAACAGCACAAACCGTACTGCGTAATAATTAAAAATTGAAAGGAATTTTCTGAATATTAGCTTTACATCTTGGTTACTCAAAAGGTCTTACATAAGTCACCAAATCTTTGAAATTTCATTTCTCATGAGATTCGGTCCTTTACAATCGAAACAATTCCATAAATTATATAAAATAGTTACAGTTACAGTTAGAGCCTTATTAGGATCGGAATTCGGAGCTTCTGACCTTAATAGTTGTATGAATAGTAGTGACGGACGATTCATGGAATTACTGACTGTTGTAGTCTTGTCGTTTTCTGAAGAGTTGGGCAAAGTACCTACTTATATACAAAAGTTGGACAAAAGTTTCGACAACAGAAATCAGTTCTGTAGCTCTTTGAAATTTTATGTAGAGCCATCAAGATTTGGTGGTTTTATTTATGTAATTATGCTTTGAATTTCTTTGCTTTGTGGTGGGAAACTTGAGGTTGTATGTCAGCTATAAGAAAAGTTTCATCTTGTGCATGGCATTCGATTCATGTGGTTCTTACTTGTGCCACCATATTTTAGTATAGAAGGGTTAAAGAGGTTAAAGAAAAATCTTTTGTAGAAGGACTTTAAATTAGGTTTTAGCTATATATATATATCACAAAAACCATACACAGAAAATGACATCGCTTTTACATGATATATGTAGGGTAAATTTGTTTTGCCTTCAACGGGGTATTTAAACAAGCGTTATGTAAATTTTTAAATTTTTAAATTCAACCATGATAATGAGCATCAAACCAAACTGTTTTCTATATTTTTCTAACTGCTTTTGTGATTAAAATACAAAATTAGAAACATTCCAAACGTTTCGAATTCGGAATAAGTCGAAGGTAGAGGGAATAATCGTTTTACATGATGTACAAAATCAACAAGAGAAATAATTGGTCAAAAGTGAAACGAAGTCAAAAACCAAAGTTTTGTATAGCAACACCAATAAGGGGGTTACCTGATTTAGTCCATTTGATATTGTATTTGCTATTTTGATGAAAACGTGAAATGTACAAAATTTCAGCTTTCTACGTCGACGCGTTTTCAGGTAGTGTCCAAATATAATATAGTAGAAAACGGGATTTTTTATGGCAACTCTTCGAAGGAGTTACCTTATTTGTCCAATTTTCTAATTTAAATTTAATTTTTTTAAAAAGGCCGTGTACACGTACAGCCTTTCAACTCTCCCAGTAAAAGCGCTTACGTGTTTATTAATCTAATGGAGGGCTGAAATTATGACGGCATGGAGTTTTTTGTAGAAATTGTGAGGGAGATAGAACATCATATGAGGAAATTTATTTATGAGCGATAGCAGAAGCTGCAGAGAGCTGAATATTTTTCAGACCTCGTTTTGTCAATGTGTGCTTGTCCAGAAAATTTTACTCCTATAAATAGTTCTCAAGCATAGTAAATTTTTATGGGAGCTGAAGGTAAAACAATGTTTCTGGCAACCCTAATCTGTCAGCTTTGACTTACTGTAATTTTATAGCAACTATTTATTGAATTACCTACGGTATACAGAGTAAGAAGATATGCCGCCTATATAGTTATTTTGACACTTGAGCTGTATCGTCACGATATCATAAGTTATATGAAGAATTCAAAAAAATTACTAAAATAAATTATTTAGTAACACCCCTGAAAAAATAAAACGCGTAATAATATATAGTAAATAAAAATTACAATATTTAAAATAAAATTATAAATACCTGGCAGCTACGTGACGCTCAAGATAGCCGCCGCGGTTCATATCAGTTATACCTTGTTACTGTCAGTATACGTGTTAATGTTATGTTTTTAATTTGTAATTGAATATTTCGAAATTGAAAGATTTTAAATATTTCTTTATAGTAAGGATTGAAGTTATTTCGGAGGTAGTTCTAGGGGTGATTCTGATGTTTTATCGTAGCTTAGACGTATATTGTAATCACGTATTTTTACATTTCATCACAAATTTGTCGTATTTTTATATTTACCATATTAATTTATCATTTTCATCGACCACAAAATAACCTAAAATGAATTTGCAATGAATAAACCTCAGAATATACGGCTAGAAGTCAGTGTGGGATTCACCAGCAGGCTGAGTATGCTGGAGCCTAGAGCGGCAGATTTTTGGGCGGTTTTCTGATGCTTTACAGATAGAACTCTGCAACAAATTTTGCCGATGACTATCCCCTCTCACTTGATAGACTCGTATCTGAATTAGAAAAACGGAAGAAGGCGTACGACAAATTCAATGAAAGATTTTCATTTCTGATCAAAATGAGCGAATTGTCATCATCAACCCTTACGAAAAAGGCTCTGTCCTTAGAAAAAATGTATCCTAATGATTTAGAGATGGAGTTAGTTCAAGAATGCATACATTTTTAAAGCCACATATCTTCGCAAAGCATTTTGATAAAACCAGATTCTACATCATTAGAGAGTCTATCTTCGTTCCTGCAAAAATAGAGTTTGCAGAACGTTTATCCGAACTTGGACATGGCCCTTCGTATGGCATTATGTACACCAGCGACAAATTGTTCGGGTTAGAGAAGCTTTTCTTGTCTAAAAAGGATAAAAAATTATCTGAGATCGACCTTGAGTCAAGAAAAATTAAACGCTTTAGCTCTTTTGTGCATAGAGTCGGAATTAATGAACAAGATTACTTACGACGATATCATCGATGATTTTGCCAACAAAAAATCGCGCAAAAAGGTATTATAACGAACTTTTATAACTTGACTGAGTTGATTACTTTTAACTGTTTGTAAGCGCAATAAAGATTATTTATTTACGTTTACCGAATGTACAATATCGTGTAAGTAGCATACATTACCCCGCCTTTATTAATCGTACATGATTGAGCTTTGATTAACTCAAAAATAAACCCAAAAATTATTTTACGTGCAATTTCAACGAAATTTTTGGATTGTAAAAATAATCTAGGACGTGACAATTGTAGAGGCAAGGCCGGCAAAAACTTTACAGCTTATACCTTGAAAATTTGTAAATCCGCCTCTGCTAGAAGTACGACAAATTAGTCAATGCTTCCGAGGTTGCAACAAAAATTTTAAACTATGGTAAATGGATATTCTACATACTTAAAGCAATTAAGTGCTTAAATTCGAAATAATATTTTTGAATTTGTAATATGAAGGCTTGCTGATCGGAATAATAACACAAAAAGAGCAGTAGAAGAGTTTATTTAGTTTTGTCGTATATTCAGACCAGTGCTGTCATTTGTACTCCGATCGGAGTATTTGTACTCCGAAAACTAATAGCGTACTTTTATAAAAGTATTCCGGTTTTCATTTCTTAATACTTAAAACTCCTTTTCGTTTGTCTTTCCTATTTTCTTCATATTTCTTCTCACAAAAGCTAAGCCCAATTAATAGTAAATTTTTTATGGAAGGTTTGACTTTTGTTTATAATTCGGTGAAGGTATTTAGTGATTTAATTTAACTATATCATTTGTTTACTTTAATTCAAGTGTTGTAAAAAAACCTTGATTTTTTGTAGTAAAATGATATAAAATTAGTGAATTGTGACACAAAGGAAAAAATATGAGAATAGTTCCCAATTTAAAAAAAAAAAAATCAAGCCAGATGCAGCTTACACCATCTCTGTGGAAATTTTTAGGGACGACGATTAAGATTGTCTTGTTTTGTGGAAAAAATAAGAAAATATTTCGACAGTAAAGTAGATTTTCGGGGCGAGATCATTTTGTTTTTTTGTTTAATGGACTGTTAATGGGTCACATTTGAGAAGACAAAAAATTAAGTCCTTGGTGAAAAATTCTTATCGGAACAAGGATAACAAAATAGATTTGTATTACATTTTTCCCCAAAACACCAGACCACAAACAAAAAAAAAAAATTCTCGTCTCCAAACCCATTGAGATCCCAATTTAAAAATTTAACCGTTTACGAACAAGATTTAGAGCATTCATTTAAAAATAAAGCAAGGAAAAATTAAGGAAATGCATTTGAAGATGTTCAAGGTTATATTTAATATATATTTAATATTCTTAATTTTTTCTTCTTCTTAAAGCCATCTATTTTTATAATTTTGCCTTATCTTTAAAATAACCTGAAGGTCATGTCTCTGTGATAATCAGAACCAAAGTTATGATTTTTTTTATTATAACTCAGCAGACCGGAAATCGGCGAATTTTAAGGATTTCAGAGTCCTTTAGTTCAACCAGCATGCGGCGCAACACAAAAAGAAATAGTTGTATACTTATCTCATAACTACTTAACTTTCAGCAAAACAAAAACGAGATTGGTGATGGTCAGGTTAGGAAAGTGCGATTTTTATCGATTTCCTGTGGAATGACCGTAATGAGTGTCGACCATTATTTATAATGACATCAACGTTTTTTCAGATATTACCAGGGAAACAGAACTTCATACAGAACTGTGAAGGGCACAGTAAAGATCTAATGTGATCAAAATCACTTTCGCTAATGGAGAAGTAAGAGTCAAGACATCCAAAATGTATATGCATAGGTAAAGTACTAAAGTCAATTATTGGCAATATTGCAGACACAGTATTAAAGTTTTGTAGTGGTTGTGGTACAAGCAATATAAATATGGCAAATTTATCCAAAGATCAAAGGCAATCTAGAACAATTTCTAGAAATTCAACAATATGTATATATAATAAAGAAAACATAATTTCTAGTATAATGATAGATTTAGAGCACGACTAGTGGATATGTCAAGAAACCATTCTTGGTAATTCTATGGAAGCTGTTTTGTCGTCAACAAAAGGTAATACGTACAATAAACAAACTAAGCGTGTTCAAAAATTTTGAGCTGTATGCACGTAAATATGTTTTAAAGTTATTGTAAACAAATAAAAAAGATCGAATTGGTCTAAGACCAATTCTTACAGTTTGATTTTTGAAGTGGTTTTTTGCAAATATTTCTAGAATGGTTAATCGGGTAGAAAAAATTATCATAACCAATTTTATAGGATTTCATATTCTGAAGAAGTTTTCAATACATGATGATCATATAGGACTGATCGTTTTCACAGTATACGTAAAAATGCCAAATTTTTATATGGCAGCACCAAGAAGGGGTTGCCGGTTTAATCCATTTTTGAAATTATATTTACTATTGAAAACACTATGTACAAAATTTCAGCTCTCTACGTCCACGCGTTCTCAGGCAATGTCCAAATATATACATAATGAAAAACGAAATTTTTGCATGGCAATCCTACGAAGGAGTTACACGATCTGTCCGATTTTCGAACTTAATTTTACGTTTTTTGTTAAGGCCATAGGCAAAATTTCAGCTCTCTAAGTTCACGTGTTCTTGACTTATCGTAAGGATGGACGGACGGACGGACATGCAAAAATCAAAATAACTTTTAATTTTATGCATTTTGCTCTACCAGAATTATTTCTGTACATTACTGATACAAATATTGTAAAAGATTTGAAATGCAGAAAAACTAAAGCGATTGAAGTTGTCAATACAATTTTGCATTATGACTGTATTAAAATCCTTACTAATATTTTGAAAATTTGAAAGTTTTCAATAATTAAATAATTAAAATAATGATGAAATTTATGTATTTTTTTTTATGTATTAATTTGCTTTATGCAGGCACAGACAACATACAACTAGATAAGAAAGTATCCATATAAACGCAGATCACTTTTTCAAAGCATTTTAACTTTTTATTCAACCAAAGAAAGCTCTCATTGCGAAGAATTTATGTGGCATAATACAGGAAGAGAGAGAAGGAATGTATAGAGCTTTCTATGACAGGGTGATTAGCTCATTTTAATTCGACCGCTTTTTTTTATAAGATTTTCACATCTAGATGTAAGTTGTCTCAGATGCAGGTATGCTTTTCTCAGGAATAGCTTTGCATGACAGAACCTGTTTACTTCATGCAAGTATGATTACCTGAATCAAAGAAATTATTTAATGAATCTTTTAAATCAACAGCTGTCAACTAAATTCTTATTGCTGAAAAAAAAAAATCATGGGGAAATCATAAAATAAAAACCAGTTGTTTCTATATAAAAAAATATATATAATGTAATAATACTAGACATATAAAGATTTATTTAAAAATCTACATATGAATTATTTTAATGAAAATGAGTTTTATTCACATTAATATGATTTCAGGATCCCATTCTAATTAATTTGAATTCATTAAATTTCCTTAGTCGTGTACTCTATTTTTTTCGAAAGTACTCCGCTTTGGCAGCAAATTGTACTACACTCTTGAAATTTTCCAAACGACAGCACTGATACAGACGTTAAAGTACGACAAAAGATCAGAATCACCCGCCCCGATCACCCTCGATCACACCCCCCCCCCACCCCTAGTAAAAGTGAATTTATTTAGCATTTTTTGCTATTCATTTCAAAAGTCAAATAATTATACTATAAGTCTAGCTCTCTTTCCTCCTTTTCCTTATCTTCTGCATTAGTTTACGAATTTAATATGTATGTGGCAGCCTAAAATCATTAGCATTTCTTAATCCGTAAGGTTGTAAGTCTCCAACATAATTCAATAATTTACTTAAATAGCTCGGCATATCACCTGACCTAATTCTAAATATAAAAATTAATAAATTCATAATAATTCGTTCCTTTACACTCAACCAACACAAAGAATTTAACATAAATATGATAGATGTGTATCTATTGCACTTCAAGATGGTTCTTATTGCCTTATTTTGAAGTCTCTGTAGTCTTACAAAAGAGTTATTATAGCACATAAACATGACTGTCGAACAATATTCAAAGTGGGGTTTATTTAGTATGTTATATACATTAATTGAACTTAGTAAGTCTATTCTATTTCTTATTCTTCTAAAGTACCCTATTTTCTTAGAAATTTTCTTTGCTATGTAATCTATATGTTTTTTAAATTTCAGTTCCTTATCAACAATAATGCCTAAATACTTGATTTCATCAACTTGTTCAATTTGTCCATTATCCATTCTTAAATCCAGGTCAAAATTATACTTAAATATCATACACTTAGTTTTACGCACATTAACTTTTAATTTGTTTGATTTAAACCAATATTCTAGTCTCTTTAAATCTTCCTCTATTTCGCACCGACAGTGTTCTGTATTTTTCCCTGTCACATATATAAGTGCATCATCCGCAAAAAGAACAATTTTTGAATTTCTTAATACTTTGGCTATGTCGTTGATATATATAATAAATAGAAGAGGTCCAAGAATAGGTTCTTGTGGAACACCAAACGATGTCATTGTAGAATCAGATAATACATTATTCACCGAAGTCCTTTGTGTCCTATTTTCCAAATATGATTCAAACCACTTCAATTCTGTATTTCGAATGCCATCATTTTTCAACTTCCGTATTAATATACTTCTATCTATGGTTTCAAATGCTCTTTTTAGATCCAAGAAGACTGCAATGACCCTATTTTTTTAGCTAATTCTTCTTTCCAATTCACTATTACTTGGTTTAATGCAGTTTCACATGAGTGTCGCATTCTAAACCCTGACTGATTCTCCAAAAAAAGATCATTTTTATCGAAATAGCTTTCAAGTTGCTTATGCACTATTTTTTCTAATACTTTTTCGCAAGTAGGTAATGCATTTATTGGTCTATAATCTTCACAGTTATCAGACCCTCTAACCTTTTCGATTGGCGTGACGTGAGACTCCTTCCAAATATTAGGAAAACATCCAGTACTTAATGAACGATTTACGAGACGCTCGAAAATTGGACCTAGCACTTCAAATGCGTCCAGTAGCATTTTTACACTTATAAAATTAAAATCCCTTTTTTGATTAATTGTTTTTACAACTTCTCAAATTTTACACTGATTCACTGATTTAAATTCAAATTGAGAGTTTTTCTCTTGTACTAAATTCACAAAGGGAATATTGTCTATGGACAAATTAATCTCCTTAATACTATTAACAAAATATTTATTAAATTCATTTGCAATAACTCTTTCATCAGTCACACAAACATTATTAAAGTTGATACTCCTTTTTATAGCATTTCTGTTTTCAGTTAATACATACTTCTTGATAGTTCTCCACATAGACTTCTGATTTGTACTTAAATTAATTTTATTTTTTATATATTCATTTTTAGCTCTATCTAATTCCCTTTTATATCTGTTTCGTTCCACTCGATATGATTTCCAATCACTTTCATCATTAGTGTATAACGCCCTTTGGTGCTTTATTATTTTATCTTTTTTTAGTTGCCTTAATCGATTATTATACCATTCTAATAAATTGTAGTAACTCATTTTATTACTCACGTAGCCTTTTATTATTTTTAAAAGTTCACTTGATATGATGTTCGCAATGTCGTTAGTCTCAGTCAGATCATATACATTTATTAATGCACTATTACTAATATCTCTCATAAAAGATGTTTTTTTGTACTTTAAATAAGATATTTGATTTATACTTGTTTTAGATCTATAGTGGTACATCCACAGATTTATACTTGTTTTAGATCTATAGTGGTACATCCACAGATTCGCTGCAGTGTTCTGCCCCCGCGCCCGATAGCTATATCCGGAGGTTAAATGATATGTTCGATAGTATGATGATGGATGGGGAAAACGCTATGTTTTTTCAGCGTCCCATATTTACATATAGGTATGTACATTTTTTGTTTGTAGGAGAAAACCGGGCATTTTATTCAAAACCTTTTCGCTTGTCATTTTATCGGTCATGAATTTTTACCATTTTATTTGATAGACTAGTTAGAGCACCAATTCTGAACTGTTTACGTAAAGCTCAACAGAAAATTTGCGGCTTGTATCATCGTTGAGTTTTGTTTTCAACTAAAATTTTCTTAAGGCCATGCATGGTTGGAGCTTGAGTTGATACTGAAGCCTGCCATGAATGAAATCTGACGAAATTATTGTGTACAAGCAAACTTCACCACTTTTTTATAGGAACGAATTGAAGTTTGAACAAAATTCGTTGCAAGTGGATGCAAAAGTTAACATCTGATTTTGTCTAGTTCAATTCCATAGCAAAGTCATAAGTTTCACTTGTACGCAATAGTTTAGGCCGATTTCACTCATGCTCTCTCAACTCAACTTCCAACATTCGCTACAAACGCTCATGTAAATCAAACGACTGGACCATGCATAAGTCGCAAGATTTGCTTGAGCGTGTGTAGCGGCCTTTAAAATGCTATAACGTAAAGACTATTTCTGCCAGAAATTACCATTTTCAGTTTCGATATACCTTTAATTAATCATTAGATATTTTTCCATAAAACCACACATGCAGATACACCAACAACATAGGACTAAGTCGGTACCCTAGGCTACAATTTATTACTGAGGACTTCAGTCCATTTATGGCTTCGGAAGTATCTCCAGGGGGGAGGAGGGGTTTTGATATAGCCTCAAGTAAATTTTGAAAGTGTTTACTATAAATGAAAATATTACACTTTTAGTGGTTTTGTTTAACATCTGTTCCTGAACTAATTACTGAACACCGAAACCAATAAATTGCTCTTGTAAGTTCATAACAAAATCTCTGAAGTGAAGTTAAGTTAAAACCGAATCAATGTTGTAATCTAAGGGAATTTTAAAGAAAAGAAGTACGTTCAGAGCAAACATACGGTACGTACATATATCTATTCTTGTTGCAAATTGATCTAATGAAGTAAACTTGCACTTCCGCTCATTCTTACACTTCCTGTGCAGTTGTGCATTTGATGTTGCCATATAAAGCTAAGAACATACGTACGGTAAATTCTGAAATAAACCATAACCACAACTACAAACTTGAAGCTGATGGTATAAAATTTATCGTAAAATTGCTCTAAGCCATACAAAAACAATAAGTCTTCTCCTCATATATACATACATATGTATTTACACATACAACCATTTATGATTTACGGGAATATTTAAAGTTGTATATTTATATACGTGTATGCATGTATAAGTTTGTCCAAAATTAACTTTATTCTAATTTATCCGTTCAGATCGCATTCAAAATTATGTGAAAAATTACTCTAAGAGAAATTTTTGGAAATGCCAAACTTTTATTACCTATACATAGATACCTTAATACATACATAGTATATGGTAACTGTTTATGATACGAAGCCCAAGAACATACAAAATATAACTAGTTATAGTTAGTTACCTGCCAACCGGAAGCTATTATTATTGTTTGCATAAAGGAAATGCACACTTTGTGGTAAGAAAGTTGCAACAACTTCACCTTTGCCCAACAAAGCTTCTTTTCGTTGGAAATGGAAGCACTTGCAATGCAATACAGGTTTCAGTTTATCATCATCAGAAGGGGCTCATCACCTAATTTGGTTTCACTAAGTGCAACAATTATACCAGAGGGAAATAATGTATGAGCTTAGAACACTGAATTTTAATTAGCTTAAATACATATTTCCCCTAAGGTAATAGCACCTATATAAGTAGTTCCCATATGGTTGCAGGCAAGTGCCTGTTAAGTTGATTGCCAGATTAAGAAGCAGATTAAATATCTAAGAAGTTCTGTTCTTCTACATATGTACAGAAAAACGGTTCTTATCCGTTAATGACTTAATCACTAAACATATGTACACAAGGCAGCATTTACCGTGATGATTAATGTGTTCGTAATTAAAAATTGCAGGAAATTAAAGGATGAATTCCTTTGATTTTCAAATAAATGTATTTAAATTATACAGTCATGTTGAGAGTAGATGTCTTTACAATTGACATAATAATGAGAATGGATTTAATCGAAGACCTCAACCCCAAGGCAGCTAAGTTCATTCATACATACAACTACAAAGCAAAGTGGTCTCATTTTTTAATTAGATTCATTAGACTCGCTGTTGTTGCTATTCGAGAATTGCGTGGAAGCAAATAATGTAACAAGGAAATATTTGGATTAAAATTCTACAGAATATTCGTTAGAAATAAAAAATAAAGTAAGACCATTATCATTTCATGTCTGCCAAATTTAATATTTAGAGTAAAATTTTGGTCTGGAAGTGATAAAATTTCTAACTTTCAAGATTGGAGCCTCGGATTATATATTTCCATAAAACTTAATTTTTTGTTAAAGAGCACATTTCACCTCATCAATATGGGTTCATTAAAGGTAGATTTAGTGAGATGAATCTCGTATTTTTTGTTAACTTTTCTCTGAAGGTTAAGAAGGATTCTGGTTAAGTGGACACTCTTTATATTTATTTCCAGCAAAGCTTTTGATAGGGTTAATAATCGCTTGCTACTTATTAAGCTGAGTGGGTTCGACTTCCATTTTTCTTTACTCAGAGGGATTTCTTCCTATCTTTCGGATCGGAGACAAAAGAAAATTTTCGTATTTGTAATCAGCTGACTTTTATTCATCTTACTCATTTTTAAAATTTTCGCGTATTGCTGCAATAAATTCTCTTACATCTGAAGGAGATATGTTGTTTGAAAATGTTAGATCCTCATACGATCGTTAAATACTCAGCTAAAAATCGTAGTATTGCTATATGCCTTTTATGCGTATTAATTCCTTTTCTCATCCAACAGGACGGCTAAGTGCAACCTGAGCCAACAGGAACTTAACGAATTTTTTATAGCTGATCATCAATCTCAAGACAATAATGAGTTGTTCTTGGTAGGCCTGGATTCTCTTCATAGCTTTAGTTTCAGGGGATCGAACTGAAGTCTTGAATGCGATTTTGGCTATTAAATCTAATGCTGTCGGCCCTGAAAATATGTATTATGTCACCAAGTTTTGTGAAGCTAATTGCGCCGCTCATTATGGGCCCACTTTTATATATCTTCAATATCTGCATTAGGAAATCGGTGTTCCCAAAAATATGGAAAATAGCGCATGTACTTCCTATCCGTAAGAGGGCTGCGGCTACAACTCTTCTGTTTATAGACCCATCAGCTTACTCCGTTTTCTTTCGAATGCTCTGAAGAAGCTACTATATTGGCAGGTTCAACAGTACACTCTGTAAAACAACCTCATAGCAGCTGTCAATCTGGGCTTCGACCCAAGCATAGTTTACGAAAGTGCTCTCGTTAAAGTCACAACCGACATATGCATTGCACTTGATAGAAGAGAGGTTTGTATTCTGGCGCTTTTAGACTTCTCACAAAGCTTTCGACCGTGTTTGCCATGTAAACTTGCTAGACAAATTGTTTAATAAATTCCATTTTTCGTGTCGCGCTGTTCATTTAATCAAGGAATTATTAAGCAGGCGATGGCAAAAGGTTATCCTTGGGGACGCTAATTACTCAAATTATCTTCCTCCGTCTTGTGGAGAATCACAAGGTTCCATTCTTGGTCCTCTACTCTTCAGCCTATACATTAATGATCTGCCTTAAATAATACAAGATGTCAACATTCATATTTATGCTGACGACGTTTAGGTCTATTTCAATCGTCCCCAGGTCTTATCGAAGACTGTGTGGCTCGGAAGATGACAATAAACTCTAAACTAAATCCATGTAAGTCACAGTGTATCGCTTTTTTTTTTTTTGGTACTTTTGATTCTTCATCACTTCCTCCAATTCTTTTGAATGGTTTTTCAATTCCCTATGTGGATAAAGTCCGTAACCCCGGGGTCACCTTAAACTCTAATATGAAGTGTTATGATCTGGTCAATTTTAACCTATCAAAGATTTACACCACCCTCCGCCGCCTATGGTTGTCTACTAGAATGCTTTCGCTTAAGGTACGCTGTTAGGTCTATAATATTACATCATTTCACACACGGTTCACTTGTTTTCCTGATGCTAGATACACACTGCTCCAGAAAATTACATGTTGCATTTAACGATTGTGTAAGGTTTGTTTTCGGGGTTACGAAGATTCGATTATGTGTCTCACCTGAATTTTGCACTGCTAGGTTGCTCAATTGAAGTATATCTAAAGCATAGAACATTACTCTTCCTATACAACGTACTTCACAGCTCTCAGCCCGCTTACTTGAGGACTATGTTTCAATCCTTGAGCTCTACCAGATGTTACAAACTGCTAATTCCACGTTTTCAGACCTCGGTTTCTTATAGATCTTATATTGTTCAAGTTACTCGAAAGTGGAATTCATTACCACACGTCTTCTTGTAAATTTTTTGACATAAGTAGCCTTGTTGTCTTTTCTTTTTTATTATTATCGTATTTGTTCATTCTCATTTGCTATAATTTTTTCGTTTTCTATTTTGTTTTTTTCTTAATTTTACTTATTTATTCATTATTTATTTTTTTTCCTCCATCCAAAATCTTTCGCTGTTTTCTAATTTTTTTTCTGTTGTTGTATTTTTAACATTTAAGTTAGATTAGTTTTTTAATTTTCTCTTGTGTTATTGTATTCCAATCAAATTGGTACTAAGCAAAAGATTGTAAATCTTGTAGTATATCTTCCAAATACACAAATATTCTATTCTATTCTATTTCTTGTAATCGGTTTTCCATAGGTTCATATAACTGTTTTCGTGCATACAATGAAATCTTCTCAAATTAATAGGTCCAAATTTAAGTTAATTCAAAATCTTTGCAGGTAAATAAAAATCTCTTTTGAGTACTTACATATAACTGCGATTTAGACCTTAATATGGCTACTAATAAACTAATTCTGATTCTATAGGTGGGGACGAGATTGGGGATTAAAAATGTTTCCTTTGATTTTTCTTTTAAGAATTATACAAAGAGTGTACAAGGTCGGCTTTAGATAACGTTCAGGTTTGACTATGTACGTACTTATTTTATTAACTCAATGGTTCACCTTTTTTATGAATGTAGAAATTTTGATTTTCGACAAAACTTTTCTCGGTTCATTCTGGCGATGAAGTGTTCCTCTTCAGTTTTTTTTTTCAGTTTTTGCCACTCAATGCGCTTTTGTTTGAAAGTTCAAGTTCATAGAACGCAACCTTTACATTTCTATTAAGCGGAGAGCCCTCTGTAGTTTAGCATTTGGTAGGTTTCATCGATGAATAATTTCCGGTCTATCTTTTGGAATGTTGACTATCCTTTTTTCCGTTGGTGATATAATGCCTCTCCATTAACCTTGTTCCACGCGTGGTAAATAGTCAGAAGTATGGTAAAGTTTTTCCGTAAAATATTATTGCTTTGATACTGTTTCAAAAGTCATATACAGGGTGTTTCAAATCAAGATGTCTTTCGGTACACCACGCAATTCCTTGAGGTGAGCTGATAAAAGAATTGTTCCATACAGCGCCCCTCCCCTTAATAGGATTTTTGTCTGATCAAAGTGACTGTAAAAACAGGCAATAAGATTTGGTCAGATAGACGAAAATTATAAGATATTTATGGAATTCTTATGTAAAGAAAAAAGCAAAAATTTTGAAAATAGTTGTGCATAATCAAGAGATATGCTAGAATAATATTAAGTAATACCTAATTTGAAAGGTACTTTTATAAACTTTAAAAATCCAAGAAAAAAAAAGTTATAGTTACCACGGTTTACAATTTCTGGCAAAATCTTAAAATGGCTATAACTCCTATGTGTGGACTTCTGGGTGAGTGGAGTGTTGTATGTGGTTATCAGCTCAGCTCAAGGAATTGCATGGCATATGAGTAGGCACCTTATTCTAAAACACGCTGTAGAATTAAACATTTTTCTGACTCTGAAAGTATAATTGATCCACTTCTACAAGAAATATACTGAGCTTCACAATAAATTCTGCAATTAACTCACTTAAATTATGTTTCATGTTAAATGTAATTCCGAAAACAATTTAATTAAGTTATTATAAGTACTAGAAAGTGACAGAATCACCAGCAACCTGAGTCTGCAATTTGTGACATACTAATAAACTTAAAACAATTTCACCAGTTCTACATAATTTCTTTGTTAATATGGAATCAAGTATGTGGCAAAAGGACCTATCTCGCCACAACCTCTTTATATTTCAAATGGGCGAACAGAGAATCACTGAGTCTACGTCAGAAACATCTGCAATATCAAAGGACAGATATTTGTCTATGGAATGGTCTAAACCTCTAAACTCACATCCATCCATCCTCCCAATCAAATATACACAAAATTTATTGCACGCCAGAATTCAGGGCGATTTTGTGTACGAAATTTTGTTTACGGCATGATTGAAAATTTCCGATGAAGTTTCGTTTAGATTGATTGTGCTATACATCTCTGTGTTTGTCGCCCCTCTCGTTCTCTTTGTTTTTCGGAAGCTATAGGCCTATGGCATTATAAAAGCCTATAAATATATCAGAAAACTGGGAAAATTCAGTAGCGAGTAATCCTCCAATAAACCTATTCAACCCTTGGGAGAACACTCTGTAATCTGCTCCGGCTATGTATGTATGTATGCTCTTCTCCTGTACTGCATGTATCTCCCTATCTCATATCATCACTGTTCGTCCCTCCCAGGGATTCGAAATTGTTTGCAATTACATTATTTTGCGTTGAGACCTGTCAATATCCTGATACAGTCCTGATTGGGGATGAAAGAGCGAAAACAGCTGCAAACGACAGCTTCTCGAAGTGAGGTATAGTGGAAGACTATTAATATCCTATCTGGAGGATTGCGATATATCTATGCCTGAAATGTATAAATGTATGTATGTATGTAGTCGTTAAAGAGATTCAGGATGTCGACATTGCAATGGATGCAAATGATTTTAAAGAATTTTTTTTTTCTTTAGTTCAATGGGGTACTTTCGTAAAAGGTTTTTAATGGATGCAAAATGCCGAATTTATTGTATTTTGTACAAAGGCATTTGACACGATTATAAATGAAATTGTGGGGAAAGGATCTAAAGTTTTCTAAAGGGAACATTTTACAATCAGACAGACATATAGACGAAGATCATATCAAGTCGGTAAATTTATTTTGCACCTCTTATCTAGAAGACCTAGAGCTGGGAGGGTGGAAGTTTTCTCTTGTAAACTGATTTTTTTGTTTGTTTTACCGACGACAAATGTCATCATCTCTGTCGTATTCGATAAGCATAATATGTCAACATATGTTCTGCAAGATAAAATAGAACTCTTTTTTGGTGTTGAATAATTTTTCGGAATTGTGTGGAAAGAAAAATGGAAATTATTTCCTATTTCATTAAGTTTTTTATGCTTGAAAAGTCATCGGTGATAGAGATACGAGTCTTGACACTCTAATTTGTACTTCTATGAACTATCTCTCTCTCTTATTTTCATTTATGGAAAAGTCTCTATTTCCATATGTACATACATAAAAAGGATAGTTGGCACTTAAGTTTTGCGGATGATAAAGAAAATTTCAGAATTATAATTTTTTTTTTATTTTCTGCCATATTATTCGATATTTCCCGATTGCAATTCTTCCTAATGTCTGATGTTCATACAGAACTTAATATTATTATTATTCAGATTGTTGGTAAGTCTAGAGGGGGGCTCCCAAAATATGAAAAAAAAAATCAGTCCTCCCAAATAAAATGATACTAATAAAATACCATTTAATCATTAATTTTTTTAAGCAATATTTTTATTAGAAATAATCAAATGCTTTTAAATCAAGTTTTCCAAACAAAATAAACTTATTTCAAAAATAATATTATATAAGACTAAATTTAAACAAAATAATCTCAAATTTGTTACCAAAATATGAATTTAATGGGAGAGATGTGATTGTGATATTTTTACATAAATAATATATTCGAAGGTTTTGCTCCAAAGAGTTCGTTGAAATGCACGATCTGTGTGTTTTTTTTTAATTATTAGTAATGAAGAAAAAGCTGTTTCGTAAAGATACGTTTTTGCAAACAGCATTAAATTTAGCAATGCTTCCCTTGCGATAGACGGATATTCTTGTTGTCCAATATCAATCAATTTTTCTTGAGCCACCCAAGATCCTAGTTTATGTTTGGGAAATATGTAGCAAAAAATCGTTTAGATTCGTCAATATGATTTAGTATTTTATTTTTAATTAAATTTGAGATTAATATTTCATTGATGCTAAGATGCTCATTTAGACGTTTAGGATCATTTCTATATTTTCTACGTTAATAAAGTTTGACTATGAACAAAGATTTTGTTGGAAAGCAAAATTTTTGTATTAAATATTGTGATCTTTTATCTTCAAAGAAATATTTAATTTATTTACTTTATCAAAAAATCTGATATATATAATATAAGACAAATCCACTTTTCATCACTAAAGTACGAAGCAAGATCTGCTGTTCTGAAAAAAAAAAAATAGTCGAAGCTCATCTTTAAGTTCTCCTCACGTCAGTATGATAAAACAAAACATCATATACTGAACCCATCTCTTTACATAAAATATTAAATAATCTTGAACTTACAGCTCGATTTTTTACAAAATTAATGATAGTTGTAACTTCACTCAAAATTTCCCTGAGTTCGCAACACGTTTGTCGAAAAACTAAATGTTCTCTTTATATTAAGTAGTGAATATGTTGCGCTTCTGGCGATACTTTTTATATTTCTCCCTTGAATCCAGAAATTCTCCCGAGCTCATTCTCTGAAAAGAACTCATCTACTTTTATAAAAATATCAATATCCCTTGTTTTAGTCAAAATCTCCCGGAAAAATAGCTTGTTTAACCGTTTTCATCAGCTGCCTTTCACTATTTTTCCTGGCCTGTTATGGAACTCTGATGAGTGATTTGCTTGGGACGTAAAGTCCCTACTGCCAGCATGAGCTGACAGATCACTCGACGGACAGCGTTGACTGCAGGGCGGCACGCTAGTTCGCCTCAACTATTGGCGGAGAGTGTGGGGGGATTCCACAAATGACCTGCCGCTGCCGTCAGCCATAATAAAAAAAAATTCGTGCCTATCTAACACAAAAAGCCGGGACACATTCGGTCCTGAAGGAACCCTTACGTCACTTACCTGTATACAAACGAAGGCGCAGATGTTTCGGTCTTACTGCATGCCCCAACCACCCATTTGATACTGAGGGCAGATAGTTTACAGTGTCCCGAGTTGACCTGAAAGGAGAGAGAGTAGCGGACCAAAACGACCTTCACGTGCGAGGGCTCCAGGATAGTGAGAGGAGAATTAAAACTTTTAGAATTTCATATTTACGTTATAATTTCAGAGAAAAAAAATCTCATCAATTCAAAACATATGTATGTATATAAATATGTGAAAACGAATATCGATCAAATAGGCAGGTATCGTATTAAATTATAAATATCTATGAACAAGTATAGTTCCAAGTTGAAAACGTATGTATATAAATATGTGAAAACAATTATCGATAAAGAAGGCTCTACAGTGCAAGTCGCTACCGAAGCCGAAGTATGCGTATACCAAAAGAAAATATGTAATATATCAATGATACTCACGGTGAAAATTCCACGGCATGATGAAGCGCTTCAGCATCCGCCATCGAGTTAAATGAATTAAATTGGAGGTTAATGCTTCGACTTGGTGTCTGTATGCTTTATCACAAAAAGAATTTCTGTTGAGTTGAAATAATATTGCCCAGCGGCACTCGTACCTACACTTGAACGAAATTAATTTTTTTTTCTTTAGATAGAGTTCAAAATAGTGCTCAAAACTACAAACTTCTGAATACGAATATCTAAAATCATCGATTACTCTTAAATATGAGTAAATAGAAAAAAAGTATATCCTTTTCACAATTTATCGCTTAATTAAGTTCATTTCTTACAAAAACTAGAGCTATTTCCATTGATAGTTTTCCAGACAGTATACCATGACGTTCCATTGCAATCCATGATGTGGCCATAAAAAACAAAAATTATACTGATACCGGACAAACAGAATTTCAGTATTAGATGTAACGTGTGTAGGCTATAAGGTGGAAGAATATCCATTACAGCTAATAGAAGAGATGCAAGAAACATAGCCATGCCAAAGTATAACATACAATCTGTCTTCAATTCTTGTAGACTTGCATTACAAATACCAACACATTCCTCTAATGCCAATCTTGTTTGTAGTTGGTTCTCATTAAATGAATCGTTTGCATCACAGATGCTATCTGCTGGTATTTTTTTTGTTTTTTCTTTTTTTCTTAGTTTTACTTTAGCATAAACTGCTTAATGATCTGAATAACTAAATAAATGTCCTGGTACACGTTCTTTCAATGGAAGTCCATATTCAGAGATTGATACCTCGTAATCATATCTTGGTCTTATTAAAATGTGATCAATTCTCTTTTCTAATGAATTTTGCTTAGCAATAGATGCAGCTGTATAAGAATTTTTCTTTCACAATCGCTAGTTCCTACAAACATATCATTACAAGGGTCTTTCAATTCAGAAGATTGCGTCAGTATTCTATATGATACATCATTTGGTTCTGTATTTAAATCACCAGCTAAAGTCTGTAAGACTGTATTATCTCTGGTATTTTTCATTATAAATTGAGCAGTATCAAAGGCCTGAATAATGCGATGTGCTTTATAATCATCATCTTCATTATCATACTCAGCATGAAGGTGAGCAATATAAATATTAATCAATTGATTATTGACTAAGACTTTACACAATCCAACTCCTTTGCCTCCAAACCAATCACACTTTCGGGCAAGATGTCGGGAAGAATTTTCCCAATATTTCGACGGTGAGTTGGTCGGGTCAAGAAAAGATCAATTTATCCTTATTTTCATGTAGCTATATATATATATATATGAATCAGCGATCCCTATCTCTTTGACCTCGCCAAGTAAAAATCACATGTGCTGGGCCATTCTCTTTGGCCTCCTTAGAGTTGAAAAAAATTTTTTTTCCTTTTAAATTTTGCAGGAATATTTATATTCAGTCTTACAAGGAGAGTGCCAATATCTCTTCTCCGTCGTGTATCGACCAGGTAAAAGTATAATTCAGTTATCTGCAAAATTTCGGAACAATGAGCACTCTCGGAAGAATAGATTTTCCGTAAGGATATTTACAATAATAGATGCACTCATTTCCAGTTGCAAATTTATAATTGTAACAATACGCATACCTGGTATATTTCTTGGGATTGCTCCTTCTTAATTTTTCCACGTCGGATGTCCTCACTTTTTACAAATTTTTCTGGTTGTTGACCGATAACTTTTTACTTTGACGACGAGTAAAACTCGTGTCACACCGAGACCGAGGAACCGCATTTCTCCCGGTCGGGGTGAGTTCATTTTTTTATGCTTGACGCAGCCGGCCGGCCTACACGCTTCAGTACGTGTAGCATATTGCTATATGCAATACGCTACGACCATAACAGGCCTTATACTGTCGTTTGATAATTGGTTGAAACAAATTACACACAGGTTTTTCTTGACCATTAAGTGTCGAGGAAATGAATCTATATTTCAAAAATTATATTTGCGATTTTTTAACCGAAGCTTATTATCTGGGGCCATTTTCCGTTTATGGAGAAGTTCCTGGTAATTGAATTTATTGCAGATGGTAGTTCTACTTATTCTTCTACAAGTGTATTACTTTTACATTACGTGTTTTTATTAGCCATTTACCCGTTTTTAAATCTAGTACTGAAAAATTAAAATTATACGAAAACAGCAGTTCAATTTATTAGTTAATTAAAAGCAATAATAATAATTACCTCGGATATAGAAATAAATTTATAAGTTTTAGAATATTTTAAAAGACACTTGTTAATACGTTCACTTTTTTAACTTTTTTATTAGTAAATACAAAAAACTACACAATCCGACAATGTTGAAACCAATGAGGTAATAACTAATGTAGATGCAATCATAAGTACGATCTTCACTGTAAAATTCATGCATACTTCGTTGAAATTTTTGGTTTGCTTTGGGCTGGTTTAGACGGTGTAGTTTTTGCGTTACGTGATCGCCCATTCTGTTTTGTGCAAGAAGGGAAAAACTTGCTGTGCGTTAATACGGTATAGTTTTTGCACGGCGTGTACGAAAACAGGAGCAGTCCTTTAATCGCTTATTTCGTCGTCTATGACATTTTTCTTTGGGAGTCGTTCACGTTGTCTGAAATTAATTTGGACTGTTAATTTATTGAATATGTTCCGCATTTTGAAGGATATGTTTATTAGCATATAATAATAACTTCCAAGACTCAAATTATACAAATATCATTTCATTTTTAGACATGAGTATGAATTCTAGCTGAAGAACATATGGCTTTGAATTTAGAAAATGCCGGGCTTGCTTTTTTAAATGGTTACTGAAGCGGCGACAGTGAAGATAAATTAATTGTTACCGCTGTCGCGGTTCTTCTACAACTTGCAGGCACAAAAAGAAAAAGAAATTATTGGTGCAACCTTGGAAAGAGTGAAGATATATCAGAGGTTCATTCAAATTTTTAACGCTCGAATTAAGTGCAGTGGACCACTTTTCATAGATGCTGCAATTAATCTCAGTTCGTTCGCATATTGACCCCACAATACTTGAATTTTATTGCGTATGTGTTGTACAGTAGTTGCGCTATTACTTTTTTGTAGTTCACTTCAAAGAGATTTTTCTCTTTTGTCTCTTTTTATATAGTCTTTATATATTGTATTGTGCAGCTCTCAGACCCTTGATGATATAACAGTTTTTTTTTAGTGTTCCACCTTGAGCTCATTTATTCTTTTCCTACGCAAAACTTCTAAATTAAAATCCCAATTTAAAAACACAGTAATAATTACACTTAATGTATTTCACCGCCAATGGTTCAAAACTGAATAAATCACCTCATGTTAATAAATTTTTCTGAACTCCCCCAAATACAAAAACAAATGAAGAGAAATTCATAAAAATAAATTTTTTTCTAAACTCCCCCGAACTCATAGAAAGCAAGTGAAAGAGAAATTGATAAAAACTTCATGTTCGTGCGCGATGCTCGGACGCTGCTCTGTGTGCGACTTCACCCATCTCCACTCATCTCCCTCTCCCACCTTTTTCGTGCGCGGCGCACAAAAACTACACCGTCTAAACTAGCCCTTTGGGTTTAGCGCATTGACGCAGGAAACACTATGAAATAATCGAAGGGGCGGGAAACAAATCTTACTAACAAACATTTTACCACTGATATTGTGCTCTGTTTTTTCTACCCTAAGTTTGTCATTCCGTTGGTAGAGCAAAATGGATTGGACGCCCATGCATAATATTAAAAGTTATTTTGATTTTTGCATGTCCGTCCGTCCGTCTGTACGCACGATAACTCGAGAACGCGTATAAATAGAGAGTTGAAATTTTTTCCAAGGACTTTAAAAAAAAAGTAAAATTAATTTCGAAAATGAGATAAATCGGGCAAATCCTTCGTGGGGTTGCCATACAAAAATTTTGTTTTCCACTATATATTTGGACACTGCCTGAGAACGAGTCGACGTAGAGAGCTGAAATTTGGTACATGGTGTTTTCATTGTACTAGTAAATAAAATTTCAAAAATGGACTAAATCGGGCTACTCATTCTTGGTGTTACCATATAAAAATTTATGTTTTTTACGTATACTGTGAAAAAGATCAGTCCAAGCTATTTTAATTGTACTAAAAACTTCTTCAGAATACGAAATCATATAAAATTGGTTATAATCATTTTTTTCTGTCCGAGAAACCGTTCTAGAAATATATGCTGAAAACCACTTCAAAAATTAAACTTGCACAGAAGGGTGACAATCCGAAATTTCATAAGGGCATTCATCTAGGGTATCATAAGAATTGGTCTTAGACCAATTCTAGCTTTCTTGTTTTACTTAAAATTTGGATAAAAACAAACATCCACAAAATAACTTATTTTTTTATTCAAAGAAACTTTAATAAATATATAATAATAATAAAAAAAACTGCCACTTGAGAAAGTAATTATTCATTATATATATTATTTTGAAAGTAGCTGAAAAAAAAAATTTGCATAGAACATACGTTTTTATTTTTTTTATAGATAATGAGTGCTTCATAGATATAAAGAAGTTTCGTTAAGACAGATTACATTAATTGTCAAATTTACTATGATTTATTACCGGGTAAGCTTTGTATTTGTTCAAGATGGCTACCTTTAGGGGTTCTCTGGTAAATAGCAAAAGTAAAAACAGTTTTTTATTCGTTATTTCATCACACAACTGCTTGATTTAGGACAGCAAGTTTCAAGTCTTGGCCTAAAATCCATCAACGGGTAGAATTTTTTTTCTCTCTATTTTTCTAAATTTTTCTATTTTATTCCAGTTTTCTATTTTCGTTTGTTTTTTTGAGTCGCTCCATTTCGCTATTATGGGACCTGTTGATGAGTTAAACAAAGCCTCGAACCTTGCTGCCTTAAATCAATAAGTTGTGTGTGATGAAATAATGAATAAGTTTTTTTTTCGCTTTTCCTATTCTACCGGAGAATTCTAAAAAGTAGCCATCTTGAACAAATATGTAAATGTAGTTGCTATACCGTGTAAGTTATCAAATATGTTATCGTCCTCAAATCTATTTATTAATTTTAATATCAATATTTTTATACTTTTTATTTATCTTCAGAGGTTCTACTCTTGAATTTACTTGGTCAGGTATTAATTTTGTTTTAGATTGTTCTGTCTTAATGCGATCTATTAATTTCCAAAATAATTGAAAGCTTCCGCACAGCACTTTCAAATTTCTATGCTGCCATCCTGCTATTCTGTTATTAGTACATAAAAATTCAAAGTTTTGTGGGCAAAGGATGGCTCACAACGTTTCCTGCCTCTGACTCGTCCTATCCATGTATCTTCGAAATATAGTAAACTACTGGTAAAATTTCCAACAGAAAATCTTCAGAGTGAACAAGTTCTTCAAAAAAAACAATCAACTATTTTATCAACAGGTATACATAAGCTAGTGCTGGAAGCATTTTTAGAAGCTACGTTGAAAATATCCATATTCATGATATTTAGTATGCGGAAATAAAATTGTAGTAGCACTTATGATTGCTTTTTCGAAGTCAGTCATTATTGAACCCGGTTAAGTTTTTTGGTAATTTGCACCGCCATCCAAAAGGAAGGCTTATAAAATTCTCCTCCTTTTTATTTTGAAACAAATCGAATACTAATGGCAGCACATAGCCCCCGATAGTTAAATGAACAGTAAAAATATGTGCCAAAAAAGGTATATAGGTTTTAAAAGTACCATCAAAATAGGAGACGGGGTGGTAAGACCGGGTAGCGGGTAAGACGGGGTACCCAGCGCAATTCGCGGTTTAAACTGACTAATCACGCTCGTTCATGTATCGTTCGATGTGCGTCCATGAAACCAGTCACTAGCCTGGCTAGTATTGTTAGCGAGTACACGCATGTCGAAATAATCCGAAAAAACAGTTTCACTGCAAAGTGCTTGGCATATTTCTTCTGGATTTGACACGTGACTGTGGTTTGTTAAATAATACTAGCTGGTGAGGTGTGGCTGTGATTGACGCGTAAACTAATCTATAATATGGTAAACATTGTGTTTCAACTATTTTTTCTGTGTCTGAGGAAGAAGAGCTTTGTGCCTATTTATTAGAAATGGAAGAAAGGTTATATGGACTTACGACTAAAGATCTCAAGGCGTTGGCGTATCAGTTGGCATTAAAAAATAATAAGCTAAATCCATTCAATGCCGAAAAAGAAGAAGCTGGTACAGAGTGGGTCACACGACTTCCTGAAACGACATCCATAGCTTTCAATTAGGAAACCGGAAAAAATTTCTGCTGCCAGAGCATCTGGATTCAACAAAGTTGCTGTACAAAATTTTTTTAATTTTCTCGGTAACGTGTACGATGAGCATAATCTGACTCCTGACCATATTTACAACTGTAATGAAACAGGTGTTTCCGTTGTGCTTAAAACTAAGTCAATAATAATCGCTCAAAGGGGTCGCAAAGGGGTTGGAGCCATGGTTTCAGCAGAACGGGGACAGACGGTCATGGTCGAAATATGCTTCAGTGCAGCTGGGAACTATATGCCACCTATGCTTATTTATCCCAGAAAAAGGATGGTTGCAGAGGTGATGGTGAATTCACAACCTGGTTGTTGGGGCACATGTAGTCACTCAGGCTGGATGATTTCAGAACTGTTCCTCCAATGGTTTAAGAGATTTGTGATTTTCAGTGGAGCATCTAAAGAGAGACCCGTACTGCTTTTACTAGATGGGCACAACTCCCATACTCAGATTATTGATCTGATCATGTGTCATGGTGTTATAATCTTGTGTTTTCCTCTGCACACGACACATCATTTACAAGTAGTCGATGTTGCTTTCATGCGTCCTTTGAGTATTTATTATGACCAAGCCGTTTCGGCATGCCTACGATCTAACCCAGGACTAGTCGTTACTATTTGCCAAGTCACTGAAATCTACGGAAATGCATTTGCTCAGGCTGCCACAATGTCTACAGCAGTGAACGGATTTCGTAAGTGTGGGATTTAGTCGTATAATCCAAATGTGTTCTCCCAAACAGATTTTGCCCCTCCTTTGACAACCGAGATCCAGTTGAACGGCAATCTCATTCTTCCACAAACTGAGGAACATTTCAAGATATAAGAAATGTCATTGCTGCCCAATAATCTGATTTCTCTCAAGAAAAAGAAACCTCACGGAGCTCAGACACAACGGCTGCATAAACAGCTGATAATGTTGCGACTTTGAATAATAACGTTATTGATAACCCTTTAGAAGGGCGTTCTCACTGGTATGAACAAAATAACGAACCAAACACATCTCAACAAACTATAAATCCAATTAGTCCACAACCTGAGACATCACAATCAGCTCATGTGTCCACGTGCGACAAAACTGACAGTAGCTTCGCTACTCCGAAACAACTATTACTACTTCCAGTTACCAAAAAATCCTCACGAGTTACTAAAAAACGTGGAAAAACCGCAATTAACACGTTTTCTCCTTATAAACAAGAATTAGAAGTCGCTGCTCAGAAGAAAAAAGATGCTGAACAGAAAAAACTACAGAAAATAGAATTGAAAAAGGAAAAAGGTAGATTGAAAAAAACAGAAGAAATCTCAAAACAAAATATCACGGAATAGTAGCAGAACAGCAAGAAGAGGAGGACACGCCATGTATGTATTATATGAAAAATGGAACTGTATTCCATTTCCATTGAAGGATGGATATCGTGCTTAAATTGTGGGAAATGGGCACACGATGACGAAACCACCCTCGTCTGCGATTTCACCCAGTCCAAGTAAACATTATTTTGTCCCATACTCTATCATCACCCCATCTTACCCCAGGGGGGCAAAATACCTGTTTTTGATTTTAATTTTTTTTTCTATAATATATAACTAATAGTTCCTAATATCACTAAATATTTAAAGAATACTAAATAGTACTTAATTAAAAAATAAATATGAATCTCTTAATATGTAAACTTTGCTTTTATTGATCTTCAAGTCTTAAGTACCCCATTTTGCCACCCTCTCCCCTACTAATGTTTTGTTAAAATGCATATCTGTGTTATCTTTGGCTATAATCATACATATGTATATCAAAAAATGCTCAATTGTGTTGGATAATATGTATATCTGTTCTGCGTAATTTTAAAGACGTCCTAGAAGTAGACCCAATTGTCTTTTTAAGCAAATCAATTTGACGTTGTTGAATAATGGAATCCCTTAGAAGCATTCGCTATTAATTGAGTTGAACCTTAATACATGTCTCAGCTTTACTTTTTAAATCATTAATAATAACTTTTCCAGTCAATATTTTTGCTTTATTCTGAGAGTGTGGTGATGGTCGTACTTTTATAATCCTATCATTTTCTGAATGCATAGCACTTTTTATTAATTGCCCATTTTATTGAGTAAGTACCACCCCTAGAGATAAAATGAATTTGATCACAATGTTTTTTAAAAATTAGAATTTGTAATGCCGTGTATGTGAAGTCAGTGTAAGTACTTACCTAGGTGTTCCAAGTTGTTCTTCATCGCGGTCGGATGTTCTATTTAATCCACTCGCTTAGACTATTAGACCAGAGTAAATTTGTTCCTTGAGACTCCCTTTTCCCTAGTGATGCTTTTTCATGCATCATTGGACTTGTAGTCTCTGGGATACATTGTTCATTTAAACTCTAACAGTGAATGGTAGTCTCAGCATTATGTTTTCCGTCGACCTCAACATTATTACAATATGTATACAACAATTATCATATTACAAAGCAACTACATATATCTACATTATAAATATCAAATTCTGCGCTTCACCCGCATCTGTTTGTCTTCGCGGGAGAACCGAATCACTTAATTTGCCTACAATACCGTTAATTCTAAGGCTGGCCAGGTGGCGCTTATACATGTTATATGTTAACGAATAGTTGTACTTTTCGTCAATTGTGAAGAAGAAGAAGTACTTACCTAATTCAAACGACCACCAATTTGATTATATAAATAAATCTAAAGAAGTGCCATTTTAATTCAAATTTCTGGTGTATTTTAAGCTGCATTGCAATGAATTATAATTATAATTACCATGTGAAATGGTTAATATTAATTTTTTCGTTTCCACAATTTGATTTTTTGACATTTATCGAGTTCAAGTAAAATGAGATAGATCCATACAAATTTTAGCGCTGATAAAATCGCAAGCAAAAATTTTACTGATAATTTTACTAGTGCAGTACGGAGTTCACTGGTAAAAAGTGAATATTTCTCTATCTTCAGATAGATGGCACTTTGTATGTATGTATCACATATTACATTTATGGTTTAAGATATATTACCGAGAAGATCTCAAAGTGGTGCTGAAATTTTTACTGATTTACAATTCTGATTGAAGTAATACATAAGGGATATGATTATCTATGTCTAGTAGTCCTTTGTCTACATCCTATATATAGTAGGATTGGTATAACATGAGAAGCAGGATGAATTTTTATTTCGAAATATTGATTAGTATCAGATATGGACCTCGAAAACATCGAAAACAGGGAGAAGTTTTTTACAATAAAATTAAAAAGACAATAATCTAGTTCATTTTATAATTAAGTAAAATATCATGATTAATACTGAAGTTTTCAAAGTAATTAAAAGTAATTGAGATTATTTGCAAAGAATTGAAAGGAATCATATAGTAATAGTCAAATACTTTTCAAATACATTTGGGTATTTATAAGTATTTTTGTAATGGAATTGCAGATTCAATTACTTTCCGGTATTTTAAAGTATTATTTGCCATTCTGGGAATGGGACTGTAAAATTTTAATTCCAATATAGGAGTATTAACTAGTACTGGGAATTGTCAATTCTTAAACACTTGGTATTGGTAATTAACAGCTATTAAATCCATTAAATACTGAGTTTTTAATAGCTCTGTTCAAAATTTTACCAGCGATTTTAATGTGAAATATTTGGAGACTTTTCCCGAACTTGATACTAGGCTTTAAGCTTTGGAGTTTTGGTATTGATAAAATTTTATGCGGTCTCCACAAAAGACCATTTTAACGCTGGTGAAAAGCTGACGTAATTTTTGTGTGGAAAAAATGAAGTAGCAGCTGTCAAAATTGCAAATTCAAGTGTGTATCGTCGTCAAGGAAATCCATAGGGAAAACTAGATAAACTTGCTTTGTCTACAATCAAAGAAATGTCAAAATTTGACCAGCATTTTAATGCTCCGCACATTGAAAGAGTAAATAAAATGAATGTAGACTTACAAAACGCTATCTATCTTATAATAAAAAAAATTTCACCTTTACCAGTGAACTCTGTACAGGAATAGTAAGACCTCAGCAATATTTTTTCTACCGATTTATATGGAAATGTCGCTCTAACTCCGTACTATTTTACTCGAACTCTGTACTAGGCTTTAGCGAATAAATACTTTGGCGAAAATATTACTATGAAAAAACTAATTTAAGATCAAATTTGAAAAACAATAAATACATGCAAAATAATAATTCGAAATACTTATTTGCATCGACTTTAATGGATGGATATCATTAAATTTTATTAAATTATCGTTTCTCTGTCTAATCCAACTGGACTAATAAATGCAACCGAATTTTTCAACCTTAGTAGCAAGCCATCATCATATTCTTTCTAAATTAAACAAAAAAACAGCTTTGGAGATTATTTTCGATAAAGTTTTCCACAGTCATTGAAAGATATAACAAAATCAAAAGCTCTGTGATCAGTTGGACAAAAGAATAAAAGAAAAAAGTCCACTATTAAAGAAGAACTGTATATATGTATGTACATTCATATAACGGTATAACTCCTGTTAGGACATATCCATAATACATATATGGGAAACATGGCAGCTAAACCACAAGCTCTTACAATCCGTCGATATGGATGATTTGCTTCGCTTTTTTTCTCTCTCATATTTTCCACATGAAACAGAGTAAAAGGATTGCCCTGGAAATCGAATTGAGGAAAAATTGCAATAATAAATAACGCGGCAGGACTAACAGCACTAACAACATCAGTTGAGTTGTAAAAGGAAACATGCTAGATTTACAAAAGGGGGTTTATATAAAAAAAAAAAAACATGAATAAAAAAATATATATCAACAGCAGCTACGCATATTGTGTTTGTGTGTCGGAGGATATCTCTATCTGAAATGGATATTGCCTGTTCAATGGTAGACCGAACTTAAATTTCACATTTTTCTCTGAAAGTAAAAAAGCGAAAATGCACAACTCACTCCATACAGAACTAGACCTCTGACTCTCAGAGGTTTTGTGTTATCCACACCTGTAATTCAGTTGCAATAATTTATTACTTTCATATTGTGCATACCTGTAGGAGAAGTGGGGGGGGGGGCAAAAGGGGATATACCTTAATAATAATATGCATTAAAACTAGTTTTGAATTCGGGTTATTTATATTTATGTAGTTTTATTTACAAGTATCATTTTCCTCTCTGAACATTCAAGTTTACTATTTCATTTAAAAGTTTTTATTTTTTTCCACGGTTTATACAGACATCATAGACATTTTGTTTTGCGACTATTTTCTCTCTTAGTATTATATGAATGAGTTTTTTTTTGAGCTTTTACTTCATTGTTTTTATTTTAAAGTTGTCGCAAAATGTTTTTTTCTTATTTTCTATAAAGTATTTTGGTTTTCTTTATACAAATTGTTTTTATTTTATTTATCTTTTATTATTTTCAAATTAATTCTATGGTTTTACTTATGAGGGCATAGACGAAAGCGAGCTTTGAAAAAAGAAGAAAAAGATTTTTTTTTTTATAATTAAATAAATGCTGCATAAAATATTTATTTTTATTTGATTCATTTGCTTTCATTTGATTTGGGTATAAGTGGCTGCACGCTAATATTACCTAGGCGAACATAAAAATTTGTAGAAATAAATATTTCCTGTATTCGATTTCTGCAAAAATCAAAATGCAAGTTTTTTATAACAAATAGGTGTAGACTGACTGCCGTAATTAAATTGAGGGAGAATAACGTTCTTTCTTTTGATCATTTTTAAGTAACGCTAACAGAAATTTGTTTTGGACAAACCGAGAAATTGTAAAAATTTTCGGAGAATATTTTGATGCCGGCGAACTGATGAGACGTGATAGTTCAGTGTGAATGTGAGTGTCCAATATTATTCTAAGCTTTGCATGCGATTGAGAAAAAATGATGGACAGAGGACGGTCTAGTGTGAATACAATGAAAACTGATGGATAGCTGATGAACGGTTAACTGTTGGAAGCTTGATGGATAATGTAAATTTGTCTTTTATCTGTATAGAATGGAGCACATGTCAAAGTTGGGACGCCTTAGTTTGGTCACATTTTGAAGTGTATCATACTTGGTCTCACAATTATTTTTATCCTCCAATCAGTTAGAGAATAAAACCTTGTATCGAGTTCGGACGAAGCAAAATATACCGTGGTTCCAAATATTTCACATTAAGGTCGCTGGTAAAATTTTGACCTACATTAAGTTGGACAAAACAAAGTAATTCGTTTTCATATTTTGATAAAAGAAATTTAACTCGTCATTCCAATCAATCAAAAAAATAAATCAAATTATCATAGAAATAGGAAATGTCAAAATTTTGCCAGTCATTCCAGTCATTTAATGCTTTAAGTCTAGTATCGAGTTCGAGTAAAATGTTACATTTCCATATAAATTTTAGCGGTGGTAAAATCGAAAGCAAAAATTTTACTGATGATTTTACTAGTGCAGTACGGAGTTCACTGGTAAAAAATGAATATTTCTCTATTTTAACATAGATGGAGCCATGTATGTTTCCACTTATTTTACCGAACATTTTAATGCACGGAGTATTAAAATGCTGGTAAAATTATGACATTTTCTGTTTCTGTGACAATTCGCAGATTGTTTTTTTGAACTTATTGAAGAATTTAATTTTAATTGAAAATTTTCAGACTTTTTTCTTAATTTATAGAAGTATTTAAGTTCTTTTAACAATTTTCAGAATAATTAAGTCCATTTTTAATTGTAAATTGTAGAAACATTTATCTAAACTTTATAAACACTTTGAAGTTTTTCAGCGATAAAATTTTTAGATATCTGTCACTTTGTTTTCTCCAAATTAACATACGTCAAAATTTTACCAGCGATTTTAATGTGAAAAATTTGGAGATCGCGTTAATTTTTACTTTGCCCGAACTCGATACTATGTCGAGAGTTTATAGTGCCATCTATTTTATAAAGATAGAAACTTCAGTTTTTTTCCAGAGAGCTCCATACTGCACTAGAAAATTTTTGTTTGTGCATTTACGGCGATACAATTTGTATGGAAATGTCATATTTTACTCGAACTCACTACTAGGCTTAAAAGCCAAAAATAATAAGTCGTTGTTAGGTCTAAAGTTAACTGACGTGAGGGTTATTTAGTTGTGTTGGTATTTTATGTCCATGAGAATTGAATATTGGCGTTATCCAATTTTCAAACTCAATTCAATTTATTTATTTTAGTATATTGTACAATATATTGAACAATATAGCGAAAAATAAAGAAAAGTAATAATAATAATAATAAGTATGATCATAATGCAAATCTGGAAAATTTGGTATTATAAAGTAAAGACAAAATACATGATAAATACTAATACTAATATCTAATTAAAGGACAAAAAATAGCAAGAAAGAGGATTCAAGAAACATTTAATAGCCCATTTAAAGTTATCGTTAAAATGAAAAAGAAAATGAAGTGAATAAATATATTACAAATTAAAAGTGAAATGCAAAACTTCGGTCGTAGAGTCAAGATCCCAGGAAAAGTTGCATATAAAGCTTATGCGGAGGGATATATTGATTAATAAGCTTCCAAAAGAGATCCATCAACCGCTTTTCCTATAGATCAGCAGGAGGCGGGTTCCAAGAAGAAAGTGCGCTTCCAGAATAGAATGTCTGTGTCGAAGTATCAGAATGTTCACATTTCTACATGACCTATTAATGCGTATCAGATGAAAATTCAAAGAGCATCCAAGTAGAGCTTGTCAAAGCGTTGAAGCTTGAGAACAAATCGCCTGCAAATGTTAAAAGCAACATTTATTCTTCTACAACAGACTGAGTCTAGAAGTGGGAAAATCACGCTACCACTGGTAAAATAAGGCATAAGTAGTGCATTGACATATACGTATTAACCTTGAGAGGATACTAGCTGATAGCCAAAGTCTATGGAGACCAGTGCAAATTCAACGAACGACACTATTGAATGGTGAATTCACTTTCATGTTTCTCACCGAATCAGCATACCGTAAGATTATAAAAAGACTAGAGCCAGATCGTTAGCATTGATTGTCCCTCTACACCATCGTCATTGATTGCGATTTCTCAGGATTTAATACTAAATCATCATTCATGCGGCCTATTGGACATGCCAAATGTATAAAAATTTGTTAATTTTCTTAATGCTGTGATTAAATTTCAAAATAATATTTCAAAGAACATAAAATATTTGTTGAAGAGGAAAATAAATAATAATGAAATTTGCAAATAAAAATTAAATGTCGCGCGACGGACTTGAAACTTGAGATTTTCTGTTGGCTCCAACCTGATTGTAGCTTTAACCGAATTCTAAAAATTTTTCTTTCTTTTGTAAGCTTCAGTTATTTATAATTATAATAATAGTAACAATATTATTAAAGTGTAAAGAGTGTAAATGTGATGTAAAATGCAGTTAGAAAAGTGAACAAGTCTTATGTTAAAGCTTCCAGTAGAATTCCAGTATGCACCAACCAGTCAAGGGTAGAAATTGGAAATTTTTGTCACCATTTTGGAGGACAATTATGATTAATTTGCTTTTGTTGAGTGGTGTTGTTTCCTACCTGCAAGTTTCTGGACTTACACTTTTCTGTGGAATGACGGAGACACATGTCATGATTTCGCTGAAACGGACTATTATTCAGGGATTGAAAACATATATTGAACTGTGTAACAAAAACTATATTCGAAATAATGATTTAAAAGGCCTGACTATTTGTGGTGAAGATAAGTGGAGAAAACTCTCTATTTGGCGTAGTATTATGGTTAAGATCAGTGACGACTAGCCCCTAATGCCTTGAGGACATCGCGACCAGAGTTGACCTATTATATCTTTTGGGGTAGTGTACTATGATCTAATTGGACTCTCTAGTAAAAAAGTGCTTGATATCATAGTACAGTGGAGTTTTAGTAAAGCCTATTACTTAGAAGAATATAGTTGGCACTGCGCAATATCATATTAGGTAAAAAGCACATAAATTACCGGCAAAATAAAGGTCGATGGTATTTGCGAAATATCTAATATGCTTTATTCATGGAATTTTTGACAATCCCAAAAAAAATAAAAGGAATGCGATTAAAACTTGGCACAGGAGGATGGTAAATTAAAAGATCCGCCGAAGGCATATTGATTCTACTTAAAACATAAAAATTACAATTTAGACTCTGATTCTAAGCTTTTGTCGATTATTTTTGTCACATATTTTGATATTTCACGATGATTTGTAATCCCATAAACTAAATGAAGATGAATATTGAATTTATATGAATAAGATCTGAAAAATTATAACAAGCAAAATAGACATTTTTGGGTTGATTGTGGTATCACATTTCAATTTTTTTTTATCATAAGCAAAAAATACAAAGAACTTTTATTTTTTTTTCAAAACTCGCATTAATAAAAAAAAAGTAAAAGAAGTTATATATAGTAGCCAATTTGGATACACATAATCATAAAATTCTCTAAATTATTTTATAGTTTCAGTCTTTCAAAAAATCATTAAATGACATCTCTTGGACATATTTAAAGTATTTTTTTGTTTCATCTCGTAATATTCCATAAATTTTTATACAATAAATCTCGTATCTCATTTTATAAATTAACATGTCTTTAAATTTTCACTAAATAAAATGCTTTAATAGGTACACAATGAATATTTGTAAATAAAATTCGCCTTATATGTATGTATTTTCAAAATTCTATTATTTTGTCATCCTAATCTCAAAAAGTTACGCCGATTTTTTTTTTTTTTATGTAATTTTCATAGAATTTCATTTTTTTGTTGTTGTTTTTTGCTTTGGTTTTTTGTTTTTTTAAAGTATGTATTCATTTTATTCACTATTTTTTGTATTTATTTTATGTACAAAATGCACAAATATTAAAATTAGTTAACTTACTGTCTAAGCATTACACTGACATGTCATGTTTTCTTATAGACTAAAATTAGGGAGAAAATAATTCCCAAGAGACTTGTATATGCGGTATGAGATGCCGATGATGTTACAGCTGATGCTGATGATTCACCTATAAATACGATAAATAGGAATGGTTTTAAATAATCTTAGAAGTAAAAATTCTTGTTTTTTTTTGTTTTTTTTTTAATATTTAATGAATTTGTTCGAGTGTTGAATATATAAGAAAGTGCGTTGGGAAAATATTTTCTTTGAGCTTTTAAAAATTAGAAGAAATATAAAATTAATATCAAATAAAAAATGTGGGAAAAGCTGAATAATAGAGGACCGAAGATTGATCCCTGAGGTAGAGTGCAAGTTGATGTTCGACAGCTCGAAACAAGCATAAGCATATACAGATTCATTCCCACCATTTTTTTTTACAAAGAAGTCATATCAATAATCATTTGAACTATTGTACAAACCATTTTAATATTTTAGTTAAATTTGGAGTTACACCTCTTAATATGATGTGAACATGTCCTGTATAACCGCATAGTATACCTAATGCCAGCTGTATTTTATGTCATACATAGGGATATTTGGGTGATTTCGGCAGCCAAAAAACGGTTATAAAAATTTCAAGGTAGGTAGAAAAAACAAAAGGCTTCTCAATATAAAGTCAAGGATTGTACGAATGGTGTACAACGTATTCCCCCCGTTTTGACACAGCTTCAGCGTTTCCACAATCATTCATTGAAAACTTGTTCGTCACTTTGAGTGTACTTGCGTAACTTTTCTTGGCGTCCTTTGAGTACACGTACTTTTGACAGTTCTTATCTTTTTTGTGTAGAGGTATATGCCGCATTCACAATGTAGAGCGGAGTAGAGTAGCGTAGAGTGCAGCTGGTATCATTTTTTGTACGCAGTAGGGCATATGGCCATCTCCGTTTTGTCTCAGAGTACCGCAGAGTGGAGTTGCATGAAAATAGGCTGTATTCTATTTTCACGCTGCCATTTCTGAGAGTTTACGAACTGAAATTTTGAGCTACTAGCATGTAAATTGCGTGGATAAAGCTCCATACTTCTATTTATCATAACTAACATGTTTTAATGTAATTTTCTGATTTAATATTTTTTATGAATGCTAATAAAAACAAGAGATATTTTTTGCAAACTTCATGATTTAAAAACCAAAAAAATCACGTTAATTTTTAAATTTTTTCGAAGCAATCTGATGGTGCAACAGGTGTCACCTTTTTCGAATTTATTATTTTAACAAAGATAGTTGTTTGCTTGTTTGTTGATTTGGCGTTGTATTTGCATTTTATTGCCTTAGTTCGTTATTTAAAACACAATAATTCAGATATCATTAACAAGTTATTCTTTTATTTAACTTCACGGTTTATTTTTATAACATTTCCAAATAATTATCAAATCAATTCTTTATAGTTATCGTTAGTACTGTACTTCTAATTATCGCAATGCAAATAGTTTACTTCACTGTCTGAAAGAAGACTTCGCCTCTTGGATGTGAGTAGCGCTATTTTTATACTCTACAAATTATACTAGAACCAAAAGCTTACTAAGATGTCACTAACCTACAGTTGTTTCCTTTTCCAACAGATGTCGTTGTGTCACTTTGTTGCGCATAACAATATTAATTTCTAAGTTCGCTGTTATGGCGATTTGTTATGTTAATTTCAAAGTTCGAATTTCACTCTGCGCTGTATTGTCAACAGCTTCGCTCTGGACTAAAAGCTCACTTTGGTCCACTCTGCATTGTGAATGGCTATACAGTTAGAAATGCAAGCCATGAATTGTAATGACTCACGTAAGTGTATGTATGCTGCGATAGTTGATCATAAATAAAGAAATAGCGCTTGGAATAAAGTGCCAAATACAATTCCGACGTTTCGATTCGATTCAATCCAACCCGTTTCGATCCAACGGATGCATGACCATAACTGCCGCGTTCGGTTTCAAAGACTTGACTTAAAAGTTCTTAAAATTCTTCTGTTCTCCATGATTGACCGATTCTAAGAAGTTTAGGTTCGATTTCCGTCTGGGTAAAAATAAATTCAAAATTTTGCCATATTTTGTCTTTCAGCTTTACATTCATCCATGAAAACATTTTTTTTGTCGTATAATTCATGTCTTTTTTTATTTCCTCAGCAAAAGTCAATTCCTCCACCTTAAAATATAAACAAATTCTTAAAGATGATTTTTCCAGGTTATGTCATCCGTAAAAGTGGAAATTTGCTCAACTTCTCCGTATCGATTCGATCCATTTCGATCCATTTCGGTGTAATTTGTCCAATTGGACGTCTTTCATATAAGTAAATTTGACATTTGTGCAAATCTGATTGAAACGGCAGAATTGTGTTAGTCAGAGTGTCCTTTTCTAATATTTTTTTATTTCTTGTCAAATTTTATTGCCTTTAGTTGTACTTCCAGAAGTTTCCCAGTATTGATTTTCCTGAATTCGTGGTACTTAATTCAGAATGATTAACTAGATCTCTTCTCTAGAGGAGGCTATATATGTACAGAGGTTACTACTTGTGGACCACAAATAAAACTTCATAATTATAAATTTGTTTCTAATTTCTTGTTTTGTTTTCGAAATTTTGCTTTTATGTTTTACATGCAATTGAATCAATCCTGAAAACATTAGACCCCCCCCCCCCCCCCATAGACCTTTTTGTTAAAAGAAATCAAAAGACGTCACAAAGTCTACACAAAAGAGCAGATGAGTCAATAAAAAAACTCGATAGCGGTTTGTGATGATGCTGTCTTGATGGAGAAGAATTTGTGGGAGGATCCGAAACTTCTTCCTGCCTCATAGTAGCAAATCCAAGTTTCGTCACCTGTCAAGATGTCGAATACTACTCTTTCTGGCCATACTTAAATATCTTGAGCATTTTCTTCCTATAGCCAATTTGCGCCTTCTTTCGAGCCTCAGTACCGACCGAGTACGGTCATATATTCATGCAGAATTGTTTTTATTCGGGTCATTGATATGCTGTAGGTGCACCACAGATTAATCCCAAGCAACATATGCCATAAAGTTTCTCTTCTTTTCTGGGACAGTGCTTTATTGTCAAATAGTAGTTTGACTCAAACTGTCTTTAAAATCATAAAAAATCAAGGCTTAAAAATTTTTGCGTGGTAATTCTCTTGTCTAATTTCCTGTATATACCTCAATCCAAATTCATCGCCTAAATCAAATGTAGAAAACTATCGATCCCATGCAGCTGAGAATAACTAAAAGTTATCAGATCGGTTTTGTTAGGCATCGATTATTATACAACCATTTTGTTTTATCTGTCACAGCGGTCAAAACAAAAGAAGAAAACTTCTAAGACTCAGAAAATAACATTTTCAAAGGGGTGACACCATACAGGAAATAGCTCAACCACAAAACTTAAAAAGCAAATCATGCATTTTGAAGTTAAGTTTTCCACTAATATATGTACTCTTTTTATCGCTATGTAAATTAACTTTATTAATACCCTCTGCACAAACATACATATAATCCAGATCTCGTCATTTAGATGAACTCCAATTAACTCCAAAATATATGAGCTTACAAATGTATTCATTGTATTTAATAGGGTGGGACACAAGGAAAGGTACAAATGCTGTGCTCGAAAAACTTTTTAAATTATTACGTCTATCAAAGGAAACGAATGCACATGATATTATCACGAAAGAATCTTTGTTCCTTTGAAAGTGTGTTTCCAGGAAAATTTGCATAAGGAGGAAATTACGTTTAACTTCATTTTATACAGCGACAGCGTCAGTCGGGAAGACAGAGTTCGGTTCTCCGGACTTACGTGAATATTTTGTATTCTAAGAGGATGACTTGACGCTTAAGTTTGAAAATCTGATTTGATATTTATTAGGAAAATTATTTTAATCTTCCACTTTAAAAGGGAGAATTTTTTAATAGGAACAACCTCCTGGTATAAAAATACAATTTAAAGGGAAGGAAGAAATAGGTGAGACTAATCGCTGCACGGTAATGGACACTGCGATAATGGACAATGTTACGCAAATTAATGGAAAAATTTAAGCTATAATTTCTACATGAAAGAGCGACTTCAATATTTCGCCAGGATTTATTTGTATATGATGATCTGGTCAGGATTAATATGTGTAGCTCACGACCCCTATTTCCAATTATAGCAGGGCCCCGAGGTGTATTTAGGTTAATTTTAAACAAGGCCTCATAAATTATTTGCATAATGGAGTGTGGCTTTCTGCAACCTATTACATACGTACATAGCAGGTACACACATATAAAAAATTCAACTTGTAAAAGTGTTCATTATTAAAATATGAAACGAGACTCAAAATAATTGTGAATATTTTATTATGGCGCGCATTTATTGTAACATATTTTGCATATTTCCCTAATTAGCCGCCAACAATTTTTAGCTGTTCTCGTTATAATAAATATTAAGTAATAAAAAAATGTGGAAAAAATGAATTAATTAGTTTTTAAATTAGAGGCTAGGAGGCTTTATATCTACATTTTGTGGGTAGTTTCAGTGTAGTTTGAAGTGATAATTTATATTGACAGTTTTATGCTTGGATTATTGTCTCAATAGAGAAAAGGTGTTTTTAGGGCTTTACCTTTCCTTTATTTGTTTAAATCTTCATACCCATTTTAAAAGGCACATGTCAGCCCATTAGAATTAGTTGATACCTAGAAACAATGTGTAGTCAACGGTTGTAAAAAAAAGGAAGAAAACAAAAATAAACACACATTGTTACTTCTTTAAGTGTGACATGACTTGTCCAATTTTTTGGAATTAGTAACATGTGGCGATGAGCTAATATTTCACACTTTGTTACCAATTTCATATACAAGGGAGATTTGTTTTTCGCATTGGTAACACTTTTTCCAGCGGCGACAATCAATTTGACAGCTGATAGTTGATCACAGTATACCGACTATATTTTTGATATGTGATTCAGTAGCGTCCCGACATCAATTCATATGAACACTTCAACATTTTTTTAATTTTTTTTATACATACAGGGTGATTCAGAACAAGATACCTTCCGGTATACCACGCGATTCCTTGAGGTAAGCTGACCAAAAAATTGTTCCACATACACTATTCTTGGCTATTTAATAAGCTAACATAACCAAAATATATAGGGTGGTTCAAAAGTTATAACTAAATTTTTCTCACGAATATTGGGGAAATCTTCAACTGGCCACAGCTCCTAAAGAAGGTTTCTAGGGCGGGGGGAGGGTATGTGGAACAATTTCATGATCAGCTTACCTCAAGGAATCGCGTGGTATACCGGAAGGTATCTAAGGAATCGCGTGGTATACCGGAAGGTATCTTGATCTGAATCACCCTGTATAATGTCTTAGAACAGTCGTGTGATGCGGTGACGTTTAAGATGGTCGCCGTGGTTCATAGCCATCATACCTTATTACTATCAGTATACCATGATAGTTGATTTCTGCTCAGTTTGGTGGGCTATTTTACCATGAATAGTTTAACGGCAGAAATACGCTTGCGAATTGTGGAATTGTGTAAATTTATTTCGAATGTCGTGCTATAGTTCTCGTAACTTTACCGTGCACCTACGTACATTTTACAGATGATATATTAAATAATTCGAAAAGCCATTGATCGTTTTCGCACCAGCATACTCTAATTGATAAGGGTATGTGCCAAACTAGGCGAGGCGAGGTTAAGATATATGTATCTCGAAGTGTAGTGTTCACAACAAGACGTTCAGTTTCTTGGTAAATCACGAAGTGAGAACATAAATTATGTCATCAGAGTCTGAAGAAGAAATCTTGTGTTTTTCTCAAGTAGTACGATTGTATGACATTTTTTATAGTCTACTTTCAGCAGTTTTGCCCGTAACCCTATAAATAACAAGCGATTAGAATTTGGGGAATTCCATCACCCACATATAGGAAGATTTACATACTGATCCTTATAGATTCTTCCAGTATATGAGACTGAGTAAAGAACTCTTCGAATTTATATAAAAAAAAACCTATAAGAATATGCCAGCTATCAAAAGGAGATATCTCAAGGGGTCTCGACACATCGCGCGCTACCACAGCGTTATTATGAACACTCTCATAGTACAGAGTGCAATCGTTTTATTTCTTAAACTCTTGATATAGCCTCGCCTCGCCTAGCCTTGCCTCGCCTCGCCTCGTTGTGCACGCACCTTAATAAGCATCCGCAGAGACGTCGCACAGTGTGCACCATATAAGTTCTAGCTGTTGTAGAGCATAGTATTCAGGAGGATCCGAGTGAGTCTATTCACCATTCTTCACAGAAATTGGAGCTGTGTCCATCCACTTCATGGAAGATTTTGCGGAAAGATCTTAGTTTACGAGCTCACAAGATTCAGCTTGTACAAGAATTGAAGCCGCTTGATAATCGTATGCGTCGTATGTCTGGTTTATGGATCGAAAACAAGATTGCCTTTGATGCTTAATTTTCACGCTACGTCAACAAGCAAAATTGCCACATTTGGTGTGATAAAAATGCATAAACCATTATTAACACATCATTGTATCCAGGAAAAGTAACTGTTTGGTGTACTTTTTGGGCTGGTGGAATCATTGATCCACGTTTCTTCAAAAATGATGCCGGCCAGAACGTTGCAGTAAATTCATTAATCTGGAAGAACTGTGGTTCGAACAAGATGGCGCAACATACATGCCATACAACGCGCGCCACAATCAATTTATTAATGGTAACATTCGATGAGCGTATACATAATTTCGAGTAATGGATCTATGAGTTAGCCTCCAAAATCATATGATTTAATGCCTATGGATTATTTTCTGTGGGCATATTTGAAGTCGCTAGTCTACACCGATAAATCAGAGAAGATGAACGACTTGAAAGCCAACATTTGCCATATTACTGATATATACAGTCCCAGCAGTGGCGTAACTAAGGATGTATGGGCCCCCCCGCAAATTAACATTCTTGCGCAGGACAATTTAATATTTTGTGCCAATTATAAGGAAATATTTTCTGCAATTTATGTATTAGAGAATTGCCACGCCTTCACTCCACTCACTTCAAGCCAGTGTTGAGCGAAAAAAAAAGGGTTTCGTGGGTACGCAGTGTTTGCAAGATCTAGGTTGCCAAACTAATTTGTTTAGATTTATTTCATGCTTTACATTCATCATTAAACCCGTTCAAAAACCACTGGCAGCCCTAGCATACGCTCACGAAACCAGATAAAAAGGAAAACCCATGAGTATCTAAGAGAAACGCTTAAGCAAGCCAAAGCAAAAGGAGAAAAATCTTCCCACATAGGAAGCCAGAAATATCTGATTACTTAAAGGGCCCGAGTCCACTGATCACCGCACCGTACAAGAGTGTTGTGAGGTTGAGGGACTTTAATAAATTTTCAACGTGAAAAATTTGATCTTATAAATATTTTATTCTAAAGTTAAAGTAATACCCTTGTCTCATCTACGAACTCGATGCAAGCTAGCAGCATTTACGCCTAGCCTAAGGAAATTAGCCAAATATTTTACAGAAAATAATTTACAGCATTTCAGTTTCAGGCGTACCTTTTTTTCTCCGTTTAAATACAAAGAATAAATAGAGGACTTCTCGACCTTTTTATTGTTGTATCGTCATTATTGTCTAGCGAGCCTTCGTGGGAACTAAGAAATCTTGGCCCCCCCCCGCGTGGCGTGGTCTGCGGGGGCGTTAGTTACGCCAGTGAGATCCAGCTGCTCGGAAGAGTGATCCAAAATTATGGATATTCAAATTATGCTTTATTAATACCATATATGCCCATATTATGCCCATATACCCGAAATCATATTTAAACACTAATGGCATAAAATCACGTTTCCAATAAAGCTAGTGCCGTGGCCATTACCACTAGATTAGAATTGAAAGCTTATTTTTTTTTTTTTTTTTGTGAAATGGAAATTATTATATTTACTTCAAACATTTCAATTAAATAGAAGAGCAAAAATCTCTTTCTCGTTTGGTTTTATATGCCGGAGCTTTCTGCTTCCCGGGTGACCTTTCCGCTTCCCGGCTGACCTAACAAGGCAAATACGAATGGATAAAATGTTAAATCCGACATTTACAATAATTTAGACAAGGAGCTATCTCTAACTCTAATGTTCTTGTGCGTCAGAATAAGTTTTTCGGTAATCACAGAGCCCAAAGAACATCGCACATGTATAGCAGTACGCTAAGATATTATTAAGATGTTAAAAATTATGACTAGAAACTAGAAATTGTGTTGAAGCAGATGAAAATCAATTTTGTCATTTGTTTTAAATTTAATTAAAAAAATTTACTATTTTGCTCCTATAATTGGAGAATTTTTAAATTCATTGAAGTTACAATTTTCACTACTCTAGCGCACTCTTAATATTACTAACACTACCACATAACCAAAAGAAATATGAAAAGACAAAATCTGCTCCGACTAACTATATACAGTCGTAAAAGTTTAGCGTTACCCGTCTTGATGTTAATTTAGATTGTGAGTCGAGGCAAAAGTCACTTGAAAGAAAGTGTTCATCCATCATTTTGAATAATTAGCTCCGGAATGCTTATGTACGTAAAAATCGATACGGGGAAAAAAGAAACAGTTAATCAGAAAGAATAATAAAACTCTGAGGATGAAGTTCTTTGTTGGGGGCCCTGATTTGGTAGAGCCGTAATTAGTTCAACCCGACCGTCTACAACTCGATATAATTCTGAAAAAATCTCTTAAAAGCAACAAGAATCTTGACTTACCAGTTATAACGTTCAGCGTGACTGTCATGCTGGGACTGTTTGACGGACTACATGTGTAATTGCCAGTATCACGTTTTTTTGCTGACTCAATGATTAATGAACCAATCTGAAATGAAAGTGGGACATTTATTAGCAGGAGTTGGAGGTTATAAGATGGACACAATAATATGGATACTATTCAGTACATTCGAACTGAACTTCAACTTACCGTACTCTGAACTTCTCCTTCAACTTCTGGAATTCCTTTATCGATTTGCATTCTAAGTCCTTTGGTATCATCAGTTAACTGCTGTGCTCCATGATACCAAATAATGTACGATGGTGGCTCTAGGGCTCCTCTGACTATACAACGTAATACAACAGTACTTCCCGCTTTTACATAACGGTCGGCGTCTCCAACTAGTTCCGTCCTAGGGACTGTGGAATAAGGAAGAAAAGTGTCATTTTACAATCAAAGGTATGGCATGGATTAGCCGGGGGCAGGCTTTTTCCTTGGAGCCCCAGACAGGTATGTAGATGATACACACCATCTTGCTATAGTTACAAAAGGATTTCGGGATCTGCATGTATGTGGGACCATTTAGAATCTCATGAATAAACAAACAGAAGTAATGTGCTAAGGACAAAGTTTAATTTTCTTCTGCATATTATCCTGGAAAATTTCGTACATAGACGCGACTGCTCTATAGTCTTGTATTGGATTTTTAATAAATTCTGAGCACAGAGGTGAAACCACTCCTGCATAATCTCACAAATAATAAGCGTTTGTATACATGAACATTTTCTATACTGTATTTGTATACACCCGCTATATGGCCCCACTGTACATAACCCCATTTAATTCTTGGTAAACTCACAGCAAGACTGCTAGGACTATGGCAGAAACTTACCAACTACTTGAAGATGTACTCGTGCGCTTACTTTTGGCTCTGTTGACACTTGGCACTCATATATTCCAGCATCCCGGGCCTGTACATATTTTATCTGCAGTGTCCAAAATTTATCTGGTTGCTTCAGTGCCTGAAATCTCTGGTCGGCTATGAAAACAGCTCTGAAAATTAAAGCAGAGTCATATTGTGCTTGGTTAATATAAAATCTAACTAGAAGTCTGCTGATATCTGGCTACATTAAGGAGATGGAAGACGGAACGCTAACAACCAAAGAAGAACTTCAGTTTATATGAAATTAGTTGGGGATCGTTCTTTAACTTTCTTGGGGCATGCAATTTTTAGCAACCTTTAGCTGACTTCAGTCTTTGACTACTTCCTCTTATAGTTAGATGCAAGTTCTATACGAGGAGAGACAGTGTAGAGCATAAGTCTGCTCAAAAGTTGTTATAATAATTTGTGCTGCCTAGGCAAGAAGTTCACTGATGGTAGGTAGATTTAGATCAACGATATAAAGGAACATAAAGCAGAAGATGCACTTCCTGCAGGACTTTGGTACTTTTGAATAGGAGGGGAGGAGAAGAGAAGTGAGGAAGTATACATATATATTTTCGTCTAAAATATTAACTCATCTTGATGGTGACGTACCCAACTTACTTTTGTTATGATTGAAGCTGTTGAGTTTTGGTCTTGTGCAACGAAGAAATATCATAAAATATTCAGGGAATATTCCTTATGAGGTATGTAATCCTGCAGGCAGGATGTGTAATGCTTCTAAGTTTCGCAAAAGTTTCGATGTTAGATTTGAACGGTAAAATTTTGTAGTTGTTATGAAAGGAACTTAATGAAGTAATGTGGGACAATTTGGTGCAAGTCTGATATATGTATATGGATTAATCATTAAAAAATTTTCATATGAAATAGTCTGAGATGATTTGTATCCTTTCTGCATATTACGATTTTTGAATTTAATGTTGGACTGAATTTTGAAAGTGTATAAATGGAGAAGTTCATTTCATTTCATTTTCATTTAGTAGGTATATAGAGGGTGATTCAGATCAAGATACCTTCCGGTATACCACGGATCATAAAATTGTTCCACATACCCCCCTAGAAACCTTCTTTTAGGAGCTGTGACCAGTTGAAGATTTCCCCAATATTCGTGAGAAAAATTTAGTATAACTTTTGAACCACCCTATAGATTTTGGTTATTGTTAGCTTATTAAATAGCCAAGAAAAGTAGCTGTCGAAGAGTGTACTGCTCTGTATTTTTTAATTGAGCATGTTTAAATTATTCGTAAATATTTCCAAAACATTGATGTTTTTTACTCACAAATTTCATAAATACCGTTATTTATTTCAAAAACTTTTGTGTGTAAAAAAATCAAAATTTTGAAAATATTTGAGAATATTTTAAAGATGCTTAATTAAAAAATACAGAGTAATACACTTCTCGACAGGTACTATTCTTGGCTATTTAATAATCCAACAAAAGTTATACTCGTTTAGTCTCATCAGGGTTCATGAATATTGGCGAAATCTTCAACTGGCTACAGCTCCCAGAGGAAGGTTTCTAGGGGGGGTATGTGTAACAATTTTTTGATTAGCTTACCTCATGGAATCGCGTGGAATATCGGAAGGTATCTTGTTCTGAATCACCCTGTATATAAGCAATTCTACACACGTAAGAATAAATTCCTTAAATTATGCGTTGGAAATACAACGAATAATTCATTATATGTATTAGTTATTAAGGCTATAGGCAAGGAAAAAATTAACATTTAAAAAAATAATAAAACCATAAAAATATAGTAAAATACTAAGGCTAATTACAAACTGCCGTAATAATTAAAAATTATAGTTTCGAAACTGTTCCACTCGTGATGTGTGCGTATTTAAAGAGGTAGGGAATTCCATAGCCTGAATGGCTTGGTACTAGAAGTATTAAGGATTGTTCAGATTGAGCAGTGGTGACTTTATCATGAAGGTATCGAGAAGCTGATCCAATTAGTATCTTATTCAATAAAATTACAAGACGGTACGGAAAATAAACCTAACAATTGGTTTGAGTATGGAGAGATATGATCGTAACGTCTAAGGCCATTAACAAAGCGCGTGATGGAGTTTACAGCAACATTCAGTTTACGAGCTGAATGAGAATCCAGATGCCCATAAATCTCACAACCATAGCCAATAATAGGAAAAAGTAGTACTTTATCCAATCTTAGGCGGGTATTTAACGGCGGACAAGATAATAATATTACTAAACGCCGTAGAGCTCTATATACTTTCTCAACAACGTTATCGATATGACTTGACCAGGAAAAGTCCTTATTAAATATTATACCCAGATTGTTTATCTTATCATAAAATTGGATAGTAGTGCTATTCAGAGTGATATTTGGGAAACAAGATATGTCAAGAGCATAACTATATATAGCAATTGCTTTAATTTTGCTAGGATTAAGAAGCAAACCATTATCAGTTGCCAAAGAATTAATATGTCCAAGGTTGCTATTAATATAAAAAATTGCATCCTCTACTAGGCCCCACTTCCTAGATGTGTAAATCATCTACATAGATATGAAAATTACAATATTTAAGAACATTGGGTAAATCATTAATGAATAAGGAAAAAAAAATAAAAAGGGACCAAGAATGGATTTCTGCGGTACACCAGATTTTATTGGAACAAATCTGGAGAAAGCGTTACCACACCGAACTTGTTGAAAGCGATCAGATAAATAGGATGCAGTCAAGCTATCTGCCGATACAGAAAAAAAAAAAAAAGAAAGCAGTTTTATAAGTAAGAGCTGATGACTGACTAAATCAAATGATTTAGTAAAATCAAGAAGAACTAAATATGTAACCTTATTCTTACTAATAGTAGCACGAATATCATCACTTATCTTGAGCAAAGCCGTTGTACAGCTATGTTTAGGTCTAAACCCTGACTGATAACAAGTAAATATTCTTGTATTTGAAAATCAAGTAATCTTAAATATTTTCGATAAATAGGTCAATATGGAAAAGGGCCTATAATCATTGATATTGGGACGTGTGAAGTTCTATTATTTCGATATGATAGCGTGCTTAAGCTCGCGTTCTAAGTAGTATTTTTATTATAAACATTCAAAAGTTTCCAGTAACCTAACCTCAAGACTAAAGAGACAAAAAATAATGCTCTCGGAAAAACCTATCCTAATATCTGGAGAAATTACTAAAGCAGGTCCAAGCATATCTAACACTAGAAAGGGAGACAGAAGAAACAAACTTAGTTCGTCCAAGGGGCATTCCACTCCACCTGCAAGAGCTGAATACTGTTCGTACGTCTCGGGGGAAAATAGCAAGTCTATTATGGGACGTTGCTTTGAAGTGAAAATAAAAGAGGATAGAATAATAAGCGGAAATAAATAAAAGGTCATTGGGAAAAGTCTCCTTAAATTTCTATTAGATGGCGCTACAACTCACAAAATTTCGTCATCCTTTAAATAAGTTTTGTTAAATTTCAGCCAGTCGTTATCGTCAGTTACTATTTAACCGTTTTCGTCTGAATAACGTACTTTTTCAACCATTATATATATATTTTTAAGAGGTATGGGTTGGCAATATGAAAGCCGAGTTGGATTTTGTACGTGATAATCTTGTACTATCGTTACAGACTAATTACAACTAGGGAAATTAGTTTAAACTTGGCTGTACAAGTAAATCTGATGAACCACACTTTGGATGTCCAATTTGTGCCACCAACCATTATTTGCGTGGCGCTTATGACGGGGTTTATAATACATAAATAAACTTTGATTTTCAATTTGAAATAAATAGAAAAGTATATGACATCGGGATACATAGATAACTGTCGAATGCATATGGTTGAAATCATAGGCATCTTAATAGAATCGACGTACATAAAATTCTGTACAAAAGTTTGACAATGAAAAAGCTGTCGGCTGGCGGGTTTGAAAGCCGACCAAGATTTTTCAACAATGTCTGAAGATGTTTAAATATAATCCGCAGAATTTTTGTGCTGATTCGTGACTGTGAACGATACTTGAATTCATTATTACATGCCACAAAGGAAAGAGTAGTCGTCGAAGCAATGAACCAAGATTGATCAATAAGCACCGAAGAATACGGAGACCGTTTCTATAGTCGAGACAGTAATGGTGATAGTTTGCTGGGATTTCCAAGGAATCATATTGATTGACTAATTGGAAAAAGTTGAAAATAATGACGATCACCAGCATTATTGAAGCGTTTGAAGGTCGCTATTCAAGGTCGAATCAAGCAACGAATTCACCGGACTTAACTCAATGCGACTTTTGCCTTTCTCTTCTGCAATCTGTAAAAATCGCTCGGCAAGGAAGAATTTTCCGATGAATGAGGAGGTTTTTGATGCCGTAAATAGGTAGTTTGCAGACCTTGAAAAATCATATTTTTTTTTGGACATGATGAAAATATTTTTAAGTTGCTGAACTATGCTGTACAGCCCTCAAGGCAGACTATGTTGAAATATAAAGTTGCTTTTTATCATTTGGTTTTGTTATGACCTTTTTATTTTTTTAGCATTTTCTTTCTCTGTTTTTTCGTATAAGAGAAAATTTATTGCAAATTCACTATGGATGGAGTTTTAACAATCCGTCAAATTTCAAGAAATTATTTTTATTTCATTTTCAATATAATTTTCGTCTTGTAGTTTATCTCAGGCTCTCTTTCTAGGCAGGACAAATACTCAGGGCTGTCAACAATTACCATGAAAATAAAAGGTCAATTACTGTTACGCCTAGTTATTAACAATTCAGAGCATTGTTGAGAATGTTTCACCCACCAGATCTATCAGTTTATCGATTGAGCAAAACCATTGCTGTTATAGTGGCAGATGTTGAAAAGTGTCCGAAAAAATATTGCAGAAATCGTTCTGCTCAATTTGGATTTAAATTAAGGTTCATTGCGGTGAATTTTAAAAGCTAATTTGAAAATGTTCAGGTTACCATATATCCACATATTGTCATATCATCCTAAATCTGTCAAATTAAATGAACAATTAACGGCATGTTTTTTTTTTTCCCTGAAAGCGAAACCATTACTGAGGTCATATACTGTTACAGGGCTTGATAATAAAGTATTTTGCTTCAGGCTGTAATTTAAAGGGCGACACGTGATCATACTTACGGAGAGTCTGACTGATGCAGTAGTTGAAGGCAATTTCAAGTTTATAACTGCATGTGCTATAAATCTTAGGAAATATTAAACTACCAAAGGTGAAGTGCAGTAAAGGAAGTATTTTAATAAGCCTTAAAGTGCGATTACACATTGACACTTTTACTGCAGGGCAGTAGGAAAAGCTGCGCTACTCGTGAGTTGCAATGTGTAAACACCTCTGAAACCCAAGAGGTTGCGCCTCTAGCTCGATTGCTTGCAACTTTTTCGTGCTGCCGCAGTCTCGGAAGTTGCAATGTGTAAAAATCTGAAGAGAAGGTTGCAGGCGGAGTATAAAAATATTAGTTTCATTGAATTTTTTTCTGCGGTTACGCATGCAATTTGTGCGGTAACTAACCAAATTTTTATTTCAAATTCTTCAAAATTCATATTGTCTTTTGTCTTGTATTATTTTACTTGTAAAATTATAACTTATGTAAATAATATTTCCTTATAAAATTTACCTCTTGCTAAAAATCTGAAAGCTATTGTAAACCGATCAGTGGGAGACATTGTTTTCCTAATATAGATAATATTTCCTCTTTATAAGAAAAGTCATTTGCTTTAGAGCTTCTTCAAAACCATCAGGTCACAAACGTAAGAAATTTTAATAAAAAATTTCATCTCCAATACATAATTTTTTCATTAGATTATTTACGGCTCAACAACCCAAGACTTCTTCTTTTTCGGATTCTTATTGATATTTTTTATCAAAATTAATTCCAAACAATCGGCAGCTTGCATTTTTGGATCATTGAAATACTTCAGAGTTTAACTCAAAACTATTGACACAAAAACTGCGCCCAGCAAAACCTACTGCATGTGTAAACAACTTTGGAACTTTTTCGAAAGGTTGCAGCTTTTTAGCTATGCGCAGAAGAAGTTGCAGGCTGGGCACAACTTTAGTTGACTATGTGTAAACGCAACTGCAACTTTTGCAGCTTCAACCTTAAATGCTTCGATGTAAAAGTTGCCATGTGTAATCGTACTTTTAGTTGGATTTCTTGGCTCTATACATCCAAAGCTGCCGAAGTGCATAATAAATTTTACTTATAGCAGAATTAATATGACCGAAGAACTTCATATTGGAATTGATAACTATTTCTATATTTCTAATTGTATTCACAAATGAAAGAGTAGTTACGTTGACCTCAGTAGCTAGAATGGAAGTGCATCTGTACGAAGATGATTATTGTGGAAAGTCATGTATTGTCATTTGGATAGATGCAACTTTAGTTTTTGTTTGTGTATATTTCTAAGATCATTATTTACGCGAGTAAAACAATCCGGCAATATCCTAATTGGCCTGTCTAGTCTAAGTAATATGTATCTGAATATCATCAGCATACATATAGGTGTTTTTTTAATACCCTCAATAACTTCCGGAAAAATTAGGCCTCTTTTATTTAGTACATTTATTAATGACCTACAAAGATACTAAATAAAAGAGGTACAATTACTGATCCCTGAGGAACCCGGCAATATGTAGAGCGGTAAAAGATTTGACTGAATATTTCGCACTTCAACGTCCTGACATGTCACCTATCAAGTAGATCCGAATTAGTTGAACTGCAGAGTAAGAAAAGCCAACTATTCCAAGAGATAACGGTGAATAATACTGTCGAATGGCTTAGTAAAATCCAAAAGCCCAAGGACACGTATATGATTATTATCAAGAGGCAATTGGTGTGGACGGCACTCGAACGAATACTTTTGTACCGAATAATAATTAGTTACTACTCACAAGTAACTGTCTCGGATATTGTTTGCTTAGTAAGTTGGCCATAAGTGCAAGTTTTTTTATTTTAATCGAGTTTTGTTAGGTTGATTCATTTCAGTGTACCGTTCATTATTAATAAGTTTTCGAAAACTCAAATTTGTCTCTCACACGTAGACAGTTTACATTCAGTTATGTCAGACTTACGCGATTTATACTCGAAAAAAAGAAGAAAATTATTGAAACTGATAGACTTGGAGGAGATTTAGTTTTTATAAAATTTTCATATCAAAGAAAACTCATTGTTCCTATATTAAAATCAACATTTAGAATACCTATTTTGTACAATCACACACTAAAACACACACACACACATAAAGACAAATGAGTTTTACAAATTTATCTTAATTCCCAAAGTAGGTATAAGTCATTGAGTGGAACGATTTGGTGTTATCTACAACGATTAAGTGGAAGTACGAGACCTGCATCGATACATACATCGTTTTCTCATTATTTCTCGATTTTCGATAACTTTTCTAATTATCTACTCCAAGGACTTAAGGAAAAGTTAACGTAAAACTCCTTGGATTACGGAAACTCTTTATAGGGCTATTGTGTTGAGAAGTCGTGAACACTTTTTTGGGAATTCTTAATCCAATGAACAACACACAGCACAACCCGTCCATCTCTGGGGCCACTTTAGGACATTTTCTGCAGGGAAGTATAAGCTACTACAATTATTGTATATGTGTATGTATATTGTATTATATACCATATATAGGTACAACATATATACAAGAGATGTACATTGTACATATACTACATACATATAAAAGGACGCGCTTTCGAGTGGATTGAAATTTGATTAAATCCAAGAAATCCAAGAGAACTTTTTCAATTAAAAGAAAAATTAAGGGCGTCCCGTAGATATGGCATACCATACACGTTCCCGGATGCCCGCAATCCAATCTACAGTGTACGGTGTACGTGCTAAAGCTGTTTGCACGTCTTGGCTGAGTTAAATTCTAATGTTATACAGCATCCACCCGATACCATTTACTACCACCACAAGACCAGCACAAGCGGCGTGGTAACGGCGTGGCCGGTATGGTAGCGGCGACGATGATGATAGTAAAAATCTTGAAATTGTAGAAGAGTTGTGGTAATCGATACAATATATCGGGATTTATTTCTACCAGTACCAAAAGGATGTCGACTCTTTCGGCATAGTTAAGGATTAAATCCAGTGCATTGCAGAAGGAACTGTTTGAAATCAATTTTATCGTTGCAAACGCCATGATATCAAGAAGAATTTATTATCGATTTCTCGTACATATAGTATGTAGGTGGTTGTCCAGAAGGATACTTTGGGTGTTTCTATACTAGCCGTGTGTGCTAACATCATTATGAATGGGTGCAAGTGTAGTAACATAACTGCGATCTGATCATATATGTAAGCATCGGATAATTCCTTTTACAGAGGATGTGTGTAGACACTATGGGCTAAGCATTTTTGAGTAAATGTCGGGATTCAGGAGGTACAGATAAAATGGTCGATTTTTTCTGCCGAGATTAATATTGAAGCATTTAATTGAACCGCTCAAGCGCTTATTTCCAAGATATCAAATAATGAAATTGCAAGAACGGAAGTTTTTGTCGTTTTATAAATATTACAGATTACGGAGAAGATTTTTTGTTATATTAGGTACCTACCTACTTTTATGGCATACATATATGTAAAAATTAAATCCAGCAAGATCGGAAAGAAATCCGTTTTTTTCTTTTATCTTAACTAAAAGAATTATTATTTCCCATACATTTTTAAATATTATTTCAAATTATAATTCAATACTTCCCATCTAGTGACACATTTTCTAAATCCAGTTTAAAAAAACAAATGGATTTGAATAAACTAAAAAAAAAAAAAAATTGATGAGGTGGTTTTGCACTTTGGTTAAATTTTGATTTTTTTGCTATTAATGGTAATGAGTAGGTGCTAAATGAGGGGAATAAGGGGGATAGCTAAGATATTCTCAATTTCATGAATTTTTTCGCGGTTGATCAATGCTGTATGGATTGCATAATTATGGTGATAGATTTTTGGGTTTTGATTGGTTAAAGCTGATCGTTTTCCTTTAAGTTTCCAATTGTTGGCAATAAACCTGGTTTGGATAGGTCATAATGAATTAAATCAAAAATATCCCATTAATTACAGTGAAATCTTCTTTAAGATAAGTCCGGGATTGACAGTTAGAATAGGAGTTCGAGTTCAATTTCTCATCCTTCGTTATTACAGATCTGATGACTAAAAAAAAAAACAGGTACCTTGCGATACACACTCCCCGGATCTCCCCCCGTGCCCCTAGCTTCGCCCGCACACACGGTGTGAAAACGGTTCATTTCATGTACCTTGTCAGCAAAGAATTTGCAAATTGTTTTCTTCTGCTTCTTATTATTGGCTGACAGTTTATGAAGTGTTTAAATTCCCATTCTGTTTGTTTTCTCAATTAGTTTTAAATATTTTTCAACTTTTTACCAAGATGAATTGACCTGATATTTCGTCAATCGTTTACCTTGAATCACTTTCGAACAATGACTTCAAAATATTGTCAGCAAATTTCGATGATTTTCAGAATTTTTGGAAATTCTGCAGTCTCCTGTCACTAGATTTAAATTTTTGAAACCACTGTGACATTTGTTTACCGTTAAGACATTAATACACTGATCGGAAAATGACATCATACAATCTGTGATATGCATATCGTCAACAACGGGTTTTGATAATCGGGATCTTAACGAAAAACTACGGTTATGTCCTAAAAAATAAAGTTAATGAATACTAAAAGAGAACAAATTCAAAAAAAGAGGTCCTTACACTGCAACGTATCTGCGTACACGATCCTCAAATTTAAATATAAAAAAAAATATGTTTCTTTCCCCTTATTAATTGTGAGAGGCGTATTTAAAAATTAATCTTTTAAATAATATAATGACAACACAAAAAAATTTTACATTTGTGTATAAATCAGGGACCGAAAATAACTGTTATTTTGAAAATTTTAAACAATAAAAGCTGGGATAAATCATGATCGTGGAATTTTGTGGAATATACCAAAAGATATCTCGTGAAACCAGTTTCGATTCCTGTAAAGCTTTTGAAAACTTAACTTTTTATTAAAAAAAGGCTAAAAAAAAAACCAAGCGGGAAAGGCGTTTTATTTTATCTGGCAAAAATAAAAAGCCAGCTTGACTTTTTATTTTTATTTTTTTTTCTGGCAAAAATAGCCAGATTGACTTTTTATTTTTTCGAGCTGGAAGTAATAGGTTTTGAGGTTTTCAGGAACCGAATCAGTTATGAATTTTTACGAAAAAAGCTTTATTTACTTGTTATTCCTGGCCGGTAATAGTTTTGAAGATAGAAAAGCAAGCGAAACGGCTTGATACCTTTTTTCGGTAAAAATATAAAAAGCGAGCTCAGCTTTTTATTTTTTTCTAGTCAAGCTGGCTTTGTATTTTTGTCAGATAAAATAAAAAGTCAAGCTGGCTTTATATTTTTGCCAGATAAAATAAAAATCCTTTCCAGCTTGGTTTTTTTTATTATTATCAGTCAGGAATAACAGGTAAAGCTGGCTTTTTTCATAAAAAGTCAAAACTGGTTCGGTCCCTTGTATAAATAATTAATATTTTTTTGTCAACTATTAATTGATGACGCGCTTTTATTTAGCTTCATTTGTATGTAAGAAAATTTTGTAACTCAATTATCACCTATATTTTCGCATATTCGACCAACTTGAAAATAGACATGCGTACATGGTTCCCGTGACAATACAGTTTAGCAGATTTAAATTACATAAAAAAAAACTGAAAATGGCGGCTTCAATATAGTAGACAAATCTGGCCATTAATGGTTTAATTCGACGACTCAAAATTGATATCTGGGAGTTTCCGGTGTCGTGGATTATGAATTTTTTGTCAAAATTTAGAAATTCAAAATAGCATCAAAAATGTGACGGATGAATTTTATCATTTGTGGTGTTTGGTGTCGCAGGTACGAATTTTTAGTCGAAATTTAGAAAATAAAAATGGCCGCTTCAATTTAACTAACGAATTTTGTCCCTTATGGTACAATCGATTCAAACCACTACATATATAGAAATTGTCGCTGCCTTAGCTTTCATAGAGTATCTATCTTTGTTACTCATACGGTTCTTCTTTTTATGTAACTAATGATAAATGGGTTGGTAGAATTCTCCTAATTTGTGTGCAAATTAATAAGCCACTTTTATGTAGTAAGGAAAACACAGTGCACTATAAGTATGGTCCTTGATACTAATTAATTATCAATTTTCATTAGACTTTTTCAGAGCAATCATATCTAATAAAAGTTTTTGTTTATTAGCTCAATTCTAATATCTGCATTTATGCTCATTTTGTTGTTGACTTCCTGTCTACTAACAATGATCAAATACTCTTTCTAGCTTTTATATTCTAAATAAAATCATCGCGTACATACCTACAAAGTTTTCCATTCCGTCTGTAACACATAGAAATTATGATGGTATGTCAAATTGGATTGGACACTCATGTAAATTTTTTCATGCCTGATATTTGCCTGTTCTTTGTTTGGCTATCATTTGCTTGTCTGTCTACAGGATAATTCGATAATTTAGTTAATTGAAGTTGTGTACACAGCAATTTTATAATAAGAGTAAGTTCAAGCTCGTAAATTGATAAAATCTGGCAACCCCTTTATTTGTAACACTACCATACAGAAGTTTTGATGTTCACTATATATTTGGGTTGGAGAAAGCATTAAGCTAGAATTTGAAATTTTGTACGTGGCATTCTTATTGTAATTGTGAATTTGAGTTTGAAAATAGATAAAATCTGGTAGCTCCAACGTAGGGTTGCCATACATAGATCTGTAGGTGTTTCAAGAATCTCAAGAAAATGGTCAGTGGCAGTGGTCATGTCCATAAATATGTATAAAATGTGGCAACTTCCTTATTGTATTGCTATACAAAAGTTTTAATACTTGTTCAAGAAGGCTATTCAACAGCGAAAGGGAAAAAATTGTTTATTGGTTGTTTCATCACACAATTTATTAATGTTGGGTGGCAAGTTTTAATGTTCGCTACATATGTATATATTTGGATGATATAGGGAGCACTACAATTGTGTACGCTATGTTCTTGTAATTATTGTGGATTTAAAATCGTAAATGGACGAAATCTGATAGGGTTGCCATACAAAATTTTTCTGATTTATGGATTTTTCATGTATGGGAAAAAGGATCATTTCCACAGAATTTAATGTAATGCTGTAGCTTATTTTCTGAGATACATAAACAAAACAAATCAGAAAAATTATTGAAAAAAAAAAACAAAAAAAAAAAACAAAACAGAGAAATAATAATGCTTATATATTTATTTTACATATTTTCGCAAGACAAATGATAATCCCTAAATGCGCTTTAACAAGAGATAATAAAACTTAACGAACAAGGCTTAGACTCCTTAAGGTCTTTCTTCAATAACACGAAATGCCATATTGTGGCAAAGTAAAAGCCATTTGAATTTGACCGGCAAGACAAAACCCCTCAACCCATCTCTAAAAGCCTTCTCTATTTTTTTTTTACTCTTATATTCTAGCTTTTGATGTGATTTCTTGCCGTAAGTAGTAATATCCATTTAATCCCATTATAATTTTGTAATATTTCATAAAATCTTATACCCGTAGGAATAATTCAGGGATTCTTCTTTCTATCCTTATAAGAATCCTGTGTAAAGCTTTGAGCAGAAATGTACCTCTGACCTGTCCACAGAGCCCAGCACTTGTTATGACATTTTCCTGTGTGTGTGTGTGTGTGTGTGTGTTTTTTTTAATAAAAGCTCATAACCCACTTTCGAAAAATATCTTATACTTAAAGCACCGAGAAAGCCTTGAGGATTTCAGGTTAGAGCCAGGGGAGCATTCAGCTTATTTAATTTTGCTCGAATAATATTTAATTAAGGCATAAATCAAATTACGACAGTTCGGGTAGCCTCTATCTCAGCCGGAATATTTCATTGGGTTTAGCCGCTACTATAAATGTATATGCATCTACAATGTACATATGTATTTCTATATTGCAAATATACATTTGCTTATAGCTACAGTACAACACCACACTGCAATTACTACAGGAAATTTCTAGGATGGATATAAGGCCACCGTAGAATGTACTGCACTTTCATACAACTCGATATTTGTGCAATTGTATAAGGGAACTATAAATTTTAATATTTTCCTAGGAAGAAAGAAGGAAAATAATAAAATGGGGGAATGCATCTGAATAACGCGGAAATCCTCTTTTTCCAACAAGACATCAGGAAAATTTAGTCCTCGACAACACTATAGTACTATTGCTGGAGCATATTTTGAATGCATGGCATATTATGCACGACGACTAGGTATATATGTATATACATGTATTTACTTGTATTCTGGACTATATATACATATATGCAGTGTTTGGTTACCACGCTCTTGGAAACCAGGATTTCTGCTATATTTTGTGCACAGCATGTCCTCGCCTAAGCAAAAGACAAAAGCTTTTTAGGAAATTTCTTTGATAATCGCGATTCATAAGTATTTTCGAGCTCTTACGCAAAACTATCTTTTTTGTTTTTTTTTGTTTTTGTTTTTTTTTTGTTTCGGAGAAGTCTAAGCCTAGCTTAGTATCTACGGTTGTGTATCTGTTACATCCGTACTAAAGCTTCCATAACAGATGCACGCGAATATTTCTTGTTTTCTATGCCAAAAGTGTTTTTAAGAGAAAAATATTTTAACCAGAAATGTCAGTTCACTGGAAGGAGTCTGTGAAAAAAAAAATGAAACATTAGCACAAAGAAGTGGTACACACTTGAGCTGTACATAAATAAGTGAAGTTGCTCGCAATTATACGAGATGTCAATGGCAATTGGAGTGCTTCTATTTTATGGGTTTGCTGTAAGAGGAAAGTAGGCAAGTGATGTCCTGTAGTTATTAGAATGAATATGCAAGATTAGTCAACTATATATAAGTATAGTCTTGGGAATAAGTACAATGCACTCCTACTTAATTGTGATATCTCTAAGGATATTATGAGAGAACGAATTATGAATGTAGAATTCGTGGTGCATGACCGATAACTAGTTTATGTTAGGCTTGACAGACTTCATCAGAAGAATTCTAAAGGTCTCAGGAACTATGCGACCAATAGATGTCTCCATGCAAAGATACTACTTTAGCGGGAAAGTTCTTTTGCATTAAAGTCATGGTTTCTCTGCTTTTATGGCACGAATCACTGTTCTGCCTGTTTCTTTAGAATAGGAAAGGTCAAAATAAGGTCTGTCATTATTGTATGGTAGCGTAGTCCATTTATAGCAACCGTGTTATCGACTAGTTAAAAAAAAAGAAGAGAAAATTAAAAACCGGCTAAAAAAAAGGACCCAATACGCACACCAAACTGGCACTTTTTGGGAATAAAGAGACTGCTTAACAATCATCCTTAAGGCCGAAACACAATGATGCCGACACGACATATATGTACGATGACAAATTAAATGTTGACCTAATGGCAATACCATGTTGCTGTACAGAATGGCGCCGACCGATTTTGTCGCCGTAACCAGAGTTGGGAATAATTCAACTTTTGTAGTCGTTGTCGTCGTAATTTGATTTTGACAGTTCAGAGTAATGACCAAAAAATGTCTTTTAAGGAGCAATTAATTAATTTATTGAAGGAAATGAAGTATTTTTATACCAAAAGAAATCCTCAATATCGAAATACATATTTAAAAGAAAAAAAAAATCCTAAGAAATTGGAGAAAAGTTGAAAATAAGTGGTAGATGATATTTTGTAATCCACATAAATCATAGCTTATTATACTTTTACAACTTTTTTTTTATATCTTTCCCATATTGTTAATAAACTTCAACAAATAATTTTACCACCTACATATCTTGATATACAAACATAAGAATGTCGGTCGGTGTTATTGGGTTAATTCGGCGACATTTACGACGACAGTGTTGTCGTAATTGCCGTGTCGGCAACATTGTGTTTCGGCCTTTAGTTTTTCAGAGTGCCCTAAATGCTGCAGTTCTATAAGTCTAATCGCTAGCGATTGATTTTCTTAAAACATCTAAGGTTGTCCTCCTGCATTTTCAACATCCAACTTAAAAATTTATGATATTGTGTATAGTCTGTAAGCTTCAGTTTTTGGGTCAACTAGATTTTGTAGGTCTTTAGGCTAAGTTCCATATGCAGAATACAGCGCAGGCTTGTTTGCGATTTACCCAATTCTTGAATCTTACTGGAGTGAACAAATATAAATCCATTGCCACAGCTTTTGGCTTCTTTTGAATTAATTGATAAAATTCATAATTGCAGAATAACTACTTCATGACGACCAAAAGCAGTCCGAAAGTTTCGGTTTAAGGCAAGTCTGAGTGGAAACTTATTTTGTTCAGATTAAAAAATTAATTTGGTTTGCTTTTTATACCGAATTTATTTAAAGTTCCTCTAAAGAACAGTTCGAAATGTTCGTGGAATATAAAAGAATCCACGATTTTTTTTGTAGTTTTTTCAATGACAATCTATGTTTTGATTCGAATCTTAGAAACCTGTATTCACCTGATTTATTAATTGTTTTCAAAAAAGTCCTAAGGCTATTTTTTGTGCCATATAGTCCTCCACCATCTCCAAAATTTCTTTTCTGCTTAGAATCCAGCTCCATTTGTCCAAAGATTTAAATAATTCTTTCAGTTTTTTTTTTTAATATTTTCCGGTGAAAGTGTTGTTGGTGCTACTTGGGTTGATCCCAAGAATTATTTTAAAAAAATGGACGCGATATAGAAAGAGTTATTTTTGGAATATTGTATATTTCAGGCAGCCTTTTTTAATGCAATCTAGCAACTTCTTTTATTTTTGAAATGGAGCTTTTTTTTTATCACTTTCTTCCGAATACTTAGTTCGCTTAGTGTTTTTTCGTTAATATTTTTTCGACAGCAAAGTGTGGGGTTATATGTACACTCCTGTGGATGGGCAGAATGTAGTCCAAACCGTAATTTGATTTTTTTTCCTAACCATTTCAAAAACTTCTTCCATATATCGACCTTAGTCTGCATTACTTTATAAATTAGTGTCGTCATTCTTATCATTGGTCTTGCGCATACTTTTTGTCATACCAATATTATTTTTTTGAGAGATGCTGGAAGCATTGCTTTCGAGGAATTTCAGATTTTTTTTTCCATTTTTTACGTACCATATTCAGATATATCCCAAAATCATGATCACCCTATTTTGATCTTCAAGGTACATATATGCTTTTTTATAAATAATACCGACCTCTTCTGAATTTTCTCTTGTCTTTTTGTGTATAGGTGTTTGAGGTTTTTGTTTCCTTCTAAGGAATTGAATTACGAAGCCAATAAAAAGAAAAAGAAAAAGAAAACTGAAATAAAACAGACTTTCACTTGGTTCAAGAAGAACTGAAAATGACCTTATAAGGTAAGTCATCAATGCATTTCAGTATTTTATGGAATTTAAATGATACGTCTACCTGGTGCACTAAAATCTTGTTTCTACTTGTACTCCCCCGCCTTCATTCTAAGACTGAGATTTTTTTTAACCTCCTCTTGTGATTTATTCCGCAGATTTCCAGACAAAGCAAACAAGGCTAATCGGTAGAAAGGCAGAAAAAAGGAACTTTTATTTTTTTTGCATCACAGCTGTGTTTTAAATGTTAGTTGAGCAAGGCACGATTTAAAGATGTGCAATGGTGTCCTTTCCTAGTTTGACAAATGCTGTATATATTTTGGTCAAGGTATAAGAAATTATATGTGCTCTAATTCAATGTTGTATATGAAGTCTGAGATTTATTGAGGCGTGCAGAAACTCACATGTCAACAATTCAAGGTGTACACTAGGGGAAATGTGAATGTTCTTCTGCCTCAAGGGGCAGTTATATAAGTTGAAATACGGATAAGCCTTCGTATCTTGTAGAGAGTTAGATAGATTCACGTCAGGAATGATTATAATGTTGAGACGAGAGATGTGAATGAACCACGCCTCAAAAAGCAATTTTGCATAAAGTCAATAGTCTCAAATCTGAATAGGTCAAGGTGTACTGGAAGAAACCAATTTAAGCGTTAGAGAGGTTTAATGTGCTCATATATTTTAGAGTGTATTGGGGAATGCAAATATGGAAAATATGCAAAGGTCACGTATTTGATAAAGTTTTATTCTCGATAGTTAAAAATATCTCTCAGGAATTCTTCTATCATAGGTGAGATCTTTTGGTTTAAAGAAATATTTTTGGACTAGCTTAAGTTACCCATTCATAGAACGGGACTTCCTCTTAAATTCTTATTTTGTTTTTATTTTTTCATACGTTTTTTTTATTTTCCTTAAATTTTTAATTGTTTTTAATTTTTAAAAAATTGTTTTTTAATAATTTTTTTTATATAAGTACTTAATTTTTTTATTTGTTTTTTAATTTTTTTTCAATAAAAAAAAAGAAAGCTAGGATTCGGATGCAGTCTCGGCTTTTCCAAATTTTGCTATTTTAATTTAAAAATAGAGCATGCTGAGATTTGAAAGCATTACGGAGAGAGTCTTGGATTTTCTTATAATTATTCTTCAACCAGAGTACATGAAGTAGCAGCGAATAATGCTCATCTGTTAAATTTGTTTCTTCCTACTCATCCAAATATTGTATTTACTGCAACTGGGTAACTTACTCTTATTACCTTAGATCGCATTATTAAATATTGGCCGATTATATCCCTGGTGGTGTTACGTTCACTAATTTTCCTTCCTTAAAAAAATTAGAATTGTAATAATCCGCAATCTAAGACGACATCCAACGGGGTCATTGGTCCAATGGATTTGTTTTGTTTTTTTAATTTAAACAAATAAAGGAAAGTGTAAATTGAAAATAAAGACTAAATATAAAAAGTATTTCATGTTATACAATGAAATTATAATCGAGCTAATTGGGAAAGATTTAATAAATACTGAATTGCTTAAAATGACAGTTTAAAGATTTTCTACTTCAGCAGTGTGCGCATTCTTGGATGCGCAACATTCGATAAATGAGGATTGATCGTCAAATATCGTGAGGTTAAATATATTCTCTACGCACTTTACGAATCATCCTAGCACTTTTGACACATACATTCTATGGTCAATATTGTTAGATATCTGATTTTCAAAATGTGAAAAAAAGGTTCAAAGAATTTCTAATGTCGAAATTCCAGAAAAAGAAAAAAATAACATTTCCTTGTCCGCAACCAGGAATAAATCATCGATTATTTAATATTATTTCTTACAACGGGCTATTTCAATTGAAGAATAAATTAAAAAATAAAAGAATTATTTTCCTAATTTTATTTTATAATAAATATTTTTTTTTTCTAATTTGAACTCAATTAGCAGGTTATGACAAATTAGAAATGAGTTTTAAATAGAAAATCAATCAGCACCACCACATCACGACTGACTGCTTTTCATTGAGAGTCAAATGACCGAGATTGCTTCTGCTCGAAAATGGAGCCAAAAAATCCTTAAAAAAGCAAATTTCTTTAAAAAAGATGGCGTTTCATATCAGCAGGTGCCATATAAATAGGTACTCTTCAGTATGGTTTGGTTCCTACCTGGCGTAGACGACCCCTACTTAAAACTTCTTTTGCCCAATGATTTTTTTTTAAATTCTTTTTAAATCCAAAGTTAATTTCAATTGTTTGTTTCGTCTTCTTTTTGGAATTTTTCGAGATACGTACTGTTTGAATTGTCTACTTCAGTTTAGGGCACGCTTCATAAACGAATGAAAGGAATCCCACAGTATTCCGCTTAATATCACTTATTTACACTTTTTGCCCAAAATGCATACCATTTTCCGTTTTTTCCACCTAGGAAGTTTAACTTACTTACTAATTTGCAGTAGCTGCAAAATCAACCATATTATAAAGTCTTTTGCTTCCCCGGACCAGAACGGATTACAGTCGAACTTAATGGATGAATGCCATTAGATTTATTTTTTCTAAAACAGTTTTGCAAAAATACCGACCAGCTAGGTATTCCAGATCATTGTAGAAGATGATTGTAGAAGTGTGAAGTCGTGAAGCAAGTACTGTAATTTTTGTCTCTTATTATATTTGCAATTTCACAACCTGCATTCAAAACTTGAAGAAATTTTTACAGGTGAGGTTTTCGGTGGAAAAATTCTTAAAGCGACAAAAACATGATTTTAAGTAAGTTGTAATATAGAAAAAAACAATCTATGAACGTGTAACCAATAAAATTTTACATTATATGCAATAAAAAATTAAACAAATTATTTCAAATTTAATTAGTAGTATAATTTGAATTTGCATCATCTTATGTCTCATCGGAAAGTAAAAGGAATTCACCGTCATCTCCATCATCTTCTTTTCTTTGTATTTTCTTCCCTTTTTTCTTCTTTTGTGGTGGATATTCTGTCCAAAGTTATTATAGAATTGCTGATAAACAAAACTCCAATAATCTTTGTATATTCTTCTACTTGAAATATATAATTTTTGTATGGTCATTTTTCAAAAGATTGTGTACTATTTTCCCTTATTTCTGATCAGACCAGTCGATGCTGTAAAACTCAAAATCTTCTGAGAGTGTATGCTTGTGTTGTGTCATTCTATGCAAAATCATCTAGCACTTTCGGTTCGACCATCACGGATTTTGTTAACATGTTTGAAGGTTTTATGGAGTATATATGTAATATCCTAATTTTAAGAATTTTAAGTTTATAGATATGTTAGCAAGGCATGGAGTGAACGAGACCCTAAGATATTGGATTGCACCCATGTTGAATAACAGAACTGTCTGTGCCAGTCTGAATGGGGTGAGCAGAGTGAAAAGTATCTATAGGGGCCCCCCTCAAGGTGGTATTTTATTACCTTTATTATGGTTGCTTATTATGGATGATCTCCTGCCAATACTGACCCAGATGGGGTATAAGGTGGCTTGTTACGCAGATGACTTGGTGATAGTAGTCACTGGTAGTTAATGAATCTGAACTATGTGGACTGATACAAAATGCAATCCGACTAGCCATAGACTGGGCTACGGATTTTGAACTATCCATCAATCCACTAAAAACCGATCTTTAAATATATATCACATTGGTATACACGCTTGGAGCTAAAGGATAGATTTAAATGCCTTGGTATCATACAAGATAAGAAGCAAAACTGGAAACCACATCTTGAGGACAGAGCGAATGACACCCTTAGAGCCTTTGTAATGTGCCGCAGAGATATAAGGAAAAAGTGAGGACTCAATCCACGGATCTACACTAGTATTATCCGATCCATGATAGCTGAGACTGTGCCTTCTCTGCATAAGCGGCGCTCTCAAGTCAACCTCTACTCGGGCTCTCGAGGTTATTCTCAATATACATCCCATGCAGATAGATATCAAGAAGGGGGAATCAATCGCAGCGCCGAGTTAGCATCTCAATCACAGCTGGATTCATGCTGGAGCAAGAGTTATACACGAGTCCATCTTTGAAATCATGCAATCATCGCACCTGACAATAACAGGAACAGCGACCTCCTTCTGGAGACTATAATGAAAAGCGTATTTAATTCAACAATTCCATCTAGGGCAGCCTGGGCGTCACACTCTGTGCTTCAACTATTGACAAACCCTATTGTTCACACAGATTGCTCCAAAACTGAAGAAAATACCGGAGCAAGTACTTTCTCTGAGGAGCCTCGTATGGAAATTGCGCTTCACTTTGAAAGCTATGTTACGATTTTCTAGGCGGAAGTCAAGGTACTCGTTCTGTGTCACAGCGATATCAGCTGGAACGAAAGAGCGGACGAGCTCGCTCGTCTTGGTGCAATCTCAGAGGAATCATTCTCTACAATCGGGATTGTATCAAAAATGCTCGCGTCTAAATTTTCGGCCTGGGCTGACTGTCGACACAGTCGCCTCTGACTGGATGATCCCTCGGGCAGAATTACTAAGAAAATGTGGAGTAAACTTAACCGAAATCTGACGAAAAAGATATTGGGACTAAGCAAGCCAACTCTGAGGACACCTGTGTCAATTGTCAATGGGCACTCTTTTCTCAGGGGTCACCTGCATAAGATGAGACACGTTGATGATCCTATATGTAGAGGATGCGAAGTGGAACCCGAAACGGTGACTCATTTCTTGTACCACTAACCGTCTCTCTCTGGAAGGCGTTACAGATTCCTTGGCTCACACCTCCTGGAAGAATTGCATAAAGCGGCCAGGGAAAGTTGGTGGCCAATTGTAAATTTTTTAGAGTATCCGGCCGGGACCTATGAGCAATTCCTCATAGGTCTGGAGGGTCAACAATGGGCCTTAACCGCCTTTTAAATCCATCTATCCAATATCCAAATTTTCAGCATCCTTGCCTGTGGACTTCGCGAGATATGCGAATTCAAAGTTTCGTTATCCTTCAATATCCTGGAAGACGTGTCTTGGATTTTTTTTAAATTTTTTGTTAGTTTTTTCATAATTAAGTACTTCGTTTTTGTACTTATTGTTCCAAAAGTATAAATGTGGGAGTAAAACAGAACAGATACAATGAAAAAATTCGTAAGCATGAATACAGTATCAATAATGCAGCCACAGAATGAATTAAGTCACATGCATATTAAGCTAAAAAACAGTAGACACAGTATTGAACCCTGAGGAAGCCCACGTATCATGGAAATAATCCGCTTAAAAAAATTATTTGCTAAAAAAAAACAATACTTTCCGCACCAATTGAATTTTATAGTTCCACAGGAAATCTGTAGGAATAAAAACAAGGCCGCTTAGAATTTTTGCTTCATAAATAAATTAATTGGAAGCATACTGAAAATTTAAGAAAATATTAATAAAAACGCTTCTAAAAAAAAGTTTTTTTTTTTTAATTAACGCACACATATTTTTTTAAAGAAGTTTAATTTTTTTTTGTATTGTTACAACTGCAAATGAGCACTAAATCACTAGTTGTTCCTTCTACTGATTGCAAACTTTCGTAAATAAATCTTTGTCTGCGTTAATATGAAGAAGATTTCTCGCAATTATTGCCATAATCCGTTTATAAAATCGTACAACTTTTCGAATATTTTGATGTTTTACAATTCGTTGTCAGTAACTAAATTTTCTGACTCTGAAAATGATGATTTTAAAATTTTTTTTAGAAAGCCTGCTCTGCACCTTGTGGCTTATACCGGGAGTTCTGCCTTTGGGGACTCCCAATTTCACATTACATTTGATCCACTGCAAAAATTCACTAACTCTGGTGAAAACTCTGGGAAAATTTGGATCACAGCCGTTTTTAATTTGTCCATCTTTACATTTGATGTACCTATTTTCTGCCCACGAAATAATTCCTACAACTACTCCATTTACAATGAGCGGTCCATCTGAATCTCCTATACCATGAATAGTTTTTCTGTTATTGGATATTGCGCACAACACTGAACTTATGATCAGAGCAGGCTTACTCGTATGAGCAATGCTGCAAGCCTTTATTGGAAATAACCCGTGTTTGCCTTCTTGTAGTAAAGTAGATAGAACGCCATCATTAGTCATTCCCCAGCCAGCAATACGACCAATCTCGTTTCCCACGGGAAAATCAGGTTTAGCAAGTGTTGCTGTCTGGACTTTGTCTGTTAAGATAAATTTTTTATCTAGCCACAGAAGGGCGATATCATTTTGATTATAATCATTCAGTCGGAAAAGTAGTCTTCATAGTCGTTGTGAATTGAGTAGCTTGAGTTGCTTTTTGGAAATCTAATCCCATTTTTAGATGAAGGATTTCTACTGTGACTATTATCTTTAGATCTTTTAGCGTTTTATCTACACAATGGGCAGCAGTTAACACGACATTCGATGTTATGAGAGTTCCACCGCACAAGAAATACGAGTACTCCCTTTTTTCCATAATTTTACTATTGGATACTGCTGCATTTATCTCTAAGTGCGTATATACTTTCCAGGATTGAAGGCATGAATTCCGTTCTTACCGGCAATAGCGATTTTGCTTTTGCCAACATCTTTTCCTCCTATAACTGGCGTTGATTTCATAATTCCAGATAAAATTAGTAGGAGAATAAAAAACATTTTTCGACGTAATTATGAAATTTCGACGTAATTATGAAATTATGAAATGTCCTAAGAATTCTACTAGATAAACGTGAGTTTTATATACCGAATTTAAAGTGTGCTTTCTGGGCTTCAAGAACAATAGAACATTTGGTCAAATAATAGTAATAGCAAAAACTCTAACCACTTATTTGCCAACGTGTGTTTGAAGAAAAATCATGCATAAGTGAATTCATATTTCGATAGAAAAATATGCCAAATGTAATAAGTGCAGCCTTTGAAATATACTTGGGTAAAAATAAAAATATACGTAATAACGGTTAAAGTTCCAAACAGAATTGATCAATTAGGTCCATTCTGGACAGGCTGTTAATGTTAAAATTTCAGAAAATATTTCAATAGAGAAGTTAGGAAAATTGTATGTGCCATACTTTCACAGGTGAATTTCACAATTTTTAGCAAATTTTATGCTTTCCGTACATAGAATTCACATAAAATGAAATGAAAAATTCCATACAAATTAGACCGGAAAAAATTGTGCAGTGACGAATTTATATTCATTTCATTCACAATTTCATTTTGGGATGTACATACATACATATGTACTTGAAGCCGTACAGATGGTTCGACTAAAACTCTCCACTTTTTTATACTCTACTAAGTGACGAAATCATAGGATGTATTAAGTGTGTCATTACAGTCGTCTTTGGTTAGATGACTCTACAAAGGAGTTGTGGGGGCAAACCTAGCCCAAACTTAACAAAAAAGCTATTGTGACTAAACACGCCAACCCTGAGAACTCTAGTGTCAATTCTCACTGGGCATTCATTTCTCAGGAGTCATCTACATAGGATGGGGCTTGAGATGATCCTATATGCAGAGGATGCGCAGAGGAATCCGAAATTGTGACTCATTTTCTTTGTCGCTATCCGGTATTCTCCGAAAAGCGTGTCAGATTCCTTGGATCAGACCTCCTGGAAGAGTTGCACGAAGTGGGTAGGGAGAAATGGGGGTCAATATTAAACTTTGTAAGAGCGTCCGGCTGGGACTTACAATTACTCATAGGTCTAGAGTGTGAACAATGTTATATCTTGTTGTGTCCTATATTCTGGGGTTCCCCTGGAAGCTCCACGTCATTTCAATCCATAAAATCTAAGTTTGACATTCTGTTTGTAACGCATAGAAATAATGCTGTTTGAGTAAAATGGTTTGGATACCCGCGTATGATGTTAAAAGTTATTTTGATTTTTGCATATGTATCTGTCTGTCCATCCTATCTATAACTCGAGAACGCGTTTACTTAGAGAGCTGACATTTTGCACATGGCCTTTTTAAAAATGTTCGGGGAACCGTTTTTTTGGTGCTGCCATAGAAATTTTGGGCTTTCACTTTACTTAGCGTTTGTTTTCATCTGGGGTATAATATTATTGGTCTAAGACCAATTGTAACTTGTCTCTTGGTTCTATTTCTATTCCCCCAATCATTCTCTTACCGAGAATTTTTTTCAACCTCCTCTTGTGATTTATTCCGCAGATTTCGAGACAAAGCAAACAAGGCTAATCGGTTGAAAGGCAAAACAAGGAACTTTTATTTTTTTTGCATCACAGCTGTGTTTTAAATGTTAATTGAGCAAGGCACGATTTAAAGATGTGCAATGGTGTCCTTTCCTAGTTTGACAAATGCCGTATATATTTTGGTCAAGGTATAAGAAATTATATATGCTCTAATTCAATTCAATGTTGTATATGAAGTCTGAGAGTTATTGAGGCGTGCAGAAACTCACATGTCAACAATTCAAGGTGTACACTAGGGGAAATGTGAATGTTCTTCTGCCTCAAGGGGCAGTTATATAAGTTGAAATACGGATAAGCCTTCGTATCTTGTAGAGAGTTAGATAGATTCACGTCAGGAATGATTATAATGTTGAGACGAGAGATGTGAATGAATCACGTCTCAAAAAGCAATTTTGAATAAAGTCAATAGTCTCAAATAACAATAGGTCAAGGTGTATCAGAACAGTTGTGGACCAGTTTAAGTCTCTACAAGAAATTATACACAAGCTGAAATATGGATTAATTCGATGTATGTAGATAGGTTTAATGTGCTCATATAATTCAGAGTATATTAGAGAATGCAAATATGAAAAATATGAAGAGGTCAAGTACAATATGAAATGAGGGAAAGTTTTATTTTTGATGGTTAAAAATATCTCTCAGATATTTTTCTAATATGCTTCAAAAAACGTTCTGGATATTTTTAGATCTGACTTATATTTTTTAAGATAATCTCATTTTAAAATATATTTTTATTTTGTTTTTATGGATTACCCTGTGGACTGAACTGTTATATATACACTGTTGCGAAAGCTACATAATTTTTTTTCGGATTTGTTTGATTTTTTATTTATTGATAGTTAGTTACTTTTGTTAGTTTAATATTTGTGGTGACTGTGCAAAAGTCAATTATTTGTAATAGGAGCTTTTAAAACGCTTAGGAAAACTTTGAAAAAGCCTTAATCCCCACTGTACGTGTACACATTTAGCAAAAATACAAATCAAGACTTTCTGGATTGTTAAAATATAAGTAAATTGTTCTTGAGTCTAGGAATTAGTTTCAGTTTTGGAGTAGACAACGTCAGAGGGTAATTATCTATTAATTTTTTTTAGAATAAAAAAGATTAGGTTTTTAAAAAAAAAATAATGTTTTTGTCTAAGCTTTTTAATGGGATATACGAAGTGAAACGAAAATAACATTTTAAAAGTAATAGAAAATGTTGTTTTTAATACCTTAAAATATTTTTTTCATCATTCCATTGAAAATAATTTAAGATGAAAATCGTTTGAAGATTTGGAGAACTGTATAAAGAACAATTCAGTCATAACAGCTCAGGACAGAGTTGATTGCTAGCTATCTCATATTGATTTACATATTTTATTTTTTTGTTATTTAAAAAAAAAAATATTTATTTTTACTTTAAGTCCAAAATCCAAAAAACTTTTTTATCTGCTGCTCGGCCGATCAACTGCACCCCTCTCTTTTTGACACCGCTTCCACCTTTTTTTCTTTTTGGCCATATTAGAAATAAATTCGGAATAATTCTGGATCATAGGTGCATCGACTGGTGTGATGGGGAGGGGGGGGGGGCAGATGAATGGCCTCACTTCAAGAAGTTCAGTCTTTTTTTTTTATATAATGCAATTTGTTAATTATTACAAAGTCCGATAAAATAAAACCTTTATATATAAAATATGAATATGAAATTATGATTCCTCCTACTTCACACACAGTCATGACGTGAAATAAACCCGCGAGAGAATAGTGGGAGGTATTGATTAATACTAAAAAATGCCTCAAACTATATTTATTTTTATAGTATGCGCGTTAAAATATTATTCCGATTTTAGTTGCGAGTAAAGAAACACAAAAACTGATTCTAATGACTTCAACTAATGATTATACCAATGAGCAATGCAACTCCATTACACTAAGTTATACTTAGAGGACGCTCGAATATTTTCAACACTGAGACGTATCATGGCAGATATATCCCAAAAGCGACGCCATCAGTGAAAATGGCTACAGTACCTTTGACGGAGATCATCACATACATTTACATTGCAATATCATAGGGCAGTAGGCATAATGGGTACTTTTCGCATTACGTATAAATCAGTGTTTTCACTGATTACTAAATATGCAGCTCTTATTAGTGAAATAAGCTATTCATGTTGCTGGCAATAAGCATTGATGTTAGCGGCAGCAGCTGGCTATGAAACGTAAGATAAAAAATATGATTTCTTTTAAAAATTCAAATAATAGAATAGCTTTCCATATCTGTACTTCACTGTTAAGCTTTCAATAGGAACGAAAACTAAACTGTGATTCTCCGTGCTAAAACCATCTTTCTCGGTGACTTCACCCATTGTCTGCCTCTTATTCTTTTTATATGACAGACCAGTTCCTCACTTACTTTCTGCCTTACTGTGAGGTGACTTTTTCTTTTATTACATTTTCGTTATGTTCATCGACGTAGTCTTAAATGAGATCTTCATGAATACCGATATTCGCTGCTGGGATGTGTTGTGTCAAACACGGCATTTTAGAAAGCATTCACACTGACAGACACGTAATGATCACGTTAATATGCTCGTTTTTTTCCTTATTTATTATTCTAAGGAAATCGCTATAGGATATTCCAAAATTTGTTATTGTTGAAAATGTTTTGAAATCTATCCGTTGAAGTCCTGTCCGTAATTTACATTATTACTTGAAGATGAAGACGAAGTACTGGCAGACAGGTACCAGCACAGAGAATATCATCCGGAAACAGCCCGTGTTTGTATGGCTACGTTGCATTAGATATAGAAGCTCTTAAATATTAAGTATTAATACAACGATACGTGTCTGTAGATATGAATTGGAATTTGTCGGCATGGCATGGCGGGGTTCGTGGAGATTCTCAAAGGCATATGAGCGGGCGACAAAATTAAACATCGCTACTGCACATTATATTTCATACAGCAGAATAGCTTAAAATAAACTATTGAAAATTAAATTTCAAAAACTAACTTACAAGAAACCCTCATATTTTCTTTCATAAGTGGGAACTAGGTACCGGCGTATGTATCAGTTTCGTAATAGTACATCTCAAATTTATCTTTTATATTATGTGACAAAAAGCAAATTTACTACTTTTACAAATCACACATCTTGGGAAATAATGCTTCATCAGCTATCACTGCTCGCCATACGACCAATTTAAATTTTGCTTTTGTTTTTTGTTTCCGGATTTAAGAAAAATTTTTAACAAAAAATGAACTCGAAAGATTTTATTTCCCTCATCAGAAATGTTTTAAATATAATAAAGTATTTATCGAGGTAAAAATTTCATTGAAACTGCATTAAAATTGATCGGTAGGAAAGTTATTTTGTAAATTTTCTGTCAGTTCCTGGCGTCTAATACTCGTCGACATTTATAATCCTCACCAATTATAGATTTGCATGTTCTACGGACTCTTTTTAAAATTCTATAAAAGCGGCACGACGCAACTTTAGAGCCCTTTTTCCAACCCCTTTTTGGACTTGGGACACCCATAGCCCCCCCCCCCCCTCCACAAAGACTGGGTGCGCTACTGTTCAGGATAATAATTTAAAGTAGTTGTGACTTAAGCTGCGACAAAAAAACTATATCTCATATTAATAATTACTTATTTATTTAGTTATTTACGATAGGTAATTACTTTCTATAAATATTTAATTATTCAATTATGAATTTAATTATTTTACATAACATTTAAATTTGTTATTTCTGGTTCTATTGAGAAAATTCAAGAATTATTTATTTAAAAGAAATATTCAACGTTCGATTCTTTTTATTTTTTAATTTTAATTATGCAGTTGTTTTAAATTTAAATAATGTTTTCTTTAAATAATAAAATTGATTCATTTTGCTCTTTAAATTGCATTTAATCTAAAATTATCTTAGTATGCAATAAAGTTAACACTAAAACTAATGCCTCAATTTATTACGCACAATGTATATAATCTACAACAGCTCTAACACGCCTAGTAACTTCACAAGAAGAGCTAAGTTAACTCAAGTGTTATGAAACATGCCAAAATCAACTGTCAGGTAATGCATTTGGATCTCTGAAAGAGGGGCGCATACATTTTCTCGTATACGCATCAAATTAACTGTAGCATGTAAATTTGTCGCATGCAATCCCTTCTATCAACAACTATCCAAAATCATATATATTACGACTATTATAGTACAGAGAACATGAGAAATTATTTCGCACTATTTCCTTAAACGGAGATTAGAAATGCAGGTAAGTTGGCAGAAACCATTGCTTATTCACCACAAACATATATATCACTCTGAAATCCTTCCGGAATCAGAAATGCACTTGCCACACCGGAAGTGGAATGGTGCACCTCAGTTTATCATCATTGAATTAACGTAAGTGTTAAGCTATCTGTTCCGGCTGGGAATCTCGGCTATAAACAGTTCTTAGTATGTTTACACACTCTGCAATTTGGTACAGTTGCTGGCTTTTCAGCTAGATGGATACCCATCGAACCAGCCAACCACCCCCGCCCTTCAGAATGAATTCTCTACATTACATTGCATACATACATATAACAGTATTCTGAGCACCTGATTTATCTTTTGATTGTAAATAAGCCACGTATGCGTGGTACCTTTACAAATATTTACTATGTACTCTACAAGGAATATAATTATAGCTATAAAGAGGTAAGCTGTTGCCGTATATAAAGCTAGCGATAGTTTTGTATGTAGATGTGGAGATAATTAATATGAAGCAAGAACTTAATTACCTGTCAACGGTTAGTATGTGACCGTCTCGTACACGGACCCAAGAAACTGATTTGTTTCCGAGCTGCTTCACCTGGAAAAGAGAAAACAGATTTAGTTTAATGTCGGGGTATGTTTATAGTCAAAATTTTTAGATAATAATTCTTAGTCAAGATACAAATATACATATATGCACATACATACAAGAGATGCTGTATGTGTTTGTGGTTGGCAATTTGGAGAGGAGGAGATACTTTATTTACTGAAAAACATTTTCGATGTGGAATCTTATTTTGTGGGAAGTTAAGCAAAAAATACTTTAGTTTTTTTTTTTAATGAAGACATTTCTTACGACGATTTCTTCTGCATAATTTTGGGTTGTACTATAGTAATGCCAAGGATTATACTACTAAGCACAGGTTTGGAAAGAAGAGGAGGCAAATAAAGTTAGACATTAGGAGGACACATTCGCACTATTTATTGTTTCCTGACAGGGCAACTTATAGCTAACAAATATAATTTTTATGTATGTAGGTATGGTATGTATCAAGAGTATGGCCCAGTGTTACACCGATCCTGGCTTAAGGCAGAAACACATCCAAGCAAGCCTCAGGCCTGGCCTCTCTCAGGCCTCCTCGCAGCTCGCCTCAAGGCTTGCCTCAAAGAAATGAAAACAAAATGATACCACCGGCCTCCGTACAATATACTGTGGCTCGGTGCTGTCATTTTAATTTTGTTAGTACATCTGTTGACAGAAGTAGGCCTGAGAGAGAAAAATTTCGAACATTGAGCAAAGCGAGCTTTGCGGCTACTCCTTGAGGCTAGCTGCTGGCTTGGTTTTGTGTTGCATCATTTAAAAACCCGTGTTGGAAATTTTGACAACACCTCGAGGAAGCCTCGAGGCCTGGATGTGTTTCTGCCATTAGCGGCCAGGCCCAGCCCATACCCTCCAACTACTCTAATCACATAAGGAAAAAGGTATTTGGAATAAGCTGGGCATTTACCGCAATAGCTGCTCATATCTAAGGCTACTACATCACAAAACAACACACAAAAATAAAATAAAAATCATAAAATAATTTTAATAGGAATAATTGGAAAGGAAGGATTTTAATTCATGCAGTTTTTTTCATAGCAAAAATATGAAAAAAATTGGTAAATATAAAAAATAAATAACACAGAATTGCTCGGATACCCCAGTGCTGCCAGATGGCAACACACAAAAATCGGGCAAATGCTGGAGAGAAAATCGTGAATAGGGTACGAAAATCGGTGAAAGAATGAAATCACATAATTACTTGTTCAAAACATAGTTAAATCCAATAAAATATAAATTAAAAAAACTTAAGGATGTATCCAGAACTATAAAATAAATTATTGCAATTTGCTATATTTCAATCTTATCAGTAAAAGATTTATCCTTTTTTTGATACATTTTAGAATTAAAGCGCTTAAGCATGTTTTCATTTATATGCATATTAAAATATGTCCTGTTTTTTGTCAAAAATATTTCGACATTAAAATGCTGATATTTATCTGTGAAATAGAGCAGACTTTGCAAAATGCAATATTATGGGTCGCGTCATAGTTTTTGTTTTCAACTAATCAGTTTTTTAATTTCGGATCATTTAGAGCAAAATTTGCAAAATTTTTGCACATGCACTTTTGCCCACACCCATAGCCCCCCCCCCCTCCGCAAAGTTTGGGTGCGCTATTGTTGCTATTGTTCAGGATAACAATTTAAAGTAGTTGTGATTTAAGCTGCGAGGAAAAAACTATATCTCATTAATAATTACTTATTTATTTAGTTATTTACGCTAGGTATTTATTTATAAAATATTTATAAGTAATTAAACTCTAATAATTCAAACCCTGTAATTTTACTGTTTTTTCGGTAATATTTCATTATCTACAACTCAATCATCTGGCACTGGCGGTGGTACAGGGTACTAAGTGAAGGTTCTCCTTTTTAAGAAAATTCAACAGTATTTCAAGATATGTAAATATTTTTAAACCTGCATATAATCTTACTTTTTCTTACTGTAAATTTATCCATCACATAACAGAAGAACTAAATAAGTGGAGATCCTATTAGAAAAATACCCGGTTAAGATTGTGAAGTCAACTGAACAAAAACAAAAAGTGACAATGGAAAAAATGTGAGCTTTGTCCAATTTCGTCAGATTTCACAGTTGAGTTCTAATCTGCAATATCTGCAATGTTTGCGTCCGCTTTTTACCCACATTTCTACATTGTTTCGCGTATCTGATCCATATTTTTGCATGCATATAGGAACTAGTTCGTTGCTTTTACCAACTTCTCATGTTCCTTAGGGTAGTGTCAGAAGCGTTAATATAATAAAATATGGGTTAATAGTGAAAATCTCTAAAAATCGGAAGAGGCAGTAAAATATTGGAAATAATAGATCCAAAATCGGGGAATCGGAATTATACTTGAAAATCGGGGAAAATACGATAAATCTGGCAGCCCTGAGGATACCAACCGCTATAAGAGAGTTTTTCTTAGGCGGTCTCTTAGTACCCTGTCGTTAACAAGTTAGGCTCTGTACTTTTTCTCCTTTAATAAATTGGACTTGAATTAGCTCTTGCTCCAAGTCACACAACACACACTTATACACTAACGCATGGGATTTAAAATATAAAATATATAAAACAGGAAAATATTTATGAAAATTTGAGTGAAACACAAACTATAAGAAAATATAAGTTGCTCGAAATCAAGACATGCGGGGAGTGGAGGCGAGGTGGTAAGGTAAATCCACTCCATACACAATTCACTCTGCTCGTTACGCAGCATAAAACAAGTGCGCATATAAAAAAAACAAATGCATTCATGCACAGCTGGAAAATTAATCGTTTCAGGCGAATGCAGGGCCTGTCGCTATCGGTATAATTATGTTATACACAAATACATTTATAAAAAAAAACACTAATTTCCTGAGATCAAACTGGGTAAACATGTAGTGTGGGTGCATGCACATTTATAAATGTATACAGGGTGTTTCCTCCATGGTGGTCCATAGAGCAGGAGGTGATAGTACTCACCTAAACAAACAAAAAATCGTTTGGAAGGGGGGGCCATATTAACCGTTTCGGAATTACAGGGTGATTAAGAAAACACAAACACAAAACAGCCTGTATCTTAAAAACTGCAGGGTGTACGGTCACAGTTAAGAGCTCATTGTATGCAGAACTTCATGGCCTTTCCAACTACTACTTAACCAGCCCCAAACCCATCTTCCATCAAGAATTATGGTTGTCTAAACTAAAAATTTCGGATTTTCTTACTTTTTTTTTAATTTAACCTCAAAAAGGTCGTTAATATAACTTTTTTTATAAAGAGTGTAAACAGTAGACTCTTCTCTTTAATTTTACCCAATACACCCTTTATGCTATCTGTAGCCCTTTAAGAGTTATTAAACCTATTTTCAAACCTATTCTCAACGATAATTTGTTCCTTTAGCACGTCATTTTAAAAAATATCGTCTAATTTCGATGTGACCGGAGCAGGTTATGAGTTAATAACTGTTTAACGGGTACAGTTAACACATAGAGTGTAATAGGTCATATTAAAGAGGAGAGTCTACAGTTTTTATAAAAAAAAGTTATGTTAATGACCTTTTTGCAAAAATAATAGAGGTCAAATTAAAAAATAAGGTAAACAAATTCGAAATTTTGAGTTTAGACAACCATAATTCTTGAGGGGCGAGGGGTACGGTTCTGGTTGAGCAGTCGTTGAAAAGACCATGAAGTTCTGCATACAAAGAGCTCTTAACTGTGACCATACGCCCTGTAGTTTAAGATACAGGGTGATTTGTGAAAAACTAGCTTTTTTTCTTAATCACCCTGTAACTCCGAAACGGTTGATATGCCACCCCCCCCCGCCGTACGATTTTTTGTTTGTTTAGGTGAGTACTATCACCTCCTGCTCTATGGACCACCATAGAGGAAACACCCCTCGCGCTGCTAATCCAATACATATATACACACTATAGCTCGCCTCTTGATGTTCGATATATCACGATCCAACTAGAGGTGTATGTGCATTGCAGAAACTCCTATATACCTTGCAAACACTGCGATTCAAAATCGGATCGAATTCGAAGTGAATTAATTCGACTAGGTGAAGTTAAGCTTCGAAATCAAATTCGCTTGCGACGTGCTTGCGAATTGCAGGAGAAAAAAACGAAACACGATATCCAATCGTAGTGACGACCCGACAGTGGTTCGCTAGTTCGACTTTCTTTCGAAGTTCTTGTATGTGTTGGTAGTTCATTTTGGATTTTATGTTTTTTAACAGTACGATCTGGCAAGACGTTTTGCAAATAACAAGTATGATATCGAATAAATAAATAATAAATACTCACCATGGGGTAAAACTTCACTTTGCACTTCGGTCAATAAAATCTCCACTTAGAATGCCGGCGTAGAATATTTTCATGAATAGGAAATATTTGCCGTAAATTGACATGGCCCGTATCATAATTTCATATATAGCAAACAAACCTATTTAGAATTATCGGAAATTTCGGCATGCTTGAAAATGTCGTTTATGGGAAAAAAAACTCGAAAAAATTTCGAGCTGAAAGCTATTCATCTATTTCGAATTCTCGAAAATTAGGGCATGCTGCTAAGACTTCCTCAACTTCGTTTAAGTTAAACAAAATCGAAGAGATTTCGAGCTACGAGCATTTCCTCTATTTCGATTTCATTTCGCTACGGCGGAATTTCCTCAAATTGTTGCAGGGTAGTCTCAATATAACCAGTACGCCTATTTGTGTTTTGTATGCAACTATGCTATTATTGGAAGGGTTGGTGGGGGGATTTCCTACTTCGTTCGCGGGATCCTCGGGTAATTCAATTTTTATATGTGTTTCGTCATCTGTAACTAATTTGTGGACCAATTAATTCATGAATGATTTCTTCGTGTTGTGATAGCTTACTAGCGGACTCTGGTCCATTTCCAGTTTAGCGATTTGTTTCTAAATATTTATTGTTTACTGTAGTAAGTTGTGGTTTCCTGTATTAACAAAGTCCATCCTCTTTAAACTAATTCTTTATTTAACGTTTTTAACTTATGACTAGAGGACTTAACACTGGACTTCTATTTATTCTCATCTCCAACTAGTGAACACGATGAGCGCTGAACTGAAACTAAACTTGGTTGATAACTATTTGTTATCATTATAATTCTCAGTTACTCTCAATCGGAATGCAGCTTTCAGTGAGAATGAGAAGTTAATTTTAAGAACGCAACGCAAGAGTGTTTAGGGTTGTCGCTACACCAGTCGCATATATGCCGCGCTTTTCTGCAGCTATATTCTTTCTTGTATGTTTTTTTAAACTTGCATATTTTTTTGTAACACAAATTCCGTACGAGTACTTCTACCTATTCTTGCATTAAATTCAGCTGCAATATCTGTCCATGTTTTTCTTTTTTTCCCCTAATTTCACCTGGTTTTTTCTCTTACAATTCTATAATAATTTTATATTTTTTCATTAGTTCTAATAGAACGTCTAATTTTTCTGAACTAAAATTAACACTTCTTTTAACTTTCTCCATCTTTCGCACACTTTGAACAAACAAGTGGTAACAATATTTTGTTTTCATATATTCTTCTTCATCGGGATTCACAATGGAAAGTTTCAATTAAAAATTCACAATTACCGCAGTGCTGACAACTGCTTACTGAGTACTGTAAAACTGATTAGGCTTAAGTTATAGACTTAAGCCACGCCTGTGGCTTAGCTAAGTTCCGGCTTAAGGCTGGACTATGAAACCGGCCATAAGCAATTGGTGGCATTCGATTTGTGGAGGGGTGTGCAAGCGTTAGTTTCGCTTCACTGTGACTTGAAAGATCTATGTGAATCTCCGTTCAATTTACTTCCGATCTGGGTTTAGACTGTTAATAAAGGCTCGACTTATTCTGGGATTGAAACTCCACACGGTGTTTGGTGGATTAAAAGCATGCTAAAGTACAATGGACGCAACGCAACGGAACGAAGAGAAATGTCAAAATAACGCAGCAAAACTGTGGTGTACGCATGCTGCTTACAATGGACGCATATTTAATTTAAAACAAGTAAAAAAGCTAGAATTGGTATAAGACCAATTCTTATGATACCCTAGATGAATGCCCGCATTAAATTTCGTATGGTCACCGATCTATTCAAGTTTGATTTCGAAGTGGTTTTTCGCAGATATTTCTAGAACGGTTTGTCGCACAGAAAAAATGATTATAACCAATTTTATAGGATTTCGTATTCTGCAGAAGTTTTTAGTACAATAAAAATGTCTTAGACTGATCATTTTCAAAGTATACGTAAAAAACCTAAATTTTTATATGGCAACACCAAGAAGGAGTTGTCCGATTTAGTCCATTTTTGATATTTTATTTACTAATGTAGTAAAAACATCATGTACGAAATTTCAGCTCTCTACGTCGACGCGTTCTCAGGCAGTGTCCAAATATATAGCGGAAAACGAAATTTTTATATGGCAACCCCAAGGAGTTGACCGATTTGTCTCATTTTCGAACTTAATTTTACCTTTTTTTTTTAAAGTCCGTGTACAAAATTTCAGCTCTCTAAATATACGCGTTCTCGAGTTATCGTGCGCACAGACGGACAGACGGACGGACGGACGGACGGACAGACGAACGGACATGCAAAAATCAAAATAACTTTTAATATTATGAATGGGTGTCCAATCCATTTTGCTCTACGATCATTATTTCGAGGTGTTACAAACGGAATGACAAACTTAGTATACCCTATAGATTTCATCTAGGGTATAATGATAGCGAAGTTTGGGCCAAAATTGAGTCGAAAAAATGTAGAGAAAATGATGAAACTCTGTTGAATTTTCTGTTTATAATAGAAACGCTATGGAATATTACAACGTTGTCTTTAGGAATATGAAAGAAAATGACCTACAGCATAATGAAAATATCAATGTTCGAATTATTGTTGAGCTTGTTGAAATCCCTTCCCTTATTATAATATCTGGTTTTAATTTCTCATACTTTTCTTACTTTTATTTCTCTTATTTTATTACACACTTCGCAGGAACGAGATAAACAATCCTTTAACGCAAAGTTTAGGTTTTGTTCATTCGTTCTGCTACGTAAATTTAAGATTTTAAAAAACTTGCTGCGTACGACTGCGATTTCCTTCGTCTTAATGCAATTGCAGAGTAGGTGCTCTGAGGTTTCATAGCATCCTGACAGAAGATGCATGATGAAGTCTCAGCCAAGCCCATCTTGTTTAGGTGATACTGCGAGGAGCTGAGAAGAGCTCAGTGAATGGAGAGATCAGAAGATTCAAAGCAAAAAGAGAGATGGAGAAATTTCTGCGAAGAAATAGAGAACATCTCGGAAGCCTCGTGACTCCAAAAAGGTTTCTCGGGAGATAATGTCAGTAATTCGTAAATTTGAAAAATGGGGAGTCGAATTATAAATGTTGATATTATATAATATAAATAAACAATTCTGTTGATGAACTAGCACTACCAACCAGTTGGTGTGTCGCTATTTGTGAAATTTGTAGACTTACAGAGGTTCTTAATACTTTCTAAATAAAAAAGTGGCAACTGAAACAAATTAGAAGCAAATTTTATTAATTACGTAATCAATAAGAGTGTCTCTCAACCTTAAAAAGTGAAGCGTGTGGGCCTTAGCATAGCAATCATCCATGGGAGTTCATAAAGGAAATTTCCGTTCTCGTTCAATTAGTTAAAACTGTCAAAAATTGGATGCGTTCAATCGAAAATTATTTTGTATGCTCATGAGTTTTATTTTATTTGGATATTGGCGGTATGTTTGAAATCGGGTAAAAAGGAGTAGAATTCGGATACTCTGGAGTACAGGATCCATGGCAAGAAAGAGGTAGCAGATCTACTCTGATTGAAGTATGGTAGGATCACTGAGGAGTGTATGAGCGTTTAAATGGTCGATTGTTGGAGAGCAAGTTTCATGAAAGGAAACGGGAGCAAAAATTTTGTAGGACTCGAAAGTATGGCGGGATTTGGAACTACTCGCACTGACCCATTATTTCTAGATACCGAACGCGGGACTACAGCGTCTCATTTTCGGTTCGTAGCAGCAAACACCATTTTTCCCGTCATTCGCGTAGTTCCAGCAAGAAAGAAAGATGAATATCATCCAAAAATTTTTATAGGATTGACGGGACGAATTCGTTTCCGCTTCGCTGGGTGTGATTGGTTCATAATTTTCTTCCTCCAGCTGAGTCCCACCAAAGTTCGCTCCCGCTCCTGCTCATGCTTCTGCTCCCGCGGTTTCGCGTTGGTCTATGAAGGCCGTCTTCAAGCTGTCACGAATGTGACTCTTGTGATGTTGGTCGTCGGGCAAAACATTTCTCCAAGCATCGTTGGTGAGGCAAGAGAAGATGAAAATATCCTATAAGTTATTCGTACAGCAAATTCGATGAAAATTTTTAATAAAATTACCTCCTCACATTACACTTTTGAAGGATACTCGGAATTATAACTTCTCATCCCTTTTTTTCGATCACCAAATCTTGTTCGTTACACAATTGAATTTGGCTTTGTAACAATCCTCAAAAGAAAGGTTGGTTCAATTAAATACTCGCTTTTTCTTGAAAAAATAACAAAAAAGAAACATTTTCAGTGTAATATTTCATTTGTATTTTTAACGGATAACCTCTAGATTGCACTTTTACAACAACAATTACTATGCTCTAGTATGCCTTCCCGTATTCAACAATATTTCGAACAAATTTCTAAATAGCCACTATTACAAGCATTTCCTTTTCTATCCATTATCATCTCTGTCTTGGATATTATTCAAAATGGTATTCATTCGAATAATTCGATGTGACTCGCCTCTGTGTAATATTACACAACCATCAAAAGAAATGAACTAATTTGGTAACCAAATAATTCTATGGAACCTCTTGAATTGAAAACGAAAAGGAGCACAAAGCAAGATGTATTGGGGATGTGGCTCTCTCACTGGAGGATATTTCTCAAGTTGGCAACATAAAAGCTTCTCCAATTTACAGTAAAACAATTTCTGGCCTTTTTCAATTAAGCCCTTGTGACCAAATTAATGAATATTTAACGCGATGACGACTGGGGCGAAGGTAAGGAAGATGCGCAAGACATCCCTATAAAGAAGAACACACAAATAAAAAAGAAACTTCGTAAAAATGAATAAAAAATAAAAAAAAAGCTAGAAGGAACGAAAAGGCAACAGCACCGTATTTCCATCTTAAATTACAGAAAACAAGAAGAGAAAATTTCCATTTTAATTTGGAAAACACTTTGCCGTTTCCACGGAAAATCGAGCGTTCACACGGAATTTTTTTTTTTCGTTTTTTGTGCCAAGCCCATAATCCGCCAAATCGACATTAAGCCAGCGTCAGTATTATCCATTCAGAGACTCTGGGGTTGCAAGGTGTTTTAGGCTGCCAGTTTTCATTTGCAACCACTGATCCTTAAAACATCTCCCTTGGGCGATCTAATGAAAACTGTTTCGAATTGAAATTAATTTCAAGAAAAGAGAAATGAAAGGGCAAAAGAAGTCCACCCAGTATTGTACGCGGGGATTAGGAAGAGGGTATTTGGGAGTCCTCCAATTTTGTCAACGAACAAATTCAACTTACCTTGCATGGCAAGTAGGCGTGCGTCCCAAGCTGTGTCGTAACATTTGTTGTTCCATGTCCCTCTAAGTACGGTTCTGTGTAATATGATGATCCTATGTGCTGTTTTGTTATATCCAATGTTGAAAGGATGTCGGCACCGACAGTGTCTGAAATTTCAAAGGACATCAAATAGTATTGAGTGAACTATTAAATCGGCGAACACATTATAAGTAGAACTATAGGAATACACAGCTATAGGAAACATACATAGGTATTGGCTATGTATATGCAGATTGTAAAGGAAAGATTCTTATCTGAGGTAAAGGACGGTGATTCTAGATCTAATTAAGTCAGAGGGTAACTATTCAGGACATTCAGGGTATGCGAACAAGCTAAACAGGTAAGATTAAATCATTTTCAGAGAGAAGGAACAATCACCTTCCGGGCTATAATTGAATGTCAACAGAGAGGTTCGTTCGTTCGTTGGTTTGTTGGTTCGGTGCTGTGCCAGCAGCCCTTCTTGGTAAGGTAAAACCATATTTTGTCCTAAAAGTTCAAAGATATTATTTCTTTATTAAAAATATGCATATTAAAGCGAAAGATATTTTACATTTCTAAGGGATATGCTATGAAGCGTGTACAAAATTTTACTTTCGGTTTGTATGCTTATGACACGGGTCAAAGTTTATTAAGCAAGCAGAAATCTCGTAACGTTTTAAACTTTCTTCCGGATATATGTTCATATACAAACGTACATATGCACAGTATGGGTGTGTACATATATATGTATTTCTATCTGTAGATATTATGTAGGAATATCAAATTTTCCTTTTTACTGGCACATTTGCCCGTATAGATATTTTCAATGGGAAATCATAAATATGATATTATATCGTATTTTGACGAAATGCTCTCAGATTTTGTATGCTTTTTCTCAAATGCAAATATTTTCAAGTTTGTATCCTCTGCTTTGAGTTTAAATAGTACTTTGCTTTTCAATGTACATAATACAGATGCACTCATAATAACTAGGAAAATATATGATTTAAATATTTTTGTAATATTTACCCAACATTTCAGTCTCCTTCAATTAGTTCGTATAATAAAGGAAATTTATTTAGTGCTATATACCAAGCGATTAATTAATTTTATGTAATATGTACTTCTCATTTGGGCTAATTGACACAACTATACATTTAATAAGAATAAGATTTGAAAAATTCATTGCAGTAGAAATATGTATGTACTTTCCCTATCCAATATTCAGGGATTGTATTAGTTGTATTGCTATTAAAAGAGAAATTAACGAATATTTTCATTTTCCATTTAAAGAAACAGAAACATTTCTCATAAATTTTGCGTTTTCTACATTAGTTCGATAGATTAGAAATACACAGTATGCTAGAGAACATTTGTAAGGTTTACAAGATCATACGAAAGCTTTTACTATAGCGAAGGGCTCGAAACTAAACCGATTGAAGGAAAGTATATCGCACCTCCAGTGCAAAACCACCACATCTAAAAATCATCAATTTCGAATTTTTTATTGCATTTTCCTTGAATGAGAAGTTATACTAACTAAATTACTTATATTTTTTTTATATGACATCTCCTGTCATTCTGATATTGAAAATTGTTTAGTAAACAAATATAAAATTACTAAAAATAAACATGGACCGTTATACTTTCCAAGAATGTGGAATAATCGTGTCAATGTTTTTACGGAATAATTCATCAATGATCAAAACACAACGTGAATTTCGTTGACGATTTCCCCGCCGTTCGGCTCCGGTTGCTCGAAGCAACTGGCGCAACATTGGATAGACCTAAGTCTGGCAGACCAAGAACAGGCCGTTGAGCCTAAAATATCGATGCTGTGCGCGAAGATGTGGAAGATTGTCCAGAAACATCAATGAGACAATTGGGCATTTCCTGGCGGAATCTGCAGCGTATTTTGGTCAAAGACTTGAAGATGTTTCCGTATAAAACTCAGATGTCTCCTCAGTTGCTGCCTCCTGACCACCGAGCTCATCTAGAATACAGCCAGAGCGTCATAAACCTCAACCTTGAAGAGGATGACTTTTTTTCAAAATTGGTTATGAGTGAAGAAGCGCATTTCCATCTCTCGGGGCATGTCAATAAGCAGAATACTCGCTTCTGGTCACTGAAAATCCACAAGACACACCTTTACACCCACTAAAAGTTACTTTATGGTGTGGCGTCTGTGATGAAAGAATGATCGGACCTTATTTTTTCGAAGACGCTGCAGGAAATGCTATAACTGTCACTGGCGAGCGCTATAGAGCTATGTTATGTGAGTTCTTGATACCCAGGCTTGGACAGTCATCAAGAAATAAGGAACGTATCGCAGGAAGTGTAACGGCAAGCTATGGAAAATGTCATAAATAGGGCTGAAATGTGCATCAACTCTGGAGGTTACCACTTAAGAGATATTATCTTCAAATCCTAGTTCGACGAAATTTCATGGCACAAATATACACTTTTAAAAAAACTAATTCTAGTTTTCTAATTTAGAAAAGAATTGTATCTGAACCAAATAGGGTTATTACAATTGCGCCACCCAGTATATATTTACAGGCTACTAACGAAAGAACGAAGTACACCAGCACTGAAAAATTAGAATTTATAGAGAGAGTTTTGTATTGTGGGTGTGATACTACTGGATGAGCAATCGGGGGGTTTCCAAACAGCCACTCTTGTGAAACGGCTCTGAAATGGTTAATTTTCAAATGGAAAAAAATAGATACTGGAAATGCAGTGGTCTTTCTAGATTTCAAATACAACTTTTAGACGTTGGATAAAATTCTTTTGTCCAATTCACAAATTTCGGATGTATGGAATACGTAATGTGGAGAACGAAAACTTGAGGATAGATACCTTATTTGAGGTTGTCGATGTATTGGAACTTGGAGTTCCTCAAGGATCAGTTTTAGGAGCCATTTTGTTCGTGTTATACATTAATAAAATAAAAAAAGTATTAACTTATAGTGAAATTGCATTATTCACCGATGTTATACTGATCTATGTGAATGGAAAGAATGTAGCAAAGATGACCCGATTATTTGAGCGATTTTTTGAAAAAAAAAAAATAAATTTACATTGAATATAATGACAGATAGCATATATGAAGTTCAAGTTGATGCAGATATTTCCCTATGCATAGATGGTGAGTATTTAAACTACGCTGTGAGCTTTAAATATCTGGGAGTATTAATAGATCATCAATTCGAATTCAAGAATCATTTTGATTAGGTGTGCAGATAGATAGTGAAAAAGTTTGGATTTTTGAGGTGTATACAAGCAAATTGTTGAGCACTGAAAATTCAATATTGATTTTCAATGCTTTTATTTTCTACACTTTTCTTATTATTTCACATTGGTATATGCTGCGAGTTACTCTGAAATGCATATTCTAAGCACTGCTATGGTTAAATATTAAGCCGATACTAAGGTTTAATGCTATGATATTTAAGATGAGAAATTTTTTCTTACGGAATTATTTAAAAGACAACATTGATTTTGTTGAAGATGAATTTAGGAGAAACGGAGACTTCAAACTAAGAAGATGTAATACAAGCAGCGTCCGAAGTCCTCTGATGTACAAGGGTTAGGATTTTTTCAATAAACTTCCAAGTCAGATTAAAACAGAAACAAAATTTTTTTTTCTCCTTTCATTTTTAAATAACTTTTATCTACTCACAAACCTCTGACTAAATATCTTTTTCCGTAAGGGCGACGTTTATGATGAAAAAATTTTTAAGGTAGTAAACGTAGATGGATTTACATGGGGTCTTTTGATTTTGAATGCGTGATAGGGGAGCTTTCCGATGGGGTAAAAAAATTAGGTTTTTGGGATGTTTGAGGGTGGGGGATGGTTACTATACCCTTTGGGGTTGTCCCGTTTGGGCCGTGTGTGATATCAAATTAAAGTTCTAGTTGAGTCTTATTAAATGGCATATTTTCTTTGCTTCTGTAAGAAACTTTATAGCAGACTTTTCTCACCCGAATATCTTCAAAATTCATAATTCTCTAATTTATGTATAAAGGGGTGTAGGTTGGTGCGGTGGGGTTGATTTTTTTTAACGCTTTAGAATAATATTTTGCATATTAATGGGAACATTTAAATTTTCTATGTTTAACCGTTATATGGGTTATGATGTGAAGTAAATTTTTCCAGTTTTTTTATGCAAGTTTTTTTTTTAAATGGAGGTACTTACATTTAAGTGCGATAATCTTCTAAACTACTTTTCGCAGTGAAAAAAAAGTACACCACAAAGTTCGCAAGAGAATTTAGATGCGAATTAAAATGCATATTTCAGATAGATTACGTACCGTTATATGCTGTTTGGTGGCAAAATTTAAAACATATTTTGAAACATGTTGGGTTCTGCCTTAGTGCAACCGAACTACGTCAGTTACAATTCACAATCCTCGTACGAATAAATATTTTCCATAACCGGTATCATATCCCCGCCTCGTTATAACCGCTTATTCTCGGTTGGCGTGGAATGAAAAAAAAAAAAAATTGGACCAAACAAGACTGGTGATATATAGCATCGGCAACAACCAAATCAGCAGAGCTCACAACCTGATGCTTAACTTCATCTCCCCATTCGGAATTTCATTGAAAACCGTTCACTATATATATATCATATATAGTATCATTAAAACCTTCATTTCTCTAGGCTATATGTACGATATATATTTTACAAAAATATACGATCATACTCTCCATAGGCTAAAACGGCACTAACTATATCTGACTCAAAACTGTCGATATTTAAATGGCACACGTTGCTATGATTTTTTTCTCTGTTAGTAGGTGGGTATATATGCGTACAAGGATTGCTTGGAGGAATTTATCCATCTGCATGATGTTTGACATTCATTTACTCGAGAAATTATTAGGCATATTTAATTGAGCCGTTTCTGTTTCCTGTAGAGAATTAATTTTTATAAAATCAATTTTTCTCATAAAATTAATAAATGACGAGTTATATAAAAAAAAACAGAAAAAGAGTATTCTCTTTACAATTAAGCGGGGGAAGCCTAGGGGGTGTCAAAGTTTGATCTATTACATTTCGGAAAATCTAGTACAGAATCGAATTCCTTAGCTCCTCAGAAGAAGCTTGAGTACCCACACTCCTATACTCGGCGGCTTAAATAGGTATTTATAGCCATCTTCATTCTGACTTTTTTAGTATTTCCGTTTTTTTTCTTCGAACTGAGGTACTCGATTTTTCGCACATTAGATGGACTCTAACTCAGTATTGTTAAGTCCAGTGGGAAAACGGGTCTCACTGTTCGCCTCAGCACATCACCAGCTATAATTCTCAGAAGAAAAGTTTTTTCTGAATACTTTAAGGATGGCGGGTAGGAACCCCCGGCGGGGGGGGGGGGTTCCAATCACGGATGTTGCATATCAAATTAAAGGTCTTGACGAGTACTATCGGCTGGTGTACTTTCTTCGCGATGCAGAAAACTTTCTCAGGACGTTTTGCCGCCGGAAAACCATTTTCATTCATTTGGGTCGCACACACCCCAGCTACTACATTTCGCATATTTTTGCAGTTCTTTCTTCCATGGCAATTAGTGTTCTATTGTGAACATTTTTCTCATAGGAAGTCATTTTCCACGACTCACCATTTCCGCGTAATCACGAGAAGTAGAAAAGTTCACTTTTTCACCCAAAAAAGTCGCTCAAGCTACATCCGATCGCCAAAGCTTTCCCCCGCTTAGTTGTTAATAAATAATGTTTTGAGTATCTTAATGCATCGTTTAAAATATATCTCAAGTCTGGAGGTGTCGGATCTAAAGTTGTATGAAAAGTGGGCATCCCCGTTTTTATTTGCTGAATTCCGGCCTTCATTGCCTAGACCCTAGACTATAATGCCATAATTGATAGGCAAATTTTAGTAATAAAGTATACTTAAAGATTTTTATAAACTAGTACTGTGAAATAAATAAAAAAAAGACCATCTAGTATGCTTTTTCTAATAAGCGACAGCTGGCAGCCTCAACAATAGGATAATTACAGCCCAGTACAAAATATATCCACGTGGAGAGCGAACCGTGCTTTCCCCTTGCGATAAGAGACGAAAAGAAACGAAGTGACGATTTTCGTTTTATATATGTTTTCTTGTGCGCCAAGCGAGCTATAATGAAGGACTTTTTAAGTTCAGTTTATATATATTATGTGCAATTTGGCGGTAATATACAAGATTTTGTATCTAGAAATCAACGCTATTTTTAATGCATAAATTCTGCCTTTGGTTTGTACTTACATGAAATGCATATCGAAGATTTCACTTGAAATACAAGTAACTATTCCACGTAAATTTCATGTTTAATTATTCTACGCCAACTTGTACAGACACCCCGTAGGACACCGGTGTACGAAATTCCACCCATTTTCAACGTAGAGGCTATGTGCTATTTTCACGCATAATTTACATGAGTTCTGTGTGAAATTTTTGCGGCGGGAATAGCGAAGCAACGACATCACGAAACAAGTAGATACACGAATGGATAAAACAGAAGAGAGGAGAGGAGAGAAAAAAGGAAGAGAAATCCTCCATATAAAATAGTAGGTTAATTAGCACATGAGAAAATACCCTTCCATAAATTTTAACGTTTTTGGAATATTCTGTGAGGACAAAAGAATAAGCGTGAAACTTAATTCAACTATTCTCATAAGATGCCAATAATTGTGAATATACCAATACAGTCACAAAAAAAAAACTCTATAATATACTATAAATGTGAAGACCTTGTTCTCAATATTTATCTGTCAAATTCAAGAATTCAAGACGATATTCGCCATTATCTGAAAACATCTTCCAATCAACAAGGTCTAAGCCATCATAGGAGTTAACCTCAATACAGGAGGGATTTAGCTTAGGCGCCTAGCATACACAAAAAACTTCACAATAACATTTTCTTCTTTTTAGAATGAGAAATAGAAATTCTCCTCATTCACAGTCAAAGTAAGTTGACAAGAAAAAATGGAATGAAAGCCACATATTTGAAAAGAACAGAATGTTAAAAGCCCCGAGGCTGATGACATTGTTTCAGACGACGAAACTATATTACCGAAATTGCCTTCATTTTAGCTGAAGAACTTCTTTACAAAATATACACCAACACTGGAGTGGGGGGTGATAACGCCAATCTAGGTGGCATTAATCTTTGTGATTGATTGTTGAGTCAATAATGCTGAAATAAATCACTTTTTGCATGCTATCATGATACAAAGACAATTTCAGATCGACCTTAAGAGGCGCAAATGGCAAAAACGAAACGAAAAAAAAAATGGAATCCGACGAAATGACATTAATGAAAGTAAAGAAGAAAAAAAAGTTCCACACATCACAAAGCGATCTATATAGATGCGCTAATATTTGAGAAATTGTCTAAGAAATTGATAAATCGAAGATTCTTGGAGTGAAATATTGTACACTTTATCTCATCCTCTCGTTCCAACCCCAAAAAAAACTCAACCCCAACAATAGAAGACAGTTAGTCGAGGGGAGGAGGCACTTGAGATAATACAAATATTCCTTGAGATATTTCAAATGACGTTTTTAAGTGCCCATTTACTTCCATCCAACTGTAGTAGCTCGTCTGCTGATGTCTTGGGTCTGTTAGCATTCATATCTTAAGATCTGTTACCGTTCTGTAGAGAACGGAATCTTTCTCCCATTTCTTGTAAAATATTTCACAATCCCCCAATGACATATAAGAACTGCATATGCACAGGGAGTGAATATCCATATAAAGCCCCATGCACAATTTTTTTGTTGAAACGTTTCAAGTGGTTGTCACTTTTGTAAGTAAGGAAGTTATTATAATTTGAATGGGCTCCTTAATAGATCCATGCACCTTGAGACATCCCGATTCAGGAAGGTAGTTGCGATGCACGAACATTTCATCTTAAGAAGTATTCACAATTTATAGGACGCGTTACACGTTGTTGTTGTTGCTGTTCTTTCTGTTCTCTATAATATAGAAATTTTGAAAAGTGGATTTCTGGAACGGTTATTTTTCAATTTTTTATATGTAAATTTTATGAATGGAACGAATAATGTACATTTTGCTAGCAGAACTATAAAGGAATTATTTTTTTGGGAGAGCTTTTAGGTTCAGAAAGTATATTCTACGTCGAAACGGAAGTTAAATATAGAAAACCTTGAGGGATTGTAAACATTTTTAATACAGCTGTGTGTGTGTGTTATTTGAAGAAAATCTTGATTTACTACGTATTGTACAGATTACGATTATAAAAAAACCGTTTTTCTTGACCGTAATGATTCATCATAAGTGATTCAATTTTTGGTCGTGTATTCGGAGCAACTAATGTTCTCCTCTTTGTTTGTGCTGCCATCTCTTGCGAATGGAGAGAATTCGCAGATAATCGAATTCCTTTTTCTCTTTGAAGTCTTGTTTCTTTTTATAAAGGCTATCCTGATAGGCAGTTTTTGTCAATTTATCATTAAGATTATTTGCCGATCTGCTTAAATAATTGTTTGACCTTTAATGCGTGATTGAATTACGAATAGGTACGATCATATTTCTGGAGTAGATGGTCGTGGCGTTTTGATTAGACCAGACCAGACAGTATCGATTCATAGAAAAAGTAATAGACAAACAAAATATGCCTCGAATCACCAATGACAATCGAGATCTTTTGTAGAGTGTTGCAGTAATGAAGAATTTTGTGTGGATGGTAAGTACATTATTTTTCAAATCATGTACTACTGTGGCCAAAAAATAAGGTGACATTGAATTTATATTGAAAATTCTTTATTTATTCTTCCAAATCAATTTCATCGCCTTCAAAGTAATCCCCTCCCGATGCAATGCAATCCAGTCTTCGAAATAGTTGAAAAAGTCGATTTCAGGGATGACCTTCAACTCCTTCTTCGAGGTGGCTTGAATTTGCTCTATCGTCTCAAAACGGTGCGGTCTTTTGAGCTTGCTGAATAGCCAGAAGTTGCACGGCGCCAAATCAGGTAAATACGGTGGTTGTGGAACCACATGAGTCGAGTTTTTGGCGAAATGGTCACGAAGAACAAGTGCAGTGTGAGACGGCGCATAATCGTGGTGCATAAACCAAGAGTTGTCTTTCCACAATTTCGCTCGATTGATCGGTCGTTTCGGGGTCGTAAGCTTAGATCCAAGTCTCGTCTCCAGTTATCATGCATTTCATTTTGTCAATGTAGTCAGAAATAATTGTTTCGCACACTTCAACGCGACGCCTTTTTTCCAAAAAAATCAATGATTTTGGTACCAGTCGAGATTTGATGCGTTTGAGGCCCAAAGCATCCTTCAAAATGGTATTGACTGAGTCTTTCCATATGCCAATATCATCAGCAAGGTCTCTAATCGTTAATCGACGGTTTTCAAACACCAAATCTTTAATTTTTTGGACGTGAGCTTCGTCGGTTGAGGTTGATGGTCGCCCAGGGCGCTCTTCGTCTTCCTTTGGCGCGCGCAGTTTAAATTCAAATGTCACCTTATTTTTTGGGCACAGTAGTATAATACACTTGAGATGAAAACTTCAAACACTGATAGATTACAAATTTGGCAGTCGGAAATGGAATAATATTTTAGAGCACGACAGAAGCTTCAGAGGATTATGAATTGGAAACGACCGCAGCTTAGGTGGGGTTATACATTAAAATTAGGAATGTGATAGTAATGAACTGAGCACAGTTTTACCCTAGATTAGGATTAATATTTTTTGAGAAGCTGTACCAGAATATAATCTCGAAAAATGCTGAAATTGGCAACTGGGTTACTGGATCTTGGAATATTTAACAAACAAAAATGCTGATAAACTAAATTTAGTGAAGCCGCACTTATGTATGTTTATGTAGAGCACAAATTTTGTAGTGTGAAGGAGAGAGAAGTGTAAATAACAAGGAGATTTCATTAATTTTAATTAGTAGTAATTTTTTTCTAATATCTGGTATCTCATTTTCTTTTTTATTTACCGTCTTTTGTTTAGTTCTTACGCTTTCTAGGTATTACTATTACTTTTAACTTCACTTATTTAAACGCATTGTATATGATACCCGTATTCATTTTTGATATATATTTATTCTAAGTATGAGGTAGACAGTTAGGAGATAAGTATAATATTAGCAGCGGAAGAAAGCATAAGTTATGTATGTATATGTACAGGCAAAGTATAAATAACGATAAGTAGAGACAGAGGCGAACAAAATACGAAATTTTTCGTGTTTTTTACTATGAAACAAGTAATTTCATATACTTTCGTCTTTTGCATGAATGGATGAAAAGAACTTGGCTATACACTATTGTAGTGCAACTGAGACAACGAGCTAAAAACAAAAATCGAGATAACGTAGGATTACCCGAACGACAAAATCTTATTAAATCCCTCAAAATCCTACCAAACTATTCATAATAATGTACATCAGGTCACACTACCTCCCACTTTTAAGAAAAAGATAAATTTCGCTTTGGCCCAGATTCTGAAAGGAGATGTAAAATTCCTCTCAAAAGAAATTCTCATTTTTCCCGAAAATATCAGAGAATCTAGCATGAGTTCTCCCACTTAATCTCTTCATAGCAAAACGAATGTAAAGACATAAACGTGCTGTTCAAATATCATGGGATTACACCAACAAACATTAGAATTCCTGCGAAAAACATTGGAACAATTCTCTTAATATTTCAGAAAAACCTGTTTTCACAAAATCGCGGGAACATTTTATGAGCGTAAAATCGGAAAACTCCGCCCATTCTCTCTTATTTACGAAAATGAATCATTTGCCATACCGTTTCGTTGCATGTATGTAATCTTCGCTTTCACATTTTTTGTCTTATTCGTAAAATGTTCAAAAAGGGTTTGAAAGAGATTAAGTGGGGGATCTCATGCTGGATTTGGGGAATTTTATTTGACAGGAATTTTACGTCTCCTTTTTGTGTGTTGTTCAATGCGAAATTTATCTTTTTCTTGCCAAATGGAGGTAGGGTTACCCAATGTACATCATTATGAATATTTTGAAAGGATGTTAAAAATATTCAAGAAGTGAAGTTATTTAAGAAGATTATTCTGAATTTTATTTAAAAAAAAATGTTTGTGATAGGTGTTTGATTTTTTTTATAAAAACAATATGAATAAAATAAATCGTAAGTGGAATTGTGTTGTCGGTGATTGAGATGCAGTTAACTTAAGCGTAAAAATGTTTAAGCTACCAAAGGATAAACAAAGATATGTAAATGGAGAGAATTTTTTCGTATAAATATACCTACATATGGATAGTAACTATGCATTTTTTTTTAAAAAAACACCATCTTACAAGTGTGCAAACTTATTAAGAATAGTCTTTCATGTGCATACCCGCCGTATTAATTACAATGATGACTTATGGCTTATTATTAGTGTACAATCTTCAGGCAATTGATTTTGATTCGCGCTCTGCAGAGGTTGGATTTAATAGGTAATATCAAAGAATACCACAAGGTATGTCGACAACATTTAAATGACGATATGTTTGGTCCGTCAAAGAAAAAATTGTTAGAAAATGCTGTGCCTCGTCTATTCAAACAGGTGAAGTAGACAACTTTTGGTACTTTGTGCAATCGGTGAATGTATGTAGCAAACTAGTTTTATTTGAACAAATTGTAAATTTTTTCCGAATTTCTTTTCTTTTTTCCCTGAATATTAGAATGAAAGCAACATTTTTAATTCGAAAAGATTCGGTATTAATGGAAAGTGATTCAGAAAAAAATACTGATTAGTTCACAACTTTGTAAATCTGGTAACTCTACGGTTTTTGTTTTTAACTCGTTGTCTCAGTCGCACTACAAAAATGCATATCAAGTTTTTTCACCCCATTCATGCAAAATACAAAAGTATATGACATTTACTTGTTTCTTTCTAGAAAACACGAAAAATTTCCTATTTTGTTCGCCTCTGTCTCTACTTATCCTTATATATACTTTGTTTCCCATTCCTACCCAAGGTATATAGAAGACCAGGTATTCCCATTACGAACCACATTCCGCCATTTGTGTCCGAACGTATAGGAAAGTACAATACAGAGAACACAATATAATCTCTCATCTCTCTGTCTTTTCAATAGAAATGTATATACGTTATAGGACGAAACACGTCACAGTTCTAGTACAAAATTTTTAATGAGAATACCTTGTTCCTACCCGTAACTGCAACACAATGTAGAATTTACCGAAATGTTCTAGCACCTGCTGCCAGAAAAAGTATAAAATGAGGCACGCATTCTTTCGAGAGCTCAGTCGGTGCGTGACTGCCAACGAGATAGGAGCTTCCGTGATGTATTTTTGGGGACTTCTTTCAATTTGGACACAGGTTCACGGACTGCAGCAGCTCTATGTTTCAAAATACTTTCCTGATTTATTTCTGTGAGTGTTTCCTTTCCTACACCATGGTGATGTATTTTTGTAGGTGTTTCCGTTCCTCGGCACACTCTTGTGGCGTATTTCACTCACCATTTCACTCCTATCACTCTCGTGATGTATTTTTGTGAGTATTTACATTCCTGTCACTGATGTACTCCATCCGCACAAACTCGAGAGTAACCTATTTCCTTTTCCGTGAGGTAGAGCCATAAAGAGTAGTTTTCAAAATGGTTTCTGTTTTTAAATACTTGTTTTTGTATTTGGGTCTTGTTATTTATTGACTCCGCACAACTCCAGACCACCCGCAACCACTAACAAGGGCTCACAAGGAAAATCCGTTACAGAGGAATACTTTAAAAACAGTATTATGTAAGAGTGATGTCAATAATTTGATGAAAATATATTGATGTATGCGCGGACATAAAAAATTGATTGTAGATTCGCATGCCCTTCACTTTCCTTCTAGAATTCAGTGCAAAGTTGAATTTGAAACAGAAAAAGTCAACTCTATATTGTGTCAAATTCTTGCAATATCGAAGCTCAACCGGAATGGAGAAAAGAAGATCTCACACAATTTTAATCTTACATTTGAAATTGAAGGACGCAAGAAAGATGGTAGATGATAGATAAGACGGATATGTGAGAGCAGATATCAATTATCAGGATAGCCAGAGTTGTGGGATCGAAAGTCTTGCATCAATAAAGAAGTAAAAATTCGAAGCTGGAATCGAAAACTTGCATGCGTCTTAATATTCGAGTCTCAATCGCAGACAACTAAATTTTTTTTTCTGATTGTCGTAATGTGGTGGCTCAACCGGGAATGATACGACCTTATAATGACTCTTAATCTCATATGTAAGGTTGACATCTTTGAGAAGTTGAAAATTCTCAAGACATCCGAGCTGTGCGTTTCTACGAAGAATTGTAGGGTAGTTGCTGGTAGAAGTATAAAACACAGTATCAATGTTCAACTTTCGATCACCCGTTACCAAATATTTTTTCCCGACTCTCACATGTACATACATTTTACCTTTATGCAATTATTGTCGCGAGAATTTGAATATGTAGATAACAATGCAAAATCGTCATTATCTCCTACATAATGTAAAAAATGAGAAACGTATTAAGACATGTTAGATCTCTACGGAAATTTCAATCAAATTGTAATTAAGGTTCTTCTAGATATTTGCATAAATCGTTCATAATAAAAAAATAGGCATACGACAGTATACCCACGTTTATCGCCTCTCTACTAGTATTTATAGGTAGATATACTCCCTACTATCAAACTATCAATTCTGCTTACTCTGACGTATGAATTTGATTGCAATAATTCTCATATCCTTATAAGCTATGTTTTTTTCAACAGTGAAACTCTCCTATTTTAGCTGAACGTAGCAAAACTGAATACACTCCGGAAAGTATGGAGGTAAAAGTTAACAAGTACCTACCCATCTTTATTCAACATTGAACGGTTCAACTCTTCATAAAAAGTCGTAATAGTCAATCTGAAATGGGTACTTGAATGGAAAAGTTTCCCACCGGTTTGTTTTAAGGTCTCTACAAGAATTCAAGATTTTCAGATAGTTTTTTTTTAATACTTACTGTCGAATACATGCATACACATATCCATACATATATAATCCCCTGAGAAAGTTTTTTTTCTTTTATTTTAATTAACTAGAGTGAGAGAATTGAAGTTACCCAAGACTGGCGGGTACATTCTTTTACAAAGCTGAATCACAATGGAAAAACAATGGAATCCTGCCGGAAGGGTAAATGTTGTTCCTTAGTATTTCTCTTTTTCAATAGTTTTGTTTCGTTGAGTTTAAGTGAAGTGCTGCGGGCTATAATTAATTTGCACTCATTACTATGGAAATATTGATTCTTTCAATTAACTTGCATTATTAAAAAAAAAATCTAACATTTTCGAAAATAACTTTTTCTCTGAATGACTTTAATATAGATTTCTGACGACTTGGCTTCTATATTGTTTTTATTTGTTTTTGTTTGTTGAAACAGCTAGTCGTGTTATACAGGATGTTTTCGTCAGAGTGGTTCATAAAGCATGAGGTGATAGTTATCACCTACACGAACAAAATATTGTATGGCAGGGTGGGGAGGGGATTTGAGAGAAACAGGGTGATTAAGAAGTTTTTCTAGTGTTTCGCAAAACACCTTGTATCTTAAAAAGTACAAGGTGTACGGTTACTATCTAAACCTGATTGTATGCACAACTTCGTGGCCATACCAATCCCGTACTCCTCTCCTCTCAGGAGTTATTGTGGTCTAAAGTAAAAATTTTTAATTTTCTTACCTTTTTTTTTAATTTGACCTCTATTTTTTTGTAAAAGGATCCTTAACATACCATTCTTTTATTAAAACCGTAGACTCTTGACTTATTAAACCCTGTGTACTATCTCTAGCCTTTAATCTATTCTCAAAGCTAGTCTCAAACCTGTTTTCAAAAATAATTTGTTCTCTCAGTGACTAAAAATCGTCTTATTTCGATATGACATGAATAAGTTATGAGCTAATAACTCTTTAACGGCTACAGATAGCATACAGGTGTACTAAGTTAAATTAAAGAGGAGAGTGCATTGTTTAAAGTTTTTCTAAAAAAAAGTTGTGTTAACGACCGTTTTGCAAAAAAAAATTGAGGTCAAAGTAAAATAAAAAAATATAAGAAAATCCGAAATTTTTAGTTTAGACTACATTAACTTCTGAGAGGATAGATGTAGGGGGTTGGTTGATCAGTCGTTGGCAAGGCCATGAAGTTGTACATACGGTAACCGTACACCCTGTACTCTTTAGAATACAGGGTGTTTGGTGAAAGACTAGTATAATTTCTTAATCACCTTGTATCTATCTCCCAAACGGTTGATGTGAACCCCCCACCCGTTCCCCTTCCATACAATTTTTGTTCCTGTCGGTGAGTACTATAACCTTCTGCTCTATGGACCACCTGGCTGGAAACCCCCTGTATGTATTTATTGTTTTTGCGTGCGTGTATAGATGTTATATAGAAATAATTTGGCATTTGATGAATACAAATATTTTACCTTCTTATAGATGCTGAGTTATTTTGAGGAGCTCAGTCACTTCTATCTTTTTCTTATTTATGAACTTTCTTTATATATTCTTTTGAGGAACTTAATCACAATTTGATACAAACATTTTTATTATTTTATTAAACTCCGACTGATCATTTCATAATAACAACTCCGTATTTTTCCACCGGAAGCATCTAATTAAATGATGGTCTAAGAACACATTAAGTGAATCCACTCACATGAGTCTAAAACAGGAGGAGATTCTCTTTTCTTTTAAAAATTAATTTCACATGACTCTATCAAATGCTTTTGCCAAATCGGTGGAAATTACAATAATGTGAATATTCTTAACCCTTTGATTAGTGAGTTAATTTTGTAGCGTCTCTGGAGTGAGTTATTTGTGCATTTTTAGATAGATTTCGCAGATTCGACGGATTTTTCATTTTTGTGATGGATAGGTGGGGGGAAAGATTTCTTTTCAAAATTTGTAGTGTATGTTCGTCTCGATGGCGCGCATCTTCTGGTCAAGTCCGTTATGCGCGGGGTAGTTTTTTCCCGGCGGGGTGGGGGAGGTAAAGCTTTGAAATGTTTTTGTTTAAATCTCCTAAACCAAGAGGCGTAGAGAGTTTATTGATATCTTAAATGAAAGGTGCGGTCCTAGGATATCCATGGGGTATTATTTCAGGTTGCTGGGTGGCGAGACGACGGACTGGGAGGCAGTCAAAATATCGTTTTTTCGTCCCATACATATGCAAAAAACTGCGAACACAAAAGCTCCTAAACCAAGCAATCGATTGCATTTTCCTGAAAACGCTTTCTAGATAATTATAGCATGGGTGAATTATGCTACTTTTATTTCGATCCGGGTGGAGGTGGGGGGGGGGGGAATTCTATTTTAGGTTTTCAATAATAACTAAACCATTTGACCTTGGACCATAAGGGTGTGTGTACTCGAACTTCTTGTCAGAAAAAAAGTTATTTGAATCTGTACTAGATTTTCCAAAATGTGCCAGAACAAACTTTGACACTTGCACAAATTCAGTGGCTCTCAACATTGTACAAAAAGAAAGTTTTTCAAGAAAATATTTTTTTTTTAATTTTTAGTACTGGATATAAAAATAAATATAATAAAAACATAACATAAAAAATTAAAAAATGTGTTATCATATAAATTTACTTGAAATTTTAAAAAATGAATTCGTTAGTACAAAAGTTTCTGCTTTTACTCTGGATAAACGAATAATTTTAGATTTAGATTCCGAATTTATTTTTGTCATACTATTACTTTTATACATATACACTATATGTTTATATATACACTTTACTTTGAGTAAATAATGGCAATAATTGATTTTTTGATAATTAGGAGTAAAATAATTACTTATGAAGGAAAATATGATAAGTTGATACAGAGATAATATGAAAATAGTATGTTAAAATTTTCTTTTCGTGTGATATTCCTCAAAACACGGATATATACACAATAAAACATCACAAGCAACACACATAAATTTTATGTCTTTCCTTTTTACTGGAAGAATTGTACATTCTCTCCTGTTTATACTCCGTATAAATAATAAGCATTTAGGGTCGATATATCCAACAATCCAAACAAAATTTTTTTTATACCACTTTAGCTATTTTCTTGAACAATCCGTAAAACTGATCATCATATTCGATTTGTCAACAATGGCCAGTTTACATTATAATTGACTACAGCTTCTTACTGATATTTTGCCCCATTGTATAGTTGCTTGCATTAGAACTAACCATTTTTGGTTCATGTATATTTGTAAGTATATAAACCTCTCGTTTTTACTTCCATTTTATAGGTAATAGAGTATCTGAATGCAGGAATTTTACATATCCATGAGTATGCTTTCCTGCTGGAAATTTAGGAAAACTCTCATGATTTGATTGAATAGTATCACAGACGTAAATTTGATTATCAAGGATATATTTAAATATTGCTGGACTCGTGTACCAGTTATCAATAAATAATAATCGATGTCTCTTTCTCAAATAATCACGGAGCATTGTTTTTACAACCGATCCAGATATGCCTATATATGTACCAATTTTAATATCTGTTGTGCATCCCGTGTAGACCATTATATCCAATACATAGCCCGTCTTCATATCGCAACAAACAAATATTTTTATTCCGATGCTTTTTTGATGGAATGTATATTTTGAATGAGAATCGCCCTTTCCAAACCAAAAGACTTTCGTCGATGCATAGATTTTGGAACGGATGAAAGACGGCTTTATATATTTTGTTTTTATTGGATCTAATAATGGCCTGATTTTTCGTAATCGATCAGTGCTCCGGCTGGTGTTATCTGCAAAGTGAAGTTTTCGCAGTAATAGAAAAAAGCGATCTTCGGATCTATTACATACACCTACTATCTATTATATACATATGTATATGCAGCCACTTCTCATAAACCGATTACCTTGGATTGTAGAGAATAACAAAATAGCTCGCCCATAATTTTATGTTTCTCCCCCCTCCCCCCACCGCCAGCTCCGCAAAGGGGTAGAAATTGCATGATTTTACGATGAAGCGTTTCAAAATATCATATCTCGAGAACCGAGAAACCGATTTTTCTAATACAAATGCCAAATGAAGCTTCATGCTTTATGTTTTTCATTAAAAAATATACCACTACCGAACGAAAATTGTTTTTTTAAATAGTATTATTTACTACATATTGAGGACTTCTAGCAATTTCTTTTTGTATTTTTATTTTGAAGCTAGAAACCTTATCTATCTATGCGCAAACAATTATGAAGGTGTTGGGCTTCGTTTTTGAGATATGAACTTTTAAAGCCACCGTATACCCAAAGTAACCTATATGGGAGCACTGCACTGAGGAGAATGTATTGTGTTTTTTTTTACTTTTTTTATTTACATTTTTATTTAGAGGATTGAGGTCTTACCTGTCTATGTACAAAACGTTGCGATGATATTCAGCTTCATTTCTGATATATGAATTTTCAAAGTCACCCCACATACGCGGCGATACTCTATTTGGATCTATCGAGTTCCGCCGCACACGTGCGGCCATACTCCGTAAAGGGTTAATGGGCTAATATTTTTAAGTTCAGAATAACTGTAATGTTATTTAAATTCAGTGAATTACAAATTATGTTTGATAATATTTGAAAAGGTATACGTTAAAATATAAAATAATATATGAAAAATATGGTGAATTTTGTATATTGGTACTTTGAAAATTCAAATTCCCATTTTGACCTCCAATTAAGGATTGTGTTAAATTATGTTTGATTAGTATTTTGGGAAAATTTATAACACAAATTTCGTCGTACAGAAGAATATGCTATTATTACCTTTATCTCAATATTTTGTAAAATAATAATGTTGTGCTTAAGGTAACTGATTCATTCATGTATACTTTACAGGTCCATAATTAAAAACCATTTTCCGATATACCAATAGGGCAACTAAGGAAAGCCTGCACATCACCAGCGCACAGATGCAGTGTGTAGTATAAATAATGACGAACCCAAAGTGTAGCCTGTCGGTATGTTCTACCTAAGTTGTATCGGAACATATTCAAGTTTAATTTGTTGGAAAGTTCCATCAGGAAACTACTTCTAGTGTTGATAGCAGAAAATGTGAAGCTTAATTCATTACCTAACTTTAGTTTTAGATTTTTATGACTTACATTATCAAATTCTTTGGAGAAGTTCATTAAAAGCAGTTTCACAATTTTACTTTTGTCGAAAACTAGATTGCAAGGACAATAATAATATGAATTCTTTTCAATATAATTACGCATTTGAGAAGCCATAAGTTGTGTAATTTCTTTGAAAAGGGAACACAACATACTAATAGGATGGTAATCAGATAAACTACTTGGAGAGTTACCTATTATATAACATAGTCCTTTCCTCCTGTGCATATCTATTTCCGGTTACTTTCACGTTTACTGAGCAGTAGACTCAAGTATAAAAAATTAAAAGTTTTGTTTTCTCAAAGTTCAAGTTTCGAGCCATTTTACCCGGAATATACACTGTAAAAAATAATAGGACTATTCCATAAATTTAATGCACCTTTTCCCCTAAAAACAAATGTAATTTTCTCTGATATAAAGGGAAAATTAGTTTAGTTTCTCCAAATCAATGCAATATTGAAATGAGCTATTCAGCTCATTATTATGGTTTTTGAAGGGGGTGGTGTTCTATCACCTATGGTTGAGTGTGGTGTTATCACCTATTCCCTACATGTTAGGGAATATTCTCTAAATTTTAGGGAATACTCCCTACATTTTAAGGAAAAAAATTAAAAGTCATTTCAAAATTTCCTACAATTTAGAGAATATTCCTTAAATTTTACGGGGAATAACAAAAATTCCCTGAATTTGAGGAAGAAAAACCTACCTACATTTTCGGGATAACATCTAATCATGATTTTTAAGCACAACGATAAGTCGTATGTCGTATGTCTACAGACAAGTTGGTCAGAGTTTCTATTCTGTTCAGATCTTTGTTTTTTTTTTAATTCTCCCTCCTGTAAAATATAAACATTTGCACATGATCAGAATGCTCAAGAATCGCCACCGGTTTTATATAAAGTAATAATTATAGTACAAATTATGTCTTTTAATAGTTTTTGATTGCATTTTGACAGGGACATATCCTTTTGTTATAGGAGATTTTTTGCTTACGTTTTATTATTATTATTTATTCTATTATCACTGTTTGTGTACAACGCAAAAGATTTCGAGCTTATGTATACATATAATTATGTAAAATAAATTATGAATTATACATGTATCTCTATTAATTTACTTCCTCATAATCCATAATGGAACCGAAAAAAAAGGCTAATTAACCTTGTTACATTTTTACGGTCCATTTTTATATAAGCAAAAATGTCAAAAACAGTTCAAATATAAAAATGTCTCTCCTGTAGGCATGATACTTAGCAAAATATCAAATTTTTTTTATAAAATTTAAATTTCATATTATCTGGGCATTTATCCAAAATCTAATCGGCCCTAACAAAAAGGAGATAAATCTAAGCGAGCAGGATTCTGACATCATATGAAGGATTTTGTAATAAATTCTGTCTGCGGTCTCACACATGTTATCCACTGATGGCAGTAAAATTTTTAGCAGAACTCAGTTCAGTGGTTATCTTGCTTTCATGCACGAAATTTAATTTTCATTGTCATTTTAGTTTTCTATTTCAGCGGAATATCTAAGTAACACACCTTTATTCTGTAAATTTTCCGACTCGTAAATATGAATTTTGTTTTGGATAAAACTTCTAACTTTTATACGTGGACAGTTTTAAAGAGGTACTCAGCCAAAGGGCAAAAAAAGAAAAGAAGAGTTAATTAGAACTGTCCAGTGACAAATGAATTAAAATTTATGGAGTAGATATAATTTATTTATTTCATTTCAGTCTACAGAATAATATCCAACAGACTAGTAAGGTTAACTTAGATACACAGATTTAAATTTAATTAAGTTTAATATAAGTTAGGAATGATCTATACTATTTTCAATCATAAATAATGATACTTTGAATTCTTGACGAGGCAATGAAAAATCTACATATTTGTTAAATATATTAAAAATTCGTACACATTTATTAATGCATTCATTTGAACCATAGTTAGTTCTATGAGAGGAAGCATAAAGTAAATCACGTGATCTTAAGGACCTTGGTGTGGCATATATGTTCAATAGTAAGAGAAGGTTGGGACAATTTATAGATGAAGAGAGAATATCTTTAATGAATAAAGCACATTGAACGTCACGCCTGTAGCAAAGCTTAGGCAAACCTAACAATAAACGTCTTGACTCATAACTTGGTATATTAATACCCCAGATATTGATCTTATAACATATAAAGCGAGTAAATGCTCTTTGCACTGACTCTAGCCTATTAATATGGCTTTTATAATAAGGAGACCAAATTACACATGCATACTCTAAAACAGGTCTAACAAAACTTGTAAATAAGAGTTTAAGTGTGCTTGTGTCCCTAAATTCTTTCGAATTTCTTTTAATAAAACCCATTAACTTAAAGGCTTTATGGCAAGTATATTCAATATGTCTGATAAATGCTAATTTGCTATCAAAAATTACTCCCAAATCCGTAATTTCATCGACTCGAACTAAACTGACATTATTAATTGAGTAATTGAAGAGAATGGGGTGAGCAGACCTAGAAAAAGACATAACTTTGCACTTAGCTGAATTTAAATTTATGTTGTTAGTGGAGCACCAAATTATTAGCTTATCAATATCGTTTTGTAGTTGGACACACGAGCTTATACCCGAAACTTTCAAGAATAATTTTAGATCATCCGCATATATAAGACAACGAGCAAATGAAAAATTCAACGTTACATCGTTCACAAATAGAATAAAGAAAATTGGACCACAGTGGCTTCCTTGTGGAACACCCGAGGATGCATTTATCACTCTAGATAAAGTGTTTTCAATTTTTACTATTTGCTTACGATTCGACAAGTAAGATACTATCCACTTCAGAAAATTTGAGTGAAAACCTAAGGCACTTCGTTTCATTATTAAGGTCTGAATGCAGACCCGATCAAAGGCTTTAGAAAAGTCTGTGTAGATACAGTCAACCTGACACCCTTCCTCAATGGAATTAATGCAAAAATTAGAAAATAATGACAGATTTGTTATTGTAGATTTTCCTTTTTGAAAACCATGCTGTTCTGCACAAACGAGCTCCTTGCATAAAAAGGTAATTTTTCCAGCTATAATGCTATCCAATAACTTTGGAATGATATTCATAAGAGCAACAGGTCTATAATTTTCAATCTTGTGTTTAGCACCACTTTTAAAAATGGGCTTAATAATTGAGGTTTTCCATGAGTCTGTAAATACTCCAGTATTTAAAGATAAATTGAACAAATAAGTTAGACCAGGAACTAGTGATTTCATGCATGATTTAATTAAAATGGCTGAAATAAGATCTGAGTCATGGTTATAATCTAGCTTCATTTCCATAATAGCTTTATTCAAGTCATCCTCCTCTAAGCATATTGAGCCTAGGTTTAGCTGGGAATAAATAGAATCCTGGAGAATAATGTTATTTATATCTGCATTATTGATATACACAGATTCGAAGTAGTCTGCAAACAGATTACAGGTACTTTGGATATTGTAAGCTTTAATATCATCATATTCCATTACATTTGGAAAGGATGATGACTTTTTTCTATCATTAATGTATGACCAAAATGGATGGCTGTTCTTTTTAATATTAGATTCCATTGACCAAAGATATTGATTGTAAAGAAATCTATTTAGAAAAGCAAATTCCTTACTTAATCTTTTGAACTTTTCAAAATAAACCCGATCACCAGACAACCTAAATTGTTTATTTGATTTATTTTTGGCGTTTTTTAAACGTAATAGTGACTTATGAAACGACTGCTCGAGTATGATGAACTTGATAGAAAAAAATACATATATATAAATATATAGTATATATTTATATTCAAGAGTTAGTTCGATGATCGGTTGCTGTAGTTAGTGATCGGACTTCTGTAAAATATTTTGTACTGAAGTTTATCTGAAAATTGTACTAAATCAATATGCTCTGTACTAAAATATTATTTTCAGTTTAAAGAATTTTTATAAAAATATGTGTTGTATATATACACATATTTATTCTTAAAAGGAGTCAGTACTCAGCAAAAGTTTCCATTTAGATACCAGCGAGCCTATAGGCAATAAAATTTACTATACGTAGGTTTGTGTACCTACTGAAAGTGAGAAAATTCATATAAAATTGGCCTAGACCTACACCACAGATCACATTACAGACATCTAGCGTAAAAGACAGAAGGCCAACATGCGACAATTTATGACGAAGAATGAATATTTGGAGTTCAAATAAATTGAAAATTTTTAACGTGAATTAACTCTCCTAAATTTTTTTGCATAATATTATTAAATATACTATTTTGCTTTGTATTTCAAAAACTTTCAACGAAATATTGCAATTTCTCGGCTCTAAGGAAATGAGAATACCTATTAACAGGAATTTGATTTAAAAAACTTCAATTTATACCAATTTTTACAAGTTTCCGAGCTATATCTAATATCTTTGATTTAAGTTATAAATCATTGTTCTACTACAATAATAGCTTGCCAAAAATTCGCATTGAAAAATGTACGAAACTTGCAAATCTTGGTAAAGGAGTCATTAACAACTATCATAAAAATTTTCAGTTTTCAAAATGGCACAAAAAATTTTTCGATAGGAACATAGCGAATAATACCAATAAGCATACAGTAAAAAGAGAAGTCATTCAGAAGAAAAATTTATGACAGACTTTTTCTTCAATACATTGAATCCCACAGGGAAGTTTTTCCTATTTAATAGTTAATAAAAGGTTGGAGTTGAATTCAAGGAATAAATAAAAGCTTTCAGGAAGAAATTTGCTAGGTGGGGAAAATATCAAATTGTACTAGATTTTCGTAAGTACGTACGAAATGTTGGAAGTGTACAAGAACTTGTACAATTGTACCGAAAGTCCTATCACTGGCTGTGGTGCCAAATGATATTTAAAGGATTCGTAGCGGAGATTACTTCACTTCGAACATGTTCCTCCATCAAACTACGTGTGGAACCTCAATCCCGAAAAGGTTCCAAACTTACATAGTAGGCTTGAAAGTGAATAATTTAGAACGGGTCTCACTATAGATATTTCAGGTCGCACTGAATGCGACACTAACACCTGCACAGGTGCACACCCCTCCACGAATCTAAATCTAATCTATTGATGGAAAAACCTCTTTAGGAAGTGAATCCAATAAGAACAAGAGTTGTGCATTTGATTTCAAATAAATCATTGAACATTACACACACTCTGCTGTTTTAAAAGACTTAAACAAATTTGTGGTATCATATCCACTTCATAGTGGGGGCTCTTTTGTGTTCAATAGCAGCTTTGAGATATGTCTTAAAACATACACTTCGTCAAATAGTTCGTCTTAAGTTCGTAGAAAGTTCATCATGATGATAAAATCAGTAAGAGTAAGATTGGTGATCTTAAGATGGTCAACTCCATTAATATTGCCAAAGCTCAGCGATGATGGTTGCCCATTGAAATTGCTAAACTTTTGGAACTGCTTAGACTTATTGCGCAAAGCATAAAGATAAGTTAAATAATTTGCGTTGCTGCTGGAGGAATAAAAGCTTTTGCAAGCCTTAGTTCTTATTGCTATTGTTATTTGAGAATGATTTGATGAACAAGGAGGTACTTTAATAATTTCACTTTCATAAAGTGCACTAATCTACTTGAATTTAGATATAAAATATACAGATTCAATTGGCCACTGTGACGAATAGCACAGAGTATCCCGACGGTAACAGGAGTCTCCAAAGTTAGAGGACGAATATGGTCACAACGGAAAAATATTTAAAAATTGTAGTCCAACTAGCTCTGCAGTAGTGAATCGTCTACTTAGGGAAGTTTTGATCAGGTACATCGCGTCGAAGCAAGAATTCGTCCAATTAATAAAGAGACGATCCCTTTTAGAGCGGAGTCAAGTTGGGTACATACACAGTAAAAATTTTTTCCCTAAAGTGAGTGGCAATAATTTGTGTCACAAAGCTTATGTATGTTTCGATAAGATAATGGAAAGCTCCTGCCTGGAAAACGTAAATTAGGTCTTTATCCCTAAGATGTAGGTAGACCTTTTTCCCTAAAATGTAGGGAATTTTCAAATTTGTTTGTTTGTTTTCCCCTAAAATGTAGGGAATATTCTCTAAAATGTAGGGAATTCTTATTTTTTTTTTCTTTTTCCCCTGAAATGTAGGGGATATACCTAATTTATTGAATGTTCTCATCCTTTTATCCGAGAAAGCTTAATATTTCGGGAATTTTACATACTATAAGGTTTTCTGGTGTCAAATACCCAAATTCATTGAATCTTCTATTGACTTGAGGAAATTAAACTGTTTTTCCATTTTTATCAGAGAAAATTACATTTATTTTTAGGAAAAAACGTGTCTTAAATTTAGGGAATTGTCCTACGTTTTTTACAGTGTATGCTGTAGTAGCAAAAGATTTTGTTGTTGTACTAGAAGATTTAAAACGGACTCATATAATGAGATCGATAGCTCAGATGGAATAGATCTTTAGAATTTCGATTCATGTATACTGAAAAATTGTTATTCTGAGACGTTCGTTTTTAATAGAGAGGTAGTAAAAATTTCTTTAGAATATAAAATCGTATAAAATTGATCATTTCCATCGTCCGACAATCCATTCTAGCACAAAATAAGAAAAACAACTTAAACGATTTAATGAGCTGCATCCTCAGAACATATTCCTAGATGCATTCATCTAGGAATATCGACAAAATTGGTCTTGACCAAAAATAATTCATCTCCTAAGTTATTTTGTTATTAAATTCTGTACGCCATTCATTTAAAAAGTCTCTTTAGAAATTTAATATCCGGCATTAAATTTTCTCTTAGTGAAGGAATGAAAAATCTTTGAAAAGATTCAATGAGGTAAAAATCTGCTAAGGTAAATTCCTTTTTCACATAGCAATAGCGGTAATGATGTAGTAAAAAGTTCCCAACAAGATAAGGTGACACTACAGGATTTCGTAATTACTTTATCCCATGATTATTGCACAGGAGCAAAAAAAAAAAGGAAGAGGGAGAGGAAATTAAAATCTTCATTACTTCGTTTTTAAGTTGGGGCAGATGTGTTTGAGTATAATGGATAAGAAGTTTGACGCCATTTATGTATTTAATAATTTTCTTCCATTTTTTGAGATAATGAAAGTCTCAAATTTGAATTGTAATTATGAATTTTCATGTTCGTCAAATGAAATTATGAAAGAAGGGAAACTTTTGAAAGTAATTAAAAAAAAAAAAAACATTGAAACATAAGAATCAGGGAAGTCACGGAGAAGAAAAAAATATTTTCATTTTTTTTTCTTATTTTTGAAAATGATTTGGTTTGGTTAAAATAAAAATAACATAAATGTCTTACTGGTTTACCTACTATTGATCCTGCACATCTCATTTGCATTTCCGATGATAGTCTAAAGGTCCCCATTCACTTACAGATTATCTGCAGATTCAGACTGTAGATGGCATCTGTCAGTCCAAATCTGTTTTCGTCCACCCACTAGTATCAGATCAGATCGTAAGTGTGAAATTTGACAGATAGAAAACTGACGATTAAGCACACACCTACAGTACGGTGTTCAGTCCATATCGTAATTAGTCTGTTCACAATTCTCATGCATTCCGGTTGAATTTTTAAAATAATTTTGTCAAAGGAGAAAATTGCTGCTCTGATATTAATAAATCTTTTATCAGAAGTACCAGTGAAGAGTAAAAACTTTTCTGGGTGAAAGATGGTTACTTCAGAAATCATCTCACATATGAAGTTATTTTTTTCCCTATCAGAATTAGTAGTAGCTTTATAACGTTCTATTTATTCCTGATAAAGCTTTTCTTTCTTTTTTTCTGTCATATTTTACTTTCCATGTTTCCTGTATACTTCAGAATTCATTCAATGTTGCACTTCTATCCATGTTGGGCATGATGAGAAACTACAATTACCTGACGAAAATATCAAACTGATCTGAAAATAATGATTGACGATGAAATTGTACATTTTGTATGCAGTTTACAAATCTGCAGTTCTGTTATCTGACGATGAACTGCATGTGTGTGGTGTATTTATCTACAGATCTACAGTCTGCAGTCCATGAACTGCCGATCTGGTTGACAATCTAATCGTACAAATTTTCAACATACACACGCAGATTACCTAGACCAGGGATTCCCAAACTATCATGGGCAAGAGACCCCTTTTCCAAAATGAACTGATACCTCAGGCCCCCATAGCCAAATTACTTTAAAATTCCTGTCTCTAGTTCTTTTTCCTATTGATACAAAATACTTACGAATTTAATAACTTCGCGGTTGGTTAAGCGAGTAAACTTGACATCATTTTCTCATCAAAATTTAACAAAATAAATGGACATAAAATTCGGTAAATATCAAGTAATTAATAATTATCAATGCAAATTACGTAAAAATACTTAAGTAAGTAATTATTTTTTGAAAAAAAAAGATAAAAAAATAAAAAATTCGGTGTGATGGATGAACCTGGTGACTTTCTACCAATTTAACTAAATCCGGTTCAATATTGATGAGCTGCAGCCTTAAATCTCTGCGTTCGTTGATTTTCAAAAGGTTTCTTTGTTTTGTCAAAATGTTTGTAAGCACACTGAAGCCTTTTTCGGCTAGGTATAATGATGGAAAAGCGATAAGGTATTTTTATTTTTTAGCAATGTTCCACAATGCAGGATACTGTGCTTCAATGTTGCGTTGCAACCAGAACTTCTGATAACCTTGCTTGAACTTTTGCTTAAGCTGCTCGTCTGTGCTGATGGTAATCAACTCTTCTTGCATTATCACATTGGCTTCTTCCATGGCTGTGATATTGTACGGATTTATTATCCATTGAAGAATTTGCAAATTTAAGAGAAATTCAAACCTCTTAGTAAAATCCTTATGTAATGCGTTCAAGTGAGTAACATATGATAAAATAACATCGTCTTGAAGCATTTCTGGTAATTTCGATAAATGCGGAAACTGTGAATATTTCTGCTTAAATTTTGTTTATAAAGGATTAGTTTACCCACAAAGCCCGATATTATTGATTTTGTTTTAATCAAGTTGAGATCGTCACCCTGCAGGTGCAATTTAACTTTGTTCATCATACCAAAGATATCAGTCATGTAATAAATATTTCTTTTACAATTGTTTAGATTTTCTTTCAAATTCGGATCTTTTTCTTGTAAAAACTTCAACACAAATTCAAAAACAGCTGAAGATCTTGCTAAGCAATAGCCTCTTGATAGCCTGCGAAACTCAGTGTGCAGAAGTAACCGAGTAAAGACTTCGTCGTTCTCCTCACATAGCTGAGCAAATAACCGAGAATTCAAAGAATTGCTTCGAATCTTGTTGACAGCATTTATAACATATTGTAAAGACTGATGCAATCTAGGACTCTGATTTTTGCTACTAAGTGCTGTCTGTGAATCACGCAGTAGTAGATAAGTATATTATCATTCAAGCTCCAACGAATTTCAAAACGCAAATGAACTTTCAACCTAAGTACAAGCTTGTTATTTAGTAAAATATCAGTAGAATTTTTGGACTTCAACTTGATCATGATTTTGTTAGTGTTAAATCGCGTATACGCGTCAAATACAGAGCAAGTCAAAACGTGCCTGAAAGACTTGTACGCTCGAACACATTATCCTACACGAACTTGTCCGCGCCTATTGACTTGCCCAGTTTTTCATCTTGTACGAACTTGTGCACGCTTATAGACTTGTTGAGTTTCTTAAAAGACAACAATGATACTTCCTACTAAAATATTAGTCATTCTTATAACAATTTGGTAGACGTAACATAACTTATACAGTTTCTTGAAGGTTTCAAATAAGAGCTTGTGTTAATTAATAAGGGTCGATTTTTAGACCTCGTCGACCCCCAAAATCAGTTTTCGTTTATGTCGACCCCTGGGAAATCGACATCGACCCAATGGGGTCGATATCGACCACTTTGTGAATCCCTGATCTAGACTGTAGATCAAATCGTACGATTTGAACTGTTAATGGGTAGCGGAATTCAAATATATCTACAGTTGGGATCTATAGATAATCTGTAAGTGAATGGGGGGCTTAAGAGAAAATCTGATTGGATGTTTATCGAATTCTAGGCAATAGTCTTCGCTACAAAACATCAGGGATATTTCAGTGTAGGGTTGCCGCTTTACCAATTTGATCTGACGAAAATTTTGCAATTTTTCTATTTCAATTATGTTGTTTTATTGACTTCTACAAAGTCAGATAAATTTCATCCCACGAACGCATTTGTGTCGTTTTCCTTCAGTTAGAGAGTTTATTTAAAAATATATTTGCTTATTTTAAGCAGATATTTGCCGATATTTATACGGGTGTAACGTTCTGAAGTTAGAGGGTGATTTACAAACACATACCCAAATACATAGGCGTCGGCAGGATTATTTTCAGGGGGGCGGCGGGGGTATCTAGGTATAATTTGATTTGATATGCTAACTACTACTATTACGAATCCCATGGATTTACGCAATAAGACCCCTGGCTTTTGATCATTACAAACTTTGAACTTTTGATCTTCGAGTGGTGGCAAGACATCCGTTTGAAAATGTTGAAGAATTCTTCAGAATATCTATCTTCATTCCATACTAGGACTCTTTGATTTTATCTTGGAGAAATCGATTTTCTTCTATACACAAAAAAGCATCATCGCTTACGCAACTCCATCCGGAAATTGTAAGAAACTTGGACAAATCTTAATTTTTAGCTATTGCAGACGCAAAAGCTATATACGAGGTAATCAAGATTGGCCTGATTATTCCATCATCAACCTGTGTGGTATTGAACGTTCATTTAGTGCGTTACAGCAGCGTGTCAAGATATGGAATTAATCAATGATTCGAGGAGAAGTGGTCTGTCAATGCTCAGTGTTCACAGAAAAAGGGTAAAACAAGACATTCAATTCATAGACAAGGTGCTGAACAATTATGGTCAACAATTCAGACGCCTTAAGTTTTTATTCTAACAGTCACTTTCCGTAACTTTTTTATTAATGAAAAAGAAAATTAATTACAAAATCCTTAATAATATTTTTTTTTTGTATATTCTTTTCTCCAAGTCAGGGAGATGCAAGTGCAGACCCTTGCACCCCATCCCGGCACCCATGCAGTTTTTTGCTTGTCTAAGCATGATCTATCCATAGCTTTCCGGTGTAACACCTTAGACGGGACACCCTGAATAAACCAAATGCAATCAAAATGCATTGGGAAAAATATATAAGAAAAAAGAAAAAAGGACGGCAGCAATCATTTTTCTTCTTCTTCAATTAGAAAACACTCTGCAATTGAATTCTTCGTAGTTTAGCTTTGATCAAGTTACATAATTTATTTAGATTTCGAATCATGGAACCCGGGGCATAATGACGAAAGGGGCATAGTGATGAATGAATATTATCTGTAATCAGCTTTATTCTGAACTCGCGCTGTGATACCCAGAATGCGGGTCAACATTTTTTCCACATTATATTTTTTATGTTTATATTTTTTTTATTTATTTCATTTTATTTCTGAAAATACACAAGATTATTAATCTTTTAAAGTACATTATAAATTGGAACATAAAAAGAGAAAAGCTTGAGTTTAAAATAAAAAAAAAAAATTGGTATAATAATGATAGTAGTAATAAAAATTCCAAAACAAAAGACAAAGAAAAAAAAACTTATAAAATAAAATAACTAATATTACCTACTAATCATAGGAACCAATTCCACCACCATTAAGGTATATGGGAGTAAAGCAGCGTTCTGAACTCTCCAACTATACCCGCACTCCTCACCTTATTTCAATTATTTTATTGTGTATTGGACTTATCTTGAAGGGTTCGGAGAATTCGAATATGCACTGTTGCCAATTCTTGAAATTTTTTGCAACTATCATAAATTTTGTTGAGAAAATTTTTTAAAAGCGATTTAAGCTAAATTTCTCGAAAAATTAAAGTTTTTTTTCATGACGAAGGTACGTTTAGCATAAGCGGTAAGGATCGAAATTCAACGGTTATTTACTTCAAACCAATTAATTTCATCATAATTACACAGAAATTTCATTGTAATTGTTGTAAATTGTAATTAATTACAGTTTTTTATTTATATTTTATCTTTCTTATAGTCAACTAGAGACCCACGTCACAATTGCAAGATTTCAAATGAGGCCCTGCTACAGACGAAAATTGTGTGTGTATTTATTTTTTGCGAGACAAAGAAAACCAACAAGTCCAATGCAAAAAATGTGGAAAGGTACTGAAATCAACTGGTGGCAGTTCCACTAGTCTCTATACGCATCTGAAAACGATCCACAATATTGTTTTTTTGAAAAGAAAATTGACTACAGGCTCGGAATCATCTACGTCAGCGGTTGTACAGCCATTCAAGAAAACAAATCAGCAATCACCGACTATTTCAAAAACCAACTAGATAACACTTTACCTGCTGTTTTGTCTAGACTCGTTGCCTTGGGCGGACTGCCCTTCAGCCTGTTCATCACTTCTTCGGAATTGAGAATGTGTCTCGAGACTCGCGGACTTGAAGTTTCAAAATTTGAAACCAAAATTCGAAATATGGTGGTGGATTATGCAAACGTCCTACTTAAACGTGGAAGTGCTCACCCAGAAAGATTTTTGGAATCTTGGACTGGTCAGAGTTATGGGGTCGTTTCCGTCAGAGAAGTGCATTGAGCCAGTGCAACAACTGCTGCAGAAGTTTGATCTAAACTATCACCGGAACATTGTGTGCATCACAACCGACAGTGCGTCGGTTATGCGGAAAGTGGGATGACTGAGCATATGCTATCAACAACTTTGCATTGTTCACGGCATTCACTTAGCTATAATTGAGATCTTGTACAAACAGCCGAAATAAGACAACGCCATTGACGACACAGGGGGCGGATTTTGAAGTCGCTTTTGCTGAAAAGGAGCTGGTTGAAGATTTGAAGCCGTTAATTGCAGAAGTACGCATGATTGTCAAGTTATTTCGTCGTTCTTAAACAAAAAAAAACGAAACGCTGGGAAAGTATACAACCGATGAATTTGACAAACCCATCGCATTGGTCCTGGACACGAAAACACGATGAAACAGACTGCATGCAATGCTTGAATGCTTCTTGAAGTTAAAAAATTGTATCAGAAAATCACTGATTGATATTGAGTTTGACTCAAAAATTGAGATCAGTGATTTGCAGTTTGACACCATTTCATCGGTTGTCGCGTGTCTGGAACCAGTGAAATTGGCCGTAGAAGCGTTGTGCCAAAATGATGCGACTCTTTTGTCAGCCGACACGGCCATAGTGTTCACGATTAAAAACTTGGGAACATCACATTTGGCTGTCCATTTGAAAGCATCTTTGGTGACGCGCATCAACGAACGACGGACAAGATTTTCTGGGTCACTGCATTACCTCCACAAAAATCATCAGGGATATGAAAATGTAGACAATGCTCTAGATTTTCGGTAACACAACAAATCAGCGATTGCCAATACTGTGATTGAATTGTATGAGCGACTTAACAAAGCTGCAGGAGAGCCAGAGTGAGTTAGTAACCGATTCATCGTCTGTTATTGATTCAGTAGATGGTTCAGTCAGCTTGTCGAAGGAGCAGCTAGATATGACCATTTGCAATGATAAGAAAAATCAGCCCAAATCAAAAACAGGTAATGGTTCGAAGGATGCATTAAAAGCTGTTCGCAGGGAAATGGCCACTTTCGAAGAGGATGAGACGCGGGGATCGTATCTTCGTGAGGCCTATAAATATTTGAAAACCATAAAACCATCCAGTGTCGAATCTGAAAGGGCATTTTCCGCCAGTGGTAATTTTATCACAAAACTGCATTCTCAATTTTGGAAGATAAAACTTTAAATGCCCTATGTTTTTTGCGGACCCACTTCCAGAAAGAGCATCAAAAGAAAAATAATTAAAAAACTAAATAAATGTACTTAATCTTAACTTTTGCTAATTTTTTTTTGAAGAAATAAATGTTCCGTTAACTTAAATTTTAATTTTTTATTTTTGTTTATTCATATCTGTGGATTTTTTCAGTAAAAAATTGATTTTAAAATGTTTTAATTGTAGACGTTGAATATCGATATTAATATCGGAATCTCGGAATTGAAAAATTTTAATATCGTAATATCGGAATTGAAAAACCTGTCTGATATTGGACGCCCTACTTCCAATACTCGTCTATTAATTAATTATTAGTCTATATTTGTTGTACGGAAAGGGAAGACGAATTTTGCAATTAGAATACACACAATTTTTAGCTTTGCCAAAGATTGTGTTTGAGGAAATATTTATGGTGTTCATATAAGAATTCAATAAATTTTACATAAGCATGTCGGAAAAAGACTAATGTGTAGTGGAGCGACGAGTTTTTTGCGGGGCATAATTACTAACTTTTTACGGGGCATAATCATTTTTCGATTTTCACATATCGGTAGGCTCAACGAAGAGCGGGTTCAGAAGACATAATTTAACATTAGAAGAAAATTCTTTGTTACAGAAAATCACTCCAAGAATTGTATGTATGTATGTGAGTCTTTCGACTTTTCGAACGTTGGTTGATCAAAAATCGGTATTTTGTAAAAACAATATTTTTTCGAGTTCTATGAATACAAACGAAATTTTGGAATGTCAACCTATTAAGCCTAAAACTTACGAAATTCAGAAACTGTTTTAAATGTAAAATATCAGATGTTTTCTGGTTGCAATTGTCAATTCCTCATTTTTGATTGTATAATTTTATTGTAAAAATCATATTCTTGCAAAGCTCATTATGGTCATTAATTAATAATAATATGTTTTGATAAAGAAAGATGTTATTTGATGTATTAAATATAATTCGTTATTAAGTTCCGAGCCCTTGGTCATTATGTCCCGTATGTGGGGCATACTGATGAGCTCGTCATCACTCCACTTAGGTCAACAGCGCATTTAATAATAATGCTAGACGGACATTATTTACATATATCACGTTTTGTCTCTGATTGATATTGGTATATTTAAAGCTTCAAGAAATCGATTCAGGGATTTAAGAAAAATCTAGAGAAAAATAGTTAGTCATTATATTATGGGTTTCCCTAATGTTTTCTCAGCGATTACCCGTTATTGCTTCTGACATGTGTACAGTTTCCTTAATAAACATAAAATTTTATTATTTAATAATCCAAAGCTTATGCGAATTGTTGAAGAGCGAACCCTTGTGTATATTTCACAGATGCAAATTAAAAACATTTAATGAGGCCATAGATAGCGGATAATGTTTTCACTTGTAATGCGCAATAATTAGGTCTTAAAACTGCGGAGAAGTGAAAATAGCTTTTCGTCTTTTATGGCAATTCTTCGTGGATTTAACTTTATACCCTTCTCTTAGCCAGGCGCTTAAACAATCTTAGAATTTTCTTGTCGAGTAATTTATATGCCAATTAAACTAATTCTGGTCAGAAATGGGTATTTGCTCAACGAGAAAGAGAGAGAGTTAATTACGGAGTTTACCCCCTTTTGTCTGCAGTGCTCTTACACTGTCGCAATAAATTTTCCCTATTTTTTCTAGTTACTATTTATTTTAAAAGGGAGCGTGCAGCCAGTGTAGTGTACAGTTAGCAAATGAAATATGAAATATATGCACTAAAGTTTTTGTCTGCTAGAAAATTTGTTGTTTTCTAGCCGTTGGCGTTCGTAGTTCTCTGTGTGTGTGTGTGTGGTGTGTGGATTGTGCCTGAATTTAAATATTTCTTTTAACCTTTAGATGGCATATATCATCATAAAACATAACATAGCACACGCATTCACACACACATACTGTAATAGAACATTTTCTACATATTTCTTTTTTTTTTTTTAACTCGGGAACTTGGACTGTTTTTAGGGCAAATATGAGAACGTACTCAGTCAATTGCCATTAGGAAAGAAAAACAGGAAAAATTTAGTAAAGCGAGTATTTTTCCTCCTTCCTACTTATACCCTATACCGCACAAGTTAAGGGGCCCGCACGAATGGTACACTTGTGAAAAAGAGCCTGAAAGTGCGCTGAAAAATTTCCTATTTTGTTTTTTTTTTTTTTAGGGGGAAGAAAATAAAAGACTTCCGCATAGAAAAACACTAGCGTTGGCAAATGTTCAAAAGTACATCTTGGCAAAATATAGTTTGCGTTATAACTTATTCCAGATGAGTTATTTCGTTCGTTGCTCGTAAGCGCAACGATTTTCGTTGTGACATTGTTGACTGCCCTTTTATATGCATGTGCATCATCCAACCGTTTGGAATGTTTGCCAATAGAAATACCGGGCCCTTTTCTTCGTCTCGAGTAGTCGCTATTTAATAGGGTTTTTTTTTCTTCATTTTCTCGAGCACTACTTTTAAATGGGGTGCAAATTCCACTGCTGCTTATTCTATATGGATGGTGTTGGGGAGTAACGCTTTAGTTCGTTCTTTATACATTGAAAGAGGCTGATGAACTTGTGTTTTCATTTTTATGACATCATGATAGGACAGGTGACTGATGGCTTTGCAATTAGAGGATTTTTAAGTGTATCTTTAATCTTTTAGGGTGCACATTTTTTCATTTAATTGAGAACTGGAAAGAAAAAGAAAAACTAGGATAAAAGTTATAATTGGTCTAAGTAATACCAATTTTGGTGAAACACTAGATAAAAATAAAAATATAGCAATCAATTTGTTTTGGAAGTGTGGCATTATATTGAAATCTTTTGTACTGTTAGAATGGTTCAACGACATATTTCAATGCATCAAAAACGTTTGGGAAGCGGGATATCCCGGAAGTATTGAAAGTCAGAGTTTTTTTTTTATAGTAACAACCCCACAAAGAGGTTGTCCGCCTTAGTTAATCTTTGTTTTTTGAAAACTGATCTACAATTTACATTAAACCAAGTTTCTGTTTTTTATTTTATATTATTAAGCCAAAATCAAGGGATACCCTATGATGCAAAGCACAGTATTGCATGAAGGAGATAGAGAAAGGATTACGGGCTTTGAGTAGAGTGATGGAGATGTTGATGTATGTGACTCTTAAACTTTCGTAGATTGTATGCCGGAGAAAAGACAGAAGATGGTAGACTGTTCCATATTCGCACAGTTCGGAATAAAAACACCATCGCGGAAATTTACTGTATGGTCGAAAGTATTTTGAAAGGTAAAATGATGTGTGCGGTTTGCAGCGCAAGTATTGCATGCAGCAATCATTTTTCAAGAGATCAGACTAGATATTTCATCAGAACATGGACATGTAGCGATAATCGAGCGAAAGACATCCAACACTGCGGAGCTGCTCGAGTGTTGCAAGTTGTTGCCAAATCACCAATTAGGTTGACGGCTCTCTTTTTGACAATATTCAATGAAGTTAAGGTTATGTGACCAGCCCCGATCTAGATGTGATAATTGTATTTCATTCTATGTCCGATATCGGACTTCTAGAGGAGTGCAAGACTCGATTGACTGAAGTATAAAAAGATGTGATCTGTCCAGCTTAACTTACTGGAAATATTAATGTCAAGAATATTTAGTGACGATGTATCGGAAATTAAGACCCCACGAAAAAAAAGAGTGGTAAAACTATAATCTTGAGGCAGCTTTGGCTGTTAGACGAATTGAATTCGACGCGATTCGTTTTGTCCAAAGCGAGGATATTATCAATATCGTTATTGATATATGATCTAATCAACAATCTCATTTGACACATGTGGCATTTTGTCTGGAGTCTGCAGCAGTGTCAAAGAGGTAAGCGAAATCAAGGATATTGACAGAACTATGGATGCGATTGAAAGTAAGGGGAAAACAGATCATTAATGAAAATTAAGAAGAGAGACGGACACTGGAATCTATAGGGTGAGGCTCTGTATGTAACGCCATCTAATACAATCCGTATTAGGCGACAAGATAAAAAACATTCAATCCATATTAGAAGAGGAGGGAAAGATCAAGTGCTTTAAAGCTAAAAGGGCAAGATGCTAGACTCTATCAAAGAACCTAGGGCAACGATTTTGGACTTACGCAAACTGTAAAGATTACAGTTCCCACGTTCTGTAAGAAAAGTTAGCAAGTCTCCCGATGAGCGGTCCAGAAGCCATACTGGTGATCGTTGACGAGTTGATTAGCTTTTAATGTATAAAAGATATTACTTTTGTCGTTAACATAGAAAACTGATATTATTTACAACTCAACCATTAACAAAATTTGTGAAAAATTAAATGTAAGTATATTATGTGCCAACTCTCCAAAGGAGCTGCACGATTTTAGCTATTTTTGAGTTTAGATTAGAAACTTTTCTGAGATGACTGTCATTTCTAATTAATGCGCTCTCAATTTATCCTACGAACGAACGCACGGACATGTGAAAATCAAAATGACTTTTGATATGATGTCTGTGTACCCAATCCATATTGACATATCATATTATCGTTACTTCTATGCATTAAAGGCGAAATATCAAATTTAGTGTGCTCAAAAATTTCATCTACGGTATAAAAAGTATCGATAGATTTTCACTTTTTTCGAAAAAGGTTTTTCTGGCGGTGAAAAATTTTTAACAATTTTATAAAATTTTTATAGGGCGATGAATTTTCAATAAATTAAAATCTCTCTCTCTCTCTTTATTTTCCTCTCTTTGTTTCTTTGTTTCTCTAACTCAAATTTTAAACTGAGTTGATAATTTCAAATTCCGTTTGAACCTAGTGGAGGTAAATGTAGAATGTTATTGAACATTGCTGTGTGCCTATGGCTATTTAGAAAATAAGTGAGGACATCTACCTCAATCAGTGGATTTCAGAAACCAACTTAAAAGGGTACCTAAAAAAAAAAAACAAAAAAATTGAAAACTAATATGAAATTATTCAAGACCTTTGTCATAAGATAAATGATAGCCTTTCCGGTCTTACGCAGGCCTTTTGCTAGAGATCATTTCGACAATGTCATAACAATTTACGGGATGTAAATTTCAAAAAAGTTGGAAAATTGCCGAAATAATTTACGTATTTAATTTACATACATTTATATGTGTAGGTACTTATACATACAGGGTTCCCAACTCAAACGCGAATTTGTTTCATTCAAAGAGATTTCTCATCTAATATGTTTAAAAAAGCTTACGGAATATTATTATGGATAATTCTATGTTTTTCTAACTAATGTATACTATGGATGTAGTTTAAGTTTAGCAAACACTCAAAGCTTTACACTCTTTGTTGAACCACCACTTAATCCCCCCCCCCCCCTCCCTTCTAATGCATGAAAAATCAAGTCATGGTTACACGAACGAATGCATACGATTAGGTGTAGATAACAATTGATAAAAGGACATTCAGCGGTGACCTTATTTCGCACGTATTTGACCTTGAAATTGAACAACCTCAGTTTTATTCTCGCAAAGTATTACCAACTTCTTCAAACCAGTGTCCTACTTGAATTTGAACATGTCTATTCATCTATACCTCTATCCAATTCTAATACTGAAGTAGTCGAATTTTTCCAATTGGGGAACATACATCCAATATTTATGGGGTTTAGGTGAATAATCTTCGTCTTATTCACGTATTGACGTTTTGACTGATCAATTTGCTTTATTGCATAGATTATGTAATACCCGCACTTCTCTGTAAGATAGATAGATGGATGCAAGTGAAACCTCAAAGGTACTGTTCTTCTGATCCTTCAATTTATTCCGCGATCCAGTGTAATAGCGACGAAGTTGTTGATAAAAATAAGGAACAATCTTGGCGCAGCTTTTCGACACCAGATTTGATCTTGAAGGAAGCGATTTATTAATATCTACAAGACGTGAAAGGATACCGCTACAAATAAAAGAGTATTTGGTTATATATAGGTTATCCACTAGCAGCCAAGCTATCGCTATCGGTGCATAGAGTTCGTAAACGTTTATAGCGAATTTTCTACTTGCTTCATCGGTTGACACAAACGAAAGGAGTAGACCATAAGCTCAACACCTATGAATTCATATCCCATGTGTAATCAATTGCTCTATACTCATGATAAAAATTTTAATAGACATATTATCATTTTCATGTACTTATATACAACTTTTACATTACCTTCGAGACTAGACAGACAAAGAGATACTTGACATTGGAGGATAGTGGCGTGTTTTGCTTCCTTTTTAAAGACCGTTAACTCTTCGGTCCTCAGAAATTCAAAAGTCATCCAGCATGAATACACAAAGGGCTGCTATTTTTGAAAATCTCTTATATACTCTTCAATGACCTGAGAAGCCGTACCTACTGGTTCCAAATATTTTCTTACAGAATTCAGACAGGGTTTAAAATGGAAAACATCTTACATAAATCTGAGTACATGTATCGATTTCTACTACTGTGCCCCAGCAACTGATCCGCTTCAGTCCGATTTTCCACTTAAAATCACTTTTGACATCAAATTTAATAAAGTTGAAAGTGGCTCAAAATTTAAGTTAAGATTCTGTAACAAAATATTTCCAAATTAATTACGTGGGTGTCTACTTTCAGAACTTCAACAGTTTTCCTTTTAAAGTTAGTTTAAATAATTCACAGCAACATAAAAAGTTATCAGAGACAATTATTTAAGAATTTCTAGAAAATACGTGTAATAGGTACCGACCTGGTTAGAAACAAATTCTAGATACAAAAAGCATTCAAATGCAAAACAATTAATTTCATACAAAACAAAAACAACATAATACCAAGAAAATTCCAAGGAAAGCTTAAACCAAACCTTTCTCGTCTCTTTGAAAGAAGTGTTTTCTGAAAAATTAACTTGCTTTAACAAGCACATTTTCCGCAAATCAATCTCTCACGCACCTTGGAGGATTGTTTGTGAGAATTACATAAATACATACTTAGGTACATAATGTGCTATAGCTACTGATAAATGTATGTATATATATCTAGCTAGGCTGGGGATGCCCAGGGGAGAAGCAACAACAATGTTCTTCATAATTAAAACTTTCAAATTGAAGATATCCTTGGAAGATAATATTTCGCTTGTGGTGAATATTTCAAGCGTAAATAACGCAGATAGACTTGAATGTCGGACGTTTTATGTGTATGTATTTTATTATAAATCATCAGGCTAGAAATAATCCTAAACGTGATGAGATGACAGAGAAAATGCTGACACTCCACCGGAAAATTAAGCAACCATCAGCATAAGACTTCTCGACTACCGCATTTATATATAAAATCTAGTAAAATAAATTGGATTGAATCTTTGGCCGTCGCGCCCGCCGGTTCTGGTTCGTTCTGCTGGTCTTGTCTTCAGTATGTCACACAAATCCATTCGGTACCCATAGGGATTTTATTCATTCTCTCCTCATGGAGTTGGGTAAACAAACAAAATGCTATGCAAGCTCCCATCACTTTATATTAAGCCTCATTAAGTTCTATTCAAACCTTAGTTTCACCGCAGCTAGTCTCTACATTTCTAGGGGATAATCTCGGATAGGGTTCTGGGCTTCAGCTTCTGTCGCCATTATGATGTGCTCTACTTACCACGTATCCTAGAGCGAACGGGTGGGGGTATGCTGCCGTTTAAATAAAATTTCGCCATAAATCATTTCTACTGAAAGCGGAACTGTTAAGTTGGAAAATATGTCAGAGTTCAGTTTAGTTATCAGAACCTGAACTGTCTGTCTACATAGTAGAGGGTTCTGGTTACTGTTATGTGAGAACCCTTCATCCATTCACAATATATATATATGTGTGTATGTGTAATCTTTCAAGTTTTCACACTAATACTTATATACATTTATGTATACATATATAAAGGATCTCGGTTACATAGGATGACTTTATATTACTAACTATATATTGGGGATGAGGACACCAGAAATAAAGTGAGCGGGTTAAATTAAATAAATGTTGAAAGTGAAAAATCTCATCAAATAAATTAAGCTTACCCGTGTTAAAGTATAAAATTGCAGCCAGAAGAAAATGTACCAAATGGCAGTCCTGAACGTTCATGATACAATTTCCCATGTTTCCTGGTGGACTTTCTGTTTCTTTTTTCAAGATTCTGGTTTCCTTCCTCCAGCTTAAGCGAAAGGCTTTATCGCTATTTAAGAATAAAAAATAATCGGAACTAAGTGTAAGCTTTGTTCCAGCGGAGATTTTTTCTGCTACTCTGGATGATGATAAAATATGTTTTGTAGGTTTTCATTTGTTGACAATATCTGTGAGATAAATGAGATAAAAAAGATTTTTTTTTTTAGAAATTTTTCGTTTTCTTACAACATACTAAACAATGTAACTAGAACTAATATATATGAGTCTTTTGAGAAGTAATAGTATAAGGTGAGTATAATTATTAGATTGCTTGAGTTGAGTTAACCCTTTGTGTACCTACACATTTATTTGAAAACATTTTTGCACATGGAACACCTTTAATATTTTGGGCATATAAAATGCAGTAGATTTTAAGCAAAAATTTATTTATTTCATAATATTTATTCGATATAGTTTGACATAATATGGAAACAACTTTATGCAGTTAATATTACAAAATACGTAAACAATATTTTTCAAAACATGTTGGTAAATACAGCGGTACTTCGCATTCTTTGCACTGCAAAGTAGTGTCCTTCCTAATTTGGTGATAACCAATATGGCACCTTTTCTGTGGGTTTTCTTTTGATTGAATTGATGGAATATATTCGGAAAAGTGCGTCCAATTTCTTGCCTACAAACGGAGTGGCATATCGCCACTTACAGGGCGTCCACGGATTTTATAATTTGGAAATTTGATTTTTTTCAATAATTCTTCAGTAATATTTAAACGATAATAAATAATGACTATTGTAGTTGTGTTGGTAATTTTTGAATGCAAAACGTATCCAATTGAAAAAAGCGTTGTCCAGTAGATAAAAGAATATTTTCTCATGACAGGGAAGCGCGATAATAGTTGATCCTGTTTATTAACTCCTCCCATATCCTTATCGTATTCAATAACATCTGATGGTTTTATAATACTCTTGATATCACCATCTTTTATTTTTTGTCTTTTACCAGTATCTACCAAATTAGTATTTGCATGTTTCCTATTATGTATGTGTAAGCATCTTTTCTATCTTTCAATGATAAAGATTTTATTTCTTCTTTCTTCATCTTAAGTGAAGCAAGCATTTTTGGCATATTCTTTCAATTTTTTCTAACGGATCCAACATCATATTTCAGTAATTTCAGGAATTGAGGCGAATACCAGTACACAACGTGTAGCTTTTATTTAAAATACGTTGGACCATTTCCATGACTATATCAGTACCTATCAGTAGCGGGTATATCACTTCCCGTTATTTTATCCTGACTGACATAGATCTTGAATCGAGTATAATCAGGGGCAGATTTGATATCTTGGCCGCTCTGAGCCTATAGAAAATGCCGCCCGTCTACTCCCTGTAAAACATGAAAAGTGGCAGCGAAAATACCAAATAAACCCAGTACTAATACATGTAGTCTATAGTGGAGCAAAATTAAAATGATGCGCTTGAACTTGGAATAAACTAGTAAGCAAAGATCCAGTTCGATGATCCAAAATTTTCATAATTGTAATCTCCGTACGTGTAAATTTCTTTTTCGTGGTGTTATGGCCATATTTGTGAATTTTTACAGAGGGCGCGACTACTAAAAAAAAAATCTCACCAAGTTTTGCCGCCCCCTTAAATTTGCTGCCAAGGGCCCGGGCCTACTCGGCCTATAGGGAAATCCGCCCCAAATAGCCAGAGTTTGTAAAATTTTATAACGTTAATTCGTATAAAAATAAGTTCGACTCGCTACACCCACATGACCAATAACATGAACTCTCCCAGTCATTGCCACCCATGGACTCTCAGCATCAACTTCGATTACAACAACAACAACTACTTACAAATTCGAATAGTACAAACGAGACGGACTCGTGACGCCAACTTCATTTTCACATGTCTCCTGACTCTGGACAAATATGCGACGACCTGGAGCAGCATGAAAATTTGCTTCAAAGCCTGCACCAGAATGATAATTATAAGCTGCAACCCAAGATGCTGCAATTACAGATTGAGCATCGTCAACAGCAGTACGAACATCATCAACAGCAACAGCAGCAGGAACAGCAACAACAACACCATAAACACCAAATACTGCAAAACAAAAAAAAAAAACACGGGTGCAACAACCTAACAAGCAGCAACAAAAGCGGGAGCTAGAAATGCGAATGCAGCAACAACTTCAGCTACAGCAACAATATCAGCAGCGGCTACAGAGGCAGCAGCTGCAACAACAACTGCGGTTACAACAGCAACAGGATCATCAACCTCTACTTTCTACCCTATAGGAATTAGAATCTGTTGCTTCGTCTCAGACTTCAGTGAACACTGAATATGTTCCTCAGCAATTAATAGTTGTTAAAAAACATAAAGTTTTGTTCCTTTCTAGACTTCACCCAGCTACAAGGCCTGAAGATGTGTTGCACCATACATCGGCTCAAGGTACTTTTAATAGTTCTTCAGACGTAGCGATATCATGTGTTAAGATCGGCAGGCACGAGAGGAATATTTCATCTTTCAAATTATTCGTTCCTGAAAGCTCTTTCACTATACTGGAAGACCCATCTTTTTGGCCGGGCCATGTGATTGTTAAGGAGTTTACGCAGCGCCGCCAACAGCATAATAGCTGAAAAAACCCAGCGAGACCCTTACGTTCTATTACCAAAACATAAGGGGTTTACCGACCAAGACGTTACTCCTGTTTTCATCGTCATGGGATTGCACTTTCGACGTAATAGCTCTTACAGAAACCTGGCTATGCTCAACGATAATGGATGAAGAACATTTTGGTTCTGATTTTCAAGTATTCAGAAAAGACCGATTCTCCAACCCTAATATTACCACCGTTGGTGGAGGTGTACTTGTCGCAATTCGCAGCTGTTTTAACTGCAACTTGTTGATTCCACCAAATAGCAACCAACTGGAAATAATTTGTTTGTGTATACAGTTAAATAGAAAGAAGAGCTGTTTCTGGTGAATATCTACATCCCACCTCATCAAAATCTAACAACTTACAACAATTATATTAGTGCTATCGGATGGATCGCTAATAGATTTGGAGCTGTTGACGATCTTATCCTGATGGGAGATTTTAACTTGCCGAACCTCAGGTGGGTTGAGGACGATACTAATGAATTTTTCTTTTCAGTTAATGTTTTCTCTGCTATTGAATCCACCGTAATTGATGCTTTAAAAGCCTTAGGCATAACGCAAATTAACTGCATCCTGAACTCTTCTAATAGACTGTTGGACTTAGCATTCATATCTGATGCCGGCAATAATGCTGTAAGTTGAACTGACGTTTCTTTGGTTCCTGAGGACTCTCATCATCCTGCACTTGTAATTTTATACAATAATATTTCACCTGACTCTAACGTAGTTTTCACTTTTTATTAATTTGTGACTGGTCTGTGGTGATCAATGAAAGTGATATTAACGAATCTATTCACAAATTTTACAAAATAATTTTTGATGGCTTTATATTATCAACGCCATATGTTTGCAATAAAAATGGACCTAGGTCCCCTCCCTGGTATGATGACGAAAGAAAGCGTAGTTGAGATTTAATTTATCTGAAAATATGACTAACCACAATGAATTTGCTAGACTACGGCGAAGATTCTTCGAGCTAACTAAAGTTGTATATTTCAATTATTTACATCAAGTTCAAGTAGAGAAGAAGATTGAACCTAGAAAGTTTTGGTCTTTTATCAACATGAGGCGGAGCTCTGATAAATATCCATCTCAAATAAAATATGAATGTCACACTAGTTTTGATCCCAACATTATCTGCAACCTCTTTGTTGAATTATTTAGCACTAGCTTTACCCATCGTAGTGAGGTAATTGATGAATCCCAATTTTGTTCTATTCTTCCGTCCCCAAGAGTGGGGCTTGGTCTTAGTGATCTTACGATATCTGAAGATGTTTTGCTCGAGCGTATTGCCAAACTAGATTCTAAGTTCAATGCCGGCCCTGATGAAATCCCTTCTATTTTCTTAAAATATTGCGGGTATATTCTTGTAAATCCCTTGTCGCATCTATTTAACTGATCTCTGCGGATCGGTATATTCTCATTACCATGGAAGTTATCCTAGATTATTCCTATACACAAAAAGGCAAAAAATATGAAATAGCTGGTTCTCTTCTGTCATTCCGAAGCTACTTGAAGCGATTGTATGTGATGCTGTTTACCTTCACTGCAAACATTTATTAACTACAAGGCAGCACGGTTTAGTGAAGAAGGGATCAACTTCCACTAACCTGGTTGAATTTACCCCGGCTTGTCTCAACTCAGTAGAAAATGGACGGCAAGTTGACTGCATCTTCACCGATTTCAGTAAGACTTTCGATAAAATATTCCACAAGCTTTTACTCTTTAAGCTTGGTGTCCTCGGATTTCCTACATTTTTAATTAAATGGCTAGATTCATGTTTATCAAATCGGATCCAGCAAGTTCTGTTTAGGTCGGCTGTGTCTTGTGAAATACCTGTACCTTCCGGTGTTCCTCAAGGCGGCCATCTTGGTCCACTGCTTTTCACCTTATATATTAACGATTTGCCAAACGTTATTAATCTATCTGATTTTCTGATATACTATATGCTGATGATGGCAAAATTTTTAAGACGGTTGATAGCTCTATTGGTTGTGGCGTTTTGCTAGCTGATATTAATAGTTTCTTCAATTGGTGTAATAAAAGTTTTATGCACCTAAATATTGGCAAGTGCAAAGCCATTAGCTGTACCCGTAAAAATTTTCTACTTCTGACTACATACCATATTAATAGTATCGCTCCCGGCAAAACCAATGAAGTCAAAGACCATGGTGTACACCAAACTTAGCTTTTTACCACATATTGACTGGACAATTAAGAAGGCTAATGTAGCATTAGGCTTTGTATGAAGATGGACGACTGATTTTAATGATCCTAGCTTTTGTGCGTCTTCTTATTGATTATGCTATCCCTGTTTGGTGTTCTTTTTATGATACTCATTTAAGGCGCTTGGAATCTATACAGAGGAGATTTATTCACTTCGCACTTAGACGTCTCCCATGGGATAATCCTTTCACGCTTTCTCTGAGCAGAGATTAAATCTTCTTAAGCTACCTACGCTCATCAGAAGAAGTATGGTAACTAAGGTAGTCTTCTTGTTTCAAATAATTACTGATGCAATAGATGCTCCTGAGCTGTTATCTAAAATTAACTTTAATATTCGTCCACGAACTTTAAGGAACGACTCGTATACCTTGTTACATGCACCTCATCATCACGCCAAGTACGGTTATAATGAGCCTATATGCTCTATGTTGAGAGCCTTCAATGACCACTCAGACCTCATTGATTTTGGCTTAACTTCGACAAATTTGAAAGGTCTGCATTACGAATAAAGTTATTTTTTCGTGTTGCTGTGTTAGTTTTATTATCCTAGTTTTATTTTATTTTAAATTGTTTATTGTTTTAATATTTTATTTACATTTAATAATTTTTGTTTTTTTTTTTCTGCTTTTTAAGGTCTTATGTTTGTTTTTATTTTTTATTTTGCTTTCTATTCTTTTCTTTTGTAATAGTCAGCTGGAATTTTGTCCTGTTGGCTTTGCTAAATAAATAACCCTTCCAGAACAATGTTTTCTTTACACATTGCCCTCTGTCATATTTAAGCGGTTCATATCCCAGTTGGTTCAGTCAAGCAACTACTATATAACCAAAACTTAAAACAATAAATTTTTCCCTTATTTTATTAACCTAGAAAAGCTTAAAATCTGCGGCTAATACAAACAACAATGTACATAGGATGGAACATCTTGAATGCAGGAGCGTAGTTTCCATAGACATTAGATGCTTTCAGAATGTTACAAAATTTTTTACTCTCATGCGATAAAGTGATTGGCAAAGATAAATATTTTTAAAAATATTCAACAAAATGTCCATTTCGAATTAAGATTTGATATTAAATTTTTGAGAAAATATATAAAAAGCATAACAAACATGTTATTTTAGCGATGTTTGTTAATAATAAAAAATCATGAAAGAATAGGACATAGATTGCACTGGATGCCCTCTAAAATTCTATTAATTTTTGACTGACTTCGTCTCCTGAAATGATTTTGTTGAAATTTGGCAAGCGCAAATAATTTCAGTAACACAATACCGTATTTTTAAGTCCAAGTTAGGTGAACTCTTAGTAAACAACCCAAAGTCGATCTCCTTTTAAAAAATCTTGTATTATTTTTATCGAAACTACGCATGAAGAACCTGTTTCCAGAAAAAAATTACTCAGAACTTACTGAAAATATAACTGCATTGGTGCCAAATTTATTTATTTATTTTTTTCCTTTAATTTTCGTTCTATTACTTTTTCAAAAGACTAAAAAGTGCAAAATAAGAATAAAAAAAAATAAGTCAAATAATTTTTCTTTTAGAAAATAATTTTTTCAACTAATTTGAAATTTAAGGATTAACAATAAAACAAACTTCTGAACTGTTTTTATTAATTTAATTTATTGTAGGCCTCGAGATATTTTAAATAATCGCCCCATGATCGTATTTTTAGTTTCAAAATTTCTAAGCAGTTGAAAAAATTAACAAATTATTTTATTTATTTATTTAACTACATGCGACTTTAATACATAATAATAGTAAACAAAAAATTTTTTTTTTTAGAAAGGTGTTTTCTATTTTCAAATGAATTTAAGAAAAACTTTTTTAAAAATGCCGAACAAAAATTAGTCCGACTCTGGTAAAAGCGATATACCTATAGGAACCCATTACGTAATTCCAAGACATTACTCCTCCTGATAACTACTCTAATGTTACGGACATAAATCACCATTTATATTACTACATACATATGTACTTTTAAAAACTTCTACACACACATACACACATGTTTTCATAAAACAATTTAAGTTTTTCTAATTTTAAAATATCCCAGAGGAAATTCTCAACAGCTTTATTTATCGTTTGAGCAACTTTTTCCGTATCCGCAAAATTCCGAGTCTTTATAAATCTTTCCAAATTACAGAGTTTCACGAAACCTCTCCATTTTAGGGATGGTGGTATCATCTCTGGCAAACCTAACCAGCAGAGAGCGAGAGGCGAGCTCATTTAATTATAAAATAAATTTACTAATACCCCAGCCAGGACCCGTTGCGGCTGTATAGCATATAACGTTTACGAACTTCTTCGACCTTTTGTTTATCTTTGCGGAATTTAGGGGATTAGGAGTGTTAAGCATATTAAGATAATTCGTTGTCCTAGCAGAAGAGTCCTGGATTTTCAAAAGGAATCGTTGTGAATTCTCCTAGGGTATATGTATGTATGTATATATATGTTATATAGATACCCTAAATACCTAGTAAGTCTTGTAAAGTGGTTTTGAGTTGTCCCTTAATATTCTTCACCCGAAGAACCTCAAACTCAGACCACCCGTCCTTGTTCCTGTCAAACTAATTTTTCGGTAAATCAGGAAATTTTATTCAAACCATGTCCGCGTATATACACACACACACACACAACTTTTCATCCACTTAAGTTTGCTTATGTGTATATATAATATTTCTCTGGTCTGAAATCGGTGTAGACCCGTAACAAAAGTATAGGTAAGTTAGGTACTATGAACTATGGTTAAGATTCTTAGAGTATTAGGGTATTTGGTAATCTTAATGGGAGTTTGTAATTTAGTCATGACCTCATTAACACCATTTGCGCGATTTTTATCGACTTTGTAAGCACTGAAATATGACCATTGTTAGAGCTGAAGAGATGATCATTTCTGTTCTTATGATTATCATACTTAACAAAATCATACTACACTTATGGATGTTAGAAATGAGACTATATGAATTATACAATTGAATTGTATCGGTTAAATCACAGTCACAAAATAATTTTATTGCAAGGATATTTCTAGCTCATTTCTGTAACTGTACTATGTTAGAGGGCATTAAAGCGGTTGCCTATGCGGATAATATATCTATCCTGACAATCGGCAAATTTCTCTCTACTATTAGTGAAAGGCTTGAGTATGTGCTGCTGAAGCTGGATAGTTGGGCCAATAAAAGTGGATTGAGTGTCAAACCCTCGAAAACTAAGCTAGTACTTTTTACAAGAAAAAGGTAGGAGTAAAGTTTCAGACTTTCTACGCTAGGTGGAGAAAATCTCACTCTCTACACCGAAGCTTATCTAGAAGAACGTTTCAAGAAGGCCAGTGCTGCCTACTACATGAGCAAGAGTGTTTTCGGTTGCAACTGAGGATTAACACCCAGGGTCAATATACACAGTCATAGTGTAGCCTCTGCCACGGCTTCACGGTCTTGCGGACGGTACTGACGATGAAATGTAACCTGGATGTACTGTCAAAAATCCAGAGGGGCGCTTGCGTGCGAATAACCGGGCGCCACACCACGGCGGGATTGGAGGTCATGCTTGATTTATTGCCGCTAGATCTCCACTGCAGAAGTGTAGCGGCAATTAGCGCTATCAGGCTCAGAGTGGGGGGTTGGTGGACGAAGAGGAGTTTTAGGCATTTCAACATACTCCATAAGATAGACTGCAGTAAGTGGAGCGAAGAAACTGACTATCAAATACCTTTCCCAGTTTTGTTGGGAGTGTTAATGCAATAATGCCCACCAGGAGTGATTGGGATGGGAAGGGTATGGTAGTGACATCCAATATTACTATCTTTACGGATGGATCCAGAACGAGTGCGGGCACAGGCCCTGGATTGTACTCCAGAGACTGCCAATGGTAAGAGTCTTAAAGACTGCCAGATAAATGTAGTTTTTTTCAGGCAGAGTTTGTAGCGATTTACCAGGCGGCAGTACTGGCATCTATGTGCAGTTATGCAAGACTGGCCTTGAAAAATTGCCTACATGGCACCAGGTGACCTTATGCTAGGTACCTGGCCACAGGGATATTAAAGGCAACAAGATGGCCAAAATGAGCTCTGAAATGGATAGCTCCGCTGAGATAGCTTATGTGAGGATCCCAATCGGAGCTGTAAGAAAGGAGATTGTCACGGGCGCCCACAAAAGGGCAAGCCTCCGGTGGATCAATAGGGAAACCTACCATATCGCAAGGCAATTGTGGCCTGCATATGACAGGAAAAGGACAAGAGAAGTGCTCAATGACAGTAGAGTATATATCAAGAATCTAGTAGGGCTCATTACAGGTCAGCGGAGCATAGAAGACCATGCTAGAAGACTGGGTATAGTGGCGAACGATTTCTACAGGAATCACAGAATCCGTCCCACATATGATTTGCGAGTGTCCTGCTCTGATGAATAAAATAGGTAGGCTATAAGGTAGCTGGGGTAACTGGGGTAGTCTGGGGAAGCTGAAAAGCAAAGAGTTCAGATGCATACTGAATTTCCTAAAGGAAGCAGGATGGATTTAGGCTGACTTTAAACGTTATCCCATGAGGACAAAGGGCACAATGGACACACTGGTGGTCTAAGTGAAGCAGACTAGACTTCTAGTGGCACGCCTCTTACCTAACCTAACTGGTCCTATGTGTACTTAGAAACTGGAAGAATTCTTAACTAAAAAACTAAACTTTTTATAACACTAAGTAAAAAAAAAAAAAAAAAACAAAAAACAAAAACGTAAAAATTTTTATATAACAAAATTAAATCAAAATGTGTACATAACTTATGTCAACATGTAAATATTTCTCTAAGCCATATGCAAGATGAGATTCTTCCCCGTAAGATATTATCTCAGTCAGCCTAAGAAAGTTTGTTGTTGATTCTAGCTTTAGTTGACAACGAACCTCTTTAAAGGATGTCAAAAACACTCACACAACACAGTCTTATACAACAGTAAATATGGATGAAAGAATGGGGTTTGTTTTCTATCTCAGATAGATGTTTCTCATCGATTTCCTTTTGCTTGCCATAAAGACCTCTTCTTAGAACAATGCAAACGACTTAGGCAGATGTCTTTAAATGAATGAATTGCCAGCGTCCTGAAATGAAAAGCAGGATATGAAAACGGGGCAGGAGGAGGGAGGAAAGGAAAAGGAATTAAAATATTTCGTTTGATAATGGATTTATGTCATGTGCAATATTTGAAGTGTTTCTGATTACCATACCCCCCCCCCCCCCCCACACACATACGAACTCATTAAACAGCGCTGAATTACTTTTGTCTCAATTGGTAATCCTTTCGGGTATCTATGCGTGTGTGTGATAATACAACAATTTCCTAATTGACGTGAGGGTTAGATTCAGGATTAAATTTGATTATCCTACAATTTACTCCTTTGCAGATGATGGGTGACATATTTGAAATGATAGCATAAGTTATGCGCATATTAGATCTCAATATGATTTATGGAGGGATTAAGAAATCCGAAGAAAATTGATAAGTGAGTCGCATTCTAAGCTATCACTTTTCGTTTACAATTCCCTTAAGATAAGTTTCAGATGTCCATATTTTGGATTAGAAGGTGCTTTTACTGTTTGAAATGTAAATGTAAATCTAAAATTAGAATCGAATACCTTTACATTATAAGTGCTACTGTACCATAAAATAATTCAAGGAAAATCAAGATTAATTCACTTGAATTTTTCAAAATTTTAACCTTATTTCATTTAGGGCACCCTTCAGCAGAAAATGGACCAATTAACCAATTTTTCCCAATTTACCATAATAACGGTTTTAACGTTTCCAAAGCCGCAAGTCCTGATGGATTCTCGTCCATGTTAATTAAAACTGTGCCTCATTTTTGTCTAAATTTCTACACAATTTATTCAACTTGGCTTATTCGATAGGAAAATTTTCAACTGCCTGGAAATTAGCTCACGTTCAGCTTATTCCCAAGAAAGGAGAGGGAAGCGATCCCTCAATTTGTTTCCTTTAAAGGTTTTTTAATCTATCATTAACTCCAAATTAATGAATTTTCTTATAAAACGTTCGAACCGTAGTCTCCATAATTCTGGTGAAACCAAAATCGTGTCCCTGGATATTTCAAAGGCCTTTGATAGAGTCTCGCATCCAGTCCTTTTAGCCTAACTATTATGGATTGCAAATTTTTTATCTCCAAATACGGGTTGTATTGGATCGTGTTATATCTGAACCTCATCCTATAAATGTCGGTGTGCTCCAGAGCTCGGGTATCGCCCCGTCACTCTTTTTAATTTTTAGAAACGATTTGCTTTCCCTTGCTATTAATCCCATCCGTAGTTTCGGTGATGATAGTATCCCTGATTGATTTCGCTTATTCCTTTACCATTCTTGCTGACTTCAGGGGAATGCCAGATGTGTTAAATGAGATTGCATAATTAGATCATTGAATAACGATCTTGACAAAGGTAAAGCGAATTGCGTCGGACTCTGATTCACCTGCCTTAGGCATTTTTGGCATTAATATTTCCACTAAGTTAACCTGAACAGTTCCTCAGAAGGTTTAAGAAATATTTCAGTTCGTCATATCTAGCGCTCCTCTATATCTACAAGTCAGAGCTAGAATGGAATACAATTCCCATATATGAACCGGTGCTAGCCGCACAGCTCTAGCTTCATTGGGTATTATCCAGAATAGTGTATACAAGCTCATTGGCGATATGGCAATAATTTGCAATATCAACTCACTTGAGCACAGTTGGATGCCTTTCGCTCCTTTATCGCTACATGCATGGTCAATGCTCCAATGAAATAACTAGTTTGATCCCTTGTAGAATGATTCCAATTTCAAACAGTGAATTATCGGAATATCATAGTTGACGATCTTTTAAATCTATCTAGAATGATATGTCAAATTTATGTTGGCTCGACATCTGAAATGGAGTGATCACTGAATCCTTTAGAATTTCAAATTTTTAAAGCGTTTCTTAAGCGACGACAGGCTTTGTGATCATTACATAGAATATACTTATATATTATGTCAACCCTTGGAATTTGATAAGCTTCCTCTTGATTGTATTTTACGCGTACTTGGGATCTATCATCTCGCTGCAGGATACGCGAACATTAATTTTACCCGGCAATTTGTAAAGCCAGATCATCATTGGTATGGTTGAAGACCTCATGCCTTTTCATCAAGCTTTCTGTAGTTCCAAATAGCTAAAGTATTTCAATTAAATTTCTTATGCAGGGTTTTCCTTAGACATTTAACTTCCTGGATTAATGGCATGGTCCCGTCAAATAGGATGAGATTGAGAATTGAGTAGTATGATATGTAAATGTTTTGTTTGGATTTACTAATAGCTGATGCTTATTGAAAAAGTTTTAAGCCAATCCAAAGTGTTTTAGAGTTTCATTGAGAGTAAAAACACAAAGTTTACAATGATCACAAGGTAATCAGGATAGTTCTATCGTAATAATTGTCTCATCAAACATTTTTATTTTCATTACCCTGTTGAATAAGCTAAATGAAATTGAGTTTATGGTTACCAGAAATCCAAAGCTAGTGTTGAATGAAACGTGGCTATGGCTATATCCCAATGAGGTGAACTTCTATGACATAAGAGGCTTTACAGGAATTTTTAACTGCAGAGTGGAGACAGAGTGGATAGTCATGTTGGCGGAGAATAAAGTGTAAAAATATTAAATTAGTCATTAAATAAAATATGATATTAACTGAAATAAAAACAAACAGCAAGAGTATTTTAACAATGTATAAATCACCTAGCGAAAGCCAACATGATATGATTCAGCGGCGAAAGCTTTTGTTATTGGGAGATACCAACATTGAGTTGATGACGAACAATAACGCATTTACGTAATATCTAGACATACTAAATATATATAACCTTAGGATCCTAAGTAAAATTGATACTAAACACCCAACTAGGGCTACAGAAAAAACGGCTACAATAATAGATCACATATTTTATTAATTTACGGATCTACGCGAGACGTTTTGATGGACATAAATATGGATACTACCTCCATATCAGATCATAACGTAATTAATGTTGTAATAAAAAAAAAGAAATCTTTCAAAAAAAGAGGATAAGTACAACAGTCATCTCAACTTTAGACAAAGAGAGATATAGAGAGAAAAATTAGAGAGCGGACACAAAACTCTCAAGGAGGAGCTTATTGACATTGTAAAAGAAAGTAAAAAAGATAGTGCAGTTTACAAAAAGATTAGATGTAGGAATAATGGATGAATAACGGATAAAATTATCGCTGAAATGGAGAAAAGGGAAAATTATAAAAAAAAGAAGAATCACCCTGAAGATATTGATGGGGAAAGAGAGTACATTCCTGCTAAAAATCGGGTAAATATTTTAGTAAGGAAAGAGAATCAACAATAAATGGACAAAATACGATACAAGGAAAATATGAAAAATAATTAATGAATTCATCACAAAAAAAGAGAATGTAAATAAAGAAACTGTTACTGAGATAAAGAAGTCAGGAAAAATGGGAACTAAACCAAAGACAATAGCAGACATACTTAACCAGCACTTTGTTAACATTGGTAATGAACTTAAGGAAAAGTTACCAACAAGGACACGTACAGTAAATAAAAAATAAACAAAATTAATTTTTCTTGAACCATCTGATCCGACAGAAATAGAATATTTGCACCTAGGCTTGATGGCTGACATAATCAAACCTTTTCAACAAGAATTTATCCAAATATATTGAAGGAGATCGAAATACTGCCAATCTGTAAGGATCAAGTTGAAAAGGAGTAATTATAGACCAATTGCAATTGTCAGTCCTGTTGTTTTTGAGAAAATAATTGAAAAATGACATAGAAGCTTCATCAATACAACCGGAGGATATAATCACAATCAATTCGGCGTACAAAAATTCAGCGGAACGGAGTCAGCCTCAACTGAAACAATGAATGTCATCAACAAATATCTAGATAATTTTTGTTGATATTAGAAAAGCATTTGATAAAGTTAACCATGATCTGCTTCTGAAGTTTCAGGATGGGCTTGGTATAAGAGGTATAGCCAAAAACTGGTGGAAACTATTTAACCAATAGAAAATTGTTTACTAAACTGCCAAAAATACATAGCTATCCGGAAATCAGCCGCAACGGTGTACCACAAGGCTCCATCCTGGGTCCTAAACCTCTATTTGCTATACATAAACAACATGCAGATCACAGAAATTAAAGGAGATTATTATATATGTATATGCTGATGACATGAACATTATATATGGAGCGAAAACAGAAGAAGATCTCCAAAGAACTATGATTTTGGATCTCAATTGATATAAGTCTTGAACGGATGGAAGCAAACTTTCGCTGAATGAAGAAAAAACAAAAATTTTAATATTTGGACAAGTCAATTAGGAAGATATTGATCCACAAATAAAAATTGAATCCATGAGCTTGCAAATCAAATTATTTTGGTATTATTCTAGATGAGCAGTTAAGGTGGAGCGCTCATATAAACAGGAAAGTCATTAAAATTATACCGATCTTGGGCACTATTAAAAGAATGAATTTCACACTAAGAGACGAAACTGAAAATATAGTATCCCAGTTGGAAAAAGATCGCGCAGGAATTCGTCGAGGAAGTCACTACCAATGTAAAATATTTGTACATGTCCTGCAGAAGTCCGACTTTGAAGTCCAAATCATGTTGGATCATGCAGGTATACTTCTTTTTTATCCTTTTCTGGTTGAAATTTCATTGATGATTCATCTGCGTAGACGATGCTGCTGGTATGCCCTTGCATGAGTGTTTCCTTTTCTCTTTTCGACTAAGAGTTTGTGTAAATTTCATTGCAGTTTTCAAGTTTAATTGAAATTATGAGCAATGAGAAATTTCGTGTGCGTTTTCTTCCCTTGAATTACTCAATCGTGAGTAATGAGCAGTGGAAATTTCGAGTGCATATGAGAGTGTGCGCTTTCTTATATTGAATTATTCACTCGCGAGCAATGAGGCGCATGCGAGTGTACAAGCGATTCCAGATAGGCAAATTCAGAGATGGGCATTTTTTATTCGAATAAAAATAAAAGATAAAAAACCGAATAAAATGAAAAATCGAATAAAAATTTATTTGATTACAAATATTATTCGTTATTTGGTGAATTATTCGCAAATAATTATTTTTTATTCGATCGTGTGTTATTTGAATTTCAAACAATTATTTGTCGTTCAGTTATTTTACGTTTATATCCTTATGACCCTTGAGTAGACATAGATTTCAATATTTAGGAATTTTGAAAAAGAAACCTCTTTAGACGATGATAAGTTTTTTTATTTTTGATTGTAATACAATATTAACTAAATTCTGATATGCACTAATAATATGCGTTTGCTTTTAATAAAATCCGCTCTTCAAAATGCTCATCAGTCAAAGAGCCACATTTAGACCCGCTTAATATTGTGGCTTGCGAAAAGTGCATTTAGCTGCCAGATCATCATAAATTGTCAAAAATATTGATATTTTTTACTATAATATTACCTATTGTAATTCGCCAACACTGTTACCAAATAATTTTTCTGAATTCTTCATATGCGTTGTGATGTCATGACATCACAACTCAAGTATTAAATAATTAGTAGGTCTGGCTTGAAGTAAAGTTTTCACTTCAATCGTATTGTCTTAAACACAAACTCACTTGTTTTTTATTTAATTGACTCTAAGATTATTCTGAGTAATCAAACCCAATTAATTTTTCTTCTAAAGCTTCAAAAATACTTAATTGAACAAAATTATTAAATTCCTCTTAAACTTTAAATTAAATTAAGCAAAGAGACATCTTGCGGAAAGAAATGCTTGTCCCAAGAATTAATTATTTGAAATTGGACACCAGAAAACATATATCCATAATCGAATCAGAAATAATTGATTGAAATTCAAATAATGACCATGACAATAATAGAATATCACAAATAATTCATCAAATAATGAATTTATTTGATTATCAAATAACACACGATCGAATAACAAATAATTATTTGCGAATAACTTAAAATAAATTGATACTCAAATAAAAATTTATCCGAATAATTTTTTATTTGATATTTTAAAAAAATCATTATTCGATTGAAAATTTATTCGAATAATGCCCAGCACTGTTCAAATTTATCTTCATTTGGCAGATTTCAGACACAAGAAATTATTTGAAGATTTTCTGTATTAAAAACAAGAATTTTCAATCCCTTGAAGTAATTATGTTAGTTTTCAGAATTTAATATTACGTATTACTTTTCATTAAAATCTCTTATTATATATTTAGAAATTTAAAAGTCTTCAAGCATTTTCTGAACACATCAATTAAAACACCAATGTGGTGCTAACTTTATATCTTTAATCGTAAATCATTCGTGTCGTTTTGCGTGTTTGGCGCATTTTTTAATTCTGCCATTTTTATAGTTTGCCAGGTTATGCCGCTTTGGTCTGAATTTATCAAAATACGTTGCTAATTATTTTCGTCATGGAGCGTTTTCTTGGGAGCAAAACTTCAGGTAAATGTGTACTTTAATATATTTATAAAAGTCAAGTAAAGTTTAGTTATCTATTGAAGATGAAACTCATATTTCAGAAACCTCAGATGAGGATAACAATGGAAACTGTGAAGAAATTCCCACCAAGATATTACATTTATTCCACTTTTTAAAAGAGGATCAACTAAATCTATTAATTTTAGAAGCGGAAAGTAAGAAAATATTGTGCTACTTGGCAGGAGGATGAGGAATTAAAACCATGGTTATCTAAGAATAACAAAAACGACAGCGATTTGTAATTGTTCCCTGCATTTTGCAAAATATGCGCTGTTCCATTGAAGATCACAGGAGGCAAAAGGGGCCTTAAAGCTCATTCAAAAACCGATAAACATATTAAAAATGTTAGAGCCCTGAAAAGTCAACCAGACGTGTCAAGGAAAGTGTTATGAAAGCGGAAATCAAACTTTGAGCCTTATGTGCGGAGCACAATATCCCGTTCTCCGTAATGGATCATTTAATTAAATTGCAGAAGAATATCTTCCGTGAGCCGATAGTGCGCTTAAGAACATTATTTACGGACGTACAAAAACAACGGCTATCATGAAACATTTGTTGGGTGCAACACAGTTTGAAGTTGTAGGCCAAGTATTAAATAGAAACAAATTTTCTTTGTGTATAGATGAGTCTACTGATAACCAAAAAATTAAGACTCTAAGCATGGTTGTTGGTACTGTAGAAAATTTTGCTATCCAAGACAATTTTTTTGAATTAATTGAAGTATCAATAGGCGATGCAAATACCTTACATAACGCAATTACTGAAGCTTTTATAAAAAAAATAATATTAAGTATAAGACAAATTTAATTGGCTTTGCAGCAGACGGTGCTACAGTAATGACCGGCTCTAGGCATTCAGTTGCAACTCAGCTTGCCCAAGATTATCCTCATTTTTTTATTATCAAATGTGTATGTCACTCGTTTGCCTTATGCGCTTCATACGCTTCCATGAAATTGGCTTCTTCTCTCGAAAAAATGGTGCGTGCTATTTATCGAATAGTCCAAAAAGAATTCACGGCTTTCAACAGATTCAAGCATTACTAGAGCTAAAGCCAAAAAGGCTTTTGCACTATTCACAAACAAGGTGGCTTTCTTTGAAATTAGCTGTTAAGCGTACTTTACAGCTTCTTGAATCACTTAAAATTTATTTCGGATTTGCAGTAAATGTTGACAAAATTCAGAGTGCTAAGAATATCATGAACTATTTGAATGATCCCTTAAATGAGGCTTATTTGAAATGCCTTAATTCAATTTTGCTACTAATTAACAGACTCAATAGACTATTGCAAAGTGAAAAACCACAAATTCACAGATTGCATTTTGAAATAAAGAGATTGGATTTTTCTATATTAGATCGATTTCAAAATCATGAATATTTATCGCGTCAAAATATTAAGGAGGTTGAAATTGAAAATTCAGAAAACTTTTGTTCACGGTTAAAATTCCTGGAGTATTTTTTAAACCTTTCAGAGGAATACAGCAAAATGTAATCCTTTTTAGGATAATTTATAAACTCTGGAACGTATTAGATAAATTTCGAACAAATCTTGGATTAAAATATATTTTATGTTAAAAACCATAAGTTATCGCAAATTATTCTCTAATAAAGTGTTATTACATTGGAATAAAGTTCGAGTTTAAAATTTAATACTTACTGCGACACATTGTTACTCCAAAAGTCTTAATTTGTTTCTCTAATATAAATTAGATTAAAAGATATTACTAATATATTAAAATAACTGACTGGTAACACCAGGAATACTTAGAATTTAAGCCGAGGAGTAATAGCCGGGCGACATGAGTCGACAAGTGCATTCCGATGCAATACTCTTGTGCCGTGCTAAAGAGGAATATTTGTTACCTTTTAGTCCGCAGAAATCTACAATCGTATTAGCATGGATGTTATAGAAAGTATATTTATAAAAGTGAAGAAGAACGATGTGGTGAAGTACGTTTGCATATATCAAAATGCAGAAGGTGTTATTACGTCAAACGATTGCTTAGTTAGCAGTAAGTGGTTATTGTATTACATTTGTGATGTGTTTTTACCGCAAAGTCCTTCAGTTTTATCACAGTTTGAGACGTTTGTCATCAAGGACCGCGACAATTCTGTGATCGAACTTGATCATATATTTCCCGTAATTTAGCAATTTAAACATTTAAATTGCTTTAAGTTGGTAATAGAAGATTGCAACAGTTTGTCATCAAATGCCCAGGTTACAAATTTAAAAAGGTGTAACGCATTTATTGGATCAGATATAATAATAAACAACGAGGTATGTACATCCAAAATATTTTAGAAATTGATTTCCTTATTTATTGTATTTCGTTTGGTACATAATATATTTAAGGAAATTTGAGGTGTTCAGATATTTTGACAGAATATTCCCATAAGAACTCTCTTAAATACAGTAGTCGGAGGTGATTGATAAACGCAGCAGCGAATCTCCTTCGAGAGCACTGTGGAAATTATCCAACTAAGGACGAGAATATATCAGCAGCAAATGTAATAATTTCCTTGTTTCCGTTTTTTAAAACGCCGAAGAAAAAATTTGACGGAATCGTAAGACATACCGAAAAATAAATCATTTGCTAAATTAATTTCGCATATGTTTTCTGTAGGACCTATTTTATAACCCAGTAAATAATACAGGATACTTAGCAGCCAAACTTAAAAATTTCATCGCTATAAGACATGAAATTGAGGGGACATCACGCTTTTCAAAGGACATATCTCATGAAAACAGTCCAAAAGCATTAATAAGTGATTTATATGCAAGTGCTCAGCGCTTTAATGAGAAAGATGCTGATTTCTTCTTCTTGCGTTGTTTCGAAACAAAAATTTTTTTTTAAAAGAACGTGTGCAGCTACATATATCTGGAAAGTTCCTGTTTTTTTTTCTATGGCTCGAAGCTGGTTAAGAGTTTATTTTAAAAGTTACGTAATATTTATTGTATTGTTTTTTCAACAGATTATTTGACTTGTAGTTACGATTTGATGGAAAAATATAAAAATTTCTTGTCCTTATGGGGATAAGTACGCAGAATTTATATATATAGAAGTGTTATACCATACAATCAATTAAAATGGAAAAAACCCAAGGAAATATTCATTTTGAAATAAGAAAATAGAATAAATAATTTTTTCTTTCCAAATTTTGGTGTTATTTTTAAAGAGTTGCTTTCCTACATGAGATCACGATGGCACAATGGGGTTAGCAATAAGTCTATCAGGCCACCAGAATTCCGGGCTTCAATCCCATTGTCGGCAAATTGGAACTCTGCTGGAAAAGAAATCTCTGTTTTACCCTGAATTCAATTATATAGTTCTTTAAGTTGTAAAATAGGTACTCAGTCTCAAATATTCAATACCTCAATATATGTTTGTCACTTAACAGATGGAATTAAAAATCATCTACCCGAAGTACCATCAAAGCAGATAAGGGTAAGGGCTTTACTTTGTTTTTTTTTTTGCACGCAGGATTTCAATAAGATATTACCAAAAATCATATAACTTATAAGTTATATGATTTTGAATATTACAATTCATTATAGCATTGTTAAAAGTTTTAATCCATAACGGATTAAATGTATTATTGCAGCAATGTTGCGTAAATTATAATATTGTCTATGTATATTAAAATATATTCAATGTATGTCATACATTTTAATATTTTTTAATTAGATATTATATTAATAAGACATTAGTTTTTAATAAAAATATATTCTATATTAGTCAGTGAGGTATTAGGTTCTAATTATAATGTAAACAATGACAGGCATACTTTTTAACTTTGTCCTAGATTACAACAATATTATAATCTTTCATAAGTATTGAAAATTAATCTTAATTTAGTGTGGTCATATATACAACCTTAATAATATTAGAAACTATTCCAAGATTTTTAACCGTGTTCTTTATTAAATTTATACTTGGGTGCTGATGTTGACCTTTTTTTGCCGAGAAAACAATTTCATTAGACCATATCGGTAATTTTAAATGCAGAGATTTCTATATTGAGCTTGTCCATAAAATTTATTTAAGATTTGACTTTAAAATCGAATTATTACAAAATTTAAGTTCATTAGATCACGCAAAAGTTATTTTAAAAGATATTCCCTTCGTCGTCAACTTGTGTAAGCTTTTTCCAATTTATTATACCATTAGAAAACGCACAAGTAATATATATAACGGATGGCGAGAAATTCGAAATTTTGAATTCAGTAAGATGTTTGATTTGAATTATGTTAACGAAATTTATGTGGAACTGTTTTGGACCACAATATGTAAAATAAAATGAGGTGACGGCATAGTAGCATTTCCGTTAATTTTTAAGCTAATTTTTAATATTCTTTCACAGCTCCATTTATCTGCTAATGTAGAGCGAATTTTTTCGTAAATTAATTTAAATAAAACAAAGCTTAGGAATAGACTAGAGGTTGAAAGGAATGCTTTTATTCAAAACTATAATGAGAAAAAGGACCCAAAATTGTTTTACTTCTAAGTTAATGATAAAAAAATTTAATAAGGGTATGTACGAACCAAATGAGAGATCTGATGGTGATTAATATTTTATACCTAAAATGTAAATGCTTAAATCCTAATATGTTTTTCATAATTTTTTCTTAGTTATAGTTAAAAGTTTTGTCAACATTATTATATTTTTTCCTGTCAACATTATTACATTTTACTTTTTGTTATTTTGATTTTGTACTTGTTAATTTCATACATTTTCTACAACACTTGAATAAAAAGAATTTTTATTATATTTCCTCAAAATTATTCTAAGGCAGATTTTTTTGGGAAAAAGATTTTTTTAGCAAGAATTTAAGATTTTTATCACTGTCTTCCTGACAGCACTAGGGCGTTTTCTTACATTGAATTACTCACTCATGTAATGACAATGTCATCAAATCACGCACGCGTATATGTGTTTTTAAAAATGGAACGCGCATATAAGTGGTAAATTACTCATGAGTTTTTCTTGTGCGGTTTCTTACTCTGATTTTGTGTAATGTATATTGCATACTGAACACAATCACATGCTGATTTGATGCATTGTAGTTATAATAGTGGTGAAAACAGAAGAGAGCAGTTTTGTATTTCTTGAGCGGCCAACCTTTGACCCTCTTACTTAAACCAACTAAGCTGTCTGAAAGGGGGAATTGAAAGAAATAAAAAATAAAAAAGAGAAATATACTCTGTAGTTTATGTAGCTTTGTGAACATGAATAAATATTCCATAAAAAAAAAAAAAAAGAATCGCATTTATCTTAGCAGAGTACAAAACTTACGCGAAAGTCTTGATATAGCCTATTAATTTTCATTTTCCATTATTGTAGAAGACTGAAACTTAACCTACACAAACCATTAACATTTAAATTATTATTAATTCGTACATTTTGTCGCTGGATATATCGTTATTCACCCAAAATATTTCATGTAAACATAAAGTCTACCATTCCAATCCTGTATATAGCCCTTAAGCAATAAACATATTTCGAGAAAATTTATATTAGAGAAGACTTCTTTCAGACATTATCCAGAAAATAAAATTACTAAGAGCAGCCGACCTACTAATTAACGAATTGCTTTCAAAACTAACTTTCTAGACGAGTTCGAAAACATTAAAAATATTCGGCTAATTGAATGCTGTTGTTAATTAGCGAAAGGGTTCAGTGTCTCGTTACTTTTGAAATGATCCGCACGAGTAGTCCCAATGAACTCCTTCCATGGCATAGGTACCAAGGTATCTAGCTGCTAATATTTAATTAAGATCATTGGCATCACTTCAAAGACACTGGAAATGAAGAAAGGGTAACTGAGAAGAAGAAGATTTTTTTTTTTTTTTTTTTTTTTTTTGTTTTGTAAATAATTACTAAGACCCCATTATGTCGCATTTTGTCCCTTCTGTAATTAAGTGTTGGGCAATTAGCACACTCGCCGAGTACAAATCTTCAGCCAGCGGAAAAAATCAACGAGGACAAAGTCCTAATGAGTTTTCAGCAGCAAGCAGGACAGACTTGGTCAGTTTTTGGAGAGGTTTGGGGTGGTCGGAAAGGAAATAAACTGAAATTTTGTAATGCCTTCGTTATAGCAGCCAGTGTTGTCTTAAACAAACAGAAGTTCTCATTCTCTTTCAAGTCACCCTCCCCCGCAATTCAACATAGATGAGGCTATGTTCGCATTTTATAACAGGAACACTAACGGTCGACGATTATGGACACGAGCTTCTTGGAGGTTTTTGGAAGAACGGGGAATTAGAGGGGACGCCATCATGAATAGAAAATAATTGCAAGTCAAGTCGTAAATATATTTTCTTTTTTGGTTGTTGTTCTTGTTGTTTTTGTTGCTACCTTTCAACACAGAATTGCTTACATGACGGAAACAGGATACCTGCGAAACAGAGGCGATTCTCAGTGTACGTTCTTAAGTGGAAGGACGAGCACAAGTTTCGTCATAAACCAAAAGATAAATGGCAAAAGTTTTTCTTAATGACAAAAGAATTTATTCAGGAACGTCCGTGTATCGCCCCCCACCACTGCCCACGCTTTTCAACCCAACAACTCAACCAAGGTTTTTATAGTTCCTTCAGGATCTTAGGGCTAAAATCCACACTCTTTTACATTTTATACGGTGAATGTAATGCTAGAATACTGTGGGAAGCTGCTGTTCACTGTTATTTACCCCGCCCTTTTCTCTGAAAACTTTATACAACATGGCTGCCTTCGTCTTTTTCAAGTGGTTTCGAAAGTCAAAATAGGCACAAAGTTTCTTTTAGACACTATCCTCTCTGTATAAAAATTGAATAAATCGCGCCACTTTAGAAGTTAGTGCGGCGCGAATCTGGATTGCGTCCAGCCCCCCTTGACTATAATAATTCATGGAAAAATTAAATTGAAAACTTTCGGCTTTGCAAAATGTTGCCAGCAGCTTGGCAGCATCTTTAACGTCAATTCAAAAGAAATCGAGAATTTTGAAGTGATGCACTCTTGCAAAAAATAAAAAAATAAAAAAAAAAAAAGATTTCTCTGACGGAATCGCTATTCCAGAGCCAGTCACCCTTAAAATTAATTTTTTATTTTTTGAAAGGAGAAATTTAAGACTGATGATGTCTGCAAATTTGTAAATGATTAAGGAATTTACGTGGGTGGGCAATTATAATTGAAGAAACTTTCCTACTCCGATGGGGTCAATAGGTCGATTTACTTTGAAATGTAGTTCTCGTGCCCCAAATAGTTTTGGGAAGGTGTGAACACTTCAAAAGTTTCAAATAGTTTTCAATCGCATTTCCAGGGAACTGTACATACCTGTTGTATGCCACGAGGATAGTTGGAGAGATCAAAGCAAATCAATTGTTTTGGAGAGAGTTCTGTACCGCATTGATTTTTATTGTTTCACCGAGAGTATAAGTTGGCACATTTGAGGTGTGCAAGTATAAAAGAAAAAAAGAAAAAGAAATTAATTTTCTTGTTAAGACGGTGACTATACTTTGGGAATTTCGCTGTGTACAGAAATAATAATTGAATTCTGTATAAAAAAAATACTTGCTCTATAGGGATTGAAGGGTCTCAATTGGTAATGGGTCGCCAGAAATACTTTGGTCTTTTTTACTCTGAAATTTGTATTTATCTTCATTCATCACTGGTGGGACGAAGTTTTTAATTTACTTTAATTTCGTAATGAGATAATTCTGTGCAATATTAATTCAAATCAATTGCAAGGAAAAGTTACTTCAAGCAATTTTGTGATTTTGGTTGTTGTTGAAAAATTGATATAAGCCTCTAGTATAGCAAAATAGCTGAGAGTTTTAAAATTGACAGCGTACCAAGAATTTAAAAGATACCTTGCGTGTCAAAAAGAATACTAAAAAAAAAAAAAAAATAGAAAGAAAAGTATTATGTACTAATAGTGCATAAACAGAAAACAAGTGTATGTCAATGCGTTATATACTTATATAGCATATAAAGTGAAAACAAGTGCTGAAACAGCATACAAAATATGGTTAAAAAAAACTAAGATACACGAAAAAAGCTGAAACTAAAAATGTAAGAGATCTGTATAATCGTTACTCAGCTGTTCCAGTTTCAAATATGTCAAATATGTTATGCACAACCCTTGCGCGTGCTGGCTAGCGATGGAGAAAGGAGTGGGTGGATAGGTATTCTACTAGTACTGGGCTCCACGTGGTTAGTTAGAGTCCACGAACTCTCTTCGAAAATTTCTCGAACAATAAAAAAAATCCTTAACCCCTATATTTCACTTAATAATCTTGTATTGTATTGAAAAAAGAAAACCAAAAAAAAAAAAATATAATATATCAATTATTGTTTTTTGTTTTTTAAATAAAAACTAAGAAACCGAAGCCAAAACCAGCTTTTAACTTTTTTTTTTTCAACGGAGTCTCCAATTCCTAGCCCGAAATCCCCTTTCTCGGGCTTTTGACTTAAGATTTCTTCTCTTGCTGTTCGCACTTTTTAATTTAATTTTCCTTTTTTTTCGTCACTCCTTTCCATTGCTTTGCACCGTCTAACAACTTTTCCGATTTTTTTTCTGCTGAACTTTCTGCACTTTTGACCTTTCTTTATTTAACTTTTCTGCGACTTTTGTACCTCACTGCTGTTGCCTCAACATGTCCTGAACAATATGCTTCACCTACTTGCCAAGGTTGCCTTTTTATTGATGACAGCCGGAAATTTCCAGCCACTATTTCCACAAGATGTTCCATCTGGTCATTAGTGGAAATCGGTGAAAGAAACACTGGTCAACACAGTTATTGTCTTCGCAATAAGAACAAAGGAATCAAAAAGCTCTGGTGCCATAATGTTCCTTACTAATATTAAAAATTTCCGGTTGGTTCGAATTTCGCGGGAATTCTCAAAATTCTCTCTCAGAAATGCATCTTCTCAGTGATCCTTTTGCGGAAATTTTGACCTGGGTCATCTCGGTTGTAATTACAGGATACTCTTCTCTTGCGATACGTATCTAGCGAAAACAGGGAAATTATAACTTAGTCAGATGTGAGTATCTAGTAAATCATAAAAATTGTGTGTTTTTTGTCAGTAATCTCTGTACAAACAATTATTTTAGGCATTCTTTGATAAAATTTCTAGTGCTGATAAAAATACTCATAATGTCTAGGCGGTGTAATAGCAATCCTGATAATTTTTGTTATGTTTGTGGTACATTTACGCCGTTGGATAAAGGGAAAATTATAACTCCTGCACTTTGTGCACTATACAAAATGTTGGAGAAAGAAGAACTTTAAGCACTTTTATTTTTAATGATTCTAAATAAAATTTATAAATGCAAGAAGAAAAAACAACCGCCTCGTCCGGGGTTTGAAACCGGGACCTTCCGCTTGTAGATACAATTTATTTGTGCGCTACTGGTGAATGCCAGCTGAAAGCAAAACGTGGCTCAGTAGGCTAGTGACAAAAGTAACAAATTAATGAATTTAACAGGGAAAGTTATCTGTCTCGTTAGCTCAGAGCAGTCGTTCGGCAAGTGGAAGGTCCCAGTTTCAAACCCCGGACGAGCCGGTTGTTTTTTCTTCTTGCATTTATTAGTTTGATTTAGAATCGTTAAAAATAAAAGTTCTTAAAGTTCTTCTTTCTCCATCATTGACCGATTCTAACAAGTGTAGGTTCGATTCCAGTCCGCGGAAAAATAAATATACAAAATGTGTTACGGGCCATTGGTTCAACATGTGTTTTGTAGAAGTTGTGCTAAATATTTATATGATGGGAAAGCGCATCATCGATCAAGGATGCCATTTGGGATACCAATTGATATAGACAGAACAAGTAGATCATGACAGCGATTGTTGTTTTTGGGAAAAATACAACACGAGGATTAACTGTGCGTAAAGGAAGAAGACACCTGCAGTATGAAGACCTAAACCGCATGACGCAACTTATGTAGTTCATCAGGTCGCAGCAAGCTCATCGCTAGGAGAAAGCAAAGCTAGTAGTGTAGAATCTCCCGTCGAGGCCTCTGAAGACATCGAATTTTCGCCGTCAACGTCCACTCAGACTCAACCCCATTTAATCAACCAGGGGCCGGATTCACTAACTCGCAGAGTTGTGGAGTTGTGGAGATGAGAGTTCTTTTGCCACTTAACTTTCCACTCGGAGCTCTGTAACTCAAGGAATTTGTATTGAGATTTACCAAACTCTCTATTCTACTCGGCAAAACTCACGGACTGTGTTAGTTGTGGAGAAGTAAGAAAAATATTTCTTAACTGACAGTATTGTCTGCTTATATTGTCCTTTTTTTATGTATCTATGATTTTAAAATTGAATTGTGGATTCACTGCATATCCTGGCTATGTTTATAAAAACTAATTATGGAAATCCTTGCAATATTTACAGAGAAATTAAGATTTTGGTGGTTCACAGTACCCGCCAAAAATTTGTAATACATGCGAAAATGGTCAATTTGGTCGTTTTCCAGTATAGAAGAGATGCTATAAAAATTTTAAAACTATGCACGTTAAAGCTTGTATATAGGATGAAATCGCATCTACATTTTGTCCTATAATTAGATATGTAATTAGTTTTTGAGGCCGGTAAATAATTTTGGAGATAACTGCAAAAGAAATGAATCAGTCCTTCTTAAGATGAAAAAGTGGCCGTTTTTTGGTACAAAAATGGATGTTTTTTCAACTTATCATTGTGAAGAATTGGTAAGTCCTGAAAATTCACTTTCTATGAGAAAATTGTTCATAACAGAGCACTAATGAGTGTGAAACAAATGCAAAATATAGGAACTGGGCTGTATATGAACCAAGTGGAAAAAACGCGTATTTCGGCGGTAAAAAGTTAGTTATGAAGTTAAAAGGACTACACCACTCGATTACCAACTTCTTCTTCTTTAATTTGATACCAAACATGACGTATTTTGGACAACCCTAAATAAGGGGTGGTACGACCCCCATCCCCAAAAGCCCATACCCCAAAAATTGTTCATCTATATTTTTGTACTCTAGAACCTAAATCCGAAGGAAAGAACCCCAATGATCTACGAACCTCCCACACAGAGTTAGCCGACCTTCAATATTGCGATACTTCTCACGTTTTCTCCAAGTCCCCAAGTATTTTAGAGAATCGCAAATGGAGAGTTAGGTGATCAGCCCAAACCGAATTAATAGAGGCAAGGTGCAATCCTGATTATGGAGAAAGACTCCTCCGAGGCTGCACCAAGATGGGCAAGCTCATCTACCCTTTCGTCTTCGCTGGTATATCTATACCCTGGCATCCGCACGCGAGTATCCTGTTACATCGAAATAGAGAGAGAATGAAGGCAGTTTTACACTCACTACAGTACTAGTTTGGAGGTTGTAAAGGGTTTAGATAGAGCCTTGACAGCTGCTGGCTGTCTCAGAAAATGGCAATTTACTTGTTCTTAGTATCTGAGTTAAGGAGATACTTTCCCACTTCCAGGATTGCCTTGACTTCTGCCTAAAAAACCGTAATATGGCTTTTAAGTTATATGATAATTTCCATCTGAGGCTCCTCGTAGAAAACGATGATTTCTATTCTCTTCTGGATGGAATCTTAGATTGAAAATTGCATTTGAGCATAGTCTCGAGGAGGTGGTCGCAGTGACTGTCGATGTCAGAAACGAAAGACTGCAAAGACGGATGGATCCCTGTGGAGCTCTTGTTCCCGTGTTCCAGACTTAGCATTGCAATTAACGCCTCCTTCTTTATGTGTATTTTAACAGGGTGTATGTTGAGCCTAGCTTCATGAGCCCGAGTGTTAGTTGAATTGAGAGCGCCACTTACACTGATAATCTTTGAATTTATTCAAATATCTGACCATTGCTTTCCACCACATGGATCAGATGACGCTGGTATATATCCATAGGATCATCTCCGGTTTGAGTCCCCAGTTTTTACCTATACTTCTGCGGCACATTGTGAAGGCTCTAAGAGCTTTGTTCGCTCTGCCTTCAAGGTATGGTTTCCAGTTTAGTTTCTTTTTATCTAGTACGATGCCTAGATATTTTACTCTGTCCTTTAGTTCCAGGCCTATGAAACCAGTAGAGGGCAGATTTAATCTGAAGATGTTCCTTTTCCTGGTAAAGGGGCACATATAATTTTTCGAGACAAGCACATATTTCGATAGTCGAAGATTATGAAATATATATATATATATTTTTTAACTTTTTATGAGGATGAATTGGACCCCCTAAAAACATATAAGTTTTTGTATCGTATGGTTCTTTATTTGAAAGGGCTATTTTTCAAGGATATTCAAGGATAAAGTTCTCGTCCGGAGCGCTAACTGCAAAGCTCGACTCGCTCTTGACCAGTTATTTTTGTATGAATGATGCCTTCATGATCAAATTTATATTAAGGAGTGTTAGCAGGAGTGTCTCACACTAGATCCAAAATTCTCCGATTTTGCAATATCACACTATGCCTTTCAATTCTTAAAACGGTATTGTTTTATTGGGGTAGGGGTACTCAAAACCTATTGTGACTTGCTAAAGAGAAAACACGAAAACATATTTGTCCTTTTAATGAATCGCATCTGGTACAGGTGAGGTACTCTTTGCATCTGATCCACAGATATGACTACAGAACCGAAAGTATTCAGCCTGCATTGGGTAAAGGTTAGAAGAAAATTATGTCAATCTGGTCTCAAAAAGTGGTAATCCATCTAACGTACCTGAACTCAGTTCTATTGAAAGAGGCTATTTTTTAAGCATATTTTGCATAAAGAAGGAAGAAATGTGTGATCTCATTACCAAATTTAAAAAATTTGTGCCATTCTGCGATCGAGTAAGTGTTTTCAGGGTTTCTTAATAAGTTAGAGGTTAAGAGAAAAGTGAAGTTATATATTATATTTAAATACACTCTTGTGTCATATTCCAGTCGTCATATTTTATGAGTTTCGTTGTGAATCGCGGTTTAATTTAAGTACCGAGAGGCTTCTAACTGCATCTTACCAAGTCGACTTGGTTCGTTCGATCGTGCCCCTCAGTTTTGTGTCAGCTTTCTTTCATAAGTTATTTTAATATTGAGAAAATGATAATGTTTCCTCTTATGGCCAAGCTTTTATGTAACTTCCCCGCTATTCTGGAACTTCCTTCTCTTCCTTGATATTGTAAACACAACTTTGCCTTCTGAATGAACTTGTAGGTTTTTTCGAAGTGCATTCCCTCGAACCACAATTAGTACAAAATAAGAAAAAGAAAAGCAAAAAAAATCAATGAATTTCCATCAGTTAGGTTTTATTGAGAGATCAGGCCTGTTTTATGTTTGTAATTAGGTTCCACTTTTTAAACCATTTAACCTAATTCTATTTTTATACACACTGCAGACGTCTCAAAACATTATTTAACCGTTAAATTTAAAGGTTTTGCAATAAAACACTGTTGCCTAATTATACGTCAGTTGTGGTACGCGGGATACTTACAATAATATATCAAAACTACGAACGCTGATTACTTTCTATTGCTTCCTGTATTTTTACATAATCCAATTTCAAGCTTAAAGCTTACTTTTGAGTCCATTATGAGCCCATTATAAATGGACTAAAGCAGCTATTGTTATAAATATTGAAGTGCATTTGTACAACATCTTATCAAAAGAGGTACAATATCCCACTGCAGAATAGGTTCATAATGGTTTAAACCTCCTCAATTCATGGGGAGTTCTGTCGTATTGGTAATATTACTTTTGCCTTAGTGAATAGGAGATATTGGAATGGAAACTTTGAAAAATTTCATTAGAATGATCTTCCATAATTTATGTTCTCTGAAGTTAACTAATATATGTATGTGGAAATAATAGTATTATTGACCATGTAAACATTTGAACTTCGAACCTCGACTGCAGTTGTCCTTCTGTTTCCCTTCGAACTAAGCTATATATATCATCTTCGGTATCTATTCCAATTCTACGGTTAACATAATTTTTCTTCCGGACTGAAGTTTCAAATCCCACATATATTTGGACACCTCATTAAAAAGTCAAAAGCTGTTCGGGACAATAACATTTCTCAAAAATGTCTGAAATGAAGACAAACTCCTTTTCAAAAACCATTAATTCAGCACCAAAAAAAAAACTTCATTTTTCATTTAGAAAATGCATTTTATTACATAAAAGATTCAAGTTTCATTAAAATTCTCTGCGATAATATTGTAAGTGACCTGGCGAAAGGGCGGGTATAAGGAGTGGATTCTTTTCAGTAATATCTCTCGCTACGTAAAATGCGGACAATGGACAGTCGACCGACTTAAGTGATGGTCCTCTATAATGATACCCGCTACGCTGCACTGTTCCAACGATCCTTGTATATCCTTTCAATATAAATATATTTACGTCCCCACCGTGAGTCTCTTTGGCAGTTTGCAAAACTGTTGCAAAATTTCCAGTGAGACTAACCCAGCAATCAAGCAAACTATTACAGCGAGAGATGGAAATGAAAAACAACACAAGCCAGAGACAATTTGGATTACAAAGAAAACTTTCATGAAAGTATATAGATAGAGAAAAAGGATGTCAGCAAGCTATGGCTACACTGTAAACAAAGTATTCCTGCTGTGCTACTTGCTGACTTGAGGGATTCACAGTATTTCAGTAGGATGGAAGACGTGTGATTGTGTGACTATTATGTAAAAAAATGAAAGGAACTTGAAGGGGTTTTGGGCCAGTTGGAACGGAGCCACAAACTTGGACAATTTAATAAAATAATAAAAATTTATTGTTGTCGGGTAACTGGGTCAAATCCTCTCTTATTTGAAATTTTACTACTTACTTCTGCAAATGATAACTGAATAAAGCCACTGTCACAGGAGGAGGACAGAATTTGCTTGAAATTAATGATTTTCGCAGAAGATGTCGTGTGCGGGGGATATGAAACTTTCATGATTTTACGTCATTTTCATGTGTACTCAATGGACTCGTTTTTGGTAACAAAAGGACACATAACATATACATACGTACATATATGCTTTCAGAGTTGAAGTGAAGTGGCACCCGACATGGACGACGACGTTTGGTCAGTTTGACCGTTTTACACTTTTCAAGGGAAATGAGGTGGAAAGTACTGTTAAGACGTTAGAATTGAAATGGTAATGTGGATATAGCTTCCTCCTCTTTTTCATTTTTCAGTTTAGCAGATACTTTCCGAAAGCAATTTGAAGAAGAAGGGAAGAATGACTTACACACAAAGAAGTACTGTAAGGGGATGTATCTATAAATGGAAGTTAATTTTCAGTTTGTAGAGATTTTGAGCCCTTTTTGAGAAAATAATCACAGACAGACAAAGAATCTTTCATTTTTATATTTGAAAACTTCTAGTTAAGCTATAATTTCCGAAAATTTATAGTTTTTATACTTAATTCAGATAGTGTTGCACAATATTTAGCATATAACAAAATTTATAATTTTAGTATTTTTATTACAGCATAGATAGATAGAGTCTCAACATTAACTCCCTGTAATTCAAAACTTAAGATTTAATTTTATTTATTTAACCTGTAACATTGAGGTCCACTATGGTCACATACAATTTGAAAAAAATTGGGTCAGTTTGTGGCGACACGACCACACTTTTGTCGCAGCATGTATCCGATTCAAATGATCCGCTGTATTGACCTTTAATTGCGGTATGCTAGAGCCAAGGAATTCGGTCAAGGAATTGAAGAAAAGTTCACATTAGATCAAGAAATTTTTGACAATTTGGATTTGATAATTGTGTGGTATCTCAGAAAATAAAGAATTAATAAACAAAGTGATGAAATGGATAAATTCCAATGAAAAATGAAGATACACGTAAAACAATTTTTATTCCTTCATTTGTCAGTTTAAAATTGATTCACCTCTTGCAAAATTGCCGTTCCTTCCTTTAATTTTTCAATTATACCACCAACGTCAAAATTCCTTACAGAAATAAGTCTGTCGGTACATATTTCTTCAAGAAATATTGACATAAATGCATTTTTCGAAAAAGAACGACATCTTTTTGTCAATCGAGAAGTAGAGTTTTTCTGTTCAAATATCTTGTCTCTAGCATACTACTTCAAGGAATCGGCAGAGAAAAAAATTCCTTGAGCATTTCATGACTTTTTTTTTACATAGTTTTTGTATAGGAATACAAATTCCTTGAAGTAGTATGCTAGAGACAAGAAATTCAAACAGGAAAACTCTACTTCCCGATTGAAAAAAAGATGTCGTTCTTTTTTGAAAAATGCATTTATGTCAATATTTCTTGAAGAAATATGTACCGATACACTTATTACTGTAAGACATTTCGATGTTGGTGGAATAATTGAAAAACTGAGTGAAGGAACGGCGATTTTGCACTAGATTTGATGCACTTATTATCAATTGCAGTTTTCCGAAATAATGAGCAATTGGGAATTATCCATTTTTTTATTTTCTTTATTATTTTTATATTTTATTTGAGATATCTAAACACAATTGTCAAATAGAAATTGTCAAATGTCAATTTTTCTTCAAGAAATAAGTGCATAAATTCCTTTACCTAATTCCTTGGCTCTAGAATACCGCCCTTTAAGCGTGAACTTCGAATTCAGAATACCTTTAAGAACCTCAACCTGATGAGCCTTGCAAACTTTTACAACTCATCATATGAACTTTGACAACTTCTATATGACAGCAGTTAATTGGGCTGTTGGCTTGAAAATTGAAATTATTTTGTAATAATTTACGAAAGCAAGACTAACTAGGACTAACTATGTTTTTTTTCAACAAATTTCCTACACATCTTTTTCTGTAAACTATGGCGACATCAAATGATAACAAAAATTAGCTGTCAAAGCTGACACAGTTACAACAGAGTAGAAAGTAGATTAGTAGACTTACTCGAGTTCAGCCTCAATCTGGCCGGGCTAATCAAATTTGGCTTTAGGAACTAGATAACCTGATTTCATATATTCTACAGAATTGTCCAAGTTGGTGTAGCTGGCCAGGTGGAAAAAGCCAGGATTGTGTTTCACGCTAAATAGTAAGATGGTTTCCAAATTAAAGCAATCCTGTGTGCGGGGGGGGGGGGTAAGAGTATTTTGATCAGAATTAGAGAGTAGGCATATTAAATTGTATAGTAAAATATTGTTAGTTTGTAAGTCAGGCTCGTCTGAATTTTCTAGTTACCTACTAAATTACCAGCAGACTGGCTCAAATCTGGCTCGAAGGACCACAATGTGCGATATAAAATTATGGACTTAAATCCTGTAATAAAGACAGGTGCCGAATTCAAAATAAGAACTCTCGAATTTAACATCATCAAATAATTTATTTAAAAATAAAAATTCACAACTTTAAATATTTAGATCGTAACAAAATTTAATAACCAGTCAATACCATATAAATAAAAAACAAAGAGATAATGGTAATATTAATAGATAGTACAATTCAAAAGTTTTCTGGTATAATGGGATAGGCCAGCTCTATTAAGGAGAGACTTAGTTTTACTTGACGGTCTTAAGTTACATCAAGACTACATTTCAACTCAAGGTAAATATGAAATTACTTTATGGTCCAAGGTAGCACCATGACTACATTTCAACACAAATATTAAATATAAAGATACTTATAGGATTATGGAGACACTTCAGGGACTTTCTTTAATGATCGTCTGAAGAAGAATTAGGTCGAGTCTTGCTGCATACGACTTTTGATTGTTTTGGAATTGGAACTAAGCAGATTGTTTGATTGCAGGCCGATGTATGTCAAATTGTGAACAGAGCAGATGTCCAGTAGATCTGTCAGATAACTATTTTATTAATATTTATTTCATAATTACTTTTTATGTATTAATGATAAGAATCTTATTTTGGGTAATCTCGTTTCTTTTATTTCGTTTTCAGCACCTGTATCGAATGAGTCCGACATGGTGGAAAAATTTATTGTAAATAAATCATATTTAACTGGTATTGTTTTGATTTTGTAATTAAAATGTCCTATATGTTGCATTATACTGTAACAACCAGCTGGTAAATTTCCTCTAGCTAAGGCAGGCTGTCCGATGCCAAAATGCCCTCTCTGTGCTTTCCAATACAGGTTCTAGGCTTTCTACAGCAGCGCGATTAGAAGCCAGACGTCCCGGATCGTCCCGGACTACCTGAAGAGAGTACCTGAAGCTTTGGAACTATCTAACGTGGAACTTAAACCTACAGGGCCATCCTATCACCCCGGGTCCTTAGTTTTCTAGAACTGGTAGGCTGCAGAGGGCTCCCTTATGATCAGAGCAAGTGGACTGAAGATGCCATTGGCAATTTCAGGGTTAATGCTCATTGAAAAAGAAAATTATTTAGAGCTTGAAAACGAATTCTTTCGAATTTCGAAATTAAGCTTAAAGTATTTCGAAGATCAAATTTGAAAATGAGACATTTTAAGCTTAATATCAACAATGTTTATTCTAAATTGAATTAAACGTTTTCATGTGCTATAAATTGAACAGTTTTATTCATTACCATTATTCTTTTTCTCTAGCATATAGAACAGAAAATCTTGTATACAAATCCATACAGAATATTTGTGCCGTATGAGAGTTAAGCAGTCCGTTATGTTATGTCAATTTCGAAAAATATTTTTAAAATTTCAACGATACATATTAACTTTTTCGAATTTTATAGTACCTGACGCTGTTTTTTTTTTGCGTAGGAGGATGGTTGAAAGTTTTATAGAAATTGCAATTCGAATTAATTTAATTTTATTTTATTCATTTGTTTTTGGAACATTACAAGTTCCATCCAAAGAGTTTTAGTCAAGTATGAGAGATGTATGTACATATATATATAAAAAAGATAATTTTCAACTAAAGGATCTAATACTGTCTATGTTAATGAGACAAGAAGTGTCAAAAAGAAAAAAATAGTTATTCATATTACTGTGGTTTATTCAGTTAGAAAAATATTATTAAATTTTTTCTATTAATTCGTAAACAAAAAATTCATGAAATTTATTTCCTTAAGTAAATAAGTTTTAATATATAAAAATATGAAAAATGCCCTATTTCGTAGGCAAACTGCCAATTTGTCAGCTGATTGAACAATTAATGATAAATCTCCGCTCGTTCTTGCAAATAGTAAGCTCTTCCTTCACCTATGCACCTGACTAATGACTCGATGTTTTTGTGTTCGATTTGAGCGGTAAACAGCAGATACTTAGCCATTACTTGAATGGAGTGAATAATTTTGTATAGATGATAATTATCTCAAGAGCATAAATTTTAGAGGTTATTCAGCCTAAGTAATTGGTAATAACTTTCCAAAACTTCATCCATGCCGTGCGTTAAAATCATAGGATTTTGTAAGTTGCAAGTCTCGAGAGCCTCGCAGTACTCTCTTCTTAATTGAGCAACTCAATTTAAGTCCGTATTTAATATTCCGCAAGCACAATGCACTCTTGGGTCCCTGAAGATAATAACAAGATTGAAATAAAAACAAAACAAAAACGAATGAAACTTTCATGACTTCGTATTTCAACGGAATAGAAAAGTGTTAGTAAGATAATCGACTCGAAAAGTTTACATCTACTATTGCAGCTTTTAGCACGAACGACCCTGACGCCGTATTAGCTTTTAGGATTAGATCATTAACTGCATTTAGTAATAGACCTGAGAAGGAAAAAGTAGGTAAAACCAAGATATGTGCACGTGTTCACTATTTAAATTTTTTTTTTGCTTGTAGAAAAATTTACAGCACCTGCTTCGCTTTCCTTACAATATGCTTCTAGAGCTTACAATAGCTTTTGAAGGCACACTGCTGAATCGGTAAATATCACTGCATTAACGGCATATATTAGGTATGAGAAAAAGTAAGTTCCGTTTTTTTTCGGTAAAAGCAAATCTTTATTTATATAATATGCCTTTTTTGAACATCATTGAAAGTATGCTCCATCGGAAGCTACACTTGCCCATCCTTTAGGCAACTTGAAGATTCCATCTCTAAAGAATTGCTCGTCCTTCGAGGCGATCCAATTACTGAACCAAATTTTTTCGATACTTTCAAAAGCATAAAACCGTTCTTCACTAAGAGCTGACCGTATCGACCGGAGAACAAATTGTAATCGGAAGGTACAATGTCCGGTGAGTACTGTAACACTTCCCAGTTCAGCTCTTCTATGTAGTTTTTCAGTGGTTGAGCTATGTATATGCGGTCTTGAAGTGTCATGTAAAAATATTATCTTATCGTGTCGATAGTCCCATTCTGGTCGCTTTTCTTAAAAAGCTCGCTTTAACCGCATTAGTTGTCCCACTATATACAGAGCAATGAACTAGGTTCATCAGGCTTAACCCACGATTTTCATATTGAATCCACTTTTCATCCTCAAGAACAATCCTGTGTAAAAAAAGCCTTTCTTGATTGCCTTTGAAGCAGCATTTCATAAATAGTGTTTTGATTTTCTTCTTGCCTTTCGATTATCTCATGAGGTACACAATTTCCTTGTTTCTGGATGAGACCCACTGCCTACAAACGCAGTAGATCGGTCAACATTTAATGCTGCTGTCAATTCTTCTTGAGTTTGGTATGGATCTTCGTCGAGTAACTCTTCTAGTTATTCATCAGTAAACATTTTCGGTCTTCCTTCACGTTCAGCGTCGTCAACATCGAAAAAGCCATCTTTAAACTATCTAAACCATCTTCCGCACATACCATCCGAAAAAGTATGTTCACCGTATGCTCCTACTAGCAAACGATTACTCTAAGCAGCATATTTCTTTAAATTATACAAGTATAACAATACTTCCTGCAAATGTCTGTTATTTGGTACACAACTCTCCATGTTCAATCGGGAAAAAAATCCGTATTTGTAAACACTTAAACTGATCGAAATACAATGGATTCTGACACTGACATTAGATCTGTCAAATTCATGTCAAACCGGTTCAGACGGAATACATACATTAAGAGTGACGCCATATATTAGAAAACAGAACTTACTTTTTCTCATACCTAATAAAAGTCACAAAAAAATTTCGAAGTACTTTACGAAAAGTGAGAATAGAATTGGAGAGAAAGGGTCTCCTTGAAGGCACCAAGAGTTAACTACTTATAATGTTTTTTTTTTATCACCTTCTCTCAAGGCAACCGATAAATAAAGTCTGAAGTGGTTTTTCCTTTATCCCTAGGATTAATGTCAGGAGCTGTTGACAAAAAAAAAGAAAAAAAATTATCATTGCACCCCTTTTTTGCCCGGAAGCGGGAATTGAGACTCTTGGATGATATAAAAGCACTCCGCCCTAATTAGAAATGCGGTTAGGTAGAATTTGAATGAACTTTTAAATATAGTATTAAACATTAAAATGCGTCTGTAGATCCTTGAATCACTAATTACCCCTTTCTTACTGTTTCTTTATATTTAGTATAGAATTATAAAAATTGCATAAATATGCCAGAATTTCCGCTTGGAAGACACAACAGTAGTCTGGTACATGGTATGAATCTTGTATTTAAAGGGATGCTGATGCTGGGAGACTGTATACATTCCTCGAGACAGATCTTAAGTATCAAGGCAATGTCTGAGCGTTATTCTATCTTCGTTATGAATTAAATGTTTATGAAAAAAGTTTTTGCATACGAGATTTAGTAGAAATTGTTGGTATTTCTCCCTTCATTAATATGCAAACAGGTCATTAGATAAAATTCTGTGAATACCTAAACCACCCCTGAATATAATAAGTTTTAAAGCAATTCTCATTATTTCTACATTTCCATTGCAATAATTTTGAAATAAATTAAGATATTACCCTCCTTCTATCCAGTATCCACCCACATATTTGAATTTTCTGCAAGATTTCTTGTTCTTTCTATGCAAATTTTCTAAATGTGGAAAGTGATTTATTTGCGAATTGGCAACATAATGCCACACAAACTAATTTCGAGCATTTTATCGAGTACAGGTAAGGTCGAGGAGACCCAGTTCATTTGCAATAAATGGATTGAAAATTTTAACCTCTCGCTCTTAATGAACTCCATTTGTCGATTTCGCTTCATTTAATTCAAACTCGAATTGAAAACATCATTTCCAATTTATTCGCTTTATTAAAAATTACGCTATGCACCTATACTAGGAAAAAAGTGTCTGCACGAAATAGCAATTTTACAATTAATTATTACTTCTATGTACATATATATGGGTTTGTCATATACGGGGTGTTTCAGAAGTGATGGATAATAATGAAGCAGGTGATAGGTTATGTCGAGAAATAAAAAAAAAATGTATGACAGGGGGGAGGGTCCATTCCGAGATAATTGGGGTTAAAAGACTAAGGGTACGTGAAACGTAGGTTTGTACTTAAACAGTTATATCTCAGAAACGATAAACCGTAGAAAGATGTTCGAGGTGCTAATTTATAGAAAACCTCTTGGCCTTTGATTCAATGTGTCAACGTTTCCTCTACAGTATGTAGTGTAGAAGAAACGGTCTGCCAAACTTCAAGTTTCAACTTTTGTATCTCATTTTTTTTGTTTTTGAAGCAAAAAAACTAGAAAAAAACCTTATAGGTACTTGTTTTTCTGTCTTACTCCGGTTAGAAGCTAAGATTGTTTTCTTTAAAACGCACTTTGTTTTCATTTTGTATCTTTCACCGTTTATGAGTTATGACACAAAAGTTTTTCCACTACATCTACAAGAAAATCGGGATGAGTATTATAAAACCATAGAATATATGCCTGTCAATTTGAATACAAAGTAGAAGGTATGACGAATCGTCATTTTCCACCTGCTGGCATCTCATGCAATTTATTACCTGCAACTCATTTTATAATGGAGTTAATTTCTTATTGTACTAACTTCACTAACTTCAGGTAAATTATTCTACTATAAATACCAATGCTAGTAAAGATTTCATTATTCGTAGTTCAAAACTAAGAAGAAAAATTTTAAAGAAACGATGGCTCAATTTTCCAATGACGAATATGCGGACATAGTGTACTGTTACGATTATAGCGACGGAAATTCCCTTGAGGCTTAATGCGAATATCAACGAAGATTTGCGGCGAGGAGGTTTCCCTCCGTACGTGTTTTTCAAAGAACATACCAAAGAATCAAAGAGACTGGTAACTTTGGAAATGTGTCGAGAGAAACCAGCAATCCTTTAATGACTACAGTTGAAGCAGAGGAGAGGGTCCTAGAAATAGGAAGGAATGATTCTGCTATGGGAACGAGGCGCTTAGCATTTTGCTTATTAATGTCTGTGTCAACTGTTTGGAGAATTCTGAACAAAGAAGGAATGTATCCTTGCCATGTTACTGCTGTGGAGGAGCTACTACCTGGAGATAAGTCGCTACGCAACGAATTTTGCAGTTGGCTCTTAGAGCATATTTTTTGACGACTACACGTTTTTGGACAATATCCTGTGAACCGATGAATCCCAATTTACAAAATCTGGGATAACAAATTTACATGATTTACACTACTGGGCTTCAGAAAATCCACACGTATCTCGAAAGGCATCATCACAATACAGATTTTCCGTCAATGTACGCGCAAGTATTATCGGCGGAAAGCATCTTGGTCCAAGTAGATTAACTAAATAAGTGGACTGGACGGCAGGATCCTTTTCCTTGGCCACTACGGTCTCCTGATTTAATACCCTTAGACTTTCACCTCTGGGTAGCTATCTGAAGGAGATTGTGTACGTATCGGAAATATCATCAAGAGACGAACTTATACACAGAGTCCGAGAAACTTCTAACAAAATTAAAGAGGATTTGGCAGACCGTTTCTTCTACACTACATACTGTAGAGGTAGCATTGACACATTGAATCAAAGGGCAGGAGGTTCTCTATAAATTAGCACCTCGACCATTTACTGTTTACCGTTTAAGAGATATAACTGTTTTAGTACAAACCTACGTTTCACGTAGGTTCCCTTAGTCCTTTAACCCCGATTATCTCGGAAAGTGAGAATACACCTCCCCCTCCTGCAATACAAATTTTTTTCATTTCTCGACATGACCTATCACCTCCTTCATTATGTATGTGAATGCTGCGTACGTGAAATGGAATTGCCTTTTTTTTTTCTTTCGGTGTATTAAATCTTAAAATAAAAATAAAAATTATTAATTATAGTCAATTGAAGTTCTTTTCTATGCCCTAATTCAACCCAACGGCACACTATGGTAACGTTCTGTTTTTTCCATATGGCCGTCCATGATCAGTGGAAGTGCATCTGCATTTGTTACTGATTTGTACTATGAGTGCTGCCACCTGAACTATTCGCGGATTAAGAGCAAATTGTTTCTCGGTGTACTGCCACCTTAACTCTAAAAATATGAAACCAAGGTCCTTTCTGATGCTGATATTAATCAGTATCACGTAACTGATTACAGTTCGGTGTCTCTTTTCTCTCCACATAGGGGGATCGCAATATATATTCGGAATGATGTGGCTTTTACTATCCTTAAAGATTATGCTTCTGCTAATCCAGAGTTTAATTACATCTGGATTAGGCACAAACTTCACATCATCTACTTCTGTTTTTTTCATCGCACACAAGCCCTGTGGGCCGAATCATTGAACTCTTCTGTGAATCTTTCAATTTACAACAGCTTGTGGAAACTCCCACGCGAATTTCTGATGCAGCTGATGATAGAGCCAATGTATTAGATTTGTTTCTATCATCTCATGCCGAAAAATATTCCATATCAGTCGACTCCCCTCTTGGTAATTCAGACCAATCACGGCTCAATTTATCTCCTCAAACCTGTGCCACCCTACTTCTCCATCTACAAGTAGGCTTCTCTGGTACTATAACAATCCTGATTGGGAAAGTCTCAATCAGTATCTTAGAGAAATTTATTGATCGGTTTGCTTTGCTTCAGGGGATGTTGATGAATGCACAGTAGAACTTAATAACATGCTAAGTCTTGGTATGCGTGAATACGTTTAGTATTTATACAGTAGATCTTAACAACAGCAAAATCGATCTTGGTTTAATGATAAGTGTAACCAACCTATAAAAGCGAAAGGGTCTGCTTTTCGCGACTATCAATTGTATCCATGTCCGGTACTGAAACAAGTCTACACGACTGCACGGAGCACCTTTGAGTCCATTATCCAAAGAGAAAAATTTCTTTTTGACCAAAATATTAGATAAAGAATCCTGGCAAGCTGCAAAGATAGCACAGGTTGCTGGTTCCTAGTCAAAACCATCAGGAAAAACTTCACCAGTTCTTCTATATCAGCACTACTTTATAGTAGTGAAGTGGTTGCTGACTCCTTGGATAAAGCTGATATTTTGGCTGCTTGATTCATTTCAAACTCTATCTTCCACCCACTTCACAAACACCTGTTTTGTGGATGTGTACAAGAGCCAATACACATCCGTACGAGAGAGGTATTCAAGGTCCTTAAGGGGATAAACATTTCCAAAGCCACAGGAGCTGCTGGTTTTTCGCCCTTGGTAAATAAAAGCTGCACCTCATCCTTGGCTACGCCGATGCGCAAACTATTCTACTTGTTTTATTCGAGAGGACAATTTCCAACTCCTTGGAAGCTAGTTCACGTTCAGCCTATTCCCAATAAAGAAGAGAGTAGAGATCCCTCAAATTATCGACCAATTGCAATCATTTTGATTCTTTCAAAGGTTTTTGAATCTCTCATTAACTCCAAATTAATGAAGTATCTAGCAACTATCATCAACGATCGCCAATATGGCTTCCGAACTGGTCGCTCATATGGAGACTTGCTGACTGTTCTTACCGAACGTTGGAACTGTAATCTTCACAATTTTACTGAGTCCAAAATCGTTGCCCTAGATATTTTAAAGGCCTTTGATAGAGTCTGGCATCCAGACATTTTAACAAAACGTAAAGCATTTCGTCTCTCTTCTCCTCTTCTATTATGGATTGAGAGTTACTTACCTGTTCACCTAATACGAATTGTACTAGATGGCGTTTCATCTGAACTTCACCCTATAAATGCCGGTGTGCCTGAGGGCTCTGCTATCTCTCCATCGCTCTTCTTAATTTTCATTAATGATCTGCTTTCCCTTACTTTCAATACAATCCATAGTTTCGCCGATAACAGTACCCTTGATTTTTCTTACTCTTTTCACACTCTTGCGGACTCCAGAGGGAATACCGCATCTGTTAAACGAGGTTGCATGATTAAATCATTGAATAACGATCTTGTCAATATCCTCGCTTGACGCAAAGCGAATCGTGTCGATCTCAATGCATCAAAGTCCCAAAGCGGTCGCAGCTCATTAAAACAAGATCATCATTTATCTACTCCCGTTTCTTTTGATGAAGCACTGATTTCCGATACACCATCTTTATGCATTCTTGGGCATTAATATTTCCAGTAAATTAAGCTGGAGAGATCATATCTTCTCTGTTGCCAAAGAAGCAATATCTCGGATTTCTGAAAAGGTGTAAGAAATATTTCAGCCTGTCAAATCTAGCACTCCTGCACAAGTCTTATATCACACCGGAGCTGATCGCGCAGCCTTAGTTTCATTGGATATTGTTAAAAAGACAGCCTTCAAGATCATTGGGGACTTGGCACTAACATGCCATATCGACTCGCTCGCGCACCGCCGCAATGTTGGATGCCTTTCGCTCTTTTATTGCTACATGCATGGTCAATATTCTGAAGAAATATCTAGTTTGATCCCTTGTAGAATAATTTCGACACGCAATACTCGTGCTGCAAACCGCGCACACCCTTACAATTACCTTCGGCCGTACAATAAAATTTCGTAATGCTTTTTTTTTATCCCGAGCTGTGCAAATGTGGAACAGTCTACCATCTTCTGTCTTTCCTCCGGCATACAATCTTCGAAAGTTTAAGAGTGCCATACATCAGCACCTCCGCCGCTCTTCTCACATTACCTAATTCCTTTCTCTATCTCCTTCCTGCCATGCTGTGCTTTACATCATAGGGTATCCCCTGAACTTGGTTTAATAATGTAAAAAAAAAAAAAACATGTACTTACCTAAATGTAACCGCTGTTGAGACATTCCCGTTTCTATGATTCATAATTTCTTTCATTTTGCTACAGACGATAGAAATCGCGCCCAATTTTATGTAATTCTACGCTGATTAGGCATTCATTGGAAAGCTTAGAGGGTTTGTATCATTTGAGATGAGTCTGGGGATTATCCGAATCGATGTTCTTTCTATTTTTTGTGAACAAGAGTTTTATGGTGAGACCACAAATCAAATTCCATGAGCTGGAAGAGGTTCCATCTGCATTTTATATTTCCATTCTCGACTTTTTCATAGCATCGGAAAGAGCCAAGGGATCATTGAAGTGATTTTTTTTTTGTATCTCGTCCCCAATATTGTTGGCATTACTAGTAAAGACGACTTTTCTACTTGACTAAGCCGGTTGGTCGAACTTGTATACTGTTACTAGTTTTTCCTTTAATTTAGCCGACATAACAAATTTGCATTTTATTTTGCTCATCTAGTGGCATCATAAAAAGAGTTTGTCATTCACCTTTAAACGGCATAAGTAGCAGGTGCAGTGTCGGTTTTATTTTACAGTACAAAATACCACAACAGAATGCGAATTCCTAGAGAAAATGTGCCAATCATTCATTCAACCTAAATTGGTACATAAGTGTATTGCAGCTACAGATTGCAGGGAAAAGCATGTCATCTTATGACTTTGGATAAAAAATATTGAATAAAAAATCATCAACGGAAAGCAATGTAGCGCAGAGATATGCAAAAAAATGCAGTTAGACCGAGATTAAAGTTGATTAAATATTCGAGTAAACTTGTAGCAACGTTTTGTATCACAAGTAGTGTCAAATTGAAAAATTAAAAAAATTAAAAATTACTTAATATTAAAGTGGAGGAGAGGAAAATAGAGGAGAAACAGTTTTTTTTTTATTAACGTTTAAGCGAATAAAGGGCTGACCATGCGTAATACCTAATTGAATTTTTTTTATGATTCTATATGCATATTGGCAGACATAAATTTTTTCACCATCATTATTTCTATGCCTTGCAACCGTATGACAAAACTTTGTATACCGTAGGATATAATCTAGGATTATAAATTTCTATTGTAACACTTAAAGGGATTTGTTAGATTTCACTCATCATCAATCTGAAGTATTTAGCATAATCGGCAGCTTTGGACTCCGTGCTTGAGATCTTTCGTGTTGCCCCGGAGTTGCCATGTTTTACTAAATAATCTCAAATAATTTTTTTTTAAATAATATGTGCATATACAAAATATTTGTTTATGAAAATTTTAAATTTCTGTATGGCACTACTTTGAAAGAATTTCTCGTTTTGCTGATATTCAAACCTGAGCTTACATTTTTTATACTTACTAAATATTACCATATACCTACGAGTTTTTCACTCTCCAGATCAATGTCCAAATATATAGTGAAAATTAGAAGATTTATATGGCAGCACTATGAGATAGTTAATCAATTTGACTCATCGAGCGGACACCATCTAACAGCAACCACCAATATTTCACTTTCTGAATTAGTGTTCAAAAAGTTCTAAGTAGATTTGGCTATTTACTTTACCTAATTCAAAAGGACTTGACAATTTATTACCTACGTTTCCTTGCCAAACAGTTTTTTAAAGCTCCATAATAAAAAAAAAGATGTTCCCAATAAAAAGATAATAAAAATTTATTGCAAACGATATGTGCGACTTGACCCTTTCATCCCAATACTTATCTGTTTTCGTGGTTCCAAAACACAAATTTAGATTGGCTGGGGTTTTCTTTGATTACTAGGGGGTGTAATGAAGTCACTTTTGCTTTTTTTGTTTTTTTTAACTCACTTCGATTATGAGAATTTCCTCAATAAATGCAACAGCAACAACGTGTTTCGGGAGAATTTTTCATACAAATAAAGGGATAAATTCGTATTTCTGGTAATTCTACATAGGGAGGTTCTCTTGCTCTGAAAAGTGAATCAAAAAAGTGTTTTTATATTCAAAAAATTCAACTTATAATTTTCCAGATATACCTAATGCCAACAATCAAAGCAAAACGCACCCAATTCAGTCGCATATTGTTAATACAGGAGGATGTATGCCATTAAGTTCGGGTGAGGAATTATAGATTTAAGATTGAGAAGCGCTTCAAGAACCATAGAGTCATGGAATATAAAATTGGCTATACATATTAGCTGATATACACTTCTATGAACAATTTAATAGTGCAGGTAAAGGCCCTTCTGGTTTCACGAAAAAATTCCTGGCCTAAAGACGATTGTTCAAAAGCATGCTTTCCTAAAGTCATTTCTCAAAAGGAAGATTGCCAAATAAAGATCTTTATTTCCCAAAACATTGAAAAATTTAAATATTTGTGGCAAAAAAAGCAGACCTCCTTAGTTTTTGGAGTTGTTTTTATCTTAATAAAAATAATTTTCCCAGAAGGTGAAAATGAAGAAGTTCAATGTGGTGGTCCTGCAGCTCTAAAAAAAAAAGATTTTATTTAAAAGATGAGTAAGAATCCTGAGCAAAAAATCCGACTATGAAGAATTTAATTTCTTATTTCCTGAATCTAAAAATTTAGACTACAAATAAGCAGGATTGTAAATGAGCGGACTCATTTTGTCATATCAACTCATCGCTCAACGCAGGACTTGAGTCCGCTCAATCACTCAAACACTCAACACTTGAGCGGTGGTTTATCGCTCGAAACTTGAGCGGACTCACTGGTTGAGCGGACTCACTGCTTGTGCGGCTTGAGTGGACTCATCATTTAAGTTAAACGGACCGTATGGTATTTTCCCACACTTGAAAATGATACGATTTAATTTATGGCGATTGTACTTACAATTATCCATAGAAATGTTTGTGAAAAGTTTGTTAAAGGGAAAGTAATATGCACATGCGGAAACTCAGTTTTGTGCATCGTATTTAAAGTTTACAGCCGAAAATAAGTGTTAACTTCAGACTTGAAAAGTTCTGTTATGGCCATTATTATTGTTATTGTGTCTGATTTTTATACCCTAGATAAAATATGTAGGGTCTGTCTACTAACCTTGTCATTCTGTATGTGATGCATAGCAAAAAAATTCTTGTAGAGCAAAATAGATTGAACACCCACCCCATAATTGTTTGAGAACTTTATTATTTCCAGAATTAAAGAAAGCCTGGAATGTTTCGACTGAATACGCAATCCCAAAATGACAGTCAAGCTGCGCCATTTTGGGATTCAGATTATGAAGATGACCAATATAAAAATATAAAGTAAGACGCAGATTCTATGGAAAAATGTTAGTACAATTTCCTTGAATTGAATTATAACATTTTCGAATGTGGTATTTTCTATATTGAGAGGAAGAGAAATGTTGGCTAAGAAAATTCGAATAATAAATGAATCACTTTTTTGTGCGCTATTTTTATTTGATTGAAATTTTCAGTTTCAGTTTCAATATTAATTAAATCAGATTCTCCTTATTTTATTCAAAACATGATTTGAGTCCGTTCAACTCAAGTGATGTGTTCGCTCAAGATTTGAGTCCGCTCAAGTCTACTCAAGCAGAGAGTCCTCTCAAGATTGCGTCCGCTCAACCAGTGAGTCCACCTAAATTTCGAGCGATGAAGCACCGCTCAACTGTTGAGCGGACTCAATGATTAAGCGGACTCACTGCTTGAGTTGAGCGAAGATTTGAATCAAAATTTGAGTCCTTTACATCCCTGAAAATAAGTACCTATCTTAGATCTTAATGACACATCTATCAGCATGAATTATATTTCTTTTTATCTCTCTACTTTTAAAAACATAATTACGATTTACATGAATTTGGAAAAGGTTTGTATTTAAAATTTCAAGATAAATAATTCCAGGACGAAACGAAATTTTAACTTATACAAATGGCAAATATGCTTTAAGCAAATATATTTCTACAAATGGCAAATATGTTGCATGAATTGAGTCCCACACCTCATTTCATGCGACATATTTGCCCAAGGTCGTTTTGGCAAAGAATTTTTTGGAAAATGAATTTTTTGTCTTTGATCTCAGTTGGGAAAAATTTCTTTTGCAAAATGTTATTTTGTGAAATGAACTTTTTATAGTACGTCTTTAAGGCAAATGTCCTTTTATCAAACGTCTTTATGGGAAGTGTCATAAAATTGAATTCCTTCTCAAATTCATCAGAAAAAATTCAGCAGTGACCGTATCCGTTGTTCATTTAGATCCATCAAGTCTGGTAAGTGGAGGAATCTCACCTCCCGGCGATTTTCTACCTCTGAAGAATTTGTAAAAATATTTGTTATCATTGAGAACAAATAAAATTCTTACAAGATTTGTGTAAGTCATGTGTTAACATATTTGAGGTTTTTCTAAATTCCGCAAGATGGCAAGAGGCAGAACATCTTCGAAACCTGAGACCAGAGAGTTGTTGAAAAAGTTGAAAATTCATCCAATTTGTAGAGAGATTGCCTCGCTTAAAGTTTTGCTCAGGTTATTTCAAGCTTCATTAGTACCCATGAGAGTTGATGTTTTCCGATTGAAGTGACCAACATCGAAGTTTCTTCTGTTCGTGTTAGTTCGTTTGTTTGTTCATATCTCGTTGTATGTTGATGTACTCCATTTTAAAAAATCTTTTTTCATACTTAAGAATTTTTTGTCATTTGAACTGCATTTTTTTTTCAGGCAGCACTGCTCCAGGGAGACAATTATATTTTGCTAGTTTTAAACTGAGGGAGGGATGGGAGAGTGAGTAAATGGGGAGAACTGACCATATATGCGATTTCAAGATAGCTGTGGTCCGACATATATCCAAGGAAGACGGAATCTCTGCTGAGGACGAACCAGAATGATGTGCGTAATCTTATTGCAATTATCACAAGACACAACGTCTTTGGTAAACATTCAGAGCGCATGCAATCTCCATACCAACGACTTCTGAAGAAGCTGTATGAACGAGGAAGAGATAGAGAGTATTCAGCACCCACTATGCGAATGCACTAACCTTGCTAAACGTAGGTGGAATACGATTGGTAGCTACTTTTTCTGCGAATTGGAGTAAGCAGGCAAGAAGTTGAGGGACCTGGTAAGGTTCATTAACTCTTATGGCTGATTTCAGCGCAGTTATTCTGATCTGTGATGATTGCGCGTGTTCAGATAGAAGCCTGCACGCATATAGCTTATTAGTCTTGTCATATTACTGGTACCTTGGTAAGCTATAAGATTACAGGCTGTAGTCTGAACCCTTACTAGCTTGAAGGGCGGATCATAACCTTCACGTGTTCCACTGTCGTCACTATGTGCTATTATGATTAAGCCTAAACGGAGCTAATAATATCGTTTAAGGATTCTGCATAGAGAGTCCCCTGGTAGTAAGTGTGGCCATATAAGGCCGTGTATTACAAAGCCATACCAACTGGGTAGCTTCATTGCTAAGTTGGTACTACGGAGTTCAGGATCTCCAAATAGTACTGTTCACCTCAATGTGGAGAAGGCCCCTTGATGTTAGCATCGTGGTGCTTGTGGTAGCCCATACTCAGGCAGAGAAAGAATCTCTGAATCTTACATGACTTAGGCGGACATTCTTATTTGAACAGAGAAGTGGGTCCTTTGAATAATTTGTATACAGCGTCCGAGGGTCTGAAGGATGGTCGACTTTGAATGTATGCTTAGAAATTTGGCTTTTGGCATGGTGACTCATAGATCGTCAGAGATTTTAGATGGAGCTCGCTTCGACCAGTAAGTTAATGTCAAGGATGCACTGGCATAATTGGTGCTCATTAGGACAGGGTATACTCTGTCTCATGAGGGCGCTGATTGTCGCAATGATACTAATCCGTACAGTAAGACTGCCATGGAATTAAAGCTTCGAGCACCCATTAAACACTGACAGAATCTTGATCGTATATGCTTTTACGATGGCCGCTAATCTAGCCTAATATAACCTAAACTTAGAGCAGTGGGAGCTTATGGTTTTGTAAATAATATTAGAGTTCTAGTATGTGGAAGAAGAAAAAAGTATGTATGCAACAATTTCAAACAATGTAAATATATTTATATTTATCCTCTCTTATATTCAGGTTTATTTTAAAGTAATACTAATAAACTTTAAGTGTGTATGATACTTCTCAAAACACACGCGAAGATGCTGTGCTATTTACCATTGTTTGCATTGCCAGTTTCGTTTCCTAATGTAAGGTAATGTAATGTGCTAGTAAGTCGCCAGAAGAGCGGATTCGAACTTATCTCTTTTTCAATATCAATGATGATAGTACTTTTGGCGTATTTTTTCTATTTTTGTTTGGCCGTTCACACGATATTTGTACCTCTTTCCAGCTAATTGATATTAAAATTTGGTGAAGAGTACCAATTATCGAAATATAAAATATATTCTTTCCTAGAAAATCCTGCGCTAACTCTAATACGCGGATGCGGATGCATCATAGTCCGAGTATTTGTCTTGACCGACATTTTAAAAACGGAACAATATCCTGAGTTGGACTCGCACAATTAGCAGCGCCCGCTTGGAAGCGATAGTTGGGGAAAACTTAACTTTCATTTAAATTTCATGTGCAGAGTCACAGCAGAAAATATGAATTTGACGAAATTTGTTATTTAAGTAATTCACTCTACTTCCAACCTTATTTTCTCTATCACTTTTATTGGCTTCTGTGTTATTTGTAAAGTGTAGGAAACGATATACAGATAGAAATCTACAGTAAGACTTAGTATATCCATTAACTGGGGGTATCTACTGCTGTTATTGTTGACCAATGCATTACAATACATGGTTTTTTGACTTGTGACATATTATTAATAATAATAATCATGTAAAGTATGCTTCTAGTTCATCAGGATCAAAAGCAAACCGTAAGTCATCAATTTTAAAAAATATATGACTTCATAGTCAGATATCACTAGTAAAATAACCACCTAGTAGGAAAAGTGAGAATTTGTTCAATTTTGCTTTGAAAAATTCTTGCATGAAAATGTCAATAATTGGAATGAATGGAAATTTGAACCACAAGTATGCATAAAGTCAGCAATGACCTTTGTACATATGTCCTCAAAATCTAACCTTTTGCGGGTTATTCATTTTCAAAATAGGAGAGTGAATTCAGTAACAATTACAACCCAGCGGGAAGTGGATGCAACACCGCATTGAAGTCGTATTGCACGTTTGGAATTCATGTGTGTGATGTTTTTTTGTAGGAGCGATGGTCGATGAAAACGTCGATGAATAATAATCGATGAAATCGTCGAGGAGTATTTACCGCACAAAATAATAATGACCAATAATGGAGGAAATGATGGGTGTATGAATGTTAAATTCATCGAAGCTTTCGTCAAGAGATTAGGCACCGTTAATTACATTCATTGATGATACTTCCAATGCGGTATTCTTTACATTGCCTACTGGCTACTATTGCACTACATTAGTGTGTCGCGATACTGGCTGAACAGATTTATATAAATTACCTTCAAACTGTTACTAGAAGCATGAACTTAATACCAAACCAATAGAATCGCAAACGCTTTTTTTTTGTTGTTGCTTGGGACGGGGGTTTGCCAAGGCGGCCATTGTACTAACCTGATAAAACCCCTCTCAAAACCTTCTTGTCCTCTTAATAAAGCACACTAGGGGCCGTATTCACTAACACTTCGAGTTGTGGAGTTGTGGAGATGAGAGTTCTTTTGAAACTTAACTTTCCATTCGGAGTTCTGCAACTTGGAGAATTTCTATTGAAAATTACCAAATCCTTTATTCTACTTGACAAAACTCTCGGCTATTTTAGTTGTAGAGAAGTCTTCCAGTTTAAAAGAGATACTATAAAATTTTTAAGTATGCACGTTAAAACTTGTATGTAGGATGAAGTCGCATACACATTTTGTTCCCTAATTACATATGTAATTCGTTTTTGATTCGGATAAATGATTTTGGAGATAACTGCAAAAGAAGTGAATCAGTCCTTCTAAACATGAAAAAAATGATCGTTTTTTTTGTTAATCATTATGAAGAATTGGTATGTCGGGGAAACTCACCTCCCACGGAAAAAATGTTCACAACAGATTACTATAGGAGCTGGAGTGTATAAGAGCCAAATGCAAAAAATCCTTCTCTTGGCGGTAAGAATTCAGTTATGACTTATATGATCGAAAACAAACAAACTACACTACTCGATTACCCGGTCCTCCTTCTCTAATTTGTTACCAAACATGGCGTATTTTAGTCAAACCCCAATGAGGGGTGGATGACCCCTCTCCGTTTAGACCCTAAGTCCGCAGAAAAAAACTCCAATACTCTACGACTCTCCCACACAGAGTTAAACGTCCTTCAATATTGCGACACTTCTCAAGTTTTCCTTAACTCCCCAAATATATTAGAAAATCGCGAATGGAGAATTAAGGAGTTTTAATCGGGGAGGGAAAACGAAAATTTTCATCTCCCAGAGCTCGCCAACTCTGTGTGTAACAGAATCCGGCCCCAGGTCTAGGTGAGACAAGTATTTCAGCTTATCCACAAGCGTATCCAGCCTGCTCTGTCCAAAGGCCGTCCAAGCACACAGAAAGTGTGTGGTTATATCAAGCTCTCTTTCCTGGCAGGATGGATACTGTCAACAACACCCATCTTTGTTAGAAGACCGGGAAGCGATCTGTGACCGGTGATAATGCCAAACACAGTTCTGCAATGTTTTCTTCTGAGCTCCAAGAGAAAGCCAGAGAAATTCCTATTAGGCTCATCCAGATAAAGTTTTGTACACCTACAAGTACTCAGGCTCGCCCATCGCTGCTTATGTTTAATACGAACTCATCCCCTGTATTGACAGACGTGATTACCAAAGCGGCCACAGCTACATCGGAATACGGTTCAAGGAAGGGGAAACCAGAGCCAGAGCTGGATAGAAGGTCAGCCCTTTCATTTCCCATGATTCCCATGCACCCAGCACCCACTGAAGTGGCACCTTGTTGTAGATACATAACATACGTTATGCATCCCCCCAGTAACTTATATGCTTTTAGAGGGCCCGTTAGATCCATCAAGGCTCACTCTCACATAGCTTCAACACACAATAATTTCTTCTGAATGCAGCTCGTTATTGTCAGTTTGCTCAAGAAAGTTCATGACGAGCTGGAACAATATCATTTCAGTTCAAAGGGTTAATGTATAGAAGGATAATGAACATAATTACAGTTCCAAAATAGTGCAAATAATATTTGTTTTGCTTCTGGAGAGAGTAGGGTAGTAGGGTCGAAGAAAAAAAAAAGTCATTATTTCCCTTCAACATAATATCTATTCTGTATATGTAATAAATAATAATAAATCAAAATCCCACACCTGCACAAAATAAAGGAAAAGTAGTCCTTTTACCATCATAAACTGAACCTTATCACGCAAAGATTTTTCACGGCACGCAAAGGAAATTAATCTAAGCTCAGATCGTCATCATCATTCTGAGCTTAGTTAATTTGAAACGCTTGACATCTGACTGACATTATTCGCACGAACAAATCTATCGCCGACTAAAAACGGAAGAAACCACCCCCATACCCCATTATCTCCTTCTAATCATACCGAAAACGCAATGCGAGTAATTATTTGGAGTTATAAAGATCAAAGGGTTCCTTAGAAGGAATATAAGTCAATTATACATGGATACATAAGTGTGTATGTATGTTTGCCTGTTTCTTAGCAAAGATGTTCGTTTTCGAAATTATTCTGTTAGGTAGAATTGGTAGGTAACTTTTGGTGTACTTTACCGCCCTCACCTCATGTGATGATGATGAGTTTCTCATTAAAACTTTGACTTTGCTGCTCTAACTACCACGAATTATTAATTATGTGCTGCCTCAGAGTCGGAGAGAAAGATAAATTTACATGCGGATTACTTTCCTGCCCCTTATTAATTTAACAGGAAGGTAAATTCTAAACGGTATTTTCCGTTACGTACAGAACTAATTAAATGGCGTAGTCAACTTTAAACTTAAATCGAGAATGAATATGTCTTAGCTTTTGAATTGTTTCTATGAAAAGCTCACTTTTATTTTAAACCAAAGAATTTTAATGTGTTTAGGGGAGTTGCCACCAAAACATAGCTCAGCATTTCTGTTGTCAAAAGCACAGGGGAACATAAACGCATAAAAGTATGCAATTTGAAAAATCCCAGTGGGAAATGGAAGCGCTCAAAACGGAATGAAAGAGCGCTTCTTTGGAAGCTCGAAGCGCTTCCCTACAGTATCCTTGTTCATATCGTTTTATAGTGAACATGTCCGCAGAGGGAAGCGCTCTTGGAGCGCGTGTAGAGTAGCACTCTTGGTGCGCTAATAGGGAACACAGAGGGAATCAAGATAAGGGCTTTAAAAATTTCAGTTTTCTTCTGAATGCGCTCCGTTTAATTTAAAATTTAATTAATTTTTAATTAATCGTAGACTTCAACTGATTACTAAAGAATGACAATCATCTTTTCACAAAAAAAAAAAAAAAAAAAAACACAAACAACGCAGATAACTTATTAGTCAGGCTAAGCTGAGAGAAGAGATCTGCTTCCGCAAAGCTTCCTTTGGCTATGGTAACAGAGCTCTTTGGAAAATATTGAAACTTCTGCTGCGTTTTCAGATGCGTATGATTCATCTTTTCATAACAAAAATACGAATAAGCCCAAACTAAGGGAAAGGTACACGAGTGCTTCGGAAGAGATACTTTCTGGCTATATTGTGGAAGCACTTCCCCTGACAAGCGCTTGACATATTTCCTGCTGGGTTGGACCAAACCACTATATGTACATGCAAAACTATATGGATGCTGTGATATTCGTTTGCATTGTACTCAGAAGTGTTTCGGTCATCTGCACAGCAGTAAGATTGTATACTATAGGCATATGGCCGGCGAGCGTATAATAATAGAGTAATCTATTGAACAGCTGTTCAATACAATCTTTTCGCCAGTGTGTAAGAAATAACAGTGAGCCATTGCACCCTTATTCACCAGTGTGTAAAAAACTTGTATATTTCTCTTTTACACACACATGCTCAATTACCTTAAATGCAATTCTTTCTTTCAAAATTTGGATTAATTTTTTTTTTTTACTTTTTCATACGACATCAACTCTGATGGGTAATCTCTTTCTATTGAACGGTTGTTCAACTGAATTCTCTTTAAGTATACGCTCGCCGGACAGTATGACGTGATTTTAGATTTTTTGTCGGATTTTTCAAATAATTCTTTTGGAACTTATAAAACGTTTTGCGTGAGGAGCAGCAGCAGGCAAGAGATGAACGAAATGTGTGCGCTCTGTGCTGCTGGTCAGACAATTTTCCTTGTAATTTATCTGACACCATTTATTTCTAGGGTAAATTTGATTTTACTGAAGCCGGTAATTAAATAAAAATTTTCCGAGAATGCATAGTTGTAATGTACCTAAACCATATAATTTGTGCAATGTTCACACTTTGTCAGTTTTATCATTTTATTAATTATATAACCAAAGAACTTCATTAGAGATTAAGATTTGAATTTATCAATAACACAATTTTCAGGTTGAGCTATGTCTGATAGAATTTCTAATTCAATTTCCCGTGGTAAATCATGTATTGTCTATGAATCAATTTCATCTCAACCTAATTTCTCAATTTCGTTCGCATATATTTGTATATTTCAAAGAACCTTATTTAAGAAGATTAGTACAGTCGGAGTTAGTGTAACTGGAAAACTCTGAGGGTGACACATTAAGGAGCGTTTACAATGGCAGAGTAGAGTGGAGTCACCAGATTGCATTGTCTTTCCTTGTCTCAAGTTTGCACTTTAATATAATTTCTTTACGCTTCCCACCAGAGTGGATTCCACAGAGTAGAGTCAGATTTGAAAAATTCCTAATCTCACGTTGGTGAGATGATGAGAGCAAATGCAATCTGGTGACTCCACTCTACTCTGCCATTGTAAACACTCCTTTATGTTTGTGTAAGTTTAAGAACAAAGCAAAGATAAGAGTGGGTATTTCTCGTATGTCCATATCTAAAGTGGTCCTAAAATTTAAAATAATTAGTCTTAAAGACTGTTGTTTATATAAATTCGTTTTGCAAAGAATATCAGTCAAAGTAAAACAGTATTTCTGAGTGATCGCAGAGGTAATTGCTTCCACTCATTTTTATTTAGAGCGTTGTCGCCTGTAACCCTAATTCTCTTTTGTATTACGTACTATGACTTATTTACATACTTTCAACAGATAAAACCTTATTTTTAAAAAATTTTCATTAATACCTCCTTTGAAAAATTTGAGTAGGTATAAGGTAATTGAAATGAAAAGCAGTCTCAAATCTCTTCTTGTTTCCTATCTACTTCTTATGTTAACTTTGATAATATACGATGAACTAAGCTTCATAATACTACGCTGAATTCTGTATCAATTCAGAAGCAATGCGACTTAAATTTCATCCTACTTCAAAATTATACTTTATTTGATGTTTAGTTTAACATACTAACCAGGGTCGGCTTTAGACTTGATCAGGCCCTAAGCTATTTGAGATATGGGGTCCTTTATAAGTCCAGATATTATATGTCAGTGCCAGATATGATTTTCGGATACTTAGAGGATTAAAGTGAAATAAAATTAACAATAGTGAAATAATAAAGCTTTACCTTAAAATCATTTTTATTCACAACAAACTTAAAAATGCAAACTCTGGTAGAAAGAACTCTTTTAAAATGCACAATTTACATAGGCTTATTATCTAATCTCTTGAAACATGCGCCAAGGATTAAGGAATTATATTAAACTAAAATATTGTCTTTCTTGCCTTTATCAGAGCAAGGTCACTGATGACATCATCAAATGATAAACTGCGCAGTTTGTCAATTTCTATGCACATGAGACTGAGGGAACATAATTTCTCTTGAGTCATTTTTGTTCAAAATTCATCTTTTATCAAATTATTGTAAAAACAAAATTAGATGGGGTAAAAAATAATTTTGCGTTAGTTAGGTTATGTGCATATTTTTGTAAAATGCACTTACCTAAAATGTAAACTCCAGCAAGGACGTAAAAAAGAACACTTTCCAAAATAATGTCAACAGTCAAATTCTCAAAGAAGTACATTGTAAATACTAAATAAATGGTCAGAAATATTATATCGTCTGGAGGCTCACTCGATTTACCAAAGTTCAGCGCATGCTTAAGTGTAGCGGGGAAGCATAGGGGAATCCCCATATTTATAGCAAAAGTTCTGCGTAAAGACGAGCGCTAAAAAATTGAGACAAATAATGCTGCACTATATTTAAGTATATATGACAATTGATCACTCGAACAATTTTATTTTGGGGCCCCAAGAAAGTGGAGGCTCTCAGCTATAGCTTGTGTAGCTTATATCCTGCGCTGATACTAATTAACACCGACTAAGATCTAAACGATCACATCTATTAAACGTGTCACTACAGCGAGCTAATGTTAAGCTGGTTCTGATAGTCAATAACCATTTAAGAGATTACACAACCTTGAGGTTTTCAGAATATCTAAATTGTTTTTTGTGATATATATATTCTTTATACATTTAAGAATATTTTTAGCTTTTAACCATTTTAATATTCAAATTACTTCAGAAGTTTCAACAATAAGAAATGAGCGCGGTAGTGAGTAGTTGTTTTTTTCTTTTGCGCTTTACCTTGAAACTACTTTCTTCAAACTAGTGGGCAAATTATCTCAAGATCTACTAAACTGATTTTCGTAAAATTTAAACCACATATTCACTATAATATTATCAAAATTATGACATACACATTTTTTTGAAACTCAACAATTCGATAAAAATAACAGTTTTGTTTTATTCAAACAGCTGTCATTTCCACAATTGTTTTTTTTTTTAATATCCTATGCTACATCTTAATTAATACCTTTCTAAATGAGAGTAAGAAAAATTTTATTTTCCAGACGATGTCTGACAGAGAAAGAAAGCACCCCATCAGCAAGATCTTTTAAAATATTGTATTACTTGATTGACGGTTCATATCTCCGCATTTTTTATTGTTTTTTTAATTATTCATAAAATGTGTATATATAAAATAAATGTATGGATATGTATATGTTTAAAAGAAAAATTATTTTATATATTTCATAGCTGCGTCAAACAAAATTTTTAATTTTATACCCATTTTTCCGAGTGCCAAGGTGGTGTAAAGTGATAAAATTGTCGATAAAAGAAGCTCGCTGGTTTTATTATAAATCATAGGGGTATGGGTCATTATATATGTAACTGACTTATACAGAAAAATTGATTGAACAGTCATGCATAAACTAAAAAATATTTCCATAGAGCTCTTAAAAAAAAAAACATCAGCCAGTTACTTTTCGAGAAATCTAAATTTTTTATATTATTTTTAATTATAAAATAATTAAAAATAATATATAAATAATTTATACATACGTAAATATTTTATTGTATGTAATATGTATTATACATCCTTGAGAGTTTATTTAACTAATAGTTATTTGCTTTTTGAAAAAATTACTATTTACAACATAACCAACCTTCCTGCGAAATTTCATTAAAATCAAATATAGTCCATTCACAAATTTACACAAAATTGATCTTCTGTGTAATGGCCTTATTGCATTATTTCTTTTTCATATACATATACAAATTTACATACCTAGCAATATTCATTTTTCTCCATAATTTTTATTCCATAATTATTGGATCAGATTTTACTAACATGTTCCATGATTAAATAATACTTATTCACAAGCCGTTACCAGAGTAGAACTACCAAAAAAATTTCTAATTTCCCCAGCAGATTACCAAAGATAAAAATTAAAATATTCCGCGAAATTTACACACATATACATGAAGGAAATGGACGGCATATGTATATTGTTTGGGAATTCAGGCTACAGTCCGCAGATCTTTTAAAGCAAGTGAAAGCTTTCCAAAAGCACCTTTCCATCTGACGGTGATAAAACGAATTAAAAACACCAAATTATATGCAAAATATATAAAAAACAAGTTAGCATGGTTAACATTATTACCTTTATCAATACACTAAACAATTTGAGTTTTTCAAAATAAACAGAAAACGGTTCGATCTCTGTTATGAATTGAACTTTCCTTTCAATAACTGATAATTTTGGTAGTTATTCCTCTCTGAAACTAGCTAATTTCAAATGAAAATATAATAGGAGCCAAAGCTGTTTTACTGATTTGTTTCCGTCACTTCCTCTTCCACTTCAAGGTCTTTCATACTCAAGTACAAATTTATCTACCTGATATACCATTAATACGTAATTATATACCAAAATCTTCTAATTTCTTGAATTGTAGAGTTTTCGAAATTTAATTACATACATAAACAACCCTGATATAACTGTTTTTCACACGTCATTACCTAAGTTGATACTTTTTCTCTAACTATGTGTAGTTTTGTGCATGATAATACGCACAGATTTGATACAAAGTTGTACTAACTTTTCGTTGTTTTAACATTTCAGTAGTAAATCTCTTTAAATGCGTATGTGTTTGAATTTGTTGTTTGTATATATTTATATATATGTATATCTACACATATACTATTAATTACATTGCAATCATTTACTGCTTATCCCTATTCCCAATGCAATCAACTCTATAGGAAGATATAGGATAGCCGTCGCCTGATGTGCCTCTTGTGTTTAATTAACACCATGCGGTGGCTTTAACGCGATTATCTCGGATTATCTCAAGTAGCCTCTAGTTCTGACCAACAGTAGCAAAAACGCACAAATGGAAAATTTCATCAAATCTTCACATCCACCTTTTGCAGGGTTTCCAAGAACGGGGCCTCAACCACAATCTTAGATCTTCCATGGAGTACTTTCATCGACAGATTGAGGATGCCTGGGAAATTATCCTGTGCAGAATTTATTCGAATGGACGTGTGCCAAGATTGTGTGCTTTAATTAGACGGAATCTGTTAAGTGGTTTTCTCTCAACTTGAGATTCTTCTTCGCAAGAAGTTTTTATTTCCCAATAACGAGAAACTTCATTTAAAGAAATTAAGCTGCAAAGTTTGGCCATTTACATCTATACACACACATGCATACATGTATACACTGCATGCCATAGGAAGGCTAGGATACGATTCTGTACAAAGAACTTCACTCTCTCTCTCTCTACGTATTAGTTGAGGAGTTGAAGTTTTCATTGATGTTTTATCTATCATTAAAGATGTTTTCTGCAAGATGAACCTCCCCCAGATTTTATAATGGACAATCAATGGAGGTTTTTTGCGCTATAGTGAAAGAAAGAAAATGCTTCAGGGTTATACTGGGAATTTTCATGTAATCACAAAATTACATTGAATGCGCACGTATCGTTTCCATTTAATAAGGAAAGCTATCAGCTGAAAATGAATAGTCCGGGGGGCTGGAAAAAATTCGAAGATGGGAGGGGTAATATAGTGTGGTATTATATAGGATAAATGAGATCGGAAGTCGTGAAAATCTTTCAGCTATACTAGTTTCAAGAAAATCGATTGTATTATATGTAACGTATGTATGTGTGTATGTACATATGTATTTATATGTGACGTATGGTAGCTATATATGGGTATGAAAATAGCAAAACGTGATAAAGCAGTATTATACAGTGATATTAATTTTGTTTGTCCTTTTGGTATTGATACATACCTACACACATATAATATATATACTATGTAGGTACTTGGTTAAAAAATAACAGTTTCTTTAAAACTAGTGGTGAGCACACTTTCACATTTTTCAGTGTTGGATGGACACGTATTCAATATGGCGTACATAGATTACGTGGCTTCTTATACCCCTGGTAAACAAGGAGATTGGCTTATGGCGCCCGTATTTGATACAACAAACTATTCAGATAAGCAGAAAATAAACACAATGGGAAAATGTAAAAGTCATTTTCGAACTTTAAAAGTTCATGGAATGTGTTACACTGCACCTACATATATAGAAAGAAAGAAGGTTGTGTTGGTTTTGTTATATCCTGTTTCACTTTTCTTTCAAAATGTTGATTCCATCATGATCTTCAGTTTTAGGAAATCTTTTTGAATGAAGTAATTGTACAATCACTGAAAGACAGCTCTGAAGATGCTTATTAATGTTCATATCTCAAGTCCGCATTGGGAATTTCAGGCTGAAAAGTTTTTCGCATATTTTACGATGAATTCAACTACATTCATTTAAAGGTATCACCTCACACAGCAAAGTATACTCAAACCTTAGGAAATGCATAAGTCCTCCTAGTGTGCCATCACTAGTGTGTGATACCTGGCTTTAGTCTATTCCGGAATGATCGGTTAAGTCACATGGGAGGTGGTTGCGATCTGGTTGAGATATAATTTAAGGGCTAAAATCGTAGATTCTTCATCGACTGGGGAAATAGAATTTTTATGCTTGGAGGTTGTGGTTGGTTCTGGGAAATGTTTATTATGTGCTGTGATACACCCTCCTGGTGTCTATATTGAGCTGTGTGCTGAACACTTTTCCAATACAATGTCACACTTCGTTACAATAGTGTTATTATTGTTGGTGATCTCAATGTAAACAGCCTAATTGACAATTTGATGACTGATAGATTCTTGACTGATATGGTGACACTCTACTTGGATGTGATAAATTCATTTCCTACGTTTTTTAATTGTTCCAACCCTTCACTTCTTGATCTTGTAATGGTTACTAATCAGAGTAATGTCAGATTTCATAACCAGCTGAGCCCTTCAAGTATACTCGATCATGATATAATCTTTATGACCTATAATCTGTCCCCGGAAGATGAGAATCTTAATAAGACTTTCTGCTATTGTGATTTCAAATATCTAGACAATCTTAACCTGATTAATGAGTATAAGTCACTAGCGTGGAATGATATTTTCCTTCTTCCATCGGCGGAGCAGCAACTGTGGAAATTGAATGAGATGGTCTTTTATTTATATAACAAACATGTTCCACTTAAAGTCAAACGAATCCGTACCTATAGCAATCCATAGTTTTCTGATGGAATCCGCTCTCTCATTGGTGAAACGGAGTTCTTACATAAACAGTGGAAACGGGTGAATACTCATTACACGCGCGCACTCTATAAACAAGGAGGAAAATAACATATTTTTTTGATAAAAAAAAACAACACCTTTTTAAAAAATCTAAACCCGGTAGCATTTGAACTGAAGAGTTTCTAATTTTTGCCAAAAGTGTCAAATCAATATCATAAAAATTGTGGAAAATGGAAAGGCCGAACAATATGCTCGCAAATTTATTCAGCCTTAAGGACGGGCTTTGATGAGAAATGAGAAAGCAAAAGATTTTTTTTTAGGCAATGAAAACTATACCTCTAGTTGGGACAGAGCCAGATTTCGAAAGCTTTGTGGCAAGGAGATTTTATTCTTTTCAATGAATATTTATATTAACATAATGAAAACCACTTTGACAAACTTTGTTTGCCTAAGAGGTGGTTGGTGATTTTGTCGGTAGCAAAATGTCGAAACTTCTCGCTGGTAGCTTCAGTGATGGGATAGCTTTCCGTTGCACACGTATTAACTAGTGGCTTCCGTTGCTCACGTACTACCAATAGTTGTACGTTTGTTACGTACTGGCGAGAACAGGATGGCTTTCCGTTGCATACATACTAACTAGTAGTTTCTGTTGTTCACGTACTACTACTAGTTCTCCGTTTTTCACGCACTACCGATAGCGGAGTACCCTTCCATTGTACACGTACCAACTAAAGGTTACCGTTTGAACAAACTCACAAACTCACTCCGCGTACAGGCGGAATTATAGGCAGAGACGGTTAAGGATGAATTACAATGGACGCAACGGAACGCAACTAAACGGTGTGAAATGTCAAATTTACGCAGTGTAAAACGGACGTCGAGTTTAGCTGCTTACAATAGACGCATGATTAATTGAAAGTGACAGTGACGTTTGACCCAAAATTTATAAACAAATATGGATAAAATCAAAGATCTCTTTTCATTCCATTTCCTCTCTGCTTATTACACACTTACCGCAGCACAGTTTCACTTGACGGAACAAAATAAACAATCCCAAAGCTAATTTGAGGTTATGTTTATCCGTTTAGTTGCGTTAATTTCAGATTTTATTAAATTTGCTGCGTACGACTGCGTTTTCGTCCGTCCACTGTGCGCAACTCAATTGAAAAGCATACAAAGAAAACCGGTTTGACATTTCTCTCCGTTCAGTTGCTTCCGTTGCGTCCATTGTAATTCCGCCTTTATATTATATTTCCCGGACAAGCTAGTTCAACTTCTAGAATATTTGGATCGGTCGGTCAGGTGGGAGGTTGACGGTGATTTGCTTATAATATTGAATCAAAAAGTAACTATGAATCAAAGCGATGGAAAATTTCCTATGGAAAGCCTCACAAATGGTTTCTACATATTTTTGCTACAACACAGACGTCTAAAAACTAATGCATCCAGATCTATCTACGTTGTCGCTCGCAACAAGGCCAACGCTGCAATTAAGCGTGCAAAGTATCAGTATTACAGTGCTAAATTCAATACTAAACTAGGACCAAGGATTCTATGGCGTATTTTTAGTCCAGATGATCTTAACGCATACTTCACCTCAGGTATTAATATAATCCCATCAACCTCTAGTGAGATCTCTGCTCATTCACTTGCCACGCCACAAACAAATTTCGCACGCAATGCTAACATAAATCCTTTCTCATTCCGTGCGGTGAATCTAGATGAACTATATATCGCATTGAATTCCATTAAATCTGATGCAGCTGGTCTTGATAACTTATCACCACGCTTTATTAAGCTGCTATTCCCTTACATTAGTAGCTACGTTCTCCACATTATAAATTTATGTCTGATGTCATCATATTTTCCTTGTAGCTGGAAAGTTGTCACTGTTCTACCCATACAAAAAAAAACTTCTCCAGAAGATTTGGCGGATTTTCGCCCAATAAGCCTGTTATCTTTCCTGTCCAAAGTGCTAGAAAAGGTTATGTCCAAGCAAATTCTTTCTTTTGTCGAAGAAAATAACTTGCTTGGCAATCGGGATTCCGTCCAAACCATAGTGGCGAAACTGCTGTCCTCAAGGTATCTTCAGACATAAGAGTTGCCCTCGACCAGGACAACCTCACGACGTTGATTTTCTTGGATTTCTCCAAAGCTTTTGACTGCGTTTATCACACATTGCTTACATAGAAACTTCAAAAATCTTTCAATTTTAGTAGCTCTGCCATCGCCCTGGTTAGCAAGTTCTTGTCCGACCGCAGCCAGAGAGTTAAAGTCAATGTTATTCTGTCTAGTGCTTGCCCTCTCACGCGTGATGTTCCTCAGCGTTCAATACTGGGTCCACTATTATTTAGCTTTTTTATAAATGATCTTTCAGATGTGATTCGCGATGTCCAAATCCATCTCTATGCTGATGACGTACAGATTTATCTAAGCAGACCAATCGGTCTTCTCGAGGACTGCATGGCACGCATAAATGCTGACCTGGACAGGATATATTACTGGTCTAAGTGTAATCGTCTTTTATTGAACCCAGGGAAATCACAGTGTATAACGTTCTATAATCCAACCTGTAACGAAATTGACATTCCTCCGGTTACTCTAAACGGTATTCCATTGCCTAGTCTTAGTAAGGTGTCCAATCTTGGGATCATACTTCACTATAATATGAAGTGTTGTGACAACGTTAGTGCGACGATTAGAAAAATTTTTGCAGTACTGCGATGATTATGGCTTTCAGCCAACTTTCTGTCAAGTAGCGCACGTTGTAAATTAGTAAAAACATTGATACTGCCTCATTTCATTTTCGGCCGTTTGATTTTTCCTAGATTGGACAGCTCATGTGCACGTAAGTTGGAGGTTGCTTTCAATGACTGCATTCGGTTCATATATGGATTAAGAAGGTTCGACCATGTCTCACATCTTCGGCATCTTTTGGTCGGTTGTTCATTGATGTCGTATTTAAATAAAAGAAAATTGATATTCTTGTATAACTTACTTCAGTCGAATAAGCCGGAGTATCTTAGGGATATGCTCCAATTCGCGTCATCCCGATGCAATCAAAATAATGTATAATTTTACCGCGCTTCTATAAATTAGTAATGGAAAGTTCTTACCTTGTCCAAATGATTCGCTTATGGAATAGCCTTCCTCTTAATATTCAAGCTGTGGGCACTGTCAATGCATTCAAGAAGCTTATTAACACTCACTTAACTTAATTTTCTCTACCTCTTTATATTTTCTCCACTCTCTCTCTGTATTGGAAAATAGTATAAACTTATTTGTTACTACTTCTACTTTTGCTTAATTATTCATATTATGTTGCATATATATTTCGTTTTCTTCTTTTTGCACCAATTTTTTCTCTATTTTTACACCTTTAGATATTAATATTTTTAGCTGTATTCTTTTCTCTCTATCACTTTGTTTATATCTATATCTAGCGCCACCTTTCTAATTATACAACAAAAGATTGTAAATTATTATTATTATTATATTATTATTATATACCAGGTTTATTACAATCTTCACCAAAACACGAAAGCCTGATCCTTGAAGAATATTTTAGTACTTTTTTAACACAAAATTTTAGGAAAAGAAATTGTTGTGAACATAAATAGGAAATGCTTGGTATTGGTTTTTCAAAACTAGTGACTATGAATAAATCAACTACAGTAGTAACATTAGTTTTTCTATTATTTACTGAACAGTAAAAAATTTGCACAATTGCTTCCACAAAGCTTAAGTAATTTTCCCTAAAATGTAGGGAATATTCCATAAAATTTAGGGAATATTTGAATATTCCCTAACCATTTTAGGGAAAAATACCAAAGCTTTGTAGCAACAATTTGTGCAATTTTTACAGTGTATGTAATTTTTTTCAGGAATAATTTAATGTCATTTATTTTTGTAGTTTAATTTCCAATATCTTTAGAACTTAACAATAGTTTCAGCTATTTTAATATTCTTTCCCTGGACACAATGATAATGACTATATAAAAATACTTATAAATCAAATTGTAATCGAAAAAAATAAAAATTACTGAAGGTACGTTGCCATAAGTTAAGAAGTGTATGAGCAATTTCGTTCAAACCAAGAAGTCCATAATCGCACTTGGATTCAATCAGAACTTGGCATTCCTTCATAACTGATTGAGTGGGAGTTTAAGAGTGAAAAAGTTCCACCACCTCTTTTCATTACAAAAAAGCGATTTGAATTGACTTCGCTATAAATAGCTCTTTAGCCAGACTTCAATCAATGGATTTATATACGCCAATTCAGTAAAGAAGTAGAGAAGTAGGTATACTCTCTGGGCATTCACATTCAGTTATATCTTTGTAATTTGTATGGTGCAATCTTAAAGTCGTTCATATTATCCAGAATTCATGTTAAATTCTTCAAAAATTTCCAGTTTTAACTAAATATATGCGGAGGCTTCCAGCTTTAACTAGATATGTGAAGGTGTTTAGCTCGAAGCGAATTATAAAATAACCAGGTGAAGATATTCATTGCATCGTAAACTGAAAAACACAATTAAATGTTATGTCATCGTAATGAATTGCATTAAAGTAACAGGCCATTACTCCAGCCCCATTTATTTGCACAAATCTCGTGAAATCAGTATCCCCAAAAATGTTTTTGGTAAAGGCTTTACTGAAGGATTAGAATTTAAATTTAAATCGTAAATATACGTATAATGGTCGAGTACTTCCTTATAGTTAGGACTTCTTGCTCTTTTGGGATCTGTAGCTGAAGATATTTAGGAAATGAGTTGGTGAAAGAAAAGGAAATTTTGAAGGATCTTGAAATTGGTTACTAAGCAACTTGTTTTCACTGCAACTAGAATATTTGTTGCTATATTTGCGAGAAATTGATGTAAAGACGTCTTAACTTTTCTTCTTCAGGCTATTTGCTTTCTGGAGCAAAAATTATACCCTCTTTTTAGTAATTAATTTCCTAACATTTGAAGACTTATATATAAGAAAATCCATTTTTATCTACTAAGCATTGATATGAAAATAAAATAAGATGAAATTAAAAGAATGCATTTTGAGATGTTCAAAGATAAAGGATACTCTTATTATCCTTAATTTTTTTCTCTTATAAAAGGTATATAAAATTCCCACATACATTGTACTCTCCTATTTAATATAAACTACAGACGTCCCCGTGCTAATTATCACAAGTTTCGGTTTTTTTTAATATAACTCAGCAAATAGCGACGTATTTTAAGGACACGAAATTCCTTTAATTCAGGCAGCATGCATAACAGAATTAAAAAAAAAAAACATTGCTCGAATTCTTATCTCATAACTATTTAATTTTCAGCAAAAGTAAAGCGAAAATGTTGATGGTGTGGTTGAAATCCAATCGATTTCATATAGAACGACCCTATTGTTAGTTTTAATTGGAAATCGCAGTTCTTATGCTGAAAAAAAGGTGGAAGTATGTCTAGACGTGTGGAACGAACGTCTTATTAAGTAAAAGTGTAATAAAGCTTTCAAAGGACTTTCGAATCATATACAAGTTCTTATTTCCTATTTCTGCCTTAAATTGTGAATAATCGCGATGTATAGATTACAAGGCAATTTCCAATAGGTTTTTGACATCTAAGTAATGACGTCATTCCATATGGTGGCTTATGGGAAAATAAAATAAAGGAATAAAAAACAAACAAAAATCATAAAAAAAATCACATAAATAATTAACATAATTAGTCTGAGTGGTTTTAGATTTGGATTTAGCATTGGCATTGGCATCGTTCATAACTCAATGACGGCAGCGAATTCCAGTTTCAGAAATTATTTTGCTCCATAAGGAGGCATACAGGCATGCAAGCTGGCAAATCGAAGATGGGGAGAATTGACCACATCCGTGATTTCAAGAAATCTGTGGCCCGAGGTTTGTCCTAGTAGGACCAAATCTTTGTTGAGGAGGATTCGTAATGATGTGCGTAACCTTATCGCAGTTATTACAGGGAACTGTATCTTTGGTAAATATGCAGAGCGCATGAAAGCACCATACAATGACTTCTGCAGAAGCTGTATATATGAGGAAGAGGTTGAGTGCGTTCAGCACCTGATTTTTGAATGCCCTAACCTTGCCAGGCATAGGAGGAATACGATCCTTCGACGAATTGGGGGAGCTGGCAGACTACGAGCTGGGGGACCTGGTAAGGTTCATTAACTCTTGTGGCTGGTTTCAGCGCACCCCATAATTCTGACGTATCTTTCCCAGGTAGGTTTCCATTAAGGTGGTATCGCAAAGGACCGCAAATGATCTAGGGGAGACTGATCGCAGGGGCTCGCGCGATGGCCATCACTCTAACCTAATCTGACCTAACCTAACTTAACTTAACTCCATATTCTATCTTTTTTTAAAATTGTTTTTATAATTATTGTCATTTTTTATAATTGTTTGAATCTATTTTTCTGTACGAATTTCACCAATTTTTCTTCAAAATTCATTCTAAATATTTTTGTTATAACTGCCACACCAATTCGGATGCATTAATGCCACTTTGAATATCAAACTGACCACGATGCCATTAACATAACTGTCATGTACAGTTTTTGATTTTGACAGCTGCAATATTTAATGCCAATGCCGATATCGCTATCGGGTTTTGGGCCTTAGTGTAACAATATGTCAATCGTCCACTGAGTTACAATTGTTTCAAAATATAAAAGTCCACGCAAGGCTGGATATAAGGTTCATGCACGCATGTGCAGACCATTCTATGCCATTTTCTACCCAAATTACCAGAAGAGGACTTTTGGATAACAAGTTTAATATGTGACAAAAAATTAGGCCTTTATGGCAATGACTACAATTCAGCTTTCATCCTAGTAATGCGAAACCTGAAGTAAAAAATCAATATTAATAGAAGTAGTTAAGCAGGGTTACGTTTACCACAGAAACAGAGGACGGAAAGCCTTATATTTTGCATTTGTGCAATTTTTTTTAAAATTTTTTTTTTCACAATTTTCCTCCTCTGCTACCCGAAAAATCTGCCACCCTGTACACGTGTACATTCGTCCACTCTGGTAAATCCGGTCAAGGGTCTATGTAAAAATTACTACACTAACTACAAACTATTCTTAATTTTTCATCTAAGAACTATTAATAAATATTGTAAGTAGCATTCGGTTTCATTATCCACTTCATTCTATCGGTACAAGTCCCTGATTTCATTCATGAAATTTATTCTGGTCAATGGGCTTATATCGAGGGCTTTTATTCTTCCACAATTGCTGCTGTCGACTTGAAGATTTCAAGTATATACATACTTATAAGTATGTACTTAAATAAGATTGTGTGTAAGGTTTAGATGTATATTCCCCGAGTATATCTGAATTTTTATGACAATCAATCAAACATAGTTATGTGTTCTCCAAAAAGAACATTGAAATTTACATTTTATGATATTTTTGATATTTGATTTAATACTGCTTTTCATTTTATATACCTTATATAAAGCAAACAAAATTCTGATATACTTTCCATGTAAATACTTCAGAAATGTAATTGGATGGCAGCTAATATGTAAATATTCAACAAGGAAGTCACCAAACGACTGACAACAGCTTACAAATTTCATGTACCTCACATGGCAAAATTTGGCATATTTTAACTCTGTTTGAATCCATAATATGCACCTGTCGAAGAGTTATACATAAACTATATAATAGGTAGGAGAGCATGGAGGAAGTAATATTTTTTTATCAAAAAGATAACCATAGATGTACGTAGATAGTGTAACAAAAATTTCCAATGTTTTTCCAAGGTTTAAAGAGAGGAATTTTTAAAATTAGGGATTATGAATTAACGGCTAATACCTAGAGAGATGAGTGCAAAAATGGGTCTGGTTTTGTCTGTGTGTGAATTAATGTTATTTTTTTAATAGATTATATTCCACTCTAAAAATTATTTTTGTAAATGATGGGTTCAAATTTATCTTGGAGGCGATGGATGGTAGTGGAGGGCGATGGAGGGCTTCAGATTTGAAAATTGTAAAAATACAAAAAATTTGATGTCCATGGCAGAAATGGTAACGTTACATTTGAACGACCGAAAACTGATTGCAAACCAATATTTTTGCCAATTCGGTCCATCGTGGTAATAATGATAAAATTTCAAAAAATTAAATAATTAAAATCAATTAAAAAAAAAAATTAATTGGACTTTGAATGCCATACTTGGCAGGATGGTTAATTACATGTACAAGATTGACAGAAACAAAATTTGTCTGCATTTGTCAGGCATATTGTTTCTGTGATTTTTTGAAAACGTACAAAAAAAAATCCTTAACGTGATATACATGACAGAAAATTGTGTTACTGACTTTGTGGAGTCAAAGCTACCAAGATTAATGGAATTGTCAGAAAATTGGTCTACAATAACTTTTCAGTCGTTTAAATGTAAATCTAAATTTCTGCCATTGACCTCGCATTTTTTGAATTTTTTGAATTTAAAATTTTGACGCCCTCCATCGCCCTTCACAATTGATACAGAGCCTGAATTTAAATTTTTAGTTATTATAATTTTAAAAGATATGTCGAAGTTTTTTTTTTTTAGTAGTTATTTATAAGCCTCCAATCACAGAATAAGCTATCCACTGGTCTTTCTGCAGCATAAAATTTTTCAGCCTGCACATGTATGTAATACTAATCATCGAATAACTTTCTAATAGTTGATGGCATTTATTTGAAAATTTCTATTATTGCTGCTAATATCGAAAAATGAACTTTTATGATGAACTTTGCTTACGAAATGTAAGTAAGTTTTCACTTTCAATTTACATTATGGTAATTTCAACTCCATTTCAATGTCGCAGTAAATATTATCCCCTGATATGCCCGGAAAGTAATTTTTTACCAAACGCTTTTCCTTAACAGACAAGTACCATTACATTTCGGTTTGACAAAAGTTGCGCGTCACTATATGTCTAAAGATAGTGGGGCCGAATAGTACTTCATCCTGGATATGTAAATGCCACGCCCCTGTTATAGTGAAACCTATGCCACAATTATTTCACTTCTTCTCAGACAGGAGTTATTTTGATGTCAGCTTAAAAACTTGCTTATATTTACCCACTAGGTGGCATTCAAGGTCTAGTTTTAGATACACACCTCCGGTCCTCCGATATGTTATCTGCACTGGTATACCGTAAGGCTCTATTCTCTCTCCTATTGTTTTTATCTTTTTTATTGATGTTGTTTTTTATGTTCTTTCCTATTCACAGTTTTTCAGATGAAAATATCCTAAATTTTATTTATTCTGTAGTCTGAAAATGCTTTGAGCCGAAAATAATCTAGAAATCCTACTTAAAACTACAGGTACTGTCTAATGACAATAAAGTAACGTTGAGTTGGGCTCCCGGACACGAAGTAGTAGAGGATAGTAAAAAAGAGGATGAACTAGCTAAAACCGGATCCAAAAGTCTTTATACTGGTCCCTACCGGACATTTGGCCTACAAAAGGCCACTTTATGGGACCTGTCGTTATTGGCCAAGAAGATAGGCAAATCCGACAATGAATTGTGTGCGAAAAGGAGGATGAAACCTCCAAACGTGCTATATGTGAGTGTCCAGTGGTCGCAGTTTTAAGGTCGTAAATTCCTGGAGAAATAATTTCATCTCTCCAAATAAGGTTTGCAATCAAACCCCAAGGGCTATAATCGAGCTCGTAATAAGTTTAGATTTTGTCTAACCACTTTAGTGGAAAGCGAAATAGATCAACTCTTGTCGCGTTGTCTGTATACCCCTAGTGGGCTAGACCTAGTCGCTTCTACTCTTAACTTAACCTAACCCAGCCCTATTGTTTTTTGTTTGTTTTGTAGCAAAGATCCAAAGTACGTAGGACCGTATTTAGATGGCATTCGAACCAGCTAAAGTTTCCAACTCTATATTTTATATTTCTATCAAACTACGACAATCCACAAAACTTCTACCAAAAACAATTGCGTAAAAAACAAATGCATAAAACCAAATTAATTTTAAACTCATATTCAAGTTTATCCATTTTCCATCTCACACCAATTGGATCCATCGGATATTTCATTACACGATGAATATAAATTGCAGAGAAGTAAATTTTGATTGGTCGAATCGAATCGAATTTTTCCGAAATATGTTCATATTTCCTCTGAAAATTGTACACACATACATACACATGAACATGTTCGTAACTTGAACATGATCATGATTATCACACAGAAACATTTTAGATTTTTATTTAATTCGGCCAAAAATAGCTTTTCGACATTAAAATAAATTGAACAACATTCTGCCAAACTTTATGCTTCAGTGCGAGTGATTGGATTCGAAAGGGATTGGTGTGTGCGGATTTTTGTAAATTTCCGAATGAAATTCATTAAATTTTAAAATAAGTACGAATTCAAAGAGTGCCAGCTACACCCATATATATGCCTGCTAATCCTTTAGCTGCGATTATCTGAATACTCATACTCAGGCAACCAAATCTCTCTCATTGGGCATTTTGAAAGCACCGTATAAACTACATACATATGTATACATACATTATGAATGCACTTGACCGTTTGTAAAACGAGAAAATATTTTATCAAATTTATATCATAGAAATAAATCCGACTTCCCACCTGAATAATATAATGTGATCGACTCCATCCCCCCTGTTGCGGACTATTACCGACTCATACTCATACTAAAAGTGTAGGCAGTCTCAGTTTATAATTTTATATCCGCAGCTTCTGACTAAAATTTCACACCATTTTCACTCTTATGAAGTGAATACTTTCAGCATTAATTCCGCGTTAAAATCCTCACTTAATCCTTTAATTGAAGTTTACATTCATTTTCTGTTATACACGTGAAATTCAGTTACTAATTTGTAGCGCGTATATGCACCGGCATAAATATATGCCGCGTTGAATTTAGTTTTCTACATTTTAAAGCTCGTACAAATGAGGCTTTTCCATATAATTTACGTCGGACAGTAGTCGTAATTCGGTGGTATGATAGCGTCAGGTCATCAACATAGAGTCAAACTATAGAAAAATAAAATAGAATTTAGCTAGCGTGTGCACTCTGTAGATAGGATTGTAGTACCTACAAGTACACGGCTCGTTTCAATCTAAATAGAGAGAGAGAGAGAGAGAGAGAGATAGAGAGAGGGAGAGAGAGAGAGAGAGATAAAAATGGCAAACCACTTTTCAGGATTCTAATTAAATTTAAAACTTTGCAATGATGAAAAATGTGCTGCCAACCCAAATATAAATGTTAAATGCAAAATTAATTAATTTTAACTGAAAATTAAATCAGGATAAAAGATTCACGTGGCGGAAAAATTATTTTTAGGATTCGTTATGAAAACATTTGGTGAAATATAAAAAAAAAGCACTAGGATGAAATTGGTCCAGCTAAACTAGGAATATTCATGTGAAATGGATCTTTTTAATTGGCTTAATTAGTTTAGTACATGTTTTATTGTGGATGAGAATCCGGTAATTTATTATTGCGTTCAATTCGGATATAGAATTTAAGTTAATTTAGCTGCCTAATGTCAATTAGTATACCTAGTTAGGTTTATGTATGTACATATATGGATGGATGCCGGATTGCAAAGGGATTTGAACTAGATTGAATTGATTATGCATATTTTTTCAATATATCAATTTGAAAACGATTGATGTTAGTATAATTCAAATAATGCAAATCACATTTCAAGTTAATTCGATGTTCCAATTTGGTATGTAAACGTGCCGTAAATATTCCTGTGGCGAAAATGAAGAATATGAAAAAGTTTATTTAGGTTAAGCTAGAAAATATTTCATAATTCATCTGGGAAACAGGGTGCCCTGTCGTATGAGAATGCGTTACTTTTGTACTTTCCAATTTTTATTTTTCTCTTTCTTTGTTTTTCCGCAGCTAATTTTCCTAATCTTTATAATTTACAATTTACTTTACTTTTCGTACAACCTTAGCCCCGACATCAACAGAAATGAGAGATATCTGAAACGACGCATTATGATACTCTGAGCATATTTTATTAACAATGTTTATTTCAATTAAGCGGAGGATCGGAAGTAGCTTGAGCGACTTCCTTGAGTGATAAAGTGGACTTTTCTACTTGTCGTAATTGCGCGGAATTGGTGAGACGTGAAAAATGACCTCTTATGAGAAAAATGTTTATAACTGAGCACTAATGGCCATGGAAGAATGAAATGCAAAAACATATTCGAAATGTAGTAGCTGGGGTGTATGTGATCAAAGTGCATGAAAATCGGTATTCTGGCGGCAAAAAGTCTCCAGAAAGCTTTCTGAATCGAAAAAATGTACACCACCCGATAGTACTCGGCGGGACCTTTAATATGATATGAACCATGCAGTATTGTATTGGAACTAGCCCCTCCCCCCGGGAGCTCTTTCCCTTTCCTTAAAAGTATGTAGAGAAAATTTCTGTCCTAATTTCCTAAGAATGTTAGTTGGTAATGAGCTGAGGCGAACAGTGAAATCCGTTTTCCGATCGGACATAACTCTGCCGAGTTAGAGTCGATCTATATGCGAAAAAATCTAGGGAAATACTAAAAAAGGGAGTTTAAGGTTCCGAGTATAGGAGCGTAGGTACTCAAACCTCTTCTCAGGGTCTAAGGAATTCGATTCTGTACTAGATTTTTCAAAACGTACTAGATCGAGATTTGACCCCTACCCACAAGCTTTCCCCCGCTTAATTGAAATAAACATTGTTAATAAAATATGTCTGCAAAGTATCATAATGCATCGTTAAAGACATTTCTCATGTCTGGAAGTGTCGGGCCTAAAATGGGCATTCCCCTTTCACTAATCACTTATTTTAGTTATATTTGTAAATCTAGGTATTACATTGGACCAATAATATATGGAATTCTACCACAATACAAAATATCTTATTGGTATCTCCTGCTGTGAGTACCTGGACACATGGGAATTATGGGGAATGAGAGCGCTGACCTATCAGCCAGTTTTCTTAATGCGAACATCTCCTCAAGTGTTGGAATTTAATGCCCAATATAATTTGTTTAAAAAATCCGTGGAAAATCCAAATTTATTAAAAGTTATGACCATCATTATTGAAAATTCTCACAACAGTGGTTACTGCATAATATTTTAGGGCTCAATTAGGGATGATTTAATAGAGCCACATCCTCGAATTTCATGCTCTAGTATTTTTTTAAAAAATCCATGTATAATCCAGCTTTATCAAAAGTTAGGACCACCACTACTTAAGTTAGGTTAAATAGTATTGTCACAATAGCGTGCACTGCATAATATTTTAGGGCTTAATTGGGGCTAATTTATTGCTTCTATCCGGAAGGTAAAAATGTAATCGTTACCAAGAAAGCACCAAAATAAAAATGTTATATACAAAATGCTACATCGAGCTTAAGCCTACACCCTACCTATATTTTAATATTTCTGTGTTTTCCAATAGGATTCGGTACGAATTTCTATATACATAGATACATGATAAGTGAAAAATTTTTTGTTCAGAGGTAGTACTACCCCCCCGCCCCCCCGTAGGGTTTGCGCAAATTGGGGGAGTGGGGTGTCAAATTAATGAGGGTGGAGAGTATAATCGAGTGATGGGGTTATTTTTTTGATCCTGTAAACTTCATACGCACATTTTAACGTTAAAAAAGGTTTTTTGGTACTTGGGTCAAACACACCCCCTTCCTACGCTTTGCATATATTTTTTTCTCCGTTCTTTCTTTCATATGGATTAGTGGTCTGTTGTGAACGTTTTTTGTTAAGGTGGCAAATTACCCGGACGTGACGGTTGTTCGCAAACATGAGATTAAAGTAAACCCATTTTTTCTCTAAAAAACTGCCAGCTGCCAGTTTAAAAAGAACTGGTTCATTTCTTTTCGAGTGATCTCCGAAATTAATTATCAGCTTGAAAAATTCATTAGATATGTGATTAGGCGACAAAATGTAAATCATTCCACAAACATGCCTTAACGTTTATATTTGAACATTTTATAACATCTCTTCTGTGCGGGAAGACGACCAAATTGAGCTTTTTTAAATTAAAATTCAAAAAAATTTACACTCCCATTTGACGTCACCTGGTGACGGCCAATAAAACCGTAAAGAAAACTTGGTTGCTTTATTCTTTAAATCTGCCGATAAAAATAATATATATACGGTTTCTGCTCTATCGTCAAAGTGCTGTATGACAATATGCTTGGCAGATAGGACATATAAAGCTCTCTGTTGGCCAATCGACTAGTCCAGGAAGGAGCTATAGAGCTCACTATTAGGATAGCCAGGAAAAATTACGACAGCTATAAAGAGCTCTGCTTATTAGTAATAAAAGGGGCAAGGGCTGAAGAGTTCAATTACCTTGAAGTGTAGCCATTGTTATGGAACTATGTTGAGTGACTGGATTGGACGTGAAGTCTAGACTGGCAGCATGAGCTGCCAGATTACTCTCTTGATCAGCGATAGCACAGGTTACCCAACACTTGCCGCTGTCACGACCCATAGTCAAAACAAAATTTTCGTGCCTATTCAAAAAGGAGCACCACACCTATGTGAAAGCGCAGATGGCATGCCTTCAGCTGCTTGGCCCCATCGACCCAATGACACTGAGGGCAGCAAGCATCGTATTCGGTGTCCCTAATGATGACCTGTAAAAGAGAAGTGGAGGAGCAGATCTAGTCAAACTTCATCCAGAGAGGGGATCTAGGAGGGTAAAAGGAGGAGAATCAAAACCCTTAAAGTTCCATTACGTTAGAAATGACTTTATAAAAAGATTCAACCATCACAACGTAGGTATTCAGCAATTAGTTCAACTATGGACTTAACGCTATAGTCTCATATCTTACGGAAGCAGTTACACATTTAGTAAATTTATAATACTCGGTGCACTTTTGTGATCTTTAATTGTTTGTTTGTTGTAAAATTGGACATACAAAAGTTCAGTGCATAGTTTATTGAAAGAGATAAATACCTAAAGTATAATATCAGAGAACATTCAACAAAAATTCGTAAACTATTTACCCTAGCCTAGACAGACTGTCTACAGAATGACTGGAGTTAAATGCGAAGTGTGTCACACAAATGAAGTCCATCAACGACCTAATTGCAACATTTTGCTTCATTCCCAAATGGAGCAAATTTTACTAAATTTAGTGAAAGTAAAAGCGCTACCTATCTGCATTAAAATGAGCTGAATTATTGGAAAGTGGAAAGTTTTTCCAATAAAGTCAGCACTGGTAGCTATCAGGTGATCCTAAATAAAATATCTTTCAAGCTTTTCTTCTGTTTTTGGTTTAAAAAAAAGTAGCTTCTGCTAAATGCTTTGCAACGCCAGTAAATACCCGAAATGTTTTTTTAATAGCATTTAATTAAATTTTTGAACTCTGCCAGGATTTTTACTCACAGTTAGGAACTGTCAATGACATTTCAAATGAAATAATTTTCGTTCACGTCTGTCACCTCTGTATTTGATTGAACTGACTCAATTTGCAATTAAGTCATTTGGGAGTCAGTCTGCTTAAGGTATAAGAGTGACATAAATATTCTAGTGAAAATTCGTTTTTGAAACAAATAGAGGTCCTCTAAACAATACGAAATATTCTTATAGATTAATGTAAAGCATTGGAACTTGATGTTTTCCAGGAAATGCGGCAGCATGTCGCGATAATTTTAGAATAATTTTTACCCGTACCGTACGATCTATATCCTATTCGGGAGGGGGGGGGGGGGATACCAAAATTATTCATATCTTTTAACGCTTAAAAAAAATTGTGATAAAAAAGAAGGAATTAGAATTAGATAAGCATGCAGAGAATTGATTGATTATAACTCGAGGTGGAGGCTCCCTATGAGGTGTCTGGAGACATATGAGCAATTGCTCATAGATCCCGACCGGACGCTCTTGTGAATTTAAGTATTGGCCCCCAGCTCTCCCTGCCGGCTTCTTGGAGTTCGTTCAGGAGGTGTGAGCCAAGCAATCTGTAACGTTTTTCTGAGAGAGCCGGACATTGACAAAGAAAATGAGTCCCCGTTTTGGATTTCTATTCGCATACTATGCATACTATATCGTTAATAAACCCCATCCTGTGTAATGCCGTGAATTATGACACATTCATATTTTTTAATGTCCATCCGTTTATCCATCTGTCCATTAATCGTATGTTCGCCCGATAACTTAAGACCGCATCGAATTGGTTAGCTGACATTTTCTACACACCAATTTTATGAAATAAGTAAGGCTAAGTAAAGATAACATTAAAAGAAAATACGCATGCTAATAATTGTGAGGAAATAATCTTCACCATTTAAACACGATCGTCCGCTGAGAAATACGCAAACTCCAAAGGAATTCTTGATTAATCACCCACACACATGCACGTCCATTGACTGACGCAAACACACACACACACACACACACACACACACACGCACACACACACGCACACACACACACACACACACACGCGCGCGCGCGCGCACACACACAGATAACCTAAATAAGAAAATAGGAATCTACAATAATTTGCATATCAAATTATTTTCATTTTATCTATATAATTATAATCAATTTTTCTCTTAGTAATCTGACTGGGGGCATAATTGAAATGTGATTGTAGGATAGCACTTGGGATATTTGCAAAATTATCTCATTTATATTCAAATTAGTTCACATCCTCTTTGAAATTAGAATTAATTCTTCTACGGAATAAGTTGAATTGAAACAGTACTTCGAAAAATATTTAAAAAAAAGGAACAGTGTAGACCTGTTAGTCCAAAGTGTCACCATGCAATAAGAGGAAGGTAAGAATTTCTTAAAAAAAAAAAAACTAGAAATGTCTTAAGTAAAATAAAATGTAATTACTGCGCACGCTGACCTTTCTACATCCATTGATCATGAAATTCCTATGAATTTCATAAGGGGTTTATTGAGGGTAAGCATGTTACCAGCAGGACTGCAGTACATGAACATACCTGTCTTATTCGTTACCAATTGAACTCCCAGAAAAGGTAATATACTTTATTATAGGGTTCATGGAAATACCTTTTTAGAAAGATTAGAGGAATGAAAAATAAACAGAAAATGATCTGAGAGCAATGGTCCAAGGATGGCAAGATGGCACAGAATTCGTCATTCACGTAGCGCCAGTGAAAGGATAAAGATTTATAAAGTAAAAAAAATATATAATCAGTTGTTGAACAAAATTAATTGGCGTTACTTGAGTTGAATAAAATAATAAGGTGGGTGCAGTATGGGTTCAGTGTGTGTGCAAGTATGAGATTTTTAAGATTGGATTTATATCGTGAATGCTTGTTCTTTTAGTGTGTTAAATAAATAAAGTTGATGAATTTATGATCGTGAGCAATATCCGTGGAACTGTTGTCCTACATTGGTAAGGAACATGTAGGAATATACCCCGGTATGTAGTACGGGTGAATCGACAGCGTATTCGCGAAGGTATTGCATGAGTGATTCGGAGTGGCTAGAGTTAAGTACTCACTGAGTGAAATGTTGATTTTACTCACACCCCAAAAACTTTTTCATTCTTTGCAGAGAAGAACTGAGTCACGCCCAGGAGGACATCCTTGAGCTTATATAGAGGACAGATTTTCACCGAAATATTTAGTGATTTATTAGTATTTAGTTATTTCGTTCTTCTTTTGTTTGTCTTTTCCCTTTTATTTTTTTTTTAAAATAAGATAAATACAATAATCAAAAATTTAAAGAGTGTATTAAATGAAAAGGATAATTGGATTCATAAACAACCGAGGTCCGGTTGAAGCCTTAGCTTAAAGGTGCTCGATAGGCTCTCCAATTGGAAAAAAGCATTGAGGATTGTACGAAATACAAATAATATTCGGTTGAGGTCCATACTTTAGAAAATTAAAAACGGGAACTTATTCTGACTTCAGTACGGAAAGCGGAGTTGAGAATTTTTTGTGGTTAACAAAAGAAAAACAAAATGAATTGTTGGTGAGATATTTCAAAATCCCAGATCTTTGTAAACTTATCTTTCGTTTGTCATACTACTAAGATTGGACTAGCTCTTCACTTTAGCGTATGGGCTGGAATGGGAAAACCCCCTGGCCAGTATGCCACGAGATGCGATGGTACCAGAGCTTCATTTTGGACGTCGCTTCTCTGTGAGCCTTCCTGTAAGGGAACTGTGGACTTAGGGAAGTGCTTTATCGACGGCTCTTTCCTTGACGAGGGAGTTAGGGTGGGCGTCTACTTCTATGAACCTGACATTGGGATGGAGTACCTCACTTGGAAGACATACCACTGTCTTTCAGGCTGAAGTCTTTGCCATCGCAATGGCAGTGAAGATAGCCCCTGATATGCAAATCAAGGGGAAGGAGATTGCTATACTTTCGGATAGTCAGGCAGCTTTGATGGATGGCCCTCGGATCACATCTAAGTTACTGGGGGAATGCAGGTCGTCTGTGGATAAGTTGTGTATCCACAACAAGATGTCCTTTCAGTGGGTTCCTGGTGACATGGGGATTATGGGGAATGAAAGGGCTGACCTTTTAGCAAGAGCTGACTCTGATTCTCTGTTCCCTGGCCCGGAATCCACTGTAGGCGTTGCCCCTCGAGTATCGGGTCTCTTATCAAAGCGGATGTTCATAGGAAGTATCAGCAGAGAGTATTTGTAGGCGCATAAAACTGTTCCTTGATGGACACAAAAGAAATATCTCCGATTTTCTTATTATGGCCGGGGGAAAACTCCGATTTTCTTATTATGGCCGGAGGGAAGCAATGTAGAACTGTCGTTGGCAGCATCACTGGCCACAGATCACTTCACGCTCATCTAACAAGGATGGAAGTTGACGACAGCCCTGAGTGTCTGTCCTGCCTAGAAGTAGAGCTTGAGATAACCGAACACTTCTTGTGTGCATGTTCAACCTTCGCCCGGAGCAGGCTGAATACTCTACTAGGGTCTGCGCTTCTATCTATTGATGAGCTGAAAAACCGTCCTCACCAAGACCTTATGCGCTTCATTAAGAGGACAGGAAGGTTTTGGTGAAAGGATTGGAGGATAGCACAACGGTTCACTCCGGCCTCCGTGCTAGGGATGAGATCTCCTATCCCACTGCCTAAAAAAAACTAAGATTATATTTTTTGTTTTATTTTTTTGTTTAAAAACTTATTCTGCCACTATGAAAAAAATTAACTGTTTTTTGTTCTTGAATCTTTATTCTTGTGAGCGTTTCGTAGTAACTCGAATTTTGTAAAAAGAAAGGATAAAAATCTACTTGGTGCCCAAAAATAAATAACTGTTCGATTCCAATATTCTAACCTTATTATTTATCATAACCAACTGCTTTACGCAAGTACGAGCTGCATAGCACACACTTGGTGAGTTAAAATTTTGTACATGGGGATCTTCTAGAATAATGGGAAAATGGTCGAAATTAGCTCCTTTATTGAGTTATCATACGAAAAATTAATTATAGAACTAGATAATGTATATTGACATTTTTAATGTAGAATTATTCCGAATGTAGTAATAACCTATGAAATTGTTTATAACTAGTTTTACCGTCGCATCATGTTTTCCACAGTAAATTGCGAAAGTCGTTCTATAACTTGAATATTTTCAAAACATCTGGGTTGCTAGCATATCGTCAAAATTTGTATTAAACCAAAGGTGACTTCTTTCTTTATTATTGTTCATATAAGAAATTTACCTAAGTAAAATGTTACAATAGTACATGGTAACTAAAACTTAAAAGAAAATTTAAGATACATTTATAATACATAGACTAGCCAGCAAGCAGGCCGGATATAAAGAAAAATTTCACTATTTGGCCCGTATAGTATGTTATAGTGAAAAATATAGTAAAGAAAATGCATAAAAGATGATGGAGTCTCGTAATAAATATACATAAAAACGAAAACCTGAATGTTAATGTAAAAGTCCCGATGGCTGGAATTCCGAATGGCAAATCCTCAGAAAGCTAAAATCTCGGAAGGGAAACTTTCCGAAAAATCTAAAATTCAAAATTTATCCCCAAAAACAATCAAAACCGAACGAAATTAAATATGTAAACAATCAAAGATCGCATAAGCAAAAATCCCGATTTTTTTTTAAATTTCTAAAAAAGGCTAATTAAAGATTAATTATTAGTGAAAATTTTTTTAAATTTTCATTTCGTCCTTCTCACATACTGAAATGTGAAAATGAAAAATTTTTTAAGTGGTTAGTTATCAATATCTTTTGAATTTGAAATCATTTTTCTTTTTACATTTCCTTGAAGAAGAGAATTCAAAAAATTTCGATTTCATTTCGGGCTTCACATTTTCTGGAAATTTTTTTGGTTTTTCGAAATTTTTTTTTTTAACCTTATTTTGGAATTTTGTATTCTGACCATCCAGTGACAGTTTTGGTTACGTCGTTTTTGTTGGACCAAAACTTTTTGGTATTAAAGAGAGCCTGTATGCCAGACTTCTGCTTCCAACAACAATCAAATCAGTAAGTAGTTACAAAATTTACAAAATACGTACTTCATTTTCAACTGGATTAATTATTTTTGAGCTAGTAATAATACAGATACATATAATATGTACATATGTATCAATTTCAATTTCAAATATTCCAAGAAAAAATAAATAATTGAACAATATAAGTAATTGATATAAATATAGTAATTAATTTAAAAAATAAACTAAGCAAATTACTTCTGAAATAAAAGGGCTGGAGCTGTAATTCTCAAAATGTCTTCCTTTTAATTGAAAAAAAAAAGTTTGTTAATTCAAACTTAAAAGAAAGTTAATTATTATTATAACAACAATCAAATGATGTAATTAATTATCTGTAAATTTCAGTACATATATATATACAAGCATTTATGCTATTTTTATTTATGTATACTTTTAGCAAAGTATCATTTAGCGCAATATTTGCATTATGTATGAAGTATATAAATTGCTGAAAATAAATTCCCAAGAATTTTCTATTCAACAAACAAATTTTTCACAAGCACAATAAATGCGATTTATTACGCGACAACTAAGTATAATATTTTGTTTGTAGGTTATGTATTCATATAATGTTCATATATGAACACGCAAACAGTTTAGAATTCAAACAACAAATATATGTATATGTATGTATGTAAATACTTGATATATTCAGAATAATTTAGATAAGCCACATATAGGTGTCGCCAGATAGACAACAAATGGAAAGGGCAAACCAAATTCAATTTAATTGCTATCTCGATTAATATGAATTAAACAAAAATTTAATTACAAAATTATCTCGTAATTATTTATGTAATACATATGTAAATAATTTTAAAATGTTTACTTTTGAATCCTGTGAGCAGTATAGTGATGCTACATATATATATATATGTCGATTATCCTGCGGTATCAGTTACATGATTAATTTATGGCACCATACACCATTTCCACCAATAATTTTCGCTACAATTCTGTTTCACTTTGATCGATTAATATTTGCACAAAAACTTTGCGATATTGAATTATATCTTTTTAACTAACATTTAAATACAATTTGCCGTATTAGAAAATCTCTTAGAGAATGGCGACATACATATATGTCAATGTTTTTTACAGTTGAATTTAAAATTTCACATAATATAGTTTCACATCGAACTTCAAAAACCCAAACCGGTTACACCAAATTAAGCACAAATCACTCCCTTTCCCTCTCCATAACAATAATAATCACCAATTAACAAAAACAAAAAACAAAAGAAATCGTCGGTTACACCATTAAAATTATCGGAACGAAATCGAACGCGACGAAATTATTTTATTCTCACTACTTTACAGATTTACGGCACATAAAATTTTACGTGAAATGTTGAACGAAATATTTAACACCACCTTGAGAACTCCACCTTGGGCAACATCAGTAGCTCATCTGGAAGTCTAAAAAGTTTTGCCCTCTTTCCGCATGTAAAGCTTACTATGCTACATGTGAGGATTTCCTTTTGGTGGAAGCATCCGGCACAAGATTGATCCTAACTCTGGAAATCATTGTAAACGACGTATACTGTGTACACTAAATGTATAGGCCCAAAAGTAAGAAAAGCGCATGCAAGTTTCCAATATAATTATTCCAATATAGTGGAAAAATATTTCCGTTAGAAATACCTACTACTATCCTAAGCTTACGAAAGCTTTTCTACACACTGTTGTTGTTCGCGGAGGGAATATGACATATTTCTACTGAATTTTGTGGAACGTAAAATAGGATATACAGATACAGAGAACTGCGCATGGGAATTGGGAAGGATGACCTCTTGGAAGGAGAAATAATATAAAACTGATTTTGGGTGTGTGCCTGATAGTGTTAATCTGTAAGTCTGCCAGCAAGGATTTTGGAGTATTTTTGACGTTGTGAAAACATCCAGCAGATGACTATGTAGACCAAGTTGAGAAATTTTATGTACCTACATATATAAATGCTCCATCAGTTTATGACTGATGATGACATGACAGATTTGGTACATTTGGATGTTACCCTGAAATATGAAGGATCTAAATCGTTTCTGATTTATGTTGCTCTATCGCTTGACTTGTTGTGTGCTGCTAATTATCTTCTTCGAGAGCGGAAACAAAAGTTTGGACAGACTTTTACTATACATATGCTCTCCATTCAGTTGAGGGATTACATGTACATGCACAGCTCATAATTGAAAATATATTTGTCAATCTTAATCCTGGGTAAAGAAGGATAAGTAAGTAATTCGATAATGCACATATTTGTTATGAGTTTTGTAAATGATTTTATTTGTATGTTTTTGACTCAATTCCCATAAATCCGTCCTTGGGGACAGATGACTCAACTGTTTTTTTTTTTTCATTTTTTTTTACAATTGATTTGTAATTTTAGATGAGATTTGAATCATCGAGTGAAATTTCATTCATATTACCTCCATCAGGATTTTCATATTATCAATAGAATACGTTAATGTGGATGGGATTCGAACCCAGATCCATATAATTCTATCAAGGAATGAAATATCTGTATAACACGACCGACGCGACGCATTGAAATAGAAAATATGAATTACATTGCGTTTGGAGAAGCCTTATTTGTAACATTTGTGTATTGGGAAGCTCAGGCATCTACATATGTCGAAATTTCGTTTGGTAGAAGGATAAGGATAGGGATGGGCAGGACTCGGAAAATAAAAAGTAAAATATAGGAGGTTTTTTTGAGAAAATTTCAATAAGAACGGTGTTATAAGGATTTATACATATTTATATACCTACACACCTACAGACTTGTATGGGGTGGGTATTAGTGAGGGGTTGGAATAGCGGGATGGGTTCTTGTTAAAAGGTTAAGCACTTTCAAAGTAGATATGAGGAAAAATTTTATTCAAATTAAATTCACAAAAGTAGGTAGTTATTGAAAGTAGGATGTAAAATTTCATTTATGAGCGATAAAAAAATAATCGACTTTGCTCTAAATTTAAATCAGATACTCGGCTTAAGTGAATGCTTTTCATCTAATCGGCTTATCGCTTACTTGTCGACCGTTGTTTTAACTCCTGACGGCTAAAAATTACTTAGCTTGTGATTTGCGATGTACTAGTTAATGAAGCTCCGCTCATTGATAATGAGCTGGTTTGGTTTATTGCATTTATTGTGATGAGACAATTTCAATTTCAATTTATTCAAAAACAGTATGGTAGAGTACACAAGACTTACATAGTCTTTTGAAGTACAATTTAGATACAGGAAATTGCTGAAAATGTCAGAATAGATAAACTATTAGAAAAATTAAAGTTAAGATTAGTGTGCAAGTTACCTAACTACAAAGAAATCGTATGATTCGATGTAGATAAGATGTAGATATGTTGGATTGTACAATTAACTAATTTAGCGATATAATAAACAATATTGAAATTAGGTGGATTATACATCTAAAGAGGATTATAGATTTACAAGAGAGAAACGATCGAAAAGCTTATAGAAAAAATAACAGGCAAAAGCAGTTAAGTTCTAAATTACATACTAAATAAAAGGAGTAGATCTAATTGTAAAATTAAGTTACTGATGCTACAAATGTTAATTGTATACAGTTTAACAAACACTTGCAGTTAAAAAAAAACTTAAAAGAAATCACCGAAAAAGTAGCAGTCACATTGATAGCAACACATTATATAGTTAATAATTTTTTTCTTGAATGCACTCTCACCTCTCACACTCTGCATAGAGTACGTTAAAGAGTCCCAGGTTCTTGCTGATTAAATAAAGAAAAAGCCCTCTTGAGCCATTCGACGATAACGGGGAATTAGAATATTATAATGGCGTGACAAATTCAGGAGTTGGGTTGGATGTAGTTCGCTTGCAAGGTAATCAGATTGTCTCGTATAAATGAGCTTATGGAGGAAGTGAAGTGAACTGCGCTTTAAGTATATATCGAGAGTACATCCGATCCAGAAATGTGGTCAAATCTACGAAGACCGAAGGCGAATTCACACAATTGTTGAAAGTAACGTTGATTCGGCGCAGGCAGGTCGAATCTAATTTTGGGAAGATCAGGCTCACAAAGGTAACATATGACAAGATCAGAGTTCTGATAAGCATCAGTTTGGTGTTTGAACTTTGAATTTTTGCGGAGAATCAGAGCCTGCGTAGCCATCAATACACCTTTTCCAGAACCGATCTGATATAACTACAACATTTCATATCTGCATTGAGCCTAATTCCAAGATTTGTGACTTCATCAACATATGTTAAAGCTTCTTCCCCGAGAAATACGGAGGGCATAGGTCTGGTTGGAGTACCACCACCTAAAATTAGAGGATTAATGGTTAGGTCATTCGCTAGAGACCGGTCATATATTTTGGCACGATCCTCATTGAGTCACTCCAAGCAATCTCCGAAGAACCCAATATTCCCACTATTGTGTAACTGGACATCATCGGCATATACGTCGATGTTGTATTCTTGGATAACATTAGTTAAGTCATTGATGTATAAGCTGAACAACAATGGTCCTAAAACAGACTCCTGAGGAACGCCAAGAGATCAAGTTAAAAGCGGACTGGGAGAAACTAATATTATTGAATAGCTTCAAGAGTAACCTTGAGACTAGTCTGGTTAGACGAGAAGTGTTGGAGAATGGTTCCTACATATGCCTATGAGTATATAATATTTAAAATTGAATTTAATGTGATATTTTGGAAACATACAATTAAAAGTTAGTATTTACCTTTCTTATATAGTTATAATAGCTCTCAGATTTGGAAATAATATTTTCAAAAAAGAAAAAAAAAAAAAAGGAAAAAACGTTAGTGAGGCCGACGTTTATTACTTTGTTATGGCTTTGAAATCAGACGCTGTCCGGACTGGATGACCTGAATCACAAATTTATTTATGAAAGCTCTTCTGACTGTAATACTACCAAGTTTCACCTATTTTTTCAACTCACTTTAAGATCTAGGATTTCGCTTATTTGGAAGTATTCTAAAATAATTTTCATCCCCAAGATGTTTCATGGTTCAAAGGATTCCATTCTCCTTTGAAAAAAGTGGAGCTGTACTACAGCATTGCTAAATAGAACAGATTTACAGGGCTCGTCCTCCTTCACTTTTCCAAAGCCTTTGACACAGTTGGCCCCACATATTGTTGTTAAATAAACTGCGACTATTAAATAGAAATTCTCATATTTTGCATGCGCGTTGGTATGGTCTTAACTTTGCGGGCATCAGACGAGTGTGTTCTGTTCTAATTCTATTTCTGGCTTCCTACATTTACGGAGTAGAGTACCACGAAGGTCCATTCTGGTATCCTTATTCTTCACTATCTTAATTAATGATCTTCCAATGGTTTTGAGAAATTGTGATTATCACATGTATGCTGATAGTATTCAGTTTTACATTTCTAGGCCTTTGGAATTGCTAGATGATGCTATACGCCGTATAACCAAAATTAAGTTTCGCTGATGTATTTGATTGGGATATTAATAATGGCTTGATCCTAAATCCTTCGAAATCTAATGTTAATGTGATCTACAAAAGTGAATAGGACACTTCCTGCTTTCCGGATATTGTCCCAAATATTCGTTATAGAAATACCGTAAACAATTTTGGAATAATCTTTGATCGTACTTTAAACTGGACAAATCACATAAATGCGATTATCTGCAAAAGTATATGAGACTCTACATAAACTTGCTATTATTGTTAGTTAAATCGTTAATTGTCCTTCTTATCAATATTTAAAATCAGTCTGAAGATGCCAGCTAGAAACTTTCTTTATATATCGTGCGATATTTTTTCTCGTAATTTGATAAATTTCTGAGCAACCTCACTATCTGCATACTAGATTGGATTTTTTTCAATATGCAAGAACTTATGCTCAAAAAATTCCTCGGTCCACCTGGCGTTACAGTGTTCTTCAGTTTTTTGTTCAATCCACAAGACTTTGGTACTTCCATCTTCTTCATCTTAGAAGGAGCAGGGATAATCACAGTTTTCAATAGTATTATTATTAGCTTAGATATCTAGCGTGGAATAGTTTAAGCACTTTTAATATTTTATGCATAAATTTTTCTATTATTTAACCTACACATAATTATAAAATTTAGTTTTACTTGTGTAGCGACGAAATAAACATTATTTGAATTTGAATATGAAATCTAATTCGCAATAGTCAGGGTGCTAATATACAATCAGTTTTTCAAAATATAGTATTACTGATACTAAAAAAAAACAATAAAACGTACTTAAACCAAATGGCATACATAGCAATAGTGGATACCGAGCATTTTTATGGGCTTAGAAATTTTGTTAAGAATTTTTCGTTAGATTTTCTAATCTCGTCTCAAAACTTTGTGTGAATAATGCCTATTAAAATTCAGCGGTATTGGTATTTTTGATCGAGTTTATTGTTCTTAGCTAGTATGCTCTTTTATTTCTTTATATTTAATTTAAATTTTTTTTTAAACTTACAAAAAAAATTAATTCCTGGATCCTTTTTTAATTGCTTGACTATTATCTAATCACCTACCATGAAGCTAAATGGGGAATGCCATTCTTTTGTCGATTTAGACACTTTTCATTTTGTATTTCTGTTTTTTGAAAATTAATTGAAATTATATCTTAAAGTTGACTATTTTCCAGCAAACAACATGCTTTAACTATTTACAGTAATACTGATATGTTACTGTGATTGAATACTGACAATAACTCTATTGTGTTGCAGTAAATGCATATTTTCGTTCCTTCGTTATGCTGGGATTTTTGTGTGACTCCCACTTTTACTTACAGTACTTTTTCAGATAAATTTTCTCAAAACTTTTAAGCACACTATTGGCGGCGGAGTATGCTCCAAAAAATAAATCCAACTGTTATTTAATTTTATTTTATGAACTCATGACAATTTTTATTCGCTATGAGTGGTTCACAGCAAATTTATCTCTGCAATTTTATTCGCAAAGTAAGGGAAAATAAACTCTTATCTTTATGCCCGTAAAACCCTCCATTGATCCAAATATTCAAGGAGTAGAAAACTTGTGACATACAGAATAAAAATGGAAGTGCAGAGTAATAGTCGAAGTGGAAACTGAAATTGAATCATGTCCGCCCACATGCATTATTTGGGTAAAGTTGCTGTCAACTGATCTGTCGGAATTGTAACTCGGACCTAGTTTCCACGTTTGCTTCCTATGAAAGTAGTTTGTACTAGGTGCAATTTCTATGTACCTTAGATAAAATCATATAAAATAAAAAAAAAATTCTCATGAAATATTTTTAAAATTTTTTCTAGAATTTAATATTGAGCGTGTAGTTTATGAAATATTCTACAGAGCTATCTGCAAATTCTCTGGGAAATGCAAGTACATATTTACAAGATATTCAAGTTAACCCTTGACGTTTGCTCTTGTTGTGTTATCGTTGTGTTTGGAAGAAAGTCTATGATGCTCTCAGGCGAGTGATTATATCTTAGGTTGCAAATGAGATCGTATAGGCAAATATCTACCAATATAATTTTTTTAAGCCGCGACGTTTCGAAGTTTTTTATGACCAAACTAAATTTATTCAATTGAGAAAAGCTAGTTATAACCATAGACAACATACAACTAGATAAGAAAATCACCATATAAACCCGAATCACTTTTTCAAAGGTCTTTAACTTTTTATTCAACCAAAGAAAGCTATCAGTAATAAATGTTGTGAAGAGTTTATGTCGCATAATACAGCAGAGTGAGAGAGACAGAATGTATATAGCTTTCTATTAGAGGGCCATTAGCTCGTTTTAATTCTACCGCGTTTCTGTGAAGGATTTGGTAGCTGCTTAAGGGTAGCTGCTTAAGGGCTCGCCTCGCGCACGCAGAAAGTATAACTGAGCTGAGTTTAACTTATAAGTACCCAGCAAACAAAACTTTCAGACAGTCCGACAAATCGGACTGTTGTCGGAAAAGAAAATGTAATTAAAAAAAATGTTCTGAAAATCTTATATAAATCTAACGGAAATCGTGGAGAATAACTTTTCCTCACATCTTGTGAATTTATGTAATATTTGACCAGTTTTACGATTTATCCTATTGAAATCTGAGCTTTTTAAATAAGAATTTTGTTACGAATTCTGAATTCCGATTTCGTGACGATATCTAGCAGACAATCGGAAGTCCATATAAGATAAAATTACATCGGGATTTTCAATACAAATTTAGTGTTGTTTGAGAGCAAGAGTTATAGTGTTTTCCAGAGTTCTACAAAAATAATTATTCGTGTAAGTTTAGTGCACCATAAAAATTTCTAATTATGATGTAATGTAAATTGCAGGTCAAAGTTGTTCATATTTCTTATATTATACGCAAAAGATTACAATAATACGTAATTAACTTTGATCGATTCTAACAAGTGTAGGTTCGATTCCCGTTCGCGGGAAAAGTAAGTTAAAAGAAACTGCTATAAATTTCTATATCAATTGTTCATATTAGTTCATTACACAATTTTTATATTAAAAAATTATACTGTAGTTTGCAGCGTTTCCTCAAAAGTTAATTATTTATTTTTGTACTCTTTTGTGTGGTATATGTATGGAAAAATAAAAACTTATGTGGACAGTTTTCACCTGTAATTCAAATTAAGTCATAATTGAAAATCTTTATTGTGAACTAATTTTGCATTGGTGCTCAATGAGCTTTCAGAAAGAAGGGCGGTAAAGCTTTCAGAATTCCTCAATATTTTCTTCCAGCTAACGTAACGATAATTTTTTTTGAGTTCTGATAAACCGTTTCATATAGAATTATTTAAGATATAGCGATAAATTCCTTTCCAAAATCGGACGAACTCTCATGACACTCGTCTTAATTTCGTAACGAAATCTAAAAACTTTGTTTGCTGGCTAAGCAGAAAAATTGCTTGATACGCACATGAAAAGCGGAGCTGTAGTTAAAGCCGATCCTTACATGGATAAAAGCCCACTCGTATTATTTTTTAGCCATTTATATATGCATCTTCCCGTTTATTATTCAGAAAAGTTAAAATATAAGATTTTTTTAATGATTCTAAATTAAATTATTAAATACAAGTGAAATGGACCTGCCTCGTCCAGTTTTTGAAGTCAGGACATTCTGGGTGATTACCCATGAGCTAGCGAGACAGATGGCTCTTCCTCTAGCATTACGCAATTTACTAGCCTATTAAACCGCAAATGCTTTCAGCTGGCATTAACCAGTAACAGTGAAAGCGCACAAATAGTCAATTTTTTTAATTTTTTTAATATTTTGCCCCATACATGAGTTCGAGTCCAGTATGGGGCAAAAGAATCATCATCATCATTGCTTCATATATCAACTTAAGAGTATGGACAAAAAAAATATATTTTTTAAATGTATATTGATAATATTACTTCATTTTGTAAAAGGTAACGTTACTTCTGCACTCAGTACTTTATTTATTAACTGTAAAAAAGTTCTGCAAAGCGAAAAAATTATAGGATATTTATTTTTAGCGACCTTTTTGATGAAAAAATGTATATGAGTAACTTTAGTAGCACCTCGGTTAATTATAAGTTGTTGTGGGTGACATGACATAGAATTTATTACTTTTTGGACCATGTTCAGGCAAATGTTCTTCCATTCCCTGTTAAAAGCTGCCTGTAAGTCCTATATAAAATCAACGATGCCTCGATCTGATGTGGGGAAGCCCTCAATTTTTTCTTAGAAATTTACTGGAAATTTTATGTTTAGAATTTATGTGTATTTTTGTAGGCCGACAACGGCAGACATTGCAACTGAAAATAACTCTAATCGTCCTGTTCAGGTGTGCAATAACCCTCGATGATTCCTTGATTCATCTCTAATATATGCTCATAAAAAGATAAAGATCGAAAACACAAAGTATCTAATTCAGAAAGTTCAAAATAAAAACACTTATCTAAAAGGCAATCCTTATCTGCAGCTTTCTTGCACCTTCACGACTTTTACACAATCGAACCTTTAAAGGCTCAATCTGTACTTTTCTATCTAAAAAAATTATTAAAACATTAAAAATAAATAAACAAAATGCATAATTAGTAACAAACTTACCAAAATATATGTACCGCAGTATATTTACGTTTTTGTAATGTCATTCAAATTTATTGACCAGAGTTTTGTAGTTAACGCAGTTTTGTACGTCTTTGCTGTAAGCACGGATGAATTAGATTTCTTTTCGTGGCCTTATTTTCAATATCATTATTAATTTTTATTTTATTGTATACATTATGCATATTATTTTAATATTTTTAATATTTCCAAATAGTTTTAATAACAGATTTTTAGAAATATTATGACCGCGAGTTGCATTTCCGTAAAAAAATTGCAAAATTCTTCTTCTTCTTGTTTTTAATATATCTTTTCTCTGAGTCTCCGCTGTTATAATTTAGCTGCTAAAGAACTGCCCGATATTGGAGACCCGGTAAAATTTAGGTTTTAGGACTCTGACAATAAATATTTTTAGCTCGCTAAAGAACGGCCCGGGCGGATAAATGCAAGCTAAATTGTTTGGAGACTTACTGGTGGTGCCATCTCTAATCAAAACCGAAAGGCAAATTTAGCGCTTTGACCTTAGCACTGCTCTCGCTAAAATTCAGGATAAATTTTCGCCAATATCTTTTAGCTTGCTAAATTTTCATACAAAATTTAGTTTAGCGCCGAACTTAGTACTAAGCTGAAGACGTTAATGAAGACAAATGTTTAGGGCAAACAGGCGGTGTGAATGCAAAGAGGGATATGTGTAGAAATTTCTGTGGCATTCTGATTGAATCAAGCCTGAAGGATGATTAAAACATGAATGCTGCCTTAGTCAGCGCCACCTAGTTTTGACAAAAAAGAAAAAAAATACAAAAACAAAAATATAGTACAAAACAAAATTAAGACATGCCTTAAAGACAGAAGTGAACATGCCATGTGAAATTGTCTCTTGAGTGTGTGCAATTCGTCTTTATTACTAGTCTTCAAAAGTTTCTCAATTGTTAAGTCTTTCGTTACCGTCACTGAGAAGGTACATTTTGTTCAAAATAATTCTCATACTTGCTGATAAAAAGTACTTTTTCCCAGGAAAATCAATTAGAATTTATGTACCATTAGGAAAACTTCATTTCCAGTGCAGGTACATCAGTTTATAAGTACCTTTTCGAAATACTCAAATAAGCTTATTGAACATTTTACCTGAAAATCTATAACTTTACTAGAAATTTAGCAAGCAAAAATAACAACCAGCTTAACAAAAGCATCCAGCAAGGGGATCTACTCAATTATATTTTGTCAACATTAAAATTATTCGAATCTTCCAAATGAGATGTCATAGACCATCTTTATGTTTTTGTGGACATTTAAAACCACTCAGCGAAAAATGTTCAAGGGTGGGAGACGCGGAAAAGTTCAATAAAATTTATCCATGGTCTGAAAATTTCGAACTGTTAAAAACGGACTAAAATAGAACGGTGTGGTTGCGATGGGAACGATAAAACTGGCTGCGAATTGTGACAAAACATAAGTTAAACGAGGAGGATCAGCGGATGAAATTATCGATAATACATGAAGAAGAAGAAGAAAAAAAAAAAAAGAGAATTCAAAAATTTCAATTTAATTGAATTTTAATTAGAAATGAGAGGGAATGATGAGACGAGCGGCTCCAAATTAAATTTCATGTCTTTCTAGGCGAAGAAATTCTTTCTCTTGTCAGTTGAATTTAATTTGATTTCCCAATCAATAGCCGACAAAGAACAAGCGCCTGACAGATGAAACGAGATGACGACGACGTATCTGAGAAGGAAAACTTGTGTAAAAAGAAGATTGGCCCTGAGCTGCCCCCTCACTGATAGTCCGGACCTAAATTTTCCATCTTTGGTGATACGATGATGCTATACCGGTGGTACAATTCACAGGAAATAAATTAATTTGAACGAAGGATTCATAACTCGAAGAACTTTATTCCATCGATAATAATAATTTAAGTTTTCATTGATTCTTCAAGCAAACATAAGCAATCCAAACATTTTCTTCTTACTTCTCGCTCCACCTTTCTATAGCATAAAAACTCCACCCCTTCGGACGGATTCATTTAAGGAAATCCGAACGAATTTATTGAATGAATAAAATTTTCCTAATCGACATAAATTGGAACTTTTGCTTGAATTTTACTTATTTGTTCGGAGGTGGGACAACAGCTGAATAATACCCGTATTTTTTTTTCTTTCATTGTTTCTATAGTCTCCTAACAACTTGCAATATTTCATGATTCCCTTAAAAGTATAGAAAATCAGCGAGAAGAAAAACGTACAACTTTAATCCACAACCGCTTTAATCAGAAAATTTTAAAGTCTAAGCTAATGAAATTAGAACTCAATTGAAAGATGATAAGTTTTTGTCAACTTTTGGTGGATGGATTTGATTAAGACCAACCCGTAATTGATTTATACCGCAACGTAGACAAATATTTTCATGCGATTGACCTACAACGAGCAATCAATTTTAATTAACTGTTGATGTTAACTAATATTTTGTGATTTGTTGTGATTTTCGTTAATTTTTCGACGTTCGAATTATAATTCTAGAGTTAGCTGGGATGTGCCGTACTCTTCACAATTCTGAGGTTAGAAAAAAAAATCCATTAGGAAAATTTTTGTCTAAGATGTCCTTAGTTGCTAAGTGCGGTAATAATTGGAAATCTGTATATTCTGATTAGAGTAGATCACCTTTAAGATGAAGTGAAATTATAGCTGTGTTCATTTGTGTCCGCAGAATAGAGCAGAACAAAAGATACACAGAAGAACGCCTCATACATAAATGAAGTGAACAGTACAAATAGTTCGCTTCAAACGACAGAACAATTTGTTCTCTCCAGTATATGGGAGTTCTAGAACAAGGTACACAAAAGAAAACAGCTTATACTCGTATAATGGCCAGTTTCACAGTCTGAGTTTAAACCAAATATTTAGTTTAAACTCGACGAATGAGTTTCACAGTTTGGTTTAAACCCCGGTTTAAACTAGAGTTTAAACCATGCCATCCCTCGTTTTAAACTCAAGATAAAAGTATTTGAAAAGTGTGACATTTTATTTTGACAGTAGCGTTGTTTGTATCAAGAAAATAATTTTATCATGGATTTAGATTTAGGCATTTCTAGCGATGAAGATTTTTTTTAGTTAAATTTTCAACTCTGTCGACAACTGACAGTAATTAGAAATCGGCCAAATCACGACGTTGATTTTTATGCTAGGTTCCGTTTAAGTAAAGAACTTTATCACTTTATCTTTTCTTTCGCTCTATTATATATCTTTCTTTATGCACTAGGGAAGGCATTAGCTCAACTTCACTTATGCTAAAATTTGCATCCTTTTTGAATGTTGGCATATTTAAAATTAGCAAATATAACTACATATTTTTTATTTTTTACTTTCTGATGTTTACTTTTTCCGATTGACAGATTGATTGATAGAAAAATTGCTTCACAATGGTGGCGATAACTAATTTAGTTCACAATTTAATCAGTACTACCAACGTTACTAAAAGAATGCACTGTGAAACCCGATTTGGTTTAAACTACGTTTAAACTTGGAGGATGGTTTAAACTAAACCTTGGTTTAAACTCGACTATGAAACCGGCCATAACTGCTACAATATACAGTAGTGCTACTAATTTCAGACTAGAGAACCAATGGAAAGTTCTATTTGCAATACCCAAGATCATGTGCGTACCGAGGGTGTGGGGGCAGCTGCCCTGAAGCTGATCTGGGCCCTACCTACCTCCCTTACATTTAGCTTAGCTGGTTAAGAAATAGTAGATGATGTCAAATTTATAGGTAAAAGTTAAAGCTCATTGTAACTCTGAATAAAAATTCAAAATACTTTTAGAGTTACGATTAAATGAGTAACTTTAAGCTTTGAATGTCGAATCACGATGACGTCCGCAAGCGAGCGAGTCCGATACCCCGTCGACCGGCTGATTGTATCGTTGTTCGCGTGTCACATCGTCTCATCCATTTCGCGGTAAACTTGGCGCGAACACTAGCCATCTTACAGACCTTGTATTGTTCTTTAGTTGAACATTCATTAATATTCAAGAGCTTCACGCACCAGTGACTGTTACCCACGGAATGATAATTGATAACCTAACCTAAAAATGGACATAGGGAATTTTTTCTGTGAGCAGGTACCTACCAATTTTTATTTAGTCTTGCTTTTTATAAAGTGTTCATTTTGAAAAGCCATACATCTGAATTTTCTCAGTCAGTTCTTGGAGATGAAGATGAATGTCATGAAAATTATATTGGGCGATAAGTTGGGCGATCTTCGGTAATAACTAAGGAAAAACGTATGGATATTTTAAGGAGATGCTGGGTACCTCCAGAGAAGTATGATTTTGCTGGCGATGCCACACACTTATAATGTAAATTTAACCACACTTGGTTAAAAATGTACAAGCCTTGGCTTACTTATTCGAAAAGTTGGAAACGTGCGTTCTGTTTGTTTTGTGTTTTATTTCCGCCGAAAGTCGTACGTGGTTTACAGGGATCTCTTATTATTCGACCATTCACAAAGTATAAGGACGTACATACTTATTGTAAAGCACATATAAGTAGTCAGTGGCACAAACAGTCCAGTGCGGCTGCTCAAACTTTTAGCAACCCAAATGCAAATGTACAGGTTGCTATGCAAAACTCCTTGAAGGTAATAAAAAGGCACTAAGACCTATCGTTTTTTTGGGGAACACAAGATTTGCCATTGAGAGGAAAAGAAAACGATGGCGGTGTTTTTCAAGATTTGCTTAAGTTTAAATTGATTCTGGTGACGAAAATTTGAAGAAACATTTAGAAAAAGGATATAAAAACGCTCAGTACATATCTCCAAAAATACAAAATAAAAAAAAAAAAAACATATGTGGAGTTATAAACAGAGAAAATTTAGCCGAAGATGTTAAAGCTGCAAGTGCCTACAGCATTTTGGCTGATGAATCAGCTGATATATCCGGAAAAGAGCAACTATCAAAAGGTATCAGTCAGAGAAGAATTATATGGGTTTTGTTTATGGATCCCCAAACTATAGCTGCTGAAATTAATAAATTCATTAAATATAGATGCTAACAAATGCGTGGGCGCTACGATGTTTGTTCTACAATGGCCGGAAAAGATGGCGATGTCCAAAAAATTGTCAGAGAAACTTATAACAAAGGTTTATATTTTCACTGTGAAAGCCACAACTTAAACCTTGTTGTATACGATTTGAACAATGTTTCTGAGATCCGCAACTGCATTGGAATGGTCAAAGATACGATAAATTTTTTCAGGGAATCAGTTCTGCGTCGAAAATATGCACGAAATGCTCCTTTGCTGTATGAAACAAGGTGGTCCCAGAAATATAAAAGTATTTCATAATTTAAGAAGCATTTCATTGAAATTGTTCAAGATCTAAAAAGGTTTTCTCAAGAACGTAATTCCAGAACTAGAAAAGTGCCTTTTCAATTGTTATCTGCAGTTGCACAAACCACATTCATATTAACTTTATGCATTATAGATAAGTACAACTCCCTGCTAGAACCAATCGCGATCGTATTGCAGTCTAAGACTCTGGACGTTATCAAATGTGCAAAGCACATCCAAACAGTATTAACTGCAGGCGTTCTGCCGAAGAAGGCAGTGAGGAACTATTAAAGTTAGCTAATGAAAAAGCTTTAGAACTGAATTCAGAGCTGCGTCTTCCAGGGACTGTAAGTCGCCAAAACTACAGGGCAAATCATCCAGCTGCTTCTTTAAGCGAGTATTTTCGCTGCTATCTATACGTGCCCTATTTGGACTCGTTTTTATTCTCATTGCAAGCCAGGTTTAGCCAAGATCAATCGCTGGCGTTTACTCTATCCTTGTCACACTCTGCTTGAACAATAAAAATTACTGCTCCTGATTTAAAAACTCACATGGAAGAAGTCTTCAGATTTTATGATGAATTAGAGGCGATTGTGTCTGAAGCACAGTTATGGTGGATGTTTTGGACAAACAAGGAGGAGAAAGAGAGTCTTGAAACTATGGAGATAACAAACGTGATTAGACACGCAGAAGATTTTTACCCGAAAATTGGAATAGCTTTACATATTTTATTGGCACTGCCGTATTCTATGGTTACCATTGAGAAGTCATTGAGAACTCTCAGACGAGTAAAAACCTGACTGAGATCAACAATGATCGAAGACAGGCTAAATGGGCTTTGCATGCTAAATATATACAAAAAAATTGTAAATAATTTGGGTGACTCTTTCACAGAATCTGTTTTAAGCCGCTTTGCGGAAAACCCAAGGAAACTACTTTTAAAATAAATTTCTACATATTTATATTGAATTTTATTACTTACATGAAATTCCTAATTTGCATCATCTCTTCCTAGGCTAAAAGCTGGGTACGCCTATGCCCAATGTGTTTATGTAATTTCTAAAATCATACGAAAAAAAAGATCTCAGTCACGGCCAACGGAGCGGTATACAGTTTCCGATTTTGGCATCTACAGCACAATATAATACCTGACCCTTCTTCATCTTCTTAATGGCTAATATTTTAGCATCTTAAATAAAGTGTTTCCTTGAACTTTCGAGATGGTCGGCCGTCGGTTACATGTGCGCTTTGTTGCGAAATCTATCTATCAAAATATTAACTAAGCACAGTTGACAGTTAAGATATTAACTCCATTGAAATAATTATTTGAACTAATTCCGAAGCAAAGCACCATAGTTGGCAATTTACTTATTGTTAATTAATTACTTAATTATTAGGAATTGAGGAGAAATTTAGATCGAAGTTAATGTGAATGTCACAAAATAATAGCTTTGCTACATACTTTTTGGTGCGAACGACTCTTCTTTAGTTAGGTAGAAAGGTTTGGGTTAGGGAGCAATTGTGAACACTAGTATTCGTGCGCCATAATTACAAAAAATACCAACTTTCATCGTCTAAATATTGTAATTTCTCAACAATAAAATATTCTCACTATCTACAATATAGAGGTGTATACGTACGTAGGAGATGTCTAGCTAAACCTACAAAGCTTTACCTAGTATACGGCGACGTACAGGACCCCAAAATTGGTAATTAAAAATAATAAAAAAAAATGAAAACAATTAAGGAAAAGCAATAAAAGAAGAATTAGAAAAAAAATTAAAACAAATTCACTTATCTGCTCCATTTTCACACAAGTGGAGATTTTCTAACTCCCTCGTGACCACTGTTTCTTTACTATGCTTTCTCCGGTTCTTCGACTTTAAAGGTTTTATTCCTGATGTCTTCTTTTTTTATAATTTGTTTTCTCCTTTTTTTTTTGTTTAGATAGATACACACGGTGTTCATCAAAAAGCAGACTCTCGCTGTGATTTGGAGCCTGATTCATTAAATCTGGTGGCGATGTAAAATCACTTGTTATTGTTCCTGATGGGATTCCACCCAAATTCATACAATTACCATTGCCTAATGTTTTACCAGTCATAGTTAATCATTTCCTCCATTTTCCCAGCTATGTTAAAATATTACATTGACATTCCAGGTCCCAAAAATTCCCATTCTTCTACTCTCTCTGATCCCTCAGCACATTACGCTACATTTGAAAAACTTACGAAGAACTTAGCTCTCTTAGCTATTTGAATCAGCACTCATATCTTACGCAATGGCAGACGGGATATCGTCAAAATCATTCATGAAAGACAGTCTTAATAAAAGTCATTACAGATTTGAGACTCGCTTTGCACCGAAAACAAATTTGCTACCTATTTCTCCTTGATTTTTATAAGGCTTTCGATAGTCTTATTCACGAAATGGTGCTGGACGAATTATGTATATTCTAAATTTGGTATGTCATCATCTGGTCTCAAACTTATTCATAGCTTTCTTTCTGGCAGGACACAACAAGTGAAATCTAATCGACGATTATCTAAAACTGCCGGAGCTCTATGCGATGCTCCCCAGCGTTCAATTTTAGGGCCACTGTTATTTGGATTGTACATTAATGACTTGCTTTCTTTCATAAGATACTCTTTTATCCCCCTATATCCTGATGATTGTCAACTTTATATCAGTGCACTAACTAGTATGTAAATAAACTAAATAGTGACTTAGCTCGCATTTAAAGGAGGTCAATTGATAATTCTCATAATCTCATAATCCACCAAAATCTTACATTACTATTTTGTCGTACTCGGAGCTTGGCGAAAATCTTTATTTGTCTACAGTTGACCATAATAATTTAAACCTAAATCATGTTGACAAAGCTTAAAATTGGTTATTGTTCCTTATAATAAAATGACCTGTTGTGACCATATCAACTCATCTCTGGCAAAGATTTATGAAACGTTAAGAAGACTCTGGAGAACTGTGCCAGTCCTACCAACAATAATAGGTATAAGATTAATTAAGGCGCTCTTTTTTACATTTTTCCTGTATGATCTCGTAATATTTTCCTGTTTTGACTGCGTGGTAGTAAAATAATTGTTGCTATTATTGACTTTTGCTCGATTTGCTCATTGCTTACGTCGTTGTGATCATATATCGCCGTATATATCCTTCGTAGTTGGTTGCTCCCTTACAACGTATTTCGATGTGAAATTATTGTGTCTTAAACGATGCCATATGATATTCTGAACACATTTTATTACCAATGTTTATTTCTATCTAGCAGGAGAAAGCTTTGGCGATCGGATGTAGTTTGAGCGAATTTCTTGGGGAAAAAGTGGACTTTTCTACTTCTCGTGATTGTGCGGAATTGGTGAGTTGTGGAAGTTAACTTCCTATTAGAAAATGATCACAACAGAGGAGCACCAATCGCCATTGTAGAAACAAACTGCAAAATGCAGTAGCTGGGGTGTATGTGACCCAAGTGCATTAAAATGGATTTTCCGGCGTCACAAACCTCCCGATAAAATTTTCTGAATCGGAAGAAAATTTACCACCCGATGATACTCGGCAGGACCATTGAAACCCGTTTTCTGATCGGATATTAAACTACCGAGTTACAGGCCATCTAAGGTGCGAAAAATTTAGTACCTCAGTTCGAATAAAAAAGAAGGAAATACGAAAAAAGTGAGATCGGGGGTGGCTATAAACAGCTTTTTAAGCTTCCGAGTATAGGAGTGTGGGGACTCAAATTTCTTCCCATTACCTAAGGAATTCGATTCTGTAGTAGGTTTCCAAAATGTACTACATCAAAATTTGACCTCCCTCCAAGACTTCCCCCGCTTAATTGAAATAAACATTGTTCATAAAATATGTGCAGAGTATCATAGTGCATCGTTTAGGACATCACACATGTCAGCATTACCCTTTAATACTCTGGTGGATGAGCGCTCCTTTTTGGTTCAAGTTGTTCGGCTTTAAAACTCACTAATTCAAGCTATACTAAATCTTATCAAATTATCTATAATTAACAAGGTCAAGGAACTCAAATTACGAAATGTAAGTTAATTATCTGTAATCAGTAGTAAATTAAGCAATTCAAAAATAATAATAACATTAACTTTAGTCTTATTACGGCTCTGGACGAGTGACTCCTGTCATTTGCGTCTGCCTTGAACTCAGGTTGTCTATTTATTCGTTTGTTTTGCTTTCACGCTTTGCATATTTGTAGCTGCGATGCTCGCCTCAAAACCTTGAAGCGGAATTTTTCTGCTGAATATCACTCATTATCCATGATATGTATTTTTTTAATTTTTATTTGATTTCTATTCATTAAATTTATTTATACTTTTGACTAATACTCTCATTTCTTCATATTACAGCAGGTTTCGCGACTAGAAAAAGGCGTCTGCAACAAATTCATCGTCAGTAAAAATTTCGGTATCCAAAAGTGGCCAAACGGAGCTAATTCAAGACTACAAAGTTATTTTTGATGAAACGTTCGAAAGTATACACAATATCTTATGGGAAACAGGAACTTTCAGACCACTAGTTCGAAATCATGATGGACCATGAACTACAAGAGCATTGACCTTGGAAAAACTTCCTGAGGAAAATAAAAAAAAAAAAATTAAAAAGTTATAGTACTCGTAGAATTGCATTGATGAAATGTGTTGACCTACCTACGACTGTGTGGTGAGTTTGAAGAACAGCTTACTCCATCTGTAAAAAAAGCACGGGGCCTGAGTGAGAATGATGGGTGGAATTTTGTGCTTGCTTTATCAAAAAATTCATTGGGGGTCCAACATATCTCCACAGTAGTGAAAGGGTTAAGTTGTATTGTGGTTACTAAAAAATTTTGTTTTTGTTTTAATTTTTATGGGGTTAGGTATTATTAAATAAAAGAGAATATTTTGCAATATTTTTTTTTAATTCATATTTCCTTTTTCATTGATTAAAGTTTGTAAGTGCATGTGAAATTTATTGTAGGATAAAAGTTTTCGATTTGAATCTATCAATGCAGAAAAATCGAATTTGAAAACGTCTGTCAAGATCAAGCGATCAGAACAGAAGTTTCGGGATGTGTGCGCTTTAATCCATTTTTTCCTAAGGGAATAAATAAGTTTTGTGCTTTTGAGATGCAATTAGTCGATGTGAAAGACCGAATACTATCAGTGGGTAGTCTGTTTTTCTAGGAATACATGCGTGGAGTATCATTTTTAATGTTTTTATTTATTAAAATATTAATTCAAAACAAAAACACGTGAGTAGCAAAGTAGTCCTACCATTGGCTCGGGCTGCCGATTTACACAGTCATTCAAAAACAATAGTTTGAATGTGAAATATTCTAAATTAAGAAGATCCTGAATCTGGTGCGAGATCTTCGAAATCAAAGTGATTCTGAAAAAATTAATCACGACCGATTTTTTCAAGAATTGTCAACATCAGCCTTCCAGAAATTGTAGTTAGTAGACACACTAAATCTTAGGTGGCACTAAATCTTAGGTGGTAGCACACAATAATTATATAAGGGGGAGTTGATTAGTTATAGGTTTAGACTTTATAGGTGGAAAATTTTTCGTTTAAAAGATTGATATTTATTGAAAATAATTTCAATAAATTTGCAAATTTCATTAAAGTGTAGAAAAATTGAATTTTTCGACCCAGGGCGCTATCAGAGAGTTCTCATAAGTATGGTTATTTCTGATCGCCTACCATAAAAGTTCAATGATGGAGGTCACACCAATTGCCCATATACATATATTCATATTTGCCTTTGTTTTTTTTTAAGTATATAGGTAATTGGTGTGACCTCCAACATTGAACTTTCATGGTAAGTGATCAAAGGTAACCATACTGATGTAACCTCTCTGATTACTTATTCGAAACGTTCGATTTATACTTTGCATGAATTAAAATCCTTCCTACCCAGTTATATACATATCAAATCTTTTTTCTTATTTTAATTTTATTTTTGTGTGTTGTCTTGTGATATAGTTGCTTTCGATTTAAAGTACTGTTTCAGTTACACGCTCAGCTGATGCCAAATCCCTTTTCGCTTATGTGTTAGTGTTTGGGGGTATGGCTGAGCCTGGTCGCTAAACCAGTGTCCGTGTAATGCTGAACTACAAACGTACATATATGCATAATTTCAGACAAACTGATTGAAATTATTACTCCCAAAATTTATCACCCATTTTAATATGCGTTTCTCGCGTAAGTCACACATAAAGTAAATTTTTTTACATTCAACTCTTTTGCACTCGCTCTTAAGGATGTGGTTACCTGTCTTGGAAATGGAAGGTAGATTTACTACTAATAATAATTTTGAAGAAACTTATTTTCGTATAGAATGAATTTTGATAAATAGGGCTTAATTCAATTCATACTTAATCCATTGATTCATGGTAACCAATTTTCGTTAATAACTATCGTTCTGGAACGAAGCTGTGTTCAAAAAAGACTCATTTTCAATTTATTTAAATTCTGACGTATATTCATGAAAACCTGAAAACAATTTGTGCTGTTATTTTTAGAAACTTTCCTACGTGTCTATATTGATTTGTGTTCTATATCGTTGACAAAATATCCCCTCTTCGGTCTCCTTTCTCCCCTCTCGCTCAACAAATTTCTTATCTGGTAACATTGAACTTTTCCATTAAAAACATAATTAAGTGCCACAAATGAGATCTATTTCATGCAATCAATTGTCGAGGCTTCATATTTCAGGCACAGTCGCAAACACATACAATAATTCTTAAAAAAAAAAGAAAAGAAAAAAGAAGAGAAACAGATCTTATCCACCTTGTACCTGACATTAATAACTAAGATTCGCTCGGTGAAAAACGATACCTTGTCAAATAGCAACACAAAATAAATAACACCAGCCGGCAAAAAGGGCTGAGCTGAGAAATGAAACTCTTCGAAGCGAGCCTTCTCCTCCTCCCCTCTCCTACTAGCCAAGTTCACTTCCCCTCTATCTACTTATCTTATTTGATATTTTTCCTTTTCTCACCAGGAAATGTAAAACTTGTAAAAACGAGAGGAGCAAAACAGTTAAATCAAGGAAGCACAAAAAAGCAACTTCCATGGCGAAGAAAAAAAAAAAAACGTGCTGATATATTTGTGATGGAAGTCGTCGGTGGTAAGGAAGAGGGGATAGATGGAGTTTTGGTAGGGGGAAGAAAGAGTGAAGTTCAAGGAAAACTCTAACAAGATAGGAGCCTAAATTTTTCATCAAATAAAATGTTCCGTCATTATTTTTGTTTTGGTTGCTATGCTGAGATAAGATGGAGGAATGAGTTGGTATGGAGAAGAGAAAACTGGGGTCGGATGATGGATAGATGGGTGGCATTTTGAGAAATGCAGATTTATTTTTTAAGCTTCGTCAAGTTTTGTAGAAATTTTCTTAAAAACAGGTAACGTTGGGATTGTGTTAAGGTTGCTGTTGAAAGAAAATACTCTTTCGATTAGAATATATAAATAAAATCAGTAGTATAGCATCAACCGCAACAGCAACAACAACAGAAATAAAAAAGAGAAATTGAAGACGAATTATGAAAATTTTATTTGTGCCCAAGTGGATACCTTACGGTACTACATCATGTGTACTTTAAGGATGAACAAGGATAAAAAAAAATTAAAGGAAGTTTGATTTTTGTAAAAGGATATCAGCAACAGGACTGGGATTATACTTACCAATGGAAAAGAAAATTTTGATATTGGTTATGGAAAATTATAAAAAAGAAAACAATAAAAGAAAAAAAGTTAAACATTATTTAGCTTCCGGCTGAATAAATTTGAAACAAGTATGTTTGAAAATTAATAATGATAAATAAATAAACCAGGAAAAATGTACATATGTATAATATATTTATGTATAGTAGCTGTTCAATGGATGACACGCACCTTCAATATTTAGAAAATGTTTTATATAAGACAAATTTTCCATGAAAGATATTTTTTTTTTTGGGAAATTAATATTTTTTGTTTATTAACTTATTCTTTTCTATACATGGTTTGCATAATAATTTGTTACAGTTCCCTTTGATATAATGCGCGCCGGCATTCTACAAATACAGCCATTTACAATTGTTTTGAAATCTTCACAATTATTCCAAATGTTTTCTGTATATTTTTTTAAGAATATTTACGGTGGGATTAGCAGCAACTTTTGATTTGAGGTAAGCTCAGCAATTTTTATTGGGGTTAAGACAGGAGATTATCCAAGGAAGGAAGGGGTGATCAGGCTGAAGTGCCGCTTTACAATCAGGGTATAGGCTGAAGAGCCGCATTAGAGAAATGAAAGTCTACCTTAGACGTTTGAATCAAATCTGTCTTTATTTTGCTAGGTATCGTCTTTTTATATTATCGTAATACATTATTCTTATGCAAAGTCATTCCATAAGCAAGAAATGGCAATTTCAAAAGTAAATTGCTAAATTAGCAAATTCGCTGCTTTCCTACTTATCGAATGACCTTTCACAATAATAAACTTAATTGTTTATTGTGACACATATTTGCTACTACGAAAATACTTTGCGTCGCTTGACTTGACTTACTTATTCTTATTATTGGTTCTTGAATTGATTATCAAATCATAATTAGAAGTATTTCATTTTTTTGCTTCGTTTTTTCTTTATATTTTATTTTCCATGTTCATGCCTCATGTTACATATTTACAAGTATGATGGCATGATATGGTGCTTGCTTAATGTATATACATGTGTACAATGATTACTCATGTTACTGTCTTATGCTTTATTGTTATGAACATGATTATTGAGAGGCGCTTTCTATCTGTAGTATGTATGTACAGATATACAGATGTGTATAGTATAAAACTACAAACACTGTATAAAATATAATAATTTTTATTTTTAATAAATCACATCGATTTTCAAGGCTTTTAATGTTTTAAACTCAAAAATAAAATTTAGGCTGCGTAACTAACGCCTGACTGAATATGGATCGAAAATTATAAATAAGGATACAATTCGGATACCTGCGCCTATACCTCATTTTAGGAAAATTGCTTATTTTCCCGGCGAACAGATCTTTTAGGGAGATGTTGCGATTACCTTTTGCAAAGTTAAATTATTACAAAGAAATCATTTCAAGGAAAAAAGGTAGCATTTCCTTAAAACTTCAGAATTTTCACATGCGCGTCTAATTCATTGAACAGGTACTGTATATGCCCGTAAAGATAATCATAGAATGAATTCAAACCCATCATATGTATTATAGGAAAGTTTATATAAGTAAGTAACATAAGAGAAATTTCTAGAACATAACTCTGGTTATATGTTTACGGAAATACTTCCTTTGTTGTTATATCTTCACATTCATGACGTCACAGTAATAGAATGTTGCTGTTAAAGAATTTTATTTAAATTTCAGTGGCATTTACTTGAACCGAATGGTAGCCCTAATATCTCACCATTTGGCTAAATTGTCTCGGCTTATCCCGGAACAGAGAAGCTTCACGGATATTTTTGGCCACAAATAGTGGAGTGTAAATGCCTCTAAGATAAAAATTGTACCAATCACAAGGAAAAGGAAAATACAGGAGTTTAGACTCACAACGAAGGGTAATCTAAACTTAACCCCATCCAGCGAAAACAAGTAATTATGTGTCACATTAGACTTTAATGCTTATGAGAGACATGGGGTATCGATATCTAGATATCAAAGCAGCCCTGACAGACATAAAAGGGGGATGATGTGACAAACTGTACTTGATATATCAAATCAGTTCACAGAACTTTAAGCGTTACAAATTTGGAAATGGAAGTGACAAATATATGAGGTTTAACGCAGGCTAAACGGCAACAATTAATTGCAAATATACGAAAAATTCAAGAATTGGAACGAAAAAAGAAAAAAATTACGTTATTTTTCAATAAGATCCTGGTTGAGGTATAAAATGTATCGGCGGATGTGGTATCTCAATTTACAAATTTGTGTAAAACGAAGAAAAGTGTGTTTAAAAATGAAAAAATTGTAATCGAATAATTTATTATCTCTGCGGAGTTTAATATTTGCCTTTTTTTATTACTTTTCCTGGAAAACATTTGGTTCTTCTTCTTCTTATTCGCATTTTTGGATAATCACAGACACATTTTTTCTTAATTAGAGACATTATCATATTATTATCAGCAACAAGATGGCGCTGCGCAAAGTAAGAAGGGCCGATGATCAGGGTATACCAACTAATTATTGAGGATATTGATATGTAGATATCGAGTCTATACCCACTAGTTTTTCTGGGTATATTAGGAGTATTTGATGACACACATGGTGTATAAACGGGATATTCAGAATATCTACATATCGATAGCCCATGTCTGTCATAAGCATAAGATGAGCAATATACTGGACCTCATGAAAATGTAAGTGTGGCTTTATAGAAGTGTAAAAAAATCCTTGGCGGTAGCTGGGGCCTTAATCGTAGAGTAGTACTATGGATGTATACAGGGATGATAAGACCAATCGTGTACTAGCACTCCACAGTATGGTGAATGGAACTCGAGAAGAACTATTATCTGGATTAGTGGGCGAAAATCCTCCCCGGCTATATTGGAGATAATGCTCCATATTTTTATTCTCAGTTGACCTTTATCTTAGGGGTATAGCGACTGCTAGCGGAGTTAGATTTAAAGCAATTAATTGGTGGAGAGTGAGTGTTTCTGCATTCCAATAGACACTAATGACGACAGATTCCCAACTTCCTGCTATATCTTTCGCAGAATTCTATACATATAGACTAGAAGTGACTGGGAGGGAAATGAGGGATTTGTAACAGCAGGCATTTCTATATTTACAGTTTTTTTTTCGAAAGCAAGTAAAAATACAGAAGCAGGAGTATATTCCAGTAACTGGCAGTGGAATGAATTTACAGATTGCCTGAAAAAGTGCAGTGTTTTCCAAGCTGAATTGGTGGCGACTTACCAAGTAATGCTGCTGGTATCTATGTGTAAGGAGCCGGACTTAGATATTTGCATATATTTTGAGAGCCAAACAGCCATTAAGTCGTTGGATCACTACAGCAAAATCAAAGGGTAGCCTAAAATAGATTTTTATTACACCACTACTATAGAAATATTTAAAATGAGATATCATATGAGCTATCAAAAAACGTTCCACAAATGGATAGATCAGATGAAATATCGTATGCGAGAATCCCGATCGAAACTCTAAGAAAAATACATTACCAACGACAGCTACGTTAAGTCTAATCATTAGTGGTTCAATCGGGACACATTTTATATTGCCAGGAAACTATGATCTTTATAAAAAAAAAAAAAAGGAAAAATGGAGCTCCTGAGGGAAGCACAGCCGAAACCAAGAAACAAGTATGGAAATTAACGGGCCATTTGGCCATATTTAACCATACTTGGAGTCTGGGTCTAGAGTCGTACGATATCTGTTGAAGCTGTAAAAACCCTGATGAAATCGAATCAGTTCGAAATTTACTCTTCTCTAGCGACCAAAAAAGGTGGGTTATTTGGCAGAAACTTCCGCTAGGAGCTGAAGCTTAAATGCTTTCTGAGTTTCCTTAGAGAATCTCGGTTGATTTAAGGATATTTGTAGAAAGATAGATTTTCCATGAATTTATGGGGCATAATGGCGCCGTCCGTGGACTATGTTCCTTCTTGCCGGCACTTCTCTAACCCAATCTAACTACAGCTAACACAAGGGTGAATACCCTAATTAGGTTTGGTGCTCTGAAATGGAAATAGTTGGATTTCTTTCGTTTACCCCAACGGAAAAAAAAAATGTAAATTTTACGCCTATACTTCAAAAATATGATTTAATTAAATTACGTATAACAGCCGGAAATCATCGCAATTTACGAATTCACTGTAACGTGAAAGCTGCTGTCAACAAAGAAATTTTATTGGAAAAATTTATAAATATTTTCCGACTCCAAATATAATTTTTTGCATCATTTTCCACCAAAGGGGGGGCCACTTTCCCGGTCTGACATATTTAAATTATCTGCGTAATTCATTATCTCATTAAAATCATACATTTAATTATTATTTGTTCAGTTAGAATGTGTGCAGAATTTTTCGAAAAGTCATGTCTGTTATTTGATTAACAAAACAAAAAAAAAAATCGGTTGAGACTGAGGCGAATAATCTGTGTCTGTCGTCATCTTGCTGGATGATTTGGCTGTGAGGAGTTGTGGGTGGGTGGACATAAACATCAATGCAAGACTTACTTCTTTTAATAGTTGGACAAGCATACAAAATAACAAACTTTACTGAAATTTATTGGTATGGGTACAAATCGCACATTTAGGGAAATAACGCCTAAGCCGCTATCACTAATCGCCATAACTAAATTAAGTTTTGCATTTTTTGGTTTCCGTATTTAAGAGAATTGCAAATTTCAACAAAAACTAGACTCGAAAGATATTGTTTCGCACATCAGAAATGTTTTAAATATGATTGAAAATGCATTAAAATTGCAAGTAGGGAAACTGCATGGCATACCAGTAGGAAGATTAGTAGGAAGTTAATGCAAATCGACGATAAAATGCGAGTGCACAGTGAAATTTCAACTAGCTCCAATAAATTCAGTCCGTGGAATGCGAAGAAAGGCAGTGCGTATGTACTTAAGTACAGCCAAAGACCGAATAATTGCAAGATTTCTCAGACAGAATTTGTTCGGACCGTCTACAGCACCAATAACGGACACGAATCCTGAAGGAATATTGTCGATTTGAATTCTAAGAAAGAAATGAAGTTTTGCCTATATTGAAAAAAAATTTATGGTTTGTACCCATGATATAAGGGTTTTCCAATAAGAGGTGTTATTTTGATATTCAAAGAAAAATACCATTTTTTGAGATAAATGTTCGAATCTTTATTTCATTATAAAGAGGAAGGTATGCCGTTAATAATGAAAAATAACATCAGCCAAATGACCAACACGACCACACCTACAGGACCATATCCTTTTCATGAAATTTTCCATAACCAATTCGAAAAGTGGCTGCCCTACCTCGATAGCCTCACGAATTCCATCTTTGAGGTCTTGAATCGACGCTGGGCTGTTGGCGTAGACCTTCTCTTTCACGTGGCCCCAAAGGAAGAAGTCGCAAGGTGTTAAGTCACAAGATCTCGGTGGCCAATTGTGATCACCTCTTCGAGAAATAACACGGTCCGGAAACTTTTCCCGTAAAAGATCAATGGTTTCGTTGCTTGTATGGCACGTAGCGCCTTGTTGAAAGTAAACGTTGTCCAGATCAATACCATCCAATTCCGGCCACAAAAAATCATTAATCATCTGTCGATAGCGCAATCCATTCACCGTAACTGTTGCTCCAGCCTCATTTTCGAAAAAAGTAAGGTCCAATGACCCCGCGGGACCATAAACCGCACCAAACAGTCACACGTTGAGGATAGAGAGGCTTTTCAACAATAACTCTTGGGTTTTCCGAGCCCCAGATGCGACAATTTTGCTTGTTGACGAAGCCATCGAGGTGGAAATGGGCCTCATCACTCAAGATGAGTTTTCGATGGAATTCCGGATCATTTTCATGCATTTCAAGGACCCAATCAGCAAAGACTCGACGTTGTTGATGATCGGCCGGTTTGAGTTCTTGTGTTAACGGAACTTTATAAGCCTTAAGACCCAAATCTTTATGCAAAATACGCTGTAGTGATGTTTGTGGAATGCCTAATTCCAAAGAACGACGGGGAATGGACAAACCTGGGTTTTCTTCAACACTTTCGGCTACAGCAGCAATATTCTCGGCTGTTCTTGAGCCACGTGCACGTGTTTTATTCTTCACATCACTAACTTGTCCCGACAGCTTGAATTTTTCTACCAATTTCTGTATTGCGGTCCCACAAGGTGCTTCACGACGACCCAAAAATGTTCGAGTTTTACGAACCGTCTCTGCCACATTTTCACCATTTTTATAGTGAATTTTAATAATTTCAATGCGTTGTTGAATCGTGTATCTTTCCATTTTTATTAATGGCGTAGTTTCTACTTGTCAAATGTCAAAAAATGACAGCTCCAAAAGTGACATCTACCGAAATAGCGGGCTAATTAAAATAACACCTCTGATTGGAGAACCCTTATTTAGCCGAGATCAGTGAGTTATTGAGGTTTGCTATGAGCTCTTCCATACATCACTTTTTTAGTACTACCGTTGTTGTCTGTATATTTTTTGTTTGTGCTAAGACCTTCCCTCGACTTTTGGCTTACAACACATGCACCGAAGAAATGGTCCGATTTGTGCATATACAGGAATGAAAATGTTTATTTATAATAATAATAATGTTTTTTTGTTTTACTGTTTATCCAACAGACCTTCCTATTTCAGTTCACTTAGCCTTCGTGTGTTTGTTTTTATTATTTAAACTGCACAATCATTCATTTCACATCATAATTTGTATTTCTTTTTTACTACACTCACTTAAATATTTTCTTTTATTTAAATATAATTCTGCACATTACACATCCAATAATTTGTTTTAACCCGACAATTTAAAAGTTTCGCGCGTACGCTTCTGTTCAACAATTAAAATCGTTTAATTAAATGGCGTTCTTAGCAGCGAAGAATAGAGATAATTTTTGAAATTATGCTGTTAATGTAGATTTCAAATCCATCTGTAGTTCCTGACCTTGAGACTGCCCAATTTTGTTTGTTTGTTTCTGGCATAATCTTTTTTTATTTTGGTATACACCCACACAACAGAATTGCTGCTGTTTACAAAAAGTGATAAGAGATTTTTCCGGTATCTAAGTTGAAAGTTCTGTTAGAAGTTTGTTGGAAACTTATAGTAATGTTTATAAATTGATGATGGTCATGGATATGTTTACTTATGGGTTAAATATAAACTGCGTAAGAAAGATGAATCGTTGTCAAACTGAAAAACAAAATCCTCCATGAACTTTCCTTTTGTTGTGACTACAATAATTCTCATCATCAGTATTACATTTTGACTCCTCGAGGAACATTACGTACGGTGAAAACCTTGGAAGAATAGGCATAGTCCATATAAAACCATCTCTTAGAAGCACTCAACGTTGTCGATATTTCTGGCGAACATCTGGTGTTGTTGTTGTTAATGAAGAACTTACTGAAGCGGTATGTGTTTTCAGAAACCATGTGCTAGATATGCACATGGCAACTAAGTCTAGCCTATCATTCCTTGTAGTTTCCTGTTGTTAAGGTAGCCATTGGAGAGATATTTTTTTGTGCAATTATGGAGCTGATAAATTGCCTATGCCCGCAGTTCCGCAGCAATTGGTTGTCCGAGTAGCAAGGTTCACCAATATTTTAACAGTGAAATCCCCCGATTTTGACATTTAGGGTAACAGAGTGTCACTGTTGTATGAAATGCAAATCAAGGAAAAGTCTTTTCAAAGAATTTTCTACACTGGACAAGAAAGAAACCTTTACGGTACCAAAGGACAAGTACCATCAAGCAATGTCTTACCAGCCTTAACAAGTGAGATAAATATTAGTGGTTTCCGAATTCTCAGCTCACGGTTATCGAGTCGTCCCAGAATTCTTGACGTACAGCAACACTGACATTTGGAGGTAATTTAGCCTCATTATGATTAACACTTGTAATGAGAAATGAAATAAAATTTATGCTATACTTACTTGACGACCTTAAAATTTTTTGGATCACCACCTCTTTCGTTAAGCTAGCCGGTGAGGTAATTACGTACAAAATAAAGTGTGAGGCTGATGTGGAGGTTTGAACTTGCTCTAGCAGGTGATCGCTCTATATAGAGTATAAATGGTAGTTTCCCTCAAATTTTCTAACCGTTGGTGTGGGATAAAGATTCTTCCAGTTACACTTCAATTTGAAGATTTATATTTGAACCTGTTTTTTAGTTAATTGAGACACAAACTCGCGTTGGCCTCTGCTATCAACAGGACAATTTTACTCTTAAGGGGACACGATCAAGCTAATACGTGTTAATCAATAATTTATGAGCTGGCTACCGTCCAGTGATGTATTCTTTGCGAATTGGTCCATTTGCTTTATTGGCAATGAACCCATATGGGTTCGTGTATTCGCTAAACACATCTGAGATGGCCTTTATGAGCACTAATTTCTTGCAGTAGAAATAATGCCTACACAGTTACATCCCTTTATTGTGGCAAAATGTTTCTTTTTATACCCTAGATGAAATCATAAGGGTATACTAAGTTTGTTATTCCGTTTGTAACACGTCGAAATAATGATGGTAGAGCAAAATGGATTGGACACCCATTCATAATATTAAAAGTTATTTCGATTTTTGCATATCCGAGAACGCGTATACTTAGAGAGCTGAAATTTTGTACACGGACTTTAAAAAAAAAGTGAAATTAAGCTCGAAAATGAGACAAATCGGGCAACTCCTTCGTGGGGTTGCCATATAAAAATTTCGTTTTCGCTATATATATGGACAGTGCCTGAGAACGCGTCTACGTAGAGAGCTGAAATTTCGTGCATGATGTTTTTACTACATTAGCAAATAAAATGTCAAAAATGGACTAAATCGGGCAACTCCTTCTTGGTGTTGCCATATAAAAATTTCGGTTTTTTACGTATACTTTGGGAACGATCAGTCCAATACATTTTTATTGTACTAAAAACTTCTGCAGAATACGAAATCCTATAAAATTGGTTATAATCATTTTTTCTGTGCGACAAACCGTTCTAGAAATATATGCGAAAAACAACTTCAAAATCAATACTTGAATAGATCGGTGACCATACGAAATTTAATACGGGCATTCATCTAGGGTATCCTAAGAATTGGTCTTAGACCAATTCTAGCTTTTTTACTTGTTTTTTTTTTTTTTTTTTTTTTTTTTTATAAACGATGAAAATTTCCATGAAAATATTAAATACAATTCGCTGGTTTTATTATTTATTTATTTATTTTTTTAGGGAATCCTTTATTTATATTCTTCATTTTTTGGAGGCCTATTCCGGTTCCATAATTTTGGAGGTCTCAAAATTTGTTCGGCTCTGTATAGAAAATGGTTTTATTTATTTATTTATTTTAACTGTCTATAGATTACAATATCTTACAGACATGTAGTTAATGTATTAATTAATTCTAAAAAGAGTTCACACATCTATAATTATTAGAAAATACGGGCATCGTAATATCAACAATTGATAAAAGTGGAATTAGGAAAACATCTACCGCTAATTGGACTTTCCGGAGCATATACGCTAATCAATGATAATAACTCGAGGGAGTTAATTCTGTAATCCAAAATATCTTTAACAAAAGTAGTACAGTTAACCTCTTGTCGTAATTCCAATTCAGATAAACCCAACAGTAAATATCTTACAGAATATGAAGGTAAATTATCATATCGGTAGTTACATTTGTAAAGAGCAAATCTACTGAAGCTTTATTGATTCAAGACGATCCATATGAACCTTGTAGTAGGGGCACCAAACGACATATGCATTTTTAAAATATACCGCATCAAAGCCAAGTAGAGAACTTTAAGACTGAGAATATCTCTGAAGTTTTTAGAATTACTCTTAACGAATCCTAGGTTTCTACGATCCTAACAAACAATCAACACTACTTATGGAAGATAACTCAATTTATTATCATGTATAACGCCAAAGTCATTAATTTTAAAAACCTCAGACTATTGGATTGGATAAATGATGAAATGTCATAGTTTTATATTTAGCAATTTTTAAATGAAAACTGCTCACAGAATACCAATTAGAGAGACTATTAATATCACGTTGTAGGAGTGCGCAATCATCCACAGAATTGACATTTAAAAACAATTACAAGTCAGAAGCAAACATCGAACATTTAGTAAATTTGAAACTTCCGACTATATCGTTAATTAAAAGAAAGAAGAGCAGGGGAGCTAAGTGGCTACCTTGAGGCACGCCGGAATTAGAGTTAATCTGTTTGGAGATAGACTTGATACATTTAAAAAAATGAGTGAAAGCCATGTATACTAAGTTTACATAAAAGAAGAGAAATATTAATTCTATCAAATGTTTTAGAGAAATTTGTTGAGTGATTTTAAGTTATTTGCAACCCTGGTGTCATTGACTCTGTTCACAGTTGTGCAGCATTGACTTTAAACTTCGCAATTAACTTTCAATAAATTTGTGTGTTAAAATTAATAAAGCAAATTAAATTATAGAAATAAATTGATATTATTGAAAACCTGCTGTAGTATTATCCGCATCCATCGCTCGCAACCAATCAAATTAATATTATTTACAGTTCAATTCAATCCGAAAGACTTGAGCACCTACATATTATGTATATACATACATGTATAAATGTACATATACATTGCAGAAATATAGGCAGGAAAGAGATTGAAGTAATCCATCAATGATCGGTGACACTTGGATAGATTACTTAACAAAAGGGAATCCATGCCTTAACTTAAAATATTACTGGGTAACCCAAGAACATACCGGGAGGTATCTTATATGTATAATGCTCTTATATAGCTTGGAGAATTTAAACATTTTCCATTGGAAGAATGTCGCATAAATTAGATTTGCCCAACTGGTTTGTGTTCCATCCGAAAGGTACGAAGGAGGTGTAAATCCTTGGGTTGACACTAATGCGAGGTTTGGTTTGATATAAGAGCCATACGTGGGTAAATGCCGACTTCATTCAGGATTTAATGTCCTGTGCCTTGACGAAGGTCCATTATAAGATTTATGTCTGATTTGTGGAATTAAAGGACACACTGCTACTGCATTGTGTACAAACATATTTACACATATGACTATATACGTACATGGACATGTACAGTATGTTTTTACAAGAAAAATAATTAATTTTATTTCGGATTACAGAAGTTTAAAATGTTTTCAAATTATTTTAAATACAAAAACTTATTCTTGTTCTTCAAGGTATAGGTAGCAGGTAAAAATATGGAATCGATTTTTAGGGTTTTTGCTACATAAATTCACAATTTTTTTATCAATCAATTTAGAAACAGTGAAATTCCTCCTAAAACAATTACAAAATATTCTCCACCCATCATAATTTACGCATATAAATGAACTAGTGGCTGATATAATTGCTGAGCGCATTTGCACTTCACCCAAAAATTGGAATTTATTTGCAGATTTTGAGTTGACAATTTACATGTGCCCGTCGGTCATCAAATAACCTGAACTAAATCACGTATCCCAGTGATGCATAGGTTTCCATTTATATCAAATATTGATTGTGAGTGGCATTACGTGAGAGCTGAAATGTCAATAGAATAGAATGACATCAAGAACGCCCAATTAAACTTTGACCAATTCATACAGAGAATAATTGGTCTCATTGACATCAATGTCCTGGGGCGATATACCACCTCGTAGAAACTTTTTGAAATAAAATTTTATTAAACTGACTATTCGTTACGTTTTTTCATTACTATTATTATATTAATAGTAATGGTAAGTCCTGGTGGAAACTACAGCATATTACTTCTGTAAATTCCTGGGCAATTATAAACTTTTCACATGTCAGAGAGCTTGTTTTTCATCATTACAAGTTAATTAAATTTCTATCGTACCACCATACCAATATGATATGAATTATCTTTTGCTAGAAGTCTTACTATAAAAACAAGACTAAATTGAAAAATAAATAAATAAATAGCTACCTAAACAAGGTTGGCTGCGAACAAAGCGGTTATTTGATTCAATTTAAATTTTTAAATTTTAAAAGTCAGCTTTGGAAAATATAAAGGTCATGGAAGGTCAACAATTGTGAGGTAATGGATTGGTTATGGCACATATTTGTCTTGAATTTGTTTTGCCCAAAATTGCCATCGGGGGAAAGAGATGGAATGTAAAAAAATTATATTTATCTATTTTCAAGCAATATTAAAACCAACTGAAACGTTTTTTAGATAACAAAACCAAATCCAACTGAAATTGAAAACCAAAAATTACAAATCTGAGAAAAATATTTAAGATCAATAAATTGGAAAATTATTTTGATTGCTTTTAGTTTTTAGCCATATAAGAATCGTCGTGCGAGTATGAGATTTCTGCCAACTAATTCGTTGTTACGATAAATAATTCAATTATAGGTTTTTTATAAATTTATGTTGGAAATTCTGACATAGATTTCTAGAGTTGAGGTACATTAAAGGAATACGAGTTGGCACCAATGACCAAAATAGATTTTTTTTTTTTTTTTTTTTTTTTTTTTACCAAGAAGGCACCATAATAAAAAATTTCCTGTTACATATGAAAAAAATACAATCTACGGGATGTTTCAAGGTGAGAGGTCCAAACGGGAGGAGATGGTAGTACTCACCTCCACAACCAATAAATTGTATGGCAGGGGCCTAGGGCCGGCAAATGAAGACAAACCAGCCGCTTTGGGTCTTCAAAAATGGCTTTCTTATAAATTGCAAAAAACCGAAATTGTTAGATTGATTTCTTACTGAACGAGCGCCAGCAGATCAAGACAGTCATTTTTATACTCGGAATATGTGTGATTCAAATGGAAGCTTTCCACTGCACCTTTCTCGAACTGAAATGTTTGCAAATCAAAGCGAAGTCTTTTCACAATCGAATAATGCTGTTGAGCCCTTTGGATAAAAAGAAAACACATTTTTCAATTCGTTTTTCAAATAAATAATCATATGATGCTAGAAATTTGGCATTATTTTTATAAAAAAGTGAAAGCTTTTGTAGCCATTAGAATGCTAAATTTTCCATATATAATGGTATCTTGCTAACATTCGCAAGTTACCCTGGCTCCACGCCCTGTCAGTGTTTATAATTTATGGATCATTTCGGGTTTTTTTAGCTCATAGCTCTCCTTGCAATGCAGCTGCAACATTCGACTAGAGTAAATGGTAAATACATGATCACGATTAACCCGGAGACCATCGGCCCATCGTGCTAGCGCTCGATCGCCCATCTTCCCAATCTGATTCTGGCAAGGTCCATCTGAACCATTTCAGAGATACAGGGCGATTGAGAAAATATACCAGTTTCAAGTATATTTGGTTCCTTTAGTAACTGAAAACACGGACCTACTTAGAAAAATATCGTCTAATTTCGTTATGACCTGAATACGTTAAGAGCTAATAATTCTTTTTACGGCTATAGTTGGTATACAGGTTACAATTATTGTGAAAACAGATATGTTATTAATTTATTTTGTTAAAAAAACAAAATAATACAAAAAAAATAACAAGTCAAAATAAAAATGGTAAAATATTCGCAATTGTTATTTTAGACCACCTTAATTCGGAAGAGATGAAGAGTACGAGTCGTTCAAAAACCTCCATATTGTACGTACAATCAGGTCTTAACGATGATTGTACATATTATACTTTTTAAGGTACAGGGTATTTTGTGAAAATCTAGGATATTTTCCTAATCAGATGGTCTATCCTGCCATACAACTTATTGTTTGTCTATAGGTGAGTACTATCACGTTCTTCCTTTAAGACCTCTCACCAGGAAAGCCCTGTAAATATGCAGTCATTCCACACGATCCCCTTGGAACCCAAACATTTCCAAACATTTGTGGGGAATACCAAAACAATTCATCCACATTTTTTTGTTATCCTGTTACAACCCCCCCCCCCCCCACCACAACGGCTATGGGCTTAGGGATTTTGTGATTTTACGATGAAACGTCATCATATCTCGAGAACGGAGCATTCGATTTTTGTGATTCAAATCCCGTATGAAGTTAAAGGCTTTGTGTTTTTCGTAAAAAAATATAGCAGTACTGAACGCATGGGCGCCGCCACGATTTTGTGTAAGATGGTGCATGTGAAAATAATTGTTTATTTCACCAAATATTCCCAAAAATTGTTCACAGGTTTTTTTTTTAATGAGAAAAGACGATCATCATTTTCAAAACCATCCCTCTTACAACTCTTACAAATCTTGTATGACTGCACGCAACATTAATATCCTGATCTTTTCATATCGGGTTATCGTGGAACACTAATCATTGAGAATTTTGTTCTAAAAAACATTTTAAGCTCTTAACATTAGTCACTGAATAAATGTTCTACTATTAAATTGACTATTAAATCTTCTAATTCTAACATAAACTTGATTTCATAATCTTAAATTTTCCAGTAATATGTAAATAATTAACAGCAAACAACTACTCACGCATATTATTAAATACCACAATAGATATTTTCAAAAACATATTCCACCAGAAACAATTGTACATTTTATGTCTTAACGAATTTTAAAATTGGTTCAATAACTTATAATAAAAAATTAAATCGAATTAAAATCATTCTAATTGTATGCTTAACTTCTTTTTAATTTTGAATGCAAATAATAAATTACATTATTAGAACTACCGAAATTTCGTATGTCTACGGATTTAAAAATGTTTTTATTTAAAATAAATTTAATATTTTAAAGTAAATTAAAATATATGTACAAATTTAATGCAGCATTAACTGAAATAAACAATAATTTACTAAGCCCTTTTTGTAAACATACTACCAGAAACGAAAACCATAATTTTCTGTAAATAGAAATTATATATAAAATACGGTAAGTACCGGATTTTTGGAAATTGTAATCATTTTCTGCTTTCTAAATGAAAATATTGGAAATATTTATGTACATAGAAACAGAAATAAACACTATGCATTTCGTAAAAGCTGTCTTTCATACTTTTCAATCAATTGCTAAAATTTTGTATTCACGAAAAATTTTATCACAGTATGCTCTGATGCTCATAGAATTTTTTAGAATTATCTTTTACTTTTATTTAGTGTATTCACATCAAATTTACTATCCGCGCAACGAATAATGTGCTACCAAGGTCAGGGAAATTTCAGTTTGGGGTTGTCGTTTTACCAATTTAATCTGAGTAAAATTGTGTAATTTTTCCATTTAAATTAAGCTATTTTTTGGATTTTCTAACAAGGTCAGATAAATTTTATCCTGGCAAACATGTTTTATATTGTGTTTCTTAAGTTAGAGAGTTTCCTTATAAATAAATTTTTGTATTATAATCAGTTATATGCCGATATTCTTACAGCTGGAAATACGCTACAGATATTCCCTGGTCTGGGCCCCTGATTCTGTTACACTGAGAATTTGGGAGATGAGAATTTCGTTTTCTGAGAATTCCTAATTCCCTAATCCTCCATTCCCAATTCACTAACGTGGTCGGAGGATTAGGGAAAACGTAAGAAATGTGAAAAAGTGCGAATCGCCTGGGACGATTAAGGGTATTACTTTTTGTTTCATCTCTACAACCTACTATCCCTACAAAAAAGAAATTTTCATTTATTTCGACATTGGAAGGTAATAGACAGATGTACCTCACATATGAAAAAAAGTCCAATCCTTTACAATAAAAAGTGATACCCTAATCGTCCTAGGTGATTCTCACTTTTTCACATTTCTTACATTTTCCTTAATTCTCCAACCATGTTAGTGAATTGGGAATGGAGAATTAGGTAATTAGAAATTCCAAGAAAACGAAATTCTCATCTCCCAAATTCTCCGTGTAAGAGAATCCGGCCCCTGGTCTGTGATTACAAAAAATTCCTGATTAAACTTTATCTTCTATTCTATGCCAAAACCTCTTGGAATTTTATTGATAAAGCTTATTGATTAAAATTTTGTTTTTGAGAAAATCATAAAGATTTCCACTTAAGATATTTCTTTAGGTCTTTAACTCCACAAATTGTCCACAAGTATAAGCTCCCAAACAAGACAGATGGCAACAGCTAGTAGTAATTTTGTTGTAGCTCTCTACATAATTGCTATTTACTCATATATATACTAGAACCTGTCACTAATCATTGCAGGGAATTCAGCTTAAACTGCAATCTCTAAATGAAGAAATTGGAAATATAGTAAAAAATTTAAATTGCCATAGAGAAAAGTCAGCAGAAGAATTTGCCCTAAATCTTGAGCAAAATTCAACTTGTTGCGACTTATTGAATATTGATTTGGTATTGCTCCGCTTAGTTTTCAGGGAAACGAATGACACATAAGTCAAATCAAAGAGAATATTCTGCGGAAGAATATCATAAAAGATCAATATTCATTCCTTTTCTATTATTATAGCATTGGTATGAAGGATTTCTGAAAATCATAATATAAATTTTGCGCCCGCTGCAGCTTCATCCCCCTGAAATGAATTGTTAACAAAGCAAGGGTTTTAAAAAATAGTTTCAACAAGTAAAAAACTTGAACTGATCTAAAACCAATTCTTATGATACCCTATACATGAATGTTGTTATGTAATTTTTTATGGTCACATCCCTGTGCAAGTATGATTTTTGAAGTGGCTCTTCGAATATTTTTCTAAAACGGTTTGTCGGACAGTAATAATAGTTATAAACAATTTCATAGGATTTCATATTTTGAAGAACATTTCAGAACATTAAAACCATCTAGGACTGACCGTATTCAAAGTATATTTAAAAATCATAAATTTTTATATGGCAACACCAAGAAGGGGTTGCCCGATTTAGTTCATTTTCTAAATTTTATTTACTATTGCTATAAAACATCATGTACCGAACTTCAGCTCCCTATATCGATGCGTTCTCAGGCAGTGCCCAAATATATAGTTAAAAACAAAATTTTTGTATGGCAACCCTACTCAGCCCATTTTCGAACGGAAATTAACTTTTTTTTTACTAAAGCATATTTCGGCCATCTAAGTGAACGCGTTCTCGAGCTATCGTGCGGACGGACAGACGAACTGACGGACAGACTGACAGACGAACAGACGGACGGACATGCAAAAATCAAAATAACTTTTAATTTTATGCATGGGTTTCCAATCCATTTTGCACTACCATTATTATTTCTAGGTGTTACAAACGGAATGACAAATTAGGGTATACTAAATTTCATCTAGGGTATAAAAATAGAGAACTTCTATTGGGCATCTTTGTTGGAAAATTTTATTGTTCAAGGCACAACTTGGTATGAAACTTGGTCCCAAAATAAATACGATAGATAAATTTATTGGAAAGCGCCAATCTAGCAGTTTTGCAAGCTATACAGTTATTGGTCGCATACTTCCTATACCAACATATACGGTGGAACGCTCATTTAGCGCATTGAGAAGAGTGAAGACTTGGATAAGATCAACTATGTGCGAACAACGATTATCGGACTTATATATGATGAGTCTCCATGAAAAAAGAACTGCTGATAATGAAGATTTTGTAAGTGAAATAGTCTAAGTCTAAATTCGCAGAGAAGTCACTTAAGTTACAATTATTATTTAATAAAAGTTAAGAAAAATAATAAAAAAATTGTGTTGTTTTAATGTTTAATGCTTCACTAAATAAATAGATGAACATTTTTATCAAACTAAGATGTGCAGTTGCACTACCCTGCACCATACTGCCGGCGCCCATGACTGAACGAAATTGTTTTTATAATAATAGTATTTTTTTTCAAAAAAATTGTATTATTCACTAGGGAGGAAGATTTCTAGTACTTTTTTCTTCTATTTTTATTTTGAAGCTACGGATCATATTAATTTAATGTACAAAAACCTGCGATGGCGTTCGGGTTCGGTTTTGAAAAATGATTTTTTAAAGTCACTGTATACCCAAATTTATCTGTATGAGAGCACTTCACTGAGGGGAATGTATTGTTTTTTTTTTTACTGAGCACCTCTAGCATTTTTTTTAAAATTTTTATATTGCAGCTAGAAGCTTTATTTTTCCATGTACAAAACATAGCGATAGCGTTCGGCTTGGCTTTTGAGAGTTTATGAAAGTTACATTTCAATCGGGGATGGTCGGGTCCAAAACAAGAACTTTTCGATCGTTTTCGTATGGAATGGCTGTATGTATATATATTAATGAGCAATTAGCTAGGTTTTGATTAGATATAAAAGGTCTCTCAGATTTCCTACTCATGAACAATCCGGGCAGGCTTTATTTCACAGTCTCCTACATTTAATTGTTTCCTATTTCATTTTCGTTTTTTTCTCTTTTTTTCCAACTATTATACTAAACAAAATAAAAAATGAAAATTTAACCTTTCGTAACACTTCACTCGACAAGCTCCTATTAAAAATTTCCCTTTGCACATACCGTCGAATTTTCTCGTATTACGGAAATGTTCCAATATATTTCCTAATCGGTGAAAACCGTTTTCAGCCGATTAAATATAGTTCCTAATATTATCTAGATTTTTGCAAATAATTAATCTTCTTTAAACATAATCTAATCTGTAATTTTCAGTCCAGGCAAACCAGTGCGACCCTATCTGCTTGACATTATTACAGAGCTATGCTAATTTCCTTTACTCTATCCATCTCTCTAGACTAATTGAACATCTTCACAAACAATCTTATTAGGTAAGAACCTACTTTTAAATATATTTTCCAGAATTAATTTAAAATTTCATTTACTTAAAACAAAGGTTGTTTCATAATTCATATGTCAATGTTCTGATCCTGACATCGATGCAGCAAATAAAATTGTGTCCAGAGGCGATTAGTATTTCTAGATATGTATCCAGAACCATCCAAGGATTATGATGGAGATAGATTGAAATTTCTGTTCTCAGGAATGACGTTGGGTTTTGAATCGCTCACAGGTATGTCTGTTAGCATTTTTGTTTTATTTGTGATGTATTCCTTATTTTTATATTAAAAGATCTATGGGGACAGATTATCCCCGTAACAAACTTGCCATATCTTCATAACTATTTAAAAAGTCTTGAAAAAGTCAACGTAAGAGATGAATTCACAATCTGAGTTCATATAATTTTAGTTGATGTACAAAAGAAATTTAAAAAAAATACAGAAGAAATTTTTCATAAAGAAAAATAAGAAAATCTTTAAAAAGCACTGTTGACATACATATATGTACTTACAACTGTAATTCTAAGAAGATAACTCGGGGTCAAATTGATTATGATCATTAGAATTTCTTGGAAGAAGAAAAAAAAACGAACAGAACATCCTAGTCAAAGTTTACACTATAAAATGGTCAGTACTATACTCGTACATGACACGACTATAATTACAAAGACGTACCTGTACATTTTTTACATTCTATACCAGATCTACCAATAAACACACATACATACCTTCATAAGAGAATTTTCCTTTTAAACACAATTATAGTAAAAACTGTGAACGATGACGAACGAACTCTCGGGACACCCGTAAGCAGTCTATGCAAGGCTTAATTACTAGCATCGCAGCTCTATCATGGACTCTGAACTTTGTCATCAAAGCTTAACATCAGCAATATTTTTCCATTCTGACCTGACATGACATAGACAGAGCGATATATGAATGTATGTAGTTTGAGATTATGTAGATATGTTTGTGCTAGACAACAGCATCGTTACATCTATGTAATAGGGATAGACACAAGAAAGATACCCGCCTGCCATGCCACGCTGGCTCGGCTGGTCCATAATGGCAATCAATTCCATTGGCATTGTTACCCTTTCCCCATTGGAGCTTGAAAGCTAAGGTGCTTCTGTCAACTAATATATGTGACATTAATTGTATATGTCCCCAGTGACTCCAAAATATCTCCCAGAGGAGCAAAACACTGAGAAGTGTGCGGTGGGAGTCCTTTAAATTGATTGCTCTCGAAAATGCCAATGGCTTTTTGTTTCCTTGCTCTATTGATGCTCTCAGTCGTTTTCTGAAATATGGAAAAAATATGAAAATTGAAGGGGAATTATCGTGGATTGATTATTATGACTCATAAAGACCTTTTAAGGAAAATGCGAGAAAAATGGGAAAACTTCTCTACACGAGCGAGGGTACGTCAATTTTATAGAGAAAAAAGATAAAAGATAAAGCGGTGATAAATCAATAAAATCTTCTCAACGTATACTTATGGTGGGGGATGTAGCGTGTAAAGCTGAATTGTATAGGTCGCGTGTTGTATGCCGATCCTGACAATGTTGCTTTGTTTGCAGAGAGATTTTAAATGGATTTCGTTTTTTTAATTTATTGTAAGAATTCTACAAAAGCGGTGCAGTTCTTTACAGGATTTAGTTTTTAATTAAGACTCAGGATATTGACTTTGGTAGCTCAGTTGGTATACAAGCTGACTACCATCCCAGTAGTCGCGGGTTCGAATCCCATCTCGACATAGTCCTAGGCATTTTCCTCTCACTTAGTTTCTTTCCGACTTTTATATATTCTCCAACTTAGCAGGTTATCTCAAAGGGTCCGCTTCAAATCCGTGCTTTGGATCAATCGTCCCCTGTTAAAAAAAAAAAAAACTCTGCATATGCATTTGAGTTACATGAAGTGTGTGTGTTTTTATTCCAATCCTGTAGTCTAGCTTATGAATTGTTCATGTAATTGTTATTTTATTCTCATAATTGCAAATATTAACTAAATTGAGAATGATTTACATATCTATCATCGGATGAAGATAATTTGCAGTTTATATGGGAATAATCTGCATTAATTCAGCAGCGAATAAAATTTAATCGGACTTGAAGAGCAAAAAATACGTTTATAAATTATTGCAAGTATTTTAGAAATTATGACACATTTTTTTATGTTTTTAAATCTTCAAAATCATATAATTACATTGTTTCACGATCGTTTGATAAAGGATTGTGGTAGACACAATTGAAATTCTGCGTCCATCTTGATAGTGATCACTTTCAGAAGTATTAGCTTCCAATGATAAAAGATCGTAGACTTCTATCACATTTCTAAGTTTTTCTTAGAGTTAATTACGGCAGTAATATCAGAGGAAGGAATGAAAGGGATAAGAAGAGTTGAAAGATATGGAACTAGTTTCAATTATCTAGATTAGCAGTTAGAATTAACATGGATACCTAAGGATTGTAACTAAGCGTATTTGTAAATATACTACAGGCAGTGAATTCTCGGATATAAACTATTCTGATCAATCTGCCATTAATGCTAAAATCAATTACTTTTTCACTAATTTAACTAATCTCGAATTTTTGTTTTGGTTGCTCTGCTACTCTGAATTGTTAATAGAATTTCCATATGATCTTTTCTGCTTGTCATAAAAATACATTTAGAAAAATTTCCCTCGCAATTATAAGGTATTAACAAATTTGTTAACTTTATTAACGGTTGCGCCAAGTTCTAACTCTATTTCCATCATTACTATTGCATTTATAATACGTCATTCAATAAGGTATTACATGATCACTATATGAAGCAGGTGATACAACCAATCACCTCAAGGCCTATTATTTCAGTCATACTAGTCAGCGATGACGTTTATAAGGCTTGTTGTAGGTGATTTCGAACCTTTTGGTTGTCAACTTTTTTGAAAAACTCGAAATTTATAAGTTTCATTACAGTTGTAGTTAGAAACGTTAGATATGTTTTCATTCAAAAACTGGAGAAGATAACAGATTGAGCTGTCTGCTTTACTGTTTGGTGCTGCTAACCATATAAATTCCCATGCAGGAGCTGATGTATGATCTAACCTAGCCATTATCTAGCTATGTGCTGTAAAGAGATCTAGAAATGCTGTTTGAAAAAAGACTGAAACATTTTGTTCTAAAAAGAAAATTTCTTGGTTTTTTCTCTACAATCTATAACAGATCTCGTAACATGTTGGGCTCATAGCTAGAGTTATTTATTTTTTTATCAAAGCAGTACATGTAGAACATTGTTATTTTATCTTCTCTATGCAAGGTAACCTCTGTGCAAAGTAACCATAAGATGGGTACTGGGCCACGAGTGACATGAAGGTAATTCGAAAGCTAACTACGTAACAAGGAATGGACGTAATACGGCAGGGCATAACATTATCCTAGAACTTAGAGGCCGGCTCTTCGGTCCCCCTCCCTCTTACCGTTTGATTTCAATTCACATTTTGTTAAGATAATTTTCTTATACGGTTTATGCCACATCGGTATTTCCAGTGTATTCTTCATCAATTCGTATGGATTCCTAACTCTCGATATATTTTAAATTAAGTTCATTAATAATTCAGCAGGCGTATAAGGAAAGCTTTGAAAACGCTAACATAATATGTATAAATGTATTGGTAATGTTACCAAATTTCAAATATTGCTCTCGGATGTTCCTTACATGCCTGTAAATTAAATGCAAATAAATTCCTCTACCCTAGATAATGATATCATAGGGTAGACTAGTTTGTCGTTCCATTTCAAACACATAGAAATAACAAGTAAAAAAGATAGAAGTGGTCTAATATCAATTCTTGTGATACCCTAAATGAATGCTCACATGTAATTTCGTATGGTCACCCATCTGAAAGTTTGATTTTAAACTGGTTATTCGCATATATTTCTAGAACGGTTTGTTGGACAGCAAAAATGATTAGAACAAATTTCATAGGATTTGATAATCTGAAGAATTTTTCAGGACAATAAAAACATCTCGGACTGGTCGTTTTCACAGCATAGGTAAAAAACCTAAATTTTGATAAGGCAACACCAGAAGGGTGTTGCCCGATTTCAACATTTTTGAAATTGTAGTTGTTATTTTCATGTAAACCTGTTGTACAAAATTCCAGCTGTATATGTCGATGCGTTGTTCGACGTTATCCAAATATATCATAAAAAATTAAATTGTTTTATGGCAATCCTGCGAAGGAGTAATCCGATTGGTCCCATTTTTGATCTACATTTTTTTTTAAAGGCTGTGTGCGAAATTTCAGCTTTCTAAGTGAACGCGCTGTTGAGTTATTGTGAGGACAGACAGACAGACGGACAGACATACAACCAGATGGACAAGCAAAAATCTTATAATTATATCTATGCATTACAAACGGAATGACAAATCATCTACGGTATAAAAATGTCTTCAATTCAACATAGAATAATGAGAAATTGCTTTGCTGAATATCTTCTCATCAATTTTAATCAAAATTTATGAAAACTTTTCCACGTCCGTGCTGGAGCTCAATTGAAAATCTTTCGGTGATAAAACTTAAAATTGTAATTGCAATAATTTCATGCATCCGATTTACTTACAAACTTAGAGTTGCTGTACTGAAATATGGACATCAAAAGGCTCATGTGATATTAATAAGTGCTAAAAATATAATTTAATAATATGCATGAGTTTCTACTACAAGAGAAATAATTAATAGAAAGTTAAAATTAAAAAATTGCCTCGGTTGACAGGTAACTACTCTCAGGAGCTTTATAGTTGTACGCCAATAGTTTACGATTCAGTTCATCCTTTGAAAAGCATTTTCACATTTCATTGAACATAAAAAGATTCCTGATGCATTCAAAAGGCAACTTCAAAGCTAATTGCGACTGGTATTTCCATTTTGTCGTGGTTACCTTGTTTTGTCATAGTCAAATATCATAAATTGCAGGAGGAATGAAATGCTGAGGAATGACAGAGAATATGTAGTCGCTACTACACCTTTAGGGCTTTGTTCGATGGTAGAAGTATGTGTCTATGGTATGCTGGTCAGTTGTAAAAGCTATAAAGCAAAGAACATAGTTAGAACAGCACATTGCTCAAGAATTAATTAGTCAAGCTAATTTTGAGATTTGATCTGTGTATATACAAATGATGGATGGGTCTTACATATAGTATTATCACAGACTTTACGTTAACATAAAATTTGTTTCATACTAATAGCATTTAATAGTAGAACTTAATTGAATGCGAATCTATCGAATTATTTCACACTTATTACGTAGATAGTAGTGATAAAAGTTCACCCTCTGCATTGTAATTAAATACAGACGAAACTGTGCAACTAATCGGCAAAAACTCACGTTCTTAAAATACATTTCGTTTCAATGGGGAAATTTCGCTGCATTTAATGACAAAAATTATGTTTTAATAAGTGAATGATAGTGGTGAGTTTTTTTTTTATAATTCTGGCAATGGTCTTTGTAGAACTTGACGTAATCCAACTGTCGCACTGCTTATAGGCAAAGAGCCCGCAGTAATTTTTTGGTGTGAAATATAATCAAAAACTGTATTAAGTTAAAGGAAAGGCAATGTAAAAAACAATCGTCTTGCAGGAAAATTCCGCGGCCTAAGTGAGTAATAGTATGTTGAAAGCACTCGTTTTTTTTTTTTCAAAATTTAAATACTTATTATAACCACTTAATGCACGTCTTCAGAAAAAGAGAGGTTTTCCTTGAGCACAAATATGCAGGCCCAAGACGATTTTAGTACTTTAACTTCGTCTGTCAAGGCAGTGGTGGTCATGACCCACCAGGACCCTTCCCCTAAAAAATTAAAGTAAGAAATATTTAACTAATTGTGTGATTTGAAAAAATATATTTTTTTAATTTACATATTTTTTTAATTTATGTAATTCAACTTCAACAAATTAAAAAAAAATATTTTTATTCCAAAACTTAAAAAAATAAAAATTTATTTCAATGAATATTATTTTATGCATGTCATGTAGTATGTGCATACGTTTTTTTCAGAATTTGAGTTTGGGACCCCAACTTTCTGTGATCCAAAACCCTCCAGAATCACTTCTCAAGCCACGAAACAGAGTCCCTTACTACCACATCAGAGCCCTACCTTAGTCTTAACTGCTAAAATTCTAAAATATTTGCAGCGTTCTTATGTAAAACCACTGACATATACTGACTCACTTCTATATAGCATTCTCTTTCGGTCTAAGCACCAAGTACCAACAAAGAGAGAACTGTAAACAATAAATAAATAATTGGATTCGTCGAAATAAATGTTTTTAAATTAATTATTTGGGTAAATTAGTGATAAAAAGCGTTTTAACAAAGGCAATATATTGAGCTCATCCATGAGCTCCCCATGAGTATTCAGAAAAACGTCTTGACGAAATTTATTCCCGAGAAAAAAAAATCATTTATTTACTTATTCACAGATATTGTGCATGAGATATTGCATCTCTTTCACTCATTTAGAAATGTATACTTTGTTTATATTTTGTGCATCATTTTACAATATTACATGAGAACTTCGATGAGTTCATAATGAGTGTCATAAATGAGAATCTGATTTTACCATTAATTTCATATATCTTTCCGAATTCGATGCTGGGTCGTAAGGATATGGATATAACGTCTTGTTTAGCATATGGGCGGAAAAACAAATAAAAAAATAATTTAAAAATTTAAATAAATAAATCACAAAAATCATTTAAAATTTTCTCTAGTAGAAATCTCATCTGACACAGTGATGATAGGAATAAATATTAATTTATTACGGGTTTAGTATATAGAGAGCAGTTTCATGATATTCAATGAGCCCTTTTATGAGATTTAATGAATGCTCATCGGGACTTAATTTTCTATTTGTTTCTTCATTAATTGCAAACACCTTGCTGCTTTTCAGTCAAATTAGTATTCGTTTACATAATAACTGCCCCTTGCAGGTCAAGAGACATGGTAAAACTGTGAGCAATTTCTACTAGAGTCATAGATACTGAACAGAAATTTGAAAGGTTTTATTAAAATCAATTTTCAACTTCCCGCCAATATTTTTTTCAATGCTGTCACAGACGTAAGAACTATTTTTGACACAAAAAATTGTACCTGCATGAAACAGCACATCGAGCAGCCCCTTTGATATATGCCAGTGTGTAAAACTGAGGAAAGTTTGGTTTGAATGACTCCTGCAGTTTGGACCCTAAACTACTATTCTATTAAAAAATGACTTTTTGTAAAACAATTATACTTATTAAAAAATTACAGATCTTCCACACCGCTTGATGCGCAAACCTTTCTAGTACCTCAATACAGTACTGTGGTGGCTAAACTGTTTTTTCTAAATTTAATTGCAGCAGTAAGATGACCCCCCCCTTTCGCCTCCTCAAGCCCCTAATTTCAATGCTAGATCCATCTCTGGTCAAGGGGTCAAGGGGTTAGCCGGGCGCACTCATCTGCCAGTTCTAATGTTTTTGGGCCGCTTTTTTGATTTTTATGTTATCCACTTTAATTGCAAATTAGCATCTTTTAGATTTTCCTTGTTGACTGGAAGAATTTTATGTTTATATACAGGTACGCACCATTTAGCTGCAACGAAGAAATTATATCATAAATTTGCAAGACGGTGGTTTATTTGGTGCCGATTTTGCTGACTTTACTTTGGACCTCTATTTTTATTTTCGTCACACAGAACAAAAATTTTTTTTTTCAAAACATATCTGTCACCTCGAATTGTTTATTTGACAATTTATAAAAGAAAGCACATTTGTTCCTACAAAAATTACAGCTCAACATTGTCGCGGTCTCAAATACCATTCCTTCTAGAATGTGGGTTTAAAGTCTAATGAAATTTTGGAGGCATGTTCGCAGCATTATTAACAGGGTATACACACCTTTTTCCTCCCATGAGATTTGACTAAAAAACTGATTGAAAATGATCCGTTGCTGCAATTCTAATATGAATTGGATTTTTTTTCATATTTAACTGAAACCTCTCATCGACAGGTGTCTTCTAAATTGTTTTCATTTCTAAAGATTCTATGTCCTGAAACATTATTACTTTTAGGTTTATTTCACTCAGTCAGTTATTACAATTAAATTCTATTATAATTAAAGCTACAGCTTAGCGCAGTATTCAATGCAATCATCATAATGTTTTTCTTATTTAAAAGTTACGGTATTTTATGTAAAGCAATCAAAAGGTCATACTAGTTGCGTTTTTTTTATGCTGAACTAATTGATTAGAAATTGACTTGGGCCTATAAGTCGTAGATGATTTTTCATATGGGAACAAACATTGATTTGATTTCGATCTTCAGAAAATATCAAATGATAACCTTAAAACAAACAAAAATTTGTGCTTAAGTTTTGAGGCTTCTATTATACAAAAACATGGCAATGTGACGATTTTTTATTAATTTATAAATTGTGTACACTTATATCTATTTTCAATATCCATCTCAATCGGTAATCACCTCTAATCTGGATCAGTAATTATGAAATGCAGCTATTAATCCATTAAAGCCGAAAGTAAACCTTTAGGTATAGAGACCTAAAATTTTGTGTTGCTTAGAGTCCTAGAAAGTATCAATAATTTTTCTTTTATTTGGTCAATGGGTCAATCCATTGGGGCAGTGTCTGCTTGGGTGTCGAACATACTTTTGAAGAATAACTAAAAAAAAAGACAATTGAAAAAAAAAATCCAAGACCGTTGGGATTACATAAAAAACTAACGACAGAAGTGAAAAGAATTGTCTGGAAAATTTTCTTGAAGCATTGCCCAAATGGGTAATTTGAATTAAAATAAATCAAGTTTTTTAGAGAAAGCCTCTTTCCCTCTGTGGCCTTTTATTTAACAGGGCGGCTCTCAAGGTATATTTTTTAAACAAATTCTTAATTATGGTTTTCACGCGATAAATTTACTTCAATGAAAAAAATTAATTTAATCAAAACCGCGGGCTACGAGGTATTGCCATTGCACAAAAGTTACGGAAGTCACAAAAATTTTTAAGTTAGTTGCGAATATTAAACACAAAAAGCCGAGAATAATATTCATATAAAATAAATATGTAAGTAAAAGTTTGCTATTATTACACTGAACGATTAGGTATAATTGGATGGATGGATTGAAAAGGTGTTAGGATCCTGGAACTTACTTAAGACACTGCAAAGCCCGTTGTTCACTCTTAATATTTACGAGACATTTCCTATTAATTCTAGTCGAACTCATTTACGAAATTTTGGACTAAATTGGTCTTAAACCAATTATAATTTTCCTTCTGTTTTTTTTTTGTATTGCGCACTAAAACGATTTTACTTATTTGTAAGTAAAGTTTGAAAATACTCTATCAGAAATATTTGCGATTCTATTTATGTGGTTGGTGAGCATTTGAAAAAGCACTCTACGTTTTACCTTCTAAACTGCAAAAAGAGCTTCATATCCATTTAATAGAGTCTAAAATTGTTTATACTTCTACCTGCAGTACGGTTATAGACGTGCATATACATAAGTAACTATATATGTACATATAAACATTTATAAGGATAGCTGTAGAAATGCTAACCGAACCGAACAAAAATTTCAAGAGAAAATGTCTTCTGGTAGATTTGTTTCTTGCAATTTCTTCTTACCTTCTTCTTATACATTTCATGCTCAAGCAATATCCTAACAAGTGCCATGGGATTAATTGCTAAGTTTCAAACGGACTTAGTTCGAGTGACATGATAAATAAGAACCTGCACAACTGCACCATGTCAATAAAAGCACTGCCTTGAAGATATAAAGGTTTACTTAAATGAATTGAATTCATTATCTTCCTGTCCACAGCAAAAGTGTTCCAGGCTATCCACTCAACTCAACCCTAGGGAACGATACCCAGAATAACGTAAGACAATTCAAATGGAAAATTAACAATGGTTGAGGGAAAATCTCACAAATAAAACTAAATGTTCATAGCTCAACTGAAAAGGAATGAAAACCGCAAGCTATAAAATACATTACTCGCCACAATAAATTGCACTCTCCTCCTGGGAGTGGAGCAATAAACCATCTTCTTCCTGGGTTCCTGATAAGAGTGGCAAAATAATTTTTATTACCACGAAGAAACGTTTAACTGCCGATTAGCAAATTCCCTTCAAGACTACTACTATAAAGCTGCAGGAGACACCGCAGTTGGTCAGTTCAGGAGCTTATCTCTTATTTTTCCATCCTCCTTTCCCAGCCATTTGGCTTTTTCGAAAATACTCATAGTGTGGAGAAATTTAATTTCTCCGTGGTGAACATTTTTCACATTTTATTTTCCGAAATGGTGACTGTTTTGCGGGAAGGTGGAGGGTACTTACTGTAGGCAAGGGGACAGACAACAAAAATGTTTTTTTGTTTCTTTAAAAGAAAAGTCGATAAATTAAAAAAAAAAAAAACAAGAGAAAAATCGTAATGAAAGTTTCGAACCGTAATAATTGCAGTAAATGTTTTTGCGTAAAATTTTTGTATGATGGATAATTTTGTGATAGTCTCGGAATATATCCAATAGTCAGATGTGATCATCAGCGTAATTACCTTAATTATCTCAGCGTTTTCAGAGTGGAAAACAAGTTTTCGCTAAACGAATTTGATTTTATGTTCTTATTTCAAATTCACGAAGCACTAATTAGTAAAATGAATAATCAAGTATGTACCTACCCGTACATAGTATAGATGAGAATTTACATCCGGTTCAGAGGACTCGGTAATTATCAGTGGTAGTCGTCGGTCAAATTGGTCTCTAATTCTGTAAAACCCTAATTAACCTTGCTAATTCAGGTGAGGTTAAACCGCAGGCGACATTAATGCTCAATTTCTGTTTAGCTTGTATACAACGGAATAATAAAAGACTAAATTGCTATTGCTAAGTGTGTATATCTTGTTTTTAATGATTAACTTTAAATTAGAGAAAATTTTAATGAAACACAATAAAATTGTGTAAAATAAGATTTTCGATTTATTAAAATTTGTTGGTCTGTTGTTGTGTTAAATAATATACGTAATCGTAAATATAGTAACAAAAAAGATGGATCACAGCTTGGGATTGGTAAATGATAGCATTTGAAACATATTTTATAATATTTTTTAAAGTCAATTATACACTGAAAAAACCGTTTCTTTGGTTTAAATAAAAATTATTTGTATGGAATAAAATATATATTTAAATACGACGAAATAAATATTGTATTTTTTTCAAAGAATGTAGTACCTTCCCACGACGAATTATTTTCTGAAATATAAAGCAAAAGAGACCACAAAGTATCAAGTTAAATTTATAGGATGATAAAATACTTATCTAATCTTCATTTTTGACATCTCAAACTCTCGGGAATTTTTGGTGAAAAATTCAAAGTAATCCACCCCAACATTCCATGTTTGCAAACTGCAACTGCTTCCAATTTATCATAACTTGATTATCTAGAACAAAAATCAAAATTAATCAATTAAATAAAACAAATTATATCAAAATGCAGCAAAGCATACTTACCTCCACAATATTTAATTTTTTATAATGTCATGAAGTGTAATTACGTCAATCAGCTGTCTGAGGTACGTTCAGACATCTCATCAATCGTTGCTAGGGCAGCACCGAGAGGCGAGAGCTCATAACTGCATGCGGCGGCTATATAAAGCCGACGAGCCGCAGCAGAAAATCATTCTTGGTCCAGAGCTCATCTGATTTAGAGATTTATCTAAGTACAAGAATATCCCCAACCTCATTATAGAAGATTAATGCTATATTTCAGAGTTTAATCTGAAAACTCCTATCATTTCCAATATTCCATCCCACACCTAAGCAGAAGTTTAATTCTGCGCAGAGATTAATCTGCAATATTCCTGCCCACGTCTAAGCAGAAGAATAATTCTGCTGCAGAGACTAATCTGCATTCTTCATTATATTAGCATATTGCTACATTTCTGCGCATGCTCAGAATACTGTCAGATACCAATCTGACTATAGCACTTTACTTCCTTGTGCCCTCACGCACCATAAAAGGGCTTCTGCTTTATAGAAACATATTGTTACGACCTTTGATACAATAAATCTACACCGGCACACTAATCTGAATTAGTTTTTCTCACGCAGAAACAAAGGCAGTTTGTCAATTAATATTAATCGACATTTAAGTTGTTGACAATTGCTTAATTCTGTTCTTCTTTTTTTTTTCAGAAATATAGGAAGCAAGAAGGCGTACAGTCAGTGGATTTTAATTTTAATTGAAATTTTAACTTGTGTTATTTGAAGTTTTCTTATTGAATTTAATATTGAAATTTATAATAGTTTGTAGGTTAGTTTTTAGTAAATGAATTTTGTGATATTAGGTTAAGCAAATGAATTTATACTTGAAGTATTAATAAAAATTTTATATTTGAATTGTAAAACTGAGTTGTCCATTAAAAACCGGCACTCCCTCCCACGTCCGAGACTAGATATCACAGGATTTGTTTGAATGATTTATTTTCACCAAATAGACGTTTGTTTCTCATACTTTATGATATTTATTTAAGATTTTTGTAATTAGTTTGTTTGATAGACACAAATTTTATTTCACAGGAGTCGACTGTGGAATAGATAATGATTGATACATTTGTATCAAATGAAAATTTGTTTCAGTCAAATTAATGTTCTTTAATTGTAATATTTTATTTATTTGGAAAACTTAAATATTATTTAGTAACAATAAATCACAATAAAGTATATTTGTTGCAAAGAAATATATGTTTCAATGAAATTAATTATATTTCAAACAAACATCATGATAACGAGCAAATATCTAATATCCTCGGCAGACGGGCAAAATCAATGATCATTCGTTCGTAATTGAATTTTTCATTGAATTTGAATTTTAATTATTAAAATTGTGCTGTCAATTACATATAAAAATTGACAGGACTTTCGTTTTAAATGACAAAATCTTAGGAAACATGATTTTTGAAAAGATCAATTACGAATGAATGATTTTGTCCGTCTGCCTGGGGTATAACGCAAATCAAACTGTACTCTACAATCGCCTGGCAGATAATGTTCGATTCCTCTTATGTAGTTATCCATGTTCTTCCCTAACGTTTATAACTCGATCCGTTTTATAGAATACATACAAATTTCTATAATTCTCATTAATCCTCGCCTCGTCACCAGATCTTATATTTTTCAGTACCATGGGTGATGACACTTCACGGATGCAGTAGGAATTTAATTATATACACACCGTAAAAGATTATAAGGATTTATTCAGATCTAAAACTTAACTTAAAAGTTCAAGGACGTTTAGTCTGGAGATTTGCAACAGAGAGAGAGAGAGAGAAAACTGACAGACGGAACGTAGAGATGTTCTATCGTTTCTAGTGTTTCCAAATTATTACTATTACTACGAACATATCACAGGAGGATTCTGTATTCAACTAGTTTAATTATTTAATGAATTTACTATACTACAAAATCCAACCATGATAAAAATTGGTATACACTTACCTTTCAGTCCTCCAAATAAGGTGTGAGAAGTCCCAGTAATTCGGGTGTCTCTTTCCGTTTCTTCATCTTCTTTTTCGAATTTTTCTTGATTTCCCATGGGACTGGTGGGAAATTCTAAGATTGCTCGGAATCAATAGAATCGGTTTCTGGGTCGTTGATATCGTTTCGATTTTCTATGGAATCTTCGATTGGGGCAGCACACAGACAAGATTTCCCACGAAAATTGCTGTCCAACTGTCAATAGACGCTCCGGAACAGGAACTTGTGATGTTTTTATTGGATCCAATATACTGTTTTTGAATACCTATCCTCAATCTTGCACGTTCAGCTTAATTCCTAACCAATACTTCACCTGGTAGTAAACATGATACAACTGCTCTTTAGCTGCGTCAGCTGTTGGGGGTAATAAACTCAAATTTACCGACTTATTTCTGCCTGAAGTTTTCATAAACAATGGTAACGGTATGCGGAAAGATTCGAACGAATTCCATCCGAAGAAATTGATTCTCAAGAAACATCACTCTGGTTGAAAATTTGTACTGCAGGACGTGGGTCTTGAGGTTTTGCGAAAAGTTTCAGAGCTACAGTTATCCCTTTATGAAAAAGATGCAGACGTTTTGTCACATCCAGTGAAGACATATATAGAAGGAGAAGATGATCCCTGATGTTTTCGCGATCATTCAAACTTCAGCATTCAACGCCCGGTTTGAGGAAGAAGATCTCGTCATTAATCGAACTAAAATTTCCAAAAGTTTCATGTCTTCCCCAACAATAACCGTTCTATTTGTGCGAGAACACTCTAAAGTTATTTCAATTATTGAAACGTCAGCATCATCTTGGGCGTGCTTAACAACAATATTATTAGCTTCAAACTTGGCAGGCAACATCAAAATCAATCTTCTCTTGTTGCTATTGTTGGAAAGGAATTTTTCTTGGCTCACTGTGACATTTATCGCTTCGTCGAAGTATAGGTGTCAACAGATGAAGGATTTGTTGCTCGACGACGTTGCTCCATAGCTTGCACGCTACTGGTGCTATTGTGTTGTACCCATCGAAAACTATGAAAGCGTTTAACTATATTATATTCGTACATAACCAATATACTTTAAAAAAAAACAATGCCACACAACCCGATGTAAAAGAAATCCTCTGTCGATGGCGTATGTAACTTCTGTAAAATCAAGTTCAGCGACCCATAGCTTGAAGACGTCAAACAAACTTAACTATTGTAGGTACCCCTCAATAAACAATGACAGCAGGAACGGAGCTAGAAAACTCTACATGATGTTTCAAACATTTTCTGGTGGAAATCACTAGTTCTATCAATAAACTGTATTCCACCTTTTTTGTAGATAATCTCCAGATCTTTCTTTCTCATGTATATACCTTATAGCCGTAAGACCGGCAGGAACGGAGATATTCGCAAAACACCGAAAAGCCGTGTTTTTTTCCGTTTTTGGGCTGCCACAAGTATGCGGACAACCAAATTCCGGGGACTTCTCACACCTGATTTGGAGAGCTCAAAGGTAAGTGTATACAAATTTTTAGCTTGGTTGGACTTTGTTAGAAGATGAGTCCATATTTTGTCTAAACTTCCTGAACTACTATGACAATACCATAAATTGGCATAATACAGTTTCCCACATTTTATAATATTTTCCAGCACTATATTTCATCAAAGCTTAGCCGCATAAAGGTGATGCGCAAAATAATAAGTTAATCTCATTCAAAAATCTCTCCTTAATTTAAAGTTCTCGAGTAAGTAAACATTTCATCGCTTCAAACTCTTGGGAAATCTTCTCATCCGCAAGTCGAAATCTGATTACCCTCATTTAATTAATTAATTGCAAAAGGGTTGGGTTCTCTGCCCATTTATAAGGCAAAGCCTAATCTAAGAATATTAACTTATCTCGGAAAGATCTGTGTCCTAGAGGTTTGTGTTATTAAAAATTAATTAGTACCGTTTAGATGAAAGGCTAGATATGCTCGAAACTCTTTAATTACTTCAAAACAAAATCAAATAAAAAATGCAAAACCAACCGAGAGAAAAAAAAAAGACAAACAACAACAACAAGAAATATCGCGTTCGAATCTTTTTTTGTGGTTTATTAACGACTCAACAAAAGTTCTTAAAACCAATTGTAGTATAGACGATTTGTAAAAATGTAAAAGATGTCTCAGGCCAGGGTAAACAAACGAGACTGAGTTTATGCAGTTAAGCCGAGAATAATGGTGGACACAGATCTGATTGATTGAAGGATTCGAACTAAATAAATCTCAAAAAATGAGGATAAGTTTGTCCTTCGAAAGCCGTGAGTAATGAGAGGCGCTGTAAAAGCCAAATCCTGCCAACATTGGGTAAAAGGTTAGCTAGCCTGAGTTCCATTTTTATTTACTGGAACTGTAAATAAGGATTACATGTGAATTTAGATAAAGATAAAAGTTCACTAAGTGTGACCAGAAAATAAAGTGCTCCAAGGAAAAAGGTTGATGTTGAACGAGGACACCACTACGAGGACGAGACAAAACTTTAAAAAAATATATATATTTCGTTGATATTAGCTACTTTTGAGGTGGGGACTTGTATGTATAGACTTTGTTGTTTTTTGTGTAGTAGAGGTATATTATTCTTGCGACATTTTATCCATAGTATCTACTATCTACTAAAATGAGGGCAATCTTGAATAATAAGTGAATAAATGAAATAAGGTTAATGGCTGTTCTTATCGTGCCAGAATGTAATCAAAACGAGAATCTCAAGATTTTAATATATTCCAGATACAGATTTATGTACGATGTTAACATGCATACACACATACATACCTACATACATATGCACATTGTATAACAGATACAATTTTGCGTTATGAGATATTTTTTGAATTAATCAAATCCCTAAGGCGTTCTCGGGTAATCGTTCCCCTCATAAAAGTCATTGAGTTGCCTCCTCTGAAAATGTGATGAACCTTTGCCATCCTCAAGAGATTTCTTTCCTTTTATCAAATCTTTGATGGAAATTCATCTTGAAAGAAAAGCGCAATCTAAAAGTGAGCAATATCAGCTCATTCTTCATCTTTATGTCAGCCTTTAATGAAATATTTAGAGGCCAACTGGTAAGTTTGGCTTTAGAATAGCGCGCCCATTACAATAAAAACTGTTGACCCTTCCAAGGCAGTGAATTTTTCATTATTTCCATTCCTTTCTGAGAGTTCATTACTTAAACATGACCGAAGGATCAAAATTTATACCCACACTTTCTAAAAAAAAAAAAAACAAAAACAAAAAAACAATACTAAGAGATACATATAGGGTTGGAGGCCGTTACTAACCATGATTTTGGAGGACTATACATAAGTAGACGACGACTAGGACTAAATGAGCAAAATGAAAGGAGAACGACAGTAGGTTAAGTCAAGGGGATGAAAATGTTGAAAGCAGCAGTCTTCGCGGTATGAGTAGGGTTTGAGTTTTACTACAACAAGAATATGAAAACGCGATGAGGCCACCAACCATAATATTGCAGGGATTCAATGTACGGAAGTACTTCAACTTTCCTTTGCTCGATGAATCCTTTCTTAAGGTCTATCACCGCTTAACTTCTTCGCTCAGCCCTTGTGCTACAGATAAATCATTTAAATGAGTGGTTTTGCGTAGCCGCAGCTGTTACGGACGAAATAAATTTTTCTTGTGCGGAGAACTTTCTACTGGCTTATGCTGCTGAAGTAAACATATTAATCAAAGCCTGAACAGAGATATGCTGGCAATATGTACATAAATTATGAGTGGAATAAGAGTCTCGTCGAGCCTCCCAAATCGGCCTGCTCAGCAATCTTAATTGCACGTGATAAGTAATAGGCTTAAATCTTTCGAGTGCAAAATTCAGATGAGCGCGTATCTCTGCTATCTCATACCTCCACAATGAAAATGCTATGATGGTGGTTTGGTTGTGTCGTTGGGGCTTTTTGTTCTTCCACTTGATTTAGATAACGTCTAGGCTATTAATCTTGGGCTTTCAATTTGCTCTCCTTTGTTTGGTTTTCCTGTCTTAGAGGATGGGGCTGTGGAGACTTGGGCAACATCTGGGGAAAGATAATTCAGTATAAAGGTGTATGATTGCTCTGTACGATGTTAAAGTCTAATTCATTTCATTCCAAACTGATGATAAGATTAGAATGTTTATCTTCCGAAGTTTATTTTGAATGAGTATAAGGAAGATATTTTATTTGTGATCATATGTTCAATGTTAGAAAATCTGTAAGAAATCAACTTTTCGCAATAAGGGAATCCCTAGGATTTAATATAAATTAATATAAGAAATGTTAGATTTTAACAGGGAAAAACAAGTTTATGTATGTCACAGAGCAAGTGAACAGTGAGAAAAATCATAATCGCAAACATTTACATTTGTTAATTTGCTTTGTCAGTAATCCTACGACTCTAACTTTCGCGACTTTTTCTTTCGACTTCTGCCTAGGTTCTTACACGATGGTATTCTTCTATTTTCTGACAGTTAAAATGAAATCGCAAAGGCTTACAAAATTTGATAGAATTAAAAAAAAAAGAAAAAGAAAAAAAAACTACTGATAACTAAAGTCGAACATATGTTAACCGTGATACTGTTCTGCAATCATTTCATCTTCTGATATAGTTCCAGTTTTAGTTTGCTTCCCACGAAGGTTCCATACTAAAACCAGTCAACTTACATCTAGATGTGAAAGCGTCACAAAAGCGCGGTCGAATTAAAATGAGCTAATGGTTCTCTAATAGAAAGCTCTATACATTCTCTCTTTCTTGCTCTATTACGCCACATAAATTCTTCGCAATGATAGCTTTATTTGGTTGAATAAAAAGTTAAAGAGCTTTGCAAAAGTGATTCGGGTTTATATGGAGATTTTCTTATCGAGTTGTATGTTGTCTGTGCTAACACAGAATTTCTAAGCTATGTACTATCAACTTAGCTGTCAGTTGCAGGTAGAAACAATATCTTAGAGGACATCTGAAGCTTTATCGGTACCAACGTTGGAAGTAACCATCATATGCCGAAGGTTTTTATTGATTTTTAAGGTCGTAGTCGGAATTAGTGAGCTACCATTGAATTCGAAGACTGCGACAAATAGAAAACCTTCAGAAATCCTGCAATTTCAGATTTAAGCAATCGTGCCTATGCGTTACTAAATTTTTCAGATATGGACTCAACAAAATCACCTCTAGTTTAAATATTTTCATAATTCAATCTTAGCCTACTCGGGACACGGAAACTGAGGTTTGATAGTAGTCTATCGATTAAATGTGATGAAATGGAAGTTAACATAAAAAAAGAGGAAATCTCGTCAACTTAGAAAGGTCTTGTTAAGTGAAAGGAATTTATCTTAAACCTTCCTTACGCAGCCAAGAAAAAATTCGTCCATCAAGTTCAGAAAGCGGAGGAAGTTCTATCGAGAAAGACGGACTTGATTTAATGGGTCGATCTCTAAAAACAACCCAAGGTTAAGCGGAGCAACGAAAAATCGAGAATTCCTAAAACGCATACGCAGTCCATCTGTACTTCAACTAAGTTTTAACCGTTTGGGTGCTGAGTAATTTTCTTCGACTTATGCTAAAAATGCGGAATACTGATTTGGATGAAACTTTCACAGTTTGTATGAAATGCAAAAATAGCTCACCCGTATTTTTTTGTTTTCCACACCCCAAGCCCCCGCTTTTCAAAAAACTATATCTCGAGAATAGCTTAACCCATTTTCTGATTCGAATGCCAAATGAAGCCTCATACTTCACGTTTTTCATATAAAAATATAGCAGCACCAAATGAGAAAAAATGTTTGTTAATAATAGTATTTTTTTTCAAAAAATTAAATTATTAACTATTGAAGACTTCTAGCAGTTTTTTTTTTGAAGCTAGAAATCTTGTCTACCAATGTGGAGCAAATTGTAATGGTGTTTGGCCTTGTTTTGGAGTTATGAATTTTTAAACTCAGCGTATACCTAATTTTTTGAAAATGCCGTAACACCGTACAATCACGCAAAACTTGTAACCCCCCTAACAGGGGGTTAGAGCGTGTTATGGGAAAACAAAAAAATACGGGTGAGCTATTTTTGCATTTCATACAAACTGTGAAAGTTTCATCCAAATCAGTATTCCGCATTTTTAGAATAAGTCGAAGAAAATTGTGCAGCACTCAAACGGTATTTGACATTTGACCAACCGTTATTTGAATCAGTTAACTTAAAAATATTATTTTGAAATGTTATTTTATCAATAAGCAAAAATCAAATAAGCCGAATCACACTTGTTGTGCTCACAACCAACTATAATGAATTCCAGATTTATACTAATAAACAGGAGCGCGATCGCGTTCTTCGCATTTTTAACACAAATCGTGAGGAGCGCGATACTACTTTTGTTATTGTTTTTTTTTTATAGAGATAACCCTCACCAAATAAAGGCATTACGAAGAATCATTATTAACAAAAAAAAAAAAAAACATGTGCCAGTTACTGCAGGGATTGGTATCTGAAAAGCATAGTTCAGAAATTAAAAGTTTGGGAAGTTGTAAATTTTAGGTTGGTTTAGGAATAGTCGGGTGTCGCCAAGGAAAACTTACCCTACTTATCTTAGATCACTGTTGAATCCATTGTGCCCCTCAGATTCATGGGAATCCGTCCATCTATCTTGGAACAATCCTAGATTCACCCTGATTTTACACAAAAACTCAGGATGCATCTAAGCTCTACATTACACCACCCAGCTCAGAAAAAAAGTAGCTTCCAAGTATTCCGCCTCCTTTGGTGGCTAGAGCAGTATACTCGTAAAGTATTTCTCGATCTGAGAGAAATCGTTTGACCCGTTTGAAATAGTAGAACCTCCTAGCATGGTCATATATGACCCAGTGGCCAGTGAACACCTCTAGTAGTTGCTTTGTATTGGCTCTACCTTTCCTCAAGAGCTCCATTGTTTTCTTCCTATTCTCTCATAATACAACATGTGTCTGTTTTGATGATTAGCGTGAAAGGTGTCGATCTCAAAATCAGAATCAAATAAATTAATTTCAAATCTTCAGGGTCCATTTTCTGAGGTTTCTGTGCTAGAACCATACGAGTCACCGAACTTATGCTCTCGATGGACCATATGTACCAAAAATAAAGAAGCTGAATTTCAGGACTAAATTCAGTATAATTTGGAGTAGGGCGCGACTGGTAATATATCCAATATGTATTCAAATATTGACAGATAGTAAAACAAAGAGTAATTATCTCCAAAAAAGTGGGCGTGAATTATGAATGATGCCAAAATTTTATGAATAACAAAAAGGTGATACTTAATTCAATTTTAGGATTCTTTCTGCTAATAGAAAACTCTATTCAGCCGAAGGCAGCATTCATTCCTGATGCATCTCGAATTTCTCACAAGAAATCTAAAATTTTTTATGAAATCAAAACAAACACTGCTCTTTTTTCATTAACCAGAAAATCATAAGTCCTAATTCGCACTGGTCTACATTTGGGCAGATAAACAATCTCTCGAACCATAATAATTACATCAAGTTCAGTTTTGAAAGATATTAATTTCGCACACGAGAACCTCAAAAATTTCTTCTTTTCGCTATAAATTGAGTATAAACTGTTGCTTTTCGTAAGTGTTTTAAATGAAACACTAAACCTCTCTCATACAGAGTAGCATCATTCAACATTTTGTACAAATTGTGTTCTTATACATGCGGCTAGGTGGCGAAATTTATAAACCCTTCAGCTAAAATATTTCCCACTATTTTTCGCAATGTCAACAAACATAAATAATGTGAAATTGTGCTCTACTTCGAGTGTGTGCTTGAGTTGAAACCAATGAATTGAAACCACTTTATCACAACATCAAGAGCTTTTAAGGCAAGCACTCAACTAGCAATCGTAAGAGGTTAGATGAGTTCGAAAGTTTTAGGCGATTCAGTTTCTCAGGTAATTCCATTACCTGAGGCCGACTAGATTCTTTAATACTAACTATAATAAATTTGAAGGCGCATACTTTAAGGTTTTCTACATTAATAAATCAAAGAAAATCCCAAGCGAATTTTATAGAACTAGAATTTAAGAACTAAATCATATTAAGATCCGTGATGGGGGGTGGAAAAAAAAGGGCAAAATAGGTTTGAATACCCTTTTAACTTTAAGAAATCAGAAATTGGCAGTTCACCTTTTCACCTAACGCGGGTTAAAAATTTTCCATTGGGAATAGTAAGACCCGCATCTTCCCAGTACTGAACCCACATAGATTAGGTTTACTTTTCCTCTAACCTTCTCGAGAAAGGAATTGACTGAAAATCTAGACCAACAGAAAACAGAAAATGAAAAAAATGAGAGCAAAATGGAAAAAAAAAGACAGGGAGAAAGAAAAACTCCTAAAGGATGCAGAGACTTGACGATGTAACAGAAAGACCTGGGAGAGATGCCCCGTGTAACCCAAGTGTAACGAAGAAAGACAAGGGTCAAATTGGTTATATTATAAATAGAACATGTCGGAATCGGTTGAGTTCAGCAGGCCACGACTAGACTATCACCAGGCACATGATTTCATGTCTGTCTCTGACCACGATGACCATGATAATGATTTGTACAAATTGTTTTCGCGCTGTAATCGAGAATACCATTAGGAGATGGAATGGAGCTAATCAAGATGCCCTGAACTATTTATCTTCTGTTGGATATAGGAAAAGGTAATAGTACATAGCAACATATATGTAGGTACAGGTATTTCCCCTTGCAAGAAATCAATCTCCCTGGTAGTAATATTTTCGCTCCAGTCGTCATTCCTGTGTAGCACCAAATGAGATATTAATGGAATGCCGTACATAATTGAAAAGCAGTTGCTTGTCAGTGTCACGGCTCGAAGGCAATTATTGCTGAAATTACGGAAACATGTGATACCTGAAAGTAATTGAAAGCTCAAGGAAAGGAGGACAAAAAATGGACTGAGGAAAATAAAGGAAATAAAGGATGAATTATAAGAACATGAAATAAACAAAATTAAACACACTTCTTCTACTACTACACATTACTTGACTCCTTGTTGGGGGTGGAACGAAACTCTTTTCTGGCTGTTGATCACGTAATGGCAAGTGATTAATTTCCTGTTCGTTCTTTCTTTCATAAGAGTAAGTCTACCGCTCAAGGAAGAGGGTGGGGATGGGTAGTTATTGTGTGGAAGCTTTGAGACTAATGGATTTTCCTGCGGGCTTTTCAAATGACTTAAAAAAATCATCAAATTTCCTACAAAACTGAAATATACTCTCGACGACAGAGTCAGGAACGGAATGGTTACCCTTTTGGTTTTTGGGGAGTAAGGACGAGATTATAAATTACATGTGTATGTAGGCCAAACTTTAATAAATGCAGAGAATCAGATTTGGTGAATCAGTATTAATTTTGTTTTTAATTGAAATCATCTCCACCAACACATAATGTATAAACATATTTGTAGTTTTGGATATTTTCAAAGGATAAATATGTCAACGTTTCTTTCTTTTCGCAGCAGGTTCAGATGATTGAGCAGTTCCTTGATTTGATCCTACCACATCTTGAATGGCTGCTAAGTGATAACTCGATATGCCTTTCTTGTTTCGTCTCCATATATGAGGTAAAAAGTTTTCTTTGTGTATTCTTTTTCCGTTGGTTCCAAGCAGGATTTAATTTTTTCCATGTAATTAGAGATGCAATCCCAAGTAATAATATTTCCAATTTTTGGTGACTCAATGTGATGCGTAGTTTTATAAGGGGTATATAATGGTTACCCGATTATATAAAAATTTGAGTGGTTAAATAAGTGTTTTATAATATTACCAATTGGTGACTTAGTTTTTTAAGGTTATCATGGAAGTAGGTTACTAAAGATTTTATAAGTTGGTGATGCAAATATTTCAATCACCGGTCTATATAACTTAGAGTAACCATTACTAGAAGGTATATAGAACGTTTTATAATTGTTTTCATCACCACGTTATATAACTGATTGGTAATAAGTGTTTATTGCGGTATCCGTGGTTACCCTTATATAACTCGACAACTTTCAGTAATTTAGGTGACTTTAATACAAATTGGGAACTTTCGGTAATACATATATCCACTATAAAATATCATAACATTTTTGATGGCCTTTTAGTAATTACGGTGATCGTTATAAAAACAAATTAGTTTTAGTGTCGAATCGAGCCATTATAAAACTATTTTTATTTATTTAACACAATATAACCAAAGGGTATATAAGAACACTAACATATATTTTGAGTCACTATAAGATATATAACATTACCAAAGGTTACATATTATGACTAATGGGTATACTAGGACCATTTTCGAGGCTAGTAGTTCGCTTAGTTTATATAATATTTCTGGAAGTTTTATAAGGGTCATTCAGTTTATATAATAGAGCCAGAGTTTATATGAAGGTACTTGAATTTTTATAATTGAAAATTTTTTTCATTTAAGTACAACCAGCTATTTTTTCATATGTGCATTGCAGATAAAAAAGAAAGTGTCGGCGAAGCCAATTTTTTAAATGGCAGATATATGACTTCCGTTTCATTTTTATATTTAGAAAATACATAATTTTAGGTATATAACATTTCTAAATTATCAATTTAACTTTTATGAAATACTATCACCTAACTGAAAATTTAAAATTTTGAAATATTTAATTAATATTATTAAATATTGCTTATTTTTGGAGCGGTCTGTATTTTTTAGAGATATCTATAATGATATTCACAGTAAAATTTTAATTGAAACTGAATTTCACTAGGTACAGGACGAAAAATTGTAATTCTAAGATGTAAAAATATTAAATCCTTACATTATAAAAACTCAATACAAAAATATATGGAAATTCTATGCTAATATAGGTTGAGTAAAAATTTGCATTATATTTTTTTATAAAGGTAACGAAAAGTAATTTTCCTAACATTTCAATCACTAAAGATAATCAGTCCAAAATTCCAAGCTTTGTGGAAATATAAAATTATATCATCGGCGAGCTGAATAAAATACTTGTCGCATGTAAGTAATATTAAGAATTCTATCATTGATTTTGAATATTTCAATTTTAGGAAATTGTTGTATTCTGAAAAGATTATTTTATTGAAATTGAGTGTCCCTTTTATCCCATTTTATACAAATCCACTATACAGGGTGTTTTTTTCATTGTGGTCAATAGATCAGAAGGTGATAGTATTCACCTAAACAAACAAAAAATTATATGGCAGGGAGGTGGGCCATATAAACCGTTTCGGACTTACAGCTAGTTTTTCACAAAATACCCTAATAAAAAACTGGGTAAACTCCTTATTGTTTTCACTGATTTGTTTTCCGTTTAGACTATTAAAATGCTTCCGTCATTTAGATTACAACGTCACAAACACGAAATAAATATTTAAACAACAAAACAAATTAATTAATCCAAACCGAGTACCTTGAATGCATTTCGAGCTGTTTACAGCCCATCATCAGCATCACGACTGGAGAATAGTTGGTGCATTGTCCTTATTGTTGGTGAATCCGTCAGCAAATTTATATGAGAGAAAATAAGACTGACTGAATGTTACCGCTGTCGGCATTGATTTTGTTGTTATCTTTCTGGATGTAGTAACTCTCGTAAGCATCTAACTTGCGATCGTCGTTTATTTGTTTTAGTAACGAGACACTATTTACACTAACATTGAAATGGTTTTCATCTAATACGTGTGCTGCGATAGCTGAACGTTGACCTTTATTATATTTTATATAGGAACTATGCTCTTTGAATCTCTTTTCAATACTTCTTTTCGTTTGTCCATAATAAATTTTGTCACAGTCACCGCACTTAATCCCGTAAATACCCGATTTTTTTAAATAATCTATTTTATCTTTTGTCGAACCCAATAAATTTTTCAATTTTCCGTTGTTGGTGAAAACCAATTGCATATTGTGTTCACGGAATTTCTGAGTTAGTTTGTTTGTTATTTCTGGTGCAAAACACATAGACACTCGTTTCATCTCGAACTTATGAACCGATTTTCTTTGCCAAAACAAAGTTGATTGGTTGGATATTTCAATCTTTCTAGAGTGTTTTAAAATTAATTTGTCCACTAGTTTCACGCTGTAACCATTTATGTCTGCGACTTGCTTTATGTATTCATATTCGGCTTTGTAATTGCAATTGTGAAGAAAGACCAAGTGAATAATATTTTAAGCACGTTGAACGGCCAATTCGAATCGATAAATTTCTCTCATGAGATAGAAAAGAATGGAAAAATTTGTTTCCTGGATCTTGAGTTGAATAAAAGCAATACAAATGGACGAATTGATGTGTCCGTATATCATAAACCTACCAGCACAATGAGATTCATAACAAATGATTCACATTGCCCAATTCAACATAAACAAGCGGTTTTTCATTCGTTAATACATAGATTGTGTAAACTGCCTTTATCAATTGCCAATTACAAAGCCGAATATGAATACATAAAGCAAGTCGCAGACATAAATGGTTACAGCGTGAAACTAGTGGACAAATTAATTTTAAAACACTCTAGAAAGATTGAAATATCCAACCAATCAACTTTGTTTTGGCAAAGAAAATCGGTTCATAAGTTCGAGATGAAACGAGTGTCTATGTGTTTTGCACCAGAAATAACAAACAAACTAACTCAGAAATTCCGTGAACACAATATGCAATTGGTTTTCACCAACAACGGAAAATTGAAAAATTTATTGGGTTCGACAAAAGATAAAATAGATTATTTAAAAAAATCGGGTATTTACGGGATTAAGTGCGGTGACTGTGACAAAATTTGTTATGGACAAACGAAAAGAAGTATTGAAAAGAGATTCAAAGAGCATAGTTCCTATATAAAATATAATAAAGGTCAACGTTCAGCTATCGCAGCACACGTATTAGATGAAAACCATTTCAATGTTAGTGTAAATAGTGTCTCGTTACTAAAACAAATAAACGACGATCGCAAGTTAGATGCTTACGAGAGTTACTACATCCAGAAAGATAACAACAAAATCAATGCCGACAGCGGTAACATTCAGTCAGTCTTATTTTCTCTCATATAAATTTGCTGACGGATTCACCAACAATAAGGACAATGCACCAACTATTCTCCAGTCGTGATGCTGATGATGGGCTGTAAACAGCTCGAAATGCATTCAAGGTACTCGGTTTGGATTAATTAATTTGTTTTGTTGTTTAAATATTTATTTCGTGTTTGTGACGTTGTAATCTAAATGACGGAAGCATTTTAATAGTCTAAACGGAAAAAAAATCAGTGAAAACAACAAGGAGTTTACCCAGTTTTTTATTAATTGTTGGTTTTCACGTTGTTCAATTTTTTAAATATTACAAAATACCCTGTATCTTAGAAAGTACAGGACGTACGGTCACAGTTTGGAGCTTATTGTATGCCGAACTTCATGGTCTTTCCAACGACTGTTGACGCACTCTCACCTCTTTAACGGTTACAATTAGCACAAAGGATGTACTAGGTCAAATTAAAGTGCAGAGAACACAGTTTACAGCTTTTATTAAAAAAAAAAGTTATGTTAACCACCTTTTTGTAAAAACAAAGAGGTGAAACTGAAAAAAGGTAAGAAAAACCGAAAATTTTAGTTTAGACCCCCATAACTCCTAAAAGAATTTACTGTATCAAATTAACGTGCGTATCATCACTGCCGTCATTACAAATGGTAGTGCCAGAGGGGATGATTGAGCAGTCGTTAGAAAGGCCATGAAGTTCTCCATACAATGAGGTCTTAACTGTGACAGTACGTCATGTACTTTTTTCAGGGTATTTTGTATTGTGTTTGTGGTTTTTCTTAATCATCCTGTAACTTCGTAATGGTTGATATGACCCCCCCCCCCCCCCCCCTTTACAATCAAAAATTCACCAATACACTAACTTTTAACAGCAATGACTTATTTTTGCTGAATATCAAAAATGTGTTAAATGTACTGAAATTTCTTAATATTAATTTTATTACGGAGGATAATTGCAAGTTATAAATTATGATTAAATAAATCTATTATTTTTTAAAGTTTTTTTTTTTCATTGAACCAGTAAATAAAACATTTTTAAAAGAAATTTATTGTTTTTATTTTCGGCATTTTGTTGCAATAAATCTGTTATTATATAATTATGATGGACAAATTAATTTTCCCTAATTAAGTATTATTAGTAGCGTTGGTTGCAGACTGTTATTATTATTTCTTTTCGCTGTTTATAATTACAATTTAAAATTACTATTGTAATAATAGAACGAAAAAAGCTTGTACAAAAACGATCCAAGCGTTTATTCTCCTTCTTTACATAACATTTTTATAAATTTTTCATATATTTCCATTTCTATGGTGCGCTTTTGTGCAAAGACCAAGAAAGCCTAGCTTAAAGGGTTAGCCCATTGGCGTAACTAGGAAGGGGTCAGTGTGGGTCTACTCCCCCCAGAGTGCGGACTACCCCTCTCAGGAAATAATAAAAAATACTAAAACACATTCGTCAATTCGTACAATCTTATACCCTAGACAGACTGTGTCCATAATGACTTAATTTTAAATTCAGTCATTTCAAGGAAATGAAGAGGTGACAGACTGTAGATGAAAATTATTTCATTTGGAATGTCATTCACAGTCTCTCAATGTGAGTAAAAATCATGGCGTATTTCAATAATTTAATTTAATTCTATCAAGAAAATTTCCAAGTATTTAATGTAGTTGCAAAGCATTTAGTAGAATAAAATTTGTGTTATTGAAAGATACCAAAAAGAGAAGCAAGAGAGAAAGAAATTTCTTTCAGGATCAGCTGATGGCTGTCACTGCTAACTTTATTAGAAAAACTTTCCACTTTCCAATAAATTCAGCTCATTTTAATGACGGTAGGTGACACTTTTTTTATAATTGCACTAAATGGAGTAAAATTTGGTCCATTTGAAAATGAAGCGAAATGTCGCAAATAGATCCTTCATGGACTTTATTTGTGTACCACATTGCAGATTTGACTACATTTAATTAAAAATTAAGTCATTATGAAGACAGTGAATTTAGGGTATTAGGCCTAATGAAATTAAATCCGCTCGTATCGGAATCGTGGTGGACTTAAAAAGTTCTTTTCTTTAAGAAAATTGATTGAATCTTTTTTAAATTTAAAAAACCATTCCGAGACTGCTCTGATTCTACTGAATTTTGCCAAAGGCCTGTGAAAATGTATACCGTGAGAGAAATCATGCGAAAATATTTTGAAAGTGTATGTGGGAATTTTAATTGATAACATTTAATATCAATGAATTTTTGAAATTCTCGTAAAACTTTGTTTAATTTCCGATCCCAAAAGATTCAATTATAAGGCTAATTATTTTTATAAGCAAGAAATATTTAGGGCGCAAATAAAAAATTCAACAATAAGTTTGCAGAAAAAACTGTAAACTAAAGCTTACTTTCACTATTGGTATTTCTTTATTAGATAATTGTTCTAATGGTATAAATACTGGTCATTAGGCAGGGTGTCACTATCATATCAGCTAATATATAATGGACTGAGAAGGGTGGGAGTTGATAAGGGTCTATGTGACTGGATCAACTGAATGCTCGTCAGTGGAAAGATTAGCTCCTGCACAGGTGACGCTATTGTGAGAAGAAGTATAGAGGTACACCGCAGGGGGGGGGGGGTGCTATCACCACTCCTGTGGCTACTGGTAATGGATGAAATCCTCATTAAAGTAGAGAGAGAGGGACTTAAGGCAGTTGCCTACGCGGATGACATATGCATCCTGGTAACTGGAAAATTTCTCTCTACTATTAATGAAAGGCTCGAGTATCCACTGCTTAAGCTTGATAACTGGGCTAATAATAGTGGATTGAGGGTAAACCCCTTGAAAACGAAGCTGGTCATTTAACAAGAAGGAGACGGATACAGAGTATCTCACTCTCTCCAGTGAAGCAAATTATTTGGGAATCATACTCGATTCCAAGCTAAGCTGGAAGATTAATCTAGAAGAACGGGTTAAGAAGACCAATGTGGTCTTCTACACGTGCAAAAGAATATTTGGCAGAAATTGGGGATTAAAACCCAAAGTGGTACGGTGGATGTACACAGCCATAGTTCGGCCTATCCTTGGCTACGGCTCCACGGTCTGGTGGACAGTACTGACGAGGAAATGTAACCTGGAGGTGCTGTCAAAAATCCAGAGGTCTGCTTGTATTGGAATAACTGGTTGTCTGCGCACCACGCCCACGGCAGTACTGGGGGTTATGCTTGACATACTGCCGCTGGACCTCTGTTGCAGATGTATAGCGGCAATTAGTGCTGTCAGGCTTGGAGGCGAGGGTTTGGTGGATGGAGAGGGGTATGGGGCACGCCAATATATTCCAGAAGATAGACTGTAGTTATTGTAGGGAAGAAACAGACTACAAAGTAACAATTCTGACTTTAGGTAGGGGTATCAATGCGATGATGCCCACAAGGAGTGCCTAAGATGGGAAAGAGTTGGTCGTAGCATCCGATCTTTCTATTTTTATGGATGGTTCCAAGACAAGTGCGGGCACAGGGGTTGGAGTTTACTCCAGTGCTCTACGGTGGCACGAGTCTTGTAGACTGCCTGAAAAATGCAGTTTTTTTCAGGCAGAATTTGCAGCGATTTATCAGGCGTCAACACTAGTATCTATGTGCAGAACACCCTCACGGCACATATGTATATAAGCTGATAGCCAGGGAGCCATCAAGGCGCTGGATGGCTGATAAAATAAAAATTGGTGCAGTTATGCAAAACTAGCCTTGAGGTATTGGCTACCAGACACAGGGTGACCCTATGCTGGGTACCTGGTCCTAAGGCTATCTGAGGCAACGAGATGGCTGATGAGGAGGAAATCGAATCCGTCCAACACGTGCTTTGCGAATGCCCTGCTCTGGTGAATAGGTACTTCTTTGAAGTCTGGGGGAGCTGCAAAACAAAGAATTTAGGTATATCGAGAGTTTTCTGAGAGAAGCAGGATGTATCTAGGTAAAGAGTCTTGGAGATAACTTGAGCTCCCTAAGGGAAGCAGAATTTATCTGGGGCGGCTTGAAAAGGTTATCCCATGGGGCCTACGGGCACCATGCACTCACTGGAGGTCTAAGTGATGCAAGCTAGTTATCTTGCGGCACCCCTCTTACCTAACCTAACCTAACCTAACCTATATTATTCATGTCATGATAGACAACTATATTTGGAATAGTTTGATGACGTGATATTTAGTTTGCGTTAAGTATTCAAAGATTCCGAACTTTGTGTTTTTCTGGAGTAAATTTTGTTTAGAGATACCTTGATAAAATTATATGATAGTTCAAGTAATATACTTTTTTTATCAGTCATGGCGGCGAGGCTTTTTTTCCAGCACTAGAGACATCTATTCCAGAGATATAACTAAAAATATCAACATCGCACTCCTCTAGAATCCAGTTGTCAATATTATTTTAAACTTCGGCTTGCTGGTATATTTCATATTGATTTGAGTTTGCTTTGAGTTTGTATGAGGATTTTGTTTTCTGTTTTCTTTTAAGGGTACTACGCCAGATGTTCATACTGAAATCTTCTTTACAGTCGACGTGCAAAATAGGTATAGCCGTAGTCGACTAATGATTTAAAGCATCGTCCCAGAAATACAATATTAGTTGCTCTTCTAAATGAAAACTAAAATTCTTTGCATTATTAATGGAAGTGGTAAGTTTAATAAATTGCATTCATATTAATTTTCGATTTTTTCAAATGTTGGTTGTGCAATTTAAAATTGAGCCATGATAAGGTACCCAACAGAAATGGTCAGAAAACATTTTTTGTACATGTTCTTGAGTAAAATCAATGAATATATCTAGGTCGTTGTAGCATTTATCATTTATCCATGGTTCCCGGAGATTAAACTAAAAAAATAAAAAATGGACTTGAAGGGGTTCATAGATGTTATGAATGTGTGGTAAAAAACAAGTTGTGATAGAAACAAAAAAACGCAAAAATGCTCAATTCGAACATCTGTATTAGTCATAAATTGGGTTAACCACTTGAATGTGAATTATTCTGTTAGACAGAGTTCATTCCACTATTCACTGAACCATCTAAAGATTTCCGTCTACAACTGCATGTAGTGAGTGTAACTAAGCTGAAGGAATCAAATGGATAGAAAATTATTTGGTGAAGCTTGTTTCCATAGAAAATAATATTTTTGTTTTGTTTGAACCAAAAGCTCTCGAAGTATCTTATCCTTTTATTCCCTTATCTAACAACAAGCTTAAAACTTCAATACAAAGGTTTTTCTTTTACAATGCTCAATTGAGATAATCTTTTAAGGTGAATCGAAAACTTTAGATAGGTAATATACTCACCAATACAATCATATTACATATAAAAGTACACAAAATCTTATTCCTTTATAATAAACACTCACTGCCTTTCCCTAAAAAAGATTTAGAAAGATCAATTCTAACAGTCTCCAAGCAAAAGAGAAGCTGAAGACAGAAAATTGTTGGTGGTAATTTTAGAATGGATATTTTTTTTTGTACGACTATAAATCATTTAACATCCACACAATTTTAGTAGGTATGCCTTTGTATAACCAAGTGGAAGAATATCATACAAAACAGGCACATTACAATCCTTCATAAAGTTGGCTATTATTGATGACATGTTTTCCCATAAAACTGTTTAATAAAGGCAACGTCGAACAAAATGGCGAAATAAATATGTGTTTTGCGTTAAAAATTCACGTATGCCATCGTCGACCGAATTTCATTACCCATTCAAATCACTCAACAAAAGGCAGGCGTTCGCAGCATAAAGCTCATCTTAATAAAACCAGTATTTGGATCGTCGCGTCGTGTTAACGTTCGTCCACATATCTTAATTTCACTGGGGGATGTCTCAAATAACCAGGCGAAACGGCTTTTTCGTCCATAATTCATAATTTTAGGTCTTCAAGCCTTTTTCTCCCTTTTCGTAAATTGGCAAATAATTTATGATAAGATCGGCCCGAATACGACATTCGCCACATTCCTTCCGAATCCAATGTTAGCCAGCTCCATAACGTTCAGTCCTTTTCTATATTTGCAAATCGTACATTATTTGTATCGGCAATCCAGGGGCAATATACATCTTAGCACATATCCTGTTCGCAGACTTAAAGCCAATTTAGGATAGATTCATACATACATATAATATGTACATATGCATCATACATATATATATATATATTTATATACATTAATAGTAAATACTAGACAAGTGTTCCTGCCAGCCTGCTCCCGCAGTTACTCCATAGAATATTTATCCTTGGGTCTTGCAAGTTGTGCTCTTTTAGACTTTCTAAGTAAAAACTGGTGAACTTTTATCCACATTCAGCTGCGTTTATCATTTTTATGGCTGCCTATAAATACCACGATTTCATAAATAAATTATTGATTATCTTCTGTGTATAGTGGAAGACTTTAGGCTCTCTGGCTTTATATCGATTCAAGATTAACGATGTCTTTAGAGGAATTTAGGATATCTCAAGAGCGATCTGTTTGTGTGGAAATCTCAATTTCAAACAGGAACTAACAAATGTGTGTGCGTTCAGAAATTGGTGTATTTTTTATATTTTTTTTCATCCCTATTTCTCTGTGCCTATCACATCAATTCATCGAAAGAAAAACAAGAGAATTTGATGCCTCTTTTTTTTTTTTTTTGTTTTCAGTTCGGCGAAGAACTTTGAACTCGGATGTGTTTCCTTTCACTTTTTTCGCCAATATATAAGAGAAGTTCCAGAGAAACTTTATAGATTTCTTATCTTTATAGACTAATCCAAGATATCGTGAAGACAGCCCAAGTTATATCCATAAGAAGCCGGAAAAAAAAGGTTCGGATAAATTAAATTTAAATCAGATTTACACTGAAATTTTATTAAAGGCGGTCGAAGTTCGTTTGTTTTTCTCTTCATATTTCCAGCAAAGGAATGAAAATTTTTGGAGAATTTTATTTTGATCCATAACTACAAGGAACTAAATAAAGGCATCGAAATAACAAGATTAGGCTTTGATGGAAAAATAGAAAGAAGAAAAAAACAGTTGAATGTTACAAAGGTATTTTGCGAATTTAATTTTAGGTTATTTGGGCTCGATAAGAAACAACAGCTTCGAATTTAAATACAAAAAATCTTTGATGAATGAATTGTAAGGTTTAGAAAACTTAAAAAATTGTGTAAGAACCTTATATCCTTGCCGTACATATATACATTGAAGTTAATAAAGATATATCATGATAACACTTGTACCTCTAAATAGATCGGAGTGCTGATTCTGATCTTTTGTCGTACCTACTTTTGGGTGTATATTTTTGTCATTTGAAATTTCACAACAAATTTGCCCTACTGTTTTTTTCACTATGGCTCATTTTGATTTATCTTATTTTCGTCGTCGCTACCAAATCGTTGCTATATACGTGGATTTTGCTCCGTTAAAATTCTTATGTTCATGAATTGTTTAGACTTGGCGCCAACTGATGATAACTTTGTTTTTTATAAGTGAAGAAGAGGACTAGATGCATTCGCCTTCAACACGTACAAAGTATAGAGTAATGAAAACTGGTGGATGAAAAGGAATTTTATACGTATTTTGGACTGTTGTTGGCAGCCTTATTCAGTCAATCCAATGCTCAGCATTCTAAGGAATTTTGGCTAACATATCGGGACCAGTATTTAGAGCGACAATGTTACTGCAACATTTTTGGACAATTAATACGTTTTGATTTCTTTTTATTATTAAGCTAAGCTCAGGTAATACCCTATGATGCCAAGCACAATACGGCAGGAAAGAGATTAGTGGATATGTTGAGTGTGGCGGAGGTGTCACTCTTAAACTTTCGCAGATTGTAAACCAGAGGAATGACCAAAGAGCATGTGAAATAATACGTTAAATAACTGATTTAGCTGTACCAATTCGAGATATTTGGCTATTGTTTAACGCCAAATTATAATCTGTATACAGGGTGTTTCCACCTAGGTGGTCTATAGAGCAGAAAGTGATGGCACCCACATAGTCGAAGTTACAGGGTCATAGAAAAAAAAGCTAGTTTTTCACAAAACACCCTGTATCTCTAAAAGGACAGGGTGTACGCTCATTGTTCATGCAGAACTTTATGGCCTTTCCAACGACTGTTCAATCAGCTCCGTACTCTTCACCTCTCAGGAGTAATGGTGATCTAAAAATTTCGGATTTTCTGGCCTTTTTATTTTTAACATTTTTTTTTTTTTTACACAAAATGTGGTTACCATACAATTTGTTTATAAAAACTGTAGATTCTGGACTCTCCTCTTTAATTTGAGCTCTTACGCATGTGTGCTATCTAAAGCCGTTAAAGAGTTATTAACTCATAGCCTATTGAGTCACTAAGGGAACAAATTCCCTATGAGAAACAAGAAATGCTTACTTATCCTTTATAAGATGGCAGTTTGAGAATAGGTTTGAGAATAGGTTATGAGCTAGTAACTTATTTAACGGCTACAGTTAGTACATGGGGTGTAATAAGTAAAATTAAAGCGAGTCCATAGTGTTTATAAAAAAAATTATGTTAACCTCCTCTTTGCAAAAAAAAAAACAAAAAAACAAAAAAAAATATTGAGGCCAAAGTAAAAAAAGGTAAGAAGATCCGACATTTTTAGTTTAGACCACAATATCTCCTGAGAGGAGAGAGCAAAAAAGTATGGGACTGACTGAGAAGTCGTTGGAAAGACCATGAAGTTTTACATGCAATGTGCTCTTAATAGTATACCTTTCACCCTCTACTTTTAAAGATACGGTGTTTTGCGAAAAACTAGTTTTTTTTTGTTAATCATTTGTAACTTCGAAACGGTTGATATGGACCGCCAACCCTTCCCCACCCCTTTCCTTCCTTACAAGTTTTTGTTTGACTATGTGAGTACTCTATGGACCACCTACAGGTAGAAACACCCTATATACACCTAAAAGCGCCATTACTACCGCAAAAACTCTTTCTATACCATAGAAGGACTTGGATGTGTTCAGTACATTCTCCCATAACCATGTTTTATATAACACGTGAGCCGTTGGATCAACAACAAAACCGGAAGCCATTATATATTACAATGAATATTAGGGCGGTGCGGAACTGATGGAGTGGTTACTAAATATTTCTTTCTTTCTGAATATGCAGCGATAGTTTACAGACTAAAGTCATAATCAAAAGTTACCGGGATCTAGTTATCTTTAAAAATAAAGATTCTTTCCTTTCCAATAATATGTAAAAAAGTTGTAGAAGAAGATTTCAATGTAAGAAAGAAATTTTAAGATGAACTACAATTTGAATGTAAAGCTACAGCTTACAGCTTTTGAAATTTCCAACTATTATTACCAAACAAGCAACTAGATATAACTGTTTAATATAATTCAAAATAAAGGGACATATCGAAAGAAATGGCATTAAAATAAAGTTAGTGCAATATAGATGAAGCGACAAGTAGGAAATATACAATGATCATTATTATTATTATATTATTGTTATACAATGGTTATAAAAAATTGCAAAGAGATGGGAGTTTCAATCTCATTTCTGATAACTGTTCTAAGGGTGTAGGAGTAAAACTGAGTGTCAACTACGTTTAACAGGTTATCTGATCGGATTTAATGCTTCTAGATAACTCTGAATAAGGGATAAGGTTATGTGTTATTTTTAACAAGAAAATTTCATCTGGTAAAAGGTGACTTTTTCAAAAGAAGTCCTACCAAATTTATCAGATGGTGCAAAATAGTTTAGATAATGTCCCCCATTTTGTATTGAGGAATTTTTGTATATTTTCTCTACATGGATTCATCCTATTGTAAAGAGGATTCCAGATAATGCATGAGTATTGGGGATGACTTCCTATTAAGGAGTTATATAGGGTAATGAATAAGGATTTAAGTGTTAAACCAGCTAGAAATAAAAGCCCCAATAATCTAACTATACCTTTTAAAAGACACGCAACGGTAGCCAGTAGCGTTTTTTTCACAATACTTTCGACGACGTCAGAGTCTTGCATACGTACGTAATTGAATCAAAGCTCTTTCAGAAATCTACAACAGGCTCTCGCCGCTTGGTTTTACATTCCCTTATGGAGCACTTTAACCAGTCAAGAATTGAGGTGAATAATGCAGAGGCTATGTAATAGCCCTCGATCATCTGATATTGAAGCATATTTTGGTGGCCCAATGCACCTAATTATTTCGACTCCAAGCAATAGTGCAGGGACCACCAAGGAGTCATCAAGAAAAATTTGTTCACCTTCAAAGAAATAATCATATGAAGTGTATGTTTGCAACACTTGCGCCAATTTCAAGAATGTTTTTAATGTATAAATAGGAACAACACCAGCCACAAAATTAATAAGTTACCTGAAATTAATAGTAGATACCTTTTGTACTTGTTTTTACCTTTCTTATTTTTATGATACAATTAAACCAAATTATAATACATTTGAACAAGTATGCAGGGGGGGGGGGTAGTGGGGGGTTTAACACCCCCATGATTCCAATCAGTCGCGTTTTTTAATTGTCAAACGTGTGTATATTTTTTAAAACTTTTCGCTCTTGCAGCATGAGCGAAAATTTTTAAAAAGTTATACACGAGGCGTGCTTGCTTTGTTCAACGTACTTTGTTTTTTATTTTCTCTTGAACTTGACAAATTTTGGTTTCATACTGTTCATTTTAAAATTTGTTTTCTTTTGGGAAAGTCTAATTTTTGTTTAATGTTGATTTTAAACTTTGTGTTAATTCTAAATAATATTTTGTGAGGATGAATAACGTGAAGAGAAAATTAAAAAATTCTTCTTTGACAAATTGTTAAACATCTAAAAAAAGTGATTTAGAAACAACAGACTGTGTTGATCAGGTTGCTCCTGTTCCTGATACAAATGATAGTGCTGCAGCTTTGGTAAGTGTGTCTGGATGTGAATCTCCATCAGATTCAGATATAAAATTTTATTGGAGGAGAACAACACAATGATGAAAAAAGATAATTTTTATTAAAAAACGTATTCTGACGACAAATTTGTATTCCCACTTAGTGGAAAACGTAATCTGAAGTTTTAATACAGCTGGTTTGGTAGGTGGAAGGTTTTGATGGTGCTTTTTGCAGGTTTTGTTTATTATTTTCTGCGAATTATGGTGGTGTCGGACATTAGCCGCTAGGAAAACTTGCCAAATTGCGAAGTATAAGGCATATAAATCGTTGAAAGAAAACAATACTTCAGAAAATGCATCCAATTTGAAACGTCTAAAGCGGGAATATGAATTTTTAGATAAATGACCGTTTTAGGAATTACATTTGGTCTGCTGCAAGAAACATCAAAACTAACAGTAAATCTTTTTGGACTTTTATCAAAAATAAGAGATCTTCATCTGGATTTCCTATTCAAATGGAACTAGATAATGTGATCTCAAATAATTTACAAGAAACTGCGGTTTATTTGCTGACTGGTTCGAATCTGTTTATGTTTCAGATCCCTCTTTTTTGTGGTCGTCAGGATGTTCCTTTAAGAGGACATTAAGACTCTCGTACTTTAAAATTTGATAATCCAGAGGAAACTGATGGACTGATGAGACTAGTGATATAGCTGGTATTGAACAATTTTCATTATGCTTTCGATATGTAGATGCCGATTCGTATAACATCAGACAAGATTTTTTACAGTTTTTACCTGTTACTGATGTAACTGGTAAGCGTCTTGGAAATGTTTTAGTGCAAACTATGGGTAATCTAGAAATAGATTCAATATTCATGATTGGATAAGGTTATGATGGAGCTTCAGCAATGAGTGATTTTATGGGACACAAAAAATATGTAAGCGATGAAAATAAGATAGCTTTATGATGTGATGGCCCAATATACGGAAGATTCTTCCAACAGCCAAGGGAATTACAGCGAAATAATCAGCAATTGCTAAACAATAACCTCGCATGGTATTGTTCTGCAACTGTCGGTTGTTTTGCTGATTAGCCCAACAGCTGGCTGCGATGAGCGCTTAGTGGAGCAATCGACGATTACGATAATAATTTACCTCGCATGGTAATTATTATGTAAGGCGATTGTTTACAACTAAGCAACTCAGGTGCTGCAACCGGTAGAACAAACGACAAGGTTGTTGTCGTTTGTTTACATCCGCGTTGCGAGTACAAGCTTACTTCCGAATATTGGGGCAATAAAAGCCCAATGACTGGTCTGGCGAGCGCCGTTTTATTATCAGTCAAGTTCTAACTGCTTTTGGAGCGCATCAAGTTTCGTGTGTCGGTTCAGGTTACCTAAGCGCCAGGTAGTCTACTTAACGTAAGATAGGGAAAGTCGCGGTGTTCTAAAAATAAAGTACATAAATAAAGAATTGTTCTAGTGTAATTCGAGAAGTGTTTTTTTAGTTAATTCAATAATTTCGTTGGTTCATTGCTATAGGGGCACGACAATTGGCGCAGCCGGTAAACTTAGGTAAGAAATTTGAGAATTTCTTGCTGTTGTGTTTTTTTTTCAGGGTTAATTTTCTTTTTCAAATTCTTTTAAGATTGTCTAAATGTTTTTTTGATAAATTTATTTTTCAGAGATTAAAATAAATTAATTCTTTCACGTTTCAGGCATTTAAGAAGTATTAGATTAAGTGACTTGAATTTTTGTGTTTTGTGTTTTTTTTGTGAAATTGGAAGTTACACTTATTTACATTATTTGAGGAGTTGATCTTCATCAGCTACTCAACACACACACACACTGGGAGCAAAGCTAATTTAGCTACTCCAAATACACACACTGGGAGCAATGCTAATTTAGCTACTCCAAATACACACACTGGGAGCAAAGCTAATTTAGCTACTCCAAATACACACACTGGGAGCAAAGCTAATTTAGCTACTCCAAATACACACACTGGGAGCAAAGCTAATTTAGCTACTCCAAATACACACACTGGGAGCAAAGCTAATTTAGCTACTCCAAATACACACACTCTGGGAGCAAAGCTATATTAGCTACTCCAATCATACATACACGTACATATAACAAAAGTGCCGTGCACTGAACTATCTTCAAGTAAGGTGCTCATAGGAGAGTACTCGTTACACGGTAAAAGTCCAAAAATTCAAATGTTTTGCGGTTCGTGTTTAAAGTAATTGGGTTAGTTTGCGAGAAGTGATAGTATAGTAGGAAATCGTGTAATTCATTAGTGTAGATGTCAATAGGGAGATGCAACGTCCTGACGAAAGAGGAACTTTTGCGATTTCGAGAACAGGAGGAAAAATTGGAAAATAAGTCACAAGAGTTGAAAGAGTGCCAAGATAAATTAAAAGGGTATGAACAAGACTGGCAATATATTGGAGAACGCCTAACAACTGAACTTAAGAAGCGATTGCCAAGTGAGGAATTAGAAGCTGTACTTGAAGAACTAGATACTTGCACCCGGATAAGTACTAAGGGGGAGGCACTTGATTTATTGGTTACAGCTACTTTCGACATTATCCACAAAGGAGAGAATGCGTTGGAACAAGCAGTAGAAGAAGGCCAACAAGAAAATCAGGCTCTAATAAAGAAAGTAAAAGTTCTGAAACAGCAGTTGCTAGAGGCAGAGAACTTAACAGAGGAATTAGAGAAGGAAGTAGAACTTGGTCCAAATACACAGGAAAAGGAAAAAGGTGTCGAGTCACAGAAAAGTTGTGGACGAAGAAAGCTGTTATTCTGGGAGGCAAAACAAAGTGGAAGTGTTAAAACAGCTAAAAGCCAGCGTTCAACACCCAAGTCAGTTGCAGACCCAAGGCCGTATAAGAACATAGAGAGTCGTAAATCACGCGGACAACAAGACAACATGGTTGATGTACATGACAAAATCATGGACATGGTGTCCAAATATGTCCCAATGTTTTCAGGGGAAAGGTCGCCAAAGCTAGCAAAGGAAGTGCACCGCTTCCTAAACTGCTGCAAAGATCTTTACGATCGTCTTAAGGCCGAAGAACAAGATATCTTCATTAAATGTGTAAGATATCGGTTGATGGACGATGCATACTATCTGGTGAGTTCAGAGGAGCCAAAAGATTTTGCGGCATTGCAGCAGACCATTAAAACTGCTTATTTGCCTAAAAAGTCCTACAGCGAATTAAGAATATGCGGACAGATTGAAGGATTTGTTGAATCAAATTAAAACGGCAGTTTCAGCAAAGTATCCAGGTAAAGATGGGGGATTATTGGTAGAGTTGGAAGCGGATGCGATTGCCACATTTAAAGTTGGAATAAGGGATCCGGCTATATTGATGCACTTAACAAGGCGAAAATTCGGCTCATTGGAGGCGTTGAGAGAAGAGGCGGAATTTTACGAAAGGGACGCGAGAAGACTTCAGCTCGGAGGCAATAGGATTTTTTCACAGGAAGGATGCAGTAGTGACAATTTCAACGGAGATGAACCCGCACCTCCCCAAAAACCTTTCTCCACTCTACAACAGCCAACTCATACAGAATCATACAGAAAAATGCCTAGGAAAGCATATGAATATAGACCCAAGCATTGCTTCAAGTGCGGTCAGCCTGGACACTTTGTCAGAGAGTGCCAACAATTACCTTTCTGTACGGGATGTGAGGAATATGGGCACCAGGTATCCAATTGCCGAACTCATCACGTCAGAGTGGCAAACTGTGCAGTTGGCATACAGGATGAATTCCATTCAGGAAGGGAGGGGCTTTATTGCCAATTCTGCCAAACACGAGACCATTATACGGATATCTGCGTAAAGAAGTATTTAGCAGAGAAAGAAAGGGAAAAGTTAGAAGCTCAGAGTAAATTTATCATCACAGTTCCATCGGACATAGCTTTAGAGGGTGAATTAAGGCTTTTAGTAGATACTGGGTCCTCATGTAATATAATTAAGGTTAATAGTATAAAAAGAAATACGCCAATACAGACGCATGAGAAAATTAGAATTGGAGGACTCTTTGGGTTCGCTAGGAGTTCCATAGGTACATGTCAGGCGAACTTGCATATAGATAACAGTCGGCAGTCTTGTCAATTTAATGCCATTGGTGAAACTGATTCAATTCCAGCCGACGGTATACTTGGAATGGATTTCCTGAGGGACAGAGCTGTTATCGACTGCGTGAATAAGAAATTGTGGATACAAGGCGCCGAAGCAAAGAAAGATAGTGCCGGTGGTGGAAACGTCGCAGCTAATGGACAAACTGTAAACAATACTTTTCAGTGTTACAATCAAGGAAATCCTTTACAAGCCAGAGTAGAGGAGGTTGAAATGAACATGGCAAAAATCATCAGGCAAGGTGTTAATAACAAAGGTGACGAATGGAAATCTAACACGGGCAGGGTAGAGACAGCTCACGACAGTGCGAGACTTCACGAGGTAAGAGTCGAAGAACTTAGGGAGGAGAGGAGGAGGCGAGCTAAATATTATGGCCACATCGGAAATGAGCTGGAGGTTGGATGTGCATTAGTAAGAGTTGCCAATGCAAGGGCCTATCCTGTTAAAGCTATGAACTCCTCGTATGAACAACACGGACCTCGAAAGTATTCTGAACGAGCTGCATGGCGCTATAAGGGTACTAGGAATTTCTATTCTCAGCTACGGAAATCCCAGTGGAGTCTGCAAGAAGGTAAGTCTAAATTTCAACGACATAATAGTATGCCGGAGAGGACAAAAGTACATCAAGGCAGAAGGAAAGTAGGGGAACGGAACTTCATTCATGTTGAAAATGCGACTTTTACTGCAAGTTCAATAACCCCTTACAAGGTAAGTAACGGTTATGACCCGGGAATCGGGGGACGTAACCAAAGAGATGTCCAACAAATTCCCTCTAATTTCAGAAGAAATTCGGTGAGCGAAGTTTGGTAGTCTATGGACAGAGAAAGATATGGAAAGGAGGTATAAAGGTAACCCAGTGGATCCAATGGAAGGTAAATTTATTGATTAAAAGGTAAGAAAATGTTATTAAAAGAATATTTTGAAATTTAAAAAAAAAAGAAAAATATTTGAACAGATAAAAAAAAATGTGTAAAAGAAAACAATTTTTAATGTGTATTAGTACTAATAGAAAAGTCTATTATGAAATCATTGGCAAAATTATATGCGCAATTAAGTCATGTAATGTAACGTTATATAGTAATGGGAATAAAGAGAGATTTAAAAGACAGACAAGTTTGAAAAAGGAGAAAAAGAAATAAGAAAAAAGAGAGTTCATTTTGTCTACCTAAATAATGAAAATTGAAAAAATTAAACACAAAGAAATAACAGATTTAAAAGGAAGACAAGTTAAAAAAAATAAGAAATATAAAAACAAAAAGTAATGGAAATAAATATGAGAAAAATATAAGGTTAAAATTTGGAATTTATGAACATACAGTTAGTACTAAATTATAGAGGTTAAGAGGTTAATTAGAAAAGTAGTGTGTGTAAGAGCTCAACGATGGAGATAAATAGGGTACTGATATGGCACAACAACGAAGGCAACATTTACAACTATGCAGCTGAAATTGGGAACTGCGATAAAAAATATGGATATGCGGAGGTCTGGACTATTTATTTAACTTGCGTACATATAAACAAAAATTTGGAAGTTAGCCCAGTAAAAGGCAGCTTCATTTCAGAAAAATATATAATTGGAAGGCTTAAAAAAAAATAACTTTCGAAATTTCTAGTTGGACATTTAATGTTGATGATAAACAATATTCTCTCGGTACGGATGGACTCTCGATATAATTGAGAGAACTCCATCGTACCCATAAAAGAAGATAAGTAGTATTTTTCAAATATTATCATCAATTGTTCATGTCTGTTGAAATGTAATTAAAGAACCGCCTGTAACAAGAAATGGTCATACGTTCTATTATGATCACATCTTCAAAGCCCTGAACTCGTTTAAAGGTTTTAGGAAATGCAGTGTACACGAAAAGATTATATCGAAATAATTAATGAAATAAATTAGTGTTCAATTTCATATAAATTTCAAAGACGATAAAATGACAGCAGTACCGATAATTCCGATTGATAAATAGAAAAAGATCTTGAACGTTTAGAATTCAATAATAATGGATCACTACAAGACGTAAATGTTGTGCAGGAAATACTACAGCAAAGGAAACAATAGCTGGAAGTTGAATAAGAGCAGTACAAAATCGCTTGATGTAAAGATTGTTAAAGTCCTGAAACAAACAGCACGGACCCCGAAGCAAACAGTCCAAACCCCGAAGGAAAAACAACCCAGCGAAGATTCAGAGCATATACAGGTGATAGTGCCAACAACAGCCTCCATGCCGACTGTAAACATACCCACGATCGTAGGGAAACAGCTGGTGCAGCTGGAATAATTAAGTTAACCACTGTAGGGTTAGTTGTCGTATTATGTATATATAATTAATATGTATTTCTTGTTGACAACAAGTTAAAGTAGAGCTTACGAGTTTTTTTTTTCTTCTCAACGTAGTATTATGCAGTTAGCGTTTTCTTAAGTTAATGGTATTTTTGAACATGAATAAAATAAAATTTGTAAACTAAAACTGTAAATAAATATGTAGGTAAAGCTTGTTATTGATTAGGATTTTTTTTTAATAATTAAGTGAGTATGGAAAGTTAAAAAAAAATATATCAGAAGTGTAAATTGTATTTTGTTATAGAGAATTCAAAACTGTACAAAAAAAAAAAGGGGAGAAATATATAACAGCATAAGAAATATAATAGTAAAAGTTTTTTGGAAAAAGGCAAAGTTAATGTTAAAAGAAATGATATGAAATGTTAGAAGAAATTGTAGTAGAGATAAGAAAATAAGAAAATTAAAGTAGAAATTAATGTAAAATGAATAAAAAGTCTAAGAAGTAATATATATAGAAAATTTTTTTTTGTGACAATGGAAAAAGAAAAGATAATGTTTAAAGAAAATGTTAAGCAGAAAGAAAGAAATGTAATAAGTATAAGAAATATAACAAAATTAAAATAGGAATGAATGTAAAATGTAAAAGAAAAGCGTAATCTGAACCGAACGAAGATTAAAAAATGTTTTTAATTAAGACTGTTGCACTCTCCAGACCTAGTTCCCTGCGGAAACTAGTTTTTCCAAGGGGGGAGGGATGTGATGGCCCAATATACGGAAGATTCTTCCAACAGCCAAGGGCATTACAGCGAAATAATCAGCAATTGCTAAACAATAACCTCGCATGGTATTGTTCTGCAACTGTCGGTTGTTTTGCTGATTAGCCCAACAGCTGGCTGCGATGAGCGCTTAGTGGAGCAATCGACGATTACGATAATAATTTACCTCGCATGGTAATTATTATGTAAGGCGATTGTTTACAACTAAGCAACTCAGGTGCTGCAACCGGTAGAACAAACGACAAGGTTGTTGTCGTTTGTTTACATCCGCGTTGCGAGTACAAGCTTACTTCCGAATATTGGGGCAATAAAAGCCCAATGACTGGTCTGGCGAGCGCCGTTTTATTATCAGTCAAGTTCTAACTGCTTTTGGAGCGCATCAAGTTTCGTGTGTCGGTTCAGGTTACCTAAGCGCCAGGTAGTCTACTTAACGTAAGATAGGGAAAGTCGCGGTGTTCTAAAAATAAAGTACATAAATAAAGAATTGTTCTAGTGTAATTCGAGAAGTGTTTTTTTAGTTAATTCAATAATTTCGTTGGTTCATTGCTATAGGGGCACGACAATATGTACGCTGTGCATCTCATAGTTTAAACCTCGCTATTTCTGATGCTTGTGAAATTTCATTTATACGAAATTGTATAGGATCACTCGGAAGTGTATATAATTTCTTTAACACCTCAAAGCCCCCCAAGCCGTGCTAAAAAATTATATAGATGAAATGGCACCTGAATCAACACCAACGCGACTAAAATAAATATGTTTCACACGATGGATTCAACCCCACGGGTCTGTACTAGTATTTCTGGATGGAAATTATTTCTGATTGGGATGATAAAGCAACTTCTTTTCTTCTCCTGCAATTCAGTTTCTGTCTGTTGTTAGGAGTACAGAATTTCAAGTATCCCTTCATGTTCTTGCCAATATTTTTGATATAACCCTGCCTCTAAGTCGATTACTACAAACAATAAATCTGGATCTGGCCGCTGCAATTGGATTGGCAAATAATGTTGAAGAGGTGCTAGCTGAAACAGGACGCGAAACAGAAAATCAATTTAATACAATTTTCAATGACGTCAAGAAATTATGTGACGAGTTTAATGTAGAAATACGTGTTCCTCGTCTAACAGCAAGACAAGCTCATCGGTGCAACATTGCAGTTGAAAATCCTGAAGAGTATTATCGTATTGCCATCTTCATTCCTTTTCTAGATTCTACAAAGACACAAGTTCACGAGCGGTTTCTGAAAAATAAAAATATATTGCAAAATTTTAATTGCCTTTTTCCAAATGAACAAAACTTTTCACCAGAGCACGAAAATTCTGCAAAAATCGTTTTAGAAAAATACAAAAGTATCATGAACTGTAGCATAGTTGAGGGCATTGGTGAACTGAAGCTATGGTAGTGCCATGTTTTAAATTCTTTGAATACACAAAAAAATGCTCATAATGCAGTTTTAGCATGCGACGAATCAATTTTCCCAACTCTTTGAAAATTACTTCAAATATTTCTACTATAAAAATGTATTTACTTAACTCAACGGGTGAACATAGGCTAAATTGATTAGCATTACTTAATATTCATCGTCATGTTGTGGTTTCTGCAGATGCAGTTCTAGGTGAACTAGCAAAAAGTTCACATAAATTAGAAATTAGTTTGTAGTAGGTAATTATGAAAAGAAAAAATCTTTGAACTTCAGTCTTAACTTATATCGCTTTTTAATTTTTTCAGAAAATAGTCCTTCGCTGAATCTGCCATTTTTATTCAATTTTATAAAAAAAAAATATATAATTTGTTTTAAATTTTTCTTGGAGAATTTTTTCTGAATTTTTCTTATATAACTTTTATTCATATTTCTTAATAAATTTTTATTTTGGTTTCTCTACAATATTCAATAAAAAAGTTGAAATATACCTATGGGTAATTGTTTTTATAGTGAAATAAATTAAAATATAATTTAGTACATAGTCATATTACGTGAAAAAAAAAATTATACAAAATATGTTTTCTGTTTTCGCCCAGCGTACGCGCCTGCTAAAAACTACATACTAAGTCTTAATACTAAGAAATCCAGGAATAAAAGCTATCCAAAAACGAAAAGAAATTATAGGAAATACATACTCACCGATTTCTAGTTAGTAATCGACCTTACGACTTCGATTAATATCACTTCAATCGATATCCGAAGTGTTAATGTTAGTAATTTTCTTGTTTTACTCATTAAATTGCTTACAGCCCCAAAAAAACGGGTTGCGATTTGCACGTAGCAACTAATCATTTGACGAATGAAATCTCCTTTGACGTTTGTTATTTTTAGATCATTATGCATGTAGGTCTGTTCCTCTACTTATTATTAATCATTCATAAAAAATTTGAGAATTCTGTTTCAGTGATTCAATCTGACTTAAAATCTTCCATTATGACACCTTAAGGAAAATTAAGATCTGAATTCAATAAAAAATTCAAGAACTATTTATAATTAATTAAAGTAAAGGAATGCTGTTACGGCACTGTACGGCGTATGTTTTTCTGGATTTAAATTGCGAGGAAAGTAGGATTGGTCCTCGTAGTCATACGCGAATTGACTCGTGTGATTTTTCGACTTGGAGTATTTTCAGCACAATATATTGGTATTAAGCATTTAATATTTCTGTTTAATAAATCGATAAAGTGACTTTTGGTGCACCCTGTACTAGAAAATGTATTTTCAAAATTATTTAAAGTTATTTAAATACTACTTGTTGGGAGTTGGAAATATGAAACGGAGCTGGTCGAGTTTAAAAAAACCAAAGAATTATGGCTTGATTAACATGTTCAGCCTAGTATCGAGTTCGAACAAAGTAAAATTTAACGTAGTCTCCAAATAATTCACATTAAAATCGCTGGTAAAATTTTGACAGATGTTTAAAAATTTTATCGCTGAAAAACTTCAAATCGTTTATGAAGTTTAGATAAACATTTCTACAATTTACAATTAAAAATGGACTTAATTAATCTAAAAATTATCAAGAGAAATTAAATCCTACAAAAATTAACAAAAATAATCTGAAAATTTCCAAGAAAAAAAAAAACAATTTGAAAATTGTCATTGAAATGGGAAATGTCCAAATTTTACTAGCACTTTAATGCTCCGCGCATTAAAATGTCCAGTAAAATAAGTGGAGACATACAAAGTGCCATCTATCTTCAAATAGAGAAATATTCACTTTTTACCAGTGAACTCCGTACTGGACTAGTACAATTATCAGTAAAATTTTTGTTTGCGATTTTACCATTGCTAAAATTTGTATGGAAATGTCACATTTTACTCGAACTCGATACTAGGCTTTATAGTCTGCGAGCACTCAACAAAATAAGGCTGTTAAAATGTTGACGAATCACTTTGTTCTGATGTTTTTTCTCCTACCCGCTGCTAATCTTTCTATTTTTTGTTCTTATTATTTTTTGCCACTTCATAAAAATTGTTTGTCGCTTTTAATTAAGCTTTGCAAAAATAATATTGTATATTGCTGCGTTGCTATCTTAACCAAGTCATTAAATATTTCATATGCAGATATAATATACTTTTGTTCAGTGTAGATATGTAATATATAAACAAGCAAAAACAATTACGTGCGCGGAAGTTTGTAGATAGATATGTCTCCGAGCTACATACATATATGTATGTATGCATAACCACGGCATTTATAATGCGCTTATGAATAAATCCACATCGTAATCCCAGCATCTCGTTAAAAATGAGTTTTCCATAAAATTAATTTTTCTGTTGAAAGAAAGTTTATATTATTTCCTGGAACTCTTGTGGTGTACATCAGAGTTGTACACAAAAGCTGCTTACATGTAACAAAATTTTGCTGTGGTATACGCAATTGAGCTCATATTGCTCTGCACATTCCAGCTCCGACTCACTGCTCTTTTTGTCCTGTATAAAAACTTTATTGAGGATCTCATAAAAAGTTAATCACGGGTAGTAGCGTCAAGTACATATTTACGAGGTGGAAGTACCATGGAAAAAAATGGAGCCACGGCTGCCCGGCATTATAGAGATAATGACAAGCACTTAAGATTTAATATTATTACACAACATTGTAAATTTGCGGAAGTTAGTTTGGCCACCATAAAACTAAGCACTATGGCATCGGATGTCGGGGGTATCTACGCCTGATGAAAATGCAAAAGTTTCATAATTATTCAGAGAGAAAATTGTGAATATAAGTCCTTAGTGGAATGCTGAGTAGATTTCCAAAATTTATATCTTTTGTACGATATTAAATTAAATCTGACCCCAGCTGTGTATGTTTTTTTGCAAATATTGAATATAAGCGTAACGCCTGGATTAAAGGATACCGAGGAGATTTGATATTATTGCAAAACGTTTTAATTACCATATTGCCAATTTTGAAAGTTTGGAAAAACGATGCGAAGCTTGATTAACAAGTATTTAACTTGAAATAAAATAAAATAAGTTTATTTAACTAAATATTTGCTTGAATCTCTTCTGCTCCATAGTTCGGTGTAATCTATCATTTTAATCGTTGTTTAATTGCATCAGGAAAAGAATTGTAATATCAATACATATTCGGATTATTTTAGTGACGAGTAAATGTTTGACGAGTTTGTTTTAGCTCTTATTGAGGACCGAAAACAAGTAAGTAAGTCCTCACGATAACGCGAACGCGTTTACTTAAGGTCTTGAATTTATGCCGCGGAGTTTTATTAAGAAAAGTAAATTTATGTTCGAAAACAGGATAAATGGGGCAACTCCTTCGTAGGGTTGCCATACAAAAATTTCATTTTTCACTATATTTGAAGACTGCCATGGAACGCGTCGACCTAGAGAGCTGAAATTTTGTACACTGTATTTTAATAGTAATAGTAAATAAAACTTCAAAAATAGACTAAGTCGGGCTACCCCTTCTTCGTGTTGCCATATAAAAATTTAGATTTTTTACGTATATTGTTAAACGATAAGTCTTAGACGTTTTTATTGTACTGAAAAGTTCTTCAGAATATGAAATCCAATAGGATTTGTTATAATCATTTTTTCTGTCCGACGAACCGTTATATATGTGAATTCAGAGCTGAAACTTGCAGAGATGGGTGACCATACGAAATGACATATGAGTATTCATCAAGGGCAAGGCCGCCTAACCCCAGGCCCGCGGGCCATAATTGGCCCGGAAACGTATATGAATTTGCTCGCCAACTCACCGCTCCACAGCACCTGCACCAATAGGCTCTGAATGCAGAGCGAACGCGATTGCCTAGTGAGCAGTCGCCAGTTTTAAATTTAAACGTAAACAAACAATGAAAAAGTGAGACAGAACTATACGTAATTATTTTCAATCTCTTTGCCTGCGTCACCGCCAAGGTGCTATGTAAATGCCAACATGTTAATAATGTGAGTGAGTGTACTATCGCGTTGAGAAACAAGACTCAAAAATTGAAAATCAGTTTTGTTTCATTTCATTTAATTTTTTTACCTTTCTTTGAGTTCAAGCCTTAAATGCAATGAGTGCCGTGCGGTTTTTACGCGCCGTAAAACGAGTTTGAATCAATGGGTTTCATAGAGCCAATCTAAGCCGCGCCACTTTGGGGCTCCGCAATCAAACTTTAAACTTTAAACTTTGCGACGCGTTTTTTTTTTCTTCGTTTGTTCCTTGTTTCATTTTAAGAGAACGAATGAAATTACTGACAAGTTTGAAATAAAAAATTTCACTTTTTTGGTAATAGTTTTTTAATAAACTTTTAGTTCTTGCCCTAATTTAATTGTCATACTTAATTTTTTTTACTCATTTTTAAATAATTTTCACAATTTCATAGAAATAATCAACACACCTCAGATAGTTCGAACTTCGAACTGTCAAGTGTAAAAAAACGCGCGGCTCTCATTGTATCATAAACGCCACCAAGCGGCGCCGAAAAAGCAATAACGCGCGGCTCTCATTGTATCTAGGGCTTTGGTTGCTTATCAATTGGGGTAGTTGCCTCATTACCAGACATCCTTTGAAGGACTTAATATTGAAATTTTCAAATGATATGTACTGATGGAACAATTTCAATGACGAGAAAGACGAATGTTTGTGTTGCTTTGCTACAAATCTTCTTGGGTCGGTAATTGTATGCATAAATTGCATCATTCACCAGGAAGCCTTGCGTGCTAAGGATATAAAGTTTGATGATGCCACTGAACCAGTGGTAACGCTGCATTAATTTTATGCGCGCCAGAGCTCTTCATCGAAAAGAGTTCAAAGTTTTATTTGAAGACAAAATAAGTGAGCATGGGGAATTATATTTGTATTGGGCTGGCCGCTGGCTATCAAAGGGTGAAATGTTGAAGCATTTTTATCTTTTGAGAGTTCAGGCTATGCAATTTTTAGAAGAAAAGTAGACAATGTCTGCTGAGAGAGATCTACTTAAAAATTAGTCTTGATTCTGCGGTCTTGCATTTTTAGTTAACACTACCAATTATCTCAATAATGCTGCAGGGTAAGAACTGCTCATTTCCAATAAGGAATGGTTGATTTGGTCAATGAATTCAAATCGAAATTAGTACTGTTTTCTATGAATTTAAACAGAAACAATAACGACCATTTTGCTATGCTCGTGGATATGGGAGGACAGCTAGCAACAACATTCATTGATACTATAAAATACAGGTTAAAAATAAAATCACTGTCGGACTCTTTTCAGAAAAGGTTGCAGGATCTCGCGCTTGAAAAAGGAAAGTATTATGCTTTTCAATTACTAACAACGAAATAATTGAGTACCCATACAAACTGAGATTCAAAAAAGGAATCGGTGACTTTACAAACTAAACTGTCGTCAAACGACTATGAAGAATTGTGGTAATTGGTATCAAAATATAACTACCCGGAGATGCTTGACATAGTTTCGCAAATTTTATGAAGGTATGGCTCAACGCATATATGTGAAAAAGCTTAAATAACTGAAAAAGAAATACCCAGAACTCACTGTCAGTAAAACATATTTCTAATTGGAAGTTGTTGTGGACCTCCGATTTGAAACCAAATATTAAAAATTTATTGGTTTTAAATGTTTCTTCAAAAACCGCATTCATTTTTTTATTTTCAATAAATACCTATATACGTACCTAGCTAACATCTAATATAATTAGGGTAGAGTAGTTTGTTGCATACTTTGAACGTGCGTCTGACTAGTCCTACACATCTTTAAAATATATTGAATGCCAGCAGATTTGAGAGAACCTACCGACTACCTAATATGGCCACCATAAAAATAATGTTGGGCGGCCTTGATCTAGGGTATCATAAGAATTGGTCTTAGACCAATTCTATTTTTTTTTAATTGTTTGTTTTGTTTTCGTCATTTATGTCTTACATGATAACTAGATGGCGCTGGGATTGCGTTATATGCCCACATTTTTATAATTGCTGCATACTTTATTCCCTGAGCTAAACTGGTTTCGATCAGTTTCGATAATTTTTTTTCGATTCGGTTATTATGGAAACGTCAAGAAAAATTAAAGCACAAAATTCAAAGTTCGAAAAAAGTTTTAAAAAGTACTGAAGCTAGTTATGTTGGTAGTAGTGGTCATTTGGCTGATTGATGATTTCTAAGTCATTGTATCAAAAAATTTTCATGAAATATAATTTATTTGGAAATGAACTTCAAATACATATATATATTTTTATTTTTCATTTAAAAATATTATGAAAATAAATGGGTTAAGAAAAATTAGCCGTACGTGGTGTCTGATGTCTGGCAACAAAATTTGGAGGTATTTTTTGCTTTTAAATCAAGTTTCTCATCATCCTAATTAAACTATTTTTTCATTAAATAATTAAAACAAAAGAAAAGAGACATCTGTATGTGACAATTAAAATTAAAATTCAGTTCTCCCACGCGTTGTTGTGTTATTTTGTGTGTAAATAAAACTGAATCAGTTCAGATCAGCGGAAAAAGAATACAGATCTTTTCCTTTTAAAGTGATAGATAAACTTAATAAAAGTCTTAACAAGCTTTCAAGGTGTTCTTTCTGTTCTGTACTGCTCCGTTATTGTTGTTTGAAGAACTTTTTCTGGTAGTCATAGTTGTTTCTTTCTGTGAAATTGTGTTCGTTTTGAGTTTTCTCATATCAATCTTGTAGTTCTTGCCACTTTAGCTGTTTCCAAAATTTTTAAATAACAGGCAGCTATATCTCAATGTGATTTCCTATTAGTTTTTTTTTTACTATTTATATGTAAATATTCTTGAAAGTGCAGTGTCAAAAGCGCAGTTACCTCAAAGTTTACCACTTATCACATATTTCCCCTGAAAGATTTTCGAACAGAATTGTAAGTAGGTAATTTAGGAACTAAAGAATTTAAGATGAAGCTGAAATTCCACAAACGGTAATATTTTAAAATTAAACAATATCAAGGACCGTATAAGTTTCCTTACATCTTATAGCAATAATTTTGTTAATAAAATATTTAAGGTGCTTATTGCTACTATTCTGAGACTATTCACTAAACAAAACACAGTAAGCAGACGCGTAATAAATGACAAAAAAAATGTCTAAACGAGCAAAATGTCACAAAATGCATTTAAAAAAATTTAATTCTAGTAAAATTCTTAATAATTTAGGGGGAATAAACTCTCATTAGTGATCATAAGATGTTAGGTACAAAATCAGGGACTCTGCAACTGGTGATAAGAAATTAGTTGAAAAATTAATGAAATAGAACTTACGTTTTGGTTCACTATACGTTATTATAATATTAGAGTGATTCTGGAAATATATTTATTTAGTTACAGGTGGCGGTATTCTAGTCTAGAAATTCGACAAAATCGATTTTTTTTTGTTTTCATATTTTCAAAGTTTAACTATTCAAGATTATGCCTACAAGAGGATTTTTCAAAATTCGGTAATTTGCTGACGCGGCATCCAAACTGGCTCGGCCGGAACTAATCGTACAAAATACGTTAGAGATTCTCCGTCAACCAGAATCCATATTTCTTAGTAAATCCTTTTGTTCCTTTGTATATATATATATATTGTAATACAATACCCCAAGGTAGCTTGTATCTTTTATATTTAGTGTTCACTTGCATATAGACTTGTCTATGTCCGGAACTAGCCGCATCCCCAAATTTCAATTTTTACTATTTTTAAAAAATTCGAAAAAGTCAAAAAAAGTGGTACAAAAATTGCTTTTTTTTTCAGGCAGAGGCCATTTTGTGAAAATTTTATTTATCAACTTTTCCCTAGTTCCGGACATAGCGACATTACTCTAGACTCATAATCTTTTTGTTTTTTTTTTCAGATTGCTAGGAGGGTTGGAATCGTGGGCATGATCACGCGCCAATTTTTTGAGGCCCCCCACTTCATCTCTTTTGGACTTTTTACCGGGTTAAACTTAATTTTGTGCAAGAAAGAATTTTTTGGGATTCTCCGGTAAATAGCAAAAGTGAAAAATGTTCTAATTTGTTATTTCATCACACAACCCATTAATTTTTGGTGGCAAGTTTCAAGTCTTGGTTTGACTCAACAACAGGTCCCAAATAGCGAAATTGGGTGATTTGAAAAACAAATGAAAAAAAATGAAAAAGAAGAAGAAATAAATGAAAAGTTTGAGAAAAATAGAAAAAAACAATTTCTTGTATTTATTAAAAAAAAATTTTAAATTTTTTTTAAAGAAACAGATTCATTCGAAGCGAATCGAACATGTATACGCCATGCAGTGGCCTGAAAAATATAGACGAAAAGGAAGAAGAAGAAGCGTTTCGTGTCAGCAGAAAACCTTACACTCATCGGTGCAGCTTTTTTTCTGCCTGCTGCAGACGCTTGAAAATAGATCAAACTGATCTCTTCTCATATAAACTCAGAATAAATTCTGGGTGTGAATTATATGAGGAAAAAACACTCCTATACTAGCCCAGGAGGACCTGTTGATGAGTCAAACCAAGACTTGAAACTTGTCACCAAAGATTAATGGGTTGTGTGATGAAATAACAAATTAGAGCATTTTTTAACTTTTGCTATATACCGGAGAATCCCAAAAAATTCTTTTTTGAACAAAATTAAGTTTAACCCGGTAAAAAATCCAAAAGAGTAATCTTTGTATTTAATTTTTTTCTGTATTCTTGTAATGTTAATAAATAACTCATAAAAAAATGGATAGAAAAATATTGATTGCCTTTTTTTTACGGCACTTCAAAAATCACCTAAAATTCGGGCCTCTAGACTAGAATACTGTTAATAAAGACAAAGATTGAATACCTCACATCGATGGAGGAATAAAGTGCTTTCTCTTGGCCATTCTTCTATTGTTGTTGCGATTATGGGATGCAATTAATCTCCGCAGCATGACCTTGAAAATTAAATAGGATCAATATAGTGGAAATAAATGGTACTTAACTCACTGCTCTTGCACTGAAGTTTACAGAATAAAGTGGAATATCCTGGAAAGAATCACTAGACTATGGGACTAATTTCTTTGGAAACTTAGTTATTAGTAAGAAGACATGCTTACTTGAACCAGATTTCTCCATATGTATCTGTTATAAGACACTTTGTCACAATTTCGCATAACCTTCACGGATGTTGAGGAACTCTCGAATTGCACCTGATCTTAATATATTTCCACTGAGCAACGCAACAACCTACAATATAAGGAAATGCACTTCTGTAGAGCATACCTATATGACCTACATGTTGTAACGATAAATGCATATACAAGCACCTCAACAGTAAATAATAATAATAAAAAAAAAAAGTAAACATAATAAATAAAAGAAATACAATCAGAGTATTCACGTGCCACTCTACGATCTATTCTTGAAATATCAAAGTAAGAGTTGTGAAAAGTAATATGATCATCACTGGTCACCGTTGTACCGTGATAAAGCATATTACATATTACTCAGTGAACTATAAAAAAAAGTAATAGTGTAATTTCACTTCAATAAGAAAAGATTGCAATGCAAGCATTTAACCAATATTATGTTTGTTTACATAGAGGATATGCATGCATTTTTCGATAACATTAATTTTGATCGATATGAGTAAGGTAAGCAATTTTTATAACGTACTTGTAATATTCTTGGTCTTTCCCATGAGAAAGAAATTTTATTAAGGTTTAGCGAAATAAGTATAAGTGCTATTGAAAATAAAGATTCAGAGTTTAAGCAGCAACTCTAAAGGTGTTTTCATTTGCCACACATAGAGCTCTTCACCGCTAACATGCCTAAAACATCAGGTAATGAGCTTTTCAGCTATTACTAAGAGATTCATCTACACCAGACATTGAGCTTCTAGCACTAACTTGGTGGATTTTCGAAAGATTGAGCTTCTCAGCTCTAACGATGAAAATCGGTAATATCTCTATTCTTATTAACAAAGCGTCATTAGTCCGACTGTAATTCTACTGTAATAACGAGAAATTGTTTACACTTCATGCAAATTAAGCCCCGGAATTGATTAAAAACAAATTTTTTTGCATGCAGAATTCGCTGTCAGCCCCACTGATTTCTCGAGGAATTTAACGCCTTAGCGAATTTTAATCACAGTGCGGAATATACCAAAAGAATTTCCGTGGTGGTAATAATATGAAGTTTAAGCCGATTTCTGTCGATCTAGAAATCAATGTGCATTTTTCAGTATAAGACAAAATATGGGGACGGAAAGGACGAAAGAAACGTCTTTGAGACATCCAGGTTATTAGGTAGTGAAATCATACGTGAGATGTGGACAGCCAAAGCAAAAGAAAATTGGAAAAGAGATCTGGAGAGGGACTGCATATAGTGGATAAAATAAGTTTATACTTATATTATATTTATTGATATATATTTTGTTTAATGAAATATAAAAAAAACAAAAATTGTCAGAAAATTTGTTAAATAAATATTTGTATTTAGAAAAATTTGCTTTCTGGTGAAAAATAGTTCGTAAACTCAATTCAAAACTACGTGGCGCCTAACACAAAATTATTAGTTTATCTTTTTTAAATTTTACCCACCCCTTTTCCAGCCTAGCTGGCAAGGTGCACTTGCGGGTAAGAGTATAACAAAGGTAAAATAAATAGTGCATGTATACCTACCTATTTTAGGGAAGGATACAAACAAAACTATGTAAAAGAACTACTTAGTAAGTAAAACAGATCTTCTAAAATTTTCTAAGGAGTTAAGTATAATTTTCCCACAAAACTTCAAGGCAGTAATCTAAAAATACTTTGAATCAGTTGTGAAATTCGTTTTGTAAAGTTACACTTTTTTACTATGTAGTTTGGGTATGGAAACGCTCCATCGAATTCCTCGAATGATATGAGTCAAGATGGAAAAATTTATCTCGCTCTTTATTGACTAGGTACAGCGTTTAAGGCAGAATGTTACAAAAATTGTTGCTCACCCCATTGAAAATGGTTGGATGACACTAGAATACATTATATGCTCAAGGATCAAAGACTACGGTAATAGTAGAACGTTTATAGGTTTAAAAATGCCTCACACAAATAAAAACAAAATAATACCATCAAGAATAATCTGACTCTAAAAGACGACTTAGTTCAAAGTCTCATTTGACCATTTTACGGAATATCTGGACTTCAAATTATATAAATTTCTGACGTAATTAAATCACAGAAAATTAATGGTGAAACGATGTCTTTGCTCGCATAGTGATTTTCGCATTGTAAAGAGAAACTTGCCATAATTAAATTTAAATTAGGTAAGTACTGGCAGTAAAGCAAGAGTGAAATTTTATAAGAAATGTGTGTAACCAACCAGGCAGCAGCAAGCTTTAGGTTTCCGATTTTAATCGAAACTATATACACTCGAAAGTTTGCCAGTTTGCTCCTTCCGTGTGGCTTCGGGTTTTCAATTAAATTACAATTAAAGGGAATTTGGGATTGTAGCGACCGCAAACGTTTAAGAGTGGAAGCCTTCTACATCCCTATTTGCTATAGTAATTAGGAAATAATTGAAACTCGGGGATGATGATGATGAAGGAATATTGCAGACACTCCGTTTGAACTTCCATTTAGTCAAATTTACGTTGTGTATAGCATGATTATACTGTGAATTGTATCTGTTTGGAAAATGGGTTGCCAAAAATGTTTTTAATGAATGTAGGTGCGAGCAAAAAAATTAATTTCAAGTCTAATAAACAATAATGAAGAGAAAAGTGGTTGTTTTCTGTATAGTTTTTGTATGAATTTAATTTTAGTTTTCCTTACACGCTGCCTACGTGCGACACACACACACACATACATACAAACATATATATAGCCACACAAAGTGGAGTTTTCTGTATTGTTTTTGTATGAATTTAATTTTAGTTTTCCTTATACGCTCCCTACGCGCTCCACACGCACACACACACAGACACACACACGCGCACACACACACACACCATACATACATACATACATATATACACACAAAGATGAGTTTTCTGTATTGTTTTTGTATGAATTTAATTTTAGTTTTCCTTACACTCTCCCTACGCGCTCCACACACACACACCCACAAACACCCACACACACCCACCCACACACACACACACACACACACACATATGCACACAAAGTGGAGTTTTCTGTATTGTTTTTGTATGAATTTAATTTTAGTTTTCCTTATACGCTCCCTACACGCTCCACATACACACACGCACACGCACACACACACACACACACACACAAACGCACACACCATACATACATGCATATATATATTTACACACAAAGTGGAGTTCTTATAATAAATTAAATGCGAACATTTTTTACAATGACCTGTCGCTCGGATGTCACGAAAAATATTTCTTAGCCAAAGCATATGTCCTTTGAACTTACAAAATCAGACAAAAGGAAGGAAAAAACTGTATGCCCAGAATATTTTACAAAGAGAAGAAGATACGACGGAAAAGGAGTTATGGGAAGTTTATGTCTGCCTTACAACCAGGAATTTATGTTCGCATTTGTTCTTGTCGTACCTTGCCCTCTATCTCTATATGTGTATGGTCCGGACCATGTTGAATTGAGCTGAATTCATGTGGTTTTGCTACGTTTAGCAACTATTTTGTCGTACACAAATACACATGGTACCTAGCACCCCCAAAATGTTAGGAGAAACGGATGCAGGTCCAGACAGGAAGCAAGTAATTGACATCAGAAAGGTGCGGGAATCGTCCTGTAAACTTTGTACTTTTTTGTTGAACAACTTTGGAATTTCTTGTTGTTCCAGATAATGGGATATAACTATTTATTTGTATATAAAAACACCCTCACATTAGCAATGTATACAAAGAAGTTATGAACCTGTGGGTGGACGAGTAACCGTCATAGTTCATGATCTCGATTAAGCTATAAATATTTCACCCGGTTGCACAATCGTTAAGCGATATATGTAATGTGGATAATCAACAATGGTCTCAGGCTATAAATTTGAGGATATGTGCAGATCCGGAACTCTAAGACCTTTCGAAGTTGCAAACAATGCGCTCACCCATCTTTCAGGAATGTTCAGGGCACATCTCCCGGGAGGAGATACAACTGCAAACATGGGCACGCGAGGACATAAGGACTCGCTTTATGCTCCAAGAGTGCATTTGTAGCAGTCTTTCGCTTTTTTTTCTGTTTTTTTTTTTTTTTTTTTGGTTTATGGCCGTCGAGAACAAAGACGGATAAAACTTGAAAAGTACTGTAAATTCCAACAGTTGCATAAATTCTCTTACGAAGAAAACGTATTTATCGCTGAGAAGATTTATTAGCATAATGTGGATAAGCTAGAAGTCTTTAACCTGCACAAATGAAACTTCAATTGAGGATTGAGTTTTTGTTGAATATATTTAGGGGTAGGTATGGATACTAAAATATTGGGTAACAAGTGCATCTGATTCAGTTTTATGATGGGGGAGGATGCAATTGGAAGTAAATAAAAATAAAAGAATGTGAATATTTTTAAGATAATAATTTAAGTTAAATTATTTTGTGCTGAAAATAGTTATTTTGGTAGAAGTTTCGCAATAAACTGAGATAAAGTAACAGAAATTCTCATAATGTAAATTTAATCATAAATAAATAAATATATAAAAATACAGAATTACGGGGATACAACCCTTGATGAATATAATCTAATAAAATCGACCCCTAAATTGTTTGATTACAGAACTCCACGGGGGTATTCAGTTTTGTTACACCTCATGTGTATGCCCAACTAGCATTTTATAGTGATAATTGGCAATTGGAACGTGATTAACACTCAATATAGTTCCTCTATAGTGTTGTCAACCACCACTTTTGTTATTATAACACATTCCAATCTTGGTCAATTTTGGTTAATTATTATTAGTGAATGAAACGTTCCATTTTGATAACGCTAATGTTATTTTCACTATAATTATCACCATGAAGTAATTAAGTTTAGTTGATATCACGTTACAAGGATATGATTTTCACGTTTAAAAAAGCACTATAAAAACAAAAAATTTGATGACAATACGTGTAATGTAAAGAGATATTTTAATATGCAAGTGCTATTTCTACGGAAATGTATGACATTAATTTACTAAAACGTACTAGTTTAAATTACCATGACTTTCTTCTATAATGAATTTATGTATATATTATAATGCCTTAGTGAGTTCTAATTCAATATTGTGCAATATTTAGCCATAAACGCTTCCAATTTTACTTATGAAATAAAATGTTTTAAATCAAAAAATAACAAGGCGCCAAAAAAGTTATAAGTTTTTATTAAACTTTCGGAAATCCTTAAATTTGATTTTTTTATTTCGACGTGTTAAAAGTACATCCGAAACTTTTTCTTGACTATTTTCAATGTTCTAAACGCCTAACATTTTTAAATAAAAGAAATATTTTCGAACAAATTTTTGTATCCAATATAGTGGCAATGATTTCAAGAAAATTATGGCCGATTTTGAAGGAATTTCACTATGCAGTGCTCCACACTTCATTTTAGTGATAACAACGGACTAATCACCTAATCAAAAATTATTTTCCTACTATAGTGATAAGATCGTGATTTCTACTATGAATCATCTCCATAAGTGACTGACATTAAAATTTATGGATATAACAAGAATAAATTGGCATATGTAGTCTTCTCCTATTAGTCTGTGGTTCAGGAATGATGAAATTGGAACTATTAAGTGACATTTAATTTGGCAGATTATTGGCCATATTACATAAATAATAAGATGCCTTTTAGAGTTGTCGCTAGAGAGGAATTAATGTACACTCTCGAGAGTTTATCCAAACTTCGATTGGCCTTTTTTTGTCAAGATCTAATCAGCCTTTTCGATAGAAAATTGTTAAATGACCAAAAAGATTTTTTATACCTATATTTTATTTTTTAAATAAATTTTTTTTTATACATATTTTATATTTTTATATATATTTTATTTATTTTTTATATTTGATCTAAATAATAAAGTAACAATAAGTTTTTCGCTCGCCAATCTGGCAGACATAAATGACATAATCTACCACAGTATCACTATTTTTTGCTTGTTGGTATCAAAACTGTAGTTAAGCGCACTCCTTCATGGCGTAAAATATTTACAAACACCGTATATTTCTCTATTTATTCGTGACCTGCACATCGTTATGATTTTCTTAACACAACTTTAGAGATTATCGGTTTTGAGTGCATAAGATGATGGTAAGAACATCGTAGTCACTAAAAAAGCACTATGTATAGCTATAAAATTTGCTCACTTCATAAGGGTCTTCGATTGTGAAAATTAAGTGTTTGTCACCCCGTAATTTGCACTATAAAGTGAAATTACCTCGACATGAAATTTTATAGTTATAAAAAGTGCATGATCACTAATAAATAGCACCATTAAGAATAGATCTGTGTTGCTCCTTAGTACTGATTTTTGTTTATGATCAGAATTATTCACTTTATAGAGAGTTCCTCTTATGAGTGAATATAACGATTGATTGTCACTTTATGACGTCGAATTTTAAACATAAGGTGAAAATTTTAGTGGTTGCCATGAAACTTGCACTGAGTTTTGGTGACAAAATAAATTTTTCACTACTCTAAGATTTAAATGCTAGTTGGGTGTAGCAATTACTTGTTCGATTTAATTTATAAATAAGGAGAGAAAAAAATAATTGCCTCGTCCGATTTTTGAAGCGGGGACCTTCCGCTTCTGAGCTTTCCTGGAGATTGCTCTTACATTTGAGCGAATGAGACATATCCTTTTTCCTCCTGTATGTCATAATTGTTATCTAGCCTATTAAGCAACAGTTGATTTCAGCTGGCATTAGCTAGTAGCAAGTAATAGTCAAATTCTGTAATGATTTTTTAACCCGAATTGGGCGAATGTGGAACAGTTTACCATCTTCGGCCTCTCCTCCAGCATAAAATCTTCGCAAGCTCAAAAGTGACATACATCAACACCTCCCCTATTTTCCTCGTGCGTCCTAATCTTTTCGTTATCTCCTTCCACTCATGTTGTGCCTTGCCTTATAGGATATCCTCTGAGCTTGCCTTAGTAAGATAAAACAAAAGATGATTTTGATTAATCTTTGTAAGACTCTCGAAAATATATATAAAGGATTCAGAAGCAAAACCAAAATTGATTTGATATTAATTCAGATCCAAGCCGTAAAAGGTGGTCCTAATTATAAAAAACCACGCGGACAGCTTTAGTGTAAAATTTAATTAAGATCGGTGTTACCGGGAGTAAAGACAAATGATGAAAGTTAGCGATTCCATTGACAGGTCGATCACAGTGAAAATATTCTCCGGAAATTGTTTTGTATTTTTATTCAAAACCGGGGGAAACCTGGTTTTAACAGCATCTACCAACCTATTCTCACGACAGAAGTTTTCTGATTTATTGGAAATTTCTTCTAATTTATTATGAACAGGAATCACCTCAGATCGCATTTTATGTATTTCGGCATCAAAAAGGTTCAGTAATTTATCAATTTTGGCTTCTAATACCATCACCATAGCAGCCAAACTATCCACGCAAATTACCAATGACGAGTGGCATATTGTTTTCACGACGATGTTGCGAATGGTGGCCTCATAAAATTACAGTGATAGGTGCCAATCTGGGAGAATTTTTTTAAACTGTTGGCTTGCCCATCCCACAAATGTAATTAACACGGTATATGCAGACCAAGCATTCGAATATGTTTCGGCATTTCGCGACAAATTAATCTGTCATGTTATTGACACTCATATCATCTACAATTAGTGTGTATGGTGAAAGTTTGAAGGGAAGACATTGGACAAAAATTAGAAATCACCCTTGTAAAATTATCTAAAAGCTTAAACGCTGAAGAAATGTAAAATTCTTGTAGGCGCTTGCGTAAGGACTTCTTATAGGTATAAAAGTTGTCATCACAAACACCACTAGGTGCTAGTTCATGCAAACCAAATTTATGATACTTTTTGAAATTTGAATTTTTAGTAATTTTAAATGAAGTTTGTTTTTAAAATTTTTCATAATTTTGTTAATTTTTTCACTCTATGAAGATAAACTATCTTTAACTAGCTTATATTAGCTTATAATAATGCTATTAATGTAATTAGAAATTTTATATTGAAACGGGGCCTAAGGATTTCAATGAAGGGAGAGTGAATCTATCGCTTTTGGTACGAGAAAGCGATTAAGACATATAGATATGTCTCGATTTTGGGGGTATTTAGGAGTAATAACTAAATTTTGATGAAATGTGGTGAATCTATAATTTTTGGTGCGAGATAATAATTTAGTCAGGTTTCGATTATGAGAAAATCAATTCAAATGATACTTTAGAGGTAATACTAGATTTTGATAGAATCGAGGAAATCTAATATTTTTGGGCGAAAAGGAAATTCAGCTAGTCCTTAACTGTAGAAAAACTCACTTTGTTGGTATTTAAAGTGCAAAATCTCATGTAGGTGGTACTTAAGGAGGTTGATTTATCTAGGTTACGTTTCACAGCGGTCCCAAATCCCAAAAAGTTGTCCAAAAGTCAAAAACGCATTCAAGGCGGGTGAAAGTCTGCGCTCGTGTATTTTTGTGGTCGCTGATCAGTATGTGGCGCCATGGCGAATAGTCATTCAATTTCTTCCAAATTTCCTGCATGGAAATATTCGAGGTTGCTGACTACGAATAAATAAAAATATTCCTTAGAAAACAATATGGTGGACTCAATGTGGGCGGCTACTTTGTGGAATGTTAATTGGATTTGCAAGAAATTCATTCTTTCAGATTCGCATAAAACTTATAATCGAAACTGAAGACGCAGCTAGTTGCAGCTAATTTTTGGATAACATATTATGAAGAAGTGTTTAAGCAATTTGGTTTAAGAATTGGGGTCAACAAGGGTCTTGACATATTGCTTTTTCTAACACGTCTTTTCAGAACGTGACCAAGAAAAATTCCACTACTTTTATACCCTAGATGCAAACTAAAGGGTATACTAAGGTTGTCATTCCATTTGAAATACCTAGAAATAATGACGGTAGAGCAAAATGGATGGGATACCCACACATATTAGCTGTGTTCTTTTGGTTCCGTGCAGTGCACTGCAGAACACAGGCGATTGCGAATTGAATTGACTTGTAGGGTGCATAGAAGTAGAAAAGGTTTTGAAAGTATAGAGAAAATGATCAAATTGCCATGAAATGAATCCTTGCAAAGTGTCAAAATAGAACTTGATAAACTTCGGGGCAAAATTTGACAGGTTAAACTTTTTGAAGAATTAAAGTCATGGCACCTAGATTATTCTCTCTATGCTTTCAAAAAATTGTCTACTTCTATGCACCCTACAAGTCAATTCAATTCGCAATCTCCTGTGTTCTACAGTGCACTGCACGGAACCAAAAGAACACAGCTATATTAAAAGTTATTTGGATTTTAGCATGTCCGTCCCCCCGTCCGTCTGTCCATCCGTCTGTCCGTCCGTCTGTCCGTCCGTCTGCACGATAAATCAAATAAAAAAAAAAAATGGGCCGAATCAGGCAACTCGTTTGTAGGATTGCCATACAAAAATTTCGTTTTTCACTATTTATTTAGGTACTGGCTGCGAACGCGTCGACGTAATGAGCTGAAATTGGGTACATGGTGTTTTCATAGCTAGTAAGTATAATAATAAAAAAAAAAATGGACTAAATACGCCGACTCCTTTTTGGTGTTGCCATATAAAAATTTATAATTTACTGTGAAAGCGATCAGTCCTAGACGGTTTTAATATAGGTTCTGAAAAGTTCTTCAGAATTTGAAATTTTATGGAGTTGGTTAGAACCCGTTTTTACTGTCCGACGAACTGTTTTAGAAATATTTATATGTAAAAAACCACTTCAAATCAAACTTGCACAGAGAGGTGACCATACAAAATTACATACGAGCATTCATCTAGGGTATCATAAGAATCGGTCTTATAGACCAATTCTAGCTTTTTAAATTGTTATTAATGACTTACTATTTTATACATTGTTAATACAAATTTCGAGCAACATATTCAAATTATACTTACTTTCTGGAGAATAATATATTTCGCAGAATCAAATTCGTTAGCTGTTCGCGATTCTAAACACGTCTGAACTCTGTTTGATTTTCAATGCGAGACAAGTAAAAAATGCGGCAAGCCCGATACTCACGGACTGAATATGTTCCTAAGCCATATTAGGGATACTTACCCTTTCTTAACGGTCATAATACATACTAGGTGTACTACTAGGGCTATTCTAACTAGGGCGCAGAAAAAAAAATGTTTTTTTTTCGACTTTTGGCGATGGAAAGCTCATCTGGGGGTTTTTAGAGGTAACTATGGGTGAAAAACCAAATTAGGGCATATTTAATTGATAATACTGGACTATGGTGAAATTGTCTTTGTTTTGCTTGGAAATAACAGTTAAGCTAGATATAGACGATAACCACGTAATGATATAATATATCACTGGGGAAAAGGAAGATGACCAGTAAGGTCGCCGCTACAAAAAAAAAATGTATATTTTGCAGATAGTTTCACATTATTGTATTTAGCATTTGACGAAGTTAAATAAAAGAATAAAAATGAAGCTCAGGTAAATTGTAATGGGCCTAGATAGCTTGTAGGTATATTTACAAATTTTACTCTTTCATTTTATGATTTATGCATAATATCTATAAGAATTTCCTCAAGTGAAAATTTTTGTATTGCAACCCAATAAATTGTATGAAATATTATGAAAAATTCTTAGAGTGAATGCAAATTTCCCCGTAAGAAGGATGCCTAAATAACCTTATCAAAAACTAAATAGTCATGGCTCATCATCTATATATAAATACAAAATTTAAATAAACTTAATTTCAATTAGCCCCCTGCCTCCATACATTAAACTTTAGAAAATATTATAATCTGCTAAATTTGCATAAACTTAAAGGTTTCTAGAATCAATCGAAATACCTTCATACCGAATCCAAAATTCTAAAGCATATACCCAAAAAAATTTTGATTTTGATTGTAATTATTCATCGGGGGGTTGGAAGTAAGTTAAACGACAAGGAAAAGGACTGACTTGGAAACAGATGACGGTATCCATGTCACTCCCTTTGATTAAATTTATAAAATTGCTTCAGAATCCAATCCTATGGCGAATGGTATTTAAGGATCGCTCGTATCTATAGAACTGAAGATAATAAATTCTTATCGCCATGTCCCCTGTCGGTTTAGCTTTTACACTTGGCTGCCCATCTTATATACACTCAGGCTTATGGAGAAAATCTGTTTGTTCTGTGGAAATTATGCGGGCACACCTTAATAAAAACTTTTCCTTTCGAACAGAGACTTAAACTCAGCTATAAATCAAGTATGGAACGTGCACAGAAAACTTTACATGCTGTGAACAAACCCCTTTTCGAAATGATCTGTCCGGATGGGATGTAGAATGCTGAAAAATGACGGTAGACTTAAACAATGGCACCTGTTTTACTACGGTAAAATACATATTCACTCAAGGGATTAAGTCAAGGAGGAATTAATGAAAAGCACAAGTTACATGCCTAATTAAATGCGTTAATTACGCACCATTGAATGTTTAGGGCAGTTAAATACAGCACGTCCGAAATTAAGATTAGATGGGATAATATTATGTTTAATATATAGGTGAACAGGTATGCATGTATGTATGTACGTTAAGGTGTTGTATTCCACTAGGGATGTTATGCTGTAAGTTTGCGAATTTTTATTTGATTAAGTTCGAAATTTTCAACATATAAATTTTTGTAACTAGTTTGGAATTAAGTACGGGCTTATAACTAGTAGTAGCAATCAGTAGTTTGAAAGCATATAAATTTTCAACTGAGCACTTTTATTCAAAAACTGCAGGTAAGCTTCTGCGGGAGCTTCCACAATTAATGCCATTTGATAGTGAAGTTTTTTTTTTTAAAGAAGATGCATGTAATTGTTCAATTTAGGATCAAAAAAATTAAAATAATTTCAGTAAGGGTTTTAATAAAATTAATCATACTATTTTAATTAATATAATTAACAATTTCTCCATGCTTGAGTTTCCTCCTCAATTTTTCTCGTACGCTATCTGTTTATATCTCTAACCGAAAGAAGAAAGTTATATTTTGCAGAGCACTTTCTGCTGAGACACCTGCGGACAGATAAAGAAATTTTCACTTACCTGGGCTTAGTATTTTAAAATGTTTGAGAATATTATTTTTATGCTCACCCCTTTAACCACACCAGTATTTTTGGTTCTCTAAAACCGCTATTGAAATCTTATTTGAAGATCTTAATTAAAAGTCCGACTAATTAGTTGATTGTGATTTTGTCAAAGATGAAATGTATATTGCATAATTACCTAGCATCTTTGAGTTTGTCTATGATTGCGATTGAATTGTGACTGTCCCATGGACAACTTAAGGACCTGTCATAGAAACTGGAGTCAGAATTCAGTTACAAGGTAATAGTTAACGTGGACTTCGACTGAAAATTATGTCGAACCCGAATTATTAGTCGCAATTGTAATCTAGCCCGCATTCACTATGGTGGGAATCTGTAATCCTCTTTTCGATTACAAATTCATTTCAAATATTTTACAAAATATAATAATACAAAAAGCAAGTGCATATTTTCATGCTAAAAAAAATAATACTTTCTTTTTGCGATAGGAACGGTTTTTCAGAAAAGCTTATGCTAGTAGTGAACTTGATAGTAAACGTGGATGGATTCACATGGGGAATTTTGATTTAAAATGAGTAAATGCGGAGTTTTCCGACGGGGTAAGAAAAGTTTACGTTTTTCGGGGTTTTGGGGTGATAACTATACCCCTTGGAGTTGTCCAAATAGGACCGTATGTGATATCCACTCAAATCACTTGCTGAGTACTATTAAATGGCATTTTGCTTTTCTCCTGTAAGAAACTTTATAAAAAACATTTCCCATCCGAATATCATTAAAATGCGTAATGTTCGAATTTGTGTACAGAGGGGGTGTAGATTTGTGGGGGCTGATTTCTATTTTAAACGCTTTAGCGTAATGTTTTACATATTTCATAGAAACATTTTAATCTTCTATGTTTAACCGTTATATGGGTTTCGAAGTGAAATAAAATTTTCCAGCTTTTTAATGTCAACATTTTTTTAGATGGAAACACTTACATTAAAGTGCGATAATTTTCTAAACTACTCACTACAGTGAAAAGAAAATTACCCCAGAATGTTCAAAAGAGAATGTAGATGCAATTTAAGGTAGATTAGGTTTTTATCCCTAAAATGTAGGTGGGTTTTTCTCACTCAAATTTAGGGAATTTTTGAATTTTGCCCCTAAACTTTTGGGAATATTACTTAAAATGTAGGGAATTAATTTTTTTTTATTTTTTCCTTAAACAGTAGGGAATATTCCCTAAAATGTAGGGAATTTTTATTTATTCTCCTTAAAATGTAGGGAATTGGCTGGATTACATTAACGCCGAACAAAACGCCGGGCAAGTTACATTAACACTGGGCGGCAGCGCCATACCTTAATTGCCCTTACATTTTACAGTTGAGTTATTTCCTTGTAATCTCTGCCGATTTGCAATAAAATTTTAAATAATAATAAAAAAGATGTTTTATTTTCCTTGAAGTCCACATTTTTTTAATATAAAATCATTTATTTTATTTATTCAAATATCGTTTAATTTTTTCATGTTTTTTTCATAATAGATTTAGATCTTCCATATTGGCAGCAATGGAGCGCCAGTGTTAAAATTAGAATTAGAGATCGGTCGACGACCACGCCGACGACGACGACGACGCCCCGGCGTGGGTTATGTAATGCATTTCATACAGGCAGTACTGTCTCTAAATATTTTTGACATAAAACCACGACCACGCCGACGTCGGCATTGTTAATGTAATCCGGCCAAATAGGTGGTTATAGAACACCACCCCCTTTGAAAAACATAAGAAAAAGCTGAATAGCTGATTTTTTATGGCCCATCCTACTAAGTAGTACGGAAGTTATGTTGGAGCGCTGGGCACGCTCAAACAATATATTGAAAAACAATGTGTGAATTATATAAACGAAAATATATTTCCGTAAAAAATGTAGCGTAATACCTAATTTGTTGACAGTTCTCTTCTTTATATCCAAGAGAGTTAACATTTCAGAAGTTTTACGTACTTTATGGGTTTTCTGGTTCCAAATACGCAAATTAGTTGAATGTTTCATTGAATTGGGGAAATTAAACTGATTTTCCCTTTATATCAGAGAAAATTAAATTAAATTTTAGGGAAAAACGTGTCTCAAATTTAGGAAATAGTCTTATTACTTTTTACAGTGTAGGTTATGTACATTTATATGAGTTTTTAACGAAGATTTAATGACTAAAAAGTAAAAAATAAAATACATAAAAAAACTTATATTAAAAATAACTTTCGTATAAAATTTGTACTAAGAATTAAAAAATAATTTTGTCTTTCTCATGGCCGGTTTCACAGTTGAGTTTAAACTACGGTTTAGTTTAAACCATCCTCCAAGTTTAAACGCAGTTTAAACTAACTGGGGTTTCACAGTGCATTCTTTTAGTAACGCTGGTAGTACTGATTAAATTGTGAACTAAGTTAGTGATCGCTGCCATTGTGACTCAATTTCTCTATCAATCAGTCTGTCAATCGGAAAAAGTAAATAGACCAGAAAGTAAAAAATAGAAAATATGTAGTTATACTGACTAATTTTAAATATGCCACCATCCAAAGGGGATGCAAATTTTAGTAGGAGGTAGTTGATCCCTAGTGCATAAAAAGAGACGTACATATGCATATAGTAGAGTGCAAGAAAACGGACAAGTATATATTCGAAGACAAAGGACAAATCTCTTTATTTAAACGGAATCTAGCGTAAAAATCAACGTCGTCCCTTTCATTAAAGTGATTTGACCGATTTCGAATTACTCTCAGTCGTCGATAGAGTATTCAATTTAACTCAAAAAAGACTCTTTCATCACTAAAAATGTCTAATTCTGAATCCATGACAAAATTATTTTCTTGATACAAATAAAGAATGCTACTGTCAGAATAAAATGTCACACATTTGAAACACTTTTATCATGAGTTTAAACCGAGGGATGGCATGGTTTAAACTCTAGTTTAAACCGGGGTTTAAACCAAACTGTGAAACGCATTCGTCGAGTTTAAACTAAATATTTGGTTTAAACTCAGGCTGTGAAACTGGCCATCAGTGTTATGCACAAGAAAAGTTTAATTGCAAAGTGTTCAAGCATTTAAAGTCAAAGGAAATATAATTTTAAAATATTGTTAACACATTCAATTTTAAGTTTTTATCTGAGTTCTTGTATTTCTTATTTTGCAATGAAACTTTTCTTGTATATATCAATGAGAAAGAAAAAAATATTTTTTTACTTTTTAGTGCAATTTATTAAAAAATGTTTAATATATTTTATTTGAACTATGGATTCTTCGCATTATCTTCCAACGGAAAGTCTGCTAAAATTTTCACCTGTTAGAACTTTCTTTCTATACCCAAATTTTTGTTACAATCCAGTAGGAAGTTTAGTAAGGGCTTTATGTCAAAGTCCTGATATAATTGCTTCACAACACTTTCAACCTCAACCTACTTCTGTTACGACCCTACTTTTCTAGTGAGAAATATTCAATGAAATATATACAGGCTGTCCCGTAAGTTGTGTAAAACCCGACGGCTATGGATAGGTCATACTTAGATGAGCAAAAAATTGTATGTGTGGGGAGGGGGAATCCTAATGGCTTCCGAGATAACGGGACATAAAAGTATTTGAATATGTTTTCACTTACACTGTAACTTCTCCACGTTGCACCCTATGATAATGATATAAACTTTGCTATATAGAAAATTGTTAGATCTTTCCAATGGTCTATAATTTTCCCCCCTACTGTGCTCTATTTGGAAGTTATGGGTCAACAAAATTAAAATTTCGGAATTTTAACTCGTTTTTTATATAACTTCTCTTTTTATCAAAAAACATTACCAATTTTTCATATTAAATAATTTTAAAAACGGAGAAGGGGAAAGACATATAGACTCTTGGAAAGGTGCAACGATTGCCTATGCAGTTCAAAGTTAGCATCATTACCATAGGGTTGTAATGTGGCTAAGTTACAGTGTGATCTGCAAAAACATATCCAAATATATTTAAGTCCCGTTATCTCGGAAACCGTGAGGATTTCCCCCCACCACCTGAAAAATTTTTTGCTCGGGTTTCAAACCAATTGCGGGACACCCTGTATGTCTTATATATATGCCTTATATTTTATACGTTATATGATCGCAGTTAAATAATTTGCGGGTCTTTATTAATGAGGTCTGTACGCATGCTCATTTGTGCAATTCAGTGACAGTTGCTATTGGATATTTGCAAGTGTGTGAGCAACCATTTTTATCCTTGCTTCTAATATAACCATGGAACAGAAGTGCTTATTGAAGCGCGAGATGAAAGGCATCCTAGTTTTTAAAAGTAGTTATATTACAGTTTTTTAGTCGTTTTTCCTACTAGGAAATTGGGTATAAATGTCACAAATTTGTCATCAGCAATTTCAATCGTCTTTATGAAAGTAAAAGAAAAAAATATTTCTTTTTCGCAACATAATTCCTTTTCCGGAAGTGATTTAAACGAAGAAACCAATTTTTATTGGATATTTTAATATATTCAAACCGTATTTCAGTCAATATAATACGAAAAACTCAAAACAAATTTGTTGGAAATGATATTTGTGTCCAAACGACGTAGTAACGCAAAAAGCTCCTCTAGAATCGGGCATACCTTGTTATATTTATGTCATGCTAGGAAGGTATGATGAGAGGCAAAAGTACTAGATAAAATAATATTTTTGAGTCACCTGTTAGAATAGATTAGATACGTGGAAGGGTTGGCAGGTATTAGTCTCGCATTTATTGCGACCTGAAAGATTTGTTATGAGTCCCCGTTCAATTTACTCCCATTCTAGGTTTAGACTGTGAATAAACTCCAGAATTATTCTGGAATTGAGATTTCATACTTAGTTTGATGGAGGAAAAGCACGAGCGACAGAACAAAGTCCTAGCCAAGTCCATCTTGTTTAGGTTAGAGCTTGTTAGAACTTTGATAACACGTTTCTGTATTAGCTGAGTTATCAATAAACTTACAATTTTGGTGCCTGTTCAATAGTTTATAGGCCAACAACCATTCGACACTGGACCTAGCTCGGGTATAAAAACTGGTCTTCTTAAAGTATGAAAATTTAAGAGAATTGAAACAAGAATGTAACTAGCTTGTACGAAACTGAACAGAACCTACTGAGGCCAAGTAAATAGACTCCCAAAGAGCACCCAAAATTTAATTCCATGGACCCGCATATAATACAGATGAAAAGTCATAGGAAATTTGTGCGTGCCTGTATGTCTGTGTGTGTATATGTGCGTACGAGAAAATATATATAAATTTTGTCGTCGTAAAAGATATTAAAAATTTAAAAGGATCTACTCACTCTCCTTATTAGACCGTGGATACATTTTTTTTTTATTCTATCAACGAAACAATTTTCCATAATTTCCATGGGTATTCAGAAGTATGAAAAATAAATTTATTCATCTGCATCCTTCACCCTCAGGAAATGTTCACTTTATTATAAGCTCTTGAATAAAATTCAATAATTCCGGAATGTTTTCTTGAAAGAGGAGGCCTTGTGCACGCTATAAATGACGCCTTCACTCTTTCCTTATTTTCATTAGGGATCTCTTTAGGATTTACAGGAAGCAGGCGGCACACCAAGCTGAGCCGGATGTGTTGAAGAACTCGAAGAACTCTCGTGCAAGACAACTTCGAATTCAGCCGCCATAGAATGGAGTTTTAAATTGAAAAGTCATTTCCGGCCCCTTTCGCCTGAAACGGAAATTACTTTTGTATAAATTTAACACCTTTCATGGGTAAAAGTATTCAAGGAGAACATTATTCAGAAGAATTAATAACCTATAAAAGCAATATAGTAACTCTGTTTGAACGATGTTTGTCTTGGCCCCTTAAATATGAATCGAGAAAAAAAAAACAAAAATTTTCGCGTTGACATTTGATGTAATTTTGGGGTACATGGGATTGATGTTGTTTGTTTGTTCTTTTATATATATATCTGGATAAAGTTAGATAAAAAAAATAAAGCCCATAAAATTCTGTCCAAGAATACTTCGGATTTGGCGAAATGTAATCAGATGTGGTCAGTAGCTGCGATTTAGTATTGTTGCAGTGCTATAATTTATATATATCGAAAGAGGTAATTCCTTTTACAGGGTTTGAATTCATTCACTGAGGGCTTTTGCCTTTCATAATACATCCAATGAAATGAGGTGCCTGAAATTCAGATTTCAACTTCTTAACTTGCTGGGGAATAACTCCTTTTGGTTGCATACGTAGAGCATAGAAAAGATATGGTGCTCAAGCTCCAATGATGGAGATTCCATGTAAAATGAGAAGATCTACGCTGGCTTATGCTGTGTTCACATGCTTATATGGTACAGTATTACTTATACGGTAAAGTATAAAAAAGCTTTCAAAGGGATTACCTTGAATAAACCAGGAATTGAAAAGATTTATCTCGAGACGGGATTTGTATTGTATTTACATGAACCCTGGCATATTGAAAGTGCTTGGACTCACCGCCTTTCATTCATCGGTTTGAGTTAGTTCCAGGCTATGGGCTATGGGTGTTGGTTCTTTGGTCGGATAAAGCAATGAAAATTGAATTTCAAACATAAATCATAAATATTTTGAATTCCACTCTTCTATTCATATTTGATCCGGGCGGAAGCGAATTTTTGTTTTTTTTTTTACCAGAAAAAGTGTGCAAAGAAGGATGAGATTTTTTTTTTAAATAGACATCGTATAATGTAAATATGTGTATGTAGTTAATTTTGATTTTTTCAATGTAGTTGAAATTAGTTAATGGGTCCAATACCTTTTGTAATCATCTAGTAGATGCATATGTACAAAGCTAGATGTTATTTTAAGAGCAATATGCTTTTCTACTTCTCTGTAAAGTACAGGATAAGTGATGATGAGATTTTTCCTATGGAAATCGCAAACAATCAAATCCTTACTATTATTGTGGGAATTTTACATCCTTTTGTCCTAGTTTAGTAAAGGCACTGATATAGGGCGCGTTGTTAAACTAAGATCTATAAAGAACCTCAAGGCAAATGTCTTGTAAAATTCAGAATTTCTCAAAAGTTAGGTGACTTACGAACGACAATCTAGGACTATGCGATCATACTTGATTATTTTTATATATATGTGTGCGTGTAGCATGATTTATTTTGTATTTACTTTCATTGGGATCATCAGGGTTGTTTCAAGATAAGAAAAGTTTGTTTGAATATTAGGTAAAAAAGACAGTAAGAAATGAATTTAACGGTATTAGTAAATGGAGCAAGTCATACTGCAAATTACGGTAGCGGTCTGGGCGAATGGATATTTAAATTGCATAAAACCCTTTGATCAGAACTGGAGTAATCTAAAGCATTCCAATTTAATAAAAAAGCATACAGTGAAGATTTAAAAAAAAAAAAAAAATTAACAACCCTAAACAAACGTAGGCATATCAGAAATAAGGAACCAACCAAGAAAAAGGGGAAGCATTTTTGTCATGGCATTATTTTGAAATATTTGATAAGACATCAGGAACAAAGGCCAATGTTCGACGTCCGGCAGGCGTTATAGGACACGTCATTTAGGAGTATAATAGCTGTTAGCTTTTAGCCTCCTTTGGTTCTGGGATATGTCCTACTCCCAGAAAAGAGAAAAACATTTTTACGGAGGATATAATGGGTTTTAAGAAGCAGAAATTTCAGTGGCAGAGGGAGAAATTTGGGATTTTTGAAAAAATTAGAACGAAAAAAGTTTAAAGCTATACAAGATCTCATGGAAGTTTTAAAATTTAAACAATTATTTAGTGATTTAAATTGATTTTAATTTAATTTACAGAGCGGCAAAAACTCAACACTAGTCATTCTGAGGAGTTCTTCGTTGGTAAGTTGGCCGAAAATACTTTCGGCTGTAAAGCAAAATTCCGTGATGCTTTTTTTTTACGCTAAGTGTACGAATGTGAAACAGTTTACCATCTACTGTTTTTCCTAGGGCTTACAATCTGCGAAGGTTTAAGAGAGAAATACATCAGCACCTCTGCCACTTTCCTCATGTCTCATAATCCTTTTTCTATAATCTTCCTGCTATGCAGTGCTTTGCATTATAGCATCATAGGGTATCCCCTGAGCTTGGCTTACTGATATATACCATATATACTATAAAAAAGAAAAAAAAACATTTTTGCAAATTTATTACTTATTATATTTATGACTATGCTTAGTTTATATTAAATAAAAATATCAGATATATTTTATAATATGTTGTTTTAGTTTGTGTTAAATGTTTTCTTTTTGCGCTTCAGTCCTTTATTCCGTTGCATTGGTATTATTCTGGAAAGTATCAGAATCTTCAACATCGTAGTTATTTACAGTTTAAGCATCCTCTAGATGAGGAACTACTATAAATGTCTAAAGAGACCTTTTAGTCTCAAAATACTTTAATCGCCTAAGGAGCCCTTTTAGTCTTCCGAAGGCGTGCTCAATAAGAACTCTTGTGTTACATAGTCTCCGCTTTGATGAGAGGCGGCAACACCTCAGGCAGCTTCCTGTAAAAGGAAGCAAGAACCAGAGCTGGCTCGGTGGTCAGGGATTTTATTTCCCCGTGATCCCTATATGTCCAGGAACTCACTGAATAGACATTTCGTTGTGGATACATAACTTATCTACAGACGTCCTGCAGTCCCTCAGTAACTTACATTTTATCCGTTTTCCATTCAAAGCCATCAAGGCTGCCTGACTATCCCAGAAGATAGCAATTATCTTTTCCATGATTTCCATATCAAGGGCTATCTTCGCTGCCATTGCGGTGGTAAATAATGGAGCCTGGAAAACAGTCGTGTGTTTTCTAAGTGAATACTCCAACCCAGTGTTAGGTTCAAGAAAGTAAATACAAACACCGGATTCCTCATTAGTCAGAGAACCGTCGGAGGTAAAATGTTGACCTATACTATATTACAGAATACATATTAAGAGAGGTGGCTATTTTTCTTATATACATCAGGAACAAGTAGTAAAGGAGATCTTTAAAAAAAATGCCGAGTAGCTTCTTTTTTGCATACTTTTCGCCATACTATATCCCATTGAGCATGCGCAGGACGATATATTTGATTGTGGTTAAGACAATACACACACAGGGTATATTATACGATGTAACAGACTTATATATGTTTGTCGACGGAAATATATCCTGGGAAATTTGGAGTTATGATGAGATGAAAAAGGAGCTGAGTTGAATCTTTCGCCCTGAGACTCTTGGCAGATAAGAAATAAAAAAAATAGTAGTAAACAAAGAAATTTTCTGAATACTTCATCAAAGCAGCATCTAAGAAAAATGTAGCGATAATTATAACATAACAAACCTGCTGCTATTGCATAATGAGGTAGGCCAACGGTAATTTTGTGTATATTCTTATGCCGAATTCCGCTCGGGAAGTCCTATTACCGAGCATGTTACGTTGAAAGTCAGCATTTATAAAAATTGTAGCCTGAGACCATGGTGTTCGGTTTGAAGACTGAGTGTTCTATTGCGATTTTATACAATAATTCTTATATACACATTTTATTTTACAGAATTTTCTTCAGAAGTATGTAGCGCATCCTCAGTAAGGGTCCAATCTCTAGAATCTCGATAATCTTGGTGATTTTAAAATGTGAAGGTAGCGCGATTGGCTATAAAATATCAATGTACAACAGACACAAACATAACTTGCTTTTTTATCGAAATTAGTCACACAAAATTGGGTTAATTCTATCGAAACTGTTACCCGTTCCTGCCTCTGGAATTTGATGGTTCCCTGCCTCTGGAATGTGATGGTTTACTACGTAGCAGAGATGGGCGTTTTTTGCATTACCACTTAAATGGCAGCAAAACTAAATTTTAATGATAGTTAAAATCCAGGTTGCACTATCACTAAATGATTAGTGGCACTGAACGACAATTTAATGTTACGTATATGCAGCGGAATGCGTAGCTCGTATGATCAAAATTAGTGTTAACTTTTAACACGTTGAGCCCGGGATCGAATTTGCTGTCCTTTCCGTTCAGCCCGAAGCGAACGAATAATGCATAAAGATTCTAAAGAAAGAACAAATTTCCAGTAAATTTCTAGGAAAAAAATTAGGGCTTCCCTACATCAGGTCGAGGCATCGTTGATTTTATATTGGAGCGAGGTATTGCTGTCTGCAACGAATATGCTTAAAATTTCTAAAGAAAAAATCTAAAGCGAATTTCTAAGTACCGGGATCAACGTGTTAATAGTTAACACTAATTTTAATCGTACGAGCTACGCGTAGTGCTGCATATGCGTACCATTAAATTGTCGTACAGTGCTAGTGAAAGGTGTTTGCACTACCAATGCACGAATTCATTACCACTCATTGCTAGTGAAAAGCATTTACACTACCAGAGATATTAGTGATAATGCAATACACTTTACACTACCACTAATAATTCAGTGATAGTGCAACCTGGATTTTAACAATCATAGAGGCCTCTAGTGCTATTGAAATAATTAATGCACTGAAAATTTTATGCACTACGCGCATCTCTGGTACGTAGTCTATTGCTTATTTCGAACTACTCTACTTTACTACAGATGACATGTGCTACCCCCATGAGATTCTCCAGTATACTCCAAACACTTCTTGTTTGATCGTTTGAAATTTATTTTTCCAAAAGTAGGTACGAGTCATTCAAATTGTACAAAAAATATTTTCGAGTCTTTTCGAACACTTTTCCCAAACTGCATTTTATAAGTTCCAGCGAGTTCAAGAAAACTGATCAGGAGGATCTGGGTGACCATTTTATTTAAAAATCACTAGTTTTCCTAGTAACTAAGCCCTCGGGGTAAAAGTTACGCTGTCCGAGGAAAGTATGCCATCATTATTGCAAAGAAATTCTTCAGAAATCATAAAAACAATGCCTTTAGAAATTTAGCATTTTAGGTTTTTCATTCAGTTTCTCCATACTACAAAACAATTCAATTATAAAAAGAAAGAAAAAAAGAATCTTAAATTTGGTCAAGTAAGAACGAAAACGTTATTAGTCTTAAAAGTAATAAAATAACTTAATTTATATCTTGCTTTATTCTTCTGCTGTTCAGCTTCTTTCCTTACGCAGTCTTTTACCCTACAGAGTGTTTTGCGTAATATATTTTGTGCATCTATTCCATGTTGTACTCCAAATCCCTCCGCGAAAAATTCTAAAAGTAAATAGCAGTAGTAGAGTAATTTATTGATAAAAAGAATATTGTTACCATCAATGCATTCATAATGCCAAACTCACGTTACAAGAACGCAACACTAAATGAATTGATTTCACTTCAGTGACACCATTCAGTTGCATAACAAAACCCTAAACACCTTTTCCTAGAAACGAAGAATTTGATTGGATAAAGCCTGAATATAGTGCAGATTCAATCTGAAGAATATCCATAGCATGTCCAGATGGCTAAATTTTCTTAGGAATGGCAAAAGGCGTCGGGTAAAACTTCGGATATAGCAGACATCGTTCTGTGTTGGAATTTTTTGGATAAATATTGCAATTCTGTCCAATATTTTTGTAGTATAGTTTCGAAAATGTAAGGACATCCCAATTGTGGTTACTTGGGATACTAAATGTGTGGAAAGTCTTCAAACATTTTACAAGATATTTTCAGATCTTAAAGCATAGGTTAAGATTGTGTTCATAAGGGAAGAGAATTAAGGGCTAATACGCGAGTGAGAAGGGTGTACAGAGTTTGAACAAAGATTGTTCAACAAGGTGTCAACATAGATAATCTATACGAGCAGCACCAGTAACTATGCAAGAGGGAAAGAGTGCTGTTCGGCACCAGGCTCTACCTATTTTTGAATTATGTCCTTTTTAAGTTGGAACTTTTAGGTAAGAAAGTTTTAGTAATATTTATAAATTTTTTTATACCTCCGGATAAAACGAAGACATTTATTATATATTTTTTTGTAATGGAAAGATGTTATCGGCCCAGCTTTGATTACTGAGTATTTGGGTTCGTAGAATAGAATATTAGTAGACTCTAGTAATATTCTGACATATATGTATACTTATATAACATTGACTGAGTCTGAGGAATTTTCTAATCGAGAAAAATAATGCAGATTATAAAGTGATCTTTTCCACCTAAAGCAGACTCACTAGCGCAAAATTATATTTATAGCTGACAATAAGTATCAAAGTTTAAAAAAATGATAGTGCAGGTACATATGTACCTATTTGCTTAAGCTATTTTACCCATATGGAGATTTTCAAAACAAAATTTGTGGTCGCAAAAACTCTCTGCGGAACGGTATTCAAATAAAGGATATAACAGTTTCGTCGGACACCCGTTTCGTTCAGATAAATTCCCTAATTTATTACATTATTAATGCTTTAGAGCAGGAAATTACTTTCGAGTCTGTTCAACAATTTTTCAACCACCACTCATAAAGAAATAATTGGAATATGCGAATAGAAGTAAAAGTTTAAATTCGTTCGCAATAGAATTAGAAAATTTCTTGAAGAGTTAGTGTGGAACCATTGTATAGTCATGACGAAGAAGCCTAACGAAATCTTTTCTGGAACACATAATTGAGGGAGCATATTTTCTTTGCCGAAAGAATTTTGAGAATTCATCCAACCCGGTTTTAGAGAAAATTTTGTTTGTGCTTTCAGAGTAGCAGAAGAATCATAAGTTCGCATGTTATGAAAATTTATTATCATTTGAAAGACATCCTTCTACCAATAAAACTCGGATGGTCGGAAGGAGAATGGGAATGGGCGTCCCTTGTTATGCTCACAAATTCTCTAGCTTTCGATAAAGATATTCCTTCGACTCCAGCAAATTTTCATTAACGTTTGATTCCTGTTGTGCTCATGATTCTTCTTCGAGTGCCATTACAGACAATCTTCTTAGTCCTTAATTAGATTTGCGTAATAAACTCTCGTTAATATATAAAAGTGTGTAAGATTGTGAATTACCGCCATGACGGTTATATGGCTATATAATACAGCGGTGGCGGCTAAGTGTAGTATTAATGTACACACATATACATATACAACACATATATATGTCTAGTATATTTGAATTGAGAAACATACATATAATTTGGATGGGGATGAGGGATAGGAGCCCTGTTATCTATATATACAAGGGCCGGGGCTTTCAGCCTTTATTATGGTGAACATAAAATTAATTCAAAGTTATCTCAGCTGCTGGCAGAAGAAAATACAATTAAAAGCTATTTTTGATGGTTGTCTTTCAAGAGGTCTTTAGCAAGAAGTTATGTCAGTAGAGATTCTCTTCAAGATTTTCATCATAGGAAGAAATCTCGATGGAGTCAAATTATGCTACTGATGTGATGAAAAGAGTTTCGCAACTTCAATCCAACTTAATCTTCGCTCAATCAACCCTAAGTGTTTTCTTCGTTTACATAAATTCTACGCACATCGGAGGGTAGAAAGTGTGAGAAATTTTATTTTATTGACAATTTCTTGAGTTATATAAATTTTCAAAGGGGTGGATGCAATTTGAGATAATTTGTTGATAAAAACATTCACTTTGTGAAAATAAGTTAATTTAAAAGGAAAATCTGTCTAGACAGAGAAACCTTTTGGGCACAGTCAATTGTATATAGGTAGGTATGGCATCTTTATGTCGCTTTTGTGGGAGCACAAATTAATATTTTATATAATATTTCTGTCTTGGGTATTTTCGATTGCAGAAGGAAAGGTCTATTCGAGTTTGAGGTGGCATTTCTCGGGTCATGTTTTCTCAGTATTTGTTTTTCGTACATTTGAGTTTAGGTCTTAGCATTGATAGACCCTATTATGAATATATACAGTTTGTGATCATACGCACTTATATAATTACAATAATATTCCAAGATGAGTAATCTGTCATTGTACCCGTAGGTATTTTGTTCTTCCATGTCATTGCCAACCAACAGATACTGAGTGAAGCCCACAACTTCAGGTGGGATGGAATCTTTTTATTAACTTTGTAGGTGCTTTAACTCTAAAAACAGAAGAGAGAGAAAATCAATACACTTGAGGTGAATGTTCCTTATTTTTCCAAAGTGAATAATTCTTGTGTTTGTGATTAGGGAATCTATGTAAGTATGTACTGAGTGTTTAAAGCGAGGTAAGACCAGATTAAAATGTCTTTCACTGTGCATAAAATTAATAAAACCGAACAGGTATGAAGGTACGCAACTGTACAAAATTTTATGGAGTGAGAGCAGTGCTTTGCGTAATAAGTAAACGTCCAGGGAGCAATCAATGATTTTATTCCTAAAAGGAGTCATGTGGTCAAATATGCGCAAACCAAAAGCAAATCTAGTACAATCACAGTTTTCGCTTGCAGGCGGCATCTAGTCGAGAGAATATTAGTGATCCAAAAGTAAAGTGATGTAGTTATAGCGAACTAACCAGATTGATGAGCATAGTGGTCGGAAGAATATTGGCGGACAACCAAAGCCATCTGAATGTTCCATAAACTGTGCCAGTTATCGCCTTGATATGGTCACAACAAGTCATACTGGAATTCAAGAATAAACCTAAATTTTTTACCAGCCATACAAAGGAAATAGGAGAGCCTTCCAGGAGAATACGTGGTAGGTGTGAAGGGTCGAGCGTGTATCTATGTAATGACAAGGCCACCAACTTAGTGGGACTTAATGAAAGGTCACTGTTGGCAGACTACCTGTGATTTCGTTCTAAATCCTTACTCAGTCTACTAACACAATCATCAACCAAGCCAATGGGACAACTAAGATCATCAGAATACATATGAACTTTGCATTGTGAAACTACAGTTAGTAGATCGTTGATGAACAAACTAAACATGAGAGGGCCCAATAAAGATCCCTGAGGAACGCCACATGTCAGACTAATACTAGAGGAGACGAGATTAGCGACCTTGACCCGCTGGCAGAGATTTGTCAAGAAACTGTTAATAAGTTTGGAAGCAGGGGAACTAAAGTCAAAAATATCAATAAGTTTTGCAAGGAGTTTGGAATGGTCCACGGTGTCGATGGCTTTAGTGAAATCTAACAAAACTAAAAACACAAGATTATCAATGTCAAGAGCTATTCTGATATCAGTCGTAATTTTTAACAGAGCTGTCTCACAGCTGTGACCAGCGCGGAGTCCAGACTGCCATTGGCTGAGAAGGTTATTTTGGAATAGATACAGTTGAATTTGTTTAGATATAATTTTTTCCAGCACCTTTGCTAGGAAGCATAATATGCTAATCGGTCTGAAATCATCTTTATTAGCAATGGGAACCACCGCAGCTTCCTTCCAAAATGAGGGAAATTCACTGTATGTTAAACAGGCGTTAAAAATATGCAGTATAGGTTTAATTATAAAATGTAACAGCAGCTTAACAAAGCGGGGAGGCAAGTTATCTGGACCAATAGCCTCAGAGCGAATAGAGTTATTCGTGTCAATTGCTTTGTTCGCATCAATACAACTGAATCTAAAACCAGAGTCAACAGGGCGTGCCAAAGGGCACATGTTCCGTCGCGGAACAATAATCTAAAACAAATATAAATAAAAACACTCACTATATGTACATATAAAGTGCCACAGCAACTCCTGGCACTTTATAGGCATTGCCTGTAATTATTCGGGCCTCCTTTTTCTCCTTTTAGAAAATTTTTTCTTTTTATAAAGATACCTAAAAAGAAAACAAAACTAAATTAATTATAATATAAATAAAAAGTAAAAGTCTCAGATCATTCCGATCTGAGACTTTTTACATGAAAAGTTTACTTATCTAAAACCATGGAATCCAACTCCCACGAAACACAGCATTCCTCCTCGAGAGCCGCAAAGCTGGAAATATAAACATAAAAATACATTAACACAAATAAATAAATAAACAAAAATGAAAAAACTTACCATTGTTTACGGCTACTGCCGTCTCCAGTGACATTTGTGTCACAGGCAGCTGGTACATTATCTTCTTCTTCTATTTACCAAAGAAGATCTCCACTACGCCAACGACAACAAAAATCTCCATAGCGACACGCTGCTACTGCATAGCGTCAAGGCAACAGCGACCGACAGACGCACTGCTCCCATTGTATTCCCGGCTATAAATAGCGAGCTGTTGGGAATAGCAAATCACTTGCAAATTGAGCAGTCAACAAGACAGATCGGAAGCGCTAAACCGAAATTAAGTCTTGATTAGGAAGGGAAGAATTGAACCCAGTTTTTTATTAATTAAAATATTAAATTAAATTATATTTTTTCAGCACCCCCAAGGCTAAGGTAGTTTTGAACCTGGCAGATTTAATGAGCAGTGAATGAAGCTCATTCTGTTTGTACTTCATTTAGAGATTCCTTCTAATCTCGGTTTTTTATATTTTACAGGTTAAACGTGGAATAGTCGCGATTTATTTTGGATTTTTGAGTTCGTTTTATTTTCTTTTGGATTTTTTATTTTGAAATTATCAGTTGAATTCTTATTTGTTTGGTTTTATTATTTTATTAGTGTATTATTTTTTTATAATTATCATTTTGTTACAATTGAATTATTAGGCTAAGGTAAATTTTGTGAGAAATAAAAAAAATATTGACATTAAAATTTTGCGTTCACCAGTCCTGTCCACCACACCGGCACCTCCCCTTTTTTTTATGTAAAGCCCATATTGGGACTTCACAGCACACCATACTCATTCATGAAGAGGTGGTAATAACGTTATTATTATGCGATACAAAGAATATATTATGGTCTTCAGGATTTAGATCGCAGTCCAAATTTTTATTGCTGGTTACACCAAGACTGCGTAGTGTACTCCAAAGTTTCTTGGGAGGCAATGTAGTGTCCAGTTCAATAATTCTTTCACTGAGCTAATTGTTTTTTTTTTTTTACTATGATTCTGCATAATTAACTAAAATAGTCATTGAACCTCATTAGATATCTTATTGCGATGGAGAACGACGGGAAACGACTTCCAAAAAGTCTTCTTGATTGAAGAGGAGCATACTTGTCAAGCAGATACAGAATTTTAGTATTAAGGACATTGACTTACAGATCCAGCTTAGAAAGTAAGGAGGGCTGATTACTGTTCTGTGCAGTACCAGTTTCACGCACAAGACTGATATTCCAATCAAAATACCTACACTCCTCATATAAATGACGAGAAATCTTCTTCGTATAATTTCTACTTGGTTTGTCCATGTGCCGCCAGGCAAAAGAGGGCCACAATCATCCAATTTGAAAAGTGCAATGAGAAATCTTGCCACCATATAATTCACACTTACTTTTATAAAAACTCTTTATATCGGGAATTGGTGTGACCTCCATCATTGTACTTCTTTGGTAGGCGATCAGAGATAACCATACTGATAAGACCTCTCTGATCGCTGGGCCGAAAAGTTCAATCATATTTTTTTTTTGCATTAAATGCATTTAGTAAATTTATTGAAATTATTTTCAATAAATTTTATTCTGTTAGACTAGAAATCTTCTTCGGGTAATTTATTTTGCCCAGCCGAAAGGATAAATGGCGGGTTCAATGTTAAAGTGAATCAAATCCATAAATTGATTTTTTTTTAACTCAGCGATCGAGCAACGTGAACTGTTTTAAAAGAAAAATAATCCCAGTTTGAAAATTGAAGACTAAAAGTCAGAAAGAAGAGGAAAAATCGAATGCCTGACAAAGATTTGTGCATTCTTTTCACAGCAATAATGGTGGACCAACTCTAACCAATATAATCAGCTATAAAAGTCGATTTGGTTCACTTCAGGACCGATCCCGCCAAATAAGCATTGTTGGCAGATATTGGGTCTCGTAATAAGTGCAATTTAAAATTACCGCATTTGCTATTAATACAATTTGTCCTATTTAGCTTTTCTGCAAAAATATTTCCTTATGCACATTGAAGTCCTTCAATTTTATATAAAAACCTTTATTAACTTAGAATAGACGCACTTTGCATCTAATGGAGGATGTGTACATGCAAAAGGCATATTAGGTAGATCTAGAAATCAATTAAATTAATTACCTGAGATTTATTGACTCCATTTTCTCCCTCAGTCCATAAAATATTGCCAATAATTATAGAAGTTTCAGTATCTTCCGGCATTATAGTAATTGCACTCATAAAATTCCATTTAAAGTTTTTCGAGCATCCCACAATATCGAAGAAGTTTTGAGGAAAGGAATAATAAAATATTTACAACTTCGTCGACTCTCCATTCACCAAACTCCAATTACACTATCAGGAAGGAAAAAACACCTTTTAAAATTTTCTGTACGTTAAGGGATGGCCATTTAGAAACGTTTTGCAAGAACTAAACGAACTCAACAAGTTTCAACCATCTGAGGATTGGACACAAGGAACAAGAACATGATGTTCAAAGCTTATACATGCATATTTGTACATATATATATGTATGTATATATTGATAACATCCGAACTGATTCATTACATGGTCAGACTGCGCCTTTAGCTGATTTTAATTGGATCCTGTCAACAGGTTGAAATAGCGTGCGAAAAGCAAATGAAAGTTCTGAATGCACACAAAAACGCGAACTCTTTTACTTAATTGAAATGCCCCTGCCGTATCCATTTTCTACTAGAGTGACATTAAATCCACCATGTCAAGGCATTGGCGGTATGTTCGCGCCGTGTGGTGGGGATATTCTAACACAGGATTTAGCTTACATCCAAGGTAAACCGATGTTTGGATAGCCTCCTGTTTATAGATATTTCAGTGCTGCAAAAGCGTATTTGACCAGACGATGTAATCGTAAATGACGTCGTATTGGCGAATATAAATCCTGTAGCCCTTTGAGCTGAAACATGGGCTTTAGAATGATTATGTGATAATGGTTTGGTCGCATGTTCTATTTCAACCTAAAAGCTCCCTATTTAATCCCATAATACTGTGTATATGGAAGAGAATACGCAGTAAATGCGAAAATAAAGTGCTTCAGAATTTCGTATGAAATCTTCTTGTCTGATGAAATTTCTGTAACTATATCAGGAAACAGTTCTCTTTTGTATTTAAATATGAATGTAAAACTTGCCTTGAAATACATAATTAAAAATTGAAAGAATGGCTGACTGCTGCTGGTGTGTTTCATAATCAGTTTACTCAAATCAAATAAAGACAAGCGATAAATTACGCGAATTTTACAATTTCTTTCTATCAAGTTAAAATTCACTCTCGAAGTATTTTTGGATCTATTTGATTTTGAAAATGCTTTTTTCCATGCTGTTTCGGAAAGTTCTGTGGAGCAGAAGAACATCAGAAATGGAAAATGCCTGTTTTTGAAAAAAAAAAGTGTTGCCATTCACTTTTCATTTTAGAATATTTTTGGCATGGGAATTTGCCATCCCGAATAGAAATATAATTTTCAACATTGTGTGGGGGAGTACAGTAATTATACTTATTTTGCTGTCTTTTACTGTTTAGAGAATTGCGACGGAAGAGAAACGCAGTTACTGTTTTTCTGCAATATAAAATTCGCTTTCTGGTGATTCAAACCGCGATTAAAGGCATAAAGAAAGAAATGAAATAACCTAATAAGTGCATTCTAGTTATCAGTACCTACCGCAAATGAAAATGACGGTTAAATAGGGATAGGGCGGATTATATGTTTAGGGCATTGTCGGCCTTAATATTTGCAAAGCTTTTGCTTTAGCTTTATTAGAACTGCTCCGTAATAGCTCAGGTGTTGAAAGATTTTTCTCCCTTTCAAGTCTGAAGTCAAAGTTAATTAGTCTACAGTGTTGTGTTTATGTTTGATTTTAAGTTTTCAATAATTATTTCACATGTGGGTAATCAAAACACCTTCAGGCTATGCTAAAAAGCTACGCATGAAACATCTCGAGTGGCAGCACTGATTCACACAAAAGATTCACATAAAAGTTCTCGGTAGGTCAGAGTTCTTTAAAATTTTTTTTTTTTTCGTAAATTGAGGGAGAGTCTATAGAAGAAGATATCTGGCTCACGACACTTAAAAAAAAATCATATTGTTTGGTTAAAAAAGTAAAACTTATTAATCATTTTATTATTTTCAAGCTTTGTGTGAGTTACTTATCTGCCAAAAAATACATTCTGTTCTTGTGATTTGTGTGTATGAAACCAAAGAAGACATTCGAGGTTTCAATCTGTGAAGAAGCGCCAGAACAATTTGAAGTGCATACAATTTTTATAGATTGGTGTGGTATCACACTTCATTGGAGAGATTTTCTAACTATGTGCCTCAGTACTTGGAAGTTAGAATATTCCGATGCTGTTGCGCCCCAATGCTAACTTAGCTCATCGTTTATGTTACAATTCTTTCGTATGCCCTGTTCACGGTCTGCTGTTTAAGACTGGACTACCAAAAAGATAAATCGATGGGTGTCTGTCTAGTAAAAGGTCATATGGAATTTAGCCATTTTCTCATTGGAAAATATGGCAGCATTTACTGGGCAGCTAGAGATGAGTTGATAACGACCTTTGTAATCAACTATTCCAGTGAACAGTAAGAAGTTCGGCCTAGGCTCAGGGAGCGGAAGGCAATTGAACCACCCCCTCCCCTATATGCGCGTTAAGTTGCGGACTCTTATGGCCTTATGCAGCTCGCCAGTAAATTATAATATCTTTTTAATACTTATATAATTTCCAACTCAGTCCAAATTTTGATTTTGTCTTTTACAAATTTTACTTAGTTACTTTATTAGTATTAGTATTAAAATTACAGTCGGTCTGATCTACATTGAGGTACAAAAATAGTTTTCAAAATGTATTCAGTTACAATTTATTAAATTTCGTAAATAATTCAAATTTAAGGTAAACTATATTAAAAACCAAAATAGAGTTATTTTTAGCTGTAGAGCAATTTAAATATACTTAAAATGCTCTTCTAAGTCTGCAATTTTAGATATCTTTCAGAGAAATGATCTTGTGTTGGTAGTTAACCCAAGTCCGGAATATTTCTCTGAGACTACTTTTCCACAACAACAAATTCTTGTATTACGATGATGGTTAGTTTTGCATAAGTGCTACATATTCTAACCAGGCGCTTATCCAGACCTGCAGCCTGGGGTTTGATTTGGAAAACCTGTCGACAATATTATCCACATCAATGTCGATCTCAGAGTGGACACACATTAAGGACTTTTATCAAGATACACTTTCTCGTGCAATGATTGTAGAAATAGATGTGACGCAACCGATTCTGTCACGGATGGAGCAAATGACTGAGAGTGAGAGGTTGCACCGTGATTCACATTCAAAGGAGTAGGAGTAGAAGTGCATGATATATCACTGACTATTTCTTTTGATGGGAACATAACTGATCTTGCTTTCTTCTGAAAAAAGTTATCAATGTTCTTATCAGTCTTCTGCTTTCCACTTTCGCTATTATTTTTACCTCCATCGCTAACTATAAATTAAAATTAACTTGAATTATTACGAAAGTACAAGCAAAGCAACGGCAACTACCGCAGGCAGAGGAAAGCAAACGGTTTTTATGATCGTTTTCAGCAACCAATAGTGTATAAAAATTTGAAAGAAAAATTTTCAAGTAAATTTCTAATAAAACAAGTAAAAAACGAATTTTAAAACAAAACTGAGGCCAAACCGCATGAAAAAGTAGAAAATAAACTTTTCTTCACACACAGAGGTGGACTCGATTTTATTCGCTGACAATCACCGATATACTTCAGTAAGATCAATCAGAGGCAATAAGTGATTTGATTCATGAAGAGAAACAATATTCAAGAGAAATGTCCCAATCAAAAAATCTGAGTCCACTTCTGTGTGTGAAGAAAAGTTTATTTTCTACTTTTTCATGCGGCTTGGCCTCAGTTTTGTTTGAAAACTCGTTTTTTACTCATTTTATTTTCTGCCTTTTTCACGTTAACTAAATTGTTATTACGTGCTGCATGGAGATATTTTAAAACAATTTTATGACGGCTGAAAAGACACGGATTTACCAGTTTTTTAAAAAATTTATTCAGGTATCAAATCGTTGAAGTACTGCAACGGTTTTCTGAAACTCAAATTATGTTTTAAACAGCGCTTTTTAGCTGTATTCCAACTTGGTCCCATATAACATGAATTTTTCTGATTTTCCATGTTTTCCACAGAGTTTTCCTATTACTATTAATTTTTTTTAAAAATTTACATGAATTTTCCTCGATTTTTCATGCAAGTTTTCATGATTGTTGAAGAGAAAGTATTGATGCCAGTAGGACGAAAAAAAAAAATGATTCCGCATGCTTATAAAACTTTTTTGTCGGAAAATTTTCCGGAAAAGTCGGAAAATTCCGGAAATTTTCGGAAAATTTTCCAGAAAAATTGGAAAATTCTGTATTTTTCCTGAAACAGATTTATCACTAATCATATCGATGAAAATTTTTCCTATGATTTTCCCGCTTTTCCGGGTTCTCCATGGAGTTTTCCACAAATGCAACTTTATGCAGCTTTATGCAACTCATTTCGCTCTACAACTTTGTCTTAGGTTGCAAGACACTCAAACGCTTCCTTGGTCGGAAAAACTCCGGAAAAGCGATTTACATGAATTTTCTTCGATTTTTTCTGCAAATTTTCACCATTTTTGGCGAGAAAGTAATGATGCCAGTGGATAGGGAACTTGATCCTGCATAGTTTAGAAAACTTTTGTACCGGAAAATTTTCCGGAAAAGTTGGATAAATCCGGGATAATTTTTTTCGGAAAAATCGGAAAACTCTGCATTTGGATTTATCACTAATCAGATTTGTACCACATTTTCAAATGATTTTTCCAGATTTTCCATGTTTTCCATGGAAATTTCCGATTCAAATTTTGATAGACTCAATTGCCACGCGCTATGAAGCTGTGTGCCAAATTTCAGCTCGCTGTGATGTCGAAAAGTGGGTCTACGAGAGTGTCGAATATATTAAAAAAGAAATATATAAATAAATATACAGAGACATACAGATAAATTCGTGTACGAGTTAAAGGGACGGGCTGGCCTCAAAAGCAAAATTTATGCTTGCCAACGCTCATAAATATGTTTAGCAACCCAGAGCAGCCAAGGCACCTAAATCAATATAACTCTTTGGAACCATCGTCTAAAGAAAAATTTTCAGATCTTTCTAAGAAGACTGAGTGCTTGTGCCCCTGTCCGAAAGAATGACCACCAGAATCAATGCACCAATTTGTTTGGACCGTTTTCGGTGAAATTCTTAAATTATAGTGGTTCGCTACGAACGTAAAAATTTTGAACAACTCAGCCTTGAATCAGTGTCGCTATGAAAAATCAATGGGTGGCTAGACGTTGATTGGATGGAACCAGGGTTCTACTGGAAGAATCTTAAAACAAAATTTGTTAAGTCAAGGCTTAAATACAATTGCGACGGGTAACGGGGAACGACGAAAAAATTCCAATGGCAAACTTCTAAAAGAACAGAGTCTTATGCAAATGCCCAAATTACGACGGGTGACGGTCAGCGGTCGACGAAGTTGTCGTCGGGATTGATCAATTTCTAATTTTGCGATCGTCGCTGCAGTACTACCAACAAAATCAAACGAATGAAATTATTGTGGCATTTATTTTTGTCAAGGTTGTAAGACGTCGCGTCAATATCCAAACAATGAATTTTGATGAAATATTGATTGAGGAAGTGCAAAATCAGGAAATAATTTATAATATACAAAAGACAACCAGTTTAGACGAGTTGACAAAAAAGACATTGTTTGGTTTGGATGGATATTTTGAGGGGCTTAAATACAAATGGTAAAGTTTTGATATTTTTGGCATTTAGTTTGATTTTAATTTAGTTAATTTTTCCTTTCCATATTTTGGGTCATTGCAATTCTTTCAAAATAATATAAAATATTCTCGATAAAAATCTTTTTCAAAACGCTAATATCAAATGAAATTTCCATATTTTCCTCTTTCACAATCACCGCTCACTGCCTGTCGATGCAGTTGTACTCCCAAAATTTAGACTACCTGTTTTGACAGCGAATTTTCCGCTGCCGTCTACCGACAGAAAATCAGATAAGCCTAGTACTAAGGTTCACGCTAAACTAAATATTAGCGGGTCTCCAATAGTGGGCCGTTCTTTAGCAGCGAAAATATGACAACGGAGACTCATAGAAAATACATATTAAAAACATGAGGAAGAATTTTGCAATTTTTTTACAGAAATACAATGCGCGGTCATAATATTTCTGAAAACAGGTACCTAGTTGAATTTTTTTGGAAATATTAATAATTTAAAAATAATATGCATAATGCATACAATAAAATAAAATTAACAATGATATTGAAAATACGGTCACGAGTATAAATCCAATTCAGCCGTACTAACAGTAAAAACGTACAAAACTGCGTTAACTAAAAAAATCCAGTCAATAAATTTATCAAATCTCAGAACTCTGGCAATAAATATTTTTAGCGCGGTAAAGAACGGCCCGGGCGGTTAAATTCAAGCTAAATTTGTTGTACACTTACTGGTGGTGTCATCTCTAATAAAAACCCAAAAGCCAAATTTGCTGTCTCGACCTTTGTACCCAGGGCCGCATTTATACTTTTGGAGGCCCTAGGCGCAAAATCATTATACATATGCATTTTTTTAGTTTATTGAAAACAATTGTCGACATTTCCATAATAACGCATTTTAATAACATAAAAATAACACTACATTGGTATTTTAAAAACATTTTGTTTTCTGGCTTTTGTTTTAGCAATTATGTCTATAATGTCATCATAATTAATCGAGTCCATTACATCTGATTCAATCACTGACATATATATTTTTGGGCTATATATTAACATACACTTATTAATATAGGCGAGATTTTTTAATGTCATTTACATCTGAAAGAAATCTAACTATCATTTAGGATAAATAATATAGGATAATATCTAACTATCAATCGTGAACAATAATAAATTTGAGCCATCATTCAAGAAGTACTATAAAATCCAACCACCTCTTATGATAAGTTATAAAATCCAGGAATCCCAACGCCTGCCTCCTGGAAGGTGGGTTATATTTCGTCTATGGAGGAAAGAAACTATGCTAATGACGGTTGTCAATTGCAAATTTGAACTTCTAAAATGGATTGGAAGAAGCGTTTCGTAGTGGCAGAAAACTTAATACTCTTCAGTACGGCTAAGTTTCTACCTGCTATTCTATGAATTTTCCATTGTTGTGTATAATAGCTGCTGTTGCTCTTGTGCAAAACTAGCAATACTTGGAGTTCCACCACTAGGTTAGTTGGCATTATAACTACTAAAGTCCTGCTGCCGTTACTATTCTTGTACCGTCACTATTTGCATTGTTAGTCCTACTATCGCTTGTATCGTTACTAATACTGTTAACACTTCCCCATACAAACAAGTTGCTTTGTAAATAATTTTTTATTCGTTTCAACATCGAAAACCATTCAGCACTTGCATTAGAAATAGGCATCGTCAAAATTATTTTTAAAATTGTTTTTACTTTCGGAAAAGTACCCCTTAACACATTCTTTATAAATTTATACATATATTTAATTAAAAAGTTTTCTTCAATAAATTTTTCTGAGTCAATATCAGTACCATAAGTTGAATAAAATTTTCGTAATATTAGTCTTATAGGTATTTGTCTTGATTTATATGTTTTTCCAAAAAAATATCATACGTATCTAATATGTCTGAATTTATTTCCAAGATTACTTTTCGCAAATCAAATTAAAAATATTAACAATAAAATTTTCCTTCCCATGAAATATAACCTTATCGTTAGATTTTGAACTTCGTCAGAAATTTTTTTCATTTTCTCAATCTTTTCTTCTCTTCTTTAAATTTTGTTTCATCTGTTATTAAATTCGCTTCTTCATTTAAAACAGCAAAATTATTTCTTATATTTAAAATAAAATCAACTAAAGACTGTAACAAATTATTAGCTCGCAACAAATAAATAAATAATATGTTAGCAGAACTCATGAAGGCGCAGGCGCACTCATGTACGATATTTTCGCATTTCCGCATTTCTGTTTATTATCATACCCGTATATTCTAAACAAAGAACAATATATGTATATGTATGCATACATATTATATGTGTTTCAAATGGAGGTAAATTTTCATTAGGCTCTAGTTTTTAAATTATGATTTTAGAATTTTTTTTATATTGTTATTTTCGAGAAGTGATGTTTTAAAATGTGGCCCCCATAGAGAGTGAGGCCCCAGCTTGCGCCTAGTGCGCCTTATGGTAAATGCGGCCCTGTTTGTACCGCTCTCGCTAAAATTTAGGATAAATTTACGCCAAGATCTTTTATCTTGCTAAATTTTCATACAAAATTTAGCTTAGCGTGAACCTTAGTACTAGGCTATATATGTAGGTAAAAAAAACTTTATGATCGCTGACCAATTTCTTAGAAACAATTACACTTTTTAAACTCGAAATTGTGTGCTTTTTTTATATGCGTAATCGGCGCAACAAAAATATAAAAGCATCTTCATAACTGAGCTGGTAAGCATTGCGTGCCATTTTCTAAACAATCAAATTACTAAATGCCATCCAAAATTACTTACTGTGATAGGTATGACAGATGACTTTTCGACACTATATAAAAAGGCAAAAAAAATCCTAAAAATCTGTACACGTTTAGAAGACGAAGACCTACGAGGAATGACTATTATACCCAATCCACTATTTCTACTCATAAGAAGACAAAGAAACCATACAAATTAAGTCGTACCATACTAAAATTATCCTGTTAAAATTTTACAGCTTGCTCATTCAATTAACCGCGAAGGCTTGGCGGCGCTTGGGTCATGACCCATGAGACCCCCCTCTGTATACGCACCTGATTCTAACTTTGGAATATTTAAAGATTTTTCACAGATATATTTTTGTACTGGTAATAAATGCAAAGCCCCAATAACTCTCTGAGTTGAATGTTAAAAAAACCACAACGACTGCGCAATTCTGTATATTTTTAAGAAAAATATTTTTTTCTTGGAGTTATTAATCCAAAGCCCAAAAATTACAAAAAAAAAGGAAAATAAATAATTACATAACTTGAAGCTGCCCTGCCGAAACTGCTCCCATTTATATAGGGTTCAGCCGTTTGCCTTACTGAAGTTTTAGAGTTGAACTACCTATGTTTGTTAGACCAATACTGCAGTAATATTTACACGATTCATCCATATACATAAGTATTAAGTATACTTCAGTTCAATGAAAATGTTATATCGAATTAAACACACACACACACACACACACACACACGCACACACACACACACACACACACACACACACACACACACACACACACACACACACACACACACACACACACACACACACACACACACACACACACACACACACACACACACACACACACACACACACACACACACACACACACACACACACACACACACACACACACACACACACACACACACACATTAAAGAATAGCACCAATTTAGAACTTATTTAAAGACTTTGCTGACTTTTCATTTAATTTCGTTTTGCATGAAACTGTCTCAATTCTCAAACAAAAGCGATAATTAAAATGTGATTCATGGTCACATGTTTTTCCAGGTGAATGAAACTCTAGCGTTTTGCTGTTTTCGTCGTCACGAACTTAAGCTGACGTAACTCGTGACATCTAATTACATTTTTCGTTTTTGATGCCGGAAATTGGTTTTGTTTCGATTTTGTTTTATAACGATTGTCTTTAGTTTAAGATTGATTTTGATTGCTGGTGCGAGTGGTTTCGCATAAGGACCAAGCAACAGATATTTATTTTAATTATTTTTGGGACAAAGTTTGTTTGTAATTTAAAGCTTTTCATCTCGGTTTGTATTTAATGACTGAACAGTGTGGTGTTGGCATTACATCTTTGAATTGGGGGTTTTTGGTGAAGATTTATTAACGATGTTTTCCCATCCTTATCTGTTGAGCAAATCTGTTCTTGTGAAGAACGAACAGAAATTGTCAGACGATGAACTGTAAATTTGACCAGATCTTTTCACGAAAGACCTCTGGATAAATTCGTTCAGTGATTCACCATCGGAAGATTCAGAACTGGGACATCTTGTAACTTGCAATTTATTGGTGGACGCAATTGGACAAGTCCGATGAGTTTCTGCACTTGGTCGAGCAAGCTGTTATATTTCTATTAACAAAGAAGGAGCAAAAGCAATTTCTGGTAAGGGATTTGCATTTAATGGGTAAACACACTTTAGATAAAATTATATTGAATCTTCCTTTTGTCAATATGTTATCAGGATTTTCATATAAATACTGTACGAATTCTTGTTCCCTGCATTGTTGAAATGGTCTGTAGCAAGCTTTATCAAGGGGTTGGAGCTCGTCTGTAGTGTTTGAAGGTAAACAATAAAGTACTATGTCATACTTTTTGGCTTCTTCTACTATACTAAAGTCCAAATGACACTTAGCACCATTGAATATTGAGAGACATTTACCGGCGATTTTATATTTGCCCAACTGTTTAATGAAATCCACGAATAATTCTGTAGTCATGCTCCTTTTTTTGGGTCATTCTGACTTCTCTTACTTCTAAAAAGAATCATTGGTGGAAAGGAATTTCCAAGAGCATTTACTCGTACGACAATAGTTACATTTTCAGCATGCTCTAAGGACTGCATATGTACTCTTCTGGCACCTCGCTGACCCATGACTGTTGCCTGATTATGCACAGAAAGCCGGAAACCATTTTCTACCATGTTGTCAATAAGCTCAGGATAATCATGTAGCTATAGTTCATCATAAAGCTTTCAAAGTCTTTAAAAAGTTCAGATACGATAACTTTGCTTACCTTCAAGGACTCGTACGGGGTTTGAAAGTTGTGCTTTACATTCCGCCAAAGTAGGATTCTTTTTTAAAAGTAGTGCAAGCCAGTCTTTTCCAGCGAACCATTTTTATTTATTGAAACTATTAGGTATGTTGTACTTCTCTCTGCGAATAACTTTTGGACTTATTGGAATGTCTATTTGTGCAAATTTATTTATCCATTTAACAAAATCTTCTTCCTGGTATTTTGTCATTGTGGATTTCCCTTTTAATACTTTCGTAGTTTTCCCACTGGCAAAGTGATTTCTGAGTGTTTTTCGAGGAATACCATATCGCGCCGGTAGATAGCCGATCTTTTTGAACTACAGCCGATAGGCTATTCTGAAACCACAGAGCAAGTTTTTTCTTAGGCGCTGACATATCATAGAATCTGTGATAACGTAATAAACACAACATGGAAAGGATAACAAGGCCTATGTGTTAGGACTTAATAGTCGAGTGGTAATAAAATAACTTTCACGTTTTTAACCAATTAAAAACTTAGTAAAATAGGCAAGTAGTATTGTATATAGGTAGTAGTAGTAATATTGTATATGGAAAGCTTACAGCGTGAATAGTAACTAATTTAATAACACAAAACAAAAAAGTAATGAAAAGGGATAAAAATTACCAGATTTTTTCGTATAATTTTTATTACACTGCGCAATAACATCCACGTACCATCCATCGCACAAAGATTGCGACTCAACCCAGTGGCGGATTCTGAAATCTTGTAGGGGGGGGGGGGGGGCGCAAGTATGGTTTAAAAATGGTATATGCTGAAAACTGAACAAAAGTTTGAAGACACCTCGCAAATGTCAAATGCACAAAATTTATCATTTAAAAGATACGAGTCGAACAGATTAGCAAGTGGCTACTAGTTGTAACGAAGAAACTTGCTCAAGGTTCTTTGCCAGTCCCGAAAGTTAAAGGAGATGTTAGATATTCATTTTGTTTTGGTTTGTAAATGGTGGAAGTGTAAAACTTCCCAATCATCCATTTTAGTTAGTAAAACTAGGGAAATGTATTTTATTCAAATTCACGAATCGTCATAAATTACATCTTTGGAAAATATGGGAATTAAAAATTTACATTTATTTAAAATATCAGTCACAGAACAGATGCAATACATAACTTGTACGTATATAACTTCGTCAGCAAGTTATGAAAATGTGACGTTTTTTGTTTTTTATATTATTAAGTCAAGCTCAGGGGATATCCTACGAATTATGATACAATTGCATGGCAAGAACGAGATAAAGAAAGAAATTAGGGAGCGTGAGGAGCGTGGCGAAGGTGCTGATGTATATCACCTTTAAACAATCGCGGATTATATGCCGGAGGAAAGATAGAAGATTGGAGACTGTTTCACGTTCGCACACGACCGAAAGTATTTTGAACGGTAAAAGGATATATGCGGCTTGCAGAGCGAGTATATTACATGCAGGAAACCGCGATCAGATTAGACATTTCATCAGAACATTGATCATACATGTAGCAATATAGGAGCGAAAGGCAATCAACATTGTGGCGATGTTCATGTGAGTCCATATGACAAGTTTTGCCACATCGTCAATGAGCTGAAGGCTCCCTTTGTGACAATATCCAATGAAGTGAAGGCTCTGCTACAAGCCCCGGCCTACATATTGAAATTGTATTACATTCTAGGTCTGATGTAAGACTTGTAGAGGAGCGCTAGAATTGATGGGCTGAAATATTTCTCACAACTTTTCAGAAATCCGGGATATTTCGATGTTTATTTGGCAACAGAGAAGTTGTGATCTGTTCAGCTTAACTTACTGCAATTGTTAATATCAAGAATTGATAAAGATGGTGCATCGTCAAGAAGTGTTCCATTAACAGAAACGGGAGTGGAAAAATTATGATCTTGTTTTTTTAAAGAGATGGAACAGCCTTGGAGCATAGATGTATTGAATTCGATGCGATTCGGTTTGCTTCAAGCGAGGATATTATCAAGATGGTTATTCAAGGATCTAATCATGCAATCTGGTTTGACAGATGTGGATTTTCCTGTGTATTCCGCAAGAGTGTCAAAGTAGTAAGCTTATCAAGGGTACCGTCATGGGGAAAGAATGGATGGGATTGAAAGTAAGGGAAATCAGATCATTAATGAAAATTGAGAAGAGATATGGAGAGAAAACAGAGCCCTGAGGCACCCCGGCATTTATCTTTGAAAGAATCGAAGTGATTGTAATTGGTCGATAATTTGAGGGATCACAACCTTTTCCTTTCTTGGGAATAGGCTGAAAGTGAGCTACTTTTCAATCAATTGGACTTTTTCCTGTCGAATAAGGCAAGTAGAATAGTTTTAGCAGAGCATTAGCCAAGAATGAGGCCTAGCTTTTATTTAACAGTGACATCAGAACCTGCAGCTATAGAGACGTTGATCTTCTTAAGGACGTCGACCATATCTGTCGTACGGATGTGTATTGGATCTTGTACACATCCACAAGGGAGATGTGAAGTGGGTAGAAAAGGAGAATTTGAAGTGAATCCAACAGTAAAAATATTAGTATTATTCAGGGAGTCAACAATCACTTCATTGTAAAGTAGTGACATTTGCTGCTTTTGCGTCTTGCCAAGATTTTAACAAGGGACCAGTGTTTTACAGCACCGGTATATAAGTGTAGCGATTTTAATTGTAAATTGAAAGCCGATTTAGTTTTAAACAAATTTGTAATCATATAGTTCGTCACCTTAATTTTCAGAAAATGGTTACCTGTCCGGTGGATGACTATTAAAGCACATATATTTAGAAAATATAAAAATTCTAATGACTCTGGAAGAGTCGTCTTTTTATGTTATCGGAATACCGAAAATATTAGTGACATCACAGAAAATCTGTCAGAATTTTTACAGTAAAATGTAGTAAAATTTACTGCGTCTTATGACGTAACTAATTTCCCATTATTTTATTAGTAAATTTACAATAACATTTTTTAGAGTGTAGTTATGTAGTGAATTTATGTGCACTGTAAAAATTGCACAAGTTGTTGTTACAAAGCTTAGATATTCTTGCCTAAAATATAGGGAATATTCCATAAAATTTAATTTTAGGGAATGTTCCCTAATTCTTAGTGGAAAAAATACCTAAGCTTTGTGGCAACAATTGTGCAAATTTTTTACTGTGTATATGTATATGCGCTGTTTTCCTTTGCTTTTTGTCAGCTTGTTCAGGTAAATAATGTCCCCGTGTACCTTGCAGTTTGTGGAATACTTCTTCAAAACTAATTTTCTTAAGTTGTTGAACAACAAACAAAACATGTATTTTTTGCAAATTTTCTTGCATTTTTATTCAGGATGCGACAGCTGTCAAATGGTGGAACTTAATTTTCAGCAGAATTTCTGTTCTGCTAATAGTATTGAGTGAACTAGTTAAAGTTACAAGTGCTGATGACTGGAATTTATCATAACATCATTGCTTCAAGATTATCACAGTATTGTTGCTGTTTTGCATGTGAATTTGTTTACGTTTTGTACCATGTATGTAGGGTACCGTAGGTACCGTAGGGTATCGTAGGTACCGTAGGGTATCGTAGGTACCGTAGGGTATCGTAGGTACCGTAGGGTATCGTAGGTACCGTAGGGTATCGTTTGTAATTCATTCTTTACAAAATTCTTTATTTATCAGTTATTAAATTCAGTTCTTATTCTAATAATTTCAGAAATTCATTGGTATGAGCCCTGGAGCTGAGATTGTAAGAGGGTTTTCGTGGGAGTTGTGTCTTAAGCTGCAAAAGCTAAAATGCAGTTAATTTTTTATTTTTTTTTGCAAGGCATAGAGGTGCATATAGCTTTCTATATTCATAAATATAAAAAAAAAAACTAAATTTTATGTCACTTCCTAGACCTAGTTCAACCTGTAAAGAGTTTTTTCTATCCGATTTCTGCATTCATCAACATCTAGCAAAATATAATCAAATCACTACAATTGCAAGACAAATATTGAAATAATCCCCCTGCAAAATGAACCCCCTGATCATTTCCTATATATCACCTCCAACGATCACAAGTTTCTTAAATCTCCATCAAGAGTCTTTCGTTTGGACATTTTTCTTTCAAACTTTAGCACCGCGCTGGGTAGTTCACCTTGGCATTTTACATGTCCATAGCTGCGAGCAGAAAAAGTTCCTTCTTGTGAGATTCGGTTGTCGGAAAACTTTCGCAATACTCGAAACTTACGTGCAATTTAGTTTTACCACATGGATAAGTTTGATTTACAGATTAGCTCATTCCAGCAGACAAAGTTTCATTCTTTCTTCAAGCACTATAAATACACTCCCTGAGTTTTTTTCGTTATTTTTTTGTGTGTAAAGTTTCGTTGAGAAGCAGTGGAGGTAGTCAGTGTAAGTATATATGTATGTATATGCATGTATATGGCAGGCGATCTAACGCCACCAATAATATTGTGCTTTACTTTTCGTTTTGGGACTTTCGAACAAAAATCAGTTCATAAACAGGTTTTGGGTTATAAATCAGAAAATTTCCAAAACTTATTGGAACAACTTTTAATAAGTTGCTCTAAAGAGTACTTCTAGGTCTTATTAAGGTCAAGATGAGCGATAATTAAAATTATTGTATATTAGCCTGAATGATTTATTGCTCCCGGAAAAACTTTCCTTTTCATACTTTTTATGTTAAAGTATGAAAACCGAAGGTAGAATTTTAGAATCGATAATGAGAGATTTAGTTGTTGATGTTGTTTCAAAAAGTGAATGCATAGCCGCACGAGATATTTCACATTTCATCAGATGTACTTTTTCATAACTTAGTGATTTTTTTGTTTTAAATTTCTGACTATAATGAAATAATTTTGAATATTTTCAAAAAGTTAAAAGTCTTTGAATGGAAAATCAGTTGAAGCAGAAACAAAAATAACAATAAAAGTTTCCAGATAAAATGCATAGCTATCAAAAGGAAATTATTTAAAATTGAATTACCATGACCATTACCAGCACCCAACACGACCCTCTGTAGAAAATTATTTTTTGATTCTGAAATACTTAAAGAAAAGCCCACCATCTACCATCCACCCGCACCCAGGATAGTCATTAATTACACTTAGGAGAAGAGTGCAGGCAATAAAAAATGAATTAAATAAAACACTTTTAGACTGCAGAAACAGGTTTTTATGACAACCGCTTGAGGGCGTGAGAATTTATTTCATTTTCCTTTGCTTTTAATTATCGCGTAGAGCACTTAGAAGAGTAAAGGGTGGGTGTTCGGTATATGACAAAAATGTCTGAATAATTAGATAATATATATAGAGTTCCACGAAAGGACTGGTGTAATTTATAATTAAAAAAAAAAAGGAAAGGAAGAATTTCAATCCTTACTTATTTTAGTAAATGAATGAAGTCTTTCGTTATCATTTTCATCTAGCTGCTCTGATTGCTTGAAGGATTTAGGACGGAAACGGGTAGATACTCTCCATTCAACTACGTTATGAGAGACAGTTTACAGTTCGTTACAGGATCTCCCATCCTAGTATTAGTAGTTTCTATGCTTGCCCGACTCTTCTACATGGCGGCTCTTGGCCTTCCAAATACATTTTAACCTTTTGATTTCTCCGTCAATCCTCTCCTGCTCAATCCTCTGCTTCTCTATAGTTACTCGCTTGACACTCGATCTTAATTTTTAGGATTTGCTGCAGACATCTATTTACAGTTGTGTGCTAGCTATATAATTTAATTTAAGTTAATATTATCTATGCATTTTTATTTTTCATTATTTCCAGAATTATGTGTAATAGAATTTTAATAGTATTTAGGAATAATCAGGTAAATACCTCACTAGTTATTATAGTCGATTGGCTTGTCTTTTTGGAAGCTTCACGTCCAATCAATTGCAAGTGGACTCGTGATCTACGACCTTTTTTTTCGGATGCTGTGCTGTTGGCAAGCGATCAGATTATCTTTTTCCGGATGCTTTGTGTTGGTCAAATTAAGAAAATTGCACAAGTTGTGCTCTCACCTCTGTAGCTGCTTATCTACTTTCAGTTATCAAAATTATCACTTAAAGATAAGAAAATCGCAACAGTTCCATTCCACAAAATTTTAATTCCGAAATTAAAAAATTTGTGTGTCGTAACCCGGAAATTTCTATCCTCCTTTCTTGATGTTGTAAAATGCATCACTATGAGTGTATACTTTTGATTACACTTTGCACGTAGTACATACAATTATTCCTAATTAGGTCAGCAGAATGCGACAAAATTCAAAAATGTAATCATATCAAAACCTAAATTAAAAAAAAAAAATCAAATACGAAGTACTAAAACCAACTCCATTTGAACTACTAATTTCGCTGTAACATTTTAACTTTAAATTTTTATGAAAAACGATTTTCTTCCAAAAAATTAAAATCCATCTCTGTCAGCATGCTCCGGCAATAAAAAAGTCAAAAATTCAGAAAAATTACATTAAAACTTTCCCTGCATCACAGTAATGCTGGGAAAAAAAAAGTCTTGTCTTGCAAAAATCATAAAAAATGTGACTCCATGCCGAAATTATTTGCGTTGGTTCTATATACGTACGTACGTATGTACGTATGTATGTATGCACCTACGTACATATAACTACTACAGGAGCGCAACAACGTTCATCATGTATTATGTTGGCAAAGCCTATTCCCCGAAGCGATAGGATTTGTAAATTTACCTTAGCAAATCCAACAGTCTCAGCACTTTACGCCATTTGAAAAGAGCGCGCCCAGGTAAGAATAAAACACTTTTTATTGGTTGAATATAATACACAAGCAAGCACACGTCGCTGTATTGCATTTAAATGTGGGATTTGTACCTTTACGCAATAAATTTTGAAAATTGCCACCGAAGGTTTGCAACACATCCTGAAAGGAGAGCTTAAAGGATTTACTATGTCGCCGACAATGCCATTACTACACTCGGAAAGGATAAAGTGAAATTTCGAAAATTAGTTTTAAGGCTTGGATATAGAGGGGATTTAACGTACAATCGTATACACATTGTTCGTTTAAATTTTATTTACCTTTTTAATGCGAAACAAAAGTTCGACAGAATAATAAAAAGATTTTCTAGAAATTAATGTTTTGGCTATAGATTGCTACATTTGTACATACTTCGTGCCTATTAAGGAAGAACATCGACTGGCTGTTAAGTATTCAATGAGTTGATTTTGGACATGGAAAATCTCTTTCGAAGTCTTTAGATCACCTATAAAGATCTTTCAAATAGGAGTAAAAACTGAGGAAAGTAAAGCTGGTATAGTTATAAAAGGACACCATAGAAGAAGTGTCCATTCGTATACGGCATAAGGTGACCCCATGCTAGGAACCTAGCTCATATTGAGGGCAATGAGATGACAGATGAGCTGAAAAAAATACAGTTCCGAAAAGGATAGATCCGATGCAACATCGCATTTGAAATTCCCGATAGGAACCCTGAAAAGCGAAAACAACAATTAGGTTAAGGGACCAAGGACTAATAGTGGGTTATTGGATCATAGGTAACCATGCTTGGAAATTGGGTGAAACAATTTCTGTCGAAGATATAGAGTTCTTAAAGAATTCAAGTCAGTTCGACATTTATGCTCCGCGAATATCTTGCATTGGCGATTAAAAAAGGAGAAATTCTAGGTAGACCCATCTTTTCTAAATTAGGAGAGCTGCAAGGTAAACAGATAAGTATTCTGATATTCCTTAAGGAAGTAGGGTGGATCTAGGTTTGACTTTAGAAAGGTAGATTCCTATGAATCTGTGGACAAAATGGATCCGGTAGTGGTCTGAATGAAGCAGGCTAGGATACATATTAGCGGCATCCTTTCAACCTAATTCAACCAAAGGAAAGTAAGCACATAGTCATGTCTGTATGGTGATAGGATTATAAGATTTTCCCAATTATGCACCCTGATTTGAAAATCAGAGGAATTTCCACTTGGCAACCTTGATATGATTCATAAAAAAAAATTTAACAGGACTTTTCGGGTCATTTTAATTTATTTCATTTCTGTTTTCTGTCAGCCCCATTAACACCGGAGGATTAATTTTTTTGCATATGTATATACAGGTCAACATTTCCCACAATATTTCTGCTTTAATTTCTCTCGCAGCAAATGAACCACGCCATTATTACAATTAGTTAGTTTTAAGTTGCGGGCATTATAACGGTTTTATAAGTTTAATTAATAATATATAATAATAAATAATTAAAAATTGTCTAATTCGCCTTACAGTGCTTCTACATTCTATAAATTTACACTAGCCACCTGCGATCCTCAAGTGTCACATTATTTGTATCGATAATGGCGATTTCGGCAGTCAGTTAGATTTGAGTTTCTTTGGTGGCGGTTGCAGCACTTCCGTCTGCTTTGATTGCACTTTCTTCACAACTTCTTTAGTTTTGAGTTTTCCGATTCACCTATGTAGCTCCTCGTGAGAGCTTGAACTGGCTTCTTTGGGAATATGAAGAGAGTTTTCCAGGCCCTTCACAATTTGTATTTTTTTACATAGTTCACCGAAAGACTATAAATACCGTAATATTCAATTTCACGTTTTAGCACCTAGAATAGTGGAAATCCTCCATTTTTTTTTTTCATAAAAAGATAAATTCGTAAAAGTTGTCAAAACCTCTTTGAATTGTACTAATTTCTTTGTTGTTGTTGAATACTTAATTCATTCTTTATCTTTTCTTTGATGGTTTTGAAACATCAACAAGAGTTCATTATAATTCAATGTGGCAGAGCTGGGCAAGTACCAAAGAAAAAGTACTTAAGTACAAGTACAAGCACCAAAGGCCTGAATACTTCATTGTAAGTACAAGTACCGCATGTATGAAAAGTACTTATAACTAAGTACTAAGTCTGTAAAAAGTACTGAATACTTTTTGAAGTACTTTCTTAGAATCTTTGTACTTTGGCAGTAATATAATCAAGTTTATCGAGTTCATAATAAATCAATACCATTTGAAAACTATAGTATGTATAGTAAACAGTGGCTACCATTTATAGTTTTTCATAGTTTTTGGTGCTATAAGTAGAGTAAAACTTTCGTCTCTCATTGCTAAACTCACAAAAACTATTAGAGATCCGCCCAAGCACCCATTATCGCCTCAAATAATGCATAACAATTCTAAGGAAAAAATTTCCTGTAAATTTGTACATCAGGTCGAGGCATCGTTGATTTGATATTGGAGCGAGGCATTGCTTGCTTACCCTTGGTTATGTCCACTGACTGCTTACGTTTCCATTATACGTGGGCACAATTGCTTATGTCAAAAAGAGTTCTTGTCAACATTGAAAAAATCATTGGGGGGAAGTTGAAAAAGTGAGCACACAGCTCAGGAAGTGACTTTAATAAAACATTTAGAAATTCTTCTGCGAATCTAATGAATACATTGTCTTTGATAAAACAGTTTCTGTCAGTAATAACCCTAAATGATTAATTTAAAAACATTTTTTTAGACGAAGCCACTAATTTATTTGTTGTTTTCAGTTCTCTCTCAGTTGCTGCTTGGTGCTTAGGCCGACAGAGTCAGCAATATAGAAGTAAGCAATCCATATTATACATGTCAGTGGTTATGTCATCAAGACGAGGCATCGTCGATTTTATATTCGAGCGAGACGTTACTGGTTTTTGTTCTACTTGCCCAGTCTTGTGTGTATGTTATTAGTTTGTCTAATGCTCTGCTTTGACAAGTAGATAGAAGCAAGTACTTATGTTGAAGTAATAAGTAGGCGTATTTCAAAAGTATTGAGTAATAAGTCTTAAGTAACGAAAATATGCTTTAAGTAGTACTTAAGTCTTTTTTTACTTAAGTATTGCCCTGCTCTCGTCACTGGGCTCTTCATTATTTTTAGAAATCGTAACTTTACTCCGGATATAAGTACCTGTCGGAAATGGTGATTGAAATTTTCTTTTTCTTTATTTCCAATTTCTTTCACCGTATTCTAGAAAGGGAGATAGAGAGAGAGAGAGAGAGAGAGGGAGAGAGAGAGGCATAGAGCTATAGAGAGAGAAACAGAGAGAAGAGAGAGAGATAGAGTGAGAGGAATAGAAAATGAGAGTGCTTGTAGCTTCTCGTAGACCTTATAGCTTCCCGTTATGGAAATGTATCTCAACTATTTACAAACTGTCACATTTTATTAACAAAAATCATTATAAATCCAAGCTTTTCATGCAAAATCACCTGGATAGTGCTGCGGTGGTTACACTGCATCAAATTGAATTGATAAATTTTTAAACAGGTTGTTGAAAATAATGATGAAAAAAATTCCCTAAATTATCATGGTAGTGTAAGTTTCTAAAAGTTTTCACTAAAAACAACTCGTGTCAATTTGACCCATGGTAAACAGGAAAGCTTAAAATTATTTTCTACCTTTTTTTAATAAAGTTTTGCACAAAATATATTCCGTGTGAGATTTATGAAAGTTCATCAAGCCTCCGAATTAAAAATCGAAAAATTAAATAGGATTTACTTGCTTTACAAGACAAAATCCTAAATGCAAATTTCACATGTATATGTTTTCCAACATATTTTTATACATAACCGTATATTGTCGTTTTATGTTTTATGTTTTATGCCATACCCAAGCATAAATATCTTTTTTTTATGTCCACCAGTCGAGTCGTACAAAATAAGGCAATAGGCTAAGGTCGATCATATCTTGAATATTTGCGTTATCTCAAAGTTTCAAAGGAAATAAATTACGGTTACCCACAGCTTTATATATTTACTACATTCGGCTTGGGGTTTATGGGTTTGTTTATCAACCTGAAGGGGTATTAATGTGACACATGCTTATCATCTTCTTGATGTCACATAATATAAGTATATGTATATAAATATAAAGACAGGGTGGTGGGGGTAGGGAGATGACATATAATTTGGTTTTCACTTGTAGGTATTTTATGATTTGCTAAATATGTATTTTTGCATTTGGTTGTAACTATTCTACTATTTGAAAGCATGTAGGAGATGTGAGGCAGGACGATAGTTGTACGTTGGATCTCGATTCTTGCAGTAATCTTTAATTTGAATGGCTTTGAGAACAGAAGAAATTTTTATCTTGCTGCAAGAGCACAGTTGATATCCTCCATATAAATACAAAAAAAAAAAGTTTTATAAATAAGAAATAATACTATTTAAGAGATTATCTATCTTATGGTGTCCTTAATATTGCAGATGGTCTTATAGTAGGTACCTACCCTAAGACCAATTACGGCTACACCTGTGGAGATGGAGACCAGAAAATGGAGTGAGATCCATCTACGAGAACATGACCCAGTGCCCTGTTTGGTCAAATAAGTAAATAATAATTATAATCAACAAAATTATTTCTTCGACAGGTAAACAATTCCTATTACAAAACTGAAAGGTGTAGCTATTCTTTCTAATTGCGGTATTGGACGATCGATTTCATGTGTAGATTAATTGTTTTGAGCCTCTGAATTTTACTATTAAACGTGTCCATATGATGCGATAAATTAGATGTATCTTCCAATCTGCTGTGGAAAGTGAATATTACAGCCTTGTGTTTGTTTAAATTGTGGACATAAATCTCCATACAAGCTATGCATAATATTGTAGTATATATAGTTTATGTATTTTTTTTTAATAATAATTATCTTAAAGATGGTATCGTGAAATTTTTAGAACATCAACTTTGACGAAGTTTTTCGTAAATACCCAAAAACAGACTTCTGGAATCTCTTCTGTTTCTGATAGATTTAATTTTCTTCTAATTATTTGTGAAAAAACTTTTTGCGTAGATTCGATACAACTTTTGTTTTTCAGCACTAACTCCCGAGGTAACTACGGGAGACTTATTAGAGACTTGGGTTTCGAGCGATAAAAAAAAACAAGGTTTCTTCGGTTACTGAGAATATTACCAAACTATTAAATCTTTAAACAATTCATTGGAAGACATAAAATAGCAAATAGCTAAGTTAACAAAATACACAACATCACTATCAGATGATATGAGATAATACGTGGTTCAGAGAATAAGTGCCTCCGAACCAGGGACTAATCGAGGAAAAGTTTTGATGAAATCAGTGACCGAACCGAAAAATATCGTATAGAAGTGTCGGTAGACGAACAGTGGAATTGTGCCGCCAAGATATCTGCCCGGGTTTCAAGTTCTCACAATAAGCATGAACAAATTTTAACCGTTCAAAAATCAAAACTTGGAGCTTTCTAAAATTCATTAATATATTTCCTAAAACAAATGCTACTCAAAATATTTATGTTTGCGAAGCTACGCCTTGACATTTGAACTGAATTTTTATGGCTGCAAATATGTACATTTACCTACATACGCCCCCTTATCCTGACATTCTTGGATTAGTTGCTTTGAATGGCTTTTGCACATTTCCTACTAACTATAATTCAAATCATTGCATGCGCGAGTTTCAGAAACATAAGCTTCACTTAAAGAGAGCAAACGGTAGATTCAAGCAGAGATTAGGTCAAAAATTTGTCTGGTTGTAAATACCATAAAAGAAAATTCGGAACCACATATGCCGGTAATAGAACAAGAAAGTTCATTAGCAATCCAGAATTGAGTTTTGAAATAACTTGCATAGGAAAACTATTGATAACTAGATTTGCATTGATTTTAGGGATAGTATCTAGTGGAAGACGCATTACCATAGATAAATTCGTGTATTTTTCCGAGAAGCGCATAGAATCTAGGCATACAAGAAATTCGTAAACATCATTTAATCCATGCGAGGAAATTGTCCTTGTTTATATAAACAAAGATTTAATGAATATGTATTATTATTAACATCTGCTAGTTTTCGTAAAATGAGTATAAAAACGAAAATATTTTGCATAATCGACGAATATCTGCTGGATATAGAACAATAGAACCAATTCACAAATTAGATTTACCTACACAATTACACCTAAGCAAGAAGATAGATATCGAACTCTCTCATAATAGAAGAATTTTAGAGAACTTTTTATTTTTAAGGATTATAAATTAAATTAATAAATACAAGAGAAAATACAACCGCCTCGTCCGAGATTTGAAGCTGGGACCTTCCGCTTTCCGAACGACTGCTCTTACCTCTAAACTCAAATGCCTTTTTCACTTAAAGTGCATACCGTAAATGAAATTGAAAATTAAATGCGTAGATATTTTTGCGAAGCAGATTTTGTTCGTTGAAATGGATGCGGAATCTTATGTTTCTGTATAGGGCTTTATAGAAATGCCTTTTGTCGCACTGTTCACACTGTTGCCCTATATAGGTTATATAATTTTACACACACATTTTTTTTTCGTATATATTAGCTAATTTGTGAGGTTTTTACTAATCTTGATTTATCTTATACCATATTATTTTGTAGCCAGCTACCTTTGATAACAAAAAAATGTATTAACAGCATTTACATAAAATATTTTAGGTGTTTTATTATTAATAATATTTCGTGCTTCAGGTCTTTTAATAAACTTCTTGGTTAGTTTTAGAAGAATGAAGCTCATGTGATTTCAGAAACAAATTTCTCGTTATGAATTGGAAAACAGAATTAAGTTTCTATCTAGAAGAGGTGATCGTAGAATCTTAACTTAAACTTATGTAGAATTGGTGTTAATTGTTAAAATTAAGTTTTCGTTTGGTGATGGGTGGGTAGTATTAAACAAGTGTCAAAATTGCAGATCAAACTCTGTACTTGGGCCGAATGCTGGTGATTTTGCGTTAGCTCTCTGATATATGTAGTCTGTTTTTAGTCCAACAAGAAACCCACTTATAATATTCAATTCCTATATGTACTAAAAATATGAGCAACTCGGATTAACTACTAGTTTTTTTCAATATGTATTAGTAGATCTCAGGAGTATTTACACGTAAGTTTTACTTACCATATAAAATAGTTAAAAAAAACACACACATAAACACTATCACAATTCTTCTGAAAATTTGAAATATTCCAATTTTCTCTGATTTAGTAATATTTACTTTGTCACCCTTTAATTATAATAGCAAATAATAAATTTTGTCAAAATTATTCACAGTTCGTAATATTTTCAGGCTATTAATATGACCGAAAACCCCATCAGCCACAAAGGAGGTGCAAAATTGTATATCAACGTTAAAAACTCATGTGACATTATCACGTGCGCAATTTTAAAATAACGTGTCCGATTAATTAAAACAACGTAAAATTTTGTACATAAATTTAGCATAAAATGGCATTGATTTTCATCTCATTAAGAGGAAATTATGAAACGATGCACTTTTTTTTTTTTTTTGGCAACGAGCATATAATTTTTGTGGCAATCATGGTGTTAAATTTTTAATCCTTAATATGGGCAGAGGAATTATTTTTTGAATTCAGAGCAGATCCCACATTTATGTATACCAGATATATACATACACACTACATATTATGTGTATACGTTGATCATCTACAGATTGTATCCATGGAAAATTAGATTTAAATAGGATACAAACATGAAACAACTTAATCCTGAAGGTGGGTAATCTGATTCGCATTTTCATGCACCCATTTGAGAGTAATGACCACTTCAAGTCAGTGCAAAAGTTTTGGCATGAGAATATAATAGTGACCGTACGTACGTATATCCCCAACTGCCATATATGTAGCTATATCGATTACGTATTTGTATGTATGTATGTACATAACTGGGATAGGGGATATGGTGTTATTTTGCAATGTGGACAGCACCAGTGGTTGAGTGCAATTAAGTGTAATTTTATGAAGTTGTGGTTTCTACCAGGAATTAGTCTTTTGCACCAGATGTTGTTCATATACGACGAAAACGTACAGCTCAATTCCGTATACAAATGATCACAGCAAGTTGCGATATGAAACAACTAACTAACCGACAACTAATGTTATGTTGTTATACATGTTTGCTCCAAAATTACAATTTAAATATTACTTTACGAAATATTATCTTTAAGAGAATCTTTCATTGATGAGTTAGTTGAAATTATTTTTTAGTAATGTAAGATCGCTTAGCACTAATTGCTTTAGGAGGACAGTCTAGGTAGGCACTTATACATACATAGAACAAACATCTTTCCTTTCAGGAAATATTTTTATTTCTTACCTTTCACAGTCACTCTTACACAAAATCAAAAAAAAAAAAAATAGTATTTCATACCAACTTTGGCTACTCCTAAAGATTGTGCATACAACTAACATCATAACATCGAAAAATAAGATTAACATTAGAAAAATGTTCGCCTGGATTTTCTGTTAGATGTGACTTCATAGCATTTTATCTAGTGAGCCACATTTTTTTCGACTTTGTGACATTCTTCTTAGAAAATATTCTGGATTAGGGGCCTAATTGGGGTCAGCTAAACATTTTTAACAGCGTACATTTTTTTTCTCGTAGGAATTTTTCCACAGAATTTCTATGCGTTATTGATCAACAAGAAATTTTCAAGAATATCAACTACGTACAAATCTAGAATACCAAGGACTTATTTTTCAGATACTGTATTCAATTAAATTTGAGTGTTAATTAAAACGGTATAATAATGAAAAAGACTTTTTTTTTCGGGTAAACATACAACCAAAAATTCTACTATAGAAAAAGCAATCCTCGGTGTATTTAAAATTTGCGACAGTATGTTAAAAAATATGAAGCGAGAATTATCTTCAGATATAAACCTATTGGACTTATTAGAACTGCGAATAAACAAAAGAATTCCAATGTTGCAGATATATTTATGCAGAAAAATTTTGAAGAAAACTTTTCCTAGTAAATCCCTAAGGCAAAAATCGTAAGCGACTCATACACCTGAATCAATCCAACTTCCGATTTGAACTAAATTAGTTAATATTGATTGTTTATTTATTAAGACCTAACGATAACTCCACTGTGAGATGGGTCAGACTCCACGGTGACCTTTAGTTCGTCATTATTGACCATTGATTTTGGCCGACAGCGTGCTTCATTTGTGCGGTCAAAGTTACCTTTACGAAATTTGGCGAACCAATTTGATTTTGTCTGCTGCGTAGTAGGACTAGAGTCAAATACACTGTAAATGCTTTGCGAGGTCTGCGATGCCATAGTTCCACGTTGGAAATACTCATAGGTATTCCAAGGTCATAATAGGTGGCGATTTTAATGTTTATTTGCTTTGCAGGAATACCAGGTCTGATGACTTTATATTTCTCCTACAACCTCTGCACCTCTGTATTATAAATGAACTCTTCACGTATTTTAATACAGAAAATTCATTTCTATTAGACCTGTTTGCAACTTCTGACCTGGATGCAGTGCTGTTTTAGAATCATGTAAGCTCTCTATCGACTTTCGACCATGACTTTCTCTTTTTAACATATAATATTTCCGTCAATCCAATCCAGGCAATAAATTCCTTCACATTCAGAGATTTCAATAGCATTAATATGCCTGCACTGGTTACAGAATGTGCAAGTATTGGTTTGATGTCAGTTAGCTATTATCCATTTCTAGATGATCAAATTACCTACCTAAACTCAAATATATCCTACCTTTTTGATAAATATGTTCCCCTTAAATCATGTACTCTGAATCAAAAGAACTGTCCATGGTTTGCTGCGGAAATTAATGGATTGATTATTGAACCCAATTTTTTACACAGAAGATTTTTGCATATGAGGACCAAAATTAATCGTGACGCTTACAAAGATATTAGAAATTTTACCAGTACTAAAATTCGAGCCGCTAAGCGTCGCTATTTTGAATAGAAATTCGATTCAAATCAACCAGCAAAATGTGGAAAGATGCCCAAGAGTACTTTACTTTTTAGAACATCTCATCCCATACTAATTCTGAGGTTACGCCTACCACTTCTGGGGTCGATGATTCTCGGGCATACGAAGGTGATTTCAGCTTTAGGTATTGTGGCTGTCCAAGTTGTTAACGCCATTAATGCTGTAAAGTCTGAGGCAGTCGGACCCGATCAAATATCGCCACGTTTTGTTAAAATTATTTTGCCTTGGCTCGTTTGTCTCATCCCACATATTTTTAATGAGAGTTTGACATCCTCGAGATTTCCTAAAATTTGGAAAAGCGTGATTGTGCTGCCCCTTGCTAAGGTCGCATCTCCTGATGAACCGATCGATTTTCGACATAGCAGTATTCTGTATTTTTTGCAAAATGCGCTTGAGAAGCTCATGCACGAACCGATCTTACTTTACTTGGAATCAAACCAACTGCTCACCCCGTGGCAGTCAGGATTCAAAGCTGTAGCTGTGTCCAGCTACTTTGCTGAAGGTAACTTTCGACATTCGTAGAGCTCTCCATAAGCATCACCTGACAATCGTGACACCCCTGGATTTTTCTAAAGCCTTCGACAGCGTCAACCATTCCAAGCTCCTTACTGTCTTTTTACACAAGTTCAGATTTTCCTCATCCTCGGTGGCACTTATCAGAAGCTTTATTACTGGACGATCTCAACAAATCAAACTCAAGGATTTACTTACGAGAAGCTTACCTCTCACTTGTGGGGTACCTCAGGGTTCAATATTGGGTCCTTTCTTGTTCAGTATGTATATAAATGATCTGCCAAATGTAATAGAAGACTCAAAAATATACTTGTATGCGGATGACACTCAGATATATTTGGATAAGCCGGTTGACCTTATTGAGGATTTTGTCCAGAGAATCAACTCAGACTTAAAGAAAATGTCTGAGTGATCCAAGAGGCAGGACTTACTTTTAAATTCCAACAAATCAACTTACATGATTTTAAATCGCGAGAGGCTTGATGTCTCTTAGTTTCCAACTGTAACTCTGAATGGCACAACTTTACCTCACAGTTGCTCGAGATTTAGGAATTATCCTCAGCTCTTCTATGACTTGCTGCGACTACATTAAAAATACATTAGGTAAAATTTATGGGATACTTCGAAGGTTGTGGGTGTCTGCGAGGATTCTCCCGCCTACCCTTCATTCCAAGCTGGTGAAGGCTTTTCTCTCGCCTTATTTCATAAGTGGAAATATTGTCTTCCCTCACTTGGACCCGATCTGTAGGAGGAAACTGAATATCGCTCTCAATGACTGCATCCGTTTTATTCATGGATTGAGGAGATACGATCACGTTTTTCTCTTCCGTAATTCTCTGCTTGGTATGTCTCTAGGTGCTTATCTGACACGCGTTTTCTTCATAAGAACATCCACACTAGGCATCCCAGTTATCTATTTTTCGGCATCAGCTTTTTAAACACTGACAGGCACCTAATGCTGCGAGTTCCCCGTTATCCAACATCGAATTTTGAAACGCTCTCACCTTGTTCGTGTTGCTTGTCTTTGGTCTTCCAGCGGCTTTGCAGCGCACGAGCTCGGCCAGTTCATTCAGAGTACTGTTAATTCGTCATCTGGCCTCTGATGATAGTCAGGCGAACTGATATTTTGTTTACACTCCGAAATAACTATATACTGCGTTTTTATTTTCATTTTTATTATTACTATTACTTTTTTCCATCACTGATGTCTTCCCTCTTCCCTTCCTGCACTGCTACTAGTTGACGCTATTAGTTATTTTAATTTTCAATTTCTGCAGGTTTTAATTTCTATTTAATCCTTATTATAATTTTCCTCAGTAGTTCACAAGAGTGTAAAATTAGTAGGCAAAATCATTGGTATTGCCTTCAGCAAAACAATGGATGGGATTGAAAATAAGGGAAAGCAGATCATTAATGAATATTGAGAAGAGAGATGGAGAGATAACAAAGCCCTGAGGCACATAATCCGTATTAAGTAACCAGATAAAAGACTTTACATCGATAGTAGAAGAGGACGAGAGAGGCCAAGTGTTTTTAGTTTGGCTAAAAGGGCTGAATGCCACACACCATCACAGGACTTTGAAATATATAGGGCAAAATTGTAAGGACTACGGCTTCAACGTTCCATTAGAAAAGTCAGAAAAAGAAAAGCCATATTGGCAATTGTTGGAGGTTTGATTAGTTTCTAGATACTTCATTAATTTCGAACAAATAATAGATTCAAAAACCTTTGAAAGAATCGAAGTAATTGTAATTGGTCGATAATTTGTGGGATCGCTACTCTTTCTTTTCTTGGGAGTAGATTGACCGTGAGGAAGTTTCCTATAAAATAAGACAAGTAGAATAGTTTTCGCAGAGCTTTAGCCAATAATGAGACACAGGTATTATTTAACGGAGGCTTGAAACTATCAGGACCTACAGCTATGGAGACATTGATCTCCTTAAGGACCTTGAACATATCTCTCGCACTAATGTGTGTTGGCTCTTGCACACATCTACAAGGGGAAAATGTAATTGGGTGGAAAAAATAGAATTTGAAGCGCATCTAACAGTCAAAATATCAGTTTTATTCTTTGAGTCAACAATCACTTCATTGTGAAGTAGTGACCTTTGCTGCTTTTGCGTCTTGCCAAGATTCTAACATTCTGATCGAAAAGAAATTTTTACTATTTGGATAGTGTTTCAGTTCTGGACATGGATATAATTGATAGGTGCGAAAAGCAGACTATTTCGCTTTTAGTGCTTGGTTATAATTATCGTTAATCCAAGGGCGATTTTACTAAATGTATTCACGCATGCCCAAGATTTGTATTAAATTGTACTAAATTCAAATGTGCATTCATCAACATCTCTTGAAGCAAAACAGACCGACCAATCAAAATCTCTGGGATACTCATTGAGACTTTCGCAATCTGCAGATTTATTTTGTTTTTGTTTAACGTTTGGGCTGAGTATTCTATAAAAACTGTTATATTTTGCGAAATAATAAAAAAAATTATTTAAAAATCAATCTCTTGCTTTAAATGTAATAACACTCACTTCACAATGCACAATGACTTGTTCGCCGATGTGTAGTTTCGCTGAATTTCTCCAATCAGGAGTTATAATTGTTTCTTTAAATGTTTGTTTGGCCATGTCGCGCCGATAATATTATAAGAAGCCGTGTTTAGATCGAAGGCTTATCAAAGACCCTTTAGCAGCTGTTTTCAATTAAAAAAAACCTTCCATCGCGTTTACATAAATAGACTCTGTCCTGCTTCAAATACCCCGAGCAAAGCGACGCTCATGTACAGGAATTCGCGTTTCCTGTTTTCTCTCTAGGACGGACAGGCAGTCGTAAAAATCAACATTTCTTTGAATATTAAAAATGCTGAGCTATCAGTAGTCATTAGTGGTTATACATAGTATTTGCAAGTCGTCACCACATTTGCATAGATATGAGTGTGAAAATTTAGTACCTTCTTCCATAAAAAAATTGTGCACATTAATATCATTATTAAACATCCCGTCCACATAGGGATTGATAGCCACAATTTTCAGTTCAAGATGATGATGATGCTAGATAAAAGGATGATTCATTAATAAAAGATGAACCAGTCCCTTTTAAAAAAATAACAAAACTGGTACCATAATTCAATATTTCATCTACGCAATCGCTTGGATACCATAAAGGTAAAAAGTATTTTCTACAGCCTGTGTGTGTATGTGTTTATGTGTGTATGATGTTCTTCATTCCCAAGATACACGAATAGCAGTTAAATTTCATATATGACCGAAAATCCTTTCTGATTGTATCCTTTCTATTCCAGATGTTCCATAGGGATACAACCCTTAAATAAAGTTCTTTTGAAAGTATCTTTCTAGACGATATTGAAGCGCAATTCTATTTTGCTAGTTTGAAGGTAATTTTGTAGCCCATCGACATGCTAAACAGCTTTAACAGTTCTCTGCCTGCCTGCCTTCCTGCCTGCCTACTTTACCCCGCACGGTAAAATAAATATAAATATTCCCCCTTCATCTGGATCCAATTCAGAGTGAACCCATTTTGAAAATCTTAAATTGGAGCCAAATAAAATCTTTTTATGGGCAGGATAAAACTTTGTGTTGCATTTAAATGTGAGAAAAGCTTCATTCTGCGTCATACATAAATTTTCGGAAATTGTCACAAAGGTAGACAAAATGTTGACAATAGGATTCTATTGGTATCGTTCCTGTATTTTGTTATGAGGGTTGTTATTTGGTGACAGGAAATCTGTCCCTGATTTCAATGTCCGATATGAAAATATATATAATTTGCTTCTTTTCTTGGATATTAGAAATTTGTTTCGTGCACGGATGTTATGTTTCAGCAAAAAGTAATAAGGTTGTCATAAATTTTTCATACTATGTATATGGAACAGTTTTAGGAATACCTACTTGAGTTCATTTTGAATTGATATAACTTCGTGAACAGCAAGAAAAAATACGTCTTCTTTATAGTTATCATTTTTGAATTAATTTAAGTGAATTACAGTTTGATAGGTGTTGATAGTTCAAAGGTGAATCACCGGGATTTTATATCTTACCAAGGTATTCACAATTTTTCTCTCTAGAATCGTAGAATAACGAATGTGTCTGGAATACTGAATATTTTACTAAATTTTGAAGGCATTTATCGCTATAAATTACCTGCCTCCTATTCTTTTAACTGTCCTAACAAACTCAACTTTCAACTTAAGCTTTCATTTTGTAAATTATAATTGGATGATTCTAAAAAAAATAATAATAAAAAAATTACTGTTTTTGTATGGACATTAGTCCTTGTGAATTGGGACTTTCATATTTATGAATTTTCCTTAAACATTCAGGTTTGCTGAATTTTCACATTTGGGAATTTTTATAAAATGGGGATTTTATTTTGGGGATTTTTATTTTGTACAGATTACGCCAAGACCTTGGTTCCTCTATTGAAAAAAAAAAACACCAACATTATGAATTGTGTTTTGCTAGCTTTAGATCTTATGTTCTCCCAGTACTGTGTATACCGTAATTGGTACTGTGATGTGCAATTTTGAAGTAATTATGAAACTTTTGGGGCGGGGAGGAGGAATCGTGATGTCAAGAACCGCAAGAAGTTTCGGGTAATTGATAATAATTGATAACATTCTGGAAAATATCCAAGCGAAAACGATTATTGAACATTTAGGGCTCCCATCAAGAGTGTTTAAGGAGTGCAGAATATGCTCCTCCGAGTATTGTATTAAATTTCCAAATATGTAAGTACAACTTCATTTTCTGTTATCTACTGAACAGTTTACTTTGCGTTCAATGCTTATTGAGAGATAATCATCACTTGAAAAAGGTTAAAACTATAAGATTAGAAAAAAAAAACAAATGGAAAATTTATTTAAGTATAAACTCTCCGTATAAACTTTCATCCTTTACAGGAAAACGTACACCTGAATATAAAACCAATCATCCGTTAAATAACCACACGAAATTTATTTTCATCGGTGAAATTATCTCCACAAAAACGTGGGAGCAGCGATTCCTATTGACAGCTAATTTCCAGCTTAAGGCAGGCACTACACTACACTTATCTCGTGGATTTTTTTCCATCGATAAGTTTTTGAGAAATTTCGTTATAAAGTTTTATTACTGCACGATGTGTTAGTGCATTTCGTTACCTATATAAATACAACCCCCCCCCCCCCCCCCCCCCCCGGCTGTCCAGGTTAGTGCTTGCATAACAGCGTAAAGCGTTGCTGCATGCATTAGAAGAGCTTATGAAATTGGTTTTAATGAAAAACCGGTGAACAGGTTTGAAGATGAAATCGGTGAGATGACAAAATTCTCACCGTTATACCTACAGTTTATGATAAAGTTAAATTTAGAGATGAGCTTTAAAAAAACTTAAAGTCTCACAGATTGCAAAAGTTTCGAAGATAAGACAAAATTCTTAGAAGTGTTTTTCCATTAAAATGATGAAGGCAGACGTCGAACTTTGTACTTAATTAAATCAAAGTGAAAACACAACTTATATAACAGGCATAATATGGGTGATGTGGCTATATTGGAGCTAGTGATTTTTATACATTGTGTATAAAATAACTGTACTTGATATTACATAAATTTTAGATAAATTAAATTCTTATATATTTGACAGTAGACTTTATCGGAAAACACTTTTGCCAACTACTTCCACTGACTGAAGCAGTGATGGAGGCTCTTAGAAGTTTCGTCGTTGCTTGCTTGATAATCTCTAGATCTTCGAACTGTTTACCCCGTTCAATAATTCTGAGTTTAGAAAAGAAGGACAAACTGATCTAAATCGGACGTACAGCTGCCGTATAAGATGGCCTATGGTTTGAAGTATTTAAAAAACGCGATTGTTAGGAGGGTAAGCGACCCCCACGACGAAAAGAAAATAATTATTATACTAATTTTGGGTCCTATCTTCATGACCCTCCCTAAAACATTTCACCATAGCGTAGTTGATTGATATACGGCACTTAAGATTTGACGAATGTCTGGCACGTTCGTCAAAAATTGAACTTGGCTACATCATTCTATCTTCACGTCGTTCCTTAGAGCGGAACGGAATCTTTTATTTTATTTAAACTTTTCGTTTTTATATCATAGATTAAATCTAAAGGTTATACTAAGTTTGTCATTTCATTTGTAACACCTAGAAATAATGCTAGTAGAGAAAAATGGTCTGGACACCCAGGCATACTATTAAAAGTTAACTCGAGAAGGGATTCACTAAGAGAGCTGTAATTTTTCGTACAGGCTTTTTTGGAAAAAAAAAAGTAAATTTTATCTAGATAAATTCTAGATTTATTACTTGTTTTTAACGGAAATTTATCAGGAAAAGGGGGAAATTGGACATTCAATTCTTAAATGGACTCCACTTTGTTAATTTTCATAGAAGAGAAGGCCTGCATACCGTTCCAGAGACTTTCATCCTGTATAATAATCTTTGTTTTTTGCTTCAGACAATTTTTAAAATATAGATTGTATAGATTTGTATAGAGCAGTAAAGTATAAGCGATCTCTCTCTCTCTTATTATAGATAGCCGGATAAATGTAGTGTTTTTCAAGCAGAGTTGGTAGCGATTTATCAAGTGGGAGTACTAGCATTTATGTATAGAGAGTCCTCCCCACATATTTGGATATACACAGGCAGCCTGGCGCTGGATGCGGTGCTGGTTAAATCAAAATTGGTGCAATTATGCAAGACCAGTCTTCAGGAATTGACTACGCGGCACAAGGTGACCCTATGTTGGGCACCTGACCACAGGGATTTCCCAAGTAACAAAATGGCTGATGTGTTGGCCAAAAAGATCTCTGAAATGGATAGATCCGCAGCGAGATCTTATGTGAGGATCCCGATCGGTGCTGGCTGTAAAAGAGGGGTTCATTACGGGCCCCTATTAAAACACAAGCCTCCGGTGGTTCAGGAAATAAACAAGAGAACTACTTAATGGCAGTAGAACATATACCAGGAATCTAGTAGGGATCATTACAGGTCATTGGACCATAGAAAACCATTCTAGAAGACAGGGTAAGGGAAACAGGATGGATCTAGAGCGACTTTCAAGGTTATCCCATGAGGACAAGGAGTACAACGGCCCCAATGGTGGTCTAAGTGAAGCAAGCTAAGCACTTCTAACGGCACCCCTCTTACCTAACTTAACCTGTAAGCGATTTAAAAAAAAGAGAAATTGGACCAAATATCGAATTTTTTCGTTAAAAAAAAAATTCCGAATATCAAAAATGTTCAAGGTCATGTTACTGCGATCAACCAACCATTCAATACGGAGTTATAGAATTTTATTAGTTAAGTACTACCAAGTCCTCCACCACAATAGAATGATTTCAGAAAAGTTGTAGGATGAAAATATTAAAGAAATTGCGAAACAAACTTAGTACGGTACTATATATCAAAATCTTATTTAAGTACAGTTTTGATTACATTAAAATATATTTCAAAAGTACTCCTATATATAATTTTGAATACTATCGGCATAAATTGTTAGATTTACTTTTATTTTGTCCTTGACGACAACTATTTATATCCTCTGCATACTTCGGTTTCTGCAATATCAGCTATTTTGCATTAATAATTTTAATCAAACTTTCAAAAATCTTGTATACTTTGTATCCAGGTCCTAAAATAAAATATCTCTCTCATTTGATGTTAAGTTCCTTTTTGAATATGTTGATCGCGGATAAATAAGTACATGCAGCATTAAAATTAATATCGATTGATCATTTGGAAAATTTAATTTATTGGTTTGCATTTAATCAAATTAATGAGATAAAGTCAATATCCCACCATGCATTATTTTCCTGTCCATATCTTCCATCTTTTATAGAAGTAAATTTGTATATTGCGTCAGCTACATCTTGGAGAACGATCAAATAGAAATGAATCACAAGGGCATTATTTTATGATCAAGTTACCAATCGTAAAAGCACAGAAAACTTAGATCCGAAAGAGAAGCTATCTCCAAAGTAACATTGGGAGACACAGAGAAATTTATTCCTGACGTAGATGAGTAACGTCTACTCCAGTCAGATATAAATCTCAAGTGATATATTCTAATGTATCTTTGCCATATTATGGCTGTTTTCAAACTTTTGAAAATTATTTTTCAAGTCCATGTTCGACGCTAATGAGAATATAAAAAAAAATTTAGTTCAAAAGAATCGTCATATAACGAGATTTTTTACGTGAAACTTAATTTCGAATAAATTTTGTGAATTAATTATAAATATTTAAATTAAATATTTAATTTTCGATTGTTTTTCTATAATAAATTGTTTAATGTTTTCAATTTTAGTTTTCACCTAAGCGTGCGTAACAACTAAAACTTCCGCAGGTTAAGCTGTCGTTTGAATAAAAGTCATTCGTTTCTTAAATCTTCTCGAATTTTTTCCAATACAATTAATCAAAAATTTTCCAAGAATTTTGCATTTATTTAGAATTGGAAAAATTCGTTTGGGGGTAGGTACATCATGACGTCTGGATATAAGTGTTGAAGTTCTCTGAACTATTGTCTGTCCTTATTAATTTTATGTGATATATATCTGTGACGTATTAAGTCCTTGCACTTATGAACGCGCAGATGATATTTCGAGAATGTTTTGCTTTTGCAACAAATTTTTGTCCGTATAGTGCGTTATCAGGTTGACAGCAAAATTAACTGGTGTAGTTCGAACACAGATTCATGGAACCATGAACTAATGTAGGTATAATATTTTTACACAAATTTATATACCGCACATTTTTATAAGGTTTCAGTTGGAAAAGAAATTAGCCCACAAAATTAATCCTGAAGCCCTCCTAGAGATATTAAGCAGTGCTAACTTTTTACTCCAATTGACTTTATTTTAACATTAGCATGTAGACAGAAAATAGCTTCATTTTGAGGTTCTAATAGAGGATCCACTAAATTTCCTAAGCGAGCACAAAAACAGATTGCTTTTTTTGTATGACTAATTTTTTTTTTTACACAAAAGTTTGATCAACTCTTCTCTCCTTTATCATCTCTCTGATGGAGTTATCAGCACATTTTCAACTAGGATGGTTAGTTACGAAGGGTTAGTTAGGCTAATTTTCTAAATTTTCCATTATAAAAACGATAATTGCTCGCAGACCCATGAACTACAAACTTAAATACTTTAATTAATATCATGGTTCCGCTTAATGACAAATTTCTACACAAAATATGTTCAATACGTATACAAATCATAATGAAGAGCATCGACCCTTAAATAGGTTTTGAGACTACGTAAAGTGGTAAATGAACGCCCATTCGGAGTTGTGGTCACAGGTGCCATTATTTGCAAAAGGACATTTAGGAATGCATCATTGCTGCAGATATCAAGATCATTCAGAGAATTGTTAATTGTTTTTTCTTCAATTCAGCGCCGCCAGGTCGTAATTTCATTGATGAATTGCTGTGTATAGGTGTAAGTTTCGAAGAATTATCCACACGTTGCCTCATCTAGAATGTTCAAACATGAGAAATTTAAAAAAACGCTGCGACTTTTCAAAAAACCGACCTCTAGATGAGTACTGATAGCTCAGAATAAGTTTTGAAGATCTGTGGTGATTAATATCTCACGCTGTGTGGGCGTCTCTAATTAAAAAAGTATTAATATTATGTTAAAATATAAACAGTTCTATAAAAATAAAAGTCATATACAAATAAAAATTAAATTACTAATAATTGTTTGCAATCGAGAATCGAGATACAGTTTATAAAGTGGTGTCTTTGGAAAACCATCATGGCACCGTTAAGATCACCACACGATAATAGTTTTCAATTGTGTTAATCATTGCATACCACTCTTTGGTTTAATGAGATTCAAGCCTTGGCTTGACAAATAGTTTTCATTTTTTGAAAAACCGTCATGAAACCCTTCTTCTTTCCTCTATATACAAGTTCGTCCTTTATAGCATCTATCGATAGTTTCTGTCGAGTTTTAATTTTTTATTTCCAAGCCTCAACACAACGATAAAGCCAAATAGTATACTGAATAAAGAACCAGAATCGATACTTGCAAATTAGTAACAGTTGACGTGGCTGAATCCTTCCGTGTCAAAATAATTTCTAGAGAATCAATGATCCTCCTTGTCGCACAAAACGCTTTTAACTTTATTCTTCTTCTTCCTTCTTCTTCACAAAATTCAAAATTTCGTTCACGATTGGCGCACTAAATAACATTCTATTATAAACGCGTTTTTACCTAGAAATACTGGACCAAATTTTGTCATCATTTACGAATGTATTCCAATTAGATTTCAATAAAAAAAAAACGATTTCTAAATTTCCACTATTTTTTTGTATGCTTGACTACAATTATAAATTTTAACTTACATCGTTTCTTGCCAACCGTGGTATTTTACAAAAACATCGAAGGATATCATCAACAAGAAATGTCCTAAGACTTTGATTTAAAATAGCGTTAATACAATGCAACATGAAACGCACTTTGTGGATCAGTGTTGTTTACATTGTCCGTCGCAAAGTTTCTAGTTTAACTAAATTAAGCTGCGTTTGTTTGGAAATAATTTGCAAGAGCTGCTGCGTTACAACTTCAGAAGTGATATGCGACCGTGAATCTCGCTGCGATTTAACGCGCCTAAATTCATTGGTATTGAATTTGTATCGCGCTGATATTAACACGACGATTGTTTTTTTCTTTCGATACATGAGAGGGATTTCAGCCTCCACATCGCCCCCTGCCCCCCCCCCTCCCCCTCAAGCCGTGCGCAAGGACCTGCTTACTCGTAAAATCTATGCTATATAGTATATTTAGAATTTTTGTTATAATTATGCCTTTATGCATAAATATAAGTTGATAACTTTTTTTTCTAAATAACTGGACTCATCAAATTAATCATATTTATGCAAAAAAAAAAAAAAAAAGTTAACACTACTTAACTTTAGAGATGGACATTTTTTATTCGAATAAAAATAAAAGATAAAAAACCGAATAAAATTAAAAATAAAATTAAAATTTATTTTTATTTTAAAGTCAATTAAATAAAAAAAAGTGAGTTTGTGCTTATCAACTATTCATAATAATGTACTTCGGGTCACACTACCTTAATTTTTCTACGAAAATGATAAATTTCGCTCTCGCCAAGGTGCTGAAAGGAGATGTAAAATTCCTCTCAAATAAAAATTTAATTTTTCGCGAAAATATCAGAGGATTCAGCATGAGTTTCTCCCACTAAATCAGAGCAAAATGAATGTAAACAGAAGCACGTGCGTTCAAATATCGCAGGATTACAGGAACAACTTTGGAACCAGCTCTCAATATTTGAAAAAAACCTGTACTCACAGAGTTTTCATTCTCTTCTCATTTTGTTTTTAGGTTATCTTAGCTTGGGTTAGAGATTTGTCATTCAAAGCACACACCCATTCATACTCTTCATTAAGCATATATTGTGTGGGATGGCAGATATAAATTTTTTCACATATACTAGCACTTTAATTGCATGATGGCCTTATAAATGAGGTAGAAAAAATATTTGCAGTATGAGTCCCTGTAAGTATATTCGTACTACTTAGTTATATGGTTAAAATTCAGTTACTTTGCGTTTATATCCTTATGACTCCTGAGTAGACATAGATTTCATATTTAGGTAATTTAGGTAATCAAAAGAAATTATTTTCTTCAAAAGCTTCACAAATACTTAATTGAAAAAATTATTCAATTCCTCTTAAACTTTGAATTAAGTAAATACATTGCGGAAACAAATGCGTGTACCAAGAATTAATTATTTGAAATTGGAACTAATGGACGTCAGAAAACATATTATCATAATCGAATGACAAATAATTGTTTAAAATTCAAAGAATGACCATCACAAATAATTATTTGGGAATGATTCACCAAATAACGAATAATTATTTAATTATCAAATAACGCACGATCGAATAACAAATAATTATTTGAAATTCACCAAATAACAAATAATTATTTGCGAATAACTTGACCTAAATTGATAATCAGATAAAAAATTGTTCGAATAATATTTTATTTGATTTTTTAAAAAAATTGTTATTTGATTGAAAATTTATTCGAATAATGCCCAGCACTTTATGAGATATCAGATAAAAAATAAACGATTATAAGTAAAAATTCACCATTATTCTCCGCCTTGTGAGTTTATATGTTATCTTCAGTTAAATGACCATTAATCCATAAATAGTATCCAATTGTAGACAGCAATGATATACAGTAAGAGAACGCAATATATTTTATAGTATAGACTTTTTCCGGTTGGATACAGTAAAATAAATCTGAGAGTAATTAAGGGGCCCATTTTATGGGTCGACCACGTTTAATTGCCCACCAGACGCTCTAATGGCCAATTGTTAGCCAAAACACGCTAAAGATAAATGTTTGTATCATTTTTATGGTCCGATGAATATAAAAATGAAGAAAAAATAGAACTGACTAATGGACCAAAGATGAGAGCTTTCTTTTAACTAAAGTTTCATACAGCTGTCCTTGTATCATCACAAGACCATTCAGCTCATTGAGATTGTTAAAAGTCGTGTGACAGATGCTTGTAATGTAATATAAGCAATATGTCTTATGATGGGATAAGAAAATTGCCATCCCTTAGTACTGTTTTATAATAAGAAACTTATCCTAATTTTTCATAGCCAGGCTTGTTCAATTTATGCGTAGCGATATTGTATTATTAAATAAACTACTTGTGTTACGGATTTTTATTGCTATCACTTTGTTTATGTTTTTCCATAATTTCATAATCTACTTATGACATCGGCATTGCATGTACATGAAATATGTAAATTCTTATATTGAGTATAGTATAGTATATGTAGTTAGATATAAAAGCAAAAATAAGAGAGAAAGACAAAAAAAAAGTTCCAAAGAACATCATTCAATGATATGACAAACATTACTAAAAAAAAATAAGTAATATTATTTAATTCAAAACTAATACATTTAGGTATCTGTAAATACAAGAACTAAGTAATTTTTTGAAAAAGTTGAATCAGCTAACAACCAAAGATATATGATAGAATGTCTCACAACATAAGGGCAGAACTGAAGATTGAATTTAGTCAATAAGTAGTTTAATCGAGGAGTTTGAAGTCTATCCTGGGTGAAAATGTGAGACTTTTGACATAATGCTGCACCCCGATTTGGAAGAATCATGATAAGAATAATAAACAGATCGCCGTACAATCGAATTAAGATAAATATTGAACTTATAAAAAGACTGCGAATCAAGTTCTCTGAAGACCGACATTATTGTGAATGCAATTAATTTGAGGGAGGAGTATCAGTCAAATTTGTTTATTACTTATTTAAAAGTTTTTTAGAAGAAAAATAGTTCCAATATGGAGCCCTGTGGGATACTCGAACTTATCGACTCATAAGATTGAAAGTACTACATACCTTAACACTAGAAGCGCCGAAGATTACGACCCCCTTTAAACCGCCGCGCCGCCGTGAAAAATTTGTCCCATTATATTTATTACAACGTTCCTCACTATATGGCATGAAAATTAAGATTAAAACTATTTGTTGTTTACTTATAACATATTTATTTATTCATTTATATCAAATTCTTATTCGTTACAAATCAAAAACGGAACAAATTAGTAATTTACAGCCAGACATTTTTGGTTTTATAAAAAAAAAAATCATCACAACTTACATAGTAATTTTAAGTATACTAAAATATGAAATTCAATAAATTAGTTATTAGTATTTGAAGAACAAATATCGCATAAATAATATTCTTTACTTGTGCATTTATTACATACAAATTTTTTGTACTGACGGTACTTCATAGAAGACTTATTATTTGTGCATTTTGACTTCACCTGACACCTTGTACGTTTTTCTTTGTTCCGGAATTTTTTCAGGTATGGTTGTTTTTCTTTTATTCATACGCAGTGTCCCCAATTTTTCTCCCAGTTGCAATAAAAAGTCTCTACGTTTTGTTTGCAATTTTATACAATACCCATGCATTTGTACCCGCTAAGTCTAGCAAATTATATAACGTGTGAACTGCTGGTCAATGCCAAGAAGGTGCCATCACAATTTATTTGCGACTCATAGAATCAACGACATCTACTCCATATTTCATGCTGTTGTAGAATAACACTGTTCAGTTATTTTCTTTCAACTAGTGTTTATTGTTATATCGGGATGCATAGTACTAAGCATCAACACATTTTTATTATATTTAGCCTCGTAAACAGTCAAAGATGTATCACCTGTTAAAAAAGTTGTCACATGTCACATTTCTGCCTTTATTGACGTAATGGTCTATCAATTTCTTCACCACCCAGTCATCTAAACGCTTGTATTTTAGTTTATTATCATCTTTTCCAAGGTAAGGAAATGCATTTAGTACATAATTTTCATCTTTGTCAACAGCTACCGAAAATTTTTGATCATATTTGTCAGGCTTAGAGCTCATGAACTGAGTAAACCGGCAACGGAACTTTGAAGGAAAAGGTTGTTCGTCAATGGTTATAAGGTTATATCTGGCCCGTATATAACAAGCTTGTGCATTCAAAATAAATTCATACCAAATTTCGGAGATCAATGCAAACTTATCTTCATTTAGTGTTTGGTGTGTACTAGATTTGTGGTCAAATCGCAGATACTTCATTATCTCACGAAAATGATTACGGGACATTATTGCTTTTATTATAGGATTTGATCGACCATAATGAATCTAGATCTAACTTATTGGCTCCAATCGCACCACGTATATAAATTATAACAATAAACGCCTCTTCCACCGTTATATACGTCTTGTAAATCACGTCGAGACTCTTTCATAGTAAATTCTAAAATATTCTGCATCATTCTTTTTGTAAATATTAGTTGCCAAGAACTCTTAGAATATCATTCAAAGAAGACACAATTTCGTGTGGTTTCATAGTTTTACGACGTTGACTGCACATATTTATAAGACGTGAGTCGGCCACTTAGAAAAACATTAACGTGCACTAGTTATGCAAAACGATTGGCAAATGACTGCTAGGAGCGGGGCTCTCACGTCTTACCCCTCGACCCCCGCAATTCCCTAGAGCAATGACTCTTCATCGAACTATTGTTTCGAATACTGATGGGACAAAAATGACCCAGCGGCGGTTCCAGGTAAATCATTTTATTTTTCTTTAAATATTCTTGTTATATAACTGAAAACAATGAAAAATGATAAAATACAATAAATTAGTAAAAGTCAAAAAGTTTCACGGACCTAAATAAAGAAATAAAAAAGTTAGAGACGATCAAACTTGTAGAGGGGACAAAATTGGGACGGCGGCGCTTCTAGTGTTAAAGCATCTATGTAAATAAATTATAGCCAGCACCGATTAGAGATTATAGCCAACACAACTAAGCCAGCAGATTAGCTTAGTTCATATAACATTGTCTGTCTACCATAAAATTCGCTGAGAGACTCAAACAATCCAACTACTGATATTACATGAAGCACAGGGACTCAATAATAAAAAAAAGTGCCACGTTCCGCTTATAAACGCAATGGATATGTATGTATATATCAAACCTACAAAGGAGAGTACCTCAATTAAAATTACGCAACTGGACGAACTGTCAACATATTGTTGCCAGAAAGAAGGTTTAGGGGCCGAAATTAATTAGAATTAGAACAATTCTCATTTTGTTTTTGTGTTTTTTGTTATTTGGAAATAATTTAGCTAAACCTTTATTTATCTTCTGCATTTTCAATTTAGCAGTAGTTAAGTTTTGTTTAAATTCTGCTTTATATTTTAAGTTTATAATAATTTTTAGTTCTTTATTGCTACGAATCTCTTTCTCAGAATCGCTTTTTTTAACTCAGGTGCTGAGATGGAGCCAGTTATGAAATTGTTGTTTAATAGTGCAGCTACCTATCATGATATTTTTATTCATTGCTTTTATATTGCACATTGCAAATCAATGAAAGCTAGTTTTTGGTCGTTCGATGTCCCGTGTTTTCTAGCACAAACTTGATCATGCGCGAAGTGAGAACGATCTTCAACATAATGTCAGCACGATCGAAGGGTCTTAATACATGTTATTTTAATGCGAGACGTATTAAAAATAAAATTGACGAATTGAGAGAAGTTTTTGTTAGTTCCGATAGAAATGACAGAACTGATCGTGTTGGTTTATGTAAGTGACTTCTTAAAATCGTCAGTAATAAAATTATCTGCACCTTTTCTACCTTTTGAATTTATATGTGTAGAATCTAAAATTTGTACTGATCAATGTTTCTTAGCTATTATTATTATTATTAATAACGGGGGATGCAGACAGGATTCCCGCCTCTCATCTTGTCACCGCGGCCTTTAAGATGTTCGTGACATTACCCCTAAGTGCCCTAGGGCGCCCATTCGAAATTAAGGTCTTTGATGAAGCTTATAATATTCTTGCGGGCCATTTTTCAGACATACTCTGGCAGTGGAAATGCCTTTCCTAGATGTCTTAGCCTTATACGGCACAGAGCTTCACAGTTATACAGGACATGTTCAGTGGTTTCATCGTCTTCCATGGAGAATCGACAGGTCTCATAATCGACCTTATCCATCTTCTTAAAATGGTATCTAAGTGGGCAATGCCCAGTAAGTAGGCTCGTTATGAGCCTTATTTCCTTTCTGCTGAGTACGAGGAATTCTTTTGTCCTCTGTTGCGAATACTTCATAAACTTCTTCGCTTGTCTCAGCCCCGGGGTATTTTTCCTACGAATATAGCCCAAAAAACAGCTTCAGTATCGATAATTCTACTGAATTAATTGAATGCTATATCTCTATACACACATCGATATAACAAGATTGTATTAGGTGGATACTTTAATGTTAACCTCTTGCTTCTTGAAGCCTGACCTCTGGGTTTTCCCACCCAATGGAAAAGAGCAACTATACTTGCTATTGCAAAAAAGAACTGACCGGAATTACCTTCAGACTTCCATCCTAGCAGTCTGATCTGCTTTTTATCAAACACTTTAGAAAATATAATGACATCACAATTGCTTGGGTATCTTGAAACTTAATGTTCTCCGTCATGCTGGCAATCTGGCTTTCGTCGTGAAGATAACTGCGAGACAGCTTTTTTAGAGGTGACTATAGATCTTTGATTTGCATTTGACAAAAGTAAAAAGTTGGTTTGCTGTCCTTGTTGGACTGCTCGTAGGCTTTTGACAGTGTGAATCATTCTAAATTACTAACAAAGCTTTTCACTCTGTATAACTTTTCTTCGTCAGCCATTGGAAGTATGAAAAGTGTTCTGTCTGATAGATTCCAACAAGTAAAATTAAAAATGTTTGTACTAAGCTTTTACCACTAGTTTGTGGGGTACCACAAGGCCCAATTCTGGGACCACTGCTATTAAGCTTATACATAAAAAAATCTCCTTAGTGTTGTTAAATATTCAAAAGTACATTTGAATGCTGACGACGTTCAAATATACCTTAATAGACAGATGGGTTTGATCGAGAATGGGGTACAATGCATGAATGATGATATTCAACAAATTTAGTTATGGTCACTCGTAATAAAATAGTGATTGTTACACGGTGTCTTGGTCATTTCACAGGGAAAGTGGCAGTTAGCTCTACGAGTTCACATTATTTATCGAAAATCGGCAGCACTTGGATATCATGCAAACTGAGACGTCATCTAACCATGGTTTTATATTGCGCTCACTAAAAATGAATATTTTTACGGATGGAAATACAAAAACAAAAAACAAAAACGTCATTAAAATAAAGGATAAACATATGCACTCATTACTTTCATATGTACCTAAATAACTCCCTGGTAAACAAAAGCATCCACATAAAGGGTGCAAAAAATACGAAGGACGACAAAGGACTATACGTGTTGTATTATTTAATTAATCAGACTTCCTGAAAAATTTCCAACCTTAAAGTATTAAACTAACAAGCGGAAATTAACAGAAAAAAGCCACCGGACGAACAGCTATGCTAACCACCTCTGAAAAATTTCTTCCGCTTTTACACCTTCTGATTTTGGCATTCTGGTTTAACTCGGCGAGCAACTATAACCAAAGTTCTACCTAGCTACCGAAGCGGCTCATGCTCCTACCTTGTTGCAGCCTTGGACAACATTGCACCAAGCAAAAAAAAACTGACATGGTGGGAAAAGTACACTTATTTGCATAAAATTAATTTACACAAACCAGGCGGCTTCCATAATGGAACAAGGCGGGCAACAAACTTTTTCTAGAATGATCCCATCAAAAGCGAAACGTTGGAAAGAGCATCAAAGCTGAAAATTTATTTGGAGCCGAAGAAAAACAAAAAAAGTATATTTTTGTTGGTCGCCTTTGTGTTGAAACATTATTGGGATTTGCTTGTAATAAAGTTGCGAACTACAACAGCCATGTAAATGAAGAAGGAGGGATGAGTAGGCATACTCGTATGTATGACAGTTAGTAACAGTGAATGTTTGCACAGTGTTTTTTTTTTTTTAATCATAAATATGACGCTCTATCGAGCTTACATGGTACCTAGTTGTTATAAATAGGTAAGGAAATCAAGGTACCTAATACATTGAACCTGTGATTTAATTTTTATATTCATTATTGTAATTCGTGAGTATATGTACGTATTTTAGGTGTAGTTGTAAAGGGTCTCTACTCTAAGATAACCAATTATCACAAGATGTTAACATTTTACTGCCAAGCCAACCCCATCAATGAAACAATAGTTCGTTTCTGTATTTGCAATTGAGAAAAAAGTCATTTCTATTCGATGACGTCAGGCAAATTCACCATTCCTAACCCATCTTGTTGTGTTTATTCATTTCTGTGCCTAGGAAAGAACGTTAAGTTGTGTCAAATATGTTCTTTGATGCTGATGAGAAAGGTAGTGAGTTGTATGGGATGCAAAGGAACCTTCGATTTTGAAACAGCAATCAAGAAGGAAGAAATGCTAAAGACCACAGTACATTCATAGACAGTAGATCAGCTCTGTCAAAATTGTCACATGAGTAGGATGCTTCTATAATGTGACTATACTTTCTCTTTCAATATTTTTAACTAATACACTATGCAAATTTTAATAGAAAGGTTCGCATGTAAGTCTAAAGTGGAAAAAAAAGAACTTTTAGCATGCACAAATTTGTACTAGAGGAAAAGGGGCAAAATCACAAGCAAAACTATTTCGCAAGAAATACAAAAAGCTAAAAACAATTTGTTCAACTTAAGCCTCGTTTTCATCCTTAAGGTAATTCAATCAACTAAGTGAAACCATTTCCCTTCTCATCTTTTCTATTGACTTTCAAAATGGTGCTATACTACTCTAATTTCTTTAGCAAATTCACTTAAGCCGAACGAAAGTTCGAACATGTTGTACTTTTCACTTAATATTAACCCGTAGCGACACATTTGACTCGAATATGAACTATTATGTTCGGAAATATTAAAGTGTCAGATAATCAGCTGCTTTTTGACAGACGGTTAAACTATGACTGCAAAAGTTATTTCTCAAAGCCAGGGGCGGATTTGATCACTTGGCCGCCCTAGGCCTATGGAAGATTGCCGCCCCCCTACTCCCTGTAAAACACGAAAAATTGAATGATCTATATCCAGTGAAGGGACCCCAGGCTAGAATTAGCGGAGTAGATTTGAAAAAAATGGAGTAGAATTAAAAATAACACTTTCCAACGAATTATTTTATTTAAAAAAAAAGAAAAAGTATAAAAATGTAATGAAATACCCACAACTACAAGAAAAAATCGCCGCCCCCTAAATCTGCCGCCCTAGGCCCGGGCCTACTCGGCCTATAGGGAAATCCGCCCCTGCTCAAAGCCATTCCAATGGAAAATTCGAAATATATTGATTACAGTAAGCTCATAATTGCTGTAAGGAATGAAGAAGAATTATGGAATCCTGCGTTACCCAAGTATAAATCCTATTCCGGAATGAGCGATGGAAGCAAATTTCAGTACTGATTATGGGCGAAGAGTTAGCCGCGCCGGGTAAGCAAATTCGGTAATTTATTTAGAGAACAGAATTTAATAAGAGCATATTTTTGTAGACCGTCAAGCAGAATGGAAGCGGTTACGTGAAAAATATGGGCGTGAAAAAAAGAAATTAGAGAAAAGTGGCAAAACTGGATCAACGGGTGGAATTACTTCCAAGTGGGAGCACTTTGAAGAAATGCGGTTCTTCAGGCTATTTTGAAGATTCGAAAAGCATAGTTTAAAGTGTTAATAGCATAAATAAATAAATAACAGATATAGAATCGACTAACGAAGAGTTTACCCCCAAATTTGCAATGTACTTGTGTTAAAATAAGCTCTTACTTGACTATGAATAGTTGGATGGTGACAAAATTGGGAGTTAGTCAATTCTATATAGCTATTATTTATTTATTTATGCACGTGCAATAAAAACAATAAGCCAATAAAAACAATCTTTCAAACTGTACCTACTTTAAGTCAATCGAGTTTGATTGAAAAACTTCTCATTGTCATCCCTTATTTCTTTAAAAAGATTAAAGTAGTCTCCTTGTAGTACTTTGTTTTGATAGATGGGATTAACCCAAAAATGTTTCGGTTTATAAGGTCTCCGGCGAGTTCGCCCTACAGATACTACGTTATTAAGTGTAGGAATTGTGCCGTTTTTGTTTTTTTAATATTTTTGTAATTTGATTCCGTGCTAAAAATACTCCTATAACAGTTAAAACAAATAAGAACTTCTCCATTATTTTTCACCTTGAAATGTGTCAAATGGCAATATGCCAGAATGGCGTTAAGTCAAAAGTTCGAAATTTGCAATAGAATTTTCGAAGATACGTGGTACTACAAAATCATCTTATTATCTTTTATTAAAGTTTCGGTTGAATTAAAGTTTTTAACTTTATTTTTGCACAAATATTGACAGAAACAGCAATAAATACAAGACACAAAGCGTAATTTGTTCTAAATTGCCTTAAATTTATAAAAAATTATTACCTAAATGCATTTATTTGTGTAAGCCATTGTACTGTTCGATATTACAAAGTGAACATGAATTAGAATTGTGAACAAATTAAGAGCTAAAATTTGTATATAACTGAAGGATGATAACGAGGCTTTACAATGCCATTCAGCTTGGTAGAACTGTCAAACTGTCACAACTTTAAAATCAAACAGCTGTTCAGTAATGGAACAATACATTTGCAGTACTTTTGCCTAGATTCGTACTTACATAAAACTAATACTTCTCCTAACCATTGTGCAACTAGCTACTGTTCGCCCATTTACTTCCGTGACACACTTAATAGTTCCCTCTTATGGGAGAAATTTTGAGGTTTTTTTTTTTTTTTTTGTAATTAAAATACTAAAATTCTCTTTTCAGTAGTTTGTTCTAACCCGGCCTTCTCGACGTATAAACTATTAGTTGTTCACAGTGGCGGATCAGGCACTTTTTTTCTATAAAACCAAAACATTCTTACTATTCGCAGTATGTATATGATATTTTCAGGTTTTATAGTCACAAAACTAATACGTTTTTTTTATATTTGGATACAGAAAATTTATTCTAATCTTAATTATTCCACTTTTTCAGTTTTCATTTTAAGGATTCGCAACTTTGTAATTTCCTTTCTCTTAAAATCTAAAGTCCTTTTTATTTTGGAATTTTTATATATATTAATTTTTAGTTTATTTTCTTTTTTTCTTCTTATTTACTAATATTTTTGCAGTTGCAGATCGCTATAATATTATTATGTGAATATTGACAATGAACAACTTTCCATGATAATTTTTCCTTTGGGGCTCCCACAATTAAGTAGGAGTTTCATCAATCGAGTAATATGTTGCTCTCATTATTTTAAATTTAAAGACATCTCTTTGCTGGCAGTATGACGTAATGCTATTCCTAAATTAGCCTGTTTGATTGTGTTGTTGTTAATGCAAAACAAGAGAAATAAGTCCCAAGCCATGAAATAGACGCAGTCACAAACGCATGAGAGCTCTAACTTAGTCCTAAGATTATAAAATACTGGCAGTGTTCCTTTGTAAACTAGACAAAAGTTTGATTTCAATAACTCCTAAGCCCTAAACTACTATTGATGTAGAAAAATGATGTTCTGATAATCTTAAGCTTGCTTTCTTATCTTCCTAACCATAATAAAATGTTTACCTTTCCTAAAAAAAATTCTTTAAAAAATGTATGAATGGTTATGATTGCCCAAACAAAAATTCTCAGCTGATTAATGATTGCATATTGAAATTTTCTATGCTTCGATGAAAACAAATCGATTGATTCTACCTGTTGATTCGGAATACGGCTGCACATACACACAGGCAACTATTACTAAGATGAAAGTTATTGAGCGTAAAATGGTGCTGTTAATTTTTAATCAAAACTATTTTATTATTATGTTAAGTAAGATATATAGTAAGGGTATCCTTTCGGAAGATAAATAGCCAAGCTCTAAATAATTTTCTTGTACGGATAGTAGCTTAGGCTTTAGAGCATATATAAACTTCAGCGATTCGGACCAGTACGCATATATATGGATTTCTGTTTCATAGTCGGGAAGTATTTCTCGAGGGTTTTGAAAGAACACATTGTCATTTACCACAAAAATATATTCTTGTGTCAAATTGTTATTCAGCATACCTCTCCCTAATATTTAAATATTCTTGAAACTTTCATTCACAATTTACTCAGTTAAAATCCTAAAGCTTAAATTGAAAATTTTCAAATGAATAACAGCAAAACATAAATAAATAAAATTTGGTATCTTCCCTTCAAGGATACATAAAATTCTCAAAAAGTCTCCGAACGTCTCTTATAAGGAAGCATTAATAAATTTTTATCGTCATGTCCTTAGTTAACGCTTGACTTCACATCGAATACATCCCCCGAAGTCACACTGAATAGATATTTACCAACGTACTGCTATCGTCCAGAAAATAAACTGAAGTTATGCAGCAGGGGTGGAGAGTATATATATATGTATATATGTATGTTTATATGTATATATACATATATAAAATAGGTCCTAGAAATGGGAAATAAATGAAAGCATCTTTACTCTGTCTCCGGTTTTATATGCTTCATATATGAGATATGGTCCAGAAATGGTTTTGAAGTCAGAGGTCGATGGGTATTAAGCAAATTTGTTTTTGCTGAACATGAAGAGAAGGTCGCCCATAAATGATGAAAAATTTCTGGTTTTAGGTAAAATAAAACAGAGGCAATGATGCGAAAATATGGTTTAAAGGTATTTTCGGTGAAGGCCCATTGAAATTATATATCCTTTCATAGGAGAGCAAAAATTAATGAGGACTTGATGAAGGCCGTGTATCATAATAAATCTTTACATTTATGTATGTGTATAGAATGTAAATATGTACATGCATATATATATAATTTTATTATACAAATAACCTTTATGAGTTCCTTTAATCAATTTTCAAAATGATTTTCAAATTTTGTGTCCATTTTTTCTTCCATGTAATTAATGATTTGATTCTTTTATTATAATTTACATCGACTCTTTTCTGAAGTAGAGTTGTAAACTATGGTTGTCCATGACATTTTTTTCAACTTAAATGTCCAAACGTGTTCACTTGTTCAACCCCCCACTCATAATCAAGCTATACCAAATGTTCGATTTTGTCGCAATATGCCTGCAATATTTTTTCCCGAAACGTACTATATCTTCAGCTACTTCATTTTATCTAGTAATTTAAATTTTATATTTTACATTACTATCACCATGAATACGAAAAAAGATTAATTATGATTCTATTTTGCATACATACTTTACGTTATTCTTTATAAGTCACTTTTTACGAGTAGAAGGCTCTCTAAGGCATCGTGATCCTTCAATTAGAGAAGATTGTAAAGAAATTGTTCGTAAATTAATTTGTTTTTCTTCACTCTTATTGAGCTTCCTGGTAATTAAGGATTGTGCGATAGAAAGACTTACTATTACATAATTATTGAATTTATATAATAACAGAAATGAGGCATGCTCCCTCCCACCCCAAATAATTTTTTCAGGTCGAAAACTGGAGAAAATACCACAGTATTTTAAGGTATAGATCTGTTCCTTCGTTCTTTCCTTATATATAACTGTTTTCTGAGAATTAAATTAGTGTGCGTTTATACAATAAATTATATTTCGTAATCAGGTCGTCCTAAGACGAAAATAATCTTCTATGAAATTACAGAGAGTGGAAATTTTCAAAAAAAAAACAAACAAACAAACAAACAAAAAACAGAAAAAAAAGTTAAGTTATGTACTTTTACGTAGGACATAGAAAATGAAATGGGAAATTGAAGAGAATCACAAGCCCATGTAGTGTCTCTGCAGAGACACAGAAAAATGTTACAGTGTAATCCAAACTACAAAATACGAGCGACACAAGTACTGTAATTGTGCAGCCTCTAATTCTACCATTTTAAAGGATTCATTTTCACAACATAAATAAATAAGTATGCAACCTTTTGTCAGCCTGCAGCATTGGTGATATTCGGCCATTTATGTAATTTTTCTGTCAGCGCACTTATTTGTTCTTCATATTTTTCCAAACAAGCTTTCCCAGATTTTCCATTTTTCAATAAAACTCCAGTTCTTCTAACTTTTTTGATCTGTAATTGATTAATATTAAATTGTTTAAAGTATAAAATTACTGACCTTGCCATATCACTCTGTTTTACTCAGGGAAACTAATAGCAATCCGCGTTTAAGGTACATAGCATAAACAAGTGGAACTTATAAGATAGTATAGCCACCGCAAATGTTATTTAATAATTTGGCCGCACACATATATTGTTCACGATTTTTATGAACACTGCACTGGTTCAAACTCAGATCTTGTAAAAAAAAAAAAAATGCTCCCCTCAATTGAACCGAATGAACTGTTTATTTGCCTCTTTAAACCCAAGGTCTCTCCACTGGATGCAAGTGAAGACTGAATTTGTCTGCCCAGTACTAGACGGAATTTTGACTAACTGAATCCCTCTTTACATGTATTGATTTCATATACAAAAAACTGATTTGATAAGAACAAAGTTGTTAACAGTTAAATGATTTTCAAACAAGAGTACATATAAATAAATGCAATACTTTCAAGCTGACTATACAATGCAAAATCTGAGAGCTGTTACATTAATGATTGGTATGGTTGTAGTACTTGTTTTTGTTTTTATTTTTATTTATGTAGATTCTTCACCACTTATATCAGTGTTGTGAAATTAGTCTGATGATTTCGTCTGATTCAGATAATGATGTGATTATCGCGGCGACCGCATTAAAAATCATTAAAACAAACCTCAATAAGAGATTCTTTTTAGTTCATTTAACATAAGATAAGCTTTTACAGCCAGAAAAATAGTAGAATGTCTTTTTGGAATGCTTGTTTCTAAATATCGAATGTTTGAAGTGCCAGTATCATGCCATCCTGATCAAGTTGATATTATCGTGAAATCGACGTATATAACTTCATAATTTCATAACATATTCGATCAAAACATGCAATAATTTCACCTGGAGCACAACTAACTGGGGCAAAGGATTTGAATAAACTAATCGAATTAAAAACTGATAGTCCTCTAAGAACATGTCGTCAAATAACTACAAAGGAAAACAGATCAGGCAATCATAAATGTTGTAATTCAAACGTTTTCAATCATTGGTCTCTCCGTAATCATACTTTATACTAAAAAATTTAATAACCATATGTTTGCTTCTTTCGTTAAGCATTTCCGCTATTTTCTCCCACAATTTTGTTGTAGTGGAGGCTTAATCATATGAAGGGGCAAGTGCCGGTTTTAAAAAGATAAGACAGGTTGATTTTCAAAATGTCAAAATACAATAATTTTTTTTTCCAGAATATATTTCTTAAACTAGGCAATTCAGGTGTCCTTATAAACTAAATAACTACTTCAACTCTATTAAAATTCTAAGTCACAAATTTATTACCTCTACCGTCACAATTTGTACTTAATGCTAACTATTTTCTTCGTCGGTGATGATTTTATTTCTCGACTAGCATTCTTTTTATCCAGTAAACACTTAATACACATATTCGGGTGACGTGACAGTTTTCCCTTGAATTGTACTATTTACTGAACCTTTTTTTACACATAATTAGGAAGAATTTGTAAGTGTATTTCTACCAGTTCATATTATAATACATAACATTTGCGAAATAGTCATAAATTTGGTAATGTTTCGCAAATCTGCAAAATTAGTATTTTGATAATATGCATGTTAAAAATGTTCCCATAATTCCAAAATTGGCAATCGACAACTGGTGTCCCTTAACAGGTACACCTATGGAAATTAGAGGGTTTCGGATAGAGTATTCTAGATTACTTTCGATGGCCAAAATAGTTGTGAACTATATGAAAATAGACCGGCACTCTATTTCAGGAAGTGCTAAATGTTTCATCAGATCCTTAAAAAAACGTCATCCTTCTTGGTTTCGTTCAGTAAGTCAGGTAGGCTGCCAATGCTGCTACATCTAGGATATTGCTGGAAAGTGGAACTGACTTTCTCGGTGATTAATGCCTAACGGTGTATGTTCCAAGCATTTGGCCCATGCTATTCATCCCACATTTACCAACATTTGAGCTAATAGTCACTTTTTGGTTCAAAAGTTTTCTCTCATTTCGACGGCAGCATCTCTTTTGGTATGTAGCTTTTTTCAGTGTACTTAAAATGAAGGATTCTAAATCATTAGAAATGAGCTAATGCTAGCGGAGTGGGAAATTTTATTAGAGCCCCAAACCGTTCATAAAAATTCTTATTCCACTCGTTCACCCTTGTGATTTCCTAGAATGCATAATGTCGTATTTTGCTGGCTCTATTTGGTGACCTCAGTCCGACTTGCATGAGGTTTATATAAATATACCTAATATATTCAATATAATAAAAAAATTAAGTTTCTTCCAAAAGATACTATTTCAACATGTTTACATATATAAGAAAAGCATTTGAAAGTATGTCGCGATGAAAGTGTTTCCATAAATCGAGTTGGGTCATCAGTTTGCCATAAGATATTATGTCTCAGTTATGAGTGCAAGAGATGGATTTAGCCACATGTCTTGGCGCTATAAATTCATTTTGACCTTCAGGTCGGATCGTCAGATTCTTGATCATCCCATTCAATTCCAATATCATCACCATACAATATCGGATTCCTCTTAATTCTGACCACGACGTCATGCAGATGGATGCGGAAGCCAATCTTCGTCATCAGTATCAAAGACATGCGTACATTGATTTTTCGTGATTTCTATCAAACTTTAGTATAACTTTCAATTAATTTACATGTGTCATTATGAATATTCCTTATTTACCTGAGCGTTACTGATCGTATGTAAAAAAATTAATTCTCCAATATATTTTTTATGTTTATTGTCTCTCCCCCCCCTTAAGAAGGTAGAAGGAACAAAAAGAAAAAAGTATTTTTTGAAGGTGTATTCAATGTACGAGCAGGTACTACGTATACAGCGTTTTTTAACTTAAAAGAAAAAATCCGGAAAAATTTAATGTAATTTCCCTTCCGAATTGTTTTTATTTCTTTGATTTTAAAACGGAACAGGTTTACATTTGCTTCGGATGAGAATAGGGTAGAATTCGTAAGACTGTAATTTACAAAAAATACTAATGGTATTCAAATAAAGCCTACATTTCACATTAATTAATTAACTAATAAACTAAAAATACAGCATTTATTGTATGTCCTTTAAAAACTCGAAAAGCTCGTGTTTTTTTTTAATGCTTTATTTAATTATTGAAATGTTTATTTTTCTCTAAACGGTACGGCGATTCCCTTATATGATTTCACGACCCATTCGGGCGGTTTGTCATTCCGTTTGAAACGTATACAAATAATGCTAGTAGAGCAAATTGAATTGAACACATGCATAAAATCTAAGCTATTTTGTTTTGCATGTCCGTCTGCCTATCCGTACCATAGCTCCAGAAGGTGTTCACTTAGAGAGTTGAAATTTTGCACATGGGCTTTTAAAAAATAGTTAAGCAACTCCTTTGAAGGGCTGCCATACAAAAGTTTCGTTTTTCACTATCCATTTGGTTCACTCCCAAGAATGCGTTGACGTAGTTAACTGAAATTTGGTACATGATTATTTCATAACGGTTCTAAATAAAATTTAAAAAATGTACTAAATAGGGTAACCAATTTCTGGTGTTGTCATACAAAACTTCGGCTTTTCATTATTTATTTGAACATTGCCTGAAAACGCGTCGACATCGAGAACTGAAACTTTGTACACGGTGTTTTCCAAGAAATTGTAAATACACTTTCACAAATGGACTAAATCGGGCAATTCATCCTTGTTGTTGCTATAAAAAATATAGGTGGAAGGCTGCAATAAGTTTAAATAGCGCTTTTATACAAATTATAAAAAATAGTGCAGATAGTTTAAAAACGCAATTAAATTTGGTAATCGCTTCCTGGTATTGTTATACTAAACTTTTGGTTTTCATTTTATTTAACTTTCATTTTCATCGAGGGTATAATATTATTGGTTTTAGACCAATTATAACTTCTTTTTCTCTTGTTTGAAAGCTTAATTCATTTTCTTGTATGAACTCAACATTGAAATTAACTTAAAATCTTCGCTTTTAATAAAATTACTGAGATTATTTAGTGCATATCGTTAAAATTTCTATTTGGGTTTAGCCTACATTTGTCTTTTTCAGTAATGGATGAGTTAGAAATTAGAGAGACAAAAAATCTACTGCCTAAGGAGACATTTTTCGGACAACTCCAGTATCATCAGCCGGTAGAATCTATTCAATACCAAGTTTAGAAACTCTCAGAACATTTTATACAGTAGGAGCTTAGAGTAGCTGGAAAGTCTGGCAGAAAACCTGTTTACGGATTTTTATTTTTATGTTGTTATTATTTAGGATTTCCATGTTATGTAGAACACTTCTGGAATATTAAAAATGGTGTATACTCTCACAAAACAAATAATCACTAGAGTGGAGGCTCTCTATTTTGAAGATCCTGTTCCAGTAGAGATAGAAGGTACATAGTTAGCATTGTCCAGTTCTTTTAAATTACAAATTCCTCGGTCTATGCCGTCCTTGGTCTCCCTTCCATAGACGAAACAGTTTCTGGTATAAACAAGTAAATCGATGTTACAGGAAAAAATAGAACAAAAATATGTAATTGATTTAACGATATCGTTACTGTTCGCCTTAAGGTCTGCATAAAAGTCTATTGGCCATTTGGACAAGTCAACCAGGTAATAATAAGATTGACGATTTTAAATTTGGTCTAGATGCGCTTTCACGATTATACGACGAACGCATATGAAAAACAATGATATATGGAGTAGCTAGATGAAAGGTCGTGCTTGGACGTCGAACTTGTGACTGAGGCCGTAAATGTATTTTGGGTCTGAGTCTCAATATGGCTGGCAGATCAGTTTTCATAGTTTGAATGGATTTCCTCCTCTTGCAAACGAGAGATTTTTTTTTATACAGTTCGAAAATTCTCAATCTACCTAAATCAAAAACCCACAAAATTCAATTTAGAAATAATCAATCACAAAAAAAAGGCAGACTACTTCTTTCAAGACTTTTTTCAAATCGAAATGCGCGGACAGATATACCGATTTCAAGAGACGAACCATCTTAGAATTATCATCCACATCTAGTCGTTACGCAGAATACACTTCCTGTTTATTGGAAAAGTGGGTTTTTTCTATCTCCTAAATCTCAGACAAACATCCTAAATCTTAAAATCATCAGAATGGAATAACAAAATTTAAGTAGTCCCAAGGCCCTGCTCTAGTAAATTAAAACGGCCAAATTTCGTTATTGAAATCCAGCACCCTCTATGTATAAAAAGACTACACCATCGTCATATAACAAAATAAAACAAAAAGGAATTTTATAATGAGCTCGATATTGCCAGCCGAAACTTTTACAAAAGCTTATGTAAAAAAAAACATCTTTCGTTTTTGTTGTCGTTTTTCTCTGCGGCCGAACTTGTTCTTGTGAAGTTTTTTAGCTGGAAAATTAAAGTACTTGGCATTTGGCCGAAAAAACTTTTAATTATGAAGTGTCAGAAGCCAAGCTTTGAAATAAAAAAAAAAAAAATGCTTTCTTTTTTCCCGCAGCTTGGATTTAGCCTGTTTAACTTTTGAATTCCTTCAGTATTGGACGAAGTTATTTTGATGGAGGTTTGCTTCACTGTTTTTTTTTTTGTTTGCTAAAAAAAGTTTTACACCATGTAGAATGGGAGGGGGGAAAGTATCTGTAATCGGCTAAAGTAATAGAAAAGCATAACTTTTTGAGAAGTTTTTCGGTAGTAGCTATGTAGTTGATAAAGGTAAAATTCATTCACTGAAAAAGGATAATGCCTTAAAAAGTTTTCCGAACAACTTTCGCTTAAGCATTTGAGAAAAATTTGCGAAAAAATTACTCAACGACACAAGCTAATTATATTGTGAAATATTTTCGCATAATATATTCATTTTTTGTGTTCCCCCTTGAATTAGGTACCCAAAAATTACGAATTTTCCTGCATTCATTGCTGCTAACTAGAAGCAAATCCTTGCACACAATATGTAAAAATATTTTCCAACAATCTACGCTACTTGCATATCGCGTACACACATACATGCATGCTAGTAATTTATTAATGGGAAGTGTTAGACGGTGAAGCTGAAATTCCTGGAACTTCATTAATCAATATTTCTCCATAAGGAACTCATTAAGGATGACGTGACTATGAATTTATCAAGAGCAGGAATTCCGTGCATGATAAGAATTTTTTTTTTTATATATATAATAATGCAAAAACATTTCAATTGACGACGGTGCAAAATTTTAAAGAGTTAAAGGCAAAAGTGAGAAGGGAGCAGGGAAATTTCTTGGCTTTCTTGCCTTGTTAGGACTTATTTCGTGATTTTGCATAATTTTCAGGAAATTTGCATTCTTGTGTATAAATATACTTAAAAGGGATTTTTTTACCCACATGTCACTTGCCAGAGTATGTATGCAAATTATATCAAGAGGGAATTTTTTATTTGAGTTTAGCTACACGTTTTTTCTCTTCTTTTATTCATTTAGTTATACATATGCATGTTTTTATACATACGTACATATGTGATTCTGTAGAATTACAAATATTCAGGGCAATTAAGAGATTATTAAGATTACATATTCCAAGACAAAAATATATTTTTAGTTAGATGGACAGTTGGTTCCCTGGTATTTACTTGCAAGCTCTTGAGGTAAGATAGTTGCATCTTGACTTACAGAGAATATTCAGAGTGTTCCAGATAGTAGTGCACTGTTAATTATAACTTTATTATCCAAGTAATTCACAAATGTCATTGACGTTATTAAATTGAACACGATTGTAATGAACAGTGGCAAGATTCTCAAGGTATATTCCACAAGCGAATCTGTGAGAAGTTGGAGATAATTCCATTTCCAAATAACTTAAATTCGGAAATTTTCCTTTTTATTTTTCATGGAGATTAGCTTATTTCTATAACAGACCAAGCTGTTACGTGCTACTTCCCGTAGGCACATATGCCCCGATTAGGGTTGCCCCATAAGCCAATTGAGAAGGGAGTGAGTTTTCGTGCTAAAAGAATTTGTTGGGCGCCACCTCAATTTGTAGCTTATTGAGGAACTCGAGGTATGCGACATTTGAGAAAGGAAACCTGGCAAAGCAAAACACTCTTTTACGACACTGAACGCTCAACATTTATTTCCGGCTTACACTAACAATATGATGCTAAGTGAGCTGTACACCTGTAATTCATCCCTCGGCTATTCCGCCAACAATATTCTTCAGTAGAATCCAAAGAACACAAAACAATATTATCTTCAATACAACCTACAAAATAAAACCTTGTCTCAACACGCTAGATCATCTGGAATATATCCCGCCAACGCTTATCATATATGAAGAAAAAAAAAAAATTGTAAAATTTATCTTTGGAATCTACTTTCTACTTCAGTCTTTAATAAAAAAAATGCAATTGGCTCTAATATTCTCGGTAAGGGAACATGCCCTATATATGTATTTAAAGCGATAAATCAGCACCCAAGATGCTTGTCTCGTATAGATTATTTTTTTTATCTATAACAATTTCAACGGGATACTTATCTTCTAACAGAACCCGGACCGTTCACTCCTAATATATCTCAGCTTCTCCAGAAATATTGATGTCAGTACTGACTGACATCACGGCAGTTATCTTAGGGACCTACTGGGGGAGGCTGGAGTCACATTGGTCAGTGAGATGCCCACTCGTCATGGAGCATCATCGGTGTGTCGGATCATGAGATAATGTTTGCTGCCTTTGACATATCATCTTCAGCACGCAGAGCCGGCTGCACATTCCGTAATTTTGCTGCAATCCAACCTGATGCTATTCAGGTCGATATTATTGGCAGGGATTGGTCTTTTGTCTATAATGCTGCTGATCCTGACGAGGTAGCTCTTCATTTTTCACCTTAATCACTGCAGTTTATCACAAGAATGTCTCCCTTAAAACAGTCAGAATCAGATGCACTGATTATTTAATTCTTCGCAGGCGAGATGTGGCGCTGTTATGTCAGGTTCGTGACATCGCATACACTCATTGGAAGAGGTACAGATCTCCTGCTAACCTCATCAGAGAAAAAACCTTAAGGGACTTTGAGGGTGGCAAGGACTGGCGCAAAATCAGTCAAATGGGGCTTGGAACTAAATCCAAAACCCATTCCAGCATTGACCCCGAAAAATGCGCCGATCATCTATATCCAATTCAACCCCTCACCTCCCCCTCAGTAACTGCGACACATGACATGGCTCATCGGACCACGGTAGTGTGCCTCCCGGGCGCAGTTCGTCAAGGTAGTCTTGATTCACCGAATGCTGAGCTTTCCTTCCGCAACTTTAGTGAGGATGAAGTTTTAGATGCATTCAATCGTATTAAATCTAATGCAGCTGGTCATGATGAGATCCCTATCAAGTTCCTCAAACTTATTCTCCCATTCATTTTATCACCGGTTACCCATCTCTTTAATAGACTAGTCACTAGCTCTATCTTCCCCAAGTGCTGTAAGATGGGCATTGTCACTCCTATTCCCAAAACATCGTCACCTTTGTGCCCTAATGATTGGCGCCCTATAACGATTCTTCCATCAATTTCCAAGGTTTTTCAGGTGCTCATTGCTGATAAAATTTCTGAATTCGTCGAAGACAACAACCTTTTGTCCAAGTTTCAATCTGGCCTTTGTCATAAACATTCCGCCACCACTGCGCTTGTGAAAATCATGACCGATATTCGCCGTCTGTGTCTTCTTTTAGCTTTAGCTTCTCTGCAAGTTCTCTAATAGCCAGCTATCTTGGATAGGACTCTCGATAGGACTGAGCTATTTTTAACCCAGGTGGCGTTAGGAAGAAGATATTCTCGAAAACCTGGTTTTCGGTACCATTTTTTCAATATGGCGGCGCGAATGGCTGTTGCTCAAGTTCGCAAGCTAGGAATATTAATGAGCACACCGAACTGTACAAATCCACGAAATTACAGCTCTCCTTGACCTTTTGTGTCTTCAGTGCCTGGGCTATAAAGGCTGGAAATTCATAAGGGATAATATCCAATATAAAAAAATTATTACACAAAAGATTTGCGAGAGTTATGTAAACATAGCACATTCATAAAGAACTACATATTTTTTTATAATTTACACAAATGTTTTCAGATATATATTATGCTGCTATTGTTTACAATGAACACATTTAAAATACAGGTAAAAGCTGAGGTGTTAATATTTATACTGTGTCAGGCTCGAAGGGCAATACTCTTTGTCCATAATAAGTATATATACTATAAATTTACGATCTGAATTTCAATTTAATTTGAAGTGGAAATTCCATGAATGCTGAAAGTCTTGAGAAAGCTTAGGCAATACTAAAATTTATACATAATAATTTGGGCCATAAAAGCTTGAATATCGCTAAAAAAAGTGCACCACATTTTTTTTTTATATATTTTTCTTATATAAATGTGAAATAATGGAATTTTCTGTAATAATATTACCCATTACCCTTCTCATCCCCCACTCGTCTAATAAGAAATCAAATAACATTGTCCTGAGATATTTTTTTTATAGGGCATAAAATTCTGATTGAATGCTATACGGTTTTACAGCAAGCTGCAATATAAAAACTCAGTCAACTGTCAGACAGTAAAATTTATTGTATTTATTGCTAGGGAGGAATATAGGGAGTAAATGATAACGTGATTTTAATGTATATGTAGCTAACATAAATAACTTGGTCATCATTTTAATGGACAATAAATATTTTATTTAGAGAATTAGGAATGTGTTTCATGTTAAACAAGCCAAAATTGCATAATTTGCAAATAATTACCTTCATTTTCACTTATTTATGTATTATGGCGTCTACGTATTTATATAAAGAATAATAAAAAAATTTAAATATATATTTTTACTACGGATATAACTTTGATGCTTTAACTTGAATCGCTGTGTCCCACCAGCTGGATCACTGGCGCTTTATCAGTTTTTCGATCTTTACATCTTTATTGGCTACGAATATGAAATTAATACTGGTTAAGCTCTAACTTGTGAAAATTTGAAAAAAAAAAAATACTGGAATCATTTGTGATTAAAAGTCGAATTTTGATATTTTCCATTTATTCTTTTGTACCTCTACCAACTAAGCGACCATAAACTATCAGTTCTCCTCTCAAATTAATTTTTGACTCAGGACTTAAACAAATGTAAAAACAACTCCGGAAGTTTCCGTCTATTCCCAAGGGAATCCAATGGAAACAGTTTAAGCCAGTCTCTATATGGAGATAGAATAACAGGGTTGTCCCAATGAAGCCCACACAGGGAAAATTGAAGGAGTCTCCGCTGCACCGCCACAATGAAATTTATGTTGACAGCATAGCAGAGGAAACAGATGGCAATATATATGTTTTTGCGTGAAACCATGAGAGGCACACATATAAAATCCAGATCGCCGGACTCAATAAAGTCGATTAACATGCATAAAAGATCGGGATGAACGGCGTAAGGCACTCCACTACCAACAGGAGCATCTAAAGATAAACGATGTCGATCTAGGCGAAACACCAAGAATTCGGGATCAGAAAGCTCTGCATCTGCAAACTCTGCACACAGCCAAGTCTCGGTGGAACTCACCTCATCAAAACAGGAATTCGTTGAGCTTGTAAAAATGTTTGTCGTCTTGGAGCGAAGACCAGTTATATTGTCATAGTAGACAGAGTTTTGGCGAACAAGATTTTTGCCGTAATATGAAATCCAGAATGTCCCTTTGGAATAAATTTACACACAATGAAATTGCAGAGCCATATGTTAGGACAAATGACCGCTTGAAACTGATTTTCCCGAACTAAAATCCTGAAGGACGCAGAATATAAACGTTTCACACTATCATGTAGATTAAATTTTTTTTAATAGCCAATTAGAGAGCTCGGAGTGCCGACACGTGATGCAATTTGTTTAATTATCTAATCTTTCGTAGTGTCAGAATGTAGTCTAGATACGAAAACAACTTTAAGAACCTTGGCTGGCCGCAATGTAACTATATCTCTAATTACAAGCGAGATACCATAGGTGGAGGTACTATCTGCAAACGAAGCAAACCGTAACATACCGAAATCCGAGACAGAGGACCTCGTCCTTTTGTCAGATATTTTTTTTACAATCAGAGATGGCCACAGTATTTGCACCTGAACATAAAATTCCTCCAATGGGGGCTTTACTAATATCCCGAGGAACCTCATTTCGAGCTACAAAAAAACTTGAGGCAGAGGAAATGTAGTTTGATTATTTTAAAGATATTTCAAAAAATATTGTAATGATAAATACTAAGATCCCGCTATCATCTCGAATTGCACTTCTCTCTTTTGAAGGAACTTAGTATTGTAAGGATTTGAATAGAGAAAACCTTTTAAAGAATCGCTGCAGCTCGTCGACTAGAAATCTTTGATTTAAGTATAGGATTAGGATAGAGTTATTTAAAGGTTTGAAGAAACAAAACATCGTAGGTATTTGATAATTTTCATAGCAATTTAGGAGTTAGCACCTGTTGTGTGAATGCTTCAATCTTACCAAACGTACAAGGAATACGATTGGAAGTTAGGTACGTTTTCCGCGAATTGGGGGAAATCACGGATAAAGACTGAAAGAACCTAGTGAGGTTTAATAACTCATGTGGCTGGGTTTAACGCATAATGGACCATATATGGTCGAAGTATGGGTGATCGCAGGTATTTCCGGTACCCACTTTCTAGCGTAATATTAACTTACTTTATAATGCCGAACTATTTGCCCACTGAAATAAAACTTTATATTGCATTAAAAGAATACTAAAAGTAGTTTGCTAAGCATTTGATAATTAACGCACAGAAATAATGATGGTAGAGAAAAATGGGTTGGACACCAGCCCATAACATTAAAATTTATTTTGATTTTTGCATGTCCGTCTGCCCATCCGTCTGTCCTCACAATAACTCGAGAGCGCTATTACTTAAAGAGCATAAATTTTGCACACGGGCATTAAAAAAAAAAATTCCGAAAATTGGACAAATCGGGTAAGTCCTTCGTACAGTTGCAATAGAAAAACTTCATTTTGCACTACATATTGGGACAATGAGTGAGAAAGCATCAACGTGTAGAGCTGAAATTTTGTACACAGCGTTTTTATAAAAGTAGTAAATATAATTCTAAAAATGGGCTAAATCTAGTAACCTCTTCTTGGTGTTGCCATATAAATATTTAGGTTTTTCACGTGTACTGTGAGAATGATCAGTCCTAGACATCTTTATTGTAGTAAAAACTTCTTCAGAATATGAAATCCTATGAAATTGCTAATAATCGTTTTAACTGTCCGACGAACCATTCTCGAAATAAATGCAAAAGACCACTTCAACGAGCAAACTTCCACAGATGGGTGACCATATAAAATTACATACGGTTATGCATATAGGGTATCATATGGAATGGTCTTAGACCAATTCTAGCTTTTTTATTTGTTTTTAATGAAAAAGATATTTAAAAAACTTAAGAAAAGCCCAGACTGTCTGTATCGAACTCGAATCCCAGCATGCTTTCTTTTTAATCAATAATATATACAAGATGGGGCGAAAGTAATGTCATAATGTGAATGTGCCATTATTTTTGCAAATGGCATCAACTGTCATTGAACTTTGACATTTGTGTTGTAGACAGATATAGAATTAGTTAACAAAAACAATGAAATGATACACACCTGAAGAGTGCGGAATTATTTTTACTGGTTATTTGATCAATTTCCGGTCTGTTGTTTTAACATAGCATCGTTTTTCTCGTCATTATGCACAATGTGCGTGAACAATTAAACATTTGGCTGAGCGTCTCGTGAAAACTGTGTCCATTTGTGATGTTGCAAGTAGTGGTCGGCTCCGTATTGCTCGTTCGATCGAGAATATCGCTGTTGGGACCGAAGACGTCCGAGTGAGTCTACAAACATCGACGAGATAACGATGCACACAATTTGGGGTCAGCAGACGTTTCTTGGGTCGAATTTTGGTGAAAGACCTACTGAAAATGTTCGCTTACTAAGTGCAAACCCTTCATCAGTTGCTGTCTGCTGACCGTCAAGTGAGGTGAACTTGTTCCCATGTTCTGTTAAACCTGGTGCAGGAAGAGGTATCCAAAATCAGAATGAACGACGAAGCCCATTTCCACTTAAGTGGTTATCTGAACAAACAATATTTGCATTTCTGGGGCACGGAAAATCCACATAAAATGCACTAGGAGCCATTGCATGCCCCCAAAGAGACTGTTTGCTGCGGCACTTGCAGTGAAAAAGTGATTGGCCCTTTTTGTTTTTTAGGACTCCGACGGCACCATCGTAACCGAAATTGGTGAGCGCTACAGATAGTTATTAAACGACTTTTTTGGCTGCAAGTTGTTGAATTGGGTCTCGAGCATTGTTGGTTCCAGCAGGACATAGCAACCGCTCACACATCTCGGGCAACAAAGGAGATTTTGAAACAAGAATTTCCGGACTGTTTGATCTCCGTTTTGGTGATTTGAACTGGTCGGCCAGATCGTTAGATCTGCCGGCGCTAGACTTCTTTGTTTGGAACTTTTTAAAATATCGCTTTTACCACAATAAACGAAAAACGTTTCAAGTCTTGAAAGCCAACAGTGAAGAAGAAATCATCAACTTGGAGGCCAGATGTTTTGGCAAGCAATAACTCCAAATGCCGTAAAACAAGCACATATGTGCATTAACTCAGGAGACGATCATTTGACCGATATAATTTGTTAAACTTAATGTCATAAATTTTACATCTTCAAATAAACTTTCCGTGAAAACAGAGTCCATTTTTTTTTAATTTCTAACAAAATCGTAGCCAATTCACATTATGACATTACTTTTGACCCACCTTGTATTTAAAAAATAAAAACATATTAAAAAGATAGGAAATAAATAATAAAATTAAAAAACAAAAGTTAAAAAAATTAAAAAACATAACTTAAAAATAAACTTTAAAAAAAACTTAGAGAGAATCCCGATCGAAAAACGAGCAACTTAAGTTAAATAAAATTTTTTTAAACCCTCCTTTTTTTAATTATTTTATCAAAAGCTATAAACAGTTAAAAGTAGCTATTCTAGACTTACGGTTTTGGAATAAACTACCTTTGATTGCTCATAGCTCTTGTTAGTGTAATTTTAGAAAAAACTGTTTTAAATAAAATTATTTTTTTCCATGGAGTTGACCTTTATAAATTAACTCGTGCAATATTTTTCAATATTACTAGGTGAATAGAGCAAGCACTAGTTTTTCTCTGAATAAGAATTCCTCCTTGAAATATTTAATGTCAATAATGACTTCATGTTCAATTCAAAATACAAGAAAAGACAAGAAGAACAACAAAGATGCATACGGATAGCGTAATTAGTTATTGTGCAAAAAGGGAGAAAATCAATTTATTTTGTACCTTGTACCAAGAGGGTAAAAAAAATATTAAAGCAAATAAGAAAAAAATTAATTACTTCCCACTTTCTTCAGCTGTTCCATGTCTTATTTCTTTCCGCTTCTTTATTTTTTTTCTACCGGTTATTTCCATTACAACTCCTTCATTTGCACCTATGAAAGTATCCCACCCACAATCATTTTTTACTACGTAAATCATAAATAAATGCATAGAACTCCTTCATAACTGACTAGGGGTATACCACCTGTGTACTTATGCAAAGCTTTAGATATTGGAAATACAAATTTTCATAAGACGGCATCTATATTTACAGCTAGCTTTCTTGTTTATATTTTGCTTTGATAATAAGTACACCAGCCAGCACCGGCCCTAATACATTAATATACAATCGCTGGCATTCTGTACAACTCAGCATTGCAATAAATAACAGTTATGAGGGAATCGAAATAATCTCAAGCGTTCTTATCGGAAAATTGTTTTAGAATGTTGTGCAATGAAAATAATGGTGGGAAAAATTGATGTAATCGTCCACTTAAATTTACTCAGTTTAATTGAAAAATTTACATAGAAATTTGAATAAGGATTTTCCCTTCCTCTGGGGTTTACAGGATGCCTCCATAAGAAGGCAGAGGAAATGGGAAGAAAACACACATTTCTTGAAGAAGGTGAATCCTTGGAAAGGAACATAATAGCAGAGAAGATAATATAACAAAACCTGTTTGTAAATTGTCTTCATCTGCATATTGATGGCTCTGGAAATCATTTCAATTAGTTCTAAGAAAATGTTACGGAGTAACTTATCTAAAATTGTCTACGTTCCAGTGAGAAAGTAGATTCGAATACCAGCGACAATTTACATATTTACAGATTTCTAATGTATGTAGGTATGCCAGTTGAAAGTTTAAATTTTCTTAATTATGCTATTTTGGTTTCTGAATGGTTCAGAATTTTGAGACAATAAATCTTAACGATTTAAAAATATTGCTTTAACGGATTAGAATTAAATAAATAATTTATTGACTAAATACGATTCTGTAACATTCAATAATTAATTAGAGCAATCAATTTTCTGTTCCGGGAAATTTTTTTTTTGTTTACAAAAGTGTGCTGTCGGATTTGACTATTTAACGAAATTTAATTTAACCAGATTTCTTGTTTGTTTTTTAAGTATTCTTGAGGCTATCTAAAAGCATAATCTAAAAAAGTGTCTCCCATTGATGGAGCAGAGCAACACCATTAAAAACTCTATTGTAAATTTTTATCTCTGTTTTGCGTTTTCACTGGAAAATAGTGCTGAACAAAAATTAGCGAAAGTCTGTCGGCTGATACAGTTTTTCTTTACATTTTTTCCTATAGAATCACAAGTGCAGAATAAATTATTGATAACAATTTTTGGATTTTTAATCTGATATAGAGATTTTGTTAAACTTTACAATATGACGTAAAGAGTTATGATCAAATTCTTCCATCAACAATTATTAGCAATCAAATTTAGTCTATTTTCTATTTCTATTTTAATTGCTTTTAGCATTTTAGAAAAAAAAATGTAATCCTTATAATATGCAAATCAGTAATTTAAAATTAGCAGAGATTCGACAACAGACAACTTCTGCTCTTTCTGTTCGTAGACAGCTAACATTGGAAATGGGATAACTATCTTTGTGGGCATTATTTTGATTGCTTCCTGTTATTAATTGAAAATTCTCGGTATTTTTTATTTAAATTTAGAATTTTTATCCTTGCCTGTCCCTTACACCACTTGAATTGTCCCCTATACTCGTCCATGTTTGTCCTCGTACAATGGTTATTACCCATCAGATAGGATGAAGACGCCTTAAGTAGGTAATTTTGTAAGGAGTTTTACAAAAAATTTTGAAAATAAATGTAAAATGTATGATGACTTCCAATAGTAATTGAAAGTATAAAATTTTAGCTAAGCAATATTGAAATAATTAATTATTTGGTGGAAAAGTTTTTTTTTCTTCTCAAATTTTTCTCCTCCTTCGGAGAATTTCAATAATTCTCCTATTCACATATTGGAGAATTACGTTTTGTTTTTTATAAATGAAATTTCATTGACAAAACGCAAAAACAATATTCTCTTCCTACTGAGATTAACTAGAATTTCTTTAGATTTAGTCTTTAAGAGTCTGCGGTTGACATCTACAAGTCTAATTAAAAATACGATTTAATGAAGAGGTTCAAAGGCTAGCCCATCTTTCTGTAGAAAAGAGGCGGAACGGAATTCTATAGGGGAGGGGGCAATCTATCTCTTAGCGGAATAGAACAGCAACACGGGGGTGGAAAATTCTATCAAAAACATATTTCGTAGTGTAGAGTTTAGCCAACTTGTTAGAATTGTTACCATAAAGTATCCTACCAGGGAGGTTTTTCCAGTGCTGTCATTCCATTTCTATGTATATCTCAGGGTCTAATTTTACAGGAGTGCCAAAAATTTGTTTATTTTCATAGACGTATAACAACGGGGTCCATTTTTAATTATATAACAGTACTAATAGAAAGGAATCACAATAAAAAATTTAGCTAAATATTTATATCGCATTTTTTTATATATATATTATTAAACCAAGCTCAGGGGATACCCTATGATGGAAAGCACAGCATGGCAGGAAGGAGATAAGGAAAGGATTAGGGGACATGAAGAAAGTGGCGAAGGTGTCGATGTATGGCACTCTTGAATTTTCGCAGATTGTAAACCCGAGGAAAAACGGAAGATGGTAGACCATTCCACATTCGCACAGTTCGGGATAAGAAAGCATCACGGAATTTTACTGAACGGCCGAAAGTATTTTGCAGGGTGAGATAATGTGCCAGCGGTTTGCAGCGCGAGTATTGCGTGCAGGATTTAATCTACAAGAGAACAGACTAGATATTTCATCAGAATATTGGTCATGCATGTAGCTATAAAGGAGCGAAAGATATCCAACATTGCGGCGGTGCTCGAGTGAGTCCATATGACAAGTTATCGCCAAATCGCCAACGAGCTTGAAGGCTCTCTTTTGGACAATATCCAATGAAGCTAAGGCTGTACGGTCAGCCCCAGCCTAAATGTGAGAATTGTATTCCATTCTAGGTCTGATATAGGACTTGTTGAGGAGCGTGAATTTGATGGGCGGAAATATTTCTTACACCTTTTTAGAAATACAAGATATTTCGATGCTTCCTTGGAAGCAGAGAAGATGTGGTCTGTCCAGCTTAATTTATTGGAAATGTTAATGCCAAGAATGCTTAGTGACGGTGAATCTGAAATTAAGGCTTCATCAAATGAAATGGGAGTGATTAAATGGTGATCTTGTTTTAAAGACAGCTTTGGGTCCTAGATGCATTAAATTCGACGCGATTCGATTTGCCCCAAGCGAAGATATTGGCAAGATCGTTATTCAATAATCTAGTCATGCTATCTCATTTGACACATGCGGCATTCCCTCTGGAGTCCGCAAGAGTATCAAAGGAGTAAGCGAAATTAAGGGTACGGTCATCGGCAAAGCTATGGATGGGATTAAAAGTAAGGGAAAGCAAATTATTAATGAAAATTAGGAAGAGATATGGAGAGATAACAGAGTCCTGGGGCACACCGGAATTTATAGGGTGAGGTTCAGATGTAACGCCACCTAATACAACACGTGTTTGGCGACCAGATAGAAAACTTTCAATCCATACTAGAAGAGGACGGGAGAGACCAAATGCTTTAAGTTTAGCTAAAAGGGCAGGATGCTAGTATCTATCAAAGGCCTTTGAAATATTCAAAGCAACGATTTTGGATTCACCAAAATTGTGAAGACTACGGTTCCAAAGTTCCGTAAGAAAAGTCAGCAAGTGTCCAGATGAGCATCCAGTTCGGAAGCCATATTGGCGATCGTTGATGAGTTGATGAATGTCAAGATACTTCATTAATTTGAAATTAATGATGGATTCAAAAACCTTTGAAAGAATCGAAGTGATTGCAATTGCTGCCCTCTCCTTATGTTTAAATGGCACATAGGATATAGTTTTGTTCACCTTAAATTTTATATAGGATTTATTTGCAATGTCTCGTTTTTAGAATTTCACAACTTTCTAAATATGTACCTTTGTTACATCGGAAAATCGGGAAATAGTCCATACAGGCGATCTTGCAGATCCAACGACGGTTTGTTCTTCCGTGTGTAATGCATGGAAATATTAGTGGTAGGTATTTGGAAAGTAGATTTGATATAAACAGCAATGCAAATTGTGAAAAGACAATTTGACTTTTGGAATTTTATACATCGGCTTTCTACAAAATTTTAGATCATAGCTCGAAAACGGCGAAATGAATACAACTTTTCATAGGATTGCCATACTGACATTTGGTTTTCCGCTATAAATTTGAGCATAATGCGTTCTCAGAAGCAATCTAAATCGTTTTTTTTTTTTTTTTTTCTTATAATACCTAAACCTATACAATTTCACTGTTGGATGAGAAAGTTGAAATTTCCTAAAATGATTTTTCATTAAATTTGGTGAATAAGTTTGAAAATGGACACAATTTGGTAATTCTTTCGTAGGGTTGTCATATATAAATTTCAGTTTTCATTATATGTTTGCATAATGGATGCAAATGCATTTAGATCTGGAAAGCTAAATGCCAGTTAAGAATCTGTCGCATGGATTCTCCGAAGGACTTCAGAGTATTATCCCAGACAGACTGACTTAACTTGTAATTCAGTCATTTCAAGGAAATAAAGAGGTGACAGACTGTGCATGAAAATTATTTCATTTGAAATGTCATTGATAATTCCTCAATGTGAGTAAAGATCATGGCGGATTTAATTTAATTCTATCAAGAAAATTTGCGAGTATTTATTATAGTTGCAAAGAATTTAGTAGAAAACAATTTTTGTTGTTGAAAGGGACCAAAAAGAGAAGAAAGCGAAAAAGAAATTTCTTTCAGGATAAGCTGATGACTGTTACTGTTAACTGTGTTAGAAAATCTTTCCACTTTCCAATCAATTCTGCTAATTTTAATGATAGTAGTTGGCGCTATTATTACAATTTCACTAAATGGAGTCAAAGTTCCTCCAATTGAAAATAAATTGAAATGTTGCAAATGGGTCCTTGATGGACTTACATTAAATATTAAGTCATCACAAGGAGACATTCTGTATATAGTATAAGTTTGTTTACTCTAATGGAACTCAGCAGTTTTAGTCGGTCTAAGGTACTAGTTTAAAAAAAAAAAATTAGCAAGGCCGTTTTTTGGGACATATTAGGAGCGACAGGGAACTGTGCTTTTTTTCGTGTCGTCCCATTGTATTGTTTTAACGATTGTTCAGAGATTTACTCTGTTGTAGTAATCTATAGTTTTGGAGTTAAAATTCAATGACTGAATTTTTCTTAGGCATAGTCACAGTCTCCCTAAATTTAACAATCTATTTTTAGATGCAGTCTTTTAATCGATCGATTGACATGGTGTGATTGATACAATGGACTCTGTACCAAATCAAATCGACCCAATTCGATTGGAATATATTAGAACTGACTAAATTGGTCGAAGTTAATAGAGATAGAATTGATTAACTTAAAGATTTTCCAAATTTTCTAATTAGCATTAGCAATTATTTCAAACTCTTGTATGCGCATATCCTTCGTTATTAAAACGAGATCTAGCTCGGTATATTTCAATTTCAATGTTCTGTGAATGAAATAATCTAACATTAGCTGTACATAACCTCTTCCAACCCACAAATGGATACAGCTTCAGTTACGGCATAGCATATATATCGAAGGTAATTATTACAATATTTTGCTCAACTTCCATCGTTTCACTGCCTTAAATTGGCACAGTTCCTGCGCTACCAAGATACAAAACAAAGTAATAAAACTGTGTAGGTGGAATAAGAAGAATTTTGTATTATTATATTGGCTTTGTTCCTTCACTGGATATCTTTCCTTATGAATAATCAATAAATCGATTGCAGGTTTAGGATATTTATTGCCTACGATAAAAATGATATAGAGCCGGAACGGGTATCATTTGAAAGCACTTCCTGCATCGTATGTGTATTATTTGCCATTGGGGTTGTTCATGTTCACACACACACACACACACACATACACGAACACACACACATACATACATATATAGATGTAATCTAATTTCTGATATACGTAATGCGGTCAAATGTGTATGAATCGTGTATAAATGCGGCATTCGTAAATTACGCAAACGTTTCTCTCGTGCGGTTATGACCGAAATGTTTTTTTTTTCACGAAGGCTCGTGATTTTAGATTGCTCTCAAAACGATGCCAGTAAGTATGCTCTGAGATAAAATATTATTACCAGATGAGTATAAAAATCCTGAGAATTTTCGGCGCCACCAATTGTCTGTACAAGCACTTTGGTCGTATACCTTTTAAAAGGAGTTGCAGAAAGTTTTATGTTACTTTTGGGAGTACCTATACAGAGAATATGGGAAAATTATTACCTCCAAGACTGTAATAAATTCAGCAATTCACAGTGTAATTTTTGCCATTCAGATAAAGTATAAAATGGAGAAATCCTTTTTTAAACTTTTAAACTTGAACACTTAAAACAATTCGCATAAACCCCACCAGAAGTATGGAAAGTTTATTATCATTGCTTTTAGTTTTAAGCGTAACATAAATATTTTTATTGAATGAGCAGCAAATCTGGATATTAAAGATGTTTGAAATAATAAATATTGAAGAATATCATAAGTTACATACATGTTCCTATAGTATATAAAATAAAAGGTAGTATCTATACTTTTATTGAGGAAGCATCCCTTAAAATTAAAGGCTCAAGTTGAACAAAAAAAATAATCACAAGGAGATTGGGAATATTTTTTTCAAAAGTAATATTTACGGAATACAAACACATTATTCTCTACACATACAGCCTTTTATAAGTATTTCGTAATTCATATTAATATAGCTTCTAGACGGGGTAAGGAATTAATTTCTATAGGTCTGGATTAGACCCCCACTGCCATATCGCATGATTTCGAAGCACTCAACTGAAAACAGGATATTTACTGAAAAGTCATAAGAATATCTTAATATTTGAAAGCAAGCATGTTATTTTACTGGGTTCTTCGGAGCCATCTTGAAATCATAGGTCTAACAATTATATAGGAATTATCTAGAAACTCATGAATTTCTCCATCAAGCTTCATATGCCGCAACAGAAGATTTAAAGGGTTCATTGATAAAACGCTGCAGGGTATAATTTAATTTATGAACATTTTGTTGGAAAGTTACATACCTACTTAACATTTTAATTTCACAAATGAAACTCGACTTTGTTTGATCCGTACGCCCGAGGATTAATGTTTTCCATAAAATTATAACTTGTATTAGGATTATGTCTACCACTGTACTACTACATAATGCATAAATGTAATTCACGAAGGTAAAATTTAATATAATGTCTTTAAAATTCTATTACTGAAACAAATATGATATTTTGGAGATACATCAAGGTCGTTAGATCCATCGTTACGCATTCACCTGTTTCGTGCTGACGTGCGAAGAAATAATGTTGGTACTGAGCTAATGTAAAAGAACATTTCAGAGAAAATCGATTGGATTTCAGTCCGACCATCACCAATTTGGTCATTTTCTTTTGTGCTGTAACTTAAGTAGTTATGACATAAGAAGACAACTATTTTTTTTTTGTCCAGCGATGCATACTGCCTGAATTAAAGGAAAAAATAATAATGCAAAATGTATGGTTTCAGTTATATTTTAGAAATAGAAAATTATTCCACGCATATTTGACATATGCTAACAAAATAAAGATTGGATACAAGTTTATCGCATTTGAAGCAAGTAAAAGACGTTTTCATAAATTTTGGTACAAAACTTGCTCTTGTTGTTTTTAATTAGCATTTGTTGAAGATGATGATGTAGATGATGCCGTATGATTTGAAAGACTGTTCAACGGTATTATAACATTTTCCTAAATGCGAAACTGCGAGGTAGAGCTTTCCTTTCCTTCATGTATGATCGAACTAATTCTTCTTCAATAGTTTAGAGAATATTCGTCGCTTGTTGATCATATTAAAATTCTATCCTTCTTCTACTATCGCAAAACAAGACAAACAAGTTGAAAGCGGATATGTCAAATATATTATGAAGTACTGTAACTGGTCACGTTATGGTTTTCCTACGCGTAGAAAAGTACGCTGCAAAATTATAATCCAAGATTATTTGTGTTTTTTTATGAGAATTTGAACTTATTATTCTACCTGTTTCGAAAGAAAAAGCACTTGGAATATTGTTAACTATTGTAACGTCATTTCTAAATGAATTAAAAGTTTTTGTATTATATAAATTAATTTTTAATACAAGTCCCTTATTGATGAAAATGTGTCTGTCATTATGCGTTCAGATCTGGTGTGAATGGTTGTCAAATCGAAGAATCCTAGTGATAATTTTAAATTTTTTAAGCAACAAAATTCCTCGACCTCTTTCAGAATGCACAGATTTTCAGTGGATTCGTTATTAGATCTGATGGGAGAACAGCAGAGTGAAATCTTTAAAAAATCGCAGTTTTTGAGATTTTCCAAGCGAATATTTAATACGTACAAATTTTGTTGTGTTTTGCACACTATTACGAGAGCAATCATACAGAACAATGAATCTGCCAAAATCACTTCTTTTGAACCTTCGTAGTGGGTTTTCCCATCGGTTCTTAGGCTGGTAAAAATTATGTGCTGCCACGTAAGTTACCATAAACTCGCAGCAATAAAAGTAGGGGTGGCGCCATCTTTTATATTTCATAGATCTTCGCTCAGAGCGCTACAATATTTTCCTCATTAACTCGGGACTGTGTAGCCTGTTCCTCATTGCAGGGATAAATGCAAAGATGTCGCAACAATATATATGAATTAACAAATTTCTGTTATAATCACTTATGTAGGTATATGAATACCTGTATATGATAAATCCTATACAATTCAGGAATGCTGTGCGCAATAATTAGTATTCAAAAGATAGAAACCAGGAACTGAACAAAATTCAATGACACCTTTTATATAAGGAGCTTTATTGTATAATGTTTTTTTTTTTTTTTTTTTTTTTTTTTTTTTGTAGAATAGGCTATAGCATGAATCATATATATTGGAGCAAAGTTGAGAGAGAGAGAGGCCAAACAATAGGAAAAACTAAACGTTGGCAACTCTTGGAAACGAAATTCAATTGTAAACAGAATTTGACAAAATTTCTTTTTATACCCTAGATGATAACTCCAGAACGCATATATTTAGAGAGCTGAGATTTTGTACACATACTTTGAAAAAAAGAGGAAAATTAAGTTTGAAAGTGAGAAAAATCGGGCAACTCCTTCGTGGGGTTGCCATACAAAAATTTCGTTTTCCACTATATATTTGGACACTGCCTGAGAGCTCGTTGATATAGAGATATGAAATTTGGTATATGGTGTTTTTATAGTAATAGAAAATAAAATTTCAAAATTGAACTAAATCGGGCAACCCCTTCTTGGTGTTGCCATATAAGAATTTAGGTTTTTTATATATACTGTGAAAACGATAAGTCCTACGCATTTTTTGTGTACATAAACTTCTTCAGAATACGAAATGCTACAAAATTGGTTATTATCAATTTTTCTGTGCGACGACCCGTACTAGAAATATATGTGAAAAACCAAACTCAAACTTGCATAGATCGGTAACAAAATTTCATACGGGCATTCATCTAGGGTCATAGATCAATTCTAGCTTTTTTACTTGTTTACAAATGAATTTCATTGTCGCAGTATTGCCAACATATAGTTTATTCTAGTATGCCTGATTCATTATAATTTTTGGAACTATTTTCCGGGAATATGTAAAAATATTTTATGGTTATTTTTAACCAACGACCCTCAATGTTACTATTTTTATTCCTATAAACGAATGCGAATTTTGTTCGATTTTCTATGGAATGATCCTAAAAGATTTGATCTCCCTGAATGCTTCATGTTTAAAAACAAGCCTGCTGCTAATAACTATAGAGCCACCTACTTTTTCTATTAAGAAATAGTTGGCTGGTTCCCGTAAATCTTGCATCATTGGGAAGATGTGGGTATTGTCATTGACATTCCAGCCGGACCTTGTCCTGAATATATTAGAACAGCTTCAACAAAGGCAATCAGTTAAGTAGTTTTCTGCTAGAAGTTGGGTATACCATTGGAGCATTCCACACACGAGCTAGAGACTATGTCTAATAACTATGGGCCACTATAACTGCTTGCCCTCCGAAGCGATTTCGTAAACCTTTCTTTTAAACTTCCTAAAGCACAGCTGTGGAAATTTTTAAACAAATTATGTCGTAAGTAGATTTCCCAATTATACCAATGCACACCGACATCGTTTTTTTTTATCACTATTCAATCAATTTCAATCAATTTCTTTCCACAAAATTTTTTGAATTTTTTCCCAATTCTTTTAATCGAAAATGTTTTAAATTCTCCTTTTCTCAACTCAACCTAATAAATGAGTGTCAATCTGCAATGAACCCGAACACTATCATTAATACTTACATTGGGTGTCCGGAAATTAATATCCCAAGAAGGAATTCCTAACTGGGTGGCCCACAGGAAAACGAGAGCATCTTTGTTCTGCTCAATCTCAGCCGCAGGGGATGAAAATCCCTATCAGTCAGGAACAGGCGATGGCGTGCTTAGCTTCAATTTATCATTTTATCGCCAGAGCAAAACCAGGCGCTTGTTAATTTCATTACGGCCAAATGCCAACATTATTGGTAATTATTGAGCTTTGCCCCTTGCCAGCAATTTCTCAACTTAAATGGTAGTGCCATATTCGATTTATAATCGACAAAATTATATGAGAATGAAGGAGAGCAAAAGGCGCATTTCTGCGGATAATACAGAGCACTCCTGTATTGTAATTCGATTAGAGTCCTTAAGGCCAGATTATGATTAATAAGTCGGCTAAGGGTTATAGAGAACATTAGTTGATGCTTAAAAGTGATCAGCGTCTCCAGTGATAATACATAATTAATAGATTTATAACGGTAGGTACTTAAAAGTTGGCTCATTGTACTGTGTATGTATGTAGGTATCATAGTTAAGAGTTCCTTAGTTTTAAACTAGAGCAGAATATTGTTGGAAATGGACTTGATTACAGGATAGTATGAGCCTAATCCTATTAGCCTCTTATGACATCCTTAAATGTGGAAAAAAATTCTTTCTTGCTATGTATGTAGCTTGGATGCAGCAGTACAGCAGAATCTGGGGGATTCATCTGTGCTGAAATTATTTTCATACGAAATTCTCGTATTTCCTTCTTTACTTGAAAGAGGCGACTAATGCTAACATGATAACTAAGGCGATAAAATTTTATGCAGCCAATTTCAAAAGATAGCGAAGATTTTCTTTCCTGGGTTTAGAGTGCTTGAAGTTCAGGCCATTATGACAGAAAAAAATGTGTAGGTATATTACAGAACATTTCAGTTTCAAGTAATATAGCCGAAGAAGGAAGGTACAGAGCACCATATGCACGTGAGTACCCAATTATGCTCCACTTTTTGTAGCTATTTCCATTTTGTGTTTTTTCAAATTATTTTTTTCATTTGGTAATTATAACTGCGCTACGATTTTCATAACCCGTCGACCCCCCCCCCCCCCTATTCCTCTGTAACACTCTCATAGAATTCAACCCAAGAGCATCAGGAACCAAGTGATTATGAAGAAGTGCCGGAGCCCAAGTGCGGACCATAATGCACATACATACCTTGAAAGTTTTCGGACGGAATTGGAAACTTTTTATCATTTATCTCTTGTTTTAGACTTGTTTGCGAAACTTTTCAACTTTGTGAAAATAATTAAAACCAAAGTGTGATTACTTTCGCGCAACTTTGCGATAGAAGGGGGGAAAGGAAAAAAAGTGCGAGTGATAAAGTTTTCGCAGAATCCGTTATTTTAGTGATTCTCACTCTGGACGTTCCGGAAGTAGTTGCCAAGAAAATATGCGCTTTTTTACGGCTATTCTGTCTTAGTTAAGCAAGTGCATGCAAAACTTACGAGTTTCCCTCTCTTTGAAATAATGTTCAAGAAGTTAAGAGTTGTTAAATTTCGCTCTGGAATATGGAAAGAAAATGTTTTTTTCTTCTTATTGTTTCTTTTCTTTAAGAACTTACGGACTTGTATCTTGTTGAAATGTTAATGTGATAGCGCTATTGGTAAGATTGTGCTAACAATATATGAGATAGCCGGGTAGTTTTTCTATTTTTCATTTAATTTTTTTCTGTAGATGGAAAAATGTTTTACCATGTCTTAACTTTTAAGCATTTATATCTAGAGTCTGTTTAGGTTTGGGCCTTTACTTGTGTGTTTTTGTGATAACATTCAAGTATAGTCCAAAGAAGAATAGAATATTACACAACGAGATGAGCTATTATAAAAGTTGTGGCAGTATATAACAATCTTTCGTTTGTCCAAGTGACTTGCTCCATAAAATTACAGCATATTGTATACTAATTGTTTGATCGAATGAAACCTTAATTTTTGCGAAATTAATCGAGTTAGAGTTTTAACCGACAGTAGATTCCTCCACAGTTATTACAATTTTTAATATATGTTACCAATTTTACTATCAGAAAAATTATGTTCGTTGCTCTACATAATCATAGGATTCAGTAGAAATTCGTATCTTCACGGACTCTGTAAATAAACCTTGCCTGCAATCTTTTTTATTATCTCGCGAAGCTCGACCTTCATTTCCTCTGAGATGTGGAGAATATTCATTATGAAATTTTTGGAGCCTTTATTGGCCATTGCAAGAGGCGGGGATCCAAATCACGAACGGCAAGGCGGGCCATTGTGCTATCTTGCTAGAAACACCCTGTCACTAAAACATTCTAGTCCTTATACAAGCACAGAGAAAGTGTGTGGTTGTCTCAGACTCTCATTGCTGGCAGGACAGACATTCGGGGCTATCAACAACTCCCATCTTTTCAGATGAGCGTGAAGCGATTTGTGGTCGGTGATAATGCCAACAACAGTTCTGCATTGTTTTCTTTCGAGCCCTAAGAGAAAGTAAGAGAATTTCTATTAGACACACCAAGAAATAGTTTTGTACACTTGCAAGTACTGCTGCTCATGTTTCATACGAACATCAGCATTCATGAGAGATCTGTTCACAGAGTAGGCTAAGCTAACAGCGGATTCCGGTCCCAGGAAGGGAGAACCAGAACCAGACCTGGCTAGAAGGTCAGCCCTTTATTCGCCCATGATGCCCATGTGCCAGGAATCCACTGAAGGGACACTTTGTTGGGGATACAAAGCTTATCCACAGATGTCCTGCAGTCCTCCAGTAACTTAATTGTTATCGGAGCGACGAAGTACTTAGCCTATAAGACAGTGGTGCTATTTCCAAGGGAGTACTCGAACGCAATGTCAGGCTCAAGAAAGTAAATATCAGCACTGGCTTCCTCATTGAGCCGATGGTGAAATAGTTTGGAACTGACCGGGGAAGGCACGATGAGGCACTTCCCTCAGTCAATGATTCCCTTTCAGGGAAACCAGCACAAAAGCGAAGCACAGAATGAAGCTCCGGTACCATTATGTGGCAAGTGACATTTGACCAGAGGGTTCCTGATCCAGAGGCTTTCCTGGTCTAGCCCACACGTCAAAGAACAATGGGAAGATCCAGTCCAGCCCTCTTCCCAACATCTTCATAAGCGCAATCTACACACAACTTTTTTGGTATCTGCCTGAATGACAATATGTAGGAGTGGCAGATTAAGTAGAACCTCAAGGGCATCAGTAGCGGTGGATCGCCACTATATGTAAGGGGCATATATGATCATGGGTCTTACGATCGAGATCTACATCCAGTGCATAACACTTCATTTCATCCCACATGTGCACAACGGCTCTCCTGCATTTAGTAAAGACGACCATCATAGCCGCATTAACTTTTTCCTCTATATGTATTCCCCACATAGGCTTCGAGTTATGGTAGACACCGAGGAACGTGCTATTGGGAGACAGTTGCAGAATGTGTCTAATTAACTTTGGAATAACAAAATGCCCAGGCTTACGTCTCCTGGAGAAGAACACCAAGCTGGTCTTTGTAGGATTCACTGTCATATCATGACGAGTGTACTAGTCATCAACATACGCTTCACATGAGAATCCCACCATTTTTAGCACTGCGATGAGTGAGACAACCACCATACACTAAAGTATTGGGGAGAGCACGCCATCATCCTGCGCGCAGCCTCAAGCAACCTCACACGAATAGGGGAAGAATTTCGTACTTTTTTATCCCATCCGAAATATGTGTGACGTGAGTTCTTGGGACATGCTTATAACGGAACTCTTCGGGTACGTTTGTGAGACGCTATGCCAGGTTTCAGGATAAAGACAAACTTTACAAATCTACCACTCCAGTAGCAGTGAACTTCCATGACGTCCTACCGGAGAACATTAAGATTCCTCAGCATATTGAAATTTTCATTTAGATCACTTTTCATTGTTCATTTCGAGCAGCTTTTTTGGTTTCATAAAGTGCATAAAGTCCTTCCTTTTAATTTCTTGCCATGCCAATTTTAATTGAAATACGTTTTTCTAGATTTACTGGTAGCAGATTTGGGAGGAACTTCCATGTGACCTGGAATAGTATATGTGGCTTACTTAGGTCTGTCAGCTTTTATACAGGATTACATGTAGCAGTGAAATAACAAATACTCCTCCGCTGGTACCCTACGAATTAGCATTCCGCACGCCTGCCAAAGAAACAGTGTTTTGTGGTAACAATAGTTGTTTTCCGTACATATCAGCGATATATCTTAAATTGATGTCTTTAGGTTTAGTTCAGCTCGTACCTGTATTGAGATTATTGTGATTGTTTTATTCTCCCATATGTGGTGCCAGAAGACTCATTGAGCCATTAGATGTCCCGCTCTGCTTTATATATACATATGTATTTGTACTGAACTTCTGTAAATATCTGTGTTATGCCTAATATCGTAAGACAAGCTAATAAAATTCAAAATATCCTGTTTGCCGCATATGAAATACCTACAACAATTGTTATAAATCAAAGTAGTGAATTTATGAGAATTACATAGTGCGACGAGAAATACCCTCGGGTTCATTATTAATTTCCATTATTGTCAAAATTAGACAAATTTCCTCTGCGGTTTATCATGAATAATTCATTTCGAATGCAAATATAACAAACTTGATTGCAGCAGTCCCGAAGCGCACAAGTGGTGCCACTTGTCAGAGACACGTTTGTAATAATTTTACCACATTCGAATTTCGGAATTTTACTTTATACATTTTATGCGATTGCATCATTATAAGATGGATAGAAAGAGGGAGAGCTGCCATGACATCCGGCGGTATTTCAACCCTTTTCCCTTATTTCAGCTTCTTAAAAAATCAAGAAACTCTTAATCAAAATTATTTTGAAAGTTAAATTTGTTGCATCCGTATTGGCAGTATTCCAAAAAATAGTATTACCTTCAAAATGTCCACATGAATTTCTTCTTGAATAAAAATGGAATAAAATTTGCATGTCCTTACAAATATCACCCGCCACCCAAACTTATCTAGACATGGAAAATTTTCGAAAAACGTCCAGCTGCTGATATCATTTTCACTACTAACCTCTTCTTATCCCCCCGAAGCGAAGAACGATGCTTTTTTAAAGTCATCACCCGATGATTGTGGCGGTTGTAGAAGAGTTTTATCCAATTTGCAAAGTTATAAATTTACGCTGGCATATCCACCTCCGTTTCGAATTTGAGGTTTAGCTTTAGTAACGGATGTAAACTCCAATTTTAGACATCATCACGGTATAGCCCGATATGGAGAGGACGAAAACTTTCTCTAACCCTGCCAATCCGTTTATTTCATTTGCATTGGTCACGATGAGCGATCTGGTCTGATATGGAGATTTGGATTTTACAGGAAAGTTTTAAATTTCATCATGATGGCAACTTTTAAAGGATATTTTATCTTGGGCCATTCATTTTCGATTCCTGTCTATGGTTACTGTTTTATTAAATTTCATGAATTTTCCTGAAATAGTTTTCTAAGCGCTTTTTTATATGATAAATTGCTTGAGTTGGGGGACTGTGTTGAAAAGAGAGTTTTTTTTTTTTTTTATTACCGGAATTGCCTGTATTCTACAGACATATTGAAATACAATTTTGGGTTGTTATTGGTCCATAAATTTAAATCCAGTGCAAAATTAGGGAGGTTTGAATAATGGGTTGGTATCAGATTTTCAGACTTATGGATTTATCACAGAACATTGTATGGGATGTGGTATACTGAGGAGTAACATACTTTGTTACGCATAATTTTCATGTATAAAAATGCTACTAAGTTTGAACATGAAGCTTACACGAAATTTTACTTAAAGTGAAGTTCGTTATCAGAACTTAATATGCATTTAAAAAACTATCAGAAATTAAAGAAGAAAAAGAGTTACATATATGCGAAAATGTATGAAATTTTACTTATTTCTATTGACAGCTTCATTATACTAAAAAACAAAACACAATTTTTTTTGGGAATAATTTAGTAAATTTAAAAAACAAATTATATGTATTAGGAAATTACGTTAAATAAAAACTAGAAAAAAACCAATGAATTGAAACAGAAATTCGAATAGCAACAAAATTCACAACTAATTTTTATGTTAACAGCCAAAAAATAGAAAATAAAAACATTAATTAAATTCTATCGAAGTTTTAAAATTAAACAAAATTAATAGTTGCACATACATATGTAGCTGCAGACTTCTTTAAGGATCAGCAAATTTCTGTGTGCAGTTTACTGAAATTTGAATTGAAAAATTGAAAGTCTAAATTAAAAAAAAAAATAAAGCAAATCTGTGCTCTGTCGATCTGACAGAACAAAAATATCCATTTGTCGTACGCATATACATGCTTTTTATAATCCTTAGTACGGAAAATTAAAAAATTGCTGCTACTTTCCACAAATAAGATGACTGACGAAAATGTAGATATTTGTCTACACTTGGTATATCAGTTTTAACTTCATAGTGATATCCTTTCTTCTGGAGGTGAATCCATTGTCTATTAAGTGACAATTTTAATATTAAATTTTCTACTTTTTACTTACTAAAGATACTTTAATGTCCCTGTGGCAGTTCTAATTGTGAGTGAATACTAAATTCTCAAATTAACTTCTCATACTTGTTCTTTCCCTCTTACACTTTCCACTCACTGATGCTAATAAGAATAAGCCAATTTTGAATTATTTAATTAATCGTTGAATTAAATGACGAACGAACAGTTTCATCGAGTGCCTTTCGTTAAGTTCTGTCAAATGAGTGTTTCTGGTCAAATCGACAAATGCGCGTGAAACTCTCAATCTCAGGGTTGTGGGTTGGAGGACCACGTTGGACGCGCATTTTTTCTGTTAAAAAAAAAATTACAAAAAAAAAATTAATGCAAAATTTTGTGGAATAGAACCTCACGTTACTCGAAAATTTTCTTAAAAATTAAATACCTAATAAATTTATATAAATTATTATTATTAAATTAAACTTAAAGCTAGCTGTTAATGATATAATTTTAAATTTCTTAAGACTCTAAAAAAGGAAAACATACTGCTTCAAAATGCACTAAAAAATAGAAAATAATTGTCCCCTTCGCTTAATGATCATCATCATTATCATCACAAATTTTCTTTGGAGTTTTCCATCATTTTGATGTTATATTAATTATGGAATATATCAAAATTTAATTAAATGAAACTATAAGGTACTCATTAAGTTATCCGAAAACTTATTTTCTGTTTTATAGTGCAGATTTTGAAGCAGTCTCTTTTAAAAGTTTATTTTTTTTTAAATTCCAGTGAATTTTCATTGCAAAATGTCCGTCATTTAAGATTTGCTGTATTTGAATTTCATTTTTTTATGTGTCTCTAACATACATTTTTTTTTATTCTGTTCTTTTGTTTCTTTTGTTTTACTATTTAAATGTTTTAGATAATAATTTTATTCTGTTTTCTTTTTTAAAGTTAAATTTCTGTGGTACCAACGCCGTACATCTAGAGAAATATCAGTTGTCGATAACTACGGCATTTAAAAGTATTTCCTTTGACTTAGGTATTAACTCTTATTAATTTTTGTTTTTTGTTTTTAGGTACACCCTTTTAGGTACACCCTTATAGGTACACCCTTGGAGCTCATAATCATATCGAAGGAATCGCCTTTGACTGAATTAAACATCATTGAATTTATGGAGTGGTGTGTAGGAGTTGGTCTCCAATTCACTGCGAGCTGAAAGATCTATTGTGAGTTTCCGTTCAGTTTGTTCTCTTCCTAGATTCAGACTGTTACTAAAGTCTAGTATAATTCTAGGACTTAGGTTCAACACGTACATTGATGGAGGAAAAGTGTGTTCGAGGAGTAGTAATCTTCGCCTAGCTAATACTTCGCAGTTGCAGAGCCAGTGCTCCAGAGGTTTCATGGGCATTCTGACAGAAGCGACAGGATATATTCTCAGCCGAGCCCATCTTGTGTAGGTGATACCTCAATGAGTAATGGCCTGTGAAGAGCACTGTGATCAGTTTAAGCTCTGTTCTCTTAAGGAGTACGAGCTCTTTTGTTTTTACCCTAGATGTGCCAAAAAGCTCTTTTGCCAGATGAATCCTTTGTAGCGGCTTCCAATAAAGGGATTTAAGATTTTATTTAAGATAGCTCGGATGGAATACTTTCAAGTGCCTCAAAATGACTTTGGTCCGACAATTTGATTGCCTTTACCGCCCCCAGGTGCAGGCATCATAAGGATAAATCTCCTTGAGAATTTTTTAATGGTTTGTAGACACTCCCAGACTATCCTTGACTTAAGGCCTTGAGAGCGGTTTGAATGTCCTATAGGATATTAATAGTTGAGCCATTTATGACTTTCCTAATTGGCACATTATTCTGTGGCCAGTACCTTTGCTTGGAACACAGTAGGCGCAGAGTGCAGTGCCCCTGATAAACGGCATATATACCCAATCGGACTCCATTGTTTGTTTTGGAACCATTTGTATACCAGCACCATCAATCCTTGTTGGCAGCACGGTTTAATGGAACGTAAATGTTGTCAGTCTCCCAAAATCATGTCTAATGGTCTTACAAAATCCACTTTGTGTGTGCTTATATCTGATATTGTCGCCATTTGCACGAAGTATATATGCTTTAAGATACTTAAATGACCAACCAGATAACTGACTTCAACAGTTTCTCCTTCCGAAATCTGATAGCAATGGAGATCGTTTCCTTTTTTACCTGAAAATACATGGGCGGAAGGTTTAATAAGACTTGCATGGCTACTGTAGGACAGGTCCTCATAGCACCAGCTATTCCTAGTTAGGCAAGCCACTGGGTTTTTTTTTAAGTAGAGCCTCGTTTTCTTTTGATTGGTTTTTAGCCACCATACGAGGGTCGCATAGGTGACCGTGGATTTAACAACAATGGTTTACATCCAGTACATCGCTTTTAGCTACGGATCCCATGTTCTGCCAATGAAGCGACTACACTTGTAAAGCGATCCTACCGCTCCTTTCGTCACTATGGACAGATGCGAATTCCAGGTAACTTTCGTATAAGGAGAAACTCGCAGAAATTCGACTTTGTCTAAAAATATCAATTCCGTGTTATCATGAAGACGAGCCGTTAGTGAAAGGTTCACCCTTGCTTAATCATGCTGGCCCCGACTTTTGACTACTAGGTTTTCCGTGAAGCCTTGTACATTAAATTTCCATCTAGTTAGCTTCACTAGGAGTTCATTAATTACAACCGACCACAAGAGTGGGCAGCCTTTATCTGCGGTAATCGTGACTGAACAATTCTCAGAGTTGTGGTTATCCTCCAGCTTCTAAACATGGAGTCTATGTAATTATCTGTGGATGGCTCAAAGCTCTTATCCTCAATGGCGATTTCAATTGCATCGAACGAGGTGTTATCAAAGGCTCCCTCTATGTCTGCAAATTCACATAAGGCCACCTCTTATACTTCGAGACCTTTATCGAGGTCTTTGACTAATCTGTGGAAGACAGTCTCAGTAGACTTCTCAGCATGATAAGAAAACTTCTTAAGAAGAGCTGGTAATTTAGTAAAAATTTCACTTCCAATATGAATGTCTAGAATTTTTTCCATGGACTTAAGTAAAAAAGAATAGAGGCGGATAGTTTCCGAGGCTAGAGGCTCTTTTACCTGCTTTAGTATAAATACCACCCTCTCCATTGGGGAACATAATCTAGAGCATAACTAGCTCGAACAGTTTTTTGTAGTGGAAGGAGTATTTCTTCAACACTCTGCTGTAGTAAGCCTATTTGCTTTAAACCTCTCCTTATTTCAAGTTTTTACATCTGGAATCTACTTTGACGCTTGAATCAGTTTTATTTTGATACTCTTAAGAATAAGATATTACAAATGTTTTATCTACGGTATCGTTAAAATTAAGCTTAGATCAAGAGAAGTATGTTTTCAAAAGGGGATATCTATGTCCTAACCATTTTTTCAAGAAATCGAAAAAACTGACTGTAGCAACACGAACAATACGAAGATCTTTACAGAATAATAGTAGTAATTTATAGATAGGCTCGCGGTTTGACTAAAAGTCTTGATAATATTCCCCTTTGAGCTATGGACCATTTTGTAAATATTCTTTTTGTTTTGTTGGTTTTTGTAAATACTCCCTTTTGATTTGAACATTATACTAGAATAATAATTAATAAAACACATTTTGAGTATTCTTAAAAGTTTTTTTAATATAATAATATTTATATTTTTGCTTCAACTCCAAACAGCTTGTTCAGCAGATTCTTGATAACTTTCCTCTTTTTTTTTTTTTATTTAACGAACGCATTTCTAAGCATAATACTTTTAGAAATAAAGGGTGCCTTCTGCCCCTTTAAGCAAAATATTCTTTTTAAGTTTTAAGTTATTTCTTCTATTGACTGTATACCATCCAATTTTCTGTAAAATATCGCCAATCCTTCGATATCCTTGGGTATCCAATGTTGGCTGAGTATTTTCAAATTTCCTTGTTTTTTAAAAATTTCATAATATCCCTCTTTTGTGGTTATTACAGAATGTTTTCATTGGTTGCATTGCATTGGTTGCGTTACGTCATGACTAAGGCAGGTACTATTTTGATGAGTTTTGTAATTGTGTGTATATATCCCTTTAATTTCCTATGAGTTTATCGCGTTTGGTTTCGCTTTACAGTGACGAATTCTTGAATTTCAACATAAAGAATGTCATCTCATGCTTACTTTAAAAGAAATGAAAATTGTAAATATCCCCTTTTGAAAAGTCACTCCTCTTTATAAAATTTTTCTTAGCCTTGTTCTTCCTTTACCTTTTACTGTCTTTCAAAAAAATAAAAACATACGAGCTTCTCCCTCTATTGGTCATGTGACTATATAGCAAGCCGAAGACTTTTTTTTCTCACTTATAATAGAAAAAAACAAGCGTCTGATGCACAGAATGTAGTTTTTATATCCTAGATTAAGTCTATAGGGTATACTGAGTTTTCTGTCATTCCGTTTGTAACGCACAGAAATATTGATGTTAGAGCAATATGGATTGGACACCCACGCATAATATTAAATGATATTTTGATTTTTCCATGTCCGTCCGTCTGTCTATATGTCTGTCCTCACGATAACTCGAGAACGCGTATATTTAGAGAGCTGAAATTATGTTCAGGAACTTAAATAAAAAAGTAAAATTAAGTTCGAAAATGAGACAAATCGGGTAACTACTTCGTGGGGTTGCCATAAAAAACTTTCGTTTTCCACTATATATTTGGACACTGCCTGAGAATGCGTTGACATAGAAAGCTGAAAATTGGTACAAGCTGTTTTTATAGTAATAACAAATAAAATTTCAAAAATGGACTAAAACGAGCAACCCCCTTCTTGGTGTTACCATTTAAGATTTTAGGTTTTTTATATGTAATGTGAAAACGATCAGTCTTAGAGATTTTTATTGTACTAGAAACTTCTTCAGAATACAAAATCCTATAAAACTGATTATAATCATTTTTTCTTTCCGACGAATTGCTCTAGAAATATATGCGAAAAACCACTTCAAAAATCAAACTTGCAAAGATTGGTTGCCCATACGAAATTATATGGGCATTCATCTAGGGTATCCTAAGAATTGGTCTTAGACCAATTCTAGCTTTTTTACTTGTGTCATCAATCGTTAACAGTCAAATATTTCAGTATTACAATTGACATGTAGATTTAGGCTACGGTTATATTGGACATTGCTACTGACGGTTTTACAGGTGGCATAAACCCCAATAATATTTTTATCTTATATCCAGGTACAATTATAATTTTATCATAAGATATTGTGGAAATTGAACAATTGCACTTGAGTTAATTTAAGTTTTTTTGCTAAAAAAAAAAAAAATCTCTGTAATGAAGAGATTCAATATTGCATCTTTTCTACTACCTTTTTCAACGTTGATCAGGTTTTTGTTGAAATCCCATGGACCAAGACATGATTGTCAAACAAAAGCATGTATGTACTTGTACATTTTTTTTTTCAAGTATTAAAATCCAACTGAAATCTTTATAATTACAAAACCAAAGCCTATTGAGTTCTTCAAGTGGATAAGATTTCTAAAAATTACCATAATTTGGTAAAAGTTCTTTATAAAACACAATTATCTATACTTACAACAAAATTACCTGCTTAATATATGCAAAACTAAACAATAACAACATATAAATAAAAACCTAATCATTTACAAGTACCTTTAACACGAAGAACCCTCAGAATATATTTCTTGTGTTGAAAATTTCCATTATCCCAACATCGATAAAACATGCTCTCTGAGGACATCAGAGTGATCCTACCACCATTCTATAAATCTATGCAAATTCTTTTGAAAAAATTGTAAAAGTGGTGATAAAGTCTCATGAAAGGAGGAAGTACAAAAATGCGCATATATTTACAGAATTGTGATGCGAAAAGTTTTCCTTCTTCTGATATCTGAAATTATCACTTTTGTTGTTGGAGGAAGAGAGCCTTCTAAGTTGGCTGAATAATAATATAAAAAAAAAAAAAAAAAAAATTCATCTCATCATGTGCTCGCTATACTATACGAGTAAAGTTGAGTTCTATTTAATTTCAACCAAAGTCCTGGAACCTGAACACTATAAGCTCCTTATATAGAACTAACCGTGGCTAAAACTTGAGAATATAACTCCGAAGTAAGGGAAATATTTATTTAAATTAAAATGCAAATTTTTTTTTTTAAATAATCAGCAAAGTTTCCAGTCAACTTTGAGTTCTTTTTTCGCTCCCACCTGCATTTTTTCCACATTTAATAGGAAATACCTTGTTCAGATATTAATATTCATTAGCCAGATGAAAATGATATTAATTGAAGTACCTATGGTGTAGATTTCCCATATATAAATATCCCAAGGCCTGATAAGTAGCTTCGGCTAATTTGTTCGCTGATTTTTATGCGGATGGAAATATTTAAAAATCGAAATCAAGATTTTCCCAACTTTCCGCACTTTTCTGAATAATTTGGAGTGTGGATGCGCGTGTGCGTGAACTAATGAAACATAAAATGTCTACCTATAATTTGCAGCACTATCAAAAAACTTGTTTTAGGTATTTGTAGAATGGTGATAGATTTTGCTGAATAGCAGGAATTACCCTTAGATGCAGTTATGAAAAGCATTAATAAGAATATTATTTACTGGACTATTTATTCATATTTAATTAGCACATTTTCCAGTTGAATATTGAGAGTGTACTTGACTTTTGCATTTCTCCTGCCCCATTGAGAAATTAATTTTTAACTTCCACCATTCTGGAAAATGAAATTTTCTCTGCTCTTGCAATTTCATAGCTAATTGCCTCAATTACTTACAACAGAACACATGCAGTTAAGGGTACCCAACCCACTACCCCAGTTCAATCAAATATCAACCGGAAGAGTATGTTGATGTAATTATGAAAACAGGATTTCACTTGTGGTTTGCACTTGAGCTTATGTTGTTTAACACATTAAGAACGTGCTTCTGAGTGTTGTATTTCATTAGGGAAAACACTTATTCCTCATCGTGATGTTTCACAGACAATTAATAAATTGTTCTGTAATTTAGATGGAAATTAAAATTTAAAAGAAGAATTAATTCTATGTTACAAAAAAACAAAAGAAGAAAATAACTCGAAGGCTGACAAAATAATATTTTTTTTTTTTACTTCCTTACTAATTTAAAGGATATTCCTAAGGAAATGATAGTTGTTAATTTAAATCTGTATTTTTTATGTATTCCTATAGACATTGACTTATTTACTTATTCATTGAACTTAAGGCCATTAATGTTTCATAAAAGCACACTCCATAATCTCACAGATGGTATTGCTTCTGATGGTAACCTCGAGATATTTCTAAATCTTCTTATCTAATGTGCTCTTTGCAGATTCCAGTCTAGGTTATTGTGATATGAGTAATCCCATTCCACTTTTTTACTTTCATATTAGCATAGATTCAGATTTTCCGAAACTAGCCATATTTAAAGTTTATCGTATCCGGCTCGAGCACTGAATTTTAATCACTTTGTGTAAGCACTTTGCCATCAGCGTAATATTAATTGAATTGGATAATTTTTGTATTTGAAAAGTTGCAGTTTTATCAAAGTTTCACATTATGTGGATTGACGAAAAAAAAAAATTATACTTGACTTATTGATATGAAAATTGATGGGTTGTTCTGAACCTAAACTATGGTGCTAGCAGAAATTTTCTAACTCATTCACTCTTTGATGGGAGTAACTCTGCAGTTTCATAAATTTTTTTACGAATGGAATTATTATCAGACAATATAAACAGAGGTTGTGACCTTCACAAAATATATTATAATTATCAATAGACAGATCTTCGTTGACATATATATTGTACTCTCGTATCTGTGCAGGATAATTAGGTCTTACTCTTGACATAGAGTAAAACAAACGGCATAAACATATAATGTCAAATTTTCGGTGGATTGACGTTATTTTAACTATTTTTCGTACAACTTTCAAAAGTAAGTTTTTCGCAGCACGTATAAAGTTTCAATTGAAGAAGAAAATGTTTTGTCTTTCGAGTGGACTTTTCCGCCTCTTTAGCTCCTGAAAAGACGATTTTTTTACTGATGAAAGTTTAAAAAAGTTACAAAAACTTTCATCGGTCATCAAAAACAAAAGTTTTTAAGCAGTATCAAACATTATTTCAACTGTTGATAGTAAAGTGCCGATATTTTTCATGCCAGTGTAAGGCGAGGACATTTCGGCGGATGCATATTTAAAATTTTCCCCTGTTCTATTTCTTTTAAATGTCATGTGGGCTTTTTTAAGAAGGGGGCTATTTACATGTAAGCCCATATCATTTTACGTTTTCTCCATGTATTTTCTGTGAAATAAACCCTTGATCGTTGTAAGGACAACCTCCTGTAAAATCTGTAATGGTTTAAGCAGATATTCGGAGATTTCGACCTATTTGCAGGAATTGTAATTTTTATGGCCGAATAGTTTGACATGAAATTTTACCTGAAATCCGACCTATAAATATTAAGATAAAATATATATACAGAGTGGGCAATCTGCTAGTCCTTTTTCCATTTGTAAATAAAACACACATTTTGGAATTTTTATTGATAATGAAAGATATGAAGTAAAAAGGTAGAATTGGTCTAATACAAATTCTTATGACACCTTAGATGAATGCCCGTATGAAATTACGCATTTGAGCAATTTTGATTTTTGTAGTGGTTTTTCGCATATATTTCTAGAACGGTTCGTCGGACAGAAAAAATTATTATAACCAATTTTATAGGATTTCATATTCTGAAGAAGTTTTTAGTACAATGAAAAAGTCTAGGACTGATCGTTTTCACAGTATACATAAAAACCCTTAATTTTTATATGGCAACACCAAAAAGGGGGTTGCCCGATTTACTCCGTTTTTAAAAGTTTGTTTGTTATTACTATGAAAACAAAATGTACCAAATTTCAGCTCTCTATGTTAACGCGTTCTCAGCCTGAGTCTAAATGGCAACCCCACGAAGAAGTTGCCCGATTTGTCTCATTTTCGAACTTGATTTTACTTTTTTTTTAAAGTCCGTGTATAAAATTTCAGCTCTCTAATTACACACGTTCTCGAGTTATCGTGCGCACGGACGTACGGATGGACAGACGGACGACGGACGCACAGTCAATATAACTTTTATACTTAAACTTAGTATACCCTACACTGAAAAAAATTTTAGTCCCATGGCCCATATTTTATATACCATTGTACCCATAATCATCAGCGATTTTGGAATAATGATAAATTATGGTAACCCAAGTAATATCTGTATGGGAATTAGCAAAATAGTTTCACAGATCATTTGCATGACTGAGTGGGTTATAAGATATAGAGTAAAATATATGGCACGAATTACTATATAATATAGGATCAGAAATATTGGAACATGGCACTAGAAACAATAAAATATTATGTATTGCCAATAACTCAGTAGCACAATAGCTTTCATTCATGGGACATCAGCACACGATATATAGGTCGGAAAACAATACCATAAATACTCCTATGTTTGCACAGTACATTAAGTAATGTAATATAGGATAGCTCGCCATAAATGTTAGGGAATATATGCTGTTTCTCGTGATGCTTTATACAATTTACAAAATGCTGTAGACCTTAATGTCATATTGTAATATCCTGTTAAATATAGTATACTGAGCAATAGTATTTGGAGAATTATACAATATATTATGGAATATACAAATTTCCACACTTTTGCTGAAGGCGTACCATAAAAATATCAAGCCTTTACTTCTAAATTTTATTTTTCGTAAAACTTCTTTAAAAAACTAGACAACTTGTTGAAAAAAGATATATTTTTATTGAATTAACTTTTATACTATACAAAATTCAATACAGACTTAGTTTGTAAGGCAGACCCGAAATCGTATGAATTCAAATCTCTACACCGTTACTTATGCTAGAGGAAACATATTTATATAATGTTCAAATTCAAAGAGATAAACGATAGACGTTTGCAAATATCTCTATCAGTATAGACCTATAAATTTGTAGAGCACTTCTATATAAGAATAAGATAATAAGGTGGATAATATAAATATTTATAGGAAGTTATATCTCCCTTTAAATTTAAATATTTTGCTTTGACAGGAAAGAATTCTTAAACAACATAAAAGCAAGACTTTATTCGAATTAGAGAATATACTTCTACAGCATTTGAGGATATGTCTTGATGGGAAATTTGTGACGATTTTTTAACAACATGGGCATGTCTATGTACGTCAAAGTATATTGTTTCTAAAACAAGAACTATGCCAATAACATGGTTTTCACTTATACAAAAGTATTCTATAAGACCAAATTTAGGAAATCCATTTTCCCATCCTGTTAGAATTACGTAACCAGCTTTGTATTTTGTACCATTCATGATTATCCACTTTACAAATTTATAATTTTTATTAATAATCTTCATGTCTTCGATAATATTAAGAATCTTTTGTTCAAAAATTACACAACCATTTCCTGACTGAATCGTATCCAAAAGATAAGGTTGATCCTTAACTCTAATACTTTCGCTTAAAAGATATCTATCAATTATAGTATACATAATATTTTTCCTACATGTTGTAGATGAGGCAATACTTTTGAGCTCCTTATGCTTTGACTCGAATCGCATGCACCATAAGTTTTTTAAAGGACCAACTTTTTGAGCAATCATTGAGTAGTGCAACATAAAGTGATGTTTTGGTTTTAAATGCGTTTGAAAATTTTCTAGAAATAACTCATGGTGCAGAATAATGAGATTTTCTAAAAGTATAACACTTTGTTTTGTAATTTTATCACTTAGCAAAATATATAAAATTTGTGAAAAAGTAAGGAATATTTCCCAAATTTCGTCATGTTCAGGAACCCAGTCTCCTATTAAAAGTCCGAAATATTTTGATAAAGTAATCACCTCAGACGCTGAATATTTGAGTTTTCCATTTTTTAAATGCTCTTCTGAAACTTCTTGGGGTCTGTTTATGTGCTCAACCTTCCCAAAATCAAAAACTCTTATACGGTTATTAAATGCCGCAAGGGAAAAAAACTTTTGTTCATAAATGAAGTGCTTTAAAATAAGACATATTTCCAAATTTAATACACCTTCAAAAATATCGTGCATAATATCAATCACGAAATTTTGGGTCACATGAAAATTATTTAGCTGATCGAAAACGCAAGGAGAAATTATGCCTGTCTTCGAAGGTTCATTTTTATGAAGATCTTCTGCATAATTTTCATAATTTCGCAAAATTTCTGTATTAGATTTGCAGACTGTTTTCGCTTCTTCGCGATGTATTTTACAAAAACGGCAGTAGTAATTTGCCACGAAGCATTCAGTAAAGCCCAAAATTCCATTTAATCCCTTATTATCACCTGTACAGGCAACGAGTGCAAAATATATTTTTCTGTCTAAAATGTCTAAGCCTTCGGTTGCTAAATTTATTAACTGATTAATAAGTGGTTGAAGTATACGGTTACCAAATTGCTTACGATCCAAAGAATTAAAAAGCATAACCAGAAATATATTTTCTAATTTTGACCGATATTCAGAGGGAACACATGGAAGTGACAGGTATATAGCGCCCAAACTCTGAATACCTGCCCGTGAACCTAACGGATTGTTTACTTCAAACTCATCGAAGTATAGAAATAATGGAAACACAATGTCCTCCGCGTGATAAGATTGCAGTTTACTTTTCCAAACTTCACCTTGAATAATGTTTGATATAACTTCATCCTCAGACTTTAAATTTTCAATATAACTTAATATTTTTTCTAATACATTTTCACCTTCTAAGAACTGTTTTAATGTTCTTTCAATTGGAATTATACTAGCTTTCACATCTTTTGTTGTAAGAACTAACTCTTCATGAAGCCTTATAGTCTCAAGTCGTTCGCCAATGACAATTGAAGATTGAGGATGATATATATTTTTACTTTTTAGCAATTTTTTTCGTTTGTGTTCTGTCGCGATATCATCAAATGATTTATTAACTTCAATTAATGCAGTAGAAATTAATTTGTTTATTTCGGAATCTGCATTTGGTAAGCAATTGATAATAAAATTTTCAAAGTTTTCAAGGATAGATTTTGTAAAACTGTTAATAATAAGGTCTATTGTTCTTTGAATATATTTACGGTGGATATTTTTATCGCTATATAAACTCGTTATTATGTTTAAGCAAGAATCATTTAACTTTTCTTTGAATTCAGATAATCCATTATAATTGGTTCCATCAATATTAGATTCTTTAGAAATATCATCCAAGTGTGATTGTATTACTTCCTGCGCAGGTTTAGTTGTTTGTATATTAAGTTTTTTGTTTTGTTAATTTTGCACGCGCAAGGATTCATTTTTACAAAAATGTTTAATAATATGTTTTTTGAGCATATCTTGTTCTTAAAAATTCTTTCCTGTGGACAACTATTACATATAAATATACTTTCTAAACAGTGGTACACATTTAAATGTAAGATGTACTTTTTCGCTTCCGAAAATAAAGAATTACATTTGAAACAATTCATTTTGAAAAATAATAATAATTATATGTACATATATAAAAAAAAACAGTTCTAGTTTGTGTCACTTAATAGAGAACTTACTACTACAGAACGACTATCATATTCTGTCTTGATTCCATATACACGTTGTTGAATATATAACCATATGGCAGAACTTGCTGTTGGAAATTTTGCGTTTAAAGCACTGAAAGACTTGAAACATAAGTCAATAGCAATTAGTGGACTGCTGACAGTGTAAACGACGTCATCAATTACAACATGAGATGCTGAGATATTATCTGAAAGTTTTAAATAGAAAACTGTAATTTAAAAAAATTTAATATATTTCTTATTCATACCAAACGTTTCTCCAACTATAATAACAGTCGGCTGAAGAGTTTCCTTATTCTCTCTTAATTTTGTTTTTAGTTTCTCAAGCTCCTCATCTAGTAGATTACCATTCTGCGGATAGTATGTGTATGATTGGTATAAATAGGATTATTTATGAATTATAAAATACTTTTCTTACCTCTATTTGTAAGATAAATGCATTTAAAACTTGTATGTGTATGATTGGTATAAATAGGATTATTTATGAATTATAAAATACTTTTCTTACCTCTATTTGTAAGATAAATGCATTTAAAACTTCATCTTTTGTGAATTTAATGCGTTTTTTCGTCCCGCTTTGCCTCGTATAAGCACAAGATCCTAAAAATCCGGGAAGTAATAAAAACCCGGTAAGATCGTTCTCTCCAAACTTCTTTAGAACATCGGGGCATTCAAATTTTGCCTTATTTATGAGCTTATGGTTAACCTCTGACCATTCGGAAAACAACTTGTTAATACAATTTGGGTAAAGTTTCTCGAAATCGTTGCATAATAGACACCACCCTTTCGGGCCTCTTAAAGCAGGAAATGCATGTAAATATTGGTGAATTGTAAGCTTTGAGATCGATGATTTAAGTAAATTCATGCGATACTGGAATGTATCATTCCAGTAACTTGAAATTTTGTCCCACGGCTCTAAATTATTCTTTAAGAAGAAAATTTGTCCACTGGAATCTGATGGCTTTTCTACTGTAGATTTTTCTTCTATTTTGTTTTCATGTAAAGGTGTGAGTGTTCTTCGAATATTTTTTTTCAGCCTGTTGTAACATTCCCATAGTTTACCAGATGCTAATGCTTTGGTCTTGGGCTGATATGGGATATAATAAATGTCTGCATTTTCTGTTGGAAAGATCTTCAAAATATCTTCTGTGATTTGTTTAAAACGTTCAGTGCTTATCTTAAAATTTTGTGGGCACGTTTCAAATTCTTTTTGAACAATAACGTTTGATAATATATTTCTTTCTTTTCGTGTGTTTTCGTTGAGTGTTTTGTTCTTTTTATAATAATTTGAAACAATACTTCCGTTCGCACATTTTAAATAATCTTCAACAGTATTAGTAGTGCTTTTTGAATTTGTACATGATTGCCCAAAAATGATCGAAGATCCAATTAGCTAAAATTTTATGTTATGATATTGCCTTGTATGCGTATTTAGTTGTATACTCTTACCTCTCCCAAATTGTTATCTAAGAGTTTATCAGAAATGGAAACTTCCGTAATAGGAAAATTAATATCTAGGTTTTCTGTTTGCGATAACGAAGCTTCCGAAAATGTAGCAGAAGATGTAGTAGCTAACTATTTTCAATGTAGAAAAAAAAATTAATTTATTTTCTTACAAGCGAAAGGCAAATACTAAGCATTTCAATATAAAATTTAACACACTGTGTAAACTAACAATATTTCATATAGAACGCAAGCAATAATAAAGCTTAAGAAAGATACCAACCTCATTAGAAATACACATGTGTTTTTTGTAACATATTCAAAATTGCTGCCTAGGTCCCGCTTTTGGTATGAGATCCTTTAATGTTTCATACTGCAAATTTGAAAATGCGACATCATCAATTTCCTCCTCTGAAGTAAACAGATGTGAAGACGAAAATATACTGATTTTTTGTTGTTTGCTAATTACTATTTATTTAGAAACGTAAACAAAATGAGTACAAGGACCTTAACCCCTCGTACGCAAAAATAATAATAGTATCGCTATGTTAGTACTACGGTTATACTTTTTACGACAATAACGAACATGGAGTAAATAATAAACAAGAAGGAGTGGAACATTAATAAGAGTTTTCAAATTTCATCTTTTACGTATTCGGGATATAAGTTACCCATTTTACAATTTCCCAGACGATATTGTATCCCGACTAACTAAGAGCAGATGTGCAAATGTAAGCTCGTTGATGGTTGTCGATAAAACAAATACGTGTGCTGCACAAATCCAAAGAAAATAATTCGTTTTGATAAATGGATACCAAGTGCAAGTGGAAAGTCAAACGAGATATACTAATACTTTCCACAAAAAATTCTGCAGAAACTATAATTATATCTGTCATAAATCAAAAGTTGTATTGTGTTGTTGTAGGTAAATCTGCAGTAAATTTGTCAGATCAAATTATCGCGTACAGTTACTTCAATTTGAACAACTGCCAAGTCGTATATAAAGCCATATATGTATATAGCCCCGCAATTGGCACTGAATACGTAGTTGTATAAAAATGCAATAAATAAAAAAGTCAAATTTACTGCTTTTAAAATGACACTTGCAATCCAGTACATCGCATTATTTAATATCAAGTTATAATAATTTAAAAAAATTGAAGTTGTTAAATAATGCACTTTTAATTGCACACTGTTCTCTATTATTTACGTTGTTAAAAATGTTAAACATTGGTTTAAATAATATAAATATCAGAAACTGAAAAAGCTAGTAGGGCCGGTCACGGGTTATCACCATGATCCAATTGAGAAGGCAAACTCCGGTTATAAATAACATTTCTACTTACCAACAAATTTTTCTATAAATTGCGAATATCCCCAATTATTGAGACAATCCTTCATTAAACTCATTTTAATCATTAAATCATGAATCACTGAATTACTGGGTTAAAATTTATTTTTTCTTTGGACCAAATAACAGGCACTATTCACTTCACAAGCACTTCTTACCAAATGAATGAATCTATGAATCAGGAAATTAAGAAATTCGAAAACATGAGCGTATAGTCTGCTGCGCCATGTGTATGATGCTGCGTCCTGTGCGCATTTTTATTGAAATAACACACATAGGAAGAATTAATATATATATATCCCCACCCTGAATATATTATAAGTATATATAAGAGAACAAACAGATATTTGTATACAATGTAAATAGCCCTACAGCCCATATAAGATTACAAATTAAGATCGTTCCATGGGCATAGTCGTAGGTGTGATTTGTATAGTTGTTTAGAAAATGAGCATATCGTATATACCTATTTACATTACGTGAAAAGTATCTAATTGAATCACCTCCACTGTGCATTAGGATTCAAACTATAATTATGTTGGAACGTACCATACTTATAACAAGAATTAAATTATATGATTATTTCGCCGAACCCAATAATTTATAATGAAAGGCTACAATAATATATTGAGGGTATTTTATATAAATTTAGCGCAAAATGCAATAAAGGTAGGTCTATGTGCATTGGAAAATAGACCAAGTAAATTTTTTTCAGTGTATAGATATATGCACACCACGGCTTCGTCTACAGGCCTGCATCCGAACATCAAAACTTTCGCTAACTTTTTCTAATAAAAGCGGATCAGTGACCTCAATTTCATTTCGAATGTTCTTTTTAAGTTGTTTAATTGTTTGTGGAAGATTAGCATACACTTTACCTTTCAAATAACCCCACAAACAATAAAGTGATGTTAAATGCGGGCTTCTTGGAGGACAAGACACTTCAGAATTTCTTGAAATTAAGCGATCGCCAAATTTTGTTGACAATAAATGGAGTGTTGCACGATTGTGTAGCATGTCCAGACCTGGATTTACCCTTAGGCTGACAAGGCTGAAGCCTACGACCCCGCCGTCCGGCTGGGGCCCCAAATTTCAATTTTTATATCAAAAGGTTTAACATTTTAATATTAAAATTGAAATTTTTACTTTAAAAATTTTTTTTATAGTCAAAATTTATAAAAAAAGTTTTTGCAGTTTTTTTTTTTTCAAAACAAGGTTGGCTTTGGAATTTCCTTCAAGCGTTTACAAACACAACAATAAATTGAAATCATTGCTTCAGATTATTGATTGTGCTTCAGACGAAATATAGGTTTTTTAGTTAACTACAAAAAGTTATTAGTTGAAGTTTATTGAATAATTTAATAGTGAAGTGAGAATTTTATATACATAAGCGTAAGTACTTCACTTTCTCCTGTGTTTCTTTTTTAAATTTAGACTTTGGTTTTCTATAACAGAGACATAATATTGAACATCCCTAGCTTTTATAATGTCTTCCAAAAGAATATATGCTAGTGGTGCGGAAAAAAGAAAACGAAAAGCTGAACTGGAAAAATATGAAGCTTCGCTTCCGAAATTAAGTGAGTATTTTAGCACTATTGAAACAACCAAGAGAAACAAAAATTGCGGTGAAAAAGAAATATCAGCAACATTGCTTCCTGATCAAGAATCTGCAGATACCGTGGTGCGATCTGAATGTCTTAGCATTGATATATCATCATCATCCTTAACTGAAGATGTCAGCATTGGTACCGCACAAATCAATTTACCTTCAATTTCGATGGAAAGATTCGAAAATACGTTGGTGACAACAGATGATCCGGCCACATGGTTAAATATAACTAAAGAATTACGTGAACAAGTCATCAGAAGGCCCATAAATCAAAATTTGAACGGTAATTATTCAAAATCCCTAAGAAAAGAAAACACTCAATCTAGATTTTTGCCATTGAGTATATTTGAAAGAAAAATGTGCAATGGCGAACAGGTTACGAGAAAATGGTTGGTATATTCCCCTTCTACCGGAAACGTATTTTGTGTACCTTGTAAACTATTTGGCAAACAAGAGTCTGCGTTTAGAAGTGGGTTTGGAGATTGGAAAAACTGCCAGAATCTACTTACATCGCATGAAAACAGCAAAAATCATAAAGAAAACGTTAATGATTGGTGTACAATGTCTAGTCATTCTGGCAGAATTGACTGTGAAATTGTCAAACAACGACAAATGGAAAAAAGTTATTGGCGTAACGTTCTTAAGCGCGTCATTGAGACCATAAAATTTCTCTCAGAACGAGGGCTTGCCTTTCGTGGCGACGATGAAACACTTGAATCTCCATCTAATGGCAATTTCTTTGGCATTCTTGAAACCATTGCCAAGTTTGATCCATTTCTGGCTAGCCATATTGAAAGATATGGCGGAAACGGCTCCGGAAGTACAACATATCTATCCAAAACAGTTTGTGAGGAGCTAATTCAAGTTATGGGTCAAAAGTTACAGTCAAAAATTATCGCAGAAGTTGAAAGTGCTAAATACTTTGCCATCAGTGTAGATTCTACTCCGGACATCTCCCATGTCGACCAACTTACATTTACTATACGATATGTACTATCGAATGGAAAACCAGTCGAGAGATTTGTCAGATTTCTTGAGCTCCACAGCCACGGTGCTGAAGATATTTCTAACCAAATTTTAAAATTTATAGAAAATGTTGGTCTTGATATTAATAATTGTAGAGCTCAAAGCTATGATAATGCTGCAAACATGGCTGGCATTTACACAGGCGTACAAGCACGAATAAAAGATGTAAATCCACTTGCCCATTTCGTACCGTGTGCGGCACATTCAGCAAATCTCGTAGGTGCTTGTGCTGCTGACTGTTGCTTAGGCGCTGTCAACTTTTTTGGCTTTATTCAAACATTATACAATTTCTTTTCTGCTTCGACATATAGATGGAAAAAATTAAAAAACTGTTTGCCGAAAGGTGGCCTCGTTGTTAAATCGCTATCTCAAACTCGATGGTGCGCTAGAGCAGATGCAATTAAAGCTATTTTTAAGGGTTATGCAGAAATTAGAGCTGCTCTAAGTGAACTTTATAATGATAATATTGAGAATAGAACTAAGCGACAGGAGGCCCAAAATTTGGATAACAAAATGAACGAGTTCGATACAGCGATACTAACAGTTATATGGTACACATTAATAAGCAGACTCAACGCAACAAATCAGTCCCTTCAACACGTTAATATTGATATTCTCAGTATTGTGAAACTGTATGAATCTCTTTTAAATTTTGTTCTTGCAACGCGTGATAATTTTGATGAAATGGAAGAGCAAGCGAAGAAACTTGTATCAATACATGACTATGTTAGTGAAAAAACACGAGATAGAGTACGAAAACGAATGTTTGATGAAGAAAACACAATGAATATTGAACTGAGGGCTCGTGATAAATTTAGAATTCAAATATTTTATGTAATTATTGATTCTTTGGCTGCTGAACTACGTAAACGACAACTTGCCTATTTGAAATTAAAAGAACTGTTCGGATTTTTAACAGATTTCAAGAAATTAAGTTTAATAGAATTGAGACACCAATGTATACGTTTAGTTGAGGCGTATCCTGGTGATTTAGAAATGGAATTCGTGGACGAATTTTTGCAGTTTTCTTCTACGATAAATACCGAAGATGATATTAAAGTTGTAGATTTAATGACCCACCTGGATAAGTACGTTATGTTGGGAACATATCCGAACGTTAGAATCGTTTTAAGAATATATTTTACTATCCCAGCGACCAACTGCGAGGGTGAAAGATCATTTTCAACATTATCTCGTGTTAAAAATCATTTAAGAAGCTGCACTGGACAAGACCGACTAAATGCCTTATCATTAATGGCTATAGAATCCGAACTTCTCCGCGAAATGGATTTTGATACCATTGTTGAAGATTTTGCAGAGAAAAAATCTAGGAGAAAATGCTTCTAAATTAATTTTGTTTTATTTATGAATTCTACTTTGTTTTATTTTTTATATATGAATAAATGTAATATTATTTTCGAAATTTAACTATTATAATAGCAGAAAGCTATTTAAACTTCTTTTTTCAAAAAAAATTATAATAGGGCCCCATAATATTTTTAGCCTTGGGCCCCCGCAAGAGTAAATCCGGCTCTGAGCATGTCGTTCCGTCTTGTTGAAACCAGACGTCTTTGACACCCAATTCATTCAATTTGGTCCACAAAACACCAGTTAACATGTAGCGATAACATTCACCATACACTGTCAGGTAATTTTCCGGTTCGTTTTCAAAGAAAGACGGTCCAATGATGCCAACAGCCCATACACCACACCAAACAGTGATTTGGGAGGATGAAGCTTTGCTTCGTGAATACCAAAAGAATTCCCCGCATCCCAAATTTGACAGATTTGTTGATTTACGTAACCTTCCAGATGAAAATGTGCTTCATCGATAAAAATGATTTTTTATAAAAAGCCTTCATTTCGTTCAAGCATCCAATTAACAAAACGACGGCGTTTTAAATGGTCTGGTGGCTTCAATTCTTAAGTTAGTTGAATTTTGTATGGATGCAAATGAAAATCAATATGAAAAATGCATTGTAATTTGGTTCGTGAAATCTTTAGTTCCTGTGAAAGATGCCTGGTTGATGTGCTTGGTTCCTGACGAACACTTTCACTAACAGCTGCCACTGCATCAGTAGTACGAACAGGAAGAACATGTTGATACGGTCTACGACCTTCCACTGAACCAGTTTCTTCAAAACGATCAATAATTCTGTCAATTGCACGTTCAGCAGGATGCCCATATCGACCAAAACTGTCACATAATTTACGAAATGTTGTTTGTTTTTTAACGAACATTTTCATAATAAACTTGGACAATCAGAATACTCTGCTGTGTTGTTAGCGACTCCATGATTATAAATGGAATATTTTGGATTTTTAATAGGTCAAAGAAATTCTTAGAACAGATGACATTAAGTACTAAAAATCATCGTCTGAAAAGTGGACCAACAGATTACCCACCCAAATGTAAAAAAAATATTTTAGATGGCAAAGCGAAGTTTCGACTGCAATATCGACATATTTCGAAAGTTTCAAATTTATTCAAAATCTTAATATAAATTATCATGGGATTTACTGGATTATTGCGAAATGCGGGAAAATAATTTTACAATTTTTCAATTTTGATATATTATCATTTCTAATGAAAACTTTTTTTCTATACGTGTGAACTTTTGAATCTCGAAAATGCAAAAATCTTAGTTGTAAGTCTCTATAGACCAGAACTGGATGATACAGCTGTACTTTCTGTTCTATTTATTTATTAAAAAAAAAAAATTTTATTCACGTCTACTGCAACTCTTTCACATAACACATGATAAAACTTACAAAGTCAGAGAAGCTCTCTCCCTCCAAAATACGTTTATATTCCTCCTTAAACCAAAACTCTTGAGCTACGATAACGAATTTTCTTATGGCAGCAATCACTTTAGCCGAATAACATCTTTCAGAAGTGTTTTACCATTCCGTTCAACCGCCTTACCTCAACCCATCCACCCCTTCTGACCCGAACAGCTAATCCCTCATTAATCTGGATTCTTGGAAAATGAATAGCAGTCAGTCTAAGGCAGAGAACAGGATTAGTATCTGAGAGTGTTTTGCTTGCAAGCCTCCAGCGTTTTGTACCTTTCTGATCCTCCCTTTTGGGCTAGTCCGTATGTTGCTTGTCAGTTATTTCAAATTACATGGTTTAAGGGTTAATGGTAAGGCAAATGGAGTGAGATGCTTAGTTGTGATATCTCAGCAAAATGTTTCTCAATTGGAATATTTTGTTAAATTTTGAAGGGGACAGGAAATGAAGAAACATTAATTGGATTCAGTCATGAAGAGATTTCTATGCACATTTTCTTTTTCAAAAGTGAAAAATATAAGGGGAGCAGAGTCAGGAACTCCATCATACTCTAATTTATTAAGTTGCTGTCATTATTCTTTTATGTAGAAGATAGATGAGAGTACAGATTGTGCAGTTGTTTATAAGTTATGGAAATGGAGATATTTTGCTCTTCTGTGTCATAATTTATTTAGCTTAAATCAAAGTGGTTTTTGTCCTACATTTAACGCTTGTAAAAAGATTGGGTATGCAACTGTTAAAACTATACAGGACTCCAACTTCATTTTTAAAGTAAATTTTATGTAAATATTATCGGCCGTTACTACTATTGTGTCATTCCAAAAATTGGCAGATAATCAATTCCAAGAGTAGAAGAAATGTCAAAGTTGAACTTTTTCAAAATCTAAAAAATTAAGGAAATAGTTCTGAGTTGCTGCAAAATCGAATGAACATTTCTTGTTTTCTGCTTTTGTGTTGTAATTCAGCGCAGCAAATCTGATTTTGTAAGTTAAAGTTAATTTTCGGTTTTAATGAACTTGAAATATGTTATTGAGGTCAATGTCTTGGGTAATTTTACATTATTAACTTTAATGATAATTCATGGTAGTTCGTATTACGTTAAGGGATCATTCTGGTTTAGATGCTCAAAACAAGGGATATTTTTATAATTTTTTTTAAAAATTTATCATTATACATATTCATATAAAATTTATTGAGCTTAATAAATACACTGTCGAAATACATAAAATAATTTTTTTTTACTTAATTTAAACATTTTTATACACAAAAATAACAGGCAAACATAATTCATCGAAAAGTACATATGTCACTAGCGGCGTTGATATTTCAATAAAGGCTCAACCAAAACGAAAAATATAAAAATTATTTAAATTCAGTATGATTGAAACGAGCTCAAGAGATTTATCAATGTCACGTCCACCAGAACACTGGTCCAGTCGCAAGCGGATAGCCATTCATTCATTTTATTAAAATCAATTTTTTTAAAGTTATAACAAAACTCGTAGTTACTAGAAGCATTAGATGATGAAGTTACAGGATCAAAAAACAAAACTATATGTAGTGTCGGATGATGACTTTTTTCAGGAACCATTGGAGTTAAACAACGCTTAACGAGAGTACCATTGGGATCGGACGAAAATACCAGGTCAAGAGATTTTCCAGAGTCTTTAGTCACACTGCTAGACTGCATTAGGCCTGATGAAATAATATTGTCAATAAGAGATATGGCATGTTGAGGAGTCGCCAAAAACGAGGGCAGCAAGCCCTCATCGTCCAGAGAGTGTACCCAACTCGCATTAGGTAAATTAAAATCACCAAAAAGCAATAATTCGTCGGCAGGCACCAGAACTTCAGTAAGCCTATCTATACATAAAGCCAACATGTGTGATAGCTTGAGAGCCACACATACAAACTCCAGATCACCGGAATCAACGAATTCGACCGATATGCCTGGAAGTCCACGACGAACAGCGCAAAGCACTCCACCTCCAACAGGAGCATCCACAGACAGACGATGACGGTCAGGGCGAAACAAAAAGACCTCGGGACCAAAAAGCTCTTTATCCGCGATATTCCCCCACAGCCATGTCTCGTTCAAGCAGGCCATGTCGAAACAGGAATTCGTCGAATTTGTAAAAACGAGTCGTCTCGGAGCGAAGGCCAGTTACGTTGGCGTAGTAGACGGAAATTTCGCTAACACGTTTTTATGAGACTAAATGTGAAAGCGTGGGTACTCGACAAATTCATTACTCGAGGTGCCGTTTTACACTTTTTGAAAAAAACTAAACATAGGTAAAAAGAGAACAAAAACTCAAAGAAATATAGTCTATTTCCTTGAATCATTGGATACACGCTAAGATAGACTATTTTCTGACACAACTGCTAATACCACTAGTACTAGATACCTAGATACAGAGATCTAGAAATATTAGTCGCGATGCATGTAGAATTAGCTGATGTTAATGATGAAAGAATTTGTTAACAAAATCCAAATTTCAGATAAAGATAACTAAATGTGACACATACATTAAAATTCGGGGAGAGGGTCTTAAAATGTGTAAATTCAATTCTTCGGGTATTTGATTTTTCCTTCTTTATTTGAAATATCGCATACCCGAAAGAATTTGTGAGTACTTACAATACCCATAAATTACGTTGATTCACGTTTCTAAAAATACAAATAAATATTCCATGAAGCAAAAATGGAACTCCTAGAAATATATTTGGTCTAACTGTAAAGTGTTAAGTTAAAATTAAACTTTTTAATTATATTGATGTTATGCATGTGGAAATTATATGCAAGCTTTTACCATAGACGCTAATTATTCAAAGCTGTAAATATTAATTAACTTACCTAGTCCATATGAGAAATAAAAGTATACAACAACATTGAACTAACTTTTAATTATATACAATGGTCAAAAGGATGTCAAATATTTTCTTACTGCTTTTCATTAGTGCCCGCAAAGCTGCATAATTCTCTCCTTTAAATATAGAACTAAAATTAACTCCGACAGAAAAAAACATGCTTTTTCTTAAGAGCTAATTTCTTGCCTGCTTTAGCTTTTAATACTCAAACTCAAAAGGCCGCAAAAAATAGCATGCAGATTCACCTCAATGTGATTTTTTTGTGAGCTTCTTTACACTCTGCCTTAAAATGATGGAAAAACTTAAGAAAAAAAAAATTCATGTGCACCTCTCAGGTGTGTAGGGGTAGTACTTTTCGTCAACTTAAGATTCTCAAGTGTTCTACGTGATATTGTAAAGCTTTTTACCACTTCTAAAGCCTAAACATATGATGTACATCAAAGATAAGAACCATTATCCACTTATAAAGAATTCAAAAGTCCTGCACCGTATTAATTTAACAGACATGCCGAGGACAATTTTTCTGAATATAACAGGACAAAGGAGCAACGTTGGAAAAATTTGCCCATTTTAAAGTTGAACACTGGCAAATAGAATCTGAATGGACTGCAGAAAAGCACCTATCACGAGAGAGAAAACTGTAGAAGTCGTAGATAAATTACTGGTTTTATCCATTTAGAGCCTCCATTGAACCCCATTCATTCATACCGGTTGCCTCTGTAACTTCTTTATATAGCTGGTCTGGATTTATGATTTCTATGAGTTCCATTTGAGAATTTAATTTCTAGCAGTTTTCAAACAGAGAGCTAATGTATATAAGTTTGTTTGAATATGACCTTTTCATATTTTTTTATTGTACAAAATTGAAAAGAAGTGTTTTCGCAGGATGCGTAAACAAACTTAAAAGATTAATAAAGATTTTGTGTGCGGAGGGTTCTGTTTTGCTGTTTTATTTTCCTTTTACTATCTCTCATTATTGCTGCAGTACTGATATTATAATATGAAAAGAATAAAAGATTTATTTGAATATTTCTCGTAAAAGATATGATTTCCCAAGTCACAATTTAAATGAGGTTTACTTAGGTCTTATAACTGTTTTGAGTTTGCTTAATGGTTTTATTGTGATTGTAATTATACCAATTGGTCTTTTAGACCAATTGATTTTATTGAGATGTTTTGAAAACCGCCCGGAGAGTAGTAATAACATTATTTAGCATTTAAGTCTATTTGTACTTATAGAAGTTTTATCGATATCATCACTTAAACTATGATTAAACCATTAAGCAGCAAAACAGAAATTAAATGCCGCTTGATTTTATTATGGTTTTATAACATCTACCAAAACTGTTTTACAAAACTTTGATAAAACCAAAAAATGCACTCATGAAAGTTATATCAAGAAGCACAGATAACTACTTTAATTCTAATTTGAGGGGCAATTTCGTCTAGAAAGCTACTGGGACTACTGTAGACACTATCATAAAACTATTATAGCTCAGTCAAATAAGATAAAAAAAGTGGGAAACTTGGGAATGGAAACGAATAAGGTGTAAATTGGTATAAACCTTTGTTTGGGCATTCTAAAGACTGGAAAAAAAGTCTCAAATAATCTTGTGTCCGGCTCACCAGATATTCAAGGTCAAGGATCGCGAAAATCGGCTTTAGCAATTATCTCGTTTTCTATGGCAAATACGTCATTCAAGGTCATTATGAAACTTGTAGATTATAAAATTACCTACAATTTTCATTTGAAGTATTTTTTATATCTACAACCGTTTACGAGGTACAGCGTGATGAGGGCAAGAGCGCTTCAGTATACAGGCGTATATAGCTTATAAAGATATGTGAACGCGGGGCCAAGAATATAGTTAATTATTTAAAGCTAATAATGCAATTGAAATATTATTATTTATATTGTGATTATAAAAAATATTTAAATATAATATTATGTATAAATAAGAAATATTATAGTGTTATATAAATGTTTATATTAAATACATCATAATTACATATTTTATGTAGGATTCATTTTTAGTATAAGAATTTAAAAAATATACATTTTGTGTAAAACAGTGCAAGTGTTTGGGTAGCCAGGTATATACAGACTATACTATTCTCAGAAAAAGAACCCCTAATTCAAGTCTTATATAATAGTAAGTTTATGGCAAGGGTCGGCTAATCTTGTTGAGTGAGAAAGATGGAGCCACTCAACTTTAGGCACATGTTCTATTGTTAAGGCCGATTTCATTTTCAAGGTCCAATTGTCTATTCCATACCTGCTTCACAGTCGAAACTTGTATCTCGGCAAACACAGATGTCATATTCAATGCTGACGTCCTTATCATCAAAACAGCCATTGAAAATTCGGAACTGCTGCCATCGTTGGAGAAGATATTAATCTGCTGTTCATTTTAATAAGATGAACCCAAAAAAAAATCATCATGAAATTTTCTTTAAAATAATTGGCAGAAGAAATGTTAAACACGAATGTATTAATCATAGAACTTCCATAAATGTCCTCATTACAAAGAACATTTTATATTTTTACAAGGCTTCACTGGATGTGATGCAACATCAGCATTATTTAAAAAAATGAAAGGGAAAATCTTTAAAATAATTGAGAAATACCCCGATTGCTACCAGTCAGTGAAATTATTCTTTCAAGAAAATTGATTTTAAATTTATTATGCGATCATGGAATACGTGCAGTTTTAGCCATGTATAATGCGCCAACATCAAAACTAAATATTGACAATTATAGACATATTCAATTTCTGAAAGCAATGAGATTTGACAGATCGGTGCAGTTATCATCTCTTCCACCTACAATTGCAGCAGCTCAACAACACATCTATCGGGTCTATTTCCCGATCCAAACATGGTTGGGAAAAGATTTGAAACCTGAGGAATTGGGGTGGACTTTTCAGAATGAGCTTTTACAGGCGATAACGATGGTATTGCCACCAGCACCAGAAGAATTATGGATAAAAAAGAATTTTAAGAACTTTTATTTTTAACGATTCTAAATTAAATTAATAAATACAAGAAGAAAAAACAACCTCCTCGTCCGGGGTTTGAAACCCGGACCTTCCGATTGCCGGGCGACTGCTCTTATCACTGAGCTAACGAGACAGATGTTTTTCCCTCTTGCATTTATCAATTTGTTACTACCCTACTAAGCCACGATTTGCTTTCAGCTGGCATTTAACCAGTAACGATTAATTTGATTTAGAATCGTTAAAAATAAAAGTTCTTTTAATTCTTCTTTATCCATCATTGACTGATTCTAACAAGTGTAGGTTCGATTCCCGTCCGGGAAAAAATAAATAAAAACCAGAAGAATTGTTGAAAATGATTTCTTTTGCAATTGCAAGAAAGGCTGTGGAGTAAATTGTGGATGTAGAAAAATAGCATTACTATGTTCCTCAATTTGTAGCCAGTGTAAAGGCCTCAATGCCACATCAATGCCAAATGATTCCGATGGAGACGGCGAGTACGTGATGAAGTCCTCGAGTTTGCGACACAACTGTAACGGGTAACGAGGACGATGATAATGATGTTGACATTAACCTTGGGCAGCCTCTTGACGAAGACAACGACGAACAAGAATAATTTTATATACGCCATTATATATTCGGTCTTAATAATAAATAAATAAAAAATAAAATTTTGGATTTTAGTATTTTATTCAAGATTTTCACATATATTCCTCATAACTCTAAATTTTTTTTTATTTATAAATAATTATAATTACATTTTCATATATTATTATTACTTAGCTTACCAAACTATATACCTAGCCCCGTAGTTTATATAAGGCTATTACATGAATTTCTTCGTAATACATAATATAATATTTAAATATTTGTTATAAGTAAATGAATTTATTAATAAAATTTATAAATAATATTTTCTTGATCTATTTATTAGCTTTAAATGATTAACTATATTCCTTGCCCCGAGTTCACATAGCGTTATATGCTATTTACGCTGTACCTCGAAAACGGTTGTAGATAAAAAAAATATATTTGAAATGAAAATTGTAGGTAATTTTACAATCTACAAGTTTCATAATGAGCTTAAATGACGTATTTTCTATAGAAATCCAGATACCTGCAAAAAAACCGATTTTCGCGACCTTTGACCTTGAATTTCTGGTGACACAGACAAAAGATTATATGAAACTTTTTTCGTACACTCTCTTCCTATAGATGCAATCCATTTGTTAATAATAACCGCTGGTGCTTCCTTCTATATCATCCCAGGTTTCTTGATCTATTGCTATGTAGAGAATAGTTACTTTGCGATTTTCTTCATTGTTTGTTTAAGTATTTCCCCTTTTCTTGTATTTCAAGGATTTTGGTCGATTTTTAAGTTTTGAGATTGTAGTTTTCCCCATTACTCTCTGAAAATGAAACAAGATGACAAAAGCAAGTCAAAACAAAATTTATCGGTGATTTATATACAATTAAACAGATTTATGCAAGAGCAAAAATCATTATTTGGGTCTAAAGAGACTTAGAACAGTTTCAACTAAATTCAAATAGAATTTCACCCATCTACGCAAATTTGATTTTTCAAGTAGTTTTTGAGTATATCTCTAGAACGGTTCGTCCAATAGCAAAAATGATTATAACCAATTTCAAAAGATTTCATATTCTGTAGAACTTTTCAGCACATTAAAACCGTATTGGACTGATCGTTTTCATAGGATACGTAAAATTCCTAAATTTTCATATTGCAACACCAAGAAGAGGCTGCCCGATTTGTCCCATTTCCGAACTTAATTTTAGTTAACGCGTTCTCGAGCTATCGCGAGGACGGACAGACGGACATGCAAAAATCAAAATAACTTTTAATTTTATGGATGGGTGGCCAATTCATTTTCCTCTACCATCATCATTTCTAGGTGTTACAAACGGAATGACAAACTTTGTATGCCCTTTAGATTTCATTTGGTGTATAAAAAGCTTTCAAGAATAGTTTTATAAATTTATTGAAAGGTTTTGCCAAGTCTGTTAGTGTTGACAATAGCTATGCGAACAGTTTTTCTTATGTGTCGTCTGGCATGTCTAAATACTCTATAGTATATATATTATTGTTCGATGTATTTGTGGATATATGCCCCGTGTGAAATGGAATCATACCATCACCCAAACTGGAAGCCTTCCCTGGAAGATGTGATGCATGCCTGGAAAGGATTCCTAAAACAAAACAAAAAAAGACAGTCTCAACATCACGTAACCTATAAAAATGAGAGGAATTACTTTAATCTAGCACCATAATAGTACGAATAGCAGCTTTGGCGATTACCTATGAAAAAATTTGGATTAGATATTATTCTTGCATTGCTGAGTTTCCTGATTGTATATAATTAAATTATATGTCGTATTATGAATTACATGACCTAAACAATTATTTGTAGATAATTAGGAAAGTTTTAGTTTTGCTTGAGTTGCTTATTATTAATTTTAGATAATTTTTTTTATTGCTTGCTAGTTAAATTGATTGGTACAGTTTTTAAGTTCCTATAGATTAAATTTACTAATGTTGCTTGATGAAGTTATAAAGTAAATTTTGGAAAACGCCCTAGTATAGCTTTCGAAATTTATAAATTGGTAGGATATTAATAGATATAGATATCATAGTTAAGAACAACTTTCCGTATTAGCATGACGCGGCAAGCAAATGTACTAGGCGCATCTAAAATTTCAAACTCAAAATTCAAAATTCAAAATTAAGAAAAACTTATACTCACTCGGTTCAAACTCCATTACCATTGAAAATTAATTAAATCAACGAAAAACAATTAAAAATAAAAATTCGAAATTACTGATACCAAATTCGCACCTACTTGTATAAGAGCCCGCAATAAATTTTTGGTGTGAAATATAACCAATAAAATAAAATATAACCAAAAAATCTCCGCGCCCTAAGTGAGTAATAGTACGTTGAAAACACCCCTTTTTTCAAAATTGAAATACTTATTATAACCACTTAATGCACGTCTTAAAAAACAGAGAAGTTTTTCCTGAGCACAAATATGTAGGTCCAAGACGTTTTGCGCGCGGCTAACCTCTTGCCGGACGAAGCTAAAGTACTGAAAATTTCAGATTTTCCAAAAAAGAAATTTACGTCACAAATGAGGCTAAGTGCTTTCTTTCTAAGTCTAAGGGCGATAATATGATTCGAGAAGACGTTGAAGAGCTAAGAAGTTCTCAAGAAGAGGCAGATACTCGTATGCTGTTGCATTTATCCTTTTTACAGAGAGACAGCTCAGTTGTCATTAAGTTTATGGATACAGATGTACTTATAATAGTGTTTTACAATATACCTAACCTTAAAATTAATATAAAAGTATGGATCGAAGTAGGAACTCTGTCTAAAGGTATAGGTATATTGATCTTAATTTAATTTATCAAGAATTGGGACAAACACTTTGCGCAGCTCTACCTCCATTTCACAGCTTTACAGGATGTGACTATACACCACCTTTTTTTAAGAAAGGAACAATTTTGGAAAGTAGACCACAATTGCGGTTGACATTTTCTAAATTTGGAAATGAAGTAGATCTAAATGAAGAAGATTATACGTTATTAGAAATTTTCGTCTGTAGTATATACCAGACAAAATCTGTGATGGTTGACGAAGCCCGATATGAATTTTTTTACAAATTATGCAAGCCTACATCAGAAAGGGTTTTTAGAAATATCCGAATTAAGTGATATTTTTTTTTGCAAAAGGTTCATGAGATTTACTGCTACATCAACATTAATATTTATTGTCACCAACCTATACCGTCTCACAAGCACAATCTCAACTTTACCTTTATACATATAGTGAATTCTCTGTAAACCGTAGGAAATGTCAGAAAACTGCTTTTAATCTTGTCTATTATAGGTTTCGAAGGAAGTCTTCTACCCCAAACAAAGCAGTTCTGCTGCAACAAATATATAGAAGAAATTTTATATGTTATATATGGAAGAATGCAAATGAAGAAATTAAATTATAACCAACAGATAGCGGTTAGGTGTTAGCAGAAAATAAATTGAAAATTAAATGGTTCGAGAAAAATGCGACACAGGAAAGACTGCAAGATATCCTTAAAGTTCATGTAAATGAAGAAAACGAAAAAGATGTAAGTACATTTGTGATTCATCAGATGACAGTGAATATGAAAGTGATACTTGAATTGAAAGTATAAATTGAAAAAAATGAAAAACGATTTCTAAAAGTAAAACACGAATGCTGAAAATTGTAAGATTTGTTTGATATTTGTCAGTACTTTAACTTCGTCTGGGGTTAGCAGCGCGCAAAACGTCTTGGACCTGCATATCTGTGCTCAGGGAAAACCCCTGTCTGTTTTTTAAGACGTTCATTAAGTGGTTATAATAAGTATTTCAATTTTGAAAAAAGGGGTGTTTTCAACATACTATTACTCACTTAGGCCGCGGAGATTTCCTGCCAGACGATTGTTTTTGACATTGCCTTTCCTTTAACTTAATACAGTTTTTGGTTATATTTCACACCAAATATTTACTGCGGGCTCTTGAACTATACGGGCTGTTCTTAACCCAGTAAGTTAGCCTGCAGACTCCAAAGTTGCAAAATAAAATAAACAAAAAGAGCGCACCAACAATTTCGAATAAAACGAAATTTAAGCCATTTTGTTATAATAATCGATTGGGGAATTTAGTGAAAAAGCGATATTTCGAAGTATGCTATAAGAATACGGGGTTAATTCTACAAGTTAGGTAATGCTGGTATGTGAAAGGGACAGTCCGACTTCCGGCAAAAAGAAGAACTCACTTGTGGACCAGACGACCGTCCAGCGTGGAGAGTGCCGTTAAAATTAAACAAAAAAAAAACAATTCAAGTAGTCGATCGAGGAAAAAAATGGGAAAAAGCAGACATCCAGAAGAAAATTTCAAAAAAGAAAAGGGAACGAAAAATTATAGCATCAGAGTAGAAGAAGAAAGAGTAGTCCCGAGGAAATTAGAAAAGGGGGCTGGACGGGGACACATTTTTCAAGGAAAATGGAGAGTTAAGTGGTTTTTTGTTGTTGTCTTTTCCTTAAAGAATTATTTTTCAATATAAATAATATATATTGATAAAATTAGTCATTTTGAAGTGTTGTGCGCCGTCTCATTCTAAAACGTGTAAATTAGTTAGAATATTGCTAATTACGCTATACGCATCATCTGCAGAGGAAGTGTATGTTTTTTGTGGATCAAATTATATAAAGGTTTTTTATGAAAGTTGGTGGTTTTAGTTGAATTAATTTCATAATTTTAAAGTTCGTGGACTTATAACCACGTGTCGCCAATAAAGTGTTCACAGGTGCCTCAACCTATTCCCTCCAGTATCGCTAGCTGGGAAACATTCGCACAAAAAGTGCGTAACAATCTACTGATTTTTGTTTTGTTTCTTGCTTTTTTATTGTTTTATATACAGGGTGGCCCGTAAGTCGACATCCAGCCGGAACCGAGTGATAGACCAAATCGTAACAGTTACCAGAAAAATATAAAAAAAATCTATGTCATGTAATTTTCAAATTATAGGCATTTCTTTTGTTTTCGGGAAAATGTACACCTTGTGATGGTTTTTTAGCTCCTGTTGCTACAAATCTTTAGTTTTTTTCAATTTTATTTTTCTTATGTAATACGCAAAACAGTGTAATATGAAATTAAAAAAAAAAAAAACATAATCGGATAATAGATTTGAACAGGATAAACTCTAAAAATACTCCAAGATACCGATTGAATTCCGGTTAATGCCGTGAATTGTCTACAATTGGACAAAAACCTGGTGAATAAAATTCCAGACAATGGAGTTGTTTCCACTGTATTTCACAAGTATAGCAAACAATTGAGCTCTAATAAAATAACTAAATATATAAAAGTGTCACGTCACAACAAACAAATTCGATTCAATTTTAAAAACTTTGCAGATATCTAGGTATTGTTACCTTTATCGTGCATAGTTAATCAAAATTTCAACAGCTTGTGAGCAAAAACCTCAGACACTTAAGCTGAGATTATTCCTGAAAGCTGCACGAGCAAGATATTTACGGATTGCATTGCACAGTGATTACTAAAGCTAAATGTAATGAGCATAGACAGATATACGAATGTATGTCATGTATATACATTCATATGTAGTAAACTGTGATTTAATAGAATTATTTTCAGTTCTTAGATGCAGCAGGTCTCCAATAATGCATTGAAGTGCATATAGTCGTGAAGTGTACGTAGAAATACAGAAAAACAAAAAAAAAAGTAAGACATATTCATCCTCATATATCCTGAGAAACATCTTACGAACCTCCAGTGAACATCAGTTGATTTGATTCGACGTATGGTCTTAAGTGAATTCCGCTATTTATCCAATTGTTCTCTAACCTCCTCAATAAAAGACAGACACACCGTCGTCGTCGTCGTCGTCGGATTCAATTGCATATAAATTTTGTCGAATCCTCTCTTTTGTCTCTCTAGCGATATCTACCTAAAGTTGGAGGCTGAGTCCACAAACCTGGCCCAGTATGGCACAACGAAAGGATCGTATGTAAGGATACTAGTTTGTGTGCCCGGGCATACCATGAGTGAGATTGTCTGACCTGGAAGTAAGTGGATACAATTCACCAGGTGAAGCTCAGTTCGCTACAAATAACTTGGTTTTTGCCCAGCGCATTCTGTAAATGTGTACCGTAGCCAACAAGGATGGAATGAAGTCTGACTGAACCCATTTCCAATTTTTGAAGGAATCTAAAATAAATTGATTTCTTCAGAATCGGAGTTTGTTTACAGGGAGTTACTTCGCTCGTTTATCTCAAGAGTCCCAGAACATCCAGTTTGACTTATGCGACACTTTGTGGTGCTAGCTGAAGGGAATGGTGTACAAATCTAAAATCAATACCACTGGATGATTTCCTTTAAAAGGATTTAATAGTTTTAGGTTTTAATGGGGAATGATATCCTTACATTGTGGCAAATAGTTGCCACAGCCACAGATATTAATCGTTTCATGGGAATTCCGGTTTGTTCTATCAATCAAGCAAATTTATTAATATCTAGACGTGGAGGAAGTGTTGCTATGCTTTAAGTGTCAATAGAAACGGCAACGGATGGCAGGCACGTACAAACTGTATTGAATAAATGATGTATATCGGCTATGTAATAAGATTATTTCGAGTAGAGCGGCAGCATCCTTTGGCTCTGGCACTTGAATGTTCAGCAGATAGTATTGATTTATTGGAGCACCCTCTCTAGAACTACGTACATTTTCGCAATATATTCTTACTATATATAGGTATATATGTAGTCGAAGAGGATGACTGAATGTGGCTTGTTGAATCGTTGGTTTTCCGAAGATGGAAAATGGGTGATAATTGCTAATGTTATGAAACAGAACCGGAATTGAATACATTCCCACATACGGCTTATATGTTGTATTCAGTTCTAAGCTGATATATTTCTGCAAATTGGATTGATGGAATAATCTTGAAGACCAATTAAGGCTTTTGGAATTTTCAAATAATCTGACGAGCTTAACTGAATAAGTGGTACGCTTCGAATACTATGTATAGATTTTGAGTGATGTGAAATTAATCGGTTTACGGTCGTAGACCGACTTCCAATTCTATCGACTTAAAAGCAAAAGCAACAGTATGAACTACTTAAGAAGAGGATCAAGAAATTTAGATTGATCTTCACATTATGGATATGTACTTAGTGATGCATGAACTAGCGTGAATATATGTTGCGTATGTATTCCGAAATCAGTATAAGATAAATGCAGAAAAGTATCATTTAACTGCTGTTAGTCATACATTGGTTCACCTTGACTACAGGATAGTACCGATGTTGCACTTTGTCAGTTTTGATCATTGCTTCTTGTGAGATCTGTGCTCAAGCGAAGGGGAGTGCCGGTTGTAAAACATAACTCAACTTTATTTAAAATATGTGTATGTATGTCGCTAATATCACAATTCAATATAATTCAGAGACAAATCTAACCTATCACAGTCAATTCAATACTTCAATGAAACTTAAATCTACTAATACCTACTAATTACCAGAAATTCAATAAATTTCAATAAAAGCAAAAAGAAAAAATTCGATGCCGCCACTGTATTTTTGTCCGCTGTTTAGTTCTGGAAGAAGAAAAAGAAATTCCATAATTAAAATTCGTGGATTAATTCAATAGAATATGATTTATTAAAGTTATGTTTGCGTAGAACCAGAATTAAATTCTACTGCGCCGTGTAGGCGTAACAGAATAAAAGTTTTTGTCTTTCCTGCCCGTGTGAGCACGGGAGCAGTAGCCAAATTAGATTCCTGCTCAGATATGGACGAAAATAAAGCAGAAGTAAATTTCTGCAGCAGGAGTAAATTCCTGCTTAGATGGAGGATAAGGTTAAGCAAAAGTAAATTTCTGCAGCAGGAATAGATTCCTGCTTAGATATAGTATAAAGGTGAAGCAGAAGTAAGTTTGTGCAGCAGGAGTAGATTGCTATTTAGGTTAAGGATGGAATTAAAGCAGAAGTAAATTTCTGTAGTAGGAGTAAATTCCTACTTAGATGGAAGCAAAAATTAGATTTTTTGCAAAGGATAGGAAAACGATTAAATTTTGGTGGAGGATACGTACCGAGTACTTTCTGAAACGAGAATGGGTGCTTCTGCCGTGGCTCGTCGCCTTTTTATAGCCGCCGTGAATCGCTACGCTCGATCCCGAAGTTGCATTCCATTGAACTCTGACTGCGGCGAAACCAGCTGACGTTATATAGTGAAAATGTCATTTGATGACATTGAATATTGCGGCCTCGGTAGCTCAGTTGGTAAGCGCGCTGGGTACCATCCCTGGGGTAGTGGGTTCATTATTCCATAACCCTTGCTATTAATTAATTCTTCAAACGACATTCAATTATGTTTGCTAAGCATATATTCTATATAACTTTGTAATTGACATGCTTGCTTATATGTAAATATGTAATATTTTCTGTCTGTAAGATTGTTAAAATCGGTAAACTGAATAAAGTATTAATTATTATTATTAAAAATATCCAGAATTACGTGGGAACTGGTAGGTTTTCTGATACTTTTAGATTTTTCATATGGTATTAATACATTTTTCTATATTTATTACAGGCAAGTTGAAGCTGTGGATCATAACGACGATTTTATAAAGGTGGATGTTCAGATATGTATTTGAGCATCATTAAGAAAAATGATACTTTGGGTTCCCCTTAGTTTTCTTTGTAGGAACTTGAATATAGATGGAAAGGAGATTATGGAGCAGGAAATTCATTTGGATTTATGTGGGCCAAACACTTTTTCTAATTAATTTTATGTTGCGTATTTGCATCAAATTCAAAATTCATTTTACTACCAAAAAAGTGTAAAAAAAAACATACGAATAATATGGGCTCCTATGGAAGGTGGGGTAAAACGAGTCACTTGGTTAAAACGGGATACCAGTATTATCCAGTGGCGGATACAGCGGGGGGCGATCGTGGCGATCGTGGCGATCGCCCCCCCCCCTAGAGCTCTAATAATAATAAATCAAAATTTATATTCTAATCCAATGAAATAGAAAATACAAAAAAAAAAAAATTTTAAAAAAGACCGTTTCTAAACCGGCATTAAAAAAATAGAAAATAATTTCTCCCTTCATTTCTCCAGAGTTTCCCTTCATTTTGCATTTAATTAAATTTTTAAATTATATTTCATTTGTATATAAATTTTAAAATTTTCAAGGTATACAGAGAAAACAAGATCTGGACAGCTCAAATTACACTACAGTGAATAACAATTTTCCGACATTTAAATTTGGAACTCCTAATGTTTATCAAAATACTTAATTAAATTACTCTCCTTTGAATATGCTTTCTTTGTGTACCATGAAAATTTAAAATTTTTTATACAAATGTAATTTGATTACATGGAAAACTCTTGATAGTTATTTGATATATTTATTGTTTTTTCCCTTTTTAGTCATAAATTATTCTCAAAAAATGTAAAATTATATCACTAATGAATTTTCAGTGCAAGCATTGGTGCACTTTTTTGTGATCGAAAGCTCACAAAAGCCGGGTATTTTGATGAAAAGTAGTATGTTGGGACAATTATCATAGCCGGGGTAATTAATCTCAGATTCAGTTGTCCTGCAAATATTTAATTTAAGGCAAATAGGATAAAATATATATTAACCCTACGTAATTAGCATTCCTCGAAAATTTCTTCCACCATTTAAGTTGCAAGAAATTGCAGTCCAGCCCAAGAAATTATGGTGTTTGAGCGAAATGCAAGCGACCTATGTATGAAAAACACCAGTAGCGCAAGCAAGAAGTGTATAATGTCTATTTTATGTGGGATTAAATTTTACTATGCTTACGGAATCAAAAGCTTATATTATATAGATAAAAGAACTCTGGCGATATCTGAATGCTAATGAAATTTTCATGCCAAAACGAAATGAGAAAGCTATACAGAGCAGTCCACAGCTGATGGCAAGTGCGGTTATAGGGGGCGATGGGGGCGATCGCCCCCCCCCCCCCTATAGCAAACGTCTGGATCCGCCCTTGGTATTATCCCAGTATTTACAAATGACATCATCTTCCCCGACGGCTCTATTGGTGACACGCGGCAATGTGATTACTCATGCGCAATTTCAGTCTTTTGTGAGTTGTCGAAGTCTAAATACGGGTGAATATTTTGTTTTTGGCGTTTCTCTTGTAAAAGGGTAATTACATAAAATTAGTGATTTTGTGATTATTTGCTATTGTTTAAAAAAAATATGTGGTGGTGAGAAGAACAAAATTTTCCAAAAAGGTTTAGTGATAACAACACTGTTTATTATCTACTTTGTTTTGCAAAAAAAGTTCAAATTGAACTTCGATTTTATGGTAAAATGTGATATTGCTATCCCATTTTACCCAAGTATTCTCCTTCCACTAACTTAAATGTGTTCTTTTATTGTGTATTTTTCCATATAATTTGCAGATATCAAAGGCATGGGAAAACAATATATTCGGAAAACGAAAAGGCAATCCTGGAACGAGCATAATATGGAGAAGGCCTTAAACGCCGTCTGTTCTGACAAGTATGGATATTTCAAGGCTTCAAAGGTCTTCATTTTGCCTAAGTCAACGCTATAAATGAGGTGTAAGGGAACAAATAAAGTGGCAAAACAATCACGTTCTAGGAAGCAAGTATAATACTTTTTCTCCAGAGCTTGAAGCTAAGCTTGTCGAATATGTTAAGAATATGGAAAATATGATGTTCGGCCTAACTTCCACATCATTGTGAAGCTTGGCATTTCAACTGGTCGAAAGAGACAATATCTCTCATCGCTTCAATAAATAGAAAAAGACAGCGGGATGGGACTGGTTGAGAGGTTTTCTGCAGCGAAACAATTTGTCTATAAGAGCGCCCGAACCCACTAGTGCAGCTAGAGCAAGAGAATTCAATAGGCAGTCAGTAGATAATTTTTTATTATTACCAGAAGAAATAAGTCCTTACGCAAAAGCAACATGACGACCTTTCACAAGGGGAAAAGTAAAACGAGAGAAATCCGTGATTTTAACTAGCAGTTCTTATAAAGCAGAGCTGAAATTATCTATAAAAGAACTAAAACAAAAATTGAATTTAAAAATTAAAAGAACAGAACCATAGACAAATTAATAACATACAAAGACTGGACACGTAGAACAAAAATATGCAACGCTTTTCTAGAATATAAAAATTAACGATGCCTCGACGATGCCTCGACTTGGCACTTGATGACGTGCACAAAGGGTAAGCCACCAATGCCTCGCTCCATACAAAATCACAGTTGCCTCGATCCGATGAAGAGAAGGCCACAGGTTTTTCTTAGAAATTTGCTGGAAATTTCTTCCTTCGAATTTTTATGCATTGGCCAGGCCGAGAGCAGTGCCTCGCTCGAATATAAAATCTAACAACGATGTACATACTGTATCTGAAAATAGGTCTAGTCGGCCACCAAAATGAATAAAAATTCTACGGAAACACTTTGTGTAAATTTCTAAAAAAAAACAATTGCTTATTGCTTGTCTAGCGTCTACGCTCATAAAAATTGTTGTCGCCCTCCAAAAGTGCGTATGAATTCTAAGGAAAAAATTTCCAGTAAATTACTAAGAAAAAATTGCGGCCTTCCCTAAATCAGGTCGAGGCATCGTAGTTAGATTTTATATTCGAGCAAGGCACAGGCACAGCTCTCGGCCCGGCCAATGCATAAAAATTCGAAAGAAGAAATTTCCAGTAAATTTCTAAGAAAAACTTGTGGACTTCTCTTCATCGGATCGAGGCAACTGTGATTTTGTATGGAGCGAGGCATTGGTGGCTTACCCTTTGTGCACGTCATCAAGTGCCAAGTCGAGGCATCGTCGAGGCATCGTTAATTTTTATATTCTAGAAAAGCGTTGCATATTTTTGTTCTACGTGTCCAGTCTTTGTATGTTATTAATTTGTCTATGACAGAACCTCCAAGAACACAAAAGAAAAACAAGATGGATAAACCGAAAAAAAAAAAACAGAAATCTGGAGAAAAAGTGAATTAATCTCAGAACGATCAGTTGGACTGCTTGTTCCTTTACTGCCACGAAGCTCTAAACCCAACGAAAAGTGGATTCAATGCGATATGTGTGAGAAATAGGCACACGAGGATTGTGAAGAAGAAAGACAGAAGGCATTTATTTGCGATATTTGCAACTAAGACTAACTACCTACTTAAAGTATTGAAAACAGCTGTTTTTGTTTTTTGTTAACTATTATTAAATGAAAATGTTTGTTTTATTTTTATTTTTATACTAACTAACTTTGAAATAATAAATTAAATTTTTTATTTGCAAAATTGACCTTCATTTAAATCTAAAAGGCAAAATCCTATCCCATTTTTCCCCAATGTGTTTTCCCATTTTACCCTAGTATAGGAGTAAAATGGGAATTGAGTAGAGTTGTAAAAAGAGTTGGTTTTTACTTAGTTACAGCTATTAATATTTTTTTTTTTCAAGATTGGTTATGAAGACAACTGTCTTGGGAATATTTAAGTTAAAAAATTTACCATCTCAAAGGTGCTGTGTCATAATTAAACGTAATCAAAGTTATGGTATCCCATTTTACCCCACCTTCCAGTACAAATTTGCAAGTTCAAAAGTTTTAGATGGAATGAACTAGAGAAACGAAACATACAATGACATCGTTGTATTACTGTGTACTGTATTACTTAAAAATCAGAGCGAAAACCTTCTTTGATTCCGGTTTTAATGTAGCATAGGCAAAATATTTAGCTATCTAATTTAACGCCAACAATAAAAAAATAAATCTACAAATACTTATCATTGCAAAAAAACCTTACCAACGCTAATATCTATAAAATGATAAATCCAATTAGTATTTTACGTACTCCAAAATACTAGAAAATCATTGCTCCATCAGTTAACTCCTTTTTTTTCGGCGAAGGTAATTTTATAAGTATTTCCCAATGTGATCAGATCTGGCTTGATCAATATTAAGTCCAATATTCCGAAGTCTTTCGATATAAGCTATATTGATACGGCCGAATAGCTCAAATGCATTTGATTCTCTCAGTCACTCTAAAATATTTACTAAATTTAATTGAAATTAAATCGTGCATACGTGTTTGATAGAGGCAGTCGAAAGTATGTAGTATGCAGCGAGGTGTCTTAAGGTTCAGCCTTGGGTCCTCTATCATTCAGCGCTTATATGAATGCTATGCCGAAACTATACAAAAATTACCATTACCTTTAATTAATTTTTTTTGCTATATAGTAGGAATATTCCGAAATATAATTTCTGTCCATTTGAAGCTGATGTAAATGTATTTTTGGGACAAAGCTTAAAATTTCAGTTAACGATTATCAGGACTGATTTTCTCGTCGGTGCGCTCTAATAATGAACTAGGATGATAAAACAAAACTTTTATTCACTTTTTCGAAGACGTTTATTAGAAAAGTATTTCGTTAGTTAATACTGGGCATTAATATGGTCTACATTTAAGGCGCTGAGATTATTGTGAATTTCTAATGCAGAATATCTGTACGAAAGTTTAGTTGTCACATACAAAACTTCAGATGCTTAAATGTTATATGAGTATATAATCGGACGTCGTAAAATTTAAAGACATGGACCGACGTATATACCTCTAAGTGCTTACAATTCTATATAACGAAAAACAAAATTTCTACCACTCTTATGAAAAACTGTTTAGCAAATATTGTTCTAATTCTATAACACTACTCGCAAGTTATATATAATGACCTAAAAAGTAATACTCACAGTTGAGTAATGAATTTTTCCAAAACAAATACATTTGCCTACCCAATATCCCTTTCATACTACAAAATTACCACAATTTAAACCGAATAACTGTGCTGTCGATTTAACTTTACACATCCATATATTTACTTTGTCTAAATCTGCACACATTAATTCTTGTTATTAAACATTACCTATACCCAGGTAAATAGGGTTTACAAATCATCACAGTTCGGTTTCAATCATGTAATTAATTACTCGAAACCGAATGTCACACAACAAACAGACATCTGCTCTTCCCTATATCCTCCGTAGTAGTCCTGGTGTCGCATAGTAAGGATGTGTAATTAATTGAGGATGCTATAGTACATAGGCAAAAGACTCTCTGTATAGATGAGAATCAACTTGCCTGTGATATTGTTATTGCTAAATACTCTTTGGATTAATTACTGAAAGTGCTTCATGTCGTATCCCATTAGGACATCAACTGTAGACACAAGTTTAGCTGTATATTCGTGGATAAATTACAGCTACCGGGTTATGCTAAGCACCTGATAATTATCTCAAAACGATTGAAATCGTTGATGATATTTTTTTTTTGCTTATGTTCAACAAACTTGTAATGCTTAATGTTTCATTTGCATGCTCATTGATTCTTGAAATTAATAAATTGCCTTTTCTTGCGTAATTAGGTTTGAGTTTATCTGAAGTCCTATGCTGAATATCTCTTGTGTTTAATATTCTAATATTCTAATTCTTGTGGCTTATAGAATGAAAACTCTTTAACTTGATTTAATTTTTTTTTGGTCAATTATTAGTTTCAATTTATTCAATTCAATTTATTAATCTTAGACCATGTACCGAACAATATTGCGGAGAAAGACTACTACTAATACTAATACCAATATATTATTAGAATAGAAAAATAAACAAAAAGGAAACAAATGATAGCTCATTCAAAATTAAAGTAAATGATAAAAAAAGAGAAGAGAAAAAGAGAAAAAAAAAAGAAAAAGAGAAGAAAAGAAAATAAAGTAATTTGTATTAGAAATTGGTAGAAAATTGCAAAACAAGAATTGTTGTAGAGTCGAGATTGGAGGAAACGTTATGTATATGCGGTTTATGAAGTTAGATTGTCGGGAGGAATATATTGGGTAATAACGTTCCCAGCGAGCGCGTTCCCTGCAAATCAGCAGGAAGTGAGTTCCTCATACGAATTGTTCGAACGAAGGAGGAGCCCTCCTGAATGGAATGTCTGTGTCAATGTATCAAAATGTTCACATTCCTAGAAGATTGCATGAACACAAGCTCACTATACAAGTTGGCGGGATTTTTTGAGTAAATAAGTTTATGGAGGAATATTAAAGCCTTGCGAACCAAATAAACATTCAGAGAGCAGCCAAGTAGAGCGTGCGGATGTGGAGAAACATGGTCAAAACGTTGGAGCCCGAAAACAAATCGCGCACAGTCGTTGAAAGCAACATTGATCTTTCTTCGACAAACTGCGTCTAGATCTGGAAAAATCATGCTGCCACTGGTGAAATAAGGCATGAGTAGAGTTTTGACAAGCTTCAAGCGTAATGACCTTGAGAGGATACTAGACGATAGCCAGAGTCTGCGGAGACCAATATAAATACGACAAATGTCACTATTGATATGGTTACAGCACGACATCAAGGCATTGAAATGAACTCCCAGGTTACTCACCGAATCACTATATCGCAATATCTACCGATCTAAAAAGACTGGAGGAAGCTAATTAGCATCCACAGTCCGTCTAAATATCGCCATCGATTGGGATTTATCAGGATCAAATACCAAATGATCCTCTATGGCCCAAGTTGAAACCCTAACTAAATCGGAATTGATACGGTCTGCACAATCGTCCATGAGGCCTATTGGGCGTGCCAAATATAGCTGAACATCATCCGCATACAAGTGAATACTGCAATCCTCAAATACGCCATTTTCTATGACTGGTTTGCAGCGTCCAATCACATTATTATTTAAATAAGAAATATATTGGCCGTTAAATTGGTGGGGCTTAGTATATGATTATTCCACCCATCTTACAGAAGCACTACTTATCGAAAACTGCATAATAATAACACTAGTGATATTCGTATTTTTCAACATCGAGCGAAATCGGTTAGCACTAAATTTTCGATTTTATTTAACTGTTTTGATTCCAGCATTCCCCCTGCTCCCTGTGCCTGCATATGAGTAACAGGTGCAGATACATAAGCTCAATTAAAATAATGTCAATTGCTACGTTTATAGGGGACTGAACGTTCCATCCGAACTAGAACTCTCCGATAAACCGGTACTGAATTTCCAGGTCCAGTACCACTTACAATCGCGACTGAAGTTTCAGCCTACGACTTTAAAGTGTCCCTATGAACATTATTTCTCTAACTAATTTGAAGCCACTTGTTCAAATAATAAATTATGAATCGAAAGAAATGTCATGCTTTTAATATATGCCTATAAGGCTTTCAGTTCGGCTCTTCAGTTCCCACTGAAAGTCCCACCTGTAAATAGCTTAAATCCACCCTTAAAAAAAAAATCAATATCAGTTGACACTATTTCGATTTGAAATTGGAATTTAAGACAACAAGAAAAATGGATATTAAGGTGAATATAATTTTAATCAAAACGTCATTGAAAATTGATCACGAAATTTGTATGTATTTCTTATAAGAATATTTTTCACTCTGTTTGTTTGACAAAAAAAAAACAATTACTGGTTATAGCCCTCCTATCTAGCCTATTGAGGAAATCAGAACTGAAACAATTAATTACCTCCGCCCCAAAATTTTGACAATCGGGATTTATGAGCCGCGCGAAGTTTCACTTTTAACTCTCAAAATATCCGTGGGGTCTTTTCGTAACTTCAGTGCATAAAAAGAAATAAGTTGCTTTTACTTTATTTTTACATAATTTTAATTAAGCGTTAGTTTCATATGGTACATATGACATCTTGAGAAATCACCTCTAATTGAAATGCTGCTGTTCTGAAGCTGAAATAAAAGTTAGAAGACTACGAAAAAAAAACATAGTGCCGAAACCTTATAAATCCTCTTATAAAATGTCTTCACTAAGAGGAGTTACTAATAAAATAGGATCTATTTATAGGAAATTGAAGCCTCAAATTTTAGTAGTGAAGGCAAGGCAAATGTACCTATATTAATATGAATGTGTGAGATCTAGTCTCGAACGTGGGAGAAGGGTGCCGGTAAAAAGGACAACTCACTCTTATAGAATTTTAAATATATAATTTTTATTCAACAGAATTCATTTGCTTAACCCAATATCACAAAAAATTCACAATATAAGGTTCAAATAAAAATAAAAAAAAAAATTAAATAAAAAAAAAAAATCAGTCCTACTCCTTAGTTTGCTGTTTACTCGTTCTGAAAAAAGAAGAGCATTAATTATATGTCAACGGAATACACTTCAACGATGCATGTGACTCTGCTACTGCGTGATAGCAGAAGGGAGGCAGATTGCTCCCTGCTATTGCGTGCAAGCAGAAGGGTAGGAGAATTCTCCTTGCTACTGCGTGAAAGCAAAAAGGTAGCAAAATGCTCCTTGCTATTCCGTGCTAGCAGAAGGGTAGGAAAATTCTCCTTGCTACTGCGTGAGAGCAGAAGGGTAGCAAAATTCTCCTTGCTATTCCATGCTATCAGAAGGGTAGAAAATGATGTAGAGGCTAAGAGTATTGCAGATTAATCTCTGCGCAGAGTTTTCTTCTGCTTAGGTGTAGGAACTGATAGGACTTTTGAGGTTGTCTCTGAAATATAGAATTAATCTTCTATGTTGGAGGTTGGGAATATTATTCTTGAATTTATATTAATCTCTAAACCAGATGAGGTCTTCACCAAGAATGATTTTCTGCTGTGGGTCATCGGATTTATATAGCCGCTCTATCCAGTTATGAGTTCTCACCTTTTGCTGTTGCCCTAGCAATGTTTGATGCGATGTCTGAATGTACTATAGACAGGTGGCTGAGGTAATCTCAAAAGATGTAATTATCAGGAGGTAAGTATGCTTTAGTGCATTCTTGTATTAATTTTTTCATTTTATTAATGAATTTTGATTGCTTTTAGGTGAACAGCTTCCAAGGGTTTTTAGCGGATGCTTTTTGCTTTTGTTCGAGAGAATTTAGGAAAGCATTTCCGATGGAAATGTAAAACTATCAGATAAGTATTTTTGTTTAAGACTTCAGAACCTATTCTTTGTGCTTTCTTTATTTTGTATTTCAGGAAATATATTTATCAACAAGAAAAAGCATCGGGGAAATTAGAACCTTGGAAAGACTTAATATGGATGGAGTTGGGTTCTGTTTATGTGAGGACTGAACAGAATGAATCTAACGAGTTTGTTGATAAGAAAAAGGCTTTGCAAGAATATTAGCTAAATGACATAGGTCAGTATGGTTTAGTTGGTATTTGAAGAAAGTTGGAGATTAATAAGTAGCGAGCATGGAAGATAGTAGCTGAATTGAATTCATGCTGGAAATACGAGAGTCGTTCAGAGTTTAGTTTTTTATGAAAAATCTAATGTTTTAATATTGACATATTAAATGTCAAATACAAATAATCGAGCAAATGGCATCAATGATTTTCTTGTATTTGACTTCAAATTATAGTGAGAGAGGGAGAGAGAGAAAGAGAGAGGGGGAGAGAAAAAGAGAGAGAAAGAGAAATGATTGGGAATCCAGACCAATGTCAAAGTGAACATAATGACAAGTTAGGACACAGAAAAGTTTTCCCGACTGTTTTACATTTATAATTTACACGACAAGAAAAGCAAGCAAGAAGAAAAAAATCAAACTATCATTAATATTATGAATAAATATAAAAAATATAAAAGCGCAGATTGTATGCAATGAAACCGAATGGCAAATGATCCATTTTCTTAAATAAACGAGAAGGGGCGGAGTTTTAAGGTTTTACTCTCATAAGATGTTCCCGCGCTTTTGTGAAAACCGGTTTTCTGTGAAATTTTGAAAGAATTAGCCAGTGTTTTTTAAAGCAAAACTAATTTGTTGGTGTAACTCCTATGATATTTGAACAGCATGTGCTTTTGTTCACATTCGTTTTGTTCTGAAGAGATTAAGTGGGAGAGTTTCATTTGGGAGGAATTTGATATCTCCTTTCAGTACCTTGGCCAAAGCGAAATTTATATTTTTCTTAAAAGTGAGGTAGTGTGACCTCATGTACATTATTATTAATAGTTTGAAAGGATTTTGAAGATATTCATGAAGATTTTATCATTCGGGTAATCCCACGTTCTCCCAGTTTTTGTTTCAAACTCGTTGTTTCAGTCGCACTACAATAGTACAAAACCAAGTTCTTTTCCCCCATTCATGCAAAAGACGAAAGTATATGACATTACTTGTTTCTGTCTCTAAAACACGAAAAATTTCCAATTTTGTTCAGCTGTTTCGTAGGTACCTTCCTATTAGGCTTGCCAATGTTCCACTTAACGAACAATTTTTGTCCAATATAAAGCTCGGAGCTCTACTAGGGAATAAATCTTGCGACCTTAAGGTGTCATAAGATGCCAGATTATTGTCTCACAGAATTCCCAGGGGATTGCACTAGACTCTTATAGCAATAAAGTGCAGAATCCCATATCATGCTTCGGGAATAAAATTTTGTGGTACTAATATCTTAACCTCATATTGATGCTCAGTGCTTATATATTCCCTATTGTAGAAATTTAATGCTATGACGTTGTTGTAGGTTTTCCTAAATTATTATACTTAACATATATAGGAATTAAATATATCCCTATTTGATAACTTATTTGTTCCTAAATTACCCTATATAGGAAAAGTGGACCTAAAGTAAAATCATTGAAAGACAATAGATCCTAGTTGAGTCTGCAAATTTAATATTCATGTGGAACTTATTACGCATGCCCAATTAGATTATACTATATCATATATATATATATATATATATTTCTTAATATTAAAATGGATTTTTCACAAGGCATAGAATTTAACAACGATTAAAGTTTTACTGTGAGTATACAACACGCTAGATCGCAAAAAAAAAAAAACAAAGCGCCTCAAAATAAATAAATAGAAAGTTTAATTAACTATGGTTAAAAACAGTTATATTCCTTTGACTCTCCAAATAAATGGACTAATGCGTATTTTTCAATAAATTTATCAATATGTCATTATTTCCATGTTTCTAAGCTAATTTGTACCTAATTCTTTAACCCTAATAAAATGCGTTTTTTTTTATTACAAATGGCTGTCCAAATATTCAGCAAATATGGCTACTGGAAACGGGTACATAAAAAATAGGTAATACAGGATTTCAGTGCTCCGTTAAAGATTAAATATGTTGGTATAACAGACAAAATTTCATATCATGACTTCAACACCTACATAAGCATGAATATGTAACAAATTCCTATATAAAGATATAAACTGTTAAGTTGAGAATAAATATTTCAATATAGCATTTTTAGTGCTATATAAACATAGTAGAGAAAAGACCAAAACAAAAACATTCATATAACACTTAAGTTCCTATTTCGTGGCGAGAATTCCTATATGCGAATTCCGTTCGGCCAGCGTGGTGTGCTTTTAAAGTCTTCCAGATGCACGATTTATTTCGGAAAGCATTTTAAATTTGCGTCGCAACCATTGGGAAACATACTATTTCTCGAGATGACCACTTTTTATGAATCACAAAAATTTCCGTCCCTATACCCAACTAGAAAACTTTTTGTTATGTCTAATTCCATCAAATGCAGAGGATCTGCAACTATAAAATCATCTATCATATTCAAAGGAAGCATACACCGTGACATGACACTTCTTACTTTAGCATCTCCTATGAGCTTTGATATAGGAACACATTTTCTAAGTGATCCCCTTGATCCTATATAAAAGTTCACTAAGTACTGATTACTCATATGAGCGTTGATATCGAAAATGAGTTCTCACTGTAATTACTTATTCCGGTTATTCTTATATAAGGGTTGATTGGAAATTGATTTGTGACGTGAGACTTGCTATCTGAACATATGTCCCCAATACTGATATAGAAATGTTATATAGGATGACGATTCTCTGAGAATTATAGTCCTATATATACTCACGTTTATAGCACTAATGTTCAAGTAGTATACTCATATAAAACATCAAATGTAGATATAAAACTCTAGCTATTTTTTTACGAACTTCAAGATCTATGTGAGAACTTAAATGTTGATGGAGATTTTTATAGGAGCCATAAAGGAAAAATTCCGAATTTCCAGCACTTGAAGTCTTAACGACGTTTCTTGGGCAACAAATTTAAGCATGAGTGATATTACGACAATATGCACATTCTGGGCATCGAAACTTAAAAAATATTGATTCTTCTTCAAATTCCCAAATACCGTATGGCATAGAATATACAGAGAATAGGAAGTATGACGAGCCAAATTTAGTAGTGTCAAATATAGAGTGCGCCACCAGTTGTAAAATAGCGTATTTACGATAATTTTTTTGACAATACAGTTAATAACCATTTATTTATGTAAGTAGTTATTGACAGCAAATCTTCGCAAATGACTAAAAAAAAGTTACATTACGGTGAACCGCATAACTCACAACTGAATCATCCGAAATCAAAAAACCAATTTCATTAGTTGATAAGTTCCTTAACGTAACGATGTTAGGGTTTTTTATTTTTTATTGAATTTTTAATTTTTGCATACACTTACAATTGAAAATGATTTGTCATTAAAAATATCGGAAATTTTCTTATTGTAAAATAAATTAAAATTGACAGCGTTACCTCGTAATTTATATGTAGAAAGAGTTTGCAAAATTTTAAAAGGATCGGTGCAGTAGATTTTGAGCTAAAGAGTTCACCGACTTTGAAAATGTTAAGTGTGAGAATAACGCGTTTACAAGTTTCAAATATTTCTACACAAAAAGTAAACATCGATAAACGAGTGTTTTGTTTCATTGAATTACACAGAATCGTCCATGCCAGGCCTATAAAACAAAGGGCTTTCAGCTATGATGTCTAGAGAATCTTATGACGGTTGGATGGGTGGGGGACGGGTAGGGGGAGGAAGTTAGACAACGAGAAGAACGAAGCACCTGATAAAAATTCCTGTTGCGCTGTTAAGTAGCTGTTCATTGCTGCTCTAAACTGGATCGGAGGGACGGAAACTTCCAATCGACTTCAAATTTTAACACAATAATCTTGATATGTTTTGATATGTTGCACAAAATTAAAAAAACAACTTTGAAGTCTGGGCGATGTATATATAAACAAAATAGATAGTCATATATTGTTTTGTGTATCTACATAAAAGATTTGAGTTGTAAATATAATAAGGAGGTAAGAGCTGAAACATCCTACTGATACCCTTTTTGTAGATACACTCTTTTTATATTAAGCCATCGATGTATAAGAAATCTTATATGTTAAAGGAAATCCTTCTGTCTTACAAATTTTGTGCTAAGGATTGTATACTATACCGAATATTTAAATTTGTATATACTTAAAACTTGATAAGAAATCATGAGCGCTGGATTTTGATTTGAACAATAAAAAGTCTCAAAATAATTATATTTATTATTTAATTCTCTCATACTTCCATTTTTGACTTTGATCATAAAATTGATGGGCAAACCTATTATCGTCTGGCCTCTTATTTCCTTATACCTTTAACCACAATAAAATACACCTTATATAGGGTGTTTCCACCTAGGAAGTCAATAGAGCAGAAGATAATAGTACTCATCTAGCCAAACAAAAGATCATATTGCAGGGGGGCGGGCATATTAACCGTTTAGGAGTTACAGGGTCATTCAGAACAAAAGATAGTATTTCACAAAATACCCTGTATCTTAAAAAGTACAGAGCATAATGTCGCATTGTATGCAGAACTTCATGGCCTTTCCAACAACTGCTCAACCTGCATCGTACCCCTCTCCCCTCATATTATGGTGTAAACTAAAATTTTTTTTTTTTAGTTTGACCTCTATTTATTTGTTGGCAAAAAGGTTATTAACATAAGTATTTTTTTTTATTAAAACTGTAAACTGTAGACTCTCCTCTTTAATTTAACCTATTACACCCTATGTACTATCGTTATGCGTTAAAGAGTTACTAGCTCACAACCTATTCAGGTCATACCGAAATTAGCTGATATTTTTCTTAAATAACGTGTATGCAGTCACCAATGTTGTTTTTTGAAAACAGGTTTCAGAATAGCTTCGAGAATAGGTTAAGAGCTAATAACACTTTAACGGTTACAAGTAGTACATTGGATGTACTTAGTTAAATTAAAGAGGAGAGTCTACGGTTAACAGTTTTTATAAAAAAAACTATGTTAATGACCTTTTTGCAAAAAAATAGAGGTCAAACTAAAAAAAAAAAAGGTACGAAAACCCGAAATTTTTAGTTCAAACAACCAGAACTCTTGGGATGAGAGGGGCTGGTTGAGCAGTTGTTAGCAAGGTGACGAAGTTGTGCACATAATGAGCTCTTAACTGTGACCGTATGCCCAGTATTTTATAGGATACAGGGTGATTTGTGAAAAACTAGGTTTTTATCTTAATCACCCTGTAACTCCTAAATGGTTGATATGTCTCTCCCCCCCTCCCTGCAATGCAATTTTTTGTCTGCCTAGGTGAGTATTATCACCTCCTGCTCTATTGACCTCCCTCCTAGGTGGAAACACCCTGTATATTTCTCGGGCCGGCAGCGTTAGAAGTAAAATAGTGAAAAGCTTGCATTGACTTTTCCGGCCTTTTGTCTATTAAATAAATAGAGACTTACAATACGTAATATAAATAATATGCCACACAAAACCTGTCACACGTCCACGCATAGTCATTATACTTAAGTATTTAAAATCTGGTTTTATTTGAGCTTTTTGCTGGTTTTGAAGCCGGCAAGAACTCTTATTTATTATTTACTTAAGAATTTAATTTTGCAATTGGACATTCTAACACATGTCAATCAATATAATATAACAATGAAATAATCTTCCCCGAAAATACTCTTACTCGCTGTAACTGCATAAAGAACCGCAGAAGTTTCTCAGCTAGTTCAAATGTAAACAAATCAAATTGCTGAACATACCTTATTCACAAGATTTCCCTTTCTTCTATATATTCTCTGCTACTTCAATAACCTCTAAGGAAATCCATGCGCACATACACGAATTTTACAGGTATCAGCGCTTCCTGTTCTCTTTATATTCTATGCTCTGTATACCTCTATTTTCCTGTAAAATAAATTCGGAGTAGCATATAAACATGGGATAGAATCATAGGACAACCACATTAGACCCATCATTTTTAAATTCTACAACGTAACAATGAATTCCTAAAAGTATGAAAAAAGGAACTATCCCAGAACCTTTTACACGATAACTAAAAAAGCAACTCCCCCAGGTTCGGGCTTACTGTCTCCAGGTATCCAAAAGTGCAGCAGTCAAATCTGCTGACAAAGCTTCATGTTCACGTTTGCTAAGGGCCAACAGGAAAGAATCTACAATTTCATGTAGTACCGCTGCATGCAAAAGCTTTTCGAAGGAAACGTAATGTGAGACGGTTGTCTGTCATTTTAAAATTTTTAATTTCAAGACGACAAGAAGAATTTGCATTCACGAGATGAACGTATATAAATACAAACATACACACACATGAATACTGCGAGACATTGGAATAGTCCCAATTGCACTTACCGGCAATGGTAAGTTAGAAATTGTATGCAAGTACGATGTGCATATGCATATGTACCTCTGATCACTAGGGAGCTATGGAGGTATGCAGATATGTAAGCTACTAAGGTATGATAGGAATTAGTGTGAGTTTTGAAATGCAATTTATGCCTAATTGAATTTTTGACGGAGTGTTTATGAAATGAAGTAAGATTTGATAACATTCCTACTATATCTGTGGGTGAAATTGATGTAATTGACGTAATGAGATCAATGCATGTGGCCGTGTGCTGTGATTTGGGATATCTGAGTCTTACCAGACAGCAACGCAAATTGTTAAGGCACATACTAGATATCGCACTGTACTGAATGATTTTCTGATTAGAAGAAATTATGCACTAACAAATAGAGATATTGCTTAAAGCACTTGGGAAATATTTATCGCTAGAAAACGTACGGAGTGAGTGGATTGCTATATTGTGAGACCTATTACTGCTTCCGGTGTTAATTATCCTCTTAAACGTATGGAGCTCCATTAGGCACATATAAGGAGAAGGATAAAGCGGGAAAGATTTCATTTGTATTTCAGATTTTCGCAAAAACTATGATTATTTAATGTTGAAAAAATATTTCAATTTTCCTTGAAAATTTCTGGTCTTCTTGCGTAGGGGTAAAAACAAATAAAATTTCAAAATAGAAATCTTCGTGTGAATGGCAAAAGTTTAATTCAACATTATTAGATTATATTTAAATAAATTTATTGTGTATAATTAAATTATTTTACATATAGAATCGGAAGTACTACTTACAAAAATTCCAATTTTCCTTGACTCACTTGGGATTCTTAATTGTATAGGTAATGAATTTTGAGTGTGAATGAGGTTTGGATGAAAAACTATCGTTTACAAGGTAGATAGTTATATTTAAGTAAGAAAATTAGAATAATAAGTCTGCTAAATTGAGTAAACTAAAGCATTCCTAAGGCAATGTGTTTTCAATAATTTTAACAAAGAAATTTTATATACGTCCAAAGGCTGCTGCTGAAAATATTATTAATTGTCTTAGGTGAAACATTGTCGAAGCGAAAAAAATATAATATTGGGTGTGTGAATATGATTGAGCCCTTTTTTATTAAAACAAAGCACATTTGCTTGTTTAGAAAATTAAATAAAAGTTTATTCAAAGTATGCTCTATCAACAGGTATACTCTCGCCAATCTTTCAGGTAATTTACGTATTCTTTCCATGAAGAAATCCTATTCCTTTAAGTTGATCCAATTATCAATCCAAATTTTGATACTTTCGTATGAAGTGAACCCTTCTTCCATAAGATCTGACTGTATTGTTCGGAATAAGTGGTAATTCGAAGGAGGTGTTTGGCAGATATTGCGGTTAGAGTAGCTCTTCCCAGTGCTGTCCATCTAAATATGTCTTCACGACTTTTGCGATATACGCTATGCGGTATATAGTATGTGCGGTATGTGGTATGACGTTCGATGTCTCTTCTTTTCAATTCATATGGAACACAGTTACGAACGTTTTGAACCATTCGAATTGCCTTTAAACGCTTTGCAACAGTTGATCGTGCAACATTTAAGGCTGCAGCCAATGCTGATTGAGTTTAGCAAGAATCCTCCTCCAATACTGCTTCCGATTCAAATTTTGTTGGTGGTTTTACATGTTCTTTGTACTCACTGCCAAAATAATTATTTTGAAATCGCAGAAAACCTTCGTTACACGTTCTATTAGATGGAGCATGCTTACCGTAAGTTTCCACAAGCAAACGATGAGTTCCGCTGCACATTTCTTTGCAATAAAATAGTATAATAACACTTTCCGCAAATGATGTTTACTTGAAATGAAAACCGACATTTTCAAGGAGGTAAAAATAATTGTTGATAACTCTTCAACCAAATGTCACGTAGTGCGTTTGACAGTTGACATTAAGTCCTATCGGATATAAGAGCTGTCATTTATTAGTACACGTAAGAAATACCAAAAACGACACATGTGGGCATGAAAAGTGCTAACACAAATTTGAGAAAAAAACTATTCGTAGTACTTCACAAAGGCCACTAAAGATCTTTTAAACAAAACAACGAATCCAATATGATCACCTATAGTTACAATCCTCATCTTCAATGTATGGTATATAATTGACACTGTTCACACGATTGGAAGAGACAAATCATAACTTGTTTATGTGAAAAACTTTCAATTGTCAGAATTGAAGTATATTTAACTAGAAGTTGTCCATATGCACATCAATTCAAGTTATATTGGACCTAGTTACATGTGACCATTTTATAATACATGCTGGTGTACCGCAAGGTTCTATCCTATTTCTTACTCTCTTCCTCATTTTTACTAATGATCCACTAGTTGTCACTTTCAATCCTATTCATAGTTTTGCAGACAACAGCACCCTTGATTTTGTGTCCGTTCGACTCTAATGCTGATTCCCGTGGGAATGTTATTGTTGAAAAACGAAGCCACATGTTCAGTTCACAAAACTATGACCTTACAACAATACTATGATTTTCAGAAATAACAAATATAAAAAATTAAACATGATTTTAGACTAAAACGCATGACTGATTTTTTTTATAAGGGGTAAATGGAATAAAGTAATTGAGAATCCCTGACTGTAATATATTAAGCCTGTGTAGGCAAGTTTAAATTTTATATTTGTTTGATATATTAGTCGTATCAAAATCTTCCAAAAAGTCTAGAAGAATTGAAATAGCGAGATATTCCTCATCCTGTAACTTGAGGTACATACATATATCTTAAATTATTTTAGACAGCGTTCATATCCAGGCCAAAAGCGGGACTGTGGTGCTTTCAAGAGTCGATGAAAATTATATTATTCATATGTCTGTCAAAATATTAGCTATTTAGTGATTTTTGTTTAAAGCGAAAAATAGTTATGTAAGGAAACTCTGTGTACGAAGAAATTTTTGTAAGGGGATGAATTTTCGAATATTTTAATTTTGCGCAGAGGAATATATAGCCATGAAACAAGTGTTAATAATTTCCATAAGAGTAGGGAGTGTATCGAAGTTATATTATAATAAATACATGTTGAGCACACCTAAAAGAAAATAAATCATTAAAATCTTTTATACAATGTACTTATTAAATTAAGTCCTGTACATCCAATTAACTCAGCTGAAGTTAAAAGAGATTACATAAATTAGTTAAAATTGAATTATGAATATATATTATATATATATTATAAACTGCATCATTTCAAATTACATGCGAGACTGCCAAGAAACGAATTTCTTGGCAGTACAACTACAAACACAGGCAAAAATAAACATTGAAATTTATCACGAAATTCACATGCTCCGCATACCAAACATTTGCATAACATGCATATATGTTTATATATGCAAATCATATGAATTTGCAACATGCAGATACACTATAATTAATCAAATTCAACAATTTATACTATTGTTGACATTTCAAAAATCACTTTGCCAACATGAATAATTTTGTTTTATTTGCATATTTCTTGCAAATTATTCATGCTGGAACTCACAAATAATAACTAAAAAAACACTTAAAAAACAATAAATTGCACTTAAATGGATTATTAATCCATTAAATAGGCGAAAAATCACAGAAATAAACACGGCACTTTAACACTTAAAAATGGCGATCGCGACTGTCAAATTGACTCGCTGAAAGGTCAAACTTAAAAGGTGCAAAATTCACCAGGTAAGCCAATATTTAATATAAAAGGTGAAATTAATTCCCATAATGAGTGGGAAAGAGAAAAATGTAGAAACAAGATGCAAGAGAACTGAGACATATTTGCGTTCCACATCGGAAATTGTCATAATATGGCAGGGAGCCGCCATCTTGATAACATTCACAAAAAGTAAAATATTTAAATAAATAAAAAATGAGAATTCATGGATAACCTAAAATAAGTTAATTGAGATAAATTGGCACATTTTGAAATAGTTGTACACGTCAGGGAAGTATGAAAAATATGCTAAATTCGCATTTTTCTTGTGGAACATATTACAAGATGGCCGCTCGGAGGCTAAAATAGGAGGCAAGCCCTAAGAAATCTCTCAGTTTTTTGACAGCGATCTCACACGCAACATTAGCATCCGATCAATTTTCATTAATAATGTTTTTAAATTTTCAGCATTAAAGCATAAGATAAAACGTACCAAGGTATCTTATTGTATTTGCTACAAGTTTGTGGAGTTGGTGTGGGCAAAAGGACAGGAAGTTTTTGGGATTAAGATAAGTATTGTCTTGATACTAGCATAGATGGCACAAGAACTAGATGTCGCATCCAGTACCAGAAAAGTATACAAATTTTATATGGCTGAGTGGTCCATTCCGGAATGAACCACAACATTTGAAATGACGTATACGTCGAGGGATTCATATTTTTTCTTATCTGAAGTGTTGAGGAAGTCGATCAAATATATACAAAACTGCTATTATAAAAACATTTACTTTCGGCACACTCTAAAACATGTTATGGTCCATTCCAGAATACACTACCCATTTCACAATTTGTATACTCTGCTCTAGTATGACATGCGACATCTAGTTTTTGTACCATCTATGATACTAGTTAAAAAAAAAAATTAAAATTAAGCATGAGCCAAATTTGGCATTTTAATGACATTTGCAAAGAAACAGCATAGTTAAGTTAGTTTAAGATTAAGGTGAATTATACAATATTGCTTAAGTTGAACATTTTAAATTGTATTCAAATTAAAAATACATACGGCATATTAATTACATATGCAATTTTAATACATATAATCAATAATTATAGTATGGTGAACTGAATGGATAGAATAGATTCGAGTGTTATAATTGTAATTTGGAATAATTTACAATAAATGCAGCAGTGAACACAAGCTCACATAATCTTGTTATTTCACACACCGTTACACTACCCACCTAAATTCCGTAATGTAGCTGTAGTTGTCGATTACAGTCACATTACAAAACAATGCCACTACAATCTAATGAGATTGAATCAATTATCTGAAGGGCTGTTAAACAAATGGGTCCAATTCTATTTAAAACAAAAGAGAGACGCTATCTCCAGAAGAGTGTGAGTCAGATTGGAATGTGTAATTTTATTTTTTTGGAAATATAAAATGTAAAGGAATCTTAAGACAAATAGAAAATAGAAATTCAAATACATTTTGGATAAAAACTCTTATTCGGGTTTTTCTTTGAAGCAAAATAACATTTATAACAAATTAAATGATAGAATTAAATAAAAAAAAAATGGTCTGATAATTTTTAGTAAAAAAAGTACCTCTGAGGAGGGTTAAAAGTTAACAGGCCCAAAACATACATTTGTACGAAAATGTCAGCACCATTTATTCTCATTATCAGTCCAATTCATGTCGTAAGAGTAAACTCGAAATAACATTGTAAATCTTAATATTCAAAACTATAAGGAAATCGCCATACGAGTATGTACTCGGAATACACAAGTAACTCTTATGGGGATGGTTCATAGATGATTCTCTATACAAAATTTTCTCATTCAGATGGCATCTTGGGGAGTATGTTACAAGGAATGAAACAACAATAAAATAATATTCATCGTTGTGCAACAATTCTCTATGTGATAAGCACACACAAATTTCATCGGAGATAATAAATATAAAATTTTGCATATTTCAAGAAGCATATACACAACACGTGTTTTGGTACCACTAGAGCCCAACAACCATTAAAACCTCAACTGTGCGTATAAACATAAATTACACGAACACTGCCATTTGTTATACTCGGCAAAAGTTTATGTAATAATCTCCAACCGTGATATTGCCAGCCCAGTCAGCCAGCCCAGTGAGCCCAGTTCACCAGGCTGTTCAAATTTAAAGCGATTCCATGCAATTCGTAGCACATGTCGCCCTAATAAGCTCCCTAAAACCTCTGAAGTTTAAAATAACTTTTGTAAAGGGAAGCGGATGGAAAACATGAACCAAAAGGAAGAATGCCCCATTTTTTCTGATATACCCAATTTTTTTGCGTTTTATACTTCTTTTTTTTCCCGTGGAGTAGTAATTTTCTGTTCATTTTTTTGTTTATTTTTATTCTTTTTTAGTTTTTGTATATTGTATGTAAAAAGCTTTTTAATTAATTTCCTATGAAAAATTCCTTTTAGCTTTTTTTAAATAGTTCCCCAAGATATAAAATGATCCGCTGAAAAATTTCCATGCAGCGGTTTTTTTTTTCTAAAGGCTGGCATGGAATTCACAGGACTTGGGTAGGAATTTTGCATTTATATATATTTTTTTCCACATAGGTATGAACATAAAAGGATACCATTTTAAGAATATTAAGTTGTTGCAGAATATTGAGAAAAGAGATAAATAAGTTAATTAAGTTTAATAGGATCCTGTTTACATAATTTTATGAGTTTTATAAATGAGAAGTATACTAAATATGTTTTGTTCCATTCCATTCCAGTTTAATAATAATTAATATTCTATAATATTATATAACAAAAATAATATAAAATGAAAATGTATCCGAAAATGAAATTTGTGTAATTAACTGATTGGAAAAAATCTCGGGAAAATGAAATATTCAAAATCGTTCAAGATGATGGGAAAAATATTTTTTACCACAATTGCGTGTATTTAAAAAAAAACAAAACCTAAAAGACAATTCAGGAATTTTATGAATTATTTCTGAGAAATTAAACTTCAATGAATAATCGACTGAATTCGACTTTTTTCCAGTCAGATTGGCACGGATTTTTGAATATTTACGGTACGAAAATTTCCAGTATTAAATTTTGAAAATTAAAACTACACATTTCTTCGCTTTTAAGATATTGTACACTCACAAGGGATATTCAGTAGTAAATATTAATGTTTTTTAAATCTCGGGTTTTCGAGTAGCCGGTTTTTATCTAGGTACCCGATTTTCACGGGTAAGAGACTAGTAAACCTGGTAACCGATTTTTGTTAGGAATCGATTCTTTGGAATCGGGTAGTGAAGAATCGATTCATTGGAATCGGGTATTGAAAAAAAATTCAATTGGTTAATTAATATGGAAAATCAAATGCCATTCGGGTAGCAAAATCATTTTTTTTTATTATGGCTGAATTCAAGAATTCAGTAATATACTGGAGTACTAAGTCTTTCCGGATACCCGGATCGAGTACCCAGGTACCCGATTCCGCTTGAATCCGAGTACTAGCCGAAGCATTAGTAATTATATGAAGTCCACACAATTTTCATAATGAATTTTATTTTGGGATTAGCTGATCAGCAGAACTTATGCACCTTTTTATTTTCCAACATACTTATCACAAACGTTATTGTATTTTGTGAGCCTAGATCCGAATTTCTTGTTAATTCCTATAAGTGCTTAGCCTAATCTCTTCACAACATCATCAACACGTTTTGAGGCTCGTCATTATCATCAAAGGTCTTTCCAGACTGATGTGTCTTTTACCTTTTTATAAAAGCGATAGACGTTCGGTAGTGGTTAGCAAGAATGATTCTAGTCGAAGGTTAATATTAATATTTAATCGTACAATCGGAAGACTCCTTACGTCTATTATCCTCGTCATTTAGAATACAGAGCTTGAAACAGCATTTTTTTTAGTTGCTCTGAAAGCGCCTCAATCCTTGGATTTTTTTTTTTATTTCTCGGCTTTTCTATTTTTTTTTTTTTTTATTTTTTTTTTTTAAACGAGCCTCACAATATTTATAAAACCTTCCGTTTGATTATTTCAAAGATTTAAAATTGATTTGTCTTATTCACTCTAAAATTAAACTGGTTTAGTAATTTATAAAAACAACCATCCGTTTGCCCAAGTTCTAATACTACGGGAGCGACAAAGCAGATTTTAAATCTAAGGCTCAAAAACTTAAAAAAAAAAAATAAGAGAGTTATCTAAATGTGATAAATAAATCTAAAATTCGGTTCTCTCGAGCACAATATGGTGTAAATAGCACTTAGCCAGTTCCAATAAGTGAATGAAGAACGCTGTCATTATGTGTAATCATTATTGATATAATTATAGAAACATGGACTAATTTCGTTTATTTTTTCATGTAAGAATATTCAGACAAGTTAGTTAAAAAATTGGAAAAATTAGAAGATATGAGAATTCAGTACAATAAAAATACATAGATGGCAGTCTACAAACTATCTCCTTCTCCTCCCGGTAAGAATGTTCAGGAAAAAGCATAGCGTGTTAAGGATACAACATAATTCGCACAGCATTGAATCGATACAATAAATAAAAACACTCCAAAGGAAAAGTATAAGCATCAAATATTGTTGAAAATTGCAGAAAATGGATACATACTGGAGAAATAAAATGTTAAAACAATTGCATTTGCCCGAATAATAAAGATGTGCATTAAGTTTTAATACTTTCGAAATTATTTTACCACAGAAACAAGAACATGGAATGCATTACGTGGTTAATAATCACCGATTGAAATACTTGAGAGAAATATCCCTTTCCATGAAGAGAACTTTTTATTCGACGTTATTCTGACAAGACACCAAATGCAACATAATCCAACATGTCCGCACTGCTTTTGAAGGTAAAATAAAAATCTTGAGAGAGCTCCTTTATTCTTCTACTTGATTCAGTTGGCTGTCTGTTAACTGTATTAAGGCTCGCTTGAAATCCATTTCCTTTATATTCCCAGCAAATTTGTCTTACGTTAACCCAAGTGCAACTTTATTTTGCAATGTCTGTATATGGAACGTATCCTCGAAAGTAATTTTAAGGTGTCTCTTAGAGACGTCTGAAGGAAATATAACTCTAGGTGTAACTATTTTCTAGTGTGCTATAGTATATAGACTCAACGTCTTCTTTCTCATCAGCCACTCTGCCCTTCCCATTTTTTGCATTAGTTCCATCTACATGAAAAATGGAGTCGCCTTGAAAAATGTTCCGTGCAAAACATATTTCACCCTCACCATACAAAACTAATATCATAATTTCCGCGCTACATACCCGTCCTCCTCCTCCTCTTCCCGCAAATTGGTTGGAATACTATGACTTTCCTAGAACTATGCTTGACATATTATCAGGCGGCATGTATTTTAATAGTTCGATGGCATGGAGTGTTCTAGGCACTTAGAAGGTATTCCAATTAAGAACAGCAAAAACTAAACTCGATTACGACATTCAGGTGAAGCTCTCTGTACAGAGTCGAGGTACTTTACTTTCGCGCCAACATATACTTAAATATATACATAGAGCAATAAACTCAAGGTATATGGTGGCATTAACAAAAAGGACAGGAAATCCTTCCAACATTAACTTTACTTCGACATTAATTTAAATTATTGGCGCTATTTAGATGTAAGCTCTAGCCAGAATCGTGCCTACAGATGATTTAGCACTAAAGTCACTGCTATTTGCAGAAATCCTACTCCTTCTCACGACATGAGATCTTGCGTGTTTACTGTGTGCTTCTTATTGCTAATTCTCCAAGTTATATCGACCGGAATAAGCACCTTCAAAGGTAAAGACCTACAGGAGCTGTTGGAGCACATAAAAATGTATTTGAGCACTTCGACATCTATTAAGGAATTACAATGACCTATGGCAAGGTCTAACCGAAGGTGTTTCTAGTTTGCCACTATAATGTCAGATTCGATTTTGTCGTTAGATGAATATTTTGTTGCTGGTCTTATGGTGTCGTCTTTGAGAGCTGGTTAAATTTAATTGCAAAGCTAAATAGACGCATATATATACATAGTGGAATGAGATTATACCCTGCAGTACCGTCTATATGTAATACGAAGTGTTCTAAAGGGATGCCCTTTTTTGAGCTATATTGACATTATCATCAGGTTACGGTACAATAGTGGTAATGTCTATGATTGCTAGGTATGGTCCAGCTGAGCATGATCGCAAAGGTAATGGCCAAGAGAAATTTCTCATAACATTTAAAGTGAAGTAATCCCTTATAGAAACCATTTTTATGATCGTAATTATAGGATGTCTCGGACTTCTTAGATTTTCAAATGATTTATAGAGCAGAGCATGAAATACTTCTCCTTCACGTGCTTCGTCCATATTCTGAGAACTTACTTAAGTTAGGCAATATCCAAAATCAAAAAATATAAGATATAATATATAAGATACTCATGAATCTAAATTCTAAAACGGACAGAATCGGACAACTTTTTCGAAGTTTGCCAAGCAAAAATTTGAATCTTCAACTTAATTTTTACTTCGAAAAAACAAATATTTTTTGCAAAATTTTACAACTCACAATTCCGATGAAAGAAAATTCACGACTATATGAAGGGAAAGTCGTTAACAAGTTAATTTTCCCCAGTTTTCGTCAAAGTCTATTAAGTCTAACGATTTGGGCTCTGAAACTTCCAGCGAGTATAATGGATTTAGCAAAGAATTTGACAAAGTTTCCCAAAACATACTGATTTAAAAGCTAGGTGCTTTTAGCTTTCCTAAATTATTGCATGATAGTGGTCTAATTTCTATCTGGTCAATTCCGCGAAATAACACAGAAAACTCTAGTTTATCGCAGGTAAGTCTCATCAGATCCCTTTTGTTCAAAAATTATATCTATCACTTTATCAAGAGATTTATTGAATTTTCGTCAAAAACATCCGTCTGCTCTCGCAAAGTAATCCATCAAATTTTTATACCCTAGATGAAATCTGCAGGGTATACCAAGTTTGTTATTCCGTTTATAACACCTAGAAACAATGATGGTAGAGCAAAATGGATTGGAGACCAACGCATAAAATTAAAAGTTATTTTGAGTTTTGCATGTCCGTCCGTCCGCACGATAACTGGAGAACGCGTTCACTTAGAGGGCTTGAATTTTGCACATAGGCTTTTAAAATAAAAAGTAAATTTAAATTTGAAAAATAAAAAATCTAGAATTGGTTTACGACCAATTCTTATGATACCTTAAATGAATGCCCGTATAAAATTTCGTATGGTCACTGATCTATGCAGGTTTGATTTTTGAAGTGGTTTTTCGCATATATTTCTAGAACGGTTCGTAGGACAGAAAAAATCATTAAAACCTTTATAGGATCTCATATTCTGAAGAAGATTTTAGTAGAATAAAAATGTCTAGGACTGATCGTTTTCACAGTATATCTAAAACCATAAATTCTAATATGACAACACCAGGAAGGGGCTGCCCGATTTAGTCCATTTTTGAAATTTTAGTTGCTATTATTATAAAAACAGCACGTACAAATTTTCAGCTCGATATGTCGATGCGTTCTCAGGCAGTCTCATTTTCGAACTTAATTTTACATGCTTTTTTTTAAGTGCGTGTATAAAATTTCAGCTTTCTAAGTGAACGTGTTCTCGAGTTATCGTGTTGACAGACGGACGGGCGGAAGGACACGCATATATTTCTTTATTTCTGTGCGTTACAAATGGAATGACAAACTTAGTATAACCCCTATAAATTTCATCTAGGGTATAAAAATGGGTCGAATCGCGTAACTCCTTCGTAAGGTTGCCATACAAAAATTTAGTTTTTCACTACATATTTAGACACTGCCTTAGAACGCTCAACTTCGATAGCTTAAATTTTGTACATAGTGTTGCCATAGCAATAGCAAATATAATTTAAAAAATGAACTAAATCGGGAGACCGCTTCTTGGTGTTGCCATATCAAAATTTACGATTCTTCCGAATACTGTGATAAAGATCAGTCCTAGACAGTTTTAATGTACTGAAAAGCTCTTCAGAATGTGAAACTATGAAAGTGTTTATAACTATATTTACTGTCCGACGAACCGTTTTAGAAATATATACGAAAAACTATTTCAAAAATCATACTTACACAGAGAGGTGACCATACAAAATTGCATACGGCCATTCATCTAGGGTATCATAAGAATTGGTCTTAGATCAATTCTAGCTTTTATTATTTATTAATTAATGGTGTAATATTTCTGAGAATAATAAAATACTTGGCTTGTTTGCTTTTTTATTTTCCATAAATATTTTCTTTCTATATTGATGTTTACAATTTCAGGTTAGTTGCAAAATTTCTACTGCATTTGTATTTCTTTTCCAGGATTCAAAATGATCTTTTGCAGCTTTTATAAGACCATTTTTAGGTTTGTATGTATAAAGCACAATTTCTTGATGAATTTTTTCATCCATACGTGCTACAACGTAATTATGTACCATATATTTTGGTACTGCACTTCAGTCTGGATTTTCGGAGCGATTCGTATACAAAATATTATTCTATTGTCTCTAATAACTTGTTTGCGATTTATTATATTGGTATTAATATTGCTTGCCACTCTGTTAACAATTGCTTATAATATTGTTCGTCTTTCCTGTATGCTGCATATATTTGCTTTGCTATTTCTGATTGTTTAAAATCGTTATAATTAATATATCGACCCTTATTCTGTTGAAAAATTTGAGATAAATGTTTTTCACGCAATCCAAATATGTGCTGAGTAAAAGTTAATTTTTGTTTACTCATATTAGGATATTGTACACCGAATACACACTCAACACCATATTTCACTCGAAGGTCCAATATTCCAGGTAAATCACTTATACGTCCATTTCCTTTGAAATCATTTACAAAACTAGCAGTAGCTTTCCTATCTGCTTCCTTTATATCAGTATCCGAATTGGCTAACGTATATTTCAAATCATACACATAGGCAATAAATTCTGTAGAATTTACGACTTCTTCTTCACTATAAATATTACTTTCTGGACTTGAATAATTATATCCAGGATACGTAGGTATAACTTTTCCTAGCCATATTTTACAACTAAATAATTTTTATTAATATTAGTTTGTCATATTAAAAAATTTCGAAAAAGCATTAATTAAATTTGCACACGATAAATTTTATAACACATTGACGACGATGATGTAAGTCGTCCAGCCAGCTTTAACCATATATGCATGATCATGGTATTCGCCCGATCGCTGCGGTAAAGCTGGCTGGGCGACTGACACGCCAGCTGCCATTGCTTCTAGATTCCATGCGTTTTCAATCAGGATCAAAGCACTTAAGATCTCGCGATTTTATGGAGAGATAAAATCGATTATTGGAATGTGTAATATAAATTTGAATTATATCTTGATCAACATTATTTTTAACAAACCGCAGTTGAAAAGGTTCTTAGTAGCTTACCTATTTCATATAAGTGCTTTGCTTTAAGTTTGGATTCTGGATATTTCTAAGACCAATTCTCATGATAGTTACCTTAGATGAAAACCGATATGCACATAATTTCGGATGGTCTCCCATCAGTCTAAGTTTGATCGTTGAAGTAGTTTTTCGCATATATTTCTAGAATCGTTCGTCGAACAGTAAAAATAATTACAGCAAATTTCAGTACAATAAAAACGTCTAGGACTAATCATCTCAACAATATAAGTAAAAATCCAAATTTTTTATATGGCAACACAAAAACCGGGTTGCCCGATTTAGCCGATTTTTGAAACAATTTTTACAATTTTTATGAAAACACTGTATATAAAATTTAAGCTCTCTATATTGACGGGTTATCAGGCAGTGTCCAAATATATAGTGGAAAACCAAATTTTTGTATGGTAACCTTACAAAGGAGTTACCCGATTTGTCTCATTTTCGAACTTAATTTTACTTTTATTTAAAATTCCATCTGCAAAATTTCAGCTCTCTAAGTACACGCGTTCTATAGTTATCGTCCGGACGGACAGACAGAAGGACATGCAAAATCAAAATAACTTTTAATATTATGCGTGGGTGTCCAATCCATTTTGCTCTGCCATCATGATTTCTGTGCGTTACAAATGGAATGACATACTTAGTATAACTTTTAAATTTCATCTAGGGTATAAAAAGAAACAAAACACATATCCCCAGATAAGATCTCTAGCTGCAATAATATAATTTGCCTTTATTAAAAGTAGAACGACTCTATTATTTTCCTTCGACTTTTATAAGAATCCACTGACATTTATGCATGGAACCTTCCCACTTTTAAATGTTTTATCCAACCACATCCTTTGAAAACCATCAAATGCGTTAGGCAAATTACTGTGCAACTCCCTCTCAAGTCTGACATAAATTACATACCTCGTTCTTGCTGTTTTTCTACATGCCAGAAGTCTTCTGGAATTGTTTTTCAAATTGAACTTTGTTTAACTTCACATCGATTACGACAAAAAAAAAACAATAGCTTGTACGTAGTAAGTATGTACGCTGATTCGACAAGTTATGTTCGCATTATTTAGGTAACTTAGGCAATGTTAGGCGAGTGATTACGTTATGTCTGAATAGAAATTTTCGTTTTGTTTTTACAAAATTTATGATCGTTCTGTTTTGCTTGTGTTATGAAAGCGCAACGAACATATGAAAAAATATAAAAAAAACAAAAATATAAAAAAATTATCAAAACTCGAGTGATTTCAGAATTTATTTGAATTTGGCTTTTATTTGATTGACCGAGTGCTTGTTGAGTGATACATTGCCAAGGGAGATAATTTAAAATCTCTCAGACGTTAACTAATGACATCACTTCTGGAAAATAATATGCCTGCCTAATGTAGTTTCGAGATGGGACAGATTAATTTATCTTAATTTGTCCATACACTAAGCAGCATAAATATCATGTAATGCACCATTGAACTAATTATTATCGTCAGTATTTAATGAGTACCTATCAATTCTGTGCCCGTTTAGTTTTCATCGCTTGTGAAATAATTAAATATGTGCACAAAACTGAAATCAGAAAATTTTTCGACACTAAAAAGGACGAACAGATATAAATGGATACTTTGAGGTGGTCAGCGCTGAATACTTAAGCGGAGATTCTAAGTCGAACTGGATATTAAAAACATTGAAAACTGGCTAAGGAAGCCGTTATACGTGTTAAACATTATTCTGCAGGACAACTTTTCCATTTAGGAAATTCCGTATTAATAGTTTGGCGGGGAAGTACTACAGGAGAAGCTCATATGCTAAAATAACGTGTATACTTTGAAATTATCTTATATTTCAACACCAACTCAAAAACAAAAGAGTAAATTTTTATATTTAGGACGGCATCTTTCACACAATTTTTTTAATTAACTCCATTTTGAGATATACACTAATTATGTATTTAGAGAATATTTTTGTTGCATTGATTACTTTTAATTCATTTAGGAGGTACTATTGAGTTTCATAAATATGAGTCTGAAAAATATTTTACGAAAAGGTTCTTTGTAAACCGCATTTCTTTCCACCTACAGCATTGGCTTCGAAGAAATATGGATGGATTGGAAAGAGAACTTAGGGTACAACAACGCCTATTGTTCACTCGAAATTTATCAGCTATTGCTCATAACATTCCGTCAGATGCTCTCTCCAAATTTAGGATTAACCCCTATTCACTTCATACAGTTCATCTAGGAGGTATGATCCAAGAAATCTGTAACATCTACCAGAGAGGGACAGGCAGTGACAGAGAAAGTGAGAAACCGTTTCGGATTCCTCTCCGCATCCTCTGCATACAGGATTGTGAACCAATTCCATTCTGTATAGGTGATGCCTGAGAAATGAGTGTCCAGTAAGAATTGGAAAGATGGTTCTTAGGGTTGGCTTATTAAGGTACAGTAGCTGGGTTAGCTGGGTTAGGTTTACCCTACAGGCCCACAGTTCCTTTGTAGTTCTATCCGAGCGGTCACTGACCAAAGACGACTATGTTAATAGTCAGCACAAGTCGAAATATTGTAAGTTAAGTGTTTTAGTCCAACCCCGATTGTGAAGGGGGAAGGCAGTCTTGCTCCAGCAAGCTCGTCCGCAATTCCAGCTTATAGCGCTATGACTTGGTGCCCATAGGATGACTACCTCATTACACCGAAAAAAGAGATTTCAGGGAGGTTTTACAATAAGTACTGGTTTGAAGGCTGTACAATGCTTTGACAAGGCTTTCACCAGTAGCTTGGTTATCCGAGCAAATCGCAAAGTCCTTGTTCTCAGAATTTGAGTTGAGGAGATTCCTTCGCGCTTCAAGGATGGATTGATTTCCGCCTGGAAAACTATGATGGGGTCTTAAATGTGTGGCCTTTCCACATGAGGGTGCTCGCAATAGAACGACTGCTCCGGAATTTTCTTCCAATTTGTAGCAGTCTGTATAGATAATAGAGTGTCAAAGCTGTCAATGGTTCAAGCACAGAATCTGATTCCAATTCTGCTCTCTATGGGATTTACACTTTGAAGTTGCCTTTAAGCATACCTAGGAAGAAGTAAGTGATCGCTGTTCCTGTTGATGTCAGGTGCAAGTTCAAAGATGGGTCCGTTTGAAGCTCTTATTTCAGAATGAATTCAGCTCAGGTTGAGATGAAGTCTTAGCGACTAATACTTCGATAACCTTAGATAAATGCATAGTACCAGTTGCTCAGCCATCTACTTCCGAACGTTGATTCATACTTAGAAACGAGACTTACGTAACTGTTCAGTTATTCAAGCTATAACATAAAAATCTCACATTTTTATATGCTAATTGGGGGTCGTAATTATATTGCTCGCTGATACTGGAATCAACCAAATATATAAGCCAAAAATTGATGTTTTATAAATGAACCTTTTTATTAACATTTTAATCTATAGATTTTTCCAATGCACAAGAATACTTTTCCCTTTCTTCTCTCCGTTTTGAAATTAGGGCTGAATAAATTCGAAATTTCCCAATTTCGACTCGAGTTTTTTCTTCATGTAACGTTTTTTTTTAATACATATTAGACGCCAACCCTTCGCCCCAATTTTCAGTTGGAAATGCCCCATTGCACCCAAAATGCAATTCTTTTTGCTATTTCTGAGGTTTTATCTACGGTTAGAGATTTTTTCAGTGAATGATCTCTTTAAGACATTATCGTTGCATGTGCTTAAGTTTAGATGGAAAAATTTAAAAAAAAAAACGCCTTTTCAGTTCCTTTACTAACTCTGATTTCCATTTATCTTTCTAGATGGCCCATTTTGAAGTGATTCCTCAGCCAGATGCCGTACTAAATTGACCCATATCAATATGTTTCATTAAAAATCAAATCGTAAATAAGTAAGTGTTTTTTGTCGTACCAATTACTAAGTATTTTCCAAGCAGAACTGTATTTGGCAGTCGAAATGAAAATTTCCTGGATAAGTTGTTCTGGTTACATAAGGCGACATGTTCAAAATTATCTATTCATCAGAAAACTCATACAACCCGAATATATCTCTATGGATAGCTCATTCAAAATCTTCTAGCTATACTTAGGAATTATTTTAGCTACCACACCAGGGCAAGTAGACAGCTATATAGTATATCTGTATTTTATCAACGTGTAATAACTCTTTATGATTTACTAATTTTCTCATATTTGCAAGCTCTCCTTTTTCCCCATTGAAATCTATGACAGAACACCCTTCCCAGAAATATATACAAAAAAATAACTTTGAATTTTTCTCCTTAGAGAATAGATGCGGCGGGACTATATTTGCCGTATATTTGCTCATGATATTCAAATCGGCAAAAATTGTTTACTCACAAATTCGAAATGAAATGTCAAGAAAGTTGCGGGAAAAGTTTTCCACGTTTTTCTATGTACTTTTCATTACTGCCATTCAGTAAAAGTTATTCATTTGTCATCAGAAACGACAATTCCATGAATTTCCACTTTACCTCTGTAAAAAACACAAAACAAAAATGAAAATCTGTAAATAATTCACTTAAATATATCTCCCAAGGGGTGGTGGGTGGTGAGTATTTTATTTGAGGCAAAAGTTTCGTCCTGCAAAAACACGAATTTTTTTCTTAAATAGAAGTAAACCTGGGTAGGAGAAAGTCTTACTTAATGGAAGAAAATTGCCAAGGTAAGAACCAAGAGTATAACGTTTCTGCTTAGCCAGATGTTTGCTGACACATTTTTTGTTTTGTTTTGTTTTGTTTACAAACAAAGTAAATGTGAGCTAGGGCCATAGGAGAATTCTTATTCATGAATGACTAATCGACCTGTTGAAGTTTTCAATTGAAATAAACAAATGAAAATGTGCGTAGGTAGCTCTTGGTTTTGTTGTAGTAGAATGTTTTACAAACATTTTGTTTGGTAATGTTTTAAAATAACACTTAAATATAAGTAGAACAATAAAAAATGTGAATGAATGCTTGTTTTGTGGGTTGTGGTGGTGACAACGGTGATGAGGACTTACAAGAATGTCAGTCTCACGCGGGAGTAAAAAATAATAAGGTTTCAATCTCAACAAATTTAGAGTATCACAATGTCGCATTAATTTGAGTATCAACTGATTAGGGTGTAAAAAGAAAAATTATAGAGAATAAGAGAGCTACATGACCCTAGTTATCCAACTCTTTAGTTAGACCATTTCTTTACAAAGTCTAACGTGGAATTAGTTTTATTGATAAGAGAAAAAAGCCAACTGAGGAAGTTCCTTGAATAATAAACTTCATCGATGGAGTAATCAAAGTGCATCTTTTTGCGTGAAAAATAAATTGAGAAATATTTCTAATGTTAAACGAAACATACCTAGTTGCAAGAATATCAGTTGTGCATCTAAGTCAGAATGTAAGCAAAATTTTACCGATATAACAGAGAATTATCGAACTATTTATGATGATAAACATATCATAGATTTAAACTATAAAAAGTAAAGGACCAAGATGACTGCCTTGATGTATACCTGAGGTTAATGCACTAGCAAGGTAAAGGTGAAATTCCAATGAATTGATAGGGATCGACTTACTTTCACAATAATACAACAATTTTCATCATAAAAATCTGAATTTGATGACATGCATAAGTGTCGGTTTAAAGAGCAAAGAAACAAAAATCTGCAATATCTGGATCGCTCTTACAAATACAAGGAAATAAACTTTCAGGTCTCTTAAAGAAAACTAATTATGAAAGCAATCCATTATGGATCCAACGTCTTCGAAGTCAATAAAACATTGTTATAGGCAAAATAATTGGTGAAGGATATCCATCCTAGTAGCGCAATTTTGAATGCTAAAGAAAATCTCAATTTGTTAGTTATAGCAACATTAAAAATCCTCGTTGTTTCAAAAAAAGAAAATGATGATGATAACGAGGGAAACGTCGAATAAGGTAAGTATCTTTGAATTATTATTTATATTTCATATTTAACAAAAAAATAAATAAATAAATTTCTTTAGATTTTCCAGTACAACGGGTTGATGTATCTCAAGCAATCGCAGCAATTCAAATAGTGAAGAGATATTGTTAAGTGGAACAAGGAAACATTGGATTCTATTGACAAAATTAAAAGAAATTTAGAAAAACCCGAACATCAATTGCGAAATATTTTATAAAACGATAATTTGATGAAACAATCATAATTTTTTAGAAGAAAATTCCCAAATACTTACATATATTACGTGCATATATATCTACCGGATATAACGACCATATTTTCCGATTTATTCAATGTCGTTATAATCGATACTCACTGGATTAAAAAATTAAATTCAATTACGAATTATTTAAGCTCTGTTCAGCTCTCCAACCCTAATATACATGGTAATTATAATTTTTTGTATGACTGCGAAGGATTTTGCTAGATTTAAAATATTTATATAATAGTTGTGAGGACATTTCTGCTGTCTATGGTCTACGTGTTCTCAATTACTGTCAAAATATACATGGAAAAAAGTTATTTATTTAATTTTTTCGTTCGATATTATTAATTTTATTATTTATTTTCAAAACTCACTCTATGATTTTTACAAAAAAGGCGTATACATAATTTCAATTCTCCACGTCAACACGCTATAAATCAGCGCTAACAAAGGATTAGTTACAATGCATTTTTTCTATACCCCAGCATTTTCCAACTTTTTTTTTTAACTTGTTCAGAAGCACTGTGTTTGAAATTTTTCTCTTTTCGTCAACGCTCAAGTAGTGTCTAATTATGGAAGATTTTCTATGTCAACCTTACCTTAGAGTTGCCCGCTTTTAGAAAATTTTCCACTGATTTTAACAATTTTTACGGAAATTTTGTGCAAAACGAATAAGCCGCATACAAAATTTAAATTCTCTAGTACAATACGTTCTCAAATTAGTTTTGGTTTTCAAAAATATATATGAAGTTAAAAACCAATGCTTGGAAACACATTCACAAAATAATATTTGCAAATTTTTTTACCTTCTATTTTTCATTTTGTGACATTCTCTGTAACGAAAATTTATGTAACAAACTCTTCCGATGATATCCAAATAATTTGGTTGTGCCAAATCTATATAAATAAAGAGAAATTTATGTTCTGACTGATCTGAAAATACAGATTTCTTTTGTGATGGATAGACTCACTAAGAAGAGATATTGCGTAAGAGGTGTAAAGAGGTATTAATGGTTGTATGAAAGAAATATAAATAACGTACGAATCGGCTTGAGACGGTGCAATAATAAGCTACTAAATAAATGATTAAACAGGAATTTGCCAGATTTTCGAATTTCAACCTATAAGGGGGTGAAACAGGGGATCAAAACTTGTATGGAAAATATATAACAATCGTTCGTATCAACTTCAGACATTGCACAAATAATCTACTAAATTAATGATTGAAAATGCATTACATAGATTTTTGAAATTCAACCCCTATTGGGGTGAAAGGGAAGGGGTGAAGTTTGTATGGAAAAACTGTAAATATGTCATGTGCCAGCTCGAGACATTTTGCACAAGTAGTACATTAAATCATCACGTAGTTCACCAAACTTTCAAATTTAACCTCTATGGGGGTTAAAATAAGGGGTTCGAAGTTTGTATGGTAAATATGTAACTACCGCGTGTATCAATTTGAAACATTGCACATATAATTTACTAAACAAATGATTGAACACGTATTTCATCGACTTTCATCATTCAACCCCTAAGGAGGTGAAAATGGTATCAACGATTTTATGAAAGAACAAATATTACCGAGCCTATTCACTTGAAATTATGCAAAAATAAATCAACTATACAAATTATTAAGGCCAGTTTCCTTGATATCTGAAATACAAAGTACAAAGGAATGAAAGAGTTTGTCAGAGCTTATGAGAAAAAAAAAACATTCTAGATTCATATTAATCTGTAATGTTGTAAACAAAAATTTTAATCATGGCGTAAGTAACTCATCGATTGGCAAAGTTCATTGTTACAATAAAAATAAACGTGCTTTCAGCACCGAAGTGAGTTTCCTGTTTCGGAGTGAATTTCGCGAACAGTCTAGTGATCTATGCACCGGAAGCCATTACCACAAATATTGTTTAAAAACAGATCCTTCACTACCTATGTAAATGACACATACCTTTTTTTGTTTGTTTTACCTTTGCTACCAAGAGCAATGGGTGACGTTTCAAAGAATGTCGTGTCATTTTTAATGTGTATATCGCAAATTTATTTTTAGTAAATAAACTTAATTTTGTTTTTTATTGAAGATCATTTCCAAAATTTACTGCAATTATTTTTGAAAATTATTTGCGCTTACGTCATCTCACTAATTAAAATAATATACAGTGATTGGCCATAGATTACAAGATGTTGTCTCTAACATACGAAGCACGAACTCTACACGGACGAAGTCACAGCAAAAACTTGTGACATATATTTTCAAAATTGGCATCTTTTAATTTTATTGCGCGCTTATTCAATTCGATGACAAAACCTACAATTTTCCTGAAATTAAGAGTCTCGTAGCTTTCTAAATGGCGTCATGATTCACAGAGAATATTGAAATTGAAAAAAAAAAATTGCAATAAATTCAGAATTTTTTTTATTCTGATTTTTTCATCAGTTGTATTAAAATTTCGAAAGTAATGAAAGAAAGTCCTCATGAAATTCTAAATAATAGAAAAATGACTACCCCCCCACTTAAAGCCACTGTCATTTTTAAAGTGCTATTTTTCAGAATATTGAAAGGACGTGCAAAACACAATGGAGCCGTTCCATGCGTTCCAAGTAGCAGAGAGCAGATTTTTTTTGTGCTGCCCATTAATGGGGTGCCAATTTGTACCACCACTCACCAGAGCGATCGAAATCCTTCGATGACAAGGGGCTGTCTACCAATCGAATAAATCAACGGTCCGACAATATTTCATTGCTTCTGATATCGAAGTACCCTTTCCGTCATTTATATGTAGTAAAAGAAGCCATCCTCGTTGCGCGGCACGGCGGAGAGATGAAAGTGGCACAGTTTTAGATGGAGGAAATCACAGCGAACAGAGTTAAACTGCTTCGTGTATGAACATTTATGATTGGCATAAAGGAGAAATCGCTGATATTGACTATTTGTTATCGCGTAAAATGCATGCAAAAGTAGATACATATGTACGAACATATAACACGCATGTTCCATTCATATCATTGCTTTCCATTTTTTTCCCTATTGGTACGATACAAGTACTCAAGTTCTCATCCTCGGGTACACGAGCAAGCAAAGATGTCACCGCCACCACTAAATCCCATGTTACTTTAATAACTACGTATGCATTACCATTTCATCATTTGAAAAAGGTATCCCAGACTGGGTATGTGAGTATGACATCTGATGGCGACATCTGGTGGGATTCTGGAAAGATCGAATATTGATGGCCATCAAGGCAAATCAAATATTTCAGTTGTGTGCTTCATTGGTGACTTGCAAACAGAATTTTAATGCTGCTCGAAACCTTCGCGACAGACATACGAGTTATATGTAGATGGATGTGTCGGTGGCAGCATCGTTAAGAATTCACATTTTTTTTTTTTTGCTACGATTATTTTGAATATCAAGGCCGGAAGAGGTGAGGCAATGGATATTTCAATGAGACGAAGGTCAAACCAACATTGACGGCAATTTGCATACATGATATGGTAATCTGGCATTGACAGGAATTTCAATTATTTTGTGATAAGGAAACCATCCTTCAGTCCTCTTGTCGCACGGATTCGGATCTCATTAAAACTTGATCGGAGATAACCAGGTATTTGAATGAATCGGTGAAGAACTCTCAGCATCCTAAGTGATGGGTAAAATGAGAAAATTCTTCATGATATTAGCATAAGGGATTCCATATTTCTCGGGGTTTTAAGTAGATTATAGCTGCTACTTATACGAATATGGAGAATTAATTTCAAAATATTATATGATAGGAGACACTGTTAATAATTCTTGTATGTTTTAGTGTTGCGTTGAATATAAAATGTGAATTTCTAGTATATTCGTAGTCGAATAATGTATTGATATATTAGAAGACTAGAAAACAGCCAGCAACGTATATTTTACGAAAATATGTTATACGTTCAATAACGGTGTCTGCCAAGAACAAATCTTATGAAAGGCTCTTGTACTACTTCGATGAGATTTATATACCATATCCTTATAGAAAGCATATCAAATAACGAAGGAATACTCCAATATGAATCTTATTAACGAGTAAAAAGAAGTGCTTTCAAGTAGTGAGGATCTTTTGATTCCGTTGCGTTTCAGCTTACAAAGCCTAACATTACAAAAGATTTAGAATTAATATATTCTATAGTCCAACTGTGGATAACTTAGCATCAACAATGAATCCTAGATCTTTCGTTTCCGCTACTCTAAGAATAGACGACGTGGGGAAGACTACTGTTAAAAATTTTCGTCGGAATGACATTACTTTATATTTAGAAATATTTTGCAATAGAACCATGGCACCACTAGGGGCAAGTAGATAATTTTGAAGATATTCACAATCGGCAATACAGTTTATGTTAACAAATTTTGAACTCATCTTCAAGCAATACACATTCTGGAAAGCAAAACATATTTACAATGACGTTAATAAATAACAAAATGAGAAGCGGACCAAGGTGACAACCTTAATGAATTTACGAATTTACCTCAATGATTGTCAACAATGTTATTACTTATTTCGAGAAGTCAGTATATATCGAATCAGCCTGGATGATCTTCAATGGAATTAATAACAAAAATGATAAAAATTGTACCTAAGATGTTGATCCGATGTAATAAATTCATTTAATATAAATGAAATTTTAAAGTTGACTATTGTATATATTTTTGTTATAACCTTTTCTATTCAACCGAAGACTGGTCAGAATGTAGGCACGAATGGCATCTAATATTAGTGACTATTAGTCTTAACATTTTGTCATGCACAGCAAGACCACATGGCCTACAAAATTTGCACTTTAACTTTGTATTTTATTAGCACTATTAATAGATAATAAAAGTTAAAATATGAAACTTGATCACAATTTCATTTTCCAGCCAAGCATAAATAGTAATCGTGTATTCCGTCGCGGAACAAACTTAAAATTGTGGAAAAATAATAACTAAACTACAACTCACTCTTCGAGGCAGATATTATTTCCTCCCGCCATGTACACTAGTGGGCATTACATATAGAATCCTGAAAAATAAACGAAAATCTATTTGTAGAAATATAAACAAATGGTAAAGCCTCAGATCATTCACAGTCTGAGACTTCAACATAGAACAAAACTTATCCATTACTGGATTATACTACTCCAGCGCTGCCTCAGAATCTTAAAATTCTGAAGTCTGAAAAGGAATATAAACAAAATCATTAAGAAATGAAGTCAATCCCTTAAAAACATTCAAAATTTATCTAAGCTGTCATGTTGCTGAAAATCCGCTTTGACAGTAGCTGAATTCCATTGGGCTGTGTAAAGTACCGCCACATACTTCTATCTACTTGCAACTAGTCATGCTCTTGTCTGCGAGCAGATGAGCTGAGTAATTTCGCAAGAATTTACCGCTAGGTGTATTTGGATGCTAAGTGGTTATTGAAATGTCATTAAGATGATATTTGACAGCAAATTTGTGAACAACTGTCACGATTAGTTGTTTTTTTATAAGGAAGCAAAAATTATTTAACTGATCGAAAACACGGAAATACGGTAAAAGCTTTTAATATAATAAATATCGAACAGAGACGAATTTGTATCTATAATTTTCTGGTTAGAAGGTACTACTCCAGGAAAGTAGCTTAGATAGTAGTCGTTTGCTTTTCGTCATTATCATCATCTAGATCAGATTCGGAAAGTTTTAACGTTTACAAAAAGGCAAGAGTTGAAAACTATTTGAAAGGTGTAGCCACATATAGAGACTGCCAATTCAAAGAGCACTTTCGCGTCACAAGACAAGTAGCCGGACGACTATTTGGTAAGTTAATATTAAATTACCATTAATAAATTATTAATGACTGACTATTTTTTTTAAAACACTATAAGTCATTCACCGAAAAGAAAAACAATGGCGGGTGAACTGTAGTGGGGCCAGAATGTGAAACTTTCATTACAATTTGGTTTCTCGCGTTCACGGAAACTTATAGGCAAATTTCAGATAGGTTTAATGTGACCAAAAGGTCTGTGTAGCGAATTTCATAGAGTTGTGAAGTGGATACTTGTACAAAGTCACAACTACATAAAGTGGTCTACATCATTACAGATGCGTGCAAATCAAATAAATTGTGCAAGGATGAAAAATTTCCCCAGAGTAATGGAGCGATTGATGGAAGCCATATTAGAATCAACCCTCCTCTGATGGATGATAGGCAAGCGTACTAAAATCGGAGGGGTTATTATACTATATTGCTTCAAGGAATTGTCGATCCAGACAAAAGTTTTATCGATATACACTGCAGATCCATGCATGACGACCGTCCTTTTAAACTATCAGGATTTTACCGAAAAATTTTTGAAAATCCGGTATTAATAATACCGGGTTATGGATAATAGGTGACTCAGCTTATTCGGAAAATAACTACATGGTAGGTCCATTCAAAATTTTGCGAAACCTAATAAGTAAACAACGAAAGTTCAATTATTTGCATTCAGCAACTAGAATTGTTGTGGAAAATGCATTCGGATTACTGAAATGTTGTTTTCGAACACTTAAATTCTTTGAAAGCCCAGATACGGGATTCATTACAAATTGTGTTAAGTCTGCTTGTGTGCTACATAACATTTGCATTAAAAAAAATGACATAGAAATCGAATTGGATAACGCCAGCAAAATTATAGAAAAACGGGCGAAATTTTTTCACAACTTGACAACGAAGGCATGTTCATATAAAAATATAAATTCATTTAACAAACAATATTATATTTATTTAAATAAAACAAAAATACATTATATGTATATATAAAATCGTTCACGGCTATAAGAAAAAACATTGTTCTAAAAAACAAGTAAAAATCTAGAATGGTCTAAGACCAATTCTTATGACAGCCTACATGAATACCCATATGTAATTTCGTATGGTCACCCATATTGTGCAAGTATGACTTTTGAAGTGATTCTTCGCATATATTTCTAAAACAGTTCGTCGGACAATAAAATTGGTTATAACCAATTTCATACGATTTAACATTCTGAAGAACTTTTTTCAATATACGTAAAAAACTTATATTTATATATGACAACACCAAGAAGGAGTTGCCCGATTTAATCCATTTTTTAAAATTTTATTTCTTATTGCTATTGTCGTGTCCGAAAGGAGAAAAAGCCACAACTTTACGTGAAACTCCCAGTTAGAGGCAAAAGAACTCAAACTTACTTAAAACTCCAATTTATTAAATAAAATTACAAACCCCGACCTATCTCACTAATTAATTTAAATCGAACGCAGGCGACCAAACACTATGAAATTTAACAATGAACTCGTCATACCATCTAAGTTCCACACTCAGTTAACCTGTACACGGAAGTGAATCTGACCTTTCGACTATGTAATAATTCACTTCCAGCATTGCAGTCGCGATTTGTCAACAATAACTAAATGTAAGTATTCACCGACAAAAGTGAGTTACTTAGCGATTATTCATTGGGTCATCGGCGACCATGACATGTACACAGCAATTATCCATTGCGTCCTCGCTGTCTGCAGTTGTGGTGTTATCAGTTGTGCAATAATGTAATAGCCAGTACCTTACTGTGCGAAAGTGAAGTGCTATGCGATTACTCATTGCCTAATTACCCCAACAGTTGAACAGTTGCCGATTTCTTCCGCCTTCGGTACTAGAGAAAATGGACCGTGATACTATGGCAACACTATGTACAAAATTTCAGCTCTCGAGGTTGACGCGTTCTCAGGTAGTATCCAAATATGAGTCAAAAGCGAAATTTTTGTATGGAAATCTCTCATTTTCGAACTTAATTTTAATTTTATTTTTAAATTCCGTGTACAGAATTTCAGCTTTCTAAGTGAACGCGTTCTCGAGCTATCGTGCGCACAGACGGACAGACGGACGGACGGACATGCGAAAATCAAAATAACTATTAATATCATTTGTGGGTGTCCAATCCATATTGCCATCATTATTTTGGTGCGATACAAACGGAATGACAAAATTTGTAAACCCTATAGATTTCATCTAGGGTATAAAAATGGAAAACAAAAAAGGAATAAAAAAAAATGTGAAAATGATGCAATTCGAAAAATGCGGAAGCTTTGCAGTTGATTAATGTGTGGGCCAGATATATGAAAGAGCTCAGGAAGGTCCGGAAACATCAGTAAGTTTAGAAAGAAATGGCACAGAAATTAGAGGAAGAGTACGGGATTATAGTGTTAATTGGAAGAAACTGTTGCACGATATCCTGTTGAAGATCCAAGTGAATACAGGGCGATTGCTATTCTTTTAGAAAGAGGAATAGCTTTCCGAAACATCGTATCTTGCCTTTGGACGATTTGCTAATACGGAAATTTTCTTTGAATTTAATTTCACTGAACTTTGGTACATCATCTTCCCAAAACCTACTAGTTCGATGCTATAAAAGTGATCATTCAACCAATGCTTTTTGCAGCTATAAATAGCGAGCTGCTGGATGGATCATGTCATTATACAACAGACAAGAACACAGCTTTCCGTCGCGTGACAAGCTGTTAATAATTATCTGACATCGCGTAATATAAAGTTAAAAAAGTTAACAGTAATTCGAACAATTAAAGTGTATTAAATATATAAGGGAAACCTAGGCCAAAATAAAAGCCTGTCGTTAAAATCTTTTTCAAAAATCCGGAGATATCGGTTCGGCTTAAAATAGTCGAAATTCCTTTCGTTTCGTAAATCGCGTGTGAAGTACTCTGATTGATTGATTGGTTGGATCAGGTCATTTGCGAATTGGGCAGTCTACATGACACTTCGGCAGATTTGCACCGAAATCAAGTTTTGAGTAACCGTTCAATACGGCAGTTTTGTTCGCGAATATTACTAATCATTTAATTAATCATTTAATTTCATATTTCAGCTATCCTATACCGGGAGTATTGACCCCAGTCATTACCTAAATGAGCACGCTTATTCAATAATAATAAATATAATTTTTGTTACTAGTGGCTCTTTCCTTTTTGAATATTGCCGACTACATAGAAACTAGTGGAGATATTCTGTAAATTAGAGATTAGTATTAGAATTGAAGCCTTGGATTATATTTTATTTGAATTATCATTTTGAAGTATCTGAAGTTTTGAGCTCTGAGGTTTGTGATAGGATAAATATTTGACATTTTAAATTTTAGAACTTTCCAGTCTTATCATTTACACCGGCAGGTTCCTAATTTTTTTTCTATTAAGCTTTTAATGAAACTTAACATCGTGTTTCATAGATTCTTTTACAAGTCGTCAAATTATAGAAAGAAATTTGTCGACTGAAGTATTCAGATTGATCTGGATGCTTCGGTAGGGTATTTTTTTTTTTTTTTAATAATGGACAATCTAGCTTGATGTTTTATCTAGTGCACTCTTATATATGTATTTCTATATGAAAGTACCTATTCCCCATAATTATTTAATCCGTTAGCAGTTCTTGTTAATACATTAGGCATTGAGTGGTATGACTTACTTATGACATCTCTGTTTGAAATAATGTTGCCCATCATTCTTTGCTCAAAAACAAAATACTGAGCAACTTAGTGGGTGGGAAAACAAAATGTGACTTATTCCTGTTCTAACTCCTAGTTTCAACTCTAAAGCAGGAGTGCAACAAACAATTGCCATAACTCTTATCACTACACACTTCTTCGTACCACAGACAGCGATGACTTACACATTAATTTCACAGATCTGAGTATAACACTTTTTCTTTTCTTTCATTTCTCTAAAATATTTAATCAAGTAATTCGAACAGCTTTTTACTTTTAAACTTGTAAAATAAATAAACAAACAAGCAAAAAAAAAACACACAGAAAAAAGAATCCTGAAGAGCCTTCAATGCGCGTTAATTACCAACAATCCAGGAAAGAGGGCGGGGTAGCTAGGAAAAACAAATAATTTTGAATACTTCATTTTAGCCTAATGACTTTATAAGAAATAAAACAACAATTAAAAGTTTTAAATCACAAACATCAAGTTATATTGCCCGTTATCAGGTCTAAAGGACTTATGGTAACTGGTTTTAGGCGGAACGGGGGAAGATCAGGCAGAACTGGGAGGGATGGTTGGCTGGAAAATTATTCAGGTCAGGATGCACCAGCGGAAATGAAAATATTCTCCGAAAAGTGTTTCCTCATTAGTAATTTGCCTGCGGTAATTAAAAGTGGAACTTGCAATACTGCTACTTGCTACATGTTCAGACTTTTCTCCATAAATTACGGAAATTTAAATATTTCACGGAATAAATCTCATTTTCACTAAGGCCTAATTAAAGGCTTGTGCAGTACTTCAAAACTTAATTTTGATAATTTACTTGGTAACGGAAAGGACACACAGGAAAAAGCTCTTTAAATAGATGAAATAAAGCTTCGCTGAAAAGGGGGACAGCTCAACCGTAATATTTTTAGGAGTCCATAACACCGTGGGCATTTCTATTTTCGTCTGTTATGACCGGAACTAGTTTTAAACTGCAGTACCTGCATTTTCCATAGAATGAAAATTTGAGAGATTTGTATTTTTTTTTTGTGTGCATATGACCGCAGCAATATAACTAGCGCACCTTGACGTACAATAATTAACAACTGGTAAAAATGTTGCTATAAAAAGCTGTTCACTCTAGGGATTATCACTAGTCCATTTAAAAAACTTTCCAGTTGTGTTTTTGGAATGCTTACGCTGGACGGAAGGTCATTTTTTGCGATATAACTTCTCTCATTAAGGATTTTCCTAGATATATCTACTTTGAATATGTTAAACACAAGAAACCTGCTAAGATTCGAATAACTTTTACAAGTGTGCATACATGAGCTCTACTAATGGAGTTATATTTAGTTCATGGAAATATGGTATTTACCTAATACATCCCGATAAAATATATACAATTTGTGGGCTTTTTATTTGTCTAGTTGCTCAATAATTGGGGGTAGTAATATTTTTTAATTTGTCGTCGAAAGCTAACCATAACAAAACTGTATCTGAACTGACAGTTAACCCTACAGGGCACTCATGAAAAATTCACACCATTATACACCTCCAGTCCTTTAGCGCCCGATGCTCTGAATCTGAAAATGTGCATAGATATTTTTTAAATAAGGCAATTTATAGGCTGCAAATGATTTATTGACCTCAAACTATGTTCGTAATAATAGTAATAATAAAAAACTATAACACATAAAAAACAAATATGATTTAAAATCATGTGACATCATAATCGCTATTTTCTTCAACATTGCCGGAACACTGTGGACAAATACATTGAGTGGGTTGTAAACAGATGTACCTATTACACTTTTTATAGAAGTTAGAACGGTCTCTTATAATGTTGGTCGTATAAGTATTGGCTGACATGTGGAGCCCTTCAGGCGCTTAGTACTCCCTGTGTGAATTGATGATGCTTTTTGCTATTACAGCAAGCCACATGAGTTGTTGCAACATTAATTCATTTATTTTTTATTTTCAGTTATCTTTTCACTTGAGCTTGTCAGGCCCACGTGTGCACTGCAGGGTTAAAAATAGCATTATTAGGATTATACATTTCATAGTTAGTGCTATGTTGACAAACACGAAAAAATTTCTGATTTCTATAGGGGCGTACATGAATATATATCTAGCATTGCGAAATTTCGGCCAAAATTACAACCATTTCGAAGTTTGAAAACTTTGAAATTATGCATCATAAAAACGGTTTTATCTCGAAAACGAGTCCATCCTTTGGTATGTCAATGTAGGAACAAATGAAAGGTAACATTCTGACTTTTCCAAACATTGTAAGAAAGGTTACGGTTATCAGGCATATTGACGGGATAAACATCCAAATTTAAAATTATTGTTATGAGATTTAGACTTTGTACTCTGTGAAAAACAAAATTGTTAGTTAGTACATAACTAACACGAAGTGAAGTTGTATCTTATTCTTATAAAAATAAATAAAATAAATTTAAGACAAGCTATAATTATAATAATTATAAAATATGCCAGGCAGACCGAAAAATAAAACTTTGGACAAAATCGGACTCGATCTCGAAACATCAACACTTTTTTATTTATGAACTGAATTGTACGCGTATAGAAGATTTGAAGATTTTCAAAGGAAAACGTCTTTTTTTTTTTAAATCTATACGAGAAAGGAGTAAAAAGCTATTAGAATCTTGAGATATGGCAGCAATGCATCGCCCAACTCTATCTTAGTTGATTTTAAAGCTCCAGCATCATTTGCCCAAAGAGACCAACTTTTTCGTGCTGATCACACGTTCATTCTCCAATCAGAAATCGGTTAACTTTCCAAAGATCTGTTGCTGCATATTTATTACTCTCTTAGAATTAAGCAATAATGAAGATGATGATAATTCTAGTTAATTTATATTGTTAATGTAATTATAGTTCAACAAAATAATAAGAAACAACATTTTTGAGTTTTTATTTTAATGACTATTTCCTAATTCTTCATCGAAAAATATCGAAAAACATTCTTTATTTTTGAAAAACTGTGCTTTTGTACCTTTTCCAATGATCAAAAAATATTTAAGTTATTGTAAAATTTCTATACTGTCGTGCATGCCGGTGCCGCTGCCGTTATGTGTGCAATCAGCTGATTTGATTCTACATATTTTATACACACGACGGCACCGTCACGACCAACGGCAGCAGTTTTGTCGTCGTATGTGCAAACAGCGGCATCTTAAAATAAGTTAGTTGTAAGAAAGGTTTTATTATTTTATAGCTCATCTGGCAACAAACTCGCATTTTACTTGTCTGTACCTTTCCGTATTGGAAAAAGGATCGGATAGTTGTTATGTTGTTCATACGCTTTGAATTCAACGTAAGGAAGTATGGTTAAAGGCTGAATCGGTCTTGGCGGGATATTTGTAGAGAATAAAACACATTTTGGAAACTTCCAGTATTTTCTTTTAGTCTTTTGAATATTAATTCTTTTTACATTGTTTATACTTATGGGAATGCAAGGCGGGTATACTAAATATTCGCGCTACTATTACATATGGGATAATAGACCAGACAAAGAGCATTACCACCAGCACTCATGGCCTAAGCGGACAGAGTTCGAAATAGGAAAACATAATGGAAATACGTATTGATGCCTCCATTGCACATAAAATTAGGCCTAATGAAGCAATTCGTTTAAGCTCTTCGGAAAAATTCTGAAAGTTAAAGAATTTTTTCCCTAAGTTATCCAAAGACAAATTAAAAGCCGGTATTTTCGTCGAGTCACAAATAAAGAACATAATGGCCAGTAAGCAATTTTCACAGATACTTAACACACACGAAAAGGAAATCTGGAACATCCTTAAAGAAGTGGTACATGGTTTTCTTGGAAACATCAAAGCTGATAAATACAAAGAACTTATTTCAACTATATGATTGACAGGTTTGTATTTGGTTTGCAGAATGTCCTGAAAGTGAAAATGTTACATGCGCAAGGATAACATGTGAACGTGTGAACATGTGAATGTTTTCATCAAGATATGACGTCGTTATCAGGATCCATAGTATTAGAGAATGATGGGAGAATATACAGGTTGTTTTCCCTTAGGAGGACAATAGAGCAAGAGGTGATAGTACTCACCTAAACAAACAAAAAAATTTGAGGCAGGGGGGGGGGGGGGGGCAATATCAACCAGCTAGCTACAAGGTGATTAAAAAAAAAGCTAGTCTTTTACAAAACACCCTGTATTTTAAAAAGTACTGAGCGCACCGTCTGACTTTAAAGCTCATTACATGCAGAGCTTCATGGCCTTTGCAACGACTGCTCAACCAGCCCCACACCCTCTCTTCTCAGGAGTTACGGGGATCTAACCAAAATATTTCGGATTTATTAACTTTTTTTTTAATTTGACCTCTATATTTTTACAAAACGATCGTTAACTTAACTTTTTTTTTATTACAACTATAAGCTGTAGACCTTCTTCTTTAATTTGACGTATTATACTCTATGTTTTATATGCAGCTGTTAAAGAGTTACTAGATCAACACCTAGTCATGTCATACCGAAATTAGCCGATATTTTTTAAAAAGGTCGTGTTTTCGTCAATAAAGGAACAAATTTAGGTTTGAGAATAGCTTTGAGAACAGGTTTTGAGCTAATAACTCTTTAACGCATACAGATAGCACATAGGGTATACTACGTAAAATTAAAGGGGAGAGTCTACAGTTTATAGTTTGTTAAAGACCGTTTTGAAAGCAAAAATAGAGGTCGAAGTAAAACAAAAGGTAAGAAAATCTGAAATTTTTAGTTTAGTCAAGCATAACTCTTGAGAGGAGTGTTGCTATTGAAGCAATCGTTGGAAAGAACAGGAAGCTCTGCATACAATCAGCCCGAAACTGGGGCAATACGCCCTGTAATTTTTCAGATACAGGGTGTTTTGTGAAAATCCAGCTTTTTTTCTTAATCACAAAAGGGAAATTGTCTTGAAATCCTAATTTCATTCTTATAAAGGGTTTTCCAATAAGAGGTGTTATTTTGATATTCAAAGAAAAATGCCATTTTTTGAGAACAATGATCAGATCTTTATTTCATTATAAAGAGGAAGCTATGCCGTAAATAATGGAAAATAACATCAGCCAAATGACCTCCACGACCACGCCTACAGGACCATATCCTTTTCATGAAATTTTACCCAACCAAATCGCAAAGTGGCTGCCCTATGTCCTCGATAGCCTCACGAATTCCATCTTTGAGGTCTTGAATCGACGCTGGGCTGTTGGCGTAGACTTTCTCTTTCACGTGGCCCCAAAGGAAGAAGTCGCAAGGTGTTAAGTCACAAGATCTCGGTGGCCAATAGTGATCACCTCTTCGAAAGATAACACGGTCCGGAAACTTTTCCCGTAAAAGATCAATGGTTTCGTTGCTTGTATGGCACATAGCGTCGTCTTGTTGAAAGTAAACGTTAATCAGATCAATACCATCCAAGTTCGGCCATAAAAAGTAATTAATCATCTGTCGATAGCGCAATCCATTCACCGTAACTGTTGCTCCAGCCTCATTTTCGAAAAAGTAAGGTCCAATGACCCCGCGGGACCATAAACCGCACCAAACAGTCACACGTTGAGGATAGAGAGGCTTTTCGACAATAACTCTTGGGTTTTTCGAGCCCCAGATGCGACAATTTTGCTTATTGACGAAGCCATCGAGGTGGAAATGGGCTTCATCACTCAAGATGAGTTTTCGATGGAATTCCGGTTCATTTTCATGCATTGCAAGGACCCAATTTGCAAAGACTCGACGTTGTTGATGATCGGCCGGCTTGAGTTCTTGTGTTAACTGAACTTTATAAGCCTTAAGACCCAAATCTTTATGCAAAATACGGTGTAATGACGTTTGTGGAATGCCTAATTCCAAAGAACGACGAGGAATGGACAAACCTGGGTTTTCTTCAACACTTTCGGCTACAGCAGCAATATTCTCGGCTGTTCTTGAGCGACGTGCACGGGTTTTATTCTTCACATCACTAACTTGTCCCGACAGCTCGAATTTTTCTACCAATTTCTGTATTGCGGTCCGACAAGGTGCTTCACGACGACCCAAAAATGTTCGAGTTTTACGAACCGTCTCTGCCACATTTTCACCATTTTTATAGTGAATTTTAATAATTTCAATGCGTTGTTGAATCATGTATCGTTCCCTTTTTATTAATGACGTAGTTTCTACTTGTAAAATGACAAAAAATGGCAGCTCCAAAGGTGTCATCTACCGAAATAGCGGGCTAATTAAAATAATACCTCTTATTGGAAAACCCTTTAGCTACAAAAGCAAACTTTTTCGGGTAAAACAATTTTTCTTTAATTTGTAATGTGGAAGAAACAGAAATCGGATATTCAGAACTCAGATTCAAAATTTTTGTTGACCAGAATTAACCATTATCCTAAGCTTCCAGAAATTATGTCGGTTATCATCCGATTCATAATTTTTGGTGTAGATATACGTATAATATTAACTAACAAAGATAAATAAATTCATTTGAGTTTTCTACCAATTTTTTATCCCTACATAGCTAGATAGATAGGTGTAGATTTAAGCGGGATGAGTGGCCCTGGCACTGCATCCGTCTTTGGCTTATTGTGCACCACTTGCATTACAGTTCTTCTAACAATCCCTTTCTTCATAGGACAGAAGTATTTTTTTGGAAGAAATTTCTTCAAAGTCGGCAGGCTTTAAGAAGTATAAGCCAGAAGCCTGAAATCTGCATTGTGCAATGGCCTCGCATTCACACAGGACATGCTTCGATGTTTCATCCTCTTCGAAACAAAAGGTGACACGCCCATCCAATGCATGTGTTTGCTAAGCTAACAGTGTCCAGTTAGGACTCCCGAAGTGATTCTGAGTTGATTTCCAGATAGCCCTAAAAGATCCAGGCTCTTCCCGAGGAAGGTCTTTTGATGAATCTTTTGGATTGTCTGGATCCTATCTTTGAGTTCCATCTCTGGTCCATTTGGTTCCAGATCCAGTTTTGCATGGTAAGCTTCACGGCATTGTAGGAAATACCGCAAATGGGTTCTGGTTTTATAAGAGGCTGCTCCTTTTTTTCCAGTAAGTCTGCATTTTCATTCCCATCAATTTCCGAGTGTCTTGGCACCCATTGAAGCATCAGATGGTTGTATGTGCCAAGGTTCGTTAATGTTTGAATGCATTCCCATATACCCTACACTATCTACGCTGATAAAATAAATGTAGACAAGAGACTACTGACTACAAATAATTATCGCGTAGACTATGTGGCACAATACTTCTGAATATATCAAAATCAAAGTCGTCACTGAAGACAAGCAAATATTATTACCTCTCACTTTTAGGGTTCGGATAAACTATGCACAAATTAAATTTTTATGCCAAATTTGGAAATAAATGTTTTCTTTAACTCAAAACAAAGAAAGACTCTTCGTTTTCTGGTTACAACATTTTAATTCCGCCCAAATTATGTCAACATAAAGGAAAAATATATAATTTAAAATAAATTAAAAAACAAAACTCCAATCCTTTCATAAAAACTTTTCAAAACAAAATCTAATTTCCCGGATGGGTCATATTCATAAATGAAAGTCCCTTTTTCCTTAATTTCCTTTTCCTTTCTTCTTACGTGACATGATTTTACCCATGCTAATGTGACAAACGTGACATCTGGTTTTGAAATAATGAAACAATTCCGAAAATATATTTATAACATGATTTTCCTCAGATGAATTTCGTTTGTTACACGGCCGATTAGGCATTCCACCGCGCAACATACAGAGAAGGAGGACGAACGGACGGAACAGCCAAGCCTTGTTTGTGAATTTCTGATTTACACAAAGAATGTGCTCACCGCAAGGATAATAATTTTCAGCATAACTTGAGTACAAGGACACAAAAGAGACAGCTTCACTCATATGTTACCGTAGAGAGCTTTTCATATATCTTTCACCCCTTCCGCGTAATCCTATTTAAATAGCAGCTCTGCAACCGCGCGTATTTATTATAAGTTGAAGATCTCGCTAGCTTTTGTGATGGCACCAATACCAGCTGTGACTCCCCCAGCCGGTCTTAAGATGATTTATTGATGCGAAAGATATTTTTCAGCGTTTCGTTTATTCATAAGAATTTTACAGCCACTTAAAACTGCGGCTCCGCTAAAAGGGTGTATGTGCTGTGCTATGCTATAGCTACATGAAAATGCTAACTCCAGTGAATGGTAAATTTTGCAGTCAGTTGAGTAAAGCCTGCCATTAGGTTTAGGGTGTGGGTGTTACATGATTAATAGAAAAGCATTGCCGAAATTCTGAGAGTCCGGGGCAAGTGTATTGTACCGTGTGTGCTATCTATGATTATGGCTCCTTCGATGTTTATTGTGTTCGAAACCCCAACACTAAACATTTCCTGTTAATTATGTACCCAGTCGGTAGGGGTGTATTAAAACCAAACCACAATGGTGGTCGGATGAACAGAGAGGTAAGAATAACAAACCAGATATCATGTTATGATCTGCATGATTTTAGTGCACTCGCATTATATCCTTCACATTGTACACTGTGGGCTGGAATAATGGTCATTTGTTGAGGACCTAATTAATTACAAAACCAACCCGGGAAGATGAATTGAAAATGGCTCATATGTTTTGCACTAAATGTGTTTACAGTCGGTAGTGGTGGACGGGCCATCAAATAGGTATTTACGGGATTATAATTATATTATATTATGAATATTCACAGTTATGTGGTTGTGTACTGCACTGAAGGGTACACATTCGTATATTAAATTATGGTTGACATTTTCAGAGAGATTTGGTTTCAGAAAATTTTATCTCAAAATTTCACTATACTTCAGTTATACAGGGGGTTTCCTGGTGGTGCAAAGGAGATAATAGTATTCACTAAGGCAAACAATAAATTATGTGGCCGTTTCGTAGTTACAGGGTTATTAAGAAAATATGAAACACCCCGTTCCTAAAAAAGTTCAGGGTGTAATGTTACCGTTAAGACCTCATTGTAATGATGGTAAAATCGGTTATTTTAGTGACTCAAGTCCTACGAGTTTTTTGGTATAAGTGACTCAGGATTCAGTCATTTGGGTTATTTAAGTGAATTGGGAATAATCATGTAATACCCAAAAATTACCTACATCACCGAATCGTTCCTATCAGAGCAACTTACTGCGTGTTAAGTAATCAGAATCAAAATTTTGCATTTGTAAGTGCTCAACTGCTGAAATATGGCATGGTAAGGCAACGCGGTTCACGCCAAAGCAAGCATTAACAAATGAAAAATTTCTGCATTCTCTGAATGATTAAATCAGTCTTCCAGTTCTGCACAAATTTGTATTTGTTTCAATTTATGTCCTTCTTTAGTCCTTAGTCCAAATTAGTTGGCTTTAAGTACCTTCACTGCAAAAAATTTGTCCCTAAAGTGAGTGACAACAATTTGTGCCTCTGAGCTTAGGTATTTTTTGATAAAGTTAAAGACAGCTACACTTTTGAAAAAGTGGAATAGGTTTTATCCCTAAATTGTAGGTACTTCCAAATGTAGAATAATATCTAATTTTTGAATGATCTGTTGGTTTGGGAAAATTAAACTGATATTTTATTTATACAGGGTGGGCCAAAAGTCATCATGGGGTTTAAAAATTTAATAACTCTTTCGTTTATATATTTTTTTTATTTATTTTTTTTTAGATTATAAACTATACAAAATGGAAATTTTTTTACGCTAAGTATGGAAAATAATGTCACTTAAATGACCGCCATTATTAGCTTCGCAATGATGGGCTCTTTTTAGAGCATTTTCCATAACATCTTTCAACATTTGTGGCTGTAGCGCTCGAATTTCTGCAACAATGTTGGCCTTGAGTTCAAGGATTGTCTCGGGCTTGTTCACATATACTCGCTCCTTCAAATAACCCCAAAGAAAATAGTCGGGTGCTGACAAATCTGGCGAACGCGCTGGCCAAATAATTCCCGAATTTCTTGAAATTATTCGCTGTCAAAAATTTGCCTTAAAAGTGCCATTGTGTCTCGGGCAGTGTGGGCAGTGGCTCCATCCTGCTGAAACCACATCTCAGGTCTGTTTTCAAGAGCAGGACGTAAAAAATTTTCTATCATAAACCGATACCGCTCTCCATTTACGGTTACAGCACTTCCATCTTCATTTTCGAAGAAGTAAGGCCCAATGATATTTTCAGATGTAATGCCACACCATACTGTACACCTAATGGGGTTGATGAATGGCTCTTGGATTTTCAGAACCCCAGAACCTACAGTTCTGCTTATTAACAAAGAAATTCAGATGAAAATGAGCTTCATCACTCATAATCAGATTTTCAATAAAGTTGATTTCATTTCTGGCCAACTGTTGAAATTTAACTGCAAAATTTACACGTTGCCGATGATCTGCGGGTTTCAATTCTTGCACCAATTGCACCTTATATGGGAATAACAGTAAATCTTTTTTTAAAATGCGCCGTAGTGACGTACGAGACATCCCTAGCTGAGCAGAACGCCTTCTGGTAGATGTTTCTGGTGTTTCGTTAACACTTTGCTCTACACGTTCAATATTTTCCGCAGTGTGAATTATACGCGGTCTACCGGTTCGAGGCAAATCACTTACGGTGATGTGTTGGTGGTAACGATCAACTAAGCAACGAATCATGGCTTTAGAGGGCGAAGTTCTGAAGTTAAAATGGCGACGATATGCTCTTTGCGTTAAAATAATTGATCGCTGATTTAAGTAATAAAATTCTATTATTCTGGTTCTTTGTTCAGTTGTGAATCTCTCCATTATTTATTCTCCAGATGTTATTTATATAATCTAAAAAATAAAAAATAAAAAAAATATATAAACGAAAAAGTTATTAAATTTTTAAACTCCATGGTGACTTTTGGCCCACCCTGTATAAGAGAAAATGATATTTATTTTTAGGAAAAAAAACGTCTCTTGAATTTAGGGAATTGTCCTACTTTTTTACAGTGTATGTGCGCGTGCATGATCGAACTTAAAATTTCAAGTCGATCGTTGTAGGTAGAGAAAGATAATACATAATAATATTATAAACTATACAGATTATCCATTATGTTTCTTGAATACTTGCATTGACTTGGCACCCCTGTGCACCTATGTGAATGTGCAAGAGTGACGTAAATACCAAAACTTTTATTTGGCGACAGAGTTGGCAGTTGAATGACTAGTAAGATTCAAAATTAAATCAGAAAGGATACCTTTTTGTTGTTTCTTACGCTGGCCGAAATAGAGTTGTGGGTGTTTTATTTCAATGTGAAAAAATATTAGCTGAAGTTCTAGCTGCATGCATAGCCTCTAAATGAAAAGTTTAAGATCGGTTGAAAATATGGCTTCAACTAAAGTTTCTTTTCTCCTTGAATATAACTGACCGATTGATCGATATCATTTTCAATCGCTGACTCAGGTCTCTTGAGTCAGTGTACTGACCCGTCATTCATTGTATGTAGTTTCTTATGGCCTTTACAACAACTACTTAATCAACGCTGTGCTCCTCTTCACTCATATCCATTTCAGAATTTTTAATATCACCTCCTTCGCTTTGGATTTCTCACTTGGAAATATCCTATATAATTGTAACTGTTCATTGTAGGTATGAAATATTTCATTTTCGAGTACAAGATTTTCAAGTGAGAAAAAATCGTATATTAAATAGAAAAATGCTGGGCAATAATTTGCTTGCTTGCTATAATTTGGCTAACATACATGTAACCACATCATGAAGTCCTGCGCAGCTTTGGTGTCCTTTTTACTAACGAAGGTGAAAGTTATTGTAGGACTTCAATAATCATACAAGAGGCAGAAGTTCCAAACCAAAATTCCAAATAAGGAAAGCAGTGAATTATTATTTGTACATTTGTACTGCATAAATATCCTGTTCAAATCAGACCACACTATTCTTTTGGGTGATCGGACATAAGGAATCATCAACTACACTGGTGATTTATAAGGTAAAACCGATCCATTATTTCCGATTTTAAGTCTTAGGATATTTGGCTTTATTGGTTGGAGTTAGGTAAACATCCTTAGCAATAGTGATCTGATAATCCTTTGAATTACTTTTATTTGTGTAGCTGTACGAATAGTCTGTGGATTATATGCAAATATTTTGGCTCATTTTTGTATTATAGTCTTTAGTTGTAGGTGTATTTAATTTTATTGTTTATTTCCATTTCAAACGATTATTTCCGCGCCATCTATAATTTTGGAATAAATTTGGGGATTTGTTTTGGGCACATGTTAAGCTATATTTAAGAAATCTATCTTCAACTAATTTTGATATAAACTCTATTAGTCCAGTCAATAAGGACTTTGCCTTACAAAAGGTGGGGTAGGTTGGATTTTTATATTGTTACTTAATTCCGAGCCCCGATGAAAATTCCAAGCTTTCACCCTAGGATGGGGGTCTGCGTGGTCCGATTAATGGTAAAAAAAAATTGTTTTTTTTTAAATATTTCCTCAACGGTTGATCCTACGATAAAAATGGATGATACAAATTTGAAGAAGACTAAATACCCTACATTTTTTGTATAAACACTTTTTTTTCGCAAGTCTTATGAATAATGAGTTCCAGAAGCGGAAACGTGAACATTCCTCTTAAAAAATTTATACGTATAGTATACCTCTTATACGGGGTGTTTCGTCCGTGGTGGACTACAACACAGGATGTGATAGTAGTTGCCTAGTCAAACAAAGAAATTGTACGGTAAGGGAGTGCGGGGGGGGGGGCATCTCAACCATTTCGGAGTTACAGGGTAATTAAAAAGTATGCTAGCCTTTCACAAAATAAACTGTATCTTAAAAAGTACAAGGTGTACGGTAACTGACAGGGCTGGATATGTATGCAAAACTTCATGGACTTTCCAATGGGTACTCCCCTCCTCTCAGGAGTTATGGTTGTACATGGCGTTTTCATAGAAATAGTAAATATCATTTCAAAAATTGTCTAAATCGGATAACCCCTTCTTGGTTTTTACTTGTTTACTATTGATTTCGACGTTTATGCATTTAATTTTTATGAGAATTTGCTATCTGTATTATTACTTCTCATTTTGACTGCCTGAATTTCTTCTTTTGATGGCTTTAACCCTTTTGAACTGTAGAGCTACCAAGTGATTGCGGAACGAAGCTTGAGTTAGTTATTTGTTGTATTGTAGAGGCACTACTACTGCAGAGTAACCAAAGGATAAACCAGCAATGCCTCGCTCAAATTAAAAATCAACGATGCTTCGAACTGATTTAAGGAAGCCCTAAATCATTTCTTAGAAATTTAGTGAAATTTTATATATATATATATCTTGTATCTGAAAAGAACTGAAGTCGGCCACCAGACTGAATGAAAATTCTACCGAAATATTTTCTGTAAATTTCTAAGAAGAAATGAATCCTTACTAATCGTCTATGCGTCTATGCGTCTACGCTCATAATAATTCTTAGTGTCCATAGCACTCGTTGTCGGCATCCATCCAATAATTCATAATGTCCACTAAATTTCTAAGAACAATTAAAAAATCTAGAATTATTGGTTTAACAAGGAGAGGGTCCCTACTCGTCATCACAGATTTCGTCTAAAGTCACAGTATAAGTAGAAATTGACTAGAAATGAAAGTCAAGCAATTGGGAGCTCCAGATGACCATAATGCATAATGTAGGCGAGCCCGGGGTTTTGTAGGCAGGAGTTGTAGCGCTTAAATTGCAACATAAATTTCGTAACTTAGTCAGAAAAACAATTTTGCAAAACGAATAATATTTACCCCGCCTCCCTTAGAAAACCCGAATTCTGGAAATGAATAACTTTTTCCCATTGGTGCATATGAATGACAATTTGATATTGAATTTATCATCCGATTTTGATGAAGATGTGTACGAATATTCTAAACAGGTGGTAGAATATGAAACAAATACCCCACTCCTGAAAAAATATCCATTTTTTTAATTTGTTTTAATATAATAATATATAAGTAACCCACCACTGGTTACTACTCTGTAACCCGCTATTGTACGAATCTCGTAATAGTGTCAAAGAATCGTAAAAACTCACAATGAACGTAGGAAAAAGAATTTTGAAAGTCGGTTGGAATTTGGCTGCGAGATAGAGGTGGTAGCTTTGCAGTATATGCTCCTAATTAATGTAAGTTGAAAGTAATTTAATAAACCTCGCAATTAAACCTCGCAATCTTATTTTAGAAAATTCTCTTAAACTAATTGAGGCAATGACTTCTGGTTTTCTGTGTATGAAAGATAACAGATTATAGATAATTGTAACGAAAAAAAAGTGGCGTAAATGTTGCGAATATACCCGCAAAATGGTAATTTTCAAAGTTTTCTTAAAAGTGTTAATTTTAACCCCGGGTTAACCGACATTATGCATTATTTTGGTTTCGCTTGGCCATCTGCAGTTCCTACTTGCGTCACTTTCATTTCTAGTCAATCTCAACATAAACTGTGAATTTGGAGGAAATCGCTAAAAACGAGTAGCGACTCTCTCCTTGTTAGACCAATTCTTATGATATCCTAGATGAATGATTATAACTAAGTTTATAGGATGTCCTTTTCTAAAGAAATTTTCAGTAATTTAAAACAATATAGGACTGATCGTTTTCACAGGATTCGTAAAATACCTAAATTTTTATATGGCAACACTAAGAAAGAGTTGCCCGATTTAGACAATTTTTTAAATTATATTTACTATTTTAGTGAAAACACTATTTACATAATTTCAACTCTCTACGTTGACTCGTTCTAAGGTAGTGTCCAAATATGTAATGAAAACGAAATTTTTGTATGGCAACCCTACCAAGGAGTTACCCGATTTGTTCCATTTCGAACTTAATTTTACATCTTTTTTTTTAAGCTCATGGGCAAAATTTCAGCTCTTTCGAGGTATCGTGAGGACGGACAGACGGGCGTAGAGATGGTCATGTAAAAATCAAACCAACTTTTAATTTTATGCGAGGGCGTCCAATTCATTTTGCTCTACCATTTTTTAGATTTCAGCTAGGGTATAAAAATTGTGACATTCCCTACATCAGGGGCCGGATTCACTAACACGGAGAGTTGTTTAGTTGTAGAGATAGGAGTTCTTTTGACACTTAACTCTGAACTCGGAATTCTATAACTCGGGGATTTGTATTGAGAACTACCAAACTCTCTTTCAATCGACAAAACTCTCCGCTGTTTTAGTTGTGGAGAAGTAAGAAGAATATTTCACAATGGACAGTATTGTCTATTTTTGTTGTGTTTTGTGAAAGTGTACCTAGCTACCTAGGAATTTTTAAATTAAACTATGCATTCAACGCATATCCTGGCTGTATTTTTAAAAGCAAATTATGGAAATCCTTGCAATACTTACAGAGAAATATGGATTTTGGTGTCTAAAGGTGCCCCCTAAAAATTCTAAATCACACGAATATGGTCAATTTGGTTGTCTTCCAGTACATCAGCTATAACATTTTTAAGTACGGACTTTAAAGCTTGTATGTAGGAGAAAATCGCTTCTACATTTTGTCCCCTAATTAGATATGTAATTAGTTTTTGAGTCTGATAAATAGTTTTAGAGATAACTGCAGAATCAGTCCGTCTTAAGATGAAAATTGGCAATTTTTTAAACATATTTTTAACTCATCATTATGAAGAACTGGTAAGTCGTGGAAATTCTGGGTGGAGAATGGTATTCTTTCACACATTTTCTGCTATATTGAATTTAGAAATATTTTTGTTTGCTTGAATCTATTAAAGTAGCTCTTTCAAGCGATGCCCCACCTCACCCTATAGAAAGAAATGGTTTTGGGCGTGCTCAAGTCAACTGAAAAAAAACTTTAACTGTCGAAATATGTGCGTCCGTTTTTTCTTTTCGTTGTGCGGAACTCTAAAAATGATAACGGTATCCTAATCCATCCCAAAGCATACAATTTAAACTATTCCTAATGCGGTACAAGAAAAAGTTATTGATTGCCCTTCCTCAAGAATGCATTTGAGATTACTCCTAAAGGAACATACAAGGACCTAACAGATCTTACTGTTTCCTTCCTTGAATATCTCTGTGTTAAGTTACATTGAAGTGGGAGACAAAAAGGAGCACTCATCACCTCACTTAGAAGGCTTCCTGAATGCATTATGTTATACTTCCATTTCCCACTGAGGTGACTTGCACTAACACTAACTTGTAGCTCATTAATACCATAATTTTAAGTGTTAATATAATTTCGTGCAGCTCAATTAGATCAAATATGCTTTTCCCAGACAATTTTTTTTATCTAATTTGGCACCTAGATAGGCTCTCATTTTAGATGGTAATAGATTTTAAATTTCTCTTCCTTGGGAAGCAATATTAATTATACAATAATTGGGAAATATTTAAAACAAAAATAAAACCAAATTATTCTAAACAACTACACTCCAAAAGAAGGCCAGAATTTTACAAGAAATAAACAGGTTTAGCTACAACAAAAGATAGGTAAGAAATAATGGAGAGTTTGACGCTGCAATAATAGACACCCATCATATTAAGAAAAAATTGTTAATAAATCTAGAATAGGAAGAATAAAAGGTAAAAAACTTATTTAGGAGAATTTATAGCCAGTAGAAAAAAAAAACAGAATCATCCTTTTTTGCTTTAATAATTCATTGCCTTCACAAATGTACGACCTAGAGGAAATGTGTTCCAGTTAGAAAGAAAGAACAGAAAAAATGTGCAAGTCAGCCCAAAAGTTTCAATAATAGTATGTCCATGCTCGTATTTTACTGGAAACACACAAACATACAAATCTTCTTTTCGCTAAATCATCCTTCGTTAATATTAATCACAAAAAATATCCCATTTTTCTGTTTTATCGTCACACTCCCACAGTCTTAAACTTTAACATACGCCTAAAGGACAAAATCAATTCGCAAATTTATTGAAAATTGTCAATAAAAGGATCTCCTTTAGATAAAACGGACGAAAATAAGAACTTGTAGCACAAGAAGGTCAATGGCTTGTATGGCACAACGAAAAAATAAAAGGAGGAATGTGTTAAAGGGGCACACTTTGCTCTTGGATTCCCGATAAGAAAGGATGAGAGTGTGCCGTTTATGTAGGAAGTTTAGTTCATGGAAGATTCCTTTATCTATTTTTAGTTTGGTAATTCTTGCAACTACTATGTAAGTATGTTTCTTAGTGAAGTAGTTTTTTAGTACTGAATTTGTGAAAGATTTAAATTCGTAAAAGTTTAATAATTTGGAGAATATAATTTATGAAAGGATTTTCATCTTTCTGCGATGAAATTAATATTTACATGGAAGTCACTGCCTAAAAAAAGCTTTTTCGTATTTTTAAAGTAGTTCTATCGTGAGACCGGGCTACAAAAATGTTAATACCTATTTAATTAAATCGCATTCTATTTAGCACATGTCTTCGACAAAAATATTACAGTTGCATTACCTGGCTAGGCTGAGTTAATTGAAAAGACGCTTTGCCCCAAGAACATCTCAAAACTACGTGGATTTCTATGGGGTTAATAAATTATTTTCAAAAATTTATCCTAAGCTCTTTTCTCGCTTTTTTTAATCTAATACCTTCGTATACAAATTTAGTACATTTTATTATCCGTTCGGCGCAACGATACGTATACAAAACAACGAAGGATAGAATGCAATATGAACCTCGAGATCTTAATCTTAAGTTGTTCCACCTTCTAAAGCAATACCAGAAAGAATCCTACAAGTACAACTGGAATAATTCCTAAGAAACATATTTTTAAATGGCTTATTCAGACTAGGACAGATTTAGATCATCGCTGCTGAAACTTTTGAGAAGACAAATGCGACAAAGTAGTGCGATAAATATCGTCATTTCAAAAATGGACGATTGAATTAAATGATACTTTACAAAAAACAAAAACTGCGAGCGGAAATTTGTGGAAATTTTATTTAAAAATAGTAAAAATGTCTACAAAACAGGGACCGAAAATAACTGGTATTTTGAAAATTTTAAACAAAAAAAAACCGGGATAAATTATGAACGTAGAATTTAGTGGAATATACCAAAAGATTTCTCGTGAAACCCGTTTCGATTCATGTAAAGTTTCTGAAAACTTAACTTAAAAAAACTAACCTGGAAAGGCTTATTATTTTTTTGTGGCAAAAATAAAAAAAAAACAGCTTGACTTTTTATTTTTTCGAGCTGGAAGTAACTGGTTTAGAAGCCAAAAGTATAAAAAGCCAAGCTGGCTTCTTATTTTCAGGGAATTTTTACGAAAAAAAGCTTAATTTACTTGTACTTCCTGATAATAGTTTTGAAGCTAGAAAAGGAAGCGCAACGGCTTGATACTTTTTTTTTCGCTAAAAATATAAAAACCGAGTCCGGCTTTTTATTTTTTCTAGTCAAGCTGACTTTTTATTTTTGACAGATAAAATAAAAAGCCTTTCCAACTTGGTTTTTTTTAGCTTCAAATTATTATCGGTCAGGGAAAACAAGTAAAGTGTGCTTTTTTCGTAAAAAGTCCTGGTTCGGTCCTTGATACAAAATTTTGATAGGAAAATACATTCGTAATATAAACCATGGGATGGAACTCTACGTTAAGAGTGTGAATGTATTCAGTCAATACACAAATACATATGTACTAAAATCTTATGCAAAATTTCGTTTGGTAGTAATTTACGAACGAAATTACTACTGAATTTTGAGATTTAAAAAAAAAACGAGTGTAAGTTTAGCATGCGCACGAACTTTGACAATTTTTTAGTTGCTATACAAATATTTTTTGTCAATAATTAAAATCAGTTTTGGAGCATGCTGATAACATCATTCCACCGTCAGCAATTGGTATATATATATATTGGCGGCGCTGTACTTGTATTCCCTCTCAGCTTCAAACTTCAACTTGTAGTATTCGTTTTATTTAGTATATTTTGACAATTATTCAATTTTTCTTGATGAGCGAAACTAAAGAAAATTGCCTAATAAATTGATTAATTTTGTAATGAACATTCTCTTAAGTACAATTATCTTTAACTCATCATGGTTAAGCAGCAATTATGCTCGACTACTTGGCATGTACCTGAGAAATACCTTTTAATTGCCACATTCGTAATATTTTTTTTTTCTTCTTATTTTAAGCCATAGGCTGTTTTTTTTCGATTATAATACAGAGAACTTCACTAAAATTAATTACATTTATTTGCGATGTTGCCGACTCGAATGTGTCTACTTTGCATCGCACGACTATTTTAATTAAAAAAAATATATATATATAAATTGGTCAAAATTGGGCTTCTATGCGCGAACCGGCAAAACATATTAAAACAAAAGGGAAATTTCGACCGAATGGAAAAATTGAAAAAATTAATTTCGATATTTGATAATCCGCTTGTCACCTTCACATGAACAATATAGAGTATCCGCGCTTTTCGATAACAGACCTAGTTCCCGCTTTATCCCGCTCTCCTCAATTCATTCATAATTATTCATATACTATACACCGAAGTGTACATACTATATATGTGTGTATAAAGCTCTACTAATATACATATTTGGGCAACTAAAAACAAAAACAAAGCTTCTATTGGGAAACTTTTCCCCAAATTTCTTCTGCTTCAGTTCTACCCAAAATATTCTGAAATCAAAAACGAACATGCTAGGCAACGTTACAGCAGCGATATCATGCAGCCATTAATTAACAAGTTCTTGCAAATGTATACTTTCACCTCAAGTTTCCCGGGTAAACATGTATACGGTAATAAAATTCTTGCAAATGGGAATAACTTAAGCATTCTTTACATCCGTTAATTAACTTAGGCATGTCTTAGACACGCCCACCAGACGGTTTACAGTTTATTCAAGCTTTGTAAGAAATGCAACTGCATCGGTTTTTTGAGTTTGGTTGCGCTTTAGTAAATATACATGAAAATTTCGTTAAGGACTGCGTGTAAACAGGCAATGTTTGTTCAGAAATTTTGCTTTCATTCGGAATACTCACTATAATGTTGGTGGTAATACATGCAATTTCATAGATATATATCTGTCTATCCTGCTTCAAGGACATACGTTTTAAAATGCAGGTGTTGAGCCCAAATGGAGATTTCCTTTTACACATTTCAACCACTCATATACTTAAGGGCTTTCTTCTTTTATTCAGTTCGGACAAAGAGGAGGGATTACGGTAAAATATAAAAGACAGTTCCATTAATGTGGAAGAAATTCATATCGTTGAATAAATTCTCTTCTCTTAATTACATCTGTCCCCTAAAAGTCGAAAAGAGATTTCATTTCACTTAAGACAAAAGGAATAAATTTTAGATTCAGAATCTTTCTTAAAGAGTTTTCCTCCTTCTTGAGAATATTCTTCTGCAATTAATGCCAAGCTATCGCAGTAGAAGAACTCTCCATTTTATTAAAAAAAAAAATCAAACACAAGAAACCTGAAATATCCTCTGGGCCTCTTTTGCATTGTGCGATATCCTCAATTGTTAGAATACTACTGGTCGATGTCTCCCCATTTGCATATAATCTGGAAAAGTATCCTCACGTTTCTTATCACTTTCATTTTTATGGCATTGCCAAATTTGCTTCCTTCAGCATGGACTCAGGACGAAAATTCACCTCTAGCCAACACGCGGCTTTTGAAAGTGCTACAGAACTGAGCTAATTATTCCAGGAGGTATCATCCAACGTGTTACATTATATTGTAAAAAAACTCACAAAGGAAATAGGACGCATCGAAGCGTTAATAAAACATGATTTCCAAGAAAAATGAGAAGAAACTGAAATAAACAGAAACCGTTCCTTCAACGTACGTACGTTTCCATTCTTTTTCCCAGGCTCTGGCTCCTGTCTGCGTATTATCATGTCGTATATATAGCAAAAAAAAAAAAAACAAAAAAAAGGGGGGAAAGAAAAACTCCAATTTCATGAATGTTTCATGGACTGGAATATATTTGCATGGACACATCTAACGACGACGAGACGGTATGGAGCAGCTTTCGGAACGTGCAAGCATAAAAAATCTCCGTTCTAAGCAAATAACTTTATGACCGTAGAGAAGCTGAAGCTGAAATTCTGAAGAGAAGCAATCCATACATCGGATGTGATACAGAGATACAATACCGAAGGGATAGGATCCTTGGAATCCCATTACATAGGAAAAGTGCTGGTTTCTCGTCTCTTTTATATATGAGATAAACAGAGTCGAAGAAGTGTATAAAATCAGCTCATCTTTGGTTTTTTGGGTCTTGATTGACCTTCAGATAAATCAATAAATGACCGGATAAGAGAAATGGTATTATCCTGTATTTACCCTGGAGAAGTGATTAGGGATAATGTTAATAAGATGTGAGCCTTTCTTTGATAGCATTATATAGGGTGTTTCATATGAAATACTATACAAAAGTATTAGATGAAAATTTTGTCCCAAAGGAACAAGAATTTGTACGGATGAAGACAGTTCGAAAGTATGCAGGAGGTTTATTTATGTTAATCATTGCAAAGCATTTGTGTATGTTTCATTGTATCCTCATCGTGAGAAATTTTTACATTATTACAAAAGAAAACGCACCTTTCAATATTTCCAGAGTCATTTTTCTATATGCAAATTACTTCGGAGACAACTTCCTCTTAAATGATTGTTTTTTGTTATTGAATAATATTTTTTGAAAAAAAAAGTAAAACCTTTCAATCGCTTTTAAAATTCTCTTTGATATTATGCTGTAATTTGATGGAAACTTTTTTTTGTCAATAATTTGTTTTATAAGTAGCCGCAGACCCACCATACGGATAATTATCAAAAATTACGCTTTACGAATAGAATAATTATTTTTAGCTTGAAAATTAATTCGCGGAATAAACGGTGAAAAAAGTACACCATAATTTTTGTAACTTCTAATTTATTAGCTAATATTTCGGTCTACCTTACAAAAAACTCTCGTAATCATTACCTTGTGAAAAGAATTTCAAAATGAGGATTTTATTTCCTTATATACTATTTTAAAACTTAAGTTAATAGAACGTGAAACATTTTACAATCAACATATTAGAACATAAAACATAAAATAAACAATTAAATAAATAAATTAATGTTCAAACCACCTGAAAGTAGAATCGTTTAAAAGATTCTAATTCCAATTATTTCCAACTATGTATACCTACGTACAAGCCCATCGATAAGGTAGTTTTTAGTATAACAATCGACACATCATGGCTACATTCCACATAAACAAATCCGGGACACAATCCAATGAGAGGAAAGTAATTTGAATTAGATTAAGTCATCTGTAGCAAATTAGCAATATTTTAATAGGCAAAATCAGGAACGGCAACAAAAATACTCAAAATTCTAGTTGCTTTGCACAGCTGCTAGGTTCAATGTACTCTTCTGAACTATGCACAGGTGCTAAGGTCAACGGATTTTTCTGTTGCTACCTACGCACAGCTGCTAAGGTCAACGTACTTTGGTTGCTATGCGCAATGTAAAAAAGTTTGTTGGTACCGTGCGCAATTCAGAGGCAATATAAGTCGTAGGCCAACTTGAATCTTTCCCTTTACGCATCCAGCTTTCATAGATTGCGCATCATTTGGAAATTGACTTGGCTAGTGGTAATAACATAGAATTATTAACAAATTAACTTTATTTTGGGTATCAACTGAGATAAAGATAGTTATTCTGGGTAGTGACTAGAATAAATACTACTACAACCTTGCTCTGGGTCTCGACTGTAGTGAAGTATCTAGTTCTGGGGAACGACTAGAACAAGATCATTACTAAAACACAAACTTAGTTTTGGGTCTAGACTGAAATAAAATATCTTGATCCGTGGCATGACTAGAACAAGATAATCACTAACTATCTATTTACCAATGCCATACTGTCGATTCCACACTAACTTTAAGAATTCATTAGCTTAATTACAGTCCCCATCCTTACTTATATTTTTCTTGAGTGTTCTCATTGGGCAGAACAATTAATTTAAAACACAACGTTCAAGCGATTTGTAAGGGATCATCTGCCGCGCCCATATGTTTTTGATGTGTCAAGTGTATGTTTATATTGTGTGTCTATTTTGCAATTAATCGACTGTACATACATAGTTTGTTTTTTTCTTCTCTTCCAATTGTTTTCCGTGTGAAGGACCTTCGGATTCTCATAGTGAAATTCATGACGGTATTATAGTTGCGTACTTTTTTCTCCAGCTCTGTATCATTTTTTGTAAGTTTCATTGCTCTTTTGTAGTCATTAGTGTGTTCCCTCATTCGCATTTTGATGTCTCTCCCTATTTTTTCAATATATACTTTATCGCAATTGTCTGTTTTACATGGTACTTTATATATTGCTCCTAGGTTAGATTTATTTATTTTTGTTTTTGTGTCAGTGCATGTGGTATTTCGCAATTTATTCAGTAGTTGCAATCCAAATTCGAAGGTAGTGTTGTTGTTGCGTTTTAAAATTGGTATAATATTGTCTGTTAAACCTGGGATATATGCTAATCTCCTGTATTGCGTGGGCTCTGCATTAGCTGTACTACCACTATATGTAGTAGCTGCACTATTATTTTGTGTAGTAGTGTGCGTATCTTATCTTTTTTGCTATCGTTTCAATCCATTTATCCGCACATAATTGGTGTAGTGAAACTTATGGTCAACTAGGTTTATGACCCTACGTGCGAATGGCAATGCAAACGTTAAATCTCCTTTTCCGTGGATGCGATGAGTTATAATTAAGTAATATCCCCGACGCTATGGGCTTCATATACCAATCGGTTAGAATTTCATTGTTTTCCCTATGTAATAACCAGTCGAGGAATGGTATATTATTTAGACGTTCCTCATTTTCCCCATTGTAAATTTAATGCGGGGGCGCTTGTTGTTGAGGATGTGCAATATGTCTTCGGTTGCATGTTCTGGCAGTACCATGATATCGTCTAGATATTTTTTTATGAATAGTGGGTCATAGGGTCTATCATTATTCACTTCATTGAGAAAGCCATCTAACACAAATTCTGTTAACGTGCGTGATAGACCGCTTCCCACGGCTATCTATACATGGAGCCATAATATAAAAACAAATTGTTATCAAAAATGCAAAACCTTAGGGCCTTTATGTATACGCATTTGGACAGTCTTTTGTGCTATTTTTTCAGCCCATCTCCTTAGTACACTTTTTCATGTGGGATATTAGTGAATAGTTATGTGACGTCGAAAGAGACTAGACGATCGCTAGACTTCAAAGTCACATTTTTTACCAAATGCTTGAAGATATACGACTTAGACACATTGTATTTTGTGGTATTACGGAGTTGAGATAAAATTCCATTTATGTAAGAAGCTAGTGCGTAAGCTGGTGTTGGTATTTTCAAGTATATACATAAAATAACCCATACAACTCAATTTCGTAATTATTTTCAAAAACACATATGCCTAAAAAACAGTATAAACAGAAAAAAAAGAACAAATTAAGTCTTGTAGTGTAATCGCGTCGTCGAGAATAGAAAAAAGAATATCTGTGAAATGTTTTCTTAATATTGTATATTTAGTATATTCTGATACCTTGACCGCTTTTTGATAAAATTTTAGAAATTTGTTTCATATTAAAAGGAACTCTATCCTTCGTGATTCTTTTCTGAATATTTTGAGTGAGATCGATTATAATAAACATAAATTATTTCAGAAATGTACACTCAAGTAAAAGAACCTCTTCTGAAATTACATTTTTAATATCTTCATCAATGGAAATTTTATCCTGTAGTTCTTTAAAAATATTTCATCAAGCGGTCTATATATATCCTACCAAAGCTGTTCAGTAAAAATCCGTTCAATTTGCCCTTCATTGGCTTAATTTGAGAAATCCTATTGTGTCCTCTATGTAGATAGGCTTAAGGAGGACTTACATAATGATGGCATATATTTTCCCAGAAATATTGAGGAGATAGTACATCATACATACATAGAACGGGATTCTCTCGTAAGTTTATAAATAATTTCTTTATATTATTTTAGTCTTTTAAATTTGTTGACTTTCTTTATTTTTCAATTTTTAATAATTTTCTATCAACTTACAGACCCCTGACTCGGAACTATCAACTTACAGACCCCAGACTCAGAAAGTTTCTGTCTGAGCGCCTGAGGGCGTCGTTCATGAAGAAAGAGTTTTAGGGTAGTAAACGTGGATGGATTTATTTATTTTATTTAATCTTTTCATTTAAAGCTTTAGAGCTTTACGATGGGGTAAAATTTTCTTACTTGTTGGGGGTTTTGCGGTGTGGGTAGTAACTCCCGCCCTTGGAGCTGTCCAATTTGGGCCGTGTGTGACATATGTCTAGAGAAGAGTTTCGAGAGTGGAGTATCGAGAATCGATTTTCGAGAGTCGAGTTTGGGGAGTCGAGTTTCGGGGGTCGAATTTCGAGAGTCGAGTTTCAAGTGTCCGACAGTAGATTTTCCAGAGTAGATTTTCGAAAGTTTAGTTTCGAGAGTCGAGTTTCGATAGACGAATTTGGAGAGTCGAGTTTCGATAGTTGAATTTCGAGAGTCAAGTTTCGAGAGTCCAGTTTCGAGTGTCGAGTTTCGAGGGTCGAGTTTCGCGAGTCGAGTTCCGAGAATATGACTAAAAAGTAGAAAATTAAATATATTAAAAAAAGCTTTTAAAATAAATAACTTTTTTAAATAAAATGCACAAATATGTAAAAAACAATTTTTTGCAGAATAAGAAATGCTAAAACTCATATTTAATCTTAAAAGTTTGGGCATGATCTGCAGTTAGACAATTGTGATTATAGTTATGTTTGCGCAAACTTTTAAGATTTAGTCTGATTTATAGCATTTCTCATTTTGCATTAAACTTTTCTTGTTTATATCACTGAGAAATAAAAAAAATATTTTTTACTTTTTAGTGCATTTTATTTACAAAAGTTATTTATTTAAGAGTTTTTATAATATATTTTATTTTATTTAGTTTTTTTTTACATTTTTCTTTTTTTAAAAGATAGTTTTCAATAAAAAACTCAAACTCGTTCCACAGAGTCTCGGATGTTATTAAGTTTTTTAAATATTTTTTTTTTTGCATTAAAATAAAACATCCTTCTATTCGTCTGCATTACAGCCAGAGTCTAGGCTTTTCTATGTATTTATTATTACCTGTCCACATGGAAGATAATAAAAGTACGTTTCTGATTTGTAATTAGATATTTTGAAATTCAAAATTATTAAACATCTGTTTATAGAAAAGATCGAAAGTACTCAGAGGTTGTTCTTCGTCCCGAAGCTCATTGGAGATAATTTGGAATTTATATTCTAATTTGACAACTTAACGGTTTGACAGTTTGTAGTTTTCACCATAAACACTATAGGAGAGGGGAGGATATGTCGAAGGTATTGTTGTGATTGCTCCAGCAGCATTTAAATTTCGATGAACTATTTCCCTTATAAAATGTGGAAAAGATGCATGCCATCATTAGGCTAATGTGACTCTTTAAGGAAATTCAGTTTCAGTATGGAATGACACAGTTTTACTAAATCTCAAAACTGAATTTTAAATTGTCGAGAAAAATTGGACTTTTTAAATTTAAGAGATTAAGAGCCCACATATTGTCGTCACATTTTACGCTTTACATAATGAGTTCTATACCCGAAATGAATTTATCCGTCCAAAAGATTTTCTAAAAATTCCGAATTCGTGCTCATGTCACTGACAATACAGCAAAAACCTTAGAAATTGTCAATTTGACAGCATTCAGAAGTCACTATGCCTCAGCGAAAGTATCAAACTGAAAACTGAAAAATCGGAACAATCTCTGAATTTTCTTGCATATAAGTCGGTTCTCTTAAATTCAGTAATCTGAATTTCTGAAATTCATTATACTAAAATTAAGGAAAATGTGACATTCGCTTTAGTTTAGCTTAATTTAGCTGAAATGATTCGCTGTCTTGCAACTTGAAGAGCTGTAGCAAAATATTAAAATTGTTTGTAGGATATTGGTAGATTTCTTCTAATGATTTTGCCTTAGTTATTTCCATTGGACTTCCATGGTAGGCCGCTCAAAAAATACAGCAATTCTGAAGTGACCTTCTCTGACTGCTCCGACTAAAAATAAAAAAAGCTTTAAAATATCATCAATATTTGTTTTTTTGTTTTTTATTTGTTTCTTGTAAGCTCAGATCAGTTTAACCATATTGGTGGCGTATTGGTTAAGTCAGGTGGGAACATAACATTTTGTAATATTTTAACATTTTCTTAAAACTGTTGGCTTTCATCATGTATAATTTTTTTTTCCATTTCAAGCTCATCGTTTTTACTTTTGTGTTATGCGTAGAAAAGTTTTAATTGTCCTGATTTGCCACCACAAAATTATGGTTCTAACTTTAATGGATTTATAAAGTTGTTGACTGCTAAACATTTTTCATATTTTTACAAAAACTTCGCCTCAAATAAGCATCTATTTTCCATTTTCAATTGAGCTGTTTTTATGTCATTTCCTTGGAAATCTATTCTTCTTAGGAATACGTATTTTAAATCTTTTTTTGTTATAGCACCTAGTTTATGAATTCAAATGCATCCATTTATATAAAAGGTGGACTCATTTTGTTGATGGTGTATACTTTTTTTATACACTTTTATATTGTATAAACCTTTATTCTTGAATTATTACAGGAATAATCATCAATATATTTGGAAACTGCCTGAGAGCGCGTCGACGTGGAGAGCTTGAATTTTGTACGCGGCGTTTTTGAAAAAAATGTAAATTCAAGTTCAAAAATGGGACCAATCGGGCAATTCTTTCCTAGGGTTGTCATACAAAAAATCTCGTTTTTTACTATATTCTTGCGCACTGTCTGAGAATGCGTCGGCTTAAAGAGCTAAAATTTGGTGCATGGTGTATTTTATAGCAATAGTAAATATTTACTAGTTCAAAAATGGAGTAAATTTGGCAAACTCTTTCTTGATGTTGCCCTATAAAAATTTGGTAATCACTATACATTTGGACACTGCCGAGAGCCCGTCGTCGTGAACAGCTCAAATTTTGTACACTGCATTTTCATAAAAATTTCCAATACGAGTTCAAAAATAGACAAAATCGGCCAACCCCTTTCTGATGTTTACATACACAACATTAAATTTTCACTACATATTTGGGCACTGTCTCACGCGTCTACGTAGAAAACTGAAATTTTGTACATGGGACTTTTTAAAAACATTGAAATTGCTTCGTACGGTTGCCATACAAAAATCTCGTTTTTTACTATATATTTGGACACTAACTGAGAAATCGTCAACGTACAAGGCTAAAACTTCGACACAATATTTTTATAGCAATGGTAAATGAATTTTCAAAAATGGACAAAATCAGGCGGCCCCTTTTTGATGTTGCCACACAAAATTTTAAATTTTCACTATATATCTGGGCACTGCCTCACGCGTCTGCGTACAGAACTGAAATTTTGTACACAGGTCCTAATTTAAAAATTTAAGTTCGAAAATGGGGCCAATCGGGCAACTTCTTCGCAGGGTTGCCATACAAAATTTTCGTTTTTTACTATATATAAGAGCACTGGCTGAGAAGCTCTCGACGTAGCCATCTACACTATTCCACATACATAAATACATACAGATACAGAGTGAAACCCTAGAGTACGGAATTGTGCGATCGAGTCAGATGATATATTAGCTTACATATTATGCAGCTCTAGCCATCCCACCTACACCCATTCAGGCATCAATATTATCGCCGGGAAACGACAGCTTGCTCTCCTAGTTTTAAATAAATAATGAAATTCAAAAATTTTAACTTTTAATTATTTTTACTTAAATTAATTCCTACTAATGGATATTTTCCCTCGACTGATTTTAAGAGAAATAACATTTCGCAGAAGCTGAGAGATCAGTCAAATTTGATAATAATCCAGAGGATTTTTTGACAGAAGCTTTTTTTCGTATAACTTTTTTCTCTCAACTTATTTCCCACCTTTAATTCCCCTTAATGGATTTTATAAATAAAACAATTTTTCATTTCGTTTATGGGGTGTTCTCATAAACGAACTTTCCGAAGAGTTTTTCAGACTTACTTTCAATTAAGAAAATTTTCCACTTTGATCTTTCCATCTAAAGAAAAACTTTTAAGTCTTCTTATAATACCTGAAGACTTGTGGGTAAAACAACAAAATTCAATCATTAGTTCTTGGCTCTTCCGTATGTACACAGTATGCTAAATGGGAATACTTGTCTTGTATAGTTAAAGAGGCGAATTTAGTTGTCTATAGTTTTGCTGAATAAACAAGTCTCGCTTATCGCTAACTTTACTACTTAGTAGCACAGAGTTTTCATTTCTTCCCATCTTTCCGTCACCCTCTCTGACCCTCATCCTACCACATGCACATACACTTATTTCACAGATAGAGAGACGTTCGATTTGCAATTATCTTTGAGTATGTCAGGAATAAATTTGCCCCTTATTCAGGTTTTGCTGGGAAAGTTTCCCTTTGCTACCAGTTGATAAAATCACGTAAAAAGTTCTTTTTCGTAGCAAATAAATGGAATTGAACGTAAAAAGCTTTCAGGTAACGTCTTTCTTGAATAGATTCAAGAAAAGGAGGGTTTGAGGCAAAGGACAAAAAAAACGTCAACAATGATTAAATTGTACCAGAGGTAGGATGAATGCATAAAAAAATACAAAAACTTTCGAAACAGATTCCTTTTTCTTGAATTTGGGAACACTTGGAAGAGTAATTTGATATTCTTCAATTTCATAGTGCAAAAGAATTGTTCGTTTTTATTAAATTTTGTTTCTTGAATGAATTGGAGGATAAATTAATATAGAAATACCTCTCACATAGAACTGATAATATTTTTCTAATTTCTTCGTTCACTTTGGGGGGATAAGGCGATTGTCCAAAGACTTTTGAAAATGGGAGAATATTCATCCGAAGCATAGACCTACATATATTAACCACGCAAGTTAATAGCGGCCAACTGGAAAGATATAATGACCTACAGTCTAGAGTAAATTGCATATGATAGGTATACGTCATTATTAAAAATTGAAAATGAAAACAATTGATTTGAAGATTGTTGTTATTTACTGCCGCTAGATATAGAATGTTACGCGAGAATCATCGTGGAACGTGTAAATACGAGCTATGCTAATATGGCTGAAAATTTTGAAACGCTGTTTTTAAAAGCGCGATACAAAATGCGGCTCTAATAACATTTCTCTAATAAAATTGTAAAAAAAAAACTATACGTTTTTATTCAGGATGATAAAGTTTCCTAAGTGTTGATGATCAGATGAAGTTCTTTTTATAAATGATCGAAATATTTTAGTTCAACTGATATTTGAGAAGTTATTTATTTTTAGTATTTTACAAAAATTTATCGTCCACGTTCTTTTTGAAACACTTCTTAGTATTATGTCAGAGGAAAGAGTTAAGCCTGTTTTCTTGTGAAAGTCTGTATCTAATTGGATGGATGAATTATGAACAGGTTAAGAGCCCTTATGATTCTCTAGAGTTCAGGTCACTATGAGACCCATTAATAACTTTCCAGATTTATATGCTATTTCTCATAAATCCTAGCTGGACGCTCTAATAAGGTTTGGGATTGGCCTCCAATCTTTCTTTCCAGCTTCATGAAGTTCATTTAGAAATCTGCATCTCCTACCGGACATAGCCGGATAGAAAAAGTGAGGCACTATTTCAATTTCCTTTCCACAACTTTCACATGCAGCGTTGTCAACAACTTCCATTCTATGTAGGTGACCCGTTAGAAATGAGTGTCCGGTGAGAATTGCCACAAGGTTTTGGCATGTTAAGTTCCAGTATCTTTTTCATGGAGCTTGAATTAGGTTTCCCCGCACAGTTCTTTTGCAGTTCTACTCGTGGGGCCATTTAACCAATTGCGGAGAGGAAAACTCCCATACCGCTCTAATATCGGAGAACAGGTCCTCCTTTTCATTTACACTTATATTGCTATGATCGGAACACATGCGGTGAATACCTCATTATACCGAGAAAGGGAATTCAGAGTGGTTTCACAATACAGTATCATCTGGGAAGTTTTGGAGGGTTTTGACTTTTTGAGGCTCTTGGCTGCCTGAGCGGATGGCAATCTCTTCGTCCTCAGTATCTGAGTGAATAGAAAACCTTCCTGTCTCCAGCATGGTCTTCGCTAATAAAAGGTCAGCGAAAAACTTTTGAAAATAGAGAATTTTGTTAGCTTGAATCATCCGCCCTGCAATCGCTTGCTATGATACCGGATACGACTATATCAAGTAAAATTTTGTGAATTTTTGTGAATGAAATATACTACAAAGTATATCAGATTGAAAACTGACTAATTATATTTGTTATATTGGTAGTAATACCCAACTCACAAAATTTTAATTCCTACATTACTAAACTAAATATGAATATGAAATTAGTTTTTAGATTTTGCTCCTCTTATCCCGCTTGAGTCTTTCAAAATATGGATTCAAACGCTGAAATTTGTTGAGTCCAGAATAACCTCTGTTGCGGTAAGGCGAACATATTCACTTATTCACCTTTAGATAACGGCATGAAAATATAGCAATAAAGTTAACATTTTTCTGATGGTTTTGGCCAAATGAGTGTGAAAAAATCGAAGTTAATTATACTTAGTTCCTCCGGTACACTTCAATAAATGTTGAAGTTTAATTTCTGCTTGTCTCCCGAATAATGAAAAGAGGGAGCAACCAATTTCAAATTCATAAATCTTGAGCTATTTACTTTTTAGAGATTTGTTACATGACCAATTCGAATTAGATCTGAGCCATACCTGCCATTGGATTGCTCAATTATAAATTATAGAATAAGTCCAACCATATTTAAAACATCTTTAATGGCTTTTAATCTTATCCTTTTCTATAATTTTTTTTCTTATTCGAGTTTTTTACTGTGGTTGGTTTTCTCTACCATAGACAATTTGTCCTTGTTTTTTTTTTTTTTTTTTTACTTATTAATACTGACAGTCTTGCAACTAAGTTCGATGTTTATTTTCAAAACGATGACAGGAAATAAATTAAATCAATCACTTGACAACCTGGAAAATAAAAGGATATTCAACACACAAAAAATTTAATTTAAATAAAAGGTAGTCACATTCCGCATATTTCCCTTGTAACCAAATGCAAATTGCTTACATTTTGATTTCTGTGGCATGCCCATGCAACCAGGTCTCCTCTTCCAGAATCGAAATACGAGATATATTATGGCTACGATCTAAATATCAACGCGCTTCCAGAACATCAACTGAATTTCACAAATTTTCTGCATTTTTGTTTGCCATGGAAGGCATAGAGTCGTAACAATTCATTCTCAGTAGTGAGGTAGGTATACGAGAATGTGTGTGTATATGAAGACTACGATTTACTACCTCACTTTGCTCTATTTCTACTATTTAAGGCGAAACAGCTGCAAGCTGAACAAGATTTTCTTAGGTTATGGAATATCTGAAGCATCCTGCTTACCCTGCACTGTCCGCCTCAGTAAATGGAACAGTTGGCGACTGATGCGTGGTGGCGTAAGCTTTGAACCCTTTTAGCAGCTTAATCGGGAGATGCTGTTTCTAAAGAATTTTTAAAAATGAGGATCGAAACACCTGTTGTTCCCGCACTCAATAAAAATCTTCCCTAACCTTGGTCAGGTAAAAATTCTTGAGGAATTTTCTAAGAATTTGCACACATCTATATTATGAAATTATTAAGGTACCACTCCTTTTTTCCAATGCTGTAAATTGTGTCAGATCTACTTGGTACAACTGACGTCATTTAGGGGACTCTCTGGAAGATAACGTTTTGCGCCTGTCCTTCCAAATATTTATCCCACTCCCCAATTGGAAGTGATGTCATGTTCCACATCTTTTGAAGTGCGCCATACCATTAGGATGTTGTCTCTGTGGAGCTTTCAAGGGGAAATACCTTAACATTTTGGAACAGATTATTTTGGATATCTTCCAAATGATTAGGAGCTATGGAATCTTTGCCCTACTTAGCCCTCTGCCGTAATGTAGATGGCTCAAATTTCAGTCATGATGACATAGTGGCATTTGGTCTTGACCTCTCCTGATATAGTCTGATGATATGCTTTGTTGATTTTCAAGGTTCACATAATCCTGTTTACTGGTAGAGGCATTTTTCGGTTCAACTACCATGAAAACCAAAAATACCGGGATGTTGTTTGATTTTTCTAGAACATATATGTATTGGAATCTTTTCGTTTAATATTAATTATCATTCAATGTTTATCGTGGGAGTAAGAATAATGAACGGAACTCAGTTCAATAGAGTTCGTTGTTGGGATTATTTCTATATTATGGCGTTTGATAGGAGACAAGAACAGTGTTAAGCCTTTTTATTGAAGAAGCTTGTCATGATCTATGGGATATATCCTATTACTGTCAATAAACTGTAATGACAAGCTGACATGTTTGCTCGATGTAATAAGCAAAACGGCACATTTGAATATGAAAATATTTTTTGGAATAAAAGTTAAGTTAATGGTCGTGTTGTAGATAGATAAATTTAATTATTTTAATATTGCCTTGCTAGTTTTAGTACAAAGTGCAAAATAAAATCTCTCCTAGAATATGCACATCTGCATTTAAAAGGACTTTGCAGGCATCATTCGTGCCTAACAGGAATTTTTTTCGATGGTTTATCAATGGTCACTAGTACAGGTATAGCCACAGTACTAGGCGGTTAAGACAAAGTATTTTCAGTAGAATCAGTGTCACCAGCAACGACAACAACTGCAAATGTTGACGTCGGGTAGAAATCCGTAGAATATTAGATGACTGTTGATCCTGAATACAATCTGAAGTATTTTACAAGACCAACACCAACATCAAATATGGAAATTATTTTATGTTTAGTATCAACAGAATCGCAGTATTTTGGCACTGTTGGTGCGGGTAGGATTAGAAGACTGATAACCAAAATGAAATAAGATGATTTCCAATATATTTTTGAGCCACAATACTGGAGCGGGCAATGAAGCCTTAAGCGAGATCTATTTTATATTCTAATCTGATGTGGGATATGACCCGTCCGATGCCTTTGCATTTATTTCAGCGTATGAACCTGAAATAATTTCTACTGTTATGAGGTCGGTCATAGGTCTTGACATGACGTCTTATAAATTTGCACAAATTTTATCAAAATTTATATTTGCTTCATGCAGCTCAAAATCTACAATAGACATGCAGGCAAAAAAATACGGTTAAATAAAACAAATAAGTATAAATTCAATTTTCGATT